>OZ024813.1:53117270-54373270 GCA_964017055.1 Chloromyia formosa | reverse complement strand
AGTAGAGCTACTGTCGCTCTCAACCTATTACTTTTGAGTTTGAGCAACATCAATTGATGGCGACGAGTTCTTGGCTACCCTACAATCCGTTCTGTTTGTCCAGTTAGATTGTAGTTTAGTCCATATGGCTCCATCTGTTTCGTTTGTGATGTCCGCAAGTGACTGCGGCATAGGTGCCGGTGGGCTGTCCACGGGTCCTGAACCTTTTCTTGCCAGTTCACCGGCTTTTTTGTTGCTTGTGACACCACTGTGGCTGGGCACCCACATAATCCTTGCCTCTCTGGATACGTTTACAGTTCTCGAAGAGCATCTAAAGCTAGAGCCAGAATTCGTTATCCTCGTTGAAGTTCCTTGAATGGATTCTACCCCCATGCGTTTGGCATGTAACTCTTAAGGCCCAGATCCGCCGAGTAGACGCTTGAACCTACTCCAGTGTCAGTCTTTGAACCATCCGTATAAATCAGGACACCATCGTTATTGATGGCTTCTCTGCTTTCCCAGTCTCTCTTATTAGGGAACTTCACTTCGAAGTTCCTTTCGGGGTATGTTTGTTTGGTCATGTGATCCATATAGTTTCTTGACATTGGTTTAGTTCTTGCTGGCTTTCCACCATACGACTACTCCATACACAAATGTAGGTCTCACTACACATGTAAATATGTAACAGGCCGTGTGAGGTTTGGGGCCCCATGTACTGGAGTAAGCCGACCGACACGCAAAGAGGGCTACGCGGGCCTTATCAACTCTGTACTTCACGTTATCTCCCCAGAGCAGTTTCCTGTCTAGTATTAGGCCCAAATATTTAACACTGACAACAAGGTGTAGTGTTACTAGGTTGAGGGTGGGTGTGGCAATTTCCGGAACGTTATGTTTCCTTGTAAAAAGTATCAATTCGGTTTTTTGTCGGATTAGTTTTAAGACCAGCTTCCCCGGCCCAGACTTGGATCTGGTCCAGAGCCGATTCCATGAGGTCCGACAAGGCTTGATATCGCGTTCGGGGGCCGTGGTCGTTCGGTCACCGCTCTATAATACTAATCTAGTGCTCGGAGTTCAAATTTCGGCGTGATCAAAAACTGTCTGTGAGTAGTAATAGAACTCTCAGAGTGCTCCGAGTTTGTCAGAAAAAAGACGGCGCGAATAGGAGGTGCATGCTAGCAACTGCACTTCCGAAAAGTAGCTATGCTATCGAAACGTCAATAAGCCATAGAAATGCTGGAGATGTTGACGCGCCCATGCCTCTAGAGGGGTCATGGCAATTAACATATGCCACCACCTCAAAACCGCTGGCTCTTAACCTCTCTAGTATTTCGTTGACCGTTAGGATCCGGAAGAGTATAATATCCCTCCTTGCGGTGTACCTTGACTAGCCGTTTTCTCTTTATTGACCCCCAAAAAGATAGCCTCGATTTACCTGTTCTTGAGTAAATCGCATGCCCAAGTCGTTAGGGTTGGGTCAACCCCGTTATTGGTCATATCATTAACAATGCTGGTCACATAGTGACATAGTTGAAAGCCCCATCGATATCTAAGAAGGCTGCTAGCGGAAATTGCTTTTGTTGTAAGGATTTGTCTATCGTTTGTATCGGTCGCAGTCCTCCGCTTTAACGGTCCGCCTGGAGCCATTAGGTCCAGGCCTTCCAGTGCTGCATAGTGTCTCTTTGTTTTCCTCGTGTAAGCCTCCCATTGTGCTGTTCTTGTGTTCCGAAAACGTTTAATAGCGGTGTCAGAGCTCCCGATATCCCAGCTTAACCACTGGTGGTCCGAGAGTGACTGAAGGTTGGAAATTCGACCACCTCGTGTTTTTCGATCATACCTGGGGTTGTCAAGGTAACATCAATTACCTCCGCTGTTTCTGGTAGCAAAAGTGGGTTTATTACCAGTGTTGATCATGTTGGGGTTAGTTGAGATTAAAATTCTAATATGTGCTTACCTTATTCGTTTATGTCAGTGCTCCCCTATATCTCATGGTGTGCGTTTGCATCACAGCCGATAATGAATTCGGTTTCCGTCGCTGCAACGTATTTTATTTTATTTTATCCGCGGACTCCCTCTCCACTCCCATCACAAGCACCAGTTTTGGTGCTCCGATGAGATCCGGTCCCGCGGATTGGTTTTTAAGTTTTATTGATTGGAACAATCTTCAGTACGATACAGAAAGATCTGGGTTGGGTTCTGCCTTTTTATTAGAGACAGAGCCTCAAACGCGTTGGAGTGGGAACCGCTAACTTTGCTGTAATTAGCTTTGGTATGGATGACTCCTCCAGTATTTCCAAACCTGGAAGATCTTTGGCGATCCTTCCTACGGTAGACCGAAGCCAATCCGGAGAGAAGACGTCGCCGCAGGTCACCGCTATGTGGCCGCGAACAATGTGGCTGCCTTCAAAGCGAGGCGATTCCGCCTCCGGTGATATTGCGAACTCCACCAGTTGTACGGAGATGCGTTTGAGGACTGTTTTAGCCACGTCATCACAGAGCCGCCATTCAAGCTGCTAAGGTTTATCGACGACAGCCAGCTTGAGGTGATTTGCGGCCACATCCCAAAAGGAACGGATCGCTGTCTCCTGTCGCCGCTTTTTGGTTGTCTTACCACCTGTGGAGGATTTCTCACGCGGTCGTTGGCGCTTGGTAGCCGGCGCAGGGGCTGGTTTCGTCAAAACTTCCACAGGTTTCTTCTTAGAGTCCGATTTCACCGGTTCCTTGGGCGCGCTCGTCACCTTCCTTTGTCTAGCGCGTTGCTCGCTCCGTTTCGGGCCTTTAGTGGGCCTAGCCGCCGCTTCCCTTTCGGCAGTTTGCGGTTCCGAGGTACCACAACTGTCCATCTGGTTCACAGCACTGCTAAATTAAACCGCTACGTCTATAGACTCACAGTAACCATCAGAGTGGAGCTCTCGTTCACCTCCAAGGTCAGCCAACTCTCGTTCAATTGGTTCTGCACCGGTGACCGCATGATTTTAGAACTCCTTTGAAAGGGGTTCTTTTTGGGTGACTTCCTACCAGGGGGACCGGCTGGAAGTTTGGGTTATTTTTGTTTGTCTTGAATAAGATCAATGACTATTATTTTTTGAATTCAGGATTGGGTTTCCCGTTCTCGGACCATAGCCGAGGCAATTGCCAGCATTACGCCTCTCGCTACTCCCCGCACCTATGGGAACATCGTAATGCTCCGGCCGTCGTTTCCTCTCTTTGGACCGCAAAGCAGACTCCATGGCGACCTCCCGAAAGTTCCGTAGACTTGCACGGTACACTGCACCTGCTACCCTTGATGCGGAGCAATCAAGGTTTCTCCCCTAGTCTGACAGGTCGCTACTCTGTAAACTACGGTTCACTAGGTTCAAGGAAGGAGCAAAGTCAAGTGTTGAATCCGTACCCCCCAGGTGAACTTTTACTTTCCCCAGGATTCAGGACACATCTGACACTCCGTACGTGCCGCCTTGCCGACCATAGAAGACAGGAGTTGGCCTGGCAGGGAGGGTGATGATTGTTTTCGTACCACAGCACGTTCGTACTCTCGTAATATGGTAGTACACGCAGCCGACGCCATAGCTCGGTCTTCGCAGTTAGCAAAGTTTCCAACGGCCACCGCGCGGAGGTGCTATATAGACTTTTCTGCGAGTATATTCCAAGGAAGTTACCATAGTTTTCACCCGGGTACAGTATATTTCACTTAAACTTAATTTGTGGCTCGAAATTTTCAGAAGTTCGATCTTAAAGTGCCACTTCTCCTTAACAACCTTCTTCTTAATAGCCCCTCTCGAACAATTGAAACTGTTGTCTACCGTATGTCCCTTGACCTCTTTGCGGTTCGGTCCAGTCGAGTCCAGTCCAATTTCGTGGAACTAGATGAGCAAGTCCATTGTTTTATTGTTGCTATTTTGTTAGGTCGATTATGTCACGTGTTCTATAGCTACTTACTATTTTCGAAGTTCTGTTTCGATCTTTCGAATTTTGACCTCTTTTCCTATTTTGATCTTTCGAATTCGACCTCATTTTCTATTTCGGCTTTCCAGTAACCATTTCTTACTTTATTTATTTTTAATTTGATGTTTTTTATTCACAATTGTTAATTTTAAATTTGTTTTTCCCATTTGTAATTTTCAATTTCATTCCCCATTTCCTCCCATCGAGTTTCCTCCACTAGTCCGTACATACGTAGACGACTTTCTTTTATATATAAGATACAATAGAGACGCAATCAGCATTTAATATACACTAAATTCCAAGAATTCACATACGATCTAGTAAAAAGTAGAACAAAGAAACACGTCCCCTAGCCCGCAACAGCTGCCCTGGGCATTTAGCGGCAGGCTCTTTTAAAGTGCGTGGTGCCCCACGTTGGGCGCCAATATTAATTGAAAATCGTTCGGAAGTCAACTGCTAGTACAGGCTTGCTATGGAGCAAGGCGGTGGGCGCCACGTGGGGAGCCGGCTGCTACGTGACCAGGGGCTTCTAACCAAGTGCGAAGGTCAGAGCCGTTAGAGTCACCCCGCGTTTTTCGCGAGAAACGAACACCCGGAGCACACTTAACCAAAATGGATCGCAAACACGTTATAATGTAAGTTATTTATTAAAATGACTTGTTGGTACTAACCCTAAAGGTTCAGCCGAAATGGTGGAGTAAAGATATCGGCGCTTGTTGCCGTAGGGTACGGTCGCTTTTTAGCACTGCTAAGCGCACAGGGAAAGACGAAGATTGGGGTGAATATAGGATTTCACTCAAATCCTTCAAAAAGCAGCTCAGAGCAGCGAAACAAAAAAGCTTGCGGGACTTCTGCGGCCAAATTGAATGCACATCGTGGCTGAAGAAAGTCATCTCCAAAAATCCGACACCGCCATCTACACTCAGTAAGGAGTATGGACAATGGATGGAAGGAAGTGCTGACGTACTGGACTTACTCCTTGCAACACACTTTCCGGACTGCAAGAGTTCGCCAACCCAACCACATACAACAACTTTAGAAATTAACTCGCGCGGCAACATACCAGGATTCTTCACGGTCAGACGACTAAAACGGGCCATTAAATCCTTTGACTCGTACAAATCAGCAGGACCGGATGAGATCATACCTGCTATGCTACAAAAAGCTGCCGACTCCATAGCAAACTGGATTGTTGCTATCTTCAAAGGATGCATACGAATGGGCTATGTACCGCATGCTTGACGAACGGCCAGTGTTGTGTTTATACTCAAAGCTGGCAAAAGCAGTCATGACAACCCGAAAGACTTTAAACCAATCAGTCTCACATCCTTCATGGTGAAAACCATGGAGAACACATACATTATAGAGTCACTCGTACCGGGCTATCTATCAAACACACAACACGCGTATCTAAAGAGGAATTCCGTGGAAACGGCTCTGCACGAGGTGGTCTCCACTATCGAAAACTCTCTACAATACAAAGTATACACGCTCGGCACGTTCCTAGACATAGCAGGAGCCTTTAATAATGTTACAACAGAAGCGATAATGGATGCTCTCTACAATGCAGGGGTCAACGCTAGCATAAGAAACTGGATCCTAGCACTGCTATCTAACAGACTTATGTCGTCTGTATGAGGCAATGCCACGGCCACTAAGGCGGCCAGAAGAGGAACGCCACAAGGAAGGGTGCTATCACTACTTCTATGGATACTAGTGGGTGGTGAACACTCTACTAAAAAACTTTTGAAGCGGTAGGCATACGCGCGGTGGCTTACGCAGATGACGTTGTAATACTTGTATCTGGAAAGGACACTGGCGTTCTATCAGACCTCACAACAGTAGCTCTAAGTAGGCTACTAAAATGGACAGGCAAAGTTGGGCTAAGTGTGATCACGCAGAAGACTGAACTGGTTCTCTACATAAAAATAACTAAAATTCATGACTTCCACCTTCCAAGGATGGGCCACCGAGTTAACTTTGATGACTCACGCAAACTACTTAGGGTTGATCCTAGACAGCAAGCTTACTTGGAATCATTGCTCTGTACACCTGCAAAAGTTTGCTTGGTAAGACATGGGGGCTCCATCCTCGAATTATGCACTGGATACATACAGCAGTTGTTACGCCAATTCTACTATACGGAATCTTGGTCTGGTGAACAGCACTTAAAACCTGTTGCAATAAACTGAAAGTGAAAGAATCCAAAGACTGGGATATTTGGGAATCACTGGAGCGATGGAAACCACGTGCACAAACTCCCCAAACACTCTTACGAACTTACCTCCATTGCACCTGTTTCCAATGAACGCAGCGTTCAAATGTGCATTAAAACATAGGGAAACGGGGGAAATTTAGTACGAGACCTTAAGGCCAAACATTAAACTGCCAATCGAGAATACCTTATCAAACCGGTAATTTACTTCAAGAGAAACTTCCGGGTAATTACGCCAGAAAGAGACTTCCACTCTACAGGCGAGAACAGACCTAAGAAATCCCTAAGCCGCTATACGGATGGCTCTAAGACGGCTTGGCTTGGAGCCGCGGTTTATTCGCTGGAGGTCCTACACAATCTATTGTTCCGACTGCCGAACGAGTGCAGCATCTTCCAGGCGGAGGTGCTAGCGATACTACAAGCTGCAGAGCTAATCTCTAGTCTAGGCAGCATTGAAAGCGCTGCAATCAGACACTTTCAGATCAAAGACAGTGCTTAATTGCCTCTCTGTTCTTCAGAGATTGGGTATCTTAAGGAAGCTGGAACTCCGATGGATACCAGGCAACGGTATTGCGGATGGACTCGCAAAGCAGGGGGCTTCACTTGATGTTACAATGGCAATAGCAATCCCTAATCCAATACAGACACTAAGAACAAAAATGGACTCTGGAATGATGCAACTGGCCAACCAAAATTGGAACAGAACCATCAACTCCAGAATAACGAGAGAACTCTGGAACTCATACAACACTAAGAAAACCGATGTACTTTTAGGGCTCTATAAAGGTAAATGTGCAATGCTAGTTGACTTATTAGCGAGTCACTGCCTAATAGGAGGGCACGCACACAACTGACTGGGACTGATCACAGACAGCGGCTGCAGAAAATGTAAGCCGCCAAATACCAAGGAAACTATGGAGCACCTCTTGTGCGAATGCCCGGCACTCGCAAGGACAAGACAAATACATATGTTTTGGAGCCTCCTTTCCCCGCAACCTTAAAGCGATTGCAAACTTTAGTATAATGAATCTTTTAAGATTCGCAAGCGCGACGAAAACTTTCGAGCTCAACAAGGACTTGTTGCTAACGACTGATACCAACACCTGGCGATCTCTGTTGTTTGTTTGTGGCATCGCTATGGACCCAAATGGTTTATGCGGTGCCTTGAGACTGCCACCTAACCTAACCTAACGGGTCTGTTAATGTTATCTAATTTTCGACGCCTGGCTCTTGTTGGAGAAGTGTATTCGCCCAGAAGGTTAGAATTTTCTGGAAGGAATGTCCAATCTGACTCTTTTACTGACCGTGTTCCATCGTGATCGCATCAGCTTTCATTATGATTGGGCTTAAGGTTCGTCTTGCAAGGCACACGATCGTGGTACATTGTTCGCGATTAGCGATCAAACCATAGAGCACGGAACACTGTTTATGTGTATTTCTTCGATAGTCGTCTGTAATCGAGGCCGATTCGTTTCTATTAGAACGAACCTTTAAGATCTGTGTTCTTCGGGGCGACCAATGCGACGGTAGCCCTGCGCCCAATTTGAAATTTATTTTTTCCACTGAGGGGGAAATGGAAATATTTTTTGCTCAACGATAGTCAGAAGTGGGATGTCAAATTCAAGGAGAAGTTCTTTTCTTTTAGTGAATTTGAGGTAAAAATAACGTGCCCGCGGTCCCTTGCGGTTGGGTCAGCAGCGTAAAGTTGTCTCTTCTCTAAATTATTTTAAAATAAAAACAGAACAGTGAAATCCGTTAAAGTTTTTGATTGAATAAATGAAATTCAATCGCCGATATCCTTAAAATCAACCAAACCAACCAAAAATGCTCACACTGCGCATATTGCTTGTCCAAATCACCAATAACATCCATAAATTTACCCATTTTTCGAATTTACTAGTTACACATTCTGTACGTGAGAGAATTCTGTAAAACTATCCACGGTATCCACCAACATTGCGAACATTGTTACACACGACAGGATTCATTATTGTTTTGTAACAATCTCCCGTCGAGTTATTTCATCAGCAGTACCAGAAATAAAGAAAAAAACGCTATTCCCAAATCATTTCGTCATCCTTCATAAAATCGCTGCCAGGACATGGCGCTATTGTGCCCGCTTTTTCTACAAATATTGCAGTCACGTTCCGTTGGGATTAGAAGGATACAACAAACAGAAATAAAAAAATAAACGAGACACGAAAGGTTTCTACACCACTCTCTTGCTTGATCGAATTCTCGTTTCAGGACACCAGGAAACCCCGCGGACACCATTCGGATACATAACTAGAATAGTGATACCGGCACTCTTCCAGAAAATAGTGATTCACCCTCTAGCCCAAAAGTTGAGTAAACAACTTTTCTGTTGACACTGGGTGTGTGAATAGTTCGCAGCAAAGGGACCATGCTGCGGAGTTATCCTATCCGAAACATGCAATCCTGAGCCCTAAGCTCAGGGTTCCTTTTTATCCCCTATCGAGAGATAGCATGTGTGATATGCAGGCTGCCGAACTTTTGCCTAGGATTACATTTGCCAACCAAGTTGAAGAAATAGGATTTGAAGTTTGCTAGTTTTTCACCTGAACTGCCCCATATATGGACGAATATCTAAATCTCGGCAAAGAATCCTTCCGATGTGAAAAAGAATCTCATTATTGTCGAACTTATGCATCAGATAACGTCAAACAAGAAACTTTCCAGTCTTGACTTTGTTTGTAACGAAACAGAAAAGTCGTGACATGCTTTTGCATAAGTTTATGAACGTAATTGGCTCTATTTCCAGGCAATCCTGGCCCCGGTGAACATAATACGTCATGCGTTGTTTTTTCTTGTCCAGGAAAATAATTTAAAACCTTCCCGTATATTATAACATTTTCATTTCGGAGGATAAATGAGCTGCTTTCAAACGTGACGATATGTAATTACATGGCCGCTAAGAGGGCAAATTGGTTTTCAGATGAAAGATCTGACAATGAGGCGAGGACAGTCTGTTAAATAAGAAAGCATCTTAAAAGATGATTCAATTACGTTGATATTTTTATAGGCTTATCCGTGGACCCATGAATATCAAAAGTTTTCGCCCGAAGCAATTAGACCGGCGGGCAAGGCTACCTTATTTTGCCCGAATCCCTAGTTGGACAAAGCGCATCAACTGCTCCTTAGAGGCTTAGTTGACGTTCTGTTAGCATAAACTTCACCTACTGCCCACTTAGCCGCTTACTGTGGGGTTCGAACCCGCGAAGCCGGTGAGGCGTCAGACTGACGATTTAACGGACTGTGCTACGGACCAGCAACGCTAAAAATACGGCCGCTTCGAAGCAACTGTCGGGTAATTTTATTATTCTTGTTTATTATGAGGAAACCAAATAAACAAAGAGCTTCTAATGGCTTCATTTCCAAACGTAGTTATGAATGTTTGGAAACAAACGTTAAATTCTAGACACGCATTAGGGATACCTTAAGACTACTATAAGATACATTAAGGTTACCTCAAGCCCTTTTTATCCTTCGTCAGTTAAAACTTACTGTAGAAGATAATCTACAAACTGTCATAAAAGCTTGTAATTTTTGGCGCCCAACATGGGGTATTTTTGACTTTGATCTAGTCAGTGAGACTAAAGGTGCGTTTTACCACCACTATGCGTCGATCGCAGGCAACGATGAAAAAGATACACACAAATAGTGCTTCGTCCTCTATAGGTTGATCGTTAATCGCGATCAATGTCCCGTCCTAGTGACGAAAGGCCCAGGCGCCGCAAATTCAAACCGCTCAACTAAAAAATCTAGCTGCCTTACAACAATATAATGAGCAACTTACGCAAAAAGCAGCTGAGATAACTAGTCACCCAGATAGCACAAAATATTCCACTCGTAACCAAGGCCGTAACATACTACAATTAAATAAGTGCATGAAATTTGTAAAGCAGACGCATGCTTGCTCCCTAGGTCCAAGAGGATTTAATTTATTGCCTACAAATATTAGGGCACTACTAACACTTCAAAATTTTAAAAGTGTATTAAGAAAATATGTCCTTGAACATACAAATTTATATAACGAATTAATTAAGATCGTATTATAACTTGGCTTAAATCAAAATAACTTAGGCATTTTGTTTGTTTCAGAACATTTTAATATAAAGTTATCCGTCAGATTTTTTCAGCGCTCACCCACAAGCCCTTCCGGCTTATGTGAGTTGAAAAAAACTAAATATTGAAGTTATAATTTAATTTAATTGAAACTAACATGTATTATTTGAATTTTTTGCAATAAAGTTATTATTATTAAAACTGTGATGCCATAAAAATGCGCACATTGACAGCGCAGATGCCATCCTTGACACAAGCCCGGGTTGCTGGAATAAGCCCTGGATGTCCGACGTTTCATAGCAGCAGATTGTTGAAAGAAAGGAGCTTGGCTGCAGCATCAGATGACAATCGAAGCAGCATCGAACTCTTTTACCGTCAGAAAGCTCGAGAGCCGACCACCCATATTTTTGTGATAACCATTAACGACGTACTCTGCAGCGTGCTTCATGAACACCAGAGCAAAGGTATCAGATGGAACCTGTTTGAATACCTTCAACACCTAGATTACGTTGACGATATTTGTCTTCTTTCAAATAGATCGGATCATGTAGTTCAAATGACGGATACCCTGCACCGCGAAAGTGGCAATGCGGGACTTAAAATCAATGCTGCCAAAAGCAAGCCCAAAAACAGTTTTTTTTTTACCTCGGAAGCGTAGTTACAGCAGATGGTGGAGTGGATGCTGATGTACTGTCTGGTATCAATAAGGCTTGGGCAGCTTTCTTCAGTTTGATTCCTCTCTGGCAAAACTAAAACATCTCCAGAAGTTCCAATCCCAGGATCTTCGAAATCAATGTAAAATCTGTGCTTCTTTATGGCTGTTCAACTTGAAAGGTGACCCGGGCGATAACAACTAGATTACAAACTTTCTTAAACCAGTGTCTACGGCGCATCCTACACATACGCTGACCGGAGGTCATTTCTAACGACGACCTCCTGTTCATTACTGGCCAGGACAGGATAGACACCTCCATTAGAAGGCGAAAATGGCAATGGATAGGTCACACACTTCGAAAAGGGCCGATAAACATTGCTAAACAGTCCCTCGATTTGAACTCACAGGGAACCGATGCAAGTCGCTGCATCGGCCGACCTAAAAACACCTGGAGAAGATCAGTTGAGGTCGAGGGTAAGTCAATAGGCAAATCGTGGAGTCAGTTGAAGGCAATGGCAGCGAACTGGACGAGGTGGAAAGTCGGCGTGGTTAATGCCCCACAAGGGGTCAACAGGATTCAGAAAGAGTATAGTGGAGTGTCCCACATTCAGCGCGCGCTCCAGCCTGTCTTGCGAACGCGTAGAGCCGTATTCGCCGCAAGTTGTTCGCCAAAGATATCCAATGGGAGCAAGCCGAGTATCATTTCTAATCCGGCTGATGGAGTGGTACTAAAAGCCCCCTCGTGGCCAATGCAGCTAGTCTTTGTACCTTTCTTAGCCGCTAGCCTAAGAACAGTCTATCACACACTAATACCATACAATAATACAGGGCGTTCGACAGCTGCACATTTCCAATACACCGCTTTAGACTGCAGGCCCCAGTTTTTGCTTATGGCCTTCCTACATAAATAGATTGCAATTGATTGCCCTATTCACCCGTTCTTGGACATTATGGCTCTAGTACACGAGACGCGTAAAAACGTCGGGCGCGTCAAATTTACAATACGCTTCCCATGTAAACAGCAGACGGGCTTACGAGAACACGTAACTTGTTAGTTGACAACGGGTCCCGACGGGTGCTCATTTTCCGTTGGTGAGTCGATGAATCTGTTTTTTTTGTATACCTGCATATGCGGTAGTAGGAAATATGCAGATACCGCCGGGCCTTGTCTGCTGCAGGGCTGACTTGGCAACAAGTGCCCCCCATACCAAGGCCTATTAGTCCTTCTGCGATTAATGGTCAGTTGATTTGTTGCAGGCAGTTCAGCCAGGCATATGTAGATGCTTGCGTGTGGACTCAAGAACACATCTATAAGATTCAGGAAGTGTTTTGGTGTAGTCAGGCTCTCGTTCAGGATCCCTACCATTAATGGCTCAGGTTTTTTTTTCAAGCCAGGCCCATTGTTGAAAAATGAAATAAGCTCGTTATTCTTTGGACGGACTATTTTACCACTGGTAGAGTGAAATCTTATCTTTGAACACAAACTGTATTTGCCTTTGAGCAACATTACAACGACATTGTCACCATAAAGTCACTGTTTCGGCAAAATACACCGTATTCAAGCCAACCCCTCATGTTGTACTACCTTAGTTGACAAAATGCTAAATTACCCAAATCCATCAAGACGCAGCAAGCGAGAGAATGAAAATCCTGCACCCCAACTCTGACTCTGACACTCATTAGTCCTCTATACGATTCAAGGCTCATCCAGGTATGCTGCCTGCCTTTCCCGGACTATCTGTTCAATGCTTCGTTTAGCACTACAGACAGGAAATTTATTACGAAATTATGTTAAATGTTAATCAAGGACAATCAATAGTGTGTTCCGATTATCCCCAGTCAGATTATCCACATTACCCTTCATTACACCGTACACCATGTCGACGAGCTCCCCGCCGAGCTTATTCACAGGATACGTTGGTTTGCCTAGAGCTTCTTCAGAAGAATCAAAGAATGAGTCTTCCGTAGTCGTATGTAGAAACGTGTAACGAATTCGTAATTAGCTTAGCAAGTTGAAGTCGTTATTTCAAGTGTTTACACAGTGTTACGGATGAGTTTACCATCGTTGGTTGCATGCTTCAGTTGTTTTGAAATTAATTCGAAATGATGATGGTAAGAAGTACAAAGTCGGAAAGACATTCAAGGATTCGTGGGCCTAAGTTGATGACTTTTGGTGAAGTGGCTAGTTGAGATCTTGCAGCAATGTCTAACCTACTTTGGGAGCAAAAATCAGAGATAGGGTATAATTAGTTCAATCAGTAGATTCAGTAAGTTTGTTGCTATAGTAATGGGTAATTATAATTGAAATGTCCTTGGGGGACTAGATTGCTTTCAAGCTCATCAAATTTGTATTTTATTGGATACTGTGTGGTTAATTGCAAAATTTCCTTGGGGGAACGAAGAATGGGAGTGTTAGTTCTGGACCGACCAGAAAATTTGTATATTTCACTAGATGCATCATATTGTAGTTTGTTATTCAAGAAATGATTATGGTTATCTAGCTTCAGTATATATAATTATGAGTGCAATTTTGCATAGACAAAGATAACCTTCAAAGGGCCGTTTCTCAATGTTTGGTTAAACTGCCAGTTAGCTATCTGTGGTACTAAATTAAACCTAAGCGTATGCAACGCTAAAAATACAGGGTTACTGTTAACTCGGCGTGTTCCTTGTAACACGTTATAATATAGCCAAAATGTAACAAATAAAGCCACAAATGTTTTACCGATTTTCAGTGGTTACTGAGATATTCGAATTTTTAGTTTCTTTTTTAAAAACCACGGATTTAGCCATTTAAAATAAGAATTTAAGAAACTACTAAGTTAATGGGTTGAAACTAAATTTTTTTTCTTAGCCAACACTATGGCAGATATTTCCCGATCAATTGGAATTTCGAAACTACTTCACATCTCGAAATTTTTATTAAAAAAAAACAATATAGTTTTTTACTTACTTACTTTACTTAAAAAAAAATTAAGTGACATAATTGAAGGAGCTGGCTGTAACTTCTTCGACTTGAGAAAAATAAAGTAAATGCATAAATTCATACAAATTTATTTATTATCAAATATTAATTAATTTATTATCAAACATTTTGCTCGATATGACTCCCTAGAAACCGAGGTTTGAGTTCGAATTCGCTTCCGCACATTCGTCCAGGTGATACTTGAGATGAACTTCGCTCACATTGTCGCTGCTGCACTGATTATTATTTTTCAGCATTTCTATGGAATGGATTGGGTTTTGGTACACTAAGTCGTTCATAAGACCCCAGACGTGAAAATCTAATGGTGTCAAATCTGGGGTTCGTGCAGGCCACGAAATTGGTCCACCCCTCCCATTCCACCGGTTGGGATAGTTTTCATCCAACGACTGTCTTACGATTGTTCGATAGTGTGCTGGACATCAATTGTGCTGAAAAATTATGTTATTAGTTGCTTCTTTGGGAATATTGTAAAGTAATTCCAGCAACTCGTGCCTGAGAAAATCTTTATAGCCTTCTATATTTAGATTATCAAGCAGGAAATGGGGTTGAACTATTTTGTCGTCAAAGACACCCATCCACACATTCAGAGAAAATCTGCGCTGACTTGAACTTTCCCTAACTCTTTTTGGGTTTCCGTCAAGTTTTCGGGACCAATTGTGCATATTGTGATAATTCATTATTCGGTCCTTAACATATTTCGACTCATCATTTCACAAAATATTTTTAAAAAATCAGCTTCATTGGCATCGGCGTCGAAAATGAAGCGGCAAAATTGCAACCTCACTCGAACTCCCTCTTCGAGTGTGTGCACAGGTTGATAATGGTAAGTGTGTTGCCCTGATTGATGGAAAACATACCACGCCTTCCACTGAGACTCCCCAAACTGACGAGCTATGACGTTGGTTGATGTATTGGGATCCGTAATAAAAGCCTCCAATACCTGATCCTCTTGATAGGTCGTATATCTGGCTGGTCTACCGCAGTTGTTGTTGTAGCAATGGTCAGAACTACGTCGTGTGAGTGAGTTACATGTTGTGTTGGTCTTCGTCTTCTTCGGTGTTAAGTAACAGGAAGATAGCTGCCTCTACGGGGTTCTCTCACGGCGACCTGGAGGTCAGGTGTGTGGGTCCAGCTGGGCAGTTAAAAATGTGTTCCACATCGTGAGGTGTATCATTGCAGGCGGGGCAGTAGGAGTTAAGACGCAAACACCAGCCCGACCGAAGTTGGGCAAGGGTCGTTCTCGCTGCTCTCGGAAATATTTTCTCATCAGGAGAAATGGCTGGTGGTTGTATCGAGAGAACTCTATTTCGACCTAGTCCTGCGATTGATGTTTGTACCTCCTCATGATGTATTGCTGCGATGGCTGATCTGTATGCGTTGTTGTCAAAGTACCTCTGGACGTCACTTTCGAGGTCCCTCAAATCATGCCTGACGTCTTGGTGGCGGTGTCTTCTCCATGAGATCGGTGTCGGGGTGCTCCCTCCGGTAACAACCCACCAGGTGCTGTTTCGCAAGAGACTTGTTGTGGTTGCTTAGAGGCATCATCCTTGTTTCCTGATGCAGATGGTCCTGGGATGGCAACAGGGACAGCCAATCACAGTTCAGAGAGCGGCGTTTTGTCAAGCTTGAATGTTATTCCATTGTCGCGCTCAGTGGCCGTGTTCGTTCGGTCACCGCTCTACGATAGCAAGCTAGAGCTCGGAGATCTGCCTGTGAGTACAAATAGAACTCTCACAGTGCTCCGAGCTTGTCAGTATAAAGACGGCGCGGATAGCAGATGCATGCTAGCAACTGTACTTCCGAAAAGTAGATATGCTATTGAAACGTCCTCAAGGCATAGAAATGCTGGAGATGTTGACGGAGCTGCATAGTTGGCTATTGACCTTCCGACTGCATTGAATTTGACCAGTAGAGTTTCTTTATCATTTCCCCAGGTGCTTCCGGCCAAGATTTTAAGGATTTTATTCCTTCCGCCTATCCTGTTGCACACTGTTGAAGCATGGGGGGATGACGTGGCCATGCTGTCCAGGGTTACTCCTAGAATTTTAGGATGGTTCACGGTCAGAATAAGTTGATTGCCAATTGAGATCGCAAGTTGCATCTTGACTTCCTTCGTCCAGGTAGTAAATAAACTTGCCGAGGATTAAGGCGCTGATACGATTAAATTCTTGCCTGTGAATAAAGAGTTAAGTTCATCCTCCTGCAGGTTATGCGCTTTTGTTTGTCTGGTAGAGGATGTTCAATAAACTGCCTATTGAAGCGACTTGCACAGTGAGCAGGGTTGGTGATTGAATTTTTTCCAAACTGTATGGCGACATTCCCCTTCTGTTTCGGTGGATTAACGAATTTCATCCAGTCTATTATCTTAGCAAGAAAACTTCAGACAGCGAGCGAAGATACACATCGTATGAATTAGAAGTTCTGGCAATTGTTCATGCTCAACGGAAATTTCGTGTTTTCATACTAGGTATGAAATTCAAAATAGACACCGACTGCGTAGCTTTTAAACAAACGATGAGTAAAACCGATTTGCCTCGACGAATAATGCAATGGGCTATGTATCTCGAAGAATTCGACTATACATTGGAACACCGACCTGGAACACGTTTAAAACATGCAGACGCTCTAAGCAGATATCCTGTGATGATTATCGAAGAAACGTTAACTGCAACTATTAAAGGACTTCAAGAAAAGGATGATCAGCTGAAATCGATAATAGAAACACTGCAAACACGAGAAGTCGACCACTATGTTACACGAAATGGAGTTCTAATGAAGCAGATAAACGGGGACGAGCTTATCGTTTTACCAACGAGCATGGAAAAGGATATAATTCAACGAACCCACGATAATGGACATGCCGGTATGAAGAAAATGCGTGACATAATCGAGCGTGATTATTAAAATACATTTCGAATATTACGGAGAAATTACGGAATCACATCGACAACTGTATTCCATGCATCATCGCTGAAAGAAAAAAGGGGAAGAAGGAAATCGAATTACATCCCATTCCCAAAGGAGACAAACCGCTATCAACGTATCACATCGATCACTTGGGACCGATGACCGCAACCAACAAGGGCTACAAATATTTACTAGTTATAACCGACGACTTCAGCAAATTCGTGTGGATATACCCGACTAAGTCTACGGGTGCAATAGAAGCGATTGAGAAGCTGAAAAAACAGCAATTAATTTTTGGAAATCCTCTACGCATCATTACAGACAAAGGAGCAGCATTCACGTCCAAGGATTTCAAATCGTATTGCGACACGCAAAATATTGAACATATTTGCATAACTACTGGTGTACCACGTGGAAATGGCCAAGTGGAAAGGATACACAGTATTATTATACCATCATTATCAAAGATATCCTTAGATCAGCCCGACAAATGGTACAGTAAAGTTAGTATGGTTCAACAATACATCAATGGAACTTTTCAGCGCTCAATCTCACATACGCCATTTGAAATTCTGTTTGGAACGAGAATGCGTGATGCAAATACTAACATCAACATCAAAGAAATATTGGACTCTGAAATGATAGCCGCGTACCACAACGAACGTGAAAAACTAAGAAACGACGCGAAACGAAATATAGAAGAGGTTCAACAAGAACAACGCCACAAAAACCAACGACACTTCAAGAAACCGAAAAAATATAATATAGGCGACCTCATTGCGATTCAAAGGACACAATTCGGCGTAGGAATGAAACTAAAGCCGACATTTTTAGGACCATACCGAGTAACGAAAATTCTACCTTGTGATCGCTACGATGTTACGCGTATTGGAAAAGGAGAAGGAGCCCAGAACACGACAACAGCCGCTGACATGATGAAACCTTGGTCATCGGGGTCCAATGACCAGTAGGATGGCCGTGTGGGATATGTGTGGATGAAGAGACACCCTGTACGGACAGACCATATACAGACAGACGAGAACGGAACAAAGACGGAGGGACGAGAAAAAGACAAGAAACGACGCGAACGGATGAAGACGAGGACGCAGAGAAGTGTTACGAACCCATCGAGACGAACGTCAGAGTGTAGATTTTGTTACGGAAATAAAAAGATTCGGTCCTAATTGATTCAGTGTGTTTTATTTAATTGAATGGTCCTAATTCCTACATATATGTTGTAAATGTCAATATTAACATTGCTTGATTTTATGGCGATGGCTTGCACTTCCATGGTGATGTCGTTGTTAGTGACATCTATTTCCCCGTATTACACGGAATAGTGAATAATGAAGGCAAGCCCTCCTCCAGCGTTGGTTGCCCTGCCTTTCCAGATGATAATGTAATTTCCATGAGCGTTGAGGGACGAATTGGGATGTAGTTTCGTCTCCTGGATGTCTCCAACTTGAATGCGGTGTCTGTCCATGAATGAAGTGACTTCGGAAATTTTGTTTTGCAGCCCGTTCCAGTTTAGTTGGACGAGTGAGAGCGTATCGAAAATGGCGATCGGTGGTGTAGGCGTAAGGTTATTTTGTTATGGAAATCAACTGGGTTTATTCGCAGGAGTCGTTCGGTTTGACTGAAAGCTCGTGTGGGTGCTCACTGGTGTAGGAATGTGAGGCGTGTTTGGCGAGCTCGCTGCTTGTGGACCTCGATTTCTGCACTCAGTGGCAGTAAATGAAGGATTCCAGTGCCTGTGATGGTTTAGACCGGAGCAGTTCCTCAGGTGACACCACTCGTCGCAGCAGTTGCATCTCACTGTCGTCGCATTGGGATGCAGCTTTCTATTGCATACGCAACAGATCCAAGGACCTGGGTTGTTTTCTATACTGGCGCGGAGAAGTAGTATTGAGAGCAGTTGCGCCGAAATGTGTTGCTCCCAATAAACACAAGAACAAATACAGCATGTAACACATCCACACATCTTGCATTGAAGGGGTTTGGCAGGTCTTCGTCGCTCCGTCGCGTAGAAACGGCTGCCGTTGGAACGGGTCTACCGCTGTCATGTTGTCTTCTTTGCACGTTTCCCTTTTCAGCTATATGACGAGAGGTACACAGACCACAGACACTTATATGGGGCAGTCGGCAATCGAGAAAATGACGTCGATTTTCTTTTCGGGCCTCAGCGGCGTTGCCATCACCGAACCGGTTACAATAAAGAATATCAGCGTATTCTGAATTTAGAAATGTAGCCAGTTTAGTGAAATATAATATTATAGTACACGTAAACTAGCTTCTTTTCATTGGCCGCGTTTATGCCGTGGAACTAAAAGGCGATTCAACTAAATCGTTTTAGTGCTAGTACTTACTGGTTCGTGGTGTGTTTATACCGACCATACCGAGAAGTACTAAATATGAAAGATGTCAGTTGCTGGTTTGGGAAATGTCAAGAGGCGAAAGCCTCCCAATAAAAACGCGTTTATACCGCAACAATCAAAGGATGAAACGAATGCAGAGTTTCAGGAAAGGATGAGGTATTTATATAACATTTAAAATATAATTTTCACCAAAAACGCCATTAGCGAAGACAGCAACATCATCTAGTCCCAATTTTTCAGTCCAGTTCTGCATCGCAAGTGGAGCTAAAATTAGTACTAAAACTAGCTAATGCGACATGTTTATATCGTCGTGAGTTAGCATGAATTAGTTAATACTCGAAGATAGTTCCGCGGCATAAACGAGGCCATTCATTGCATTGTCCAGGCGGCCAAGGTCCGACGTCGGGCTGTCGCGCCTCGATGATGATGATGATTCATTGCATCAGTTTTTATAAGATTTATAAGAGGGATCCCTCTGAAGATGCTCGAAAGAGCGAAACGCGTCAGGGAACAATAATAAAAAAGTGATTAGACAAAGTATCCGTTTTTGATTTCAAATTTATTATATATTAATTTCACTTATTAAATTTAATTAATTTCGCGTCGTATTAGATAAATGATTTCTTGATAGTTCCTACATTAAAATTCTCTCATTAATTCAGTAACCGCATGGTTATGTCGGAAATTCACATAGTATTAGCTATTCACTTTTTATTACTTAACTCAATTTTAGATACATACTTGAAGGACAAAGACAAAAATTTTAGAGGCTACAAAAGATAATGGCCGGGGTGCCTGGGTGGCACAGCCACACGTACGCCGTGTCAGAGATGGAAATGTAAAAACACTCGCGACACAATTTTCAGACACTTTATTGCATTAACTTTTGTTGACAGATCACGATGTTCCGTGATCTGTCAACGCCGCCATATGCAAAATGAAAACGATCGACCGAACACCATACGGAAGCACACGACCTACCAGTCGAGGGACAAAGTATTGAACGGGTCTTGGCTAGTCTCTTTCCACAAAAATCGCATAATGGGAACCGGGCTTAAGGTTGGGGTGCTCACAAATTATTATTTTTATTACGATGTAGAACAAAAACTGAAAATAAATAATTAAATAGCTGAGAAACTGAAATTGCCCAGAACAGAGTATGAGTGGTTGACGCGCTATGCCCCACTAGGCGTTAAGGCTAAGTAGTACGTATCTGGCGATTGCTGATCGGCTGCATGAAGAATATCATCCGATATCCCCGTTATTTGTAATGATGTCCACTGATGTTTTCGCCAAATCCTAGATGGCGTTTTCTTCTTGAAGCGGAGACAAGAGTCTACCGGTTTTTATGAGCTGATTATATTGCCAGCAGAAGCAATTGCAGTGGGCCTGACTGGCCAACCTAGCATGCACGTACTACTTTATTTATTATGTTATCCGAAGGTGCATTGAGCACATATCTTTTCAGCAACGAAGAGAGAGATAAGGAAAACAATCCTCCCATTACAAGTTGCGACTTTGGGACTAAAGTTTCGCTACAATGCATTCAACTGTTCTTTCCATCACAAAATTACTCACTACAAAACTCCGAATAAAAGCATGTGTGTACATGGAACGTGCCTTTCGACTAAAATCAACATAACGCCTCGGAATATGTGTACACATCAAGAGAGATTCTATCAATCTATATCCTGTTCTCGTCTAGCATCCTCCTTTACTAACGATACCATACCAAACAATATTTCACATAAACACTCATTCTTTCAATCATAGATCTATTTGATGATACCCTAAGCCTACCACAACTTGCCCAGCCCATCCTGAATTATTATGACAATGGAAAATTTACAGGTCTTCGAACTCTTCGGGAACTCTTTGAGGCCACATTCTCCATTCTGTATCGCAACTTCATTCCCTTTTATTGTCAATTGAATTTCTCGTATCGGGTTATAAGGCAAACGTGGCTGCTTTTCTATGTTTTACGGTCACAGGATATCGTTGTGAATTATTGGAATACGATATATAAAATAAGGATGTCATCAGAAAGGAAAAAAAGGAAACTGTTTGTGGCAATGAAATGTCGGAGACGAAGACGATAATGATGATGGCGATTGTACTGAAACTATGAATGGTATCAATATCAATTTCATCGGATATTCTAAAGGAACAGGACGAAATTACTTTGCGTTTTCTTTTGATTACCTCGCAAACTATTGATTGTTTTGTTTTTCTCAGAAAGTGAAATGCTATCCATGAAATGACAGCCGACATGAAATAGAAAAGAGATGTCGGTAAGTATGTGATACTACTTTGACTTAACATCGTACGTCTTACCCAGTAGCTCACACTTGTAATGGACGGTCGCCACGGGCATCACCCTAAGGTAGGATAATGACCATGAAGGTCGGGCCGTGCCATCTGGCTAAGGAAGAGGCCCCACAACAAGCTAAGCAGCGGCCTATGTTTGCTGTAGTTCAGTTCGGGGGACATGGGCGGGGTTTTCGCCGCTCGTTGCCCCTGTCTTTACATATTAATAAAAATGCATAGGCCTGGGGCGACCGGTAGCGCAGTGTGTTGAGGCATCAATCTCATGTTTGACTACCGGCGTTACCGTCAACGACAACGTTTGTGGCTCTAGATGTGCAGGAGGTGCAGGCTGGCAACTGCATTCTCCGAAACCATTTTATGCCGACGAATCGTCAACTGGGCCACATGGAACAGAACACAAGGAGTTATGACAATTGAGAGAGATAGTCCTGGGAAAAACAACACAAACAGGGGAGGAAAAAATGCTGAATAATAAAAAAATGGCGGACTGCTCCAGTGCCCTCGCACTTGCATCGGGGTCCGGGTGTAACGCTGCCTTCGGACTCTGTTTTCGTACCACCACAGATCAGTACTCATCAGATGTTGCCTTCGATCTGCCGGTGGAAGCAGCACTACCAGACTATAATATGGTTGATTGCAGGGCATTTGCGAAGCAAATTGTTTGTCTATTTGGATGACTTGTTAGTGATTTCGTCAACTTTCGAGGAGCACGTGCTACTACTGAATGAGGTGGCGCTGTGTATAAGGAAGGCAGGACTGACAATAAATATTGAGAAGAGTAAGTTCCTCATGAAGCAAGTTCCTTATCTTGGGCACATTATACATAGGTCACAGAACCATCTGTACTGACCCCGGTATAATCCAGGCTATTACTGACTTTCCGCAACCTATGACTGTTCGACAACTACGTCATATTCTAGGTATGCGTGGATGGTACCAGCGCTTTGTCCATAAATATGCGGCAGTTACTGCCCCGCTGACAGACATGTTCCGTAAAGGCCGTGGTTTTGTCTGGAGAGGAGAAGGTCTATTGGCATTCAATAAGCTAAAGGAATGCTTAACCACGGCACCTGTGTTACACAGTCCGGATTTCACGCGTCCGTTCGCCATTCATTTCGACGTGATTCATGCAGGCGTTCGGGCTATGTTAACACAAACCACCGATGACAGTGTGGAGGTGCAAGTAGCGTATATGTTGTATGTCACGTATATGCTCTCTTCTGGCCAGCAAAACTATACGGTTACGGAAAAGGAATGTTTAGCGGCAGTCCTCGTTGTTAAGAAGTTTCGCGCCTACGTGGAAGGCCAAGAGTTCACCATAGTCACTGATCACACATCACTCAAGTGGGTAATGAACCATTCGGGCCTGAACGGCAAACTGGCTCGGTGGGCCTTGGAACTTAAAGGTTTTAATTTCTTTATCCTCCACCGCAAAGGCAACCAGAATGTAGTTCCTGACACCCTGTCTCGAGGTGATCATCCCACAATTTCGCATGGTTCCTCTTACCTGGCGAGCGCACGGTCGCCATCTTTCCACACTTTATCAGCAATCATGTGCATTTGCCAGAGAGGAATGCAAACAGCATGCGATCTCATTGATAATGCATCCAATTCGAAATGGGTTTGCCATCTGTTGCCATGCGACGTTCTCTCCGATTTTAGAGGCCCCGCCAGGCACAATGGACGCGGATATAAGACCTCCATAGACAATGCAATTCATCGTTAGACGACAACGCTATTCATCGTCGGATTAATCTAACGATGGATCGCCACAAAATATTTCGCGGCTAAAATTATATGGAACTGTAGAAACAAAACGACAACGATAGGCGCATACACTCTGCGATCGAACTGACGATCACGATATCGTCAGATAGGTGTCGACTGATCGCAAGGTATATGGGGGGCTTTAGTTTTCACTTTTTGCACATCCATTGTGTACGGATTAGTTAACACAACACATACGCAAGTGAGATACTATGGGCAACCTTTGCTTAATTTATACTGAGTTCCAACTCTGTTACATTTTTCTTCTATGACTCGGCTATTCAATGTCTTCGGAGTGCCGGGGACTATAGAGGTTTGTGAAGTTGGCACCTCGAGATAATTTTTTTCATGCAAACTGAGTAAATCGTTTGCCCAGCTTTCGAAAAAAGCTATTAACAAATGTATTTTTTTAAAGGTTGGGAACCACTGGAAATCAAAATTTCGATTTCATGCGATTTTATACGCTGTTGGTTTTAATCTTTAGGCTAACTTTACTCGCTTACCTTTCGAGATCTAAAGCCAATGAATTTAAGTCCATGATTTTGTGGAAGAGTAGGCATATATGGTTAGCGTAGTCAAGATGTTATAGATAAGATGTTAAGGTCCATTAAATTCCTCTTTTTGGTCCGCCAACATAGAGCCACATGTAACACATTGCCAATCAGTATGATGAGGCCGATTGTAGCCGTTAGTGTTTCATCCATGTTGATTGTCCCGTTACATATACATCGTCATATAACGGATGGGCATATACTGCGATCTTCACACCTATGTGATGAGTGTGTGTGTGTCAGAAGAAATTTGTACCAAGTTCGAGTTCGAGTTCGAGATCGACAGTGTATGGTGACACTAAGGCTCCCTCTACGAACAACTAAACGCCGTTCAGAGCAGAACATCTAAAGGAGACATTATAATGGTTATGCGGGATTTGAATGCAAAAGTTGGCGCTGATAATTATGGGCTCAGACATGTGATGGCGAGACATGGTCTTGGTGATCGTAACGACAACGGTGAAAGATTTGTAGATTTCTGCAACTTTCACAGTATCTTTATCGGTGGTACTATGTTTGAGCATAAGGACCACCACAAAATCAGTTGGTCCTCTGTTGTTCGGTGCAGAGCACAAAATCAGATCGACTACTTTGCCATTAGTAAAAGATTCAAGAGTCTCCTGGACATGCGAAACAAAAAGGGTGCCGATATTGGGATGGGAAGAAATCATTGTCATATTTGCTAATGTTCGATAGCGTATTGCAGCCGTGCGCCGTCTTTCTGGCGAAAGACCCAGGCGCCGCAAATTCAACACCCCTCGACTAAAAAATCCATCTGTCTTACAACAATATAACGACCATCTTGCGCAAAAAGCAGCTGATATAACCAGGCACCCAGATAGTGATACAAATGAAAACTGGGATGCCATAAAAAATGCGTACATTGATAGAGCACAGATACCATCCTTAAGAGGAAATAGTTGCTATAATTATTGAACTAAAATGAGGAACGGCCACCGGACTCGTCTGTATCCCTGCCGAACTTTATCAAGCAGCGCAAAGCGTAACTGCCAATTTGCTGCACCCACTTGTTGATAAAACGTGGAATACAGAGACCTTTTTACTGAGTGGCAGGAAGATTTGATGATCAAACTTCCGAAGAAGCGTATCCTCACTGACTGTAATAATTGGAGAGGGATTTGTGTGCTTCCTGCCGTTGCCAAAATCGTCCCACTTAGAAAGCACAATTGATAAAGAGCAGGCTTTCGATCCGGGTTCTCCTGTGTCATCATCATAATCATCGTGACGCGACAGCCCGACGTTGGGCCTTGGCCGCCTGGATCGTTGTCCTCCAATTATCTCGGTCACGCGACCGCATCCTCCAATCTCGGAAGCCCAGTAGCTGTTGGGCGTCCACATATACTGAGCTCTCCCAACGAGATCTCGGTCGTCCTCGTTTTGCATTCGTTACTCTCTTGGGCATGCGATCACCGTCCATTCGTTGTACATGCCCTGTCTATTGAAGTCGTTGTAGTTTCACGATTTTCGAAACTTCCAGCTCATCGTACAGTTCATACTACTCATGGTTGTACCGGATGCGCCATCCCCCCAAAATTCGCCGTAGAACCTTACGTTCAAATGTGTCTAGCATGTTTCCGGAGGCTTGAGTTAGGGTCCATGCTTCGCAGCCATAGCATAGCACTGGGCGTATAATGGTTTTTTACACGCGGAGCTTCCTGTTTCTGGGCACATGCTTCGATTTCATTATGGGGAGAACTGAGAAAAAAGTGTTATTAACTAACTGTATCCGTCGCTTGATTTCGTCAGTTTCGTTGGCGTCCCTTGACAAGTTGCAACCCAGGTATATGAAGTTGTTCACGAACTCGATGTTGGGGTCCCTCACATTGATTCTCGGTTGTGCTGGTGTCCTTGTCGTCGATTGCATCATTATTTTAGCTTTATCCTCGTTGATACGTAGTCCAGCTTCCTTTGCAGCGGTATCGAGCGTATGCAGAAGTTCTTCAGCGTCGGCCAGTCTTCGGGACATGATGTTGATGTCGTCGGCGTACGCTGCTAATTGTGTCGGCTTGATGAGTAGTGTCTTGCTGTTGTCCAAATTCATAGCCCGAATAGCTACATATATGCTAGGTTGAAGAGCGTCGGTGCCAGTCCATCGCCCTGTTTCAGACCAGTGCGTGATTCAAATAGATCAGTAAGTCTATTATGGATCCTGACTTGTGAGACGGAGTTGGTCATCGTCATCTTTGTCAGTCGCAATTATTTGGCCGGTATACCAAATTGCAGCATAATGTTGTACAGTACTCCACGATCGATACTGTCGTATGCCTGCTTGAAGTCGACAAAGATTTGGTATACGTTTACGTTGTATTCCCAGCACTTCTGGAGTATCAGTTTGACCGTAAAGAGCTGATCGGTTGTGGAGCGACCAGGGCTGAAACCGCTTTGATATTCGCCAATGATTCGTGTAATTCTCACACCGCAGTTTATCTTCCTTTTTGTAAATTGGACAGATGATGCTTCTGCGCCAATCGTCTGGGATCTCCACGTCCTCCCATACTCACAGGAGTTATTGATTAATTAATTGATTCTCTTGTATGGATCACATTAACACCTTGCGAATCACCATTGAGCAATGCATTCGGTACCATTTTCCGCTTAAATTGCTTTTCATCGATTTCGAGAAGGCTTTCGATAGTGTGAATCGGGACTCTATATGGGTGGCCTTACGCAGGAGAGGCATTCCTGAAAAGCTTGTGGCTATTATTAAGGCATAATATGACGCCGTGAAATGTCGCGTTCTGCATAAAAGTAAGGTGTCGGGGGACTTTGAGGTTCCCAGTGGAGTTTGGCAGGGGTGCAACTTCTCATCGATTCTATTCCTCATAGTGATCAACACATCGCCGTTGCATGCAGCCCTATCCGGACTAGACAGAGGAATCCAATTGACTTTAACATCTTATCTACAACATCTTGACTACGTTGACGACATACTACAATATATGTCTACTCTTCCACAAATTCATAGATCTGTTCGCAATGGCGTAAGATCTCGAGAGGGAGGCAAGCAAGGTTCGGTTAAAGATTTATACCAACAAGACCAAGGTTCTTAGCCCGCCATTGCGAAAAAGAAATACTACACCTATTGCCATCTTTATTAATGGGCAGCCTTCGTCTACCTGCTTAGCATTGTTGCCGAAAATGGTGGTACGGAGCAGGACATCGCTCGTCGTATCACCCAGGCTAAATGCGCATCCGACATGCTGTGGAAACTGTGGAAGCTCGACAGTCTGTGGCGACACTTAAAGTCACCAGAAGCTGCAAGTATTCGTCAACTTGTAATGGACGGTTTGGTGGACATCCGAAGATGCCCGTGGGGACGGAGCCTAAGGTAGCATAATGACCGTGAAGGAGGGCGGAGAAAAAGGCCTCTCACTGAACAAAGCAGCGGCCTATGCTTGTTGTAGTTCAATTCGGGAGACTTGGGCGGGGTTTTCGACGTTCGTTGCCTCTAACCTTTACGTATTAATAAAAATTCATATGCCTGGGGAGGACAGCACAAACAGGGGAGGCAAAAATGGGGAATAATAAAAAATGAGGCGATAAGGATGGAATGGTTGGCGGACGGCTCGGATGCCCTCGCGCTTGCATTAGGGCACAGAAGTGATGGGACCCTCAGCCTCTAGTTTCGTACCATCGACAGATCATTACTCATCAGGTTCTGCCATCGATTTGCCGGTGCAAGCTGCACAACCAGACTAGAATATGGTTCGTTACAAACTCATGTCTTCATGGAATTCTAAGAATTTTCTGGCCCGAAACAATATCAAATGAAGAGCTAAGCCGGCGTATGGGTCAGATGCCAATTGGCGAATTGCATTGCTTTGCATGTCATGAAGTCGAACCAAATTTCCAACCAAGGCCGACCAAGAGGGGGTCCTAAAATTAGATGGCGTGGATCTGTGGGAAAAGAGTAAGGCGCTGGGTAAGTCGTTTGGAGAGTTGCACCCCATTGCCTAGAACAGATTACGATTGCGCGTAGGAGTAGTTGACGCGCTATGCTCCACTAGGGGTTAAGGCTAAGTAGTATACAAAAAATATAATCGACGGGCATATAATCCGATGCATGCTGGCAACGTGCATTGTCCGAAACTAATTTAAGTCAAGGAAAAGTCAGCTAAGCCACTTTACTTTAGTATGTGTGTACATAGTCCAGCATTCAGACGCATACATGAGTGCGGGACGTGCGACCGTTTTGTACAACTTGCCCTTAAGCTTTCGTGGCATCTTCGCAGAAAACTCCTGAGTTTTCTCGCCACTTCATCCAACCGACACTAATGCGATGTTTGTTGTCATCATCGCAATTAGCTTCCTTGTCGACCATCCAGCCCAGGTACTTGAACCTTGTACAGGACTTCAGCTGCTCTCCTTTAATGTAGATATCTGGTATCGGTCTCTCTGGATCTGAGAAAGGACAGCAAAGATACTTTGTCTTTGGTATGCTAATCCTCAGTCCATGATTCTCCAATATCTTACATCACTTGATCAGTGCATCCTGCAAAGCAACGATGTCTTCGCTACCCAGGACAATATCATCGGCGAAGGGAAGGGATATTTCCAGGCCGTCAGAAATGAGTGTTAATAAATCGAGCATGATGACGTTGAAGAGCAAGGGACTCAATACATTGCCTTGGTGAACTCCGATTTTAACCGGAAATTCTTCAGACTCTCCAGCTGTCCTCTGTCCGTAAGGTATGTATTGGATATAAAGGACTCAACGGACGTTAAGAACCGAAAGACACAATGACCTCGAAGGCAACTCAAAGTCAATGGCACATTTGCTCAAGTATGCGAACCTAATAATCTGATTTTGGAAAACATTTTTGAAAGCAAATCATAGACAATTTCAGAGCAAATGGATCAAAACGAAAATTCATTTGAACTGCCGATGAACATCATCACTCTTTTGAAATTCTTACACCAGAAACGGGACCTTACAAATTTCGAAGGCAATTATAAATTAAATAATTGACTGTTGGTATATCTCATAATATCTTACAATGCATTGAAACATTACAACACAGGTGAATATTCAAAATTGTTACTTAAAATTCGTCTGCGTTTGAAATTAACCCTCTAGATTACAAATCAAATCAAATTGACGTGTAGCCGCTGAAATACTTAGGAGCCAGGAGGACCATTTACATTTCCAAATGACCATTAATCGCTTTATTTGTCTACAGGCGCTCCAAATAAGGTGGCAGGTGGTGAGAAGATCCCGAAGGAGATTCTGTGGGAGTTTATGGTATTAGGAAACCAACAGCATATCGCACGGTCGCATCCTCAGATTGGGAAAGCACCCATTGACCGAAGCGGGATTCAACAATGAACGCGATTTCATTTTGAATAGCGCCGAAAAAATGGGTAGAAATCATCGGCTATCCAGTTGGAGGAGAGACGAAAGCACAAAAGTCTGTTTGATCAGACCATCGGAGTCCTAAGAAGAATAAGTATACCCCTATCCCAGATGTGCTAGAAAATTAAAAATTTCTTATACATATACTTTTAATTTACAGGTAGTTGGATTGAGTAGAGACACCACACTGAGGAACATTTTAGGAAGTGCGAAGGACCCGCTGAAACTGGAGGATAAGAGCAGTATATACAAAATTTTATGTAACAATTGCGACCAATGTTACATCGGACAAAAAAGAAATTAATTACAACGCGGTTCAAGGACCACAGCCGCGAGTTAATCAGTCGCTTCAATAATGCTCAAGGAAGAACAGGATATACAGCAGGATAACTTCAAGCTGCCATGACCGTTGTTGACCGTATGCGCGCATTGTGATGGTCAGCTGAATGTGAATGTGTCTCCCCATCATATGCCTAAGACCATTATTATCAGCACCAACTTTGTCGTTCGACTCTCTCATGACATTAAAATGTGATCTTTGGGTGTTCTGCTTTGGACGAAGTTAAGTTGTTCGCAGAAGAAGTCTTTAGCCACGACATTGGCGGGTTCAGTTGGAGCGTGGCATTGTATTATTGTAATATTTCTGGTCCGCAAATTCGGGCCATGATTCTATCGGAGATCGGATCCCATGATAAAAGACAGCTCGTGCGGCTTTTGTTTGAAAGGAGCCTCACAACTGACTCAAAACCACCACCCTACCGGAGTGCAACATTACAATGCTACGCGTTGGGGAGATAAATTCTCCGCCGTTCCACCATCTTATCTCACCAACTCCTAAAGGTGGACATACATTAGTGTCCATTTAGATGTGGAACAAAACGGACCCAATCCCAATATCCCCACTTAAATTCCGGGGACACATACTGCAATCCAAATCCATCATGAGCCAGTCGTCATTTCAAAACGCCAACGTCAATTCCACGCACCATCAATCCCTTGCGAAAATTTTGCATGAACACCAACAAGTAAAAACGTTTTCTTTGTGACTATTTAACACTGACATCACAAAAAACAAACAAAATATGACTTCGTTAAATTTGGATTTCGCGCACAAACGTCGTGGCGGTCGGGTTTTGGCTCGTGGATTTTGGGCAAGTTGAATTTCCAACTTGGATTGCGGTGGATTCCGGAGCTGTCAACTTGAACCAGACACACAATACGGATTTTATACTGGACACGGGTCAATTTGGATTTTAGGCGCAAGTGTGTGTCCACGCTAAGATATTTTACTAATATAAATCTAATTGAAGAAACCGTACCTTTTGGGAACCTTCTGATGCATTGTCCAGGGGAGCACGCACATTCCAGAAACCCATCTTTGACATTGAACGATAGCCAAAAGTCGTAACCGGTGAATCAGTCCTTATCCGAGAATAGTTGAAATTTCGGTAGCATTATAAGTTTTCGGATGACGCAAGTTGGTGGCATACGCATTCTGTCCTTTTTAGTCGCCTTCTATTACAGAAAAGCCGTGGTTTTATTCTTACACCCCACACCACCTGGGGAAGTTTAAGTACGATGATACTCGTATTTTGCACTTTCAATACGAATGACAGATAACTATAAATTGGCTGAATAATCAAATCTTATTCCCAAAATTTCAATATCCTGACAATAATTAGATTTTATTATGATTTCCAATTAAATTCATCTGAAAATCCTGTCCGCCACCTAACCACTCCTCATTCCATAGAACTGAATCGATACGGTCCCAAAATTTCCTTGGCCTAAATTCCATTTGATAAAATCAGAAACCGTTCAAGTTGGCCAAACCAAAGATACACAGTAGAGAGACTGAGTCCTGAATACATATCTGTAAATTGCCAAGTGAGAAATCAGAGTTTATTTTGCCTAATCGCCTTGCTTCATCAATTTGTTAATTTCAACTTAATTCAATTTCAACACCAACATCACACTCCAGCCCCGCCAAAACCATCACACCATCATTTTTCCCCTCTTCGCTTATTCGGCTAAGGACATTTTACATCAAAGACATTTATTGTATCCTCCTGGAATTGTCCGTGCAATCCGGGGGACAGGGACAACGGAGGACGACGAAATTAAATGGAAATAGCCACTAGAAAGTACTGGCACTAGTCCAAACACGAGATAGGCGCGAGTATCTGCAGATGGCGAGGAAGATTACAAGACATACGACCAATTTATTTTGAAGTTACGTAAATTATCTTGTCCGCCAAATATTATGAATAATTCATAGACAAAGAGATTTTGTGCCAGCCTATGGTCTCTATGGTGTACAAGGATTAGTGTAGGGAAAATTATTGGTGCGACTAAGTGCCAGAAGATTTGCGCTGCGTTGTCGTTTGAGAAAAGTAAGGATTTCAGTTGAAAGAAAAAATTAAGATCGATGGGATGTGATTGTTTAGAATTAAATTAAGTGAGAAATAATTTGTTGTAATGTTTGACTGTGACTGTGGTCAGGCTCAGGGCCAGGCTAGAATATCTCATTTGAATACATAAATGACTCAGTCAAGGACTATGAGTGCATGGAAAAGAGTGGCAGCTCTTCAACCTAACTAAAGCTATTATAACATCTTATCAGGCTTAGGTATCAGTGGAGCTTTCGATTTTTTTTAATAAGAAAACAAGTTAGCCTTCGGCTAGCTTGCTTCGCGTGAAGGGTATCATACCTTCGTTGTGTTTTGTGGCACATTTGCCACTTTGAAATTAGTAGTAAAACTTGTTCCGATTTCACTGTTCCTATAATAGGTATATGAAATAGTGGGCCGATTTCAACCAAATTTAGAACGTGGCTTAGAAGTCAATATGATTGAGTAATATGCAATTTCTTAAAGATATCTTCAGAAATAAAAAAGTTTTTCTGATAAAAACTTGCTTTGGAACGGTCGTTCCTATGACAGCTACATATATGATAGAGCAGTCCGATTTCAGCCAAATGGGAATCTGATTTCACTGAAGATACAATTGAATAATGTGAAATTTGAAAACAATATCTATAGAAATAAAAAAGTTATTCCCACAAAGACGAATTTTTGGACCGGTCGTTCCTATGGCAGCTATATGACGAAGTGGTCCAATTTCAACCGAATTCAGGAATGTAATTTGACTAAAGATACTACTGATGAGTGTGAAATTTGAAGATGATACTCGTATCTTTAGAAATAAAATTGTAGGTAGGTTAGGTTAGAGAGCTACCGTACCATTACAGCACATATAAATCAAAGCGTAGGACCAGAGGCGCCGACTGTTAGAAAATATGGGGGGGGGGGGGGGGGCACAACAACTTTTCTTACATTTTTGAATGACTATCGGATTGCCATGTTTTGTGATTTTTTTTATATTTTTTCTGATGGTATCTTCACAATAAACTGACCCATTATTGAAATAACAATTAACGTATTTCTTGTACTTTAAAAAAAAATGTACGGATGATGGCTCCATGAAACGAATGGCCCTAGCCCTAACTAAGAAAGTCGACGTCTTAAAGTGGTTTGATGTGGATACGAATGTATAGTCTTATACAGTCAATCAAAATGGTCTCACGATTGAGGGGAATGAAATTGAGAACCAATTTCTTCGTCAAGTCTCAAGTTGTATTGTCCCGACCGTGCAAATCATCCTTTGTTGTTAAGATTAAAGCCAATTTTCCAAGCATTTGTAAATGAAACCATATTACTTTTTTGGTTGATAATACAACATAATAAATTAAATTTTAGTTAAATTCAGACTCAGATATTTTTACCGTCCACGTTTTAAGATCATACAGTTAGCACGAAAGATCCACTAAGTTTTGACAGCATCTTGAGGAATCAAAACCAAATTGAACGACGAGTTTTAATACCTTATATGACCATTAGGGTTCGGGATAATATCACACGGGTTTTCATGTCCCGGGGCTCGGGAGATTGACGGCTGTCAAGCATTGTGAAAGGTGCGTTACATATTATTCGCGATTAGCGATCAAACCATAGAGCACGGAACACTATTTGAATGTAACTTTTTGATCGTCGCCTGCTGTCGACGCAGAGTGCTGCCTAGCACTTTAAAACACAGAATCCTCATGGGCCATATATTTGTCCGTAGAAGCTCCTTCCTTCCCTATTTGTTATAGCTAAATACGTGTTTGATTGTTTGAACGAAGGATTCGAGTGAGGATCGCTTTTCTTGCGAAACAATATTTGCGCCTGAAGTATTGGAGGGGCATATTTGGATTGAAGAAGTCTGTGATAAAGGAGTCACGCTTCAACCGCCTCTTCTCTACAGAAATTTGGAACAGAGAGGAATGGAATGAATACAAGGCATTCGTCACTCATCCGAATCATCCGAATACTGTCAAAGTGGTTTACCGATGGCCCCAAAACTGATAAGAGTGCAGCCGTACAGGGGCCCTTCAAGAAGATGCTCTATTCGCATGAGGAGGCACTCAACGGTATTTCAAGCCAAATGAGTGCAGTTGGGATTTGTGCCGAAGCATGTATTGAACTTACTATATAATTGGTGTCTTCGTCGAATTTTAAGAGACTTTAGGCCCAAAACAATATTAAATGAAGAGCTGAGCCGAAGTACGGGTCAAATGCCAATCGACGAATTGATACGAAGACGAAAATGGCACTGGATAGGTCACAAACTGCAGAAGGGTGATAACTGCAATGCTGGACATACCATGAAATGGGACCAAATTCCCAGTGTAGGCCAACCAAGGGATTGCCCGAGCAAGTCATGGCGCCGATCTGTGGTGAAAGGTGTGTGTGTTTCTGGATAGTGAGGGCAGATGCGTCCCATTGAACAGATACGAGTACAGTGGCGCGTAGGAGTAGTTGATGCGCTATGCCCATCTAGGCGTTAAGGCAAAGCAGTAAAGTAGTATGTACTGAAGCTACCGTGGAAGAAATATTGCAATCGACACAGTTCGTGCCTTGCACCATGGTACGAAATCAGACTCAGAACAATTTTTTGGGGAGTATTATTATAAGGGGATTCGGATGTTAAGATCCATATATGTGACCCATATATGGGATATCCATAACGAGATCGCATACGAGCTGTCTAGGACAGCATCAGCAACCCCGCTTTTGGCTCAGAATCCTTTGTGGTATCACTCTACATCACAGGAAAATTGGAACCGTCCTTGCGACACTTTTTCAGAAGATTCTCCCCTGTCCGCAAGAAACGATCACTGTGCCCCTTTGAACGTGCGAAATGTGGACTTGACTTGATGTGGTTGAGATTCCAGGTTTTCTTGAATTCGGCGAATTTGCTTGATGTACGAGTATACTGCGTGCCATTGCCACTTTCGAGTGTTTCGGGTATACCGTGAACTGAGAACCACTTTTTAAACTGATTTATTAGTTCCGCTGCAGTTGCTGTTTTCAATTGTTTGAAATCAAAAAAAACCCGACTAAATATCAGCAATTAGAAGATAATCGTGGCTTTTGAACGAAAACAGGTCGGATGATAGGATTTGAAAAGGATAATCTGGAGGCTTCTCGTGAATAGGCTCCCGAGTGTTGCTGGGTTGATTTTGCTGACAGATTTGACACTTTTCGATAAAATCGATGATGTTTTAGTTTGATTCGGCCAGTAAAAAAACTGTCTAGCCCGTTTCAGATAGTTAATTCCTGAGTGTCCTGAATGAGCTGTTTCAATGATATTTTGTCTCTTACAAGCCGGCACTACTAACTTTTCGCCTTTAAATAGTAAACCATCGTAGCACAATAGTTCATCTCGAAAATTGAAATACTTCTTTGCTGTTTTTTCGACGGACTTGGCATCTGTTAGCCAACCTTTCAAAACGTGCTTGATAACATGTTGCAATTAAACATCGTTTTCTTTAGACACTTTGTATCGGTTAAGTGCTTCTGCTGACAATGACATGGTGATTTTTACTTCTAGTTCTTCTTCTTGGCTTGCCTTTAGATTTCGACAGTCACGGCTGAGTGAGTCCGCGAAGTGGAGCGAAGTACCCTTAACGTAAGTAACTTTGGGGCCATATTGATGGTCGTCTAAAAGGATACGCTGCAATCTAGCTGGTGCATTGGATATCGACTTCTTGAAAATAGATTCTAGTGGCCGATGATCTGTTTCAATTTCCAATGGTTAATGATTTGGCGGCGTATGCTATTGGTTGATCATATTGAAGCAAAACTGCCCCAGTTGCCACGGAAGTAGCGTCTACTGATAATTTAACAGCTTTTGTGACATCGTATTGTCGCAATAGTGCTGGTGATGAGAGATTTTTTTTTTATTTTCTCAAACGCCTTTTGATGAATCTCGTCCCATACCTACGGACTGTATTTCTTTAACAGATATCTCAATGGGTTTGTGATGTGTGAAATTTTAGGTATGAATTTAGGTACGCTACAGTTCCGAGAATTCGTTGATGTGTGAAATGTTAGGAATTAATTTACTAAGGTACGCTACCATTCCGAAAATTCGTTGTAAACGTTTTTTATCGTGAGGCTTCTGTCTTCAACTTTTTCAGGATCTGGTTGTATACCGTTTGGCGTAAACCAGTGTCCCAGAAACTTGATTGTAGTTTTATTGAATTCAGACTCTTGCAAATTTAAAGTTAGACCGGCTGCATGTAATCTTCTGATGACCTTTCGGTTTTTGAGACAATCAGAATGTCGTCCATTGCATTTTCAGTGTTTTCAAGACCGTCTAATATTGTTGCTAGTACTTTGCTGAAAACCTCGGGTGCTGGAGAAACATCAAATGGCAATCTTAGATAGCTTTATCAACCCCATGGCGTAGCGAAAGTGAAGTACTTTGAAGTTTTTTTTTTAAACTTGATTTCTCTCTCTCTCAATTGCCTAACCATTTGCGGGGCATAGCGCGTCAATTTTTCCATGTGGCTCAGTTGACGTTTCGTCGGCATAAACTGATTTCCAAAAATGCAGTTGCCAGCATGGACCTCTTGCACATCCATGGCCACGAACATCGTCGTGGACGGGATTCGAACCCGAAACGCCGATAGTCAAACATGAGACTGATGCCCCAACACACTGTGCTACCAGTCGCCCCGATTTGCCAGAAGCCGCTTTTTCAATCGAGTTTCGTGAAGAATTTAGCGTTTTTGATTTTTGCTGATATTTCTTTGACGATCTTCAACGGAAAATGCCTCCTCCTGATATTTTTGTTCAGCTCTACGGCGTCTATGCATATGCGGATTTTCCCAATTTTTCTAAAAACTATAATAGCATTGGACAAACGGCAGGAGTTAATTCTGTAATTTGTTTGATTACACCCATAGACACCATTCGATCGAGCTCCTCTTTCACGTTGTCTCTTGTGGCGCAAGGTACTGGTCTTGTTGGTAAGATTTTGAACTCTGGATTATACATACGTATCCACATCGTATTCGTAATTTTTGATGCATCCGAGTCCTTTGAAAACTTCACTTTATGCTGACACCTGATGAATTCTTTTGATTAACCCAAGTGCTTCACAGGTTTTGCATTTGAATATATAACTAAAAGCGCGTTGACACGATCAAACTACAGTTTGACAAACCACCTACTTGAAAGTGTCAACCCCTTGTCAAACTTGTTTGATGTCTTGTGCTTCTGTCAAACCGTAGTTGGACGGTGCTCAACTTTTCATCAAATGCTAGTTTGTCAAATCGTAGTTTGATCATGTCAACGCGCTCTAACAAAGGAGTGGGTATATGCCTGTCAAACCATACAAATTGACAGCTTGAAAATAGGACGATCTTCTTCTTGAAAAAGACGAGAGCTGGGAGAGTAAAGTTAACGGTTTTAAGATTGTCATTTTCACGTTGTGCATGTGGCTGTCAAACGCTTTGTGCAAAAAGTAAATACGGTTGAATTCGCGAAAGTTTGGAGCCGGTTTTTGTGTGTAAAGAGCCGCGATTATGTAGAGAAGACACTAGTGCAATTTCCGGTAGGACAAATTGGTGCGGTACTGAGTTGTGGTAAATTGAAATGCCTCGTCGGTGGCTGCAAAAATAACCAGCGTATCCCTAAGACGGGGGTGTCTTTTTATAGGTAAAACATTAAATATTTAGATTTGATATGCGCGTTACTCTTTTTTGTGAGTTTTCTGTCAGAAAACCGATATTAAAATGTTTGTTTTGGTTTCTGACTCTCCGCTGTATATATATTTTAGCTGTCAAATATCCGCGTCCTATTGGTGGTTGGCATTAATAGTCCCGTTCTTTCTCTCTCCCATGAAAAATTAAACGCGCTCTTCTCTCGTCCCGTAAATTTAGCCTATGGGCCACTCCAGAAGTTCCTCTGAGGGTTTTGCAGCCTAGAATCGGTGACAGCTGCGTCTTGATGACTTTTAACGTCACTTGATCGATTCGTTTCTTGAATTGACATTTAACGGTTATTTCTACCAATACGTCGATCTTATGTTCACTGTATGATGTCAAACGCTTTGTTCGCGATGGTTGTAACTGAACGTTGAGTTGTTTCACTATTTTTTCTGATAATACGTTGCACTGTGTTCCGCTATCCAATTTAAACTTGATCGACTTATCTGCAACAAGAATTTTCTCAATCTAATCATCGTGGTTGTCGGACTTTATTTGTGATATATTCAAATCATTGGAACGACGGACATTGTTTACAAACAAGTCGGTTTCCTCTTCTGTTTGTTGTTGTTGTTGTAGCAACACCTGCTGGCGTTGAGGGGGTTTGGCAGCCCTTGGCCGTTGCTGATGAACGGGTCGCTCCGGTGCGGAGAACCGGCTGCCATGGGAGCGTCCTCTTCTGTTTTGCTATTCTCGCTTTCACATTGGATTGGATTTTGATTATTTTGCTCGTATTTTTTGTTACGAATCGGGTTGACAGTTGTCAATGGATGTTGAATATCCTGCAACTGCTTAGTTGGCTGTTCACTGACATGACACAGTTTCATTGCTACAGCCAGTGTCAACTTGGTTTCACTCAACAGTTTCACATGTAATGGATCATTTTTTACGCCGATTACCAAACGATCTTTGACTAAATCGCCTTCAAGATCACCAAAACTGAATTTCATGGCTTGAGCTTTGACTCTACCTATAAATTCTTGGAGAAGTTCACCGTCCGCTTGTTGCAATTGATTGAATTTGTACCTTTCGTAAGTAATGTTGATCTGTGGTTCGAATGTTACTTTAAACTTCTCGATGATCTTGTTGACATTCGTGGAGTCTGCATCAGATAAACTGAATGTTTCAAAGATTTTTACTGCTTCATGTCCGGTTGAACATAGCCGCTTGAATCTCCGCACTTTTCTCCGTTACACCAGATGCTAATGCATACCAGTTGTGCTGCTTGTGTCACAAATGCCATACCTGACCGACGTTATTGTTGATATTATTATTATTATTATTCTGGGGGATAGCCGAAGCAGACCACTAGCGTTTGGGTCCCTTTTCGCACCCTCACGGTCATCAGTGGCTTTCAGATGTCGACTGATAGTTGTCGACCTCTTTCTTCATCACTGAGTCCCGTGTTATTGCTAGCATTTGTTTAAGGCTGTATTCACTCATGGCTTCCACACTTATCGTGTGCTTGCCTGTGATCCTCAACCTCGTGCTAGCCAGTGCTGGACATTCGCACACAATGTGTGCTGCCGTCTCGGCCTTCTCCAGGTAAAACCTGCAAATGTCATCTTCCCCGATTTTCAACTTGGCCAGATGAGCCTTAAAATTACCATGCCCTGTGATCAATCCAGCTTAGGTTACTCCGTTTATAACTGAGTACTTTTCTCGCTTCCCTGCCTAAAGGGCTGGTCATTGCATTCCGAGCTTGTTTGCAAGTGACTAGCTCCTGCCATCTTTGTTGATGCATGGAGTCCATCCACTCCCCAACCTTCGCTCCAATCATGCCGTTCCCCAGAGCAACTCTGAGTTCTGGGCCAATGAAAGTTGCCGCAGATCCCTGTTTTGCTAGGGCATCCGCCGCCTCATTTCCTGTTGTACCTATGTGTCCTTTTACCCACATCAGCGTAACCTCATTTTCTGAGGCACACGTGTTGAGCTTCCGGACACACTCTAGTACCAGCTTAGAGTTTATGTTCGTCTGCTGCATGCGTCTGATCACCGATTGGTTGTTCAGTGCAATAAAGATTTTCTTCCCCCGCACCTGACCTTCAAGCAGGTGGTCCAACGCATGCAACAAGCCAAGCATCTCTGGCTGGTATACGGACACATACTTTCCTAGACTAAGCGCACATTCTAGGTTTAGCTCTTCAGAGTAAACTCCCCCCCCGCCCCCGCCCCCGCTTTACTGTCCATTAAAGAGCCATCAGTAAAAATGCTGATGTCATTGTACATACACTCATTGTGTATGTTACCATCTGCAATGTGAGTCTTGTGTAGTCTTTCAACTACCCTACGTCTACTCATGCCTTCTACCGGCATTAGAGTCTCCCTGAGCTCATCATGAATAATGTCTAGGATGCTCTTATGACCGCTGCTAGTTCCAAAGCGATGCCACATGGCATCCCTTTCCATGCGTATTGTCGAAAGCGCCGCCGTTTTCTTCATAAATAAGTGCAACGGCGGCAGTCCCAGCAATGCCTCCATTGCTCGCGTTGGTGTGGTGCGCATTGCACCACATATTCTTACGCAAGCTATCCTTTGTACCCCATCCAGCTTCTGCTTTGTGGTATTCTGCATGGGTTTTGGCCACCATACCACTGATGCATAGGCTAGAATGGGTCTTACCATCATTGTGTAAATCCAGTGTGTCGCTTTAGGTGAAATTCCCCACCTACGAGCACACACTCTCTTACATTGATGCAAAATCCTTTTCGCTTTTTGGATCTTTTCATCAACGTGAACATTCCAAGTTAGTTTCGCATCTAAGGTAACTCCTAGATGCTTCACTTCCTTGGACACCTTAATTTCCGAACCAAAGAGCCGTAAGGGAGTTATCTCTATGTCTTTCCTCTTACGAGTAAAAATCATAGTGTTTGATTTACTAGCGTTTATGGTTAGCTCTTGCTCATTACACCATTCTTCGGTTACTTTGAGAGCTTGTCCCTTGCAACCTAGAATTGTGTCCATGAACTTTCCACTGACCGTAAGTGCCAAGTCATCGGCGTATCCTACAGTGTGTACGCCCATCGAGTCCAGCTTCCAGAGAAGACTGTCCACGGTGATGTTCCACAGTAGAGGCGAAAGAACACCTCCTTGTGGGCATCCTCGGACTACCTTACCCCGTATTCTGTCACATCCACTGCTAAAATTTACCGCCCTCTGCTTAAGCATAGAGTCGATCCACTTAATTATAATATAATCAACCCCCCGCTCAGTCAGGGCGTTCCTTAGTTTGGTAAAGGAGATTTTATCAAAAGCACCCTCTATATTCATAAAAGTAGACATAGCGATCCCGCCATTGTTAATCTCTCTCTCTACAACTCTAACAAGTTCGTGTAGAGCGGTTTCCGTAGATCTACATCTGCTCTATAAGCATGTTGCACCTACTCAGAGGACTATACATTAGCGTGGTGTTCTCCAGGTAGTCCACCAACACTTTTTCCATTGTTTTCAACAGGAATGATGTAAGGCTAACCGGCCTGAAGGACTTTGCCTCTGTATAGTCTTTCTTTCGCGGTTTAGGCAGGAAGACCACCTTAGCCTCCCTCCATGCCTTCGGAATATAGTCTGCTGAAAGACAGGCGACGAATATATTCCGGATCCTATCTACAATAGTAGAGTACCCATGCCCCACTGTAATAGTGCCGGGAATATTCCGTCCATTCCAGCCGTTTTAAATGGTGCAAAAGAGTTTATAGCACTTTTGACTCCATTTGGAGTTATTATCCTCTCAGCTTCTTGTTGACTTACCCCATCAGTTCCCTTGTTAGTTTGGGCCCATGGTTGGTTTGACTTGAAACTTCCAGAAAAATGTACCTCCATCATCGCCTGCAACGTTTCTTCCACTGTTTCTGTCATGGAACCATCAACTTTGCGTATCAGCCCCATTTTCGAGGCAGTGTCGTTCGATATCATCTTCTGTAATCCGCATATTTCCGACGTATCCTTCATGCTAGAGCAGAATTCCCTCCACGTATTTCGTTTCCAAAGACGTAAGGTTCTTTTCAGCTCCCTCTTTTTATCCTTGTATAGTTCCCAAGAGTGAAAGTCTCTCTCCCTCATGTAACGGTTAAGGGCTTTCCTTGTCTCTGTTTTCATAGACTCCAGTTCCCTACTCCACCATGGTGTTGGGTCCTTTTCGTCCACTACTGTGGAGGGACAAGCGTGTTCTAAAGCGCGATTAATAGCGGAGTTTAGTTGTTCCACTGTTCGCTCTATCTCGACCGTATTCCGAGGTATTCCGTCTTGAATATCCTCGACTTGTTCCAATAAATATGTCTCGTACTTAACACGATCAGTATTTTTTGGCACTCTTATACGTTTGCGTTCGCTACTCCGTTTTCTGCCGTACAGAATTTCAAACTGGATAGCCCTGTGATCAGACATGGTTAGCCTGTCCACCACTCTCCAATTCAGAACTCTGTGAAGCATATTAACAGAGCTTAGGGTAATGTCGATCACCTCAGCCCTTTGTGCATCCACGAAGGTGGGAGCGACCCCCTTGTTTGCTACCAGCAGATTGTACTTTTCCACAAATTCTAAAATATCGACTTTATACTTTCAAATTTATTCAATCACTTCTGACACCATGTTAAGTGTGAAAAAGATGTTTCTTTATTGATGTGAAGTTGTTACAATAATGATGAGTGTATGATCATTTTAGTGTTGCCATGAGAACATTAGTGTTGCCATGACTCCCTTAGTGCAGCCATGACTACTATTGCAGTCCATGTATGCTGTGGTAAGCACAGTCCTTAAACCTAACTTAACATGATTCATGGTCTTGTACGTTCATTATTGTATTATTCCCTCCATAAGGAATGTGTTTGCGCTTTCAACAGACGCGGGCACCTAAAGCTGAATAAGTGTGGATATCCGTATACTCTCTCCAGGTAACATACGAAGTCGGGCCCCCTCCAAACTCAATTTCTACATCCGCCGGGAAGCTGCGTGAGCCAATTGATTTTGCCTCTTCGCACCGAATGCAGATTTAAAGGCAACACCGCTAAACAGAGTTTAATGAAATTAACGATTTTAAGCAAGTTTCAATATGCACATCCAAACCAAGTTGCCAAGCGCCGAGCATACGTTCTTGGCGGGATTAAATAAGTATCAGCCCTTTTTTGCGACTGGAAAGTTTTTTTTTTTGCGGGGGATTTTAATAACAGGGTTATTTTTGGGATACATGAGACTACCTCAACCAGCCACAAATTGTTATACCATTTTAGAACAACCCAAAACAGTTTCCTTTCTTGCGAATCCCGAAAAAAAACGTTAAATCTAATTTCAAATCACACTCTCAATTACTGTGTTTGCTTCAGTGTTCCGTATCAGATTACTGCAATACGTTGATAGGATTCTTTGAAAATCGAGAATGATTTTCCGTTCGTATAAGATGAGAGCAATTTTACCGTGTCTCCTATCTATAAATTTTGGTGCGATGATGGTGTCGGAAAATGGGCTAAATTTAATCGCATTTTCAACTCTCCTTGAAATCAGGATGAGTCACACACCGTTTCAATAGCGACTAATCAACGACCGATTGACTAGACGTTTTCTTCTTTTTGTCTTGAACGACCCACTTTCAATCGGATTACCCAACAACTGTCGCATTTAATTTCAAGTGTTTGGAAATCCCTAGAAATTGAAAATGAAGTATTCAATGGTACCGATTCTCCTTAAGGTGGAAAGTATGAAAGTTCAATATTATTTCAGGAAAATTAGTGGATTTTCTCGTTATTGGAACGTGGATATTCTGATAATCTGAAGGATTTTTAGAGTGTCAGTTCCTGGAAAATAATAATGTTTTGTATAAATAGGGATTGATTCCATCTCATCTCAATGGAATGAATACCGCAAAAACCGGGGAGTACTACGAATAGAATTAAGTAAATACCGCACAGTGAATCAACTTATTTGCAGACTCTTATAAAAGCCACGGTTTCTTGCTGTCTTACCCGGAAAAGGGTGTCTAATGTATTATGAAGTCAATAGGGTGGAAAATGGTAGATGGTGAAAATGTCAAGTCACGTGATAAGGGTCTGTTTTATTTACTACGACTAGAAATATTCAGCATTAATTTCGCCTCAACTTGACCAGAAAATGTCAAGGGAAGTCAAGGTGCCGCCACGCTGATATTTTATCTTTTGTTAGATACAGAATCAAAATATGCTAGTACGTTAAATAAAAAAACTTTGTTTTGTAGATATTCCGACTCGTCGCTTGAAAAGATTTTTAGTCAAGATGTCAAGGGGATATAAATTTGGTCCATAGATAAACTTGTATCATCTTAGACATTTCAGCTTTTATCTAAAGTGAAGTTTTGCGTACCTGATCGATTTCCTCTGACCAGCCGTAGTACTGCAATGTGAATTTCAAAGGACACTGGTTCAATTCAGGGTTGCCAGATCCGTTGTCCTGTAAATCCGTATATTGGGAATAGGAGCGAAGAGGAAACGTTAAAAAATCAGTATAATTCCATGTGAACTGGAAACTTCAAATTCGGTATAATTTCGTATGGACTAGACACACTCTTTGCTCACGTGCAGTACGAGACATATGAACGATTATCCCCAGTCAGATACGAATCGAAAGTGGGTCGATACAAGATCGAAAGCTAACTACCAGGGAATCGATGTAACATCGGAGTCATTTGAAGGGTTTTGACCATTGCTACCAACCAATTAGATCATGCTATGAGCATTTAAAATTTCAAATATCTAGCTTCATTCTAGCGAAAGTTATCCCTTATTTGAAGTTTCATTTGTAGGGGAAGTAGGGGTTTGGTTGGCCGCATTTTTCGTATTTTCAGTGTCAGCTAGCTGAATCCTACTACAAACATATAACCAAAATGTCAAGTCGCTAGCTTTATTTTATCGTAAGCTATCGCTTATTTCAAGTTCCTTTTGTTCCTTGGGTTGGATCTTTAATACCAACTAACTCTATCTTACTTTAAACATTTGACCAAAATTTCAAGTTGCCGGCTTAATTCTATCAAAAGTTATCGTTTATTTGAAGTTTCATTTGTAGGGGAGGTAGAAGTTTCTTACGTTGGATCTTGGCCATTTCAATGCCAACCAAGTAGATCTTAGTAGCATCATCCTAACAAATTTTCAACTCGCTAGTATCATTCTATCGAAAGTTATCGTAATTAAATGAATATTTTTTTTTGACATGGATATGTCTTATAGCTGGGGGTCATCCTAAAAATCTGTCCGTCACACGAAATGTCTGTTTTTCTACTCGGGGGTCAGAAGAGGAAACAAGCCCATTGAAAATTTTTCCGAGTTCTATGAATGTAGTGGCCGATCCTCAGTCAATCCGAGTCAGTCATCAAAGGGAACTCACGAAAATCGAAAAACTTCGCATCATGAACTGACTAAACAACCAGGCACCCATAAAACAAGTCAACATCATTCAACTGCCATCCCCTCGTGATTCAAATCTGCTCACAACACCAGCCACATCCAGACAACCTGTCTCCCTCACTCGTGCACAGCGCTATGGCTCCTCCTTCACAGCAATCTTTTTGTTTTCATCAATTAGTCACTAACCTGACTCAGTAAGAAAATCGTTGGGGTAGGTCGGGAAATAGCTTCAACTTCACACACACACACACATACACACACACTCGTATGCAGGCAATGGAGAGACGGTTGAGTCGAAGAAGTTCAATGGATGGGCGTTGCTTCGTCATCGGCGACAGTGCGAAAGAGATGCTTGCTCCACGGACCTTGGACTACACTTCCGCGGCGGATCCACCCCTTTCTTGTGATGGCCAATCCCATACAGCCGACTGAAATCAGTGTCACCAAGGTCACCAACGTGTTTTTCCCGTGGATGTAAGGAACTTACGACCGTACTTGTATCGCGCATACCGCGTACTATCACGATCGATGATATATCAACTAACAGTGCACAATTCTGATTTAGTGAGGAGAATAGTGCAGATGATGCAGTTTGTGCAGCGCGGATAACGTAAACGTTAATGCAATAAAATTGTGTTGTCGCGCCTACCGTCTTTAGACTTAGACGAGTACTATCTAAGTATCTAATAGTAAGTGTGTTTAGCTAGACCGCGGCTTGACGCGATCGATCGCGGATTGACGTACTAACGAAGCACAGGCGCATATACAATATGTAGAGTGTATGATCGCTTGATCCACACACGGGGCAACGGTTGAGTTAATTTGTATTCTCCTGTACACTATGCGGGACGGTATGTCTTGAAAATGATACAAAGTATCTACACTGCATGCAGATACATCGGTACATCTTATGCCTACCGAAAGCGTGGGACGTGTTTTGTCGAATGAATTCATCCAGTATAACTATACTGGGATCTTTATAAAACTTACGTCGATATCTTCAACATAACAGGTTCCACGCAGTCGGTAGCCAAAGACATATCCATGTTCCGATGTATCTGCATGCAGTGTAGATACTTTGTATCATTTTTTAATTCGAGGGGAGGTAGGCGTTCCTCTGATCTGACTATGCCCAACTTACTAAAACTCAAGCAGCTTTTCAATTGAAAGTTACATGCCAAAAATCAGGCGTCTACGTCAATTGGTTCAAAAGTTATAGACAAAAAACCTGAAAAGTAGGGTAGTACGGGGCTCTTTGTAAGAAAATTACCGTTAGTTTTCAACTGATCGATTTTATTTCTCCAGGAGAGTATAAAATTATCCTCGCAAGCAATCTACCAAAGTTAGAGCTTTTCATGTTTATTTAATCGGGAGTTATATACGTAGATACATTTATTTATTGTACATATGTAGGGGAGGTAGGCGTTCTCTTGGCCTGATCATGCCCATTTTCAATACCAACATACTGCCAATATGTGACCACAATTTCAAGGCTCTAGTTCCATTCTATCGAAAGTTATCGTGCGAACGGACAGATAGACAGACGGACAAACAGACAGACATGGCTTAATCGAATCAGGAGATGACCCTGATTATTTATATAACGTATATACATTGCCTCCTCTAAGGTGTTACATATTTTCGTCGTGACAAAAACAATATACCCTATACTAAAAATCTAGGGTATAAATATTGATCGTCAATGATAACCAACATCATTGGCAATAACATCTCCAAGTTTCATTACAATCACATAATATTTAATAATAGTTTTATACATTCATTTAAATTTTGGCATTTTGACACTATCCACACAAAGAATACACCTACCGGCCTCATGCATAGGTACGAGTCGGTACACATTTGTATGCTGCACTTTTGGGTAGCGATCTGAAATTCGGAACTTATTTCCTAGGCACTATAAAAAAATATTTTGTCCCATGTGATCAATTTTTTCTTCTCGATGGAAATTGGTTTTAGGCCCTTTCTTTCAAAAGGCTTGCCAAATTTTGAAAAAATAAATTGGTCCTTAAGTTGCGAATGAGGTATCTTTTTCCCATATTTGGGCCATGGTGAGTCGGAAGAAACCACTCTCAACTTAATTCGACGCATATTTTGGTCAAGGGCCCCATTTGCGTCCCGCCCCTTTAATTCGCACAATACGGAGGATATGCATTTGCATTTTATTTGTTGTTTTTCGTCGTTCGGGATTGAAGTCGTTCCTCTCACCGGTGTTCCAACACTTGCCATGGCAACCTATATAGCAAGGGGCACATCGGATATTTGCAGCCCTGCAAGAGCAGCGACTCCCTTCTGTGCAGCCTGTTTTGCAGGAGCCGTTAACAAGCTCTCGCACAGTATCCCACATGGGTTCCTTGTCCGTTCAATGTGGCGTCCACCGACCACCAGCACCGCGGATCCATCCCCATATTGATGGACAAGGAACTTGGGAGTTCAGCCCATCGCACTGGCCGCAGATATGACCAGTTGGTGGCAGTTTTCGGAAGGGTCCTCGTTTTCGTCATGAAAAGCTCCTTACTTGCTTGATTTAGCGTATCGACTTTTTTGTCACTAAATAAACGCACTTCGAATTTTTCCAGGACTTTTTGAATTTCATCACTGATCAATGAAGAGAGCAGGGATATGGATAGAACTGTAGTTGTTTCTGGCATGCTCGTCCATAATTTCATAGCATTTTTGGTCCTTTTCCATTAAATACGGATACTACCTATATATCACATCTAACAAATGGATGCAAGCCATGGAGAGCTGTGGCTTTTTCTTCGCCTAGTCACTCATGGGTGGCATTGAATCATGAATGGGGAGGAATCTCTTGGTCCTTCCAGTTCCAAGCAAAATCTACAGCTCTTGAAGTTCGCATGATCTCAGGAGGAAAAAATGGGACACGGCAATTACTACGACGTCGGAGTCCACCGTGCAAAGTAGGACACATTTAGCTCCGTGGATGGCCAGTAGTAGCTGCATTCCTTCCTTGTACACAGACGACAAACAACAAATAAATTGCAAATGCATGTCCTCTATATTGTGTGGATGAAAGGGGAGGGACCCAAATGGGGCCCCTGGCCAAAGTATGGGTCTGATCGAGTTGGGCGTGGTTTCTTTCGACTTCCCATGGCCGCAATTTGCGGAAAAGATACCTCGTTTGGGACTTTTAAGCCTATTTCTGTTTTTTTTTGCTGCCAGTTTTAAAAAATTGGGCCCCTGACCAAAAAATGTGTCGGATCGAGTAGTCAATGGTTTCTTTCGACTCGCCATGGCCGAGGTATGTAGAAAAGGTACTTCGTTCAGCACATTAGGACCTAATTTATATTTTTAAAAACTTTGGAAAGGGCCTAAAATCCAACTTCCATTGCTTCGAAATTTTCAAGGTTTTTTGCAGTTTCTGGTTAAAAATTAAATTTTGGAGTAATGTATATACTTAAAAGTAATGTACCTATATATACTTAAAAGCAAAATTCAATACTCCAGCTGCCGTAGTTTTCGAGTTATAGCCAATTGAAAAAGTGCAAATTTCGACTCTCTGGTTGCTCTAATTTCAGAGATATTTCTGTTATTGTATTTGGCAGTCGCCCTGAATTTTTCAAGGTTTTCGCTATTTTTGGTTGGGAAACTACGGAAACTGAAGAGTTGAATTTCGCTTTAAAACGCAGCTTGTACCTTACCCCAAAAATCGAAAATTCGATTCCGGGCAAAAAAATGAAAAAAAAAAAACCTTAAAAATTACAAGGCAGAGTCGCCCCTAGGCTGTCAAACATAAAAACGTAAATATCTCGTAAACTAGAGCAGTTAAATGGTCGAAACTTGCACTTTCTCAAATGGCTCTAGCTTGAGAGATTTGCGTTTTTGTATTTGGCGGTCCAAAGTTGACTTTGCTTGAAATTTTCATGGTTATTTGCGGTTTTTGGTTCGCAATCAAATTTCCAAATTTGGGGAAGGTAAAAAATTCATTATGTTTTATCAGCTATTAAAGTCTATCTAACGGATTTCTGGGCATCTGTTGTTGTAGTAGCAATGGTCAGAAGTTCGGTGTGTGACTGTGTTGTTATAGGACAGGAATATGGCTGCTTCAACGGAGTTCTCCCACAGCAACCTGGAAGTATTGTGTCTGGATGCAGCTGGGAGATTGAAGATATGGTCCACGTCGTGGGGTGTATCATTGTAGGCTGGGCAGGTGCCAGCCTGACCGAAGTTAGGTAAGTGTCGTTCTCGCTGCTCTCGGAAGTTTTCTCTCCTTAGGAGAAACGGCTAGTGGTTGTGCCGAAAGAACTACATTTGGACTGTATTGCTGCGATGGCCGATCTGTCGGCTGATACGTCGTTGTCAAAGGGAACCCTTTTGTACCTCTGGACATCTCTTCCGAGGTCCTTCAAATCACGGCTTACATGTCTTGGTGGTGGCGTCTTGTCCATGAGGTTAGTGTTGGGGTATTCCCTTCGGTGACAACCCACCAGATATTGTAAACATTTCAAGAAGCTTGTTGTGGTCTCTTAGACGCATCGTTTTGGTCTCATGATGCAGATGGTCCTGAGATGACATCAGGGGACAGCCCAGTTGCAGTACAGAGAGCAGCATTTTGGCAAGTTTGAACATTTTACCATTGCGCGTCGCAGAGTTTCTGTGACCACACAGGAGCCGCATAGTTGGCCACTGATCTTCCGACTGCTTTGTATGTGACCAGTAGTGTTTCTTTGTCGTTGTCCCAAGTGCTACTGGCCAAGGCTTTAAGGATTTTATTCCTACCGCGCATACTGTCTCACACACAACTGAAGCATAGAGGGATGACGTGGCCATGTTTCTTGCCTTGACCCCTCCAAGGGCATGGGCGCGTCACCGTCTCTATGCGGCCATGGTGTTCAGAGTTACTCCTAAAATTTTAGTATGGTTCCTAGTAGGAATAGGCTGTTTGCCAATTGAGATCCCAAGTTGCATCTTGACTTCCTTCGCCCAGATGGTAAATGAGGTTTCCGAGGATTTAGGCGCTGAAACGGTTAAATTCTTGCTTGTAAAGAATGCGTTCTCCAAGGTAACCGTTTATTGTTTCCCACATTTCCGTAATGTTTTTCCCTGTTGCCAGAATGGAGCAGTCATTGGCATAGGAGATAATTTCGATTCCTTCAGGTTTGGTTAGAAGTCCATATAAATAAAGGTTGAACAAGGAGGGAGACAGAAGTCCTGCTTGTGGCACACCTGGTTTGATCTTCCTTAATTTCGATTTTTTGCCCCTAAATTCGGTGTAGAACTGCCTGCCCGCAAGATAATTGGAATTCCATTTGGTTATTCGCGTTGGAAGCGATGCACAATGTAAGTCAGACAAAAGTGCTGAGTGGCTCACTGCGTCGAAGGCTTTCGACAGGTCAAGTGCCACCAGAAGTGTTTTGTGACATGGCTAAGGTTGATTGAGGCCATTGTGGATGCGAGATGTAATGGCATCCAGGGTCGTCGTCGTACTATGCATCCATCGAAGTCCGTGCTGATGGTTCACAAGCTGGATGTGGGTCCTAAGAACAGGGTGGATTAGTGCTTCTAGCGTTTGTGCAACTGGTGATAGAAGCCTGATGGGACGATCGCTTTTTTTCCAAGTTTAAAGATTGGGATTACTCTCCCTTTCTTCCAGAGTTCCGGAATGATCAGTCAAGTGATGGATAGATTGATGATAGATGTAGCCGTGAGATATTCGATAGCTGGTAAGTCTAGGTGTTTGAGCATTGCCATTGAGATTCCATCAGGCCACAAGGCTTTCGAGTTATTCACCCGCCGAATAGCTGCAACCACTTCGTCCACGGTGAAGAAAGGTATGTTGTCTGCGGTTCGTTTATGGATCCGCTCCGGATTATGCGCTTAAGTCCGTCTGGTGGAGGATTTTCAATAAATTGCTTATTGAAGCGACTTGTGCAAAGGGGTAGGGAACTAATTCAATTGTCTCATCATTTTTGCTCCTGGCGACTGAGGTAGGAAAATTAGGCCGAGTTTTCAGAATGTGTCTTGCAGGAATAAATTTCGTAGCCGCTTAATTTAGGACTTTTCTGATATTGGACTCGGCCTTACGTACGTTGGTAGGAGTTGGCCGGGCGAGGAATTTAGCATTGGTATTTTCGGTGAAGCTATTCCATTCAGCCTCATTGCGGTTGATGAAAGTGTGATGTTCGACAGATACATTTGTCGATTTGTCAAACCTTATCATGATAGGTAAATGGTCCGAAGATAGTGTATGGACCGGCTCCCATTGATATTCATTTATAAGGCTAGCACTGGAACAGATACCGGCAATACGAGTGCGCGTGTCGTCATTCAATTTAGAGAAATCTGATTCATCAAGCTCTGCAATTGAGATACGTTTGGCGTCCTTGTTAAGATGTGAGTGGCAGAATTCACGGTGTTGTAAATTTCAATATCAACATTGACTGATTTTATGGCGATGGCTTGTACTCCCATGGTGATGTCGTTGCTGGTTAGATCTATTTCCCGGTATTGCACGGAATGGTGAATGATGAAGACAAGCCCTCCTCCAGCGCTGGTTAATCTGTCTTTCCTGATAATGACGTAATCTCCATGAGCGTTGAAGCACGAATTGGGATGTAGTTTCGTCACATAGATGGCTCCAACTTGAATGCGGTGTCTGTCCATGAATGAGGCGAGTTCGGAGATTTTATTTTGCAGCTCATTGCAATTTAGTTGGACTAGTGAGAGCGTGTCACAAATGGCGATCGATGGTGCAGACGTAAGGTTGTTTTGTTGGGGAATCCTGTTGGGACAATTCGCAGGGGTCGTTGGCGTTGACTGGAAGCTCTTATGGGTGCTGACTGGTGTAGGAAGGTGAGGCGTGTTCGACGAGCTCGCTGCTTGTAGTCCTCTGTTCCTGCAAGGATTGTCAGTAAATGAAGAACTCCAGTGTCTGTGATGATTTAATCCGGGGCAGTTCCACTCGTCGCAGTAGTTGCATTTCACTAACCTCGCATCGGAGTGCAGTTCTCTCTTGCATAAGCAAAAGATCCATGGACCAGGGTTGTTTTCAATGCCGGCGCGGAGAAGTAGTATTGAGAGCAGTTGCGCCGAGATGTGTTGCTCCGAATAAAGACAAAAAACGAGTACAGGCATGTAACACATTGATACATTTTCCTTCTTGCATCGAAGGGGTTGGACAGCTCTTGGCCGTTGAAAAGTAGGTAGCTCCGGTGCGTAGAACGGGCTGCCGCCGTAGGAACGAGTAACCAATGCTCGTACGCTCTGCTTTATATATTTCTTTATGTTTTTATCGTGAATGTTTATTAGAGGATAATTTAGGGAGGTCCCACAAATTTTAAATCGGCCGCGGAACCTCACGGTAGGGTGTACATTTAGGCCAGGATCCGTTCCATCAGGACCGGGAGTTGTACTTGGGGCATCTGAGCCGGCCGCCAACAATTCAACCTCATCACCCCATTTGTTTTTTATCCGGAGTTTTTTTATTCCCCGTTTGCCTTGTCTCTACCCGAGGACTGTGAACTAATTTGAAGTGTAAGGGCAGGGGCAACGATCGACGAAAACCTCGCCAACGTCTTCCGAATTGAGCGACGACAGGCACAGGCCGGTAAACTCGTTGAAGGGCCTTTTTCTTTGCGGGATGGCACGGCCAGATCTTCACGGTCACTGTGCTATCTTTAGTTCCTCCCCACGGGCTTCTTCGGATGCCGTCCATTACAAATCCTCAGAAAAGATATTCATATATTGTTCTATTTTCCTTTAAAGGTCAAATGCGGGCTCGTCAAAACAATCCTTCGTCACTTTTTTTTTGTCCCCTAGCACAAAATACGAGTACAAATTGCAACGTAAATAATAGCGGCCTTCTCCGCCTCTTCGGTTATCACTTTCCTCTTGTGTCCTAATCCACTGAAACTGGAATTTTTTTTATTAATAACAACCTATAAATAATTTCATTAATTTATTACAAATTGAATGACTAACAACATTCCCGCCGTGCAATTCTTCTTCGTTCGCAGGCTCGCCACGATACATACACAATATACGGAAAGCAGGCGAAGGACATCCCACTGTCCACCACCCACTGTCCACCTCCTCGCGAGTCTACGGTTATTTATAGATGCACCATAATTCATTGATTCAACTGCATTAAGAATGATGGCGTGACTTACGTCTACAAAACGTATACCTCCAACTTGTTATCGTGTACTCGTATAGTCGGTTCGTCCTTACTGTAGCCCATTCAGGGCTGGTAAGAGCGTATAGCATGAAGAATCCAGGATAACGTATGTAGTTCGAGAGATGTAGGACAAAACAAAAACATCGTCTTCGGCGCGATCGAAGCTATACATACTACGAACCAGTGAAGGTGGAGGCTTTAACCACCCCAGGCGATTAACGCAAAAACGTCCAGGACTAAACGGAGGCCGAGTCGGGTACAACAAACGACTGACCAAAAAGCCGCTTAACAACGATAGCCATCATCTGCTTAGTGTTATATCGAAAACATCGTTGTTAGTCGGTCGTACACTCTTGTAGATGTTTGTGGGCGGAATTGGCCGCGGGGTGATTAGGCCTGGAAGTAGGCCAACGGAAAATATCTATCGTCATTTCAGCAGGATTTCGTGTCATAATCCGCTAAACAATTTGTTTGAATGTCTCCGTCAAGTGTTGATTTTTATTTTTCAGGTTGAGATAAGCGCAAAGCGGACACAATTTATGACGACGAAGGATGTCTGCTGAATTCGAGGACTTTGTGTGTGTTATGTCAGGCAATTTGAAGAGTTGTCCTCGTATATTAGCAGTAGAGTCATTCGCGTTTTTATTATGTGGGAATTTTGAAATTTAGCAAAAACGATTCGGCATATCCTGAATCCGGAAATGAATTCCTGTTTATGTTGCCGTCGCTTGCCGTGTTTGAGTTAATGGACATGTCAAGCGACGGTGACGTGACGAAGTCATTTATGGCAATGACAAACCCTAACTAATTTCAAATGAAACAATTCAGTTTGGAAACCCTACAATTTCGGTAAAAGTTTATCAACTTTTGCTACATTGAAACTAAATTGAATTAAACCGAAACTTTTGCATTTAAACAATTCTTGAGCCGTTTCTGGATGGGCATGAATGGACCTCCGGATGACCGGTCGGTGAAATCAGTCGAAAAGGAATTGACCGACTTATATATACACATTACAGCAGAAAAGAAAAGTTCCAATGTCCGGTCTGTCCTAAACTGAACTGTCTCGATAGATTTGCAGTCGTAAAAAGTTGATCCTTTATATGAGCGCGGATATGAGATGAAGATGGTGGCGACTGACTTCAGTGTATATTTTGCTTATTTCTAGAATTACATGCTAGTCGTCGCAGCGTACAATGTGCGCTTGATAGAGCACGGCAGAGTCCTTTTGGAGAGAGAAACCCCTTCAATTCCTTTCCGGACTCACCGCGAGGACTTTCGTAATTTTGCGAAACTTTTCTGAATAGTTAGTTAACTCACACTGCTCGGAGTTCTTGTGACTGGTGCGTGCCAGCCGTGGAAAATGTTAATTGAATTCCACGAGTCAAGGGATGAACGGAGAAATATGGACAACTTAAAGCAGGAAACGGGAAAGTTTTAAGTAACTTTTAATGGGATTTATTGTTGTAATTATTGTGGAATGGTTGACAATATTGTCATTGTAAAGGTGAAGCCATAAAAGGATGAAGTTTGAAAGCCTTGCGCGAATTTCTTATCTTAGACATTAAAAAAGGGGTACATGTTTCAATTTAAATCCCATGAAAACACCCCTTTGTGGATTTGGCTGATCATTCCTTGATTTAATACTAGATCCGCATCAGTGGCCTAGCTTGGATTTTTTTTCGGAAGGGGTCCTCACACTACTAGAAGTGTTGGTAAGGGCGGCTTCGCAAAAGTTTTGTAATATAATACGAGTATAATAGTTCACGAAACTGAGTGAAAAAGTGCTTTTTTACTAATTTTGATGGGGAACCTTTTTACTAACATAACGGTATTTTTCACAATTTTTTTATTATTTTTCTGCAGAGCCCCTAGAAATTTAGAAATAGAAAAATAGAAAGAAAATTGAAAACCATAGAAAATTTTCCACCATAGCCGCTTTTTATTGGTAAATATTCTGGATCAAGTGTACGTGTTACACAAACAACGTTGTCTGGATTGTGGTGGATGGTGCGCGAAATTAGTTCTTATGCCTAGTATTGTGTTGGCCGCGAAACGAAACGAAATGTCAAATTCCATACAAAATGAGCTTTCATTTCGCCGACGAAACTTTTCGTTCCGCTCTATAGTATTTTGTTTATAAGCGGAATTGGATGATGGATTGGATTGATGATTCCTAGTATCCAATAAATGGTACTGTTGGCGGCGAATGTAGCGATAACCATATGTCCAGGCTGTATCTGACATTCGGACGCTATGTTTAATAGCTTTTATCAGGATAAACGCAAACACGCGGTGTATTAGTTAATACGACAATTGTACTTTATTAGATGTTGCAAAGATACATGCAAACTGTTTGAGACGTGGACCTCGACTGACTCTCTCAATTGCCCTAACCCTTTGTGGAGCATAGCGCGTCAACTGTTCCATGTGGCCCAGTTGACGTTTTGACGGCATAAACTGGTTTCGGAGAATGCAGTTGCCAGCATGGACCTCCTGCACATGATACAAGGAAGACAAGATATGACCTTCCCGCGTTTCATTTTCATATTTTTCTGCGCATCACGTCAATGGCTCGTATACACTTGAGAGTGTGGTGGTTCATAACTCTCAGCATTGCCATCCTCACAGTATCGTTTCGCTTGTTGAAGAAGCAGCACGCGTACGGTGATGGATGCGGATGGTGCAGGCCGCGCATGGTGCAGGCTGCGCACGGCGAAAGATGTGCACGGTGTAGTGGTCTCAGATTGAGATGATTGCGATATAAACACAAAAGGAAATTCGCTTCTCAAATAACATACATACTAAGCAAAGCCCAAACAAGAGACCGCTGCATCGTGTGCGTGCTGCACTCTCAACAAACGAAGCGATACTGTCGTGAGGAGAGGATTGCAATGCAATGCTCTTGTGCTGGCTCTGCTTGATATGTTTTTTTTTTCAATTTTGTGCGAATGAATGAATTGAATGAGATTACCTCGAAAACTATTTAAGACAGAAAAAAGTTGATCAGACATTTTTATGTATATTTTTGTCATCTTCAATTTCGCTTCGGAAAGTTTTTTGCTAGGATTAATAGTTACAAAGATAAAAGCCGAAAACTAAGTATTCACACAATTGAATGAGCCAATGACGTAGGTCTTCAGAGAGCCGGCATGCGCAAGGCCATATCTTGTCTTCCTTGTATCATGCCTCCTGCACATCGATGGCCACGAATGTCGTCGTGGAAGGGATTGCAACCCGAAACGCATGAGACTGATGCCTCAACACACTGCGCAACCGGTCGCCCCTCGATTGACTACGGAATTCGAATCGATGGTGGAATTTAGGTGACGGTCCTTTTTTGCGATGCAAACGCCACGATGTTGAGTTGTGGAAACTCAGGCGTTGACACCTGATCGCTACACTACTCCCCCCGTGGTGACATTGGCGGGCGAGACAATGTGTGCGTTCAGAAGGAACTGAGCAACTTCCGCTCGGCGAACATGTTCAGAACGAGCGGGTTCTGAAGTGACTGAGCAACTTCTGCTCGGGTGAGCATGATCAAATTTCACCGAGCAAGAAATATTTCTGCTCACTGATCAGTGCTCAGTGCTCAGGTTCTTCTTCTTCTTTTTCAACCTCACGCTCAAGCTGCGACTTTCGAATTTTGACAGTTATCAAGTTGGTTGTTGTGTTTTCGCCGCTTTCGGCTTCTAGTTCTTTGGTTTTCGGGTGCTTCTGAATTTGTTTTCACGTTGTTCGTGATTTTTGTAATGGACAGCGTGGGATTCATGTATTTTCCACTTTTCGGCACTTGACGTCTAAAATTGTCATCGTCAGCTTTCAGCTGGTCGATTTATCAGCTGGTGAAGTAGCGTTCAGCAGGTGCAGACTCCAAACCGAGCAGCTCCGGAGCTGCTCGCGAGCAGTTGCAGAGCCGCTCGCGAGCGGTTTCTGCTCTTTTGCCACCTTCTGAACGCACTCAATGGGAACTATACCGATCCGGAGCGAACGACGACCAAGCTTGGGCGGCTTAGTGTGTCGGGAGCTGTTGTGGCGGCTCGACGTATCGGGACCGGGCTGCGAGGTTGCAGGGGCTCGGCATATCGAGAGCTGCTGTGGCTACGGTGCTGGCCGATGGGTGGCTTGTGCACGAGTTGTTGACAATCAATGGCACTTGAAAACTCGTGGCGATGAAAGCTGAGGAGGTGTGATGATGCCTGATGTTCTGGCGCGAGATGTGTTGACGCATGATATTCTGGCGCATGATGTTCTGGCGCGAAATTCGGCGAGGGCGCTCCGGATGCTGGTGCGCTGGCGTAAATGCTGCTGACACACGAGTTGTTTACGCTCATAATGGTGCTCAAAATCTCGTGACGGTGGAAACTAGGACGCTGTATGTGAGTGCGCGCTATGAGGGCACTTCGGATGCTGGAGCGCGATGTGCGGGTGCTCCGTGTGCTGGAGCGCGGTGTGTGGGCGCTGGCGTATATGCTGCTGACACACAAGTCGTTCACGCACAATGGCACTCAAAAATTGGTGCCGGTGAAAGTTGGGGCGCTACTATTTTGTTGGGGCGCTGCTGTGTTTCCGGGGCGCCGCTGTGTTGCTGGGGTGCCGCTGCTCCGTTGCTGAGGCGCCGTTGATTCATTACTGGGGTGCCGCTGATCCGTTGCTGCGGCGTCACTGTTCCGTTGTTGGGGCGCCCCTGTCGTTGATGGCCCGGGACAAACCCGCTTTTAAGCGCACGGCGGTTGAGAAAATCATCCCGTGGAGTCAGAGGTCGGTGGTCGCACGTGCGCTGGTACCTTGTGCGCATGCTGCTGTCTCAAATTGTGTTGCGCTGCGTGTTAGTTTTACGGGGTCACCAATATGACCAAAGGTATGTTGGACTGAAACACACCATTAACAGGTGACCACATGGAACGTGTGCCATGTTTAAGACGCGGGCCTCGGCTAACTACTGAATTCGAATCGATGGTGAAATTCAGATGGCGCTCCTTGTTAGCGATGACAACGCCACGGTGTTGAGTTACGGAAACTTCGGCATTGACAGCTCTGATTGCTACACGAATTTAATTTCGCAACTTTATAAGCTTCAGTACATTTCCAACAAGAGCGGGAAGTTAGATGTTCTGATATTTGGCAAGCTATTCGCCTGATTGCGAATCCTGAAGACGCATTCAGACAATCAATCATAAACCATCAGAATCATTAAATCATCACGACATGTTCAATTTATTTTCCTCGAAAATCGAATGCGCGCTTTTTAAACAAAACAGAAGTGCATTTTATTGATATCTCTTTAGGCTTAAATTACATTGCAGTATGAACTTGGTGAACCGGATAAACCATATAAACCGTATGGACCGTATGCGGCGCATCCGGCAAACCAACTCAAAAGTAAATGGTTGTGGCGCGAGAGCAATGCTAGGTAAAAAGCGCGCGAAACGTGTTTAACGTGCAATCTCGTAAATTCGAACACAAAATTTTACTCCTGTTTGAGTCCCAATAAATTTCAAATTTCGTAGCATTGAACTTTCATGTCAAAACTACAATAATGCAACACAGAACATTCACAAAGGAAAAAATAAATTCCTTTTTTGCTTGGAAATTTTAACTTCCCCATCAGATTTCCCAGCAATTGTGGCGTCAAAGCAACTATTTGACAATAGAAGCCGCGTTCTTTGCGCAGACTATAATCCAGCATTTAAGCCTTAGATGAACCCGAAACTCACGGCGCGACGAAAATTATCCTCAAAAGGACCCTTTTGTAGATAATTTTTGCCGGGAATTCAGTTTTGCGGTCATCTTTGCACTTCTGTTTCAGTAAATGCGATCCATAGATGCACGTACTAATCCGCCGGATTGGTCGGACATCAACCACTGATACGCGAACCGTATTCATACGATTTTCACTCGAGAAAAGTAGGGAAACATGTCATTCACTGCCAGTTCAGCGACTACCTATTCTGACCCAATTTTATAGTTGTTGTTTGGGTTTGCTGAGAGTTAGCGTCGAGCTCGCTGTTCAAAACATTGAACCCGACTCATAGCCATCCCAACAACGACTTCAATGTAGAGTCCGACCGGTATTTGGATAGGCGAATAAATAGGCGTGTTTGTTTTGTACTGCGGTGCAGGTTAATTGGGGGTTATCCGGGTTAACTTACACACATTAAACAACATACCCTTGTTGTTGGGGGGTTGTTGTTTGTATAATGTGTGTAAGTTAACCCGGATAGCCCCCAATTAACCCTTACCGTAGAACAAAAAACACGCCTATTGTAAATGAACGATTACGGTGTGTGTCAAAATATAACATAGTCTGCTTATTGACGACAGGATTTATTTCTCTCTCTCAATTGCCGTAACCACTTGTGGGGCATAGCGCGTCAACTGTTCCATGTGGCCCAGTTGACGTTCCGACGACATAAACTGGTGAGAGAATGCAGTTGCCAGCATGCACCTCCTGCACATCCATTCGAACCAGAAACGCCGATAGTCAAACACACTGCGCTATCGGTCGTTGTTATTGAGATTGGGAAGATCTTCACAGTCTTCTTAATAAAGTTGCACAGGTGCAAGAACAATTACAATGTACAGGTACATGGGAATTATGCAATTATGCTGATAATCGTGGGAATAATATAATTTGGGAAATGATTGAAATAATGTGGGTTGGAAACTTGTACATATTTTGCGTTGTGCTATAAGTGTGGGGGTTATAGCGGATCCAATATGTATTATTTATTACAGGTTGAGTTACTTATAAAGTAGCTCCTTTTTATTCCGAAGTCGGAGTATGCGAAATGTAGTAGACAGATCCGGAGGAAAATATTTTCAGATCCAAAAATTAACTGTTGACGGTACATATTTAACCGGAGCAGAAAGCATGTGGAGGAGAAATCGAAAAAGTCCATAACAGGGTTTTTCGCAAAATTGAGAAAAATCGACTTTTTTCGACGGTCGATTGCGGCTACACTAATGACCCGAATTTGATGTTTAGATAGCTCATTGGACGTAAAATTTATTCGAAGACTTTTCCCAGCTAGGATCCACGGCTTACAATTTATAATCGAAAAACCAAAAACAGTACCGACATTTCGAGGTTTTTTTGAAATTTTCACTGTTCAGATATAACTACATGTATACGCAAACATATCTGAACATGTTCAAATCATATCATTCACATTTAACACAATTTGGTTAATTTTACATATTGCGTAAGTTCAGTTCATTTGCGTTCAACATAAAAAAAATAACTGATCCAAGCAAAATCTGATTGTAAGTATATTTGCAATGCGAAATTATTCGAATTATTGTAAGCATTTTTATAGCAGCACAAAATTAATGTCAGTGAACGAACTCTGCTGACAAACACTTTATAATTAGTATTTAAGAATGAAATTTTGTATTGATTGTTACAGTTCAAATAAATGTTCTGAAATAAGAACAAGTTTGTTTTGTCATTTTCATTCACCATGTTCCGCAAAAAAATTTTGTGCGAAGCTTCGGATTCGTATTTAGCACCCCAAAAAACATAAAAAAATTGAAGAAATAAATTCTCCACCGCAATTTGTTTCCCCGAAGCACTTCTGAGTTCCTAATGACTGGATCATTTGCCCTAACTTTTAATGGGGCATAACGCTTCAACTATTCCATGTGGTTTAGCTGACGTTTCGTTGGCATAAACTAGTTTCGGACGATGTACGTTGCCAGCAAGCGCCTCCTGATCCCTACGTGCGGCAAGTTGGGAGCTGTTGTGGCTTATTATTGCCCCGCACCACAGGGGAAAGACAACAAAACATCTATGGCTACGAACGCCGTGAACTGGACTTGAACCCGTAACGACTGTAGTCAAAGATGAGACTGACGCCTCTACGCACTGAACTACCGGTCACGCGAAATAACAATATGTATAATGCTTGCCCCTACATAATATGTATATATAATAAATTTACTTGAATTCTAAGTTTATAGTATTTACTATAATAAAAAACCAGGCCGAAGCGTATATACCCTAGACTTGTACAGACCTAGTGGTGATACCAAAAGTACCAATTGGCAACGACCATATGCATTAAGAATGGGTCTCCTATATTGCCAGTTAATAGGGGAGGTTGGCACTCATTCAGTAGGATCTTGACCATTCTCAAAATCGATTAACTTACCAATTCTACAAATATTTGTCGAATTTTTCAAGTCGCTAGTTTCGTTCTATCGAAAGTTATTGCTTATTTGAATTTTCACTTGTAGGGGAGGTAGGGGCTCCTTGGGTCGGATCTTGCTCATCATTGCCACCAACCAATAAGATCACCCTACAAACATTTAAACAAAATTTCAAGTCTCTAGCTTCACTCTATCGAAAGTTATCGCTTATTTGAAGTTTCATTTGTAGGGGAAGTAGGGGTTTCGCTGGTCAGATTTTACGTATTTTCAATGTTAGCCAACTGGATCCTACTACAAACATTTGACCAAAATTTCAAGTCAATAGCTTTATTTTGTCGTAAGTTATCGCTAATTTTAAATTTCATTTCTAGGGGAGGTAGAGGTTCCTTGGGTCGGATCTTACCCATCCTTAATGCCAACTAACTCAATTGCACTTCAAACATTTGACCAAAACTTCAAGTCCCTGGCTTCATTTCAACAAAAGTTATCGCTTATTTGAAGTTTCATTTGTAGGGGAGGTGGGGGTTGCTTGGGTTAGATCTTGCCCATATTCAATACCAACCAATTTGGTCTTACTAGCAACATTTCACCAAATTTTTAGCTCGGTAGTACCATTCTATCGAAAGTTATCGTAATTAAATGAATATTTAATTTTTTGAAATTTGTGTTCCTTTGATCTGATTAAGCCCAACTTACAGAACCTTAAGTAGCTTCTTCCCTCAGGTTTTATAACGCCGTTGCCGATAGTTTGAGCGGTTGTCCGGCCAACCCGTGAAGAAGGGCCGTGGGCGCCACGTACTTTAAATTTATAGAACCGCCCTAGTGTGTTTTTTCCCTTTACTTCCCACAACAAGCACGAGTTGTGGAAATCAAATACACATCGGACCACCGACAACGAAACTGCGACGGGAGATCTGCAAATATTGCGGGACTAACGCGAATGGACGGAACCGGGCAAAATAGAATAACACGGTTTACTTGTTATAATATTTATATTAACCGAATTTTCACTTCAATCTTTAACTCTACAAAAACACTACGACCGGCCGTTATTTACGTTACTTATGGATAACTTATTTTAACTTAAAATTAACTTGCTAACCCTACTTACGTTTGGCGGTTTCTACTCCCTGAACTAACACCAATCACAATCGCTTGAACGTCCACCGTTGATCCTTCAACCTTCTTGATGTCGTCCTTCGCAAATTTCCAATTCCAAATCTCCAATTTCGTTCTTCAACCTTCTTGTTGTCGTCCTTCGCAAATTTCCAATTCCGATTCTCCAATTTCGTTCTCGCCAATAAAAAGGAACCCACCTTCCGATCATGTGAAAAAGTTACAAAAGAGCATTAAAACAATATCCGACCAAATCACTAATTTTTGGGGAAAAGGAACCCACCTTCCGATCGTGTGAAAAAGTTACAAAAGAGGATTCCCATTCTTTCCCCAGGGTTTTTATAATTTTGTCGGTAACGGCATCCCCGTTCTCGGAGCCGTTGCCGCCATGGAAAGCCACCGCGGTCATCGGCCAGATACTACATTACGTCACCAATAAGCCGTTGCCGACGTATAAATTCACCACGAACGAATTTTGTTGGGCAAGATCGGGATGCATCTGTTATAAACGAAAATATACGGCCAGGTGACCGATGTCCATGGCATTTGTGCAGCCTTCCTCCGGACGACTCGATGGCTCAGTGGTCTAACCGCTCAGCACGCCAGTGGATCATGGGTTCAAGTCCCGTCTACGGCTTGACTTTTATTTTTTGTTCCACTCAATTTTCCAATCGGACCAAGTGTCGGTGGGTTTTGGGTTCGAATTCCGTGACCTTGACGATGACGACGAAGCTGTGTCACGACAACATGAGATAAGTAGTCAAATCTTTTATCCATTTATTCCGATACTTTGTGGTTGCTCTCTTTTTATTTCAGATGCCAGTCGCCAAACAGGTCGTAGTTGCCGCCGCTCTCATCAATAAATTCGCTGTCGTCACAAGGTAAGCTAAACCTACAATTCCACCGCCAATCCTAACATTCCGCCAGAAATAATCCTAACTAATGATAAATCCAATACTATGTTCACATTATTTCTTTCTTTTCAGATTCGTGATGCCGCGATTCCGTAACAGGTTACATGACAAAAATCAGATGTCTACGTCAATTGGTTCAAGAGTTATAGACAAAAAACCTGAAAATTAGGGTAGTACGGGGCTCTTTGTAAGAAAATTACCGTTAGTTTTCAACTGATCGATTTTATTTTCCCAGGAGAGTATAAGATTACCCTCGCTAGCAATATACCAAAGCTGGAGCTTTTTATGATTTTTAATCGGAAGTTATAGATACATTTAATTATTTTATATATGTAGGGGAGGTGGGCGTTCTCTTGGCCTGATCATGCCCAATTTCAATACCGTCCAACTAGATCAAACTAGCAACATTTGATCAAAATTTCAAGGCTCTAGCTCCATTCTATCGAAAGTTATCGTGCGAACGGACAGACTGACAGACAGACAGACAGACAGACGTACAGACAGACAGACAGACAGACAGACATGGCTAAATCGAATCAGGAGGTGACCCTGATCATTTATATATATACATTGCTATACCTCCGGAGCCTCCTTTAAGGTGTTACATATTTTCGTCTTGACAGAAACAATATACCCTATACTAAAAGTCTAGGGTATAAAAAATTCTTTCATCCCGCTAAATTGAATTTATTAACCTCGATAATTTGAAATCCAGCTAATTTGAAAATCCCAGTAATTTGATATAATTTCTGGGTCCCTTGGCATTTCAATTTTACGAGATTTTACTGTACTTTTTAAGTAATACAATATATAGATAATACACCTTTTAGGATCCGCTATAAACTCCACACATGCCATTTATAGCATAATTCAAAATATGTACAACCCACATTATCTCAATCATTTCCCAAATTATATTCCAACGATTATCAGCATAATTGCATAATTCCCATTTATCTGGAGGTTGTAATTGTTCTTGCACCTGTACAACTTTGATTAAGGAGACGGTGAAGTTCTACTCAATCTCAATGACAACGAGACTTCTATAATACTTATACATATATATATGTACGGGGCGACCGGTAGCGCAGTGTGTTGAGGCATCAGTCTCATGTTTGACTACTGGCGTTTCGGGTTCGAATTCCGTCCACGACGATGTTCGTGGCCATGGATGTGCAGGAGGTGCATGCTGGCAACTGCATTCTCCGAAACCAGTTTATGCCAACGAAACGTCAACTGGGCCACATGGAACAGGAATCGGAATTGACGCGCTATGCCCCACAAGGGGTTAAGGCAATTGAGTAGTATGTACGTGCATGTATACGTATAATATCGGGCAAATAAACCCAGCATTGAAAAATTCGTCAATAAGCAGGTAATGTTGTATTTTGACACATACCGTAATCGTTCATTTACAATACTTCGCCTATACAAATACCTGTCGGAATTTACATTGAAGTTGTTTTTGGGTTGGCTATGAGTCGGAGTCGAGTTTGTTGTTTTAAACAACGAGCTCGACGCCAACTCAAACAGTAACTACAATATAGGGTCAGAATAGGTAGTCGCGGGAGCTGTCTCTGTACACTTATGCGGAGCGGGTCGCGGTGGTATTGAATGACTTGTTTGACTACTTTTCTCGAGTAAAAATTATATGAATACGGTTCCCGTATCAGTGGTTGATGTCCGACCAATCCGGCGGACTAGTACGTGCGTCTATGGCTCGCATTACAGATGGTATACGTTGGGTTCATACAAAATTATTTAGAACATATTCTAGGGTAGCTACCAAAAACATGTTCATAATCTAAATGCAGGTCCCTAACCAGGATTCAAATAACAATTCTGGCAACGAGATCAAAGGAGACAATCGCGAAACGCATTTGAACTTCACGCAAATTCAAATGATAGTTTTAGATGGTTTGTCGATTATAAAAAAACTATGAATGGTAGTTTTATAGCTGTACGAGTACTTTGAAAAAACAAATCTGCGAGTTTCTCAAAATGGCAACACAAATATTTATCTTGATTCGATCTCAGCCAAAAGTTCGTCCATCAGTTTCATGAGGTGACATCCACTTCGTTTCGTTCCACCGACTTACAATGAGTGATGGTTGCCTCGAATGTCTTTATTTGCTAAATAAATTAGCTATATGACTGTTAGTTACGAATTCATTTCTTTAGGCAATTTTGTTGCTGCGGAAGTTTGCCTATTTGACTTGGAAATTTGTTTATTTAATTTGTAAACCTACTTCTTAGATTTGGAGATTTAGTTATTTGGGTTGGAAAATTATTTCTTCGATTTGGAAATTTATTTACTTGATTTAGAAAGTTATCTATTTGATCCGGAATATTGTATATTTGTTCCGGAAAGTTATCTATTTGATCCGGAAAGTTATTTATTTGATCCGAAAAATAGTCTACATTTGATCCGGAAATTTATCTATTTGTTTCGGAATTTTGCTTACTTGACTTGGAAATACCTTATCCAATACATCTCTCGCCGGCCCTGCTGATTCCCATTCGGTTGTTCTGAGAAAGAAGCAGCCCACAGACTAATGCATCGATCGGTTTATAACCCATGCGATATATGATAATTCGTGTACTTAGCTAGGGAAAGCCAGGGAATTATTTCGGACTCCGGGATTAGAATCTATTCAGTTGGCTTACGAAGTACTGACTCTCTCTATATTATCTGAACTGTATAAGGAGTCATTCACAGTTGTGTACATTCCGGTTAGACCCAGGAAGCAAGACAGGAAGTATGTAAGACTTCCAAGTTATACTATTAATTCAACTGAATTTCTACTTCCTAAGATGATTTCACGTCAAAAAGAAAATAACAGCCTCCTCAGACTTTCACAGCTTCAAAACAATTCAGACGTCCTTTCAACTTAAATGATACTCCAATCGAACATTTCCAGATAAACTGTTGTGCATATTTATGGTAATCCGAGCTGTCATAGAAACAATACTGCAATTAAATCAATGAATTTATTGATAGCATCTACACCTGCTCCCGACATACACTTGCCATGACCACAACAAAACACTTCACTTTGCCGTATCCTCCAAGTCCTTCAGAAGCCAACAAATGACCGTTTCAACGGCTCCAAAAGTCATCCCAATGCATCGTTGTCGGCTTTTTCGCCTCGTCTTCGGGACAAAAGCTCGCGCTCCTCCCCATCGGGATGCCTGCACATTGTCGTAGTCAATGGATGTATCCTTTTTGTTGTCTACGGTTGCGGCGAATTCAGGTCGAAAAGCTTCCTCCACTGCCTGGCTACATAGACTTAGTCACTTCATGACCTTTGGGCCGTACTGACGCGATTCCGGGACTTTGTCTAAACCAAAGTATGCCCGTGGGACCCTATCGGCTTAGGGTGGTCTCCAGTCATACACACCGTGTCTCCCATTCGCCCCAGTAGTGTTGTGTCCGAGTGTTTTGTCTGCATGAGTGGTTCTTCGTCCTTTGAAAAAGTGTGAAAGTGGGTGATTAAAAATAGTGCGATCCATACGTACTGAGAACGTTCTCAACTGAGTAGTTCCAGTGGGGCGGTATTTAACGGTTGTTTTGATTTTTTGAATAAAGTCCTTTTTCGTCAGCCGTGGGTCAGAGCAGCCCCCAACCACGAGCTGTCTCCTCGTCGCCGCCTATAATTAAGTGTTCGATGAAGTGTACGGAGAAGAAGAGGTGGTGTAATTTATGCATGTCGTTCGATTAAATCCGTAAAAGTTTTTTAAGCTTCTTAAACGTGCCATACGGGTGAAATATGGTTGGCCATATACGCGCTAATAAAAGTTGGTCGTTTATTCTGCCGTCGACGACGACGCCTAAAAAATAGCGAAACGAGCGCGACAATAACAATAAAAGCGGATAATAGGCATAGTATGGTGCGGTGGATTTTAGTGGATTATTCGTTCATAATATGATGTTCCCACGGGCGAAAGAAGGTGAAGTAGAACACAACCAGATCGTGTTAGCAGGATAATTTGTTCGAGTCGAAATGCAAGCGAGACAAGTCGCATGCTAACCAGCAGACAACCAGGACAACTGCTAGGATGGTTCGGATGGTTCCGAAATGGCATGTACGTGAAACAATAATGTAGCTACTGTGTCCTCATAAAACAAAATAGCCGCGTCGACCTTTTGTCATTAAAGGAAAAAACATTACGAGTAAATAGGCATAGACCGGAACTGAAGGAAATCGTCACAAGAATACCGAGTACCAGTTCATCTGACGAGGATCTAATATCGGTAACAGGAACATTCTTACATGTAGCACCTGAACGACGGATTGTTTTGAAATTTCTTTTATAGGGGTCCATGATTGATTTTTATGGATGTTTTTAATGGCTTGAGGGTAGTTAGAGTTTTTCAAGGAGTTTTATATGTTTCTGTGCATGTATATGTGAAAAGGTCAAATCCAGAGCCATGTTTGCCTAAATTTAGGTGAGGATGGTTGGAACAGATCCAGCAAGTTAACAGGCAAAATTGAAAAAATTTTCTCTTTCATCTTTAATCATGCGAAGTGACATGTAAATCCCTTTTTTTATCGAAGATTGCTGTATAAATTGTAAAATCTAATTACTTTTAATCTTAGTGAGGTAGGTTCGAACCTCACATTGTGCGCCATAATATTAACTTAAATGAATGTCTGTTGTCTCCGCGAGTGACCCTCGATATAAACGCGATTATCCGGGATATAAAGATTTCAAATTTTTCGGGGTTGCTTTGTACCTGGGTAACAAGATTTTTATATTCAGGGTCCTGGAAAGCTGAATCGGGGATGATTTCGTCTATATGCAAATGCTCGGAGAGGCAACAGACACTGCCTGCATGGGATCTCGAAAGTGCGTCTGGGACCACATTTTGGGTTCCGAGTTTATCACACAAATCTTATTGGCTCATTAACCACTTCAGACTTGCGTGGTCGGTAATGCTGGTGAACTGCAGCCCTTCGATGTATGCCCGAAATTTTTTACCGCTTTGTACCGCAGCTAAGTATTCCAGTTCGATAACACTATAGTAACGTTCCGCTGCATCAAGTCTTATCGACATTTATGCGATGGGACAAGGACATATGGACATATATGCAATCAGCATCATCTGAAACAAAACACTTCCAACTTCAGTGTTACTAGCGTCACACTGAATATAGAAGCGCTTTGAAAAGTCAGGATTGACTAGCACGAGAGTTCTTTTACTCGTTCAAAGGAATTACTGGCTGTGGCTATCCATTTGAACTAACGCTTACCTTTTAGCAAATCCGTCGGGGGTGCTGTAGCGGGCGAAAAATTCGGGATAAAACGTCGATACCAACCTGCCATTCCAATGAACCGTCTCACGTCCTTTGTACTTTTGGGCTCTGGGTATGCAATGATACCGGAAACCTTTTCAGGGTCAGTCATGAGGACACCATCACTAACCACATTGCCAAAGTGCCTGATTTCTTTTTGGATAAACTTGTTTTTCTCCACGTTGACGGTTGGACCGATCTCCTTGATCAAATTTTCAACATTCGAAAGGAATTCCAAAGCTACATGTGACATGACCTCATGCATGAGCCTGCATTACCGTGAAATGGTATAAGAGCCTGCTAGGTACGGTAAACGCAGTCTTTTCCCGACATTTCAAGTCCAACGGGATCTCTCTCTCTCAATTGCTTTAACCTCTTGTGGGGCATAGCGCGTCAACTGTTCCATGTGGCCCAGTTGACGTTTCATCGGCATAAACTGGTTTCGGAGAATTCAGTTGCCAGCATGCACCTTCTGCACATTCATGGCCACGAACAAATCGTCGTGGACGGGATTCGAACCCGAAACGCCGGTTGTCAAACATGAGACTGATGCCTCAACACACTGCGCTACCGGTCGCCCCAAATCCACTGCCGAGATGATTTTGGTGAATTGCATCCTTGCCAGCAATCCTCCGATGAACGGCAACGAATGCGCATCCTTGATGGTAGCTTCATTCAAACACCGAGCATCGAGCCACAGACGCACTTTCTCATGTTTTCTCACTAGAGACGCTGGTGAACTCCAGGCGCTATGGCTCTCTTCAGTTAACCCCAGGGATAACTTACGATCGAGTTCGCCATACATACATACATACGGCGAAGCAGCGTTATGCCTTTGCTTAATAGGTTTCGTATCGCCAGTTTCAATATGGTGACTTACAAATGTGGGCTTACCTAAGCCCTTTTCATCATAGGAGAGAAACTAACGTTTGACGAAGTCGAGTTGCTGCTGGTCACCTGGAGATGATTGAAGGAAGTTGTCTGAAACATAGGCATGCTCCTGTCCGACAGCGGCTAAATGCATTGGCACGATTCTTAACAAGTCCCAGAAGTCTATTCCTAAATACAATGGATTTGTGGGACTTGGGACTACTAGTAGTTTCAGCAATTTCATCTTATCCTTAAATTGCACTAATAAAAAAAAAATAACTGACGCAACAGTCCAATTTGAACCATAGCCTCGAGATGAGTTAGCATCATCTCATTTTCTAGATCGTGACTGTATGTCTTAAGCAGAAGTGTGGGATCAGCAACACGCTCAACCGAGTTATTTACCCCATAAATGGGTACTCATTTAACAGCTGAGTAGGCTCATAGTCCGACACGTAAATTCCCGTTTTCATCGAAAAGTACCGCAGTAGGAATCAAACCGGGGCTCAGTGCGTAGAAGGCGAACGTGCTAACCGTTGCGCTATCCGGACTACAATGCAATCATTTAGTGAGACTTCCCAACGAGCTCTCGGTCTTCCTCGCAGCCTCTCAGCCTTGCTACGTCAACGCGTCATCATTTCAATATTTTCTTAGGCATGCGTTTATTGTCCATTCGTTGTGTATGTCCTGTCCATTGTAGACGTTGTAGTTTGACGATTCTTAAAAGTTCCTGCTCATTGTACAGTTCGTACACCTCATGGCTGTACTGGATGCGCCATCTATTTCAGTGGGAAATTGCTCCGAAAATTGTACCTTTCATTCAAATGTGTTTATTATGTTTTCTGAAGCTTGAGGAATGGTCCAGGTTTCGCAGCCATATACTATAATAGTATGCTATGGCGCAGGTCGTATGATGGTATTGTATTTGCGGAGCTTAGTATTGATGTGCACATACTTTGATTTCGTTATTGGGAGGACAGAGAAGAACGTCTTTTTTACTAACTATATCCTTCTCTTGAGTTCGTTAAGGACGCCAATGGTCCTTTGACAGGCTACTACCCAGGCATATGAAGTCGTCTACGAACTCGATGCGGGAGTTATAGATACATTTAAATATTTTACATATGTAGGGGTGGTAGGCGTTTGCTTGGCCTGATCATGCCCATTTTCAATACCAACCAACTTAACCATACTGCCAACATTTGACCGAAATTTCAAGGCTCTAGCTTCATTCTATCGAAAGTTATCGAGCGAACGGACAGATAGACACACTTGGCTAAATCGAATCAGGAGGTGACCGTGATCATTTATAATATAAATTGCTATACCTCCGAAGCCTCCTTTAAGGTGTTACATATTTTCGTCGTGACAAAAACAATATACCCTATACTAAAGTCTGGGGTATAAAAACTGAAAGTCAAATTGTTTGGAAAAGTTCATGGCTTCTTTCGGTTGACGAAACCAGAAGCCACTGCAATTGATAGTGTTGGTACCATGCGCGTGGTTTGTGTGGTCAAAATACTATCCACCCGGTGGTTTCCTGGTCGCACCTCTCCAACACCTGGCTAGTTGAGGTCTCGCTTCGGTTGACGAAAGCAGGAGCCACATTTTAAAAATCCTGTGAAGGCATTATTCTTGACATTGTTCATTTCAGCAAATAGGGATGAACATTTGCCACATATACGAGTACATATTGTACATACATACAAATTGTTAAGTCAATCGATGTCTATACTATACGCATATTTGAAGAATAAATAATGCTTCAATGTTACTATCCCATTTAAAATGAAATTTCACGTTACTAACGATAGACATTTTATTGATTATGCTCAATGACAATGTTCAATTTGCTTTATGCTCAAAGTACACTTTGTCAAAGTACGACTTGGCAAGAATATCCACCATTGTGAATTACCACTTTACCACTTGCAAAAAACGCTGTATTTAGCATTTCTAGGGAATTTATGCCAAAACACATTGTTCAGACCACCGTAAATTAAATAAAAACCACTAACAACTCACTATTTCCAGCCCCAACAACTTTTTTCTGTGAACTTGTCGATTTACAATCAATTCTTTGATGGAAAGTTGAGCACCATCCTACTTTGCTTTGATGGGACGCTAGAGACTTCAAAGCACTTTGAAGGGGGTTGACACGTTCAAAGTAACCTCAAAGTAGGTTGTCAACGTACTTTGTCAAAGTGTACTTTGATCGTGTCAACCGGCCTTTAAATTGATTATCTGTAGGAAATTACGATTTTCACCAAATGTTGACATATTGTCCACCCTATAACTTCTAAAATATTAGTCTTACGATAATATGGCGTATGATTTTTTTTTTGTGGAAAATTGCGTCTGCTTTTTCATTCTTAAAAAGTTTTGCTGTATGACTGGTAACTACCAGTACTATAGCAAAACAGAGAACAGAGACAAAAGCAGAAACTGAGAAAAAAAACTTCCAAAAATCTTTTAAGCGTCTCCCTCTTCTTCCTTCAAAAGTCTACTTCCACTTTCGGGGATTTTTGATATAATGTACTTCAGCCAATTACCATGCCGAATTTCAGAGCTTTAGATGCATTTTACTTTTAATTTTAGTGACTTATCTGAAAAAGAAAAAAAAATGCTGTAAAATTCCTATATATTTGCCACACTGTATCTTTAAAAGCATTAGTTATATGGCAAAAATGATTTGGACCTTTGGTTATAGATAATTTTGTCTGCATAATTTTGTTTTTACAACATTAATCGCTGAGAGCGATAGTTACAGAGATATTTCCAAAAAATATTGTGTAAAAAACTCCCTTTAATTCCTCCCCGGCGGGAGCTCACACTCCAAAGACGGGGACTTTTAGTATTTGCTCACACGGCTCGTCTCGTAATCGGCTCGTCTGCGATTCGAGTTCTATTTTCCAAGCAAAACGATTCGCTTAAGTGTCGACCAATGGACGACCCGTGTGAGCATCTCCATGCAATTGCTGGGAAATTGGAGTTCAGATCGGAGACGAGCCGATTACGAGACGACCCGTGTGAGCAAACACTAAGTATGATATTATACATTCCTAGTGCCAACCAACAAATCGGGACAGGTTTCAAACTTACTATTTTTCCCTTCTATCACCAAATATTGGCACTCGTCATCATCAGCATCATGGTGCGACAGCAATACGTCGGGCCTTACTACTCAATTGTCCTAACCCCTTGTGGGGCATAGCGCGTCAACTGTTCCATGTGGCCCAGTTGACGTTTCGTTGGCATAAACTGGTTTCGGAGAATGCAGGTGCCAGCATGCACCCCCTGCACATCCATGGCCACGAATGTCGTTGGACGGGATTCGAACCCGAAACGCTGGTAGTCAAACATGAGACTGATGAATCGACACACTGGCCCCGGTGACGTCGAGCTTTGGTCACCTGGATCATTGTCCTCCAATTATCTCGGTCACGTGACCGCGTCCTCTAATCTTGAAAGCCCAGTAGTTGTGTGGCATCTATATAAACCGAGCTCTCCCAACAAGATCTCGTGTTCCTCACAGTCTCGCTTCTTCGACTCGTCGCGCGTTCATTACTCTCTTTGGCATGCGATCATCGTCCATTCGTTCTACATGCCCTGTTCATTGAAGTCGTTGTGTTTGACGATTTTCGAAACTTCCAGCTCATCGTACAGTTCCTATAACTCATGGTTGTACCGGATGCGCCATCCATCTCGATCGCAAACAGCCCCGAAAATTCGCCGTAGAACCTTACGTTGAAATGTATCTAGCATGTCTCCGGAGGCATGAGTTAGTGTCCATGCTTCGCAGCCATAGCATAGCACTGGTCGTATAATGGATTTGTACACGCGGAGCTTCGTTTTTCTGTGTACATGCTTCGATTTCATTATGGGGAGAACCGAGAAAAAAGTCGTATTAGCTAGCTGTATCCGTCGCTTGATTTCGTCAGTTTCGTTGGCGTCCCTTGACAAGTTGCAACCCAGGTATATGAAGTCGTTCACGAACTCGATGTTGAGGTCCCCACGTTGATGCTCGGTTGTGCAGGTGTGCTTGTCGTCGATTGCATCATTATTTTAGTTTTACCCTCCAACTTCCTTTGCAGCGGCATCGAGCGTATGCAGAAGTTCTTCTGCATCGGCCAATCTTCGGGACATGATGTTGATGTCGTCGGCGTACGCTGCTAATTGTGTCGACTTGATGAGTAGCGTCTTGCTGTCGTCCATATTAATAGCCCGAATAGCGTGTTCCAGTGCTAGGTTGAAGAGCGTCGGTGCCAGTCCATCGCCCTGTTTCAGGCCAGTGCGTGTTTCAAATAGATCAGTAAGTCTATTATGGATCCTAACTTGTGAGACGGAGTTGGTCAACGTCATCTTTGTCAGTCGCACTAATTTTGCCGGTATCCCAAATTGCAGCATGATGTTGTACAGTACTCCACGATCGATACTGTCGTAAGCCTGCTTGAAGTCGACAAAGATTTGGTATTCGTCTACGTTGTATTCCCAGCACCTTTGGAGTATCAATATGACCGTAAAGAGCTGATCGGTTGTGGAGCGACCAGGTCTGAAACCACTTGGATATTCGCCAATGATTCGTTCTGCGTACGGTTTTATTCTATATTTTTCAGAATTTTCGTCAAAATTTTATATGACGTACAAACTAGTGATATGCCCCTGTAATTCTCACACCGCGGTTTATCTCCCTTTTTGTGAATTGGACAGATGATGCTTCTGCGCCAATCGTCTGGGATCTACTCGTCCTCCCATACTCGCAGGAGTAATTGATGTATGGCATTAGCTAGACCAGTTCCACCGAATTTTAGCAGTTCAGCTGGAATCTCGTCAGCGCCCGGCGCTTTTTTTCGTTTTAGTGACCGCAACGCGAGATCAACTTCCTCTACTGTCGGGGGTTGTATGGGTGGGCCTAGATCAACAATATCATCGAGAGCTTCTTGGGTGGGGTGTTAGAAAGTAGGTTCAGAAGCTATTCAAAATAATAGGCCCATCGTTTGTTAATGCCATCGGTGTCGCTGATGATGTTTCCATCCTTGTCCCTACATAGGCTAGTCCTGGGTTGGTAGCCGTTCTCAATTGTATTTAGTAGTTTGTACGCTTGTCTGGTGTTCCTATTAGCTAAGTTTTCGTTTATATTCAGCAACTGCTCGTCAAAATATTTACGCTTCTTACGTCTTATTATCTTATCTTAGGCTCTGGTTGCTCTTTGAGTCCATTGTCTGTAGGCCACGTTTTTCGCGTCAAGCGAGTTTTTGCATTCTTCGTCGGACCAGTCATTTCGCGCTCGCCGGGCTTTATATCCAACGATTTTCTCTCCGACCTCTTTGATTGTACCCTTGAGTTCTTCCCAGAACCAATGGACGCCTGTGTTGCTTATGTTGTGTAGCATAGGCGTTTTCCTCAAGGGCGGTAGTATATGCCACCGCTGTAGCATCACTCAGAAGCTTATCAACCGCAAAGATTTTGGGAGGGCTGATTGTCAATTGGTGCACTGAGGAAATTCTACATCTGTAGGTCGTCTTCACCAAGTGATGATCTGAGTCGCAGTTTGCTCCTCGATAGGATCACACTAGATGCCCATCTCCTGCAAATGAGGGTGATCAATTTGGTTGACGGTATGTGCGCCTGGAGATTTCCAGGTCTGCTTGTGAATGTGTCGATGCAGGAAATACGTAGAGATAACGACTAGATTCCCACTGCAGGCGAAGTCGATAAGTCGCTGGCCGTTGTCGTTACATTTTTCATGCATCGAGTCTTAATGCAAATCGCACATAGCCGTTTATTTATGGGTTCAAAGTTGGTAATGTGCGGCTTGAGGTGATTGTTCACTATAAATGCTATTCTAAACTCCTTGCGGCCCGATGGTTTGCCACTTGTAATAAATGTGTGAAATTTCTTGTCATTGATCTCGCTGCCAAGCCAATTTGTTTCCTGGACTGCAGTAATGCTCAGTTTGTACTTTTCAACCTGTTGAAGGGGGGCCTTCTCGGCCCCCGGTTTGTTCAGGGAGCGTACATTCCAGGATCCGAAAGAATAATCCTTTAGTCGTTTGCGTAGTCGTCGTTGTTGATCCGTCCAATCCGAGGCTTTTGTTCCAGGTTTCTTGACGTGGAGTGGTTTTTACAAGGGCGAGTTGTCAGCACATCGCTTAACTCCATTCAGGAGATGGCCTCTTAAGATAGCTGCTTCAGATGGTTTAATAAACGTGCTGGAGTTCGCACAACTATGTTGTAGGTGCGACTACACAAATGATTCCATCCTGCTAAACCTGAGACGCTTAGGTGTTGGTCACCCATTCAGGCTACAGCTATCTGCCTTTTTTCCAAATTGTCTTATCGCTAAGACTTGGCCATCAGCGATTTGACACACTGCCGTTACCTGGGGGCACCCACGTGGAGGACTATGGAAAAGGTCTTTTAACTTTTAAGCGATTGCGGGGTATTGGGATTTTGTTTTGGATAAACGATTAAGCGGAGGCTTGGTGGCGGACTTTAGAAGCTTATCTTTCTTATAAAACTTAAAGGGAAGATAAGTTTCCCTTCAGCGTTTTCAATCGGATAAACGCTAATAGTCTAGGCCAGAGACGAAAAACAGGAAAAATAAATCGTGTAGTTTTGAAATTTGGCACGATTGTAGCAGACGGTCCCCTGAATATGTGATCAAAAGTCCCCGATGATAGAGGGTTCGGAAGTGTAAGGGAGAGTGGGTCAAGGCCGAATCAACGTACATAAATTTCCCTACTAAACGATGTACCATACCGTCGACTATCAAAGGGTATATTATACTCTAGACCAGGGGTCGGCAAAGTCCGGCCCGGGGTCAAATGCGGCCCTCCTCAGGATTTTATCCGGCCCGCGAGCTAATATTGTTTTTGACATAAAAGAGTTCTAAAAAAAATATATTTTGAAACAATGATTCCCGTTGTTTTATTGTGTACAAGATTCGCACCTAATCTAATGGTGCTACCACACTTCTCGCGATTCGGCGAGTACCGACCTTATACCAGACCCAACCACACGACTTAATTGTTGATTAATACTACTCCCAGTCAATAACTCGACTGCAAAAATTCATATGCCTGGTGCTCGTTGCTTGGCATTTGGCGAGTACTTGTCATTTGGCGAGCATTTGGTTAGTATTCGCCGAGTCGCGAGTAGTGTTCTAGCACCATAAAATACATCCACGTCTTAATACCAAGTTAAACTTGTCATTTTTATTGGCAACAGTAATTCGCTGAAAAAATCACATTGTTCTTGCGACATGTATGCAATGTATAATTTTACCTCCAAATGCGATTTTTTATCCGATCCGATCACGCCGGACTGGAAATCCAATGGGAGTAATAATAATGCCAATTACGTAAACAGCAAGGCGGCACGGATCACGTGGACCTGTAGGAATCGAATCCTTGTGAGGAAATCAGTTAACCCTGTATTATTTTATGGCTAGAGATAAAATATGATACCACTTGATAGTCGAGGGTCATTTTGTAGGGAATTTTACGAGTATGTACTTTGATTCAGCTTCGGGAGATTTTTAGTAAAATCCTTAGTTTTGTAATTTATTTTTTTTAATATAAACAGACATGGAGAAAATGCAATTGTGCTAACAGGCACTTAACTCTTATGATAATGACATTGAGAAAGCGGGCCGTTGTATGAACAAATTTGGGAAAATAGGGATGGAAATTTTGCTTTTCGGGGAACAATAAAATTGACTTTAAAGCGCTATAACAATTAAACCGTTCGTCCGGTTTTCACGAAATAAATTCCGTATTTTAGAGCAATGTATTAGCTGCGAGAAGCTTTTCATTTAAGTGCTCTGGTAAGATACTATGTTTTTAGTATTCTGAGGAGGGTAGTTTTCCCAAAAAATGTAAATACCCATAGCAGCCAAAGGATTAAGATTTCGAAAAATATCCCTGAATATTTTTAGCTGGAAATCACTTGGAAAATCACGTGGCAGTGCGTTTGTCTGGCAATTTCGGGACAAACTGTGCAATATCCATTTCAAAAATAACAATTGAGGTTGAAATATCTTAGTTTCTTGTTACTTTATGGCCCGTTTTCTCAATGGATAGTAAAATGATTTGTCAACAATATCTATAAGGATTTTGTTTTCTGTGGTTTGTATTTTCTTTTTGCGTAAAGGCCCCATACAGGAGAACCGTAAGCTCTCTCTCCCAATTGCCCTAACCCCTTGTGGGGCATAGCGCGTCAACTGTTCCATGTCCGAGTTGACGTTTCGTCGGCATAAACTGGTTTCGGAGAATGCAATTGCCAGCATGCACCTCCAGCACATCCATGACCACGAACGTCGTCGTGGACGGGATTCGAACCCGATACGCCGAATGGGTTGAATAACTAGCGAGTAGATTAGTAGCTTGTTATCTAAAGACAATTTTGACTTCTTATTCAGAAGAGAGTATAAGGAACAAAATGATTGATAATTTTTTCTGACGTCTTTCGATGTGAGGTTGACTTGTTAATTTCTTGTCGAATAGTAGTCCTATGTAAGTTAGCTCATTGCTCCATTTGATAGTATCCCCAAGGAGATTCAGGGGTAATCCGGGAAGATTTCTTCTTTTTCTCTTTCTAGTGAAGAAGACAGCTTGTGTTTTAGGGCCATTGAATTTTATTTTCCACCGTAAATAAAATTGATAGAGAGATTCAAGGTGGTCCTCGAGTTTCGAAGAAGAAATTCGGTTTAGTTAATTACCATTACTCAATTGCCCTAACCCCATGTGGGGCATAGCGCGTCAACTGTTTCATGTGGCCCAGTTGACGTTTCGTTGGCATAAACTCGTTTCGGAGAATGCAGTTGCCAGTATGCATCTCCTGCACATCCATGGCCACGAACGTCGTCATGGACGGGACTCGAACCCGAAACGCCGGTAGTCAAACATGAGACTGGTGCCTCACCACACTGCGCTACTGGTCAATATATGCATATATCATCTGCGAAACATGCTATATGACAGTCATTAGTCTTCGAAATATCTACCGTGAATACATTAAAAAGCAGAAGACTAAGGTATGATCCTTGACGAGCACCAGCGGATATAGCCTTGATGGTTAAACATGCTTCTCTCACGTGCATCGAGAAAGTTCTGTTTGACAGACAGGATTGCAAGAGTTTAACTAGATAGATAGGGATATTAAAATGAATTAGTTTGTATAGAAGTCCGTCATGCGAAATAGAATCAAAAGCTTTTTGCATATCGATCGCCACGGGCCGCGCAATATTGCCCAACCCCCTTTACGCTTGGATGATAATCACGAAGCGAGAGCGGAGTGGTGAAGGGCCCTTTGGGAGCTCAGGAAGCAAAAATACGACTTACAGTGGCTTCATTGTTTTCTTGTTAGTTACATTTTTTTTCTTGCACGTAAAGGGGATAACAAAAGAAACTTAAAAAAAACTGAAAGGAAATCGCATTAAGCAAATACAGTGTACATTTTTTTTCAGGTGAGAATTATTAAAAATAGTCAAATAGCCGCGTTCATTGTGATTTGCAGTATGTACTTCCCAACCGACTTATTACTTCTTTCAACAAATACAATTAAAAATGTTGTTTAAAGTATTCTGTATACACTTACATTTCATTTCTTCAATAGTTCTTTGTCTATTCTACTGTAATAAAATTACAATTTCTTATCTAATATTGTTAATGTTGTTGGATATTTACCATAATTGACACCTGTCTGGACTCATTGGTTACGCATAGGAAAGATAATTTACTCATTTCGAAGCTAGTCTCTGACCGTCAATTTCAATTGAAAATATGTATTTTTGTTGGTTTTAGGAATACGTCAATTTCATTTGGAAGTCATAAATTTGATTCGGAATGTAGCCAAATTGATTCGGAAAGTCGTCAATCAAATTCGAAAAAGCCTTACTTTGATCAAACATTCCATTATTTCGCTGCGGAAAATCTCCATTTATATTCGGAATACACCTTTTCAATAACAAATGAAATAGTCCTTTGAAAAATCACTGCCATTATTATACAGCCAAAGTAATTTACACATGTTTTCATTCGGGAACTATACTATTTTATATGCCCTTACTTCTAGCGCCCAGTGTGGCTTGCCCCGTTAGCTACTCGTAAGCCTTAGCTTCCTTTAGCATATAGGTCTCGCTGACACATGTTCATTTCGCCTCATCCTACGACAAGCCGGGAAAATATCATGGCTTATTCTTTACCCGAAAAACCCCATGGATAACTCCATGAATAACCAGACTAACTCTAACTCTCCCCTACCTGAAATCATATCTTTGGTGGCGGCAGCTCGCTGGCCGAATTGGCCTGCCTCGAGATGTGGCGGCGGCGGCTCGCTGGCCGAATTGCGAGGCGCTCGCTCTTGCGTCTTCCTTTTCCGTCGCTTTTTTTTTGTTTTAAGTTTTCCGGCCGGCAGGAACGTGGAGGTTAGGTTTTTGTGTCACTCACTTGTAGCGGGCGACGTTCCTGACGGCAAGATGAGTGCACTGCTTCTGAAATTAAACCCATCAGTATGGGCGGAATAATGGGAGCACAAAAAAGGTGCCACTTACCTTCGTGCCCGAATTCTGCTGCAGTTTTTTTTTATCGGTGCCGGCTCCACGTTGGATTTTTGACTGTCGTTTGACAGTTCAACCTTCCAACTTTCCAATGGAATTCCGAAGGTTGAATTGTCAAGGTCATGGGCGAAATCCAATATGGAGCCGCCACTCATTCCCAGATGGCAGTTCAATCAATGGCTGCGCTCAGGACACCTCAGCACTGTGTGAGCACTGAGCGGTGTTTTAGTGAACGCCGAGAATTGAATCGAATCGCGCTGGTACAATCAGCTGCAAATGTACCGGCGAGTATTTTCGCATGTACACTTACTCTACTCAATTGCCCACGCATAGCGCGTCAACTGTTCCATGTGGCCCAGTCGACGTTTCGTTGGCATAAATTGGTTTCAGAAAATGCAGTTGCCAGCATGCACCTCCTGCACATCCATGGCCACGAACGTCGTCGTGGACGGGATTCGAACCCGAAAGGCCGGTAGTGAAACATGAGACTGATGCCTCAACACACTGCGCTACCGGTCGCCCCACAACTGTGTGTACCACGACCGGCACCAATTCTCGTGTCACTCATTACAATCTACACACGTAAAAAGGCAACCAATTTTGTTTTTTATTTTTTTTTTATCATAAAAGAAACAATCTTTCTTTTTGTTATCCTTTCGGTGAAATCCTAAAACACTTCAAAACAAAAGCGTCATCACTATCCTGCTACTCAAATCAATCTCACTTCTTCCGCAACCGAAATCAATCGCTCGAAAAAAACACCGTCCAAAATCGATCAATCAATCCGAACTCAAATCAATCTCTTCTTTTTTTCCAAAAACTTCATAATCAACTCAAAACGCCACCACTCCATCTCTCGACATCTTCCAAATCCCAGATCTCCACCAAGACCAACCATCCACCAACTATCCGAAAAATCAATCTCCCCGTCCGCTCCAAAAACTCAATTCAAAATTCAATTATTAAAGAATAATATTCACTTTTCAGCAATAGTAAAATATTTATTATATGATGATGACAACGTGAACGAAATTGAATATTATTCTTTATTAATTGAATATATATACCAGTGATCATCTATCAACTTGTCAATTCAAAATCTCCCTCAGGAGGTCAATCCTCCCATCCATTTTCCGTCGTCCAACGGTGATCTGCCATTCCCATCCCTTTTCGGCGGTCATTCCCTTCGCAGATATATTCCCTTCCAACACCCAGCACACAAATTCGTATCATTTGGAAGATAAATTGCCCAGATGATACGATGGCGATTCTTCCATGCGATAAATTTATAGATAGTTTGTCGCCTTTTCAATAATTAGGGGATATCCCTCAGGCGAAAGAATCACGATAGGATTTCAATTCGCCAATCTATCGCCAATATGATATTTCGCCAATTGACAATAAATACGAAACGACGACTGAGTCCTTCTCATTGTTTTCAGTCTAGATAGTGCAACGGTTACCACTATGGACTTGCAAACATGGAAACCTGGTTCGAATCCTACAAATATCAATTGTGGAAAAGGATGAAATATGAATTATGAGCGTCAAAAAAATATGTAAGATAAAAAAAGGATGAAGATTAATCTAATAAAAAAAGCGATAATAATTTTTGCTTTAGTTGACAATCATCGCGTCATTTTGTCAATTCGTAAATTTATCCCCGCCGCGATTCGCTTTCTTGTTGCCAATTCGTTTCGACAAAGTTTCTCCAGGAAGTTTCGCTTTCGGTAACTATTTTCTCCCGAAGGGGGTGACTCCCGCGATAAGATGGCTATATCCCCGTCTATAAATTTATCTTCCAAGGCGAATCGCATTCTTATCGCGGAAGATAGAAATTGTTTGCTGGGCATAATCCATATACATCTATATTTCAATCTGTAAGAACACGACCTTGCGCCTCTATGCACCATAATTATAATTATTATCATAATTTATCGGAACAATCAGCTGGCAATTGGCACTATAGCCAACGGAATTTTATCAGCTGTGTATGGGAATATGCAAAATGGACCAGCGGGCGACATAACTTTCGGTGATATAATTTTCAACCTATCAATTTCCTCATTTAGGCGGGATAGTTATACCTTCCCCATTATTTTGCTCAAGGAAGGAAGTAAACTTACTGGTCTGGTCTGTAATTGTCGGGTAATCTAGGATCTTCTCCAGATTCGGCGATTGGAATAATGTTAGCGTGCTTCCACGAAGAAGGAAAGTATGATATTGCCTGCATTCACAAATCGTGGCGCTCCCTGAGCGCTCCCATTTTTATACCCTTCATGGATGTGATAGGGTATATTAACTTTGTCATGAAGCTTGCAACGCACAGAAGGAAGCATCTCCGACCATATAAACTATATATATATTCTTGGTCAGTATGATGAGACGAGTCGATTAAGCTTTGTCCGTCTGTCCGTCTGTCTGTCTGTTTCTAAGCAAACTAGCAGTGACGTGCACTCGTAGTAAGCAATTCCAAACTGCTTGACTTACCGAAATAAGCAATTCAATAATAAACTTTGCTTACACCAATACACATATCATCATTTCAGTCAATGTTTTTCTTTAAGCTGAAGAATACATATTATCATTCAAATATTCCTTTACACATTCAAATTCTGATCCGCGCCTTCTTTTGGTTAAAAAACATTCGTTCAATTACTTTAGATAATATTCAAACCTCCCACATTTTGCACACCATAGACACCAAACTTAGAATAGGAAAATGTGCCTAGATCTTTAGATGCATGTACCATGTGTGCATCCAAATACTAGAGACATGTTGATTCCAGAAAATGGGAATCTTGGATTTCGGTAGTACATTGGGCAACGATTTTTTTTGTTTTGTTCGCAAATTTATATGAGACAAGTCAAGCACTGGCGCGACTGCTTTTGTGTGTGGGATAAAGCCCAATGATGCTTGTTAATGAAATGTTGCCAATGCAGGGAATGTTTATGGGAATTTGATTTTTCCAGTAGAGCTTTTGTTTTTGTTATGTAATGGATTTTCCGTTGCAATTTAAAAGAGGAAATCAGTGCAATCGGGTGATTTTGATTAAATTGTGATTTGAAGTTTTTTTGACCGTTTGTAGTGATTTAATTGATTTGATTTGTGATAAAAGTGGTAAGTTTTCTTTTCGCATTATGTCGGAGTATTGCTGCGCGACGGATTTCGTACTAAAAGCGGGATTTTCAACTCTTTCCTTTGCCAAGAAAAGAGAAATTATAGAATCGGATAGACCGAAGCCAGATCTTAGTTTAGAGTTTAAATTAAAAAATATTACGCGAAAATTCCATATCGAAACGTATGAAAAGTACATTTGGTCAACGGGAAGCTGTAAACTAAATAAGTTATTTTGCTGGCCGTGTCTTTTGTTCACGAATGAAAAATCTGTTTGGAATAAAGCTGGATTTAGTGATTTGAATAATTTTACGGGCTCAGCAGCAAAGCATTCAAGTTCCGAAAAACATCTTCAGTCGTTAATTAAATTAGATAATTTTGGTTCTCAGCGTATAGAGTTTATGCTTAGTAACCAGGTGGCAATATCTGTTAGTTTGCATAATGAAAAAGTTGAGCGTAATCGTAATATTTTGAAACGTTTAATCGATACTGTAATTTTTTTTGGCAAAACAGGAGCTTCCTTTTCGCGGAAATAATGAAGACTCTTCTTCAAATAATCGTGGTAATTTTATCGAAACCGTAAATTTCTTGAGTTTGTACGATCCGATAATTGAGTCCCACATAGATTCTATAAAAGCAAATGCAGCGTTTTCGGGTTTGTCTAATAGAATCCAAAACGATCTTGTTTCCGCTATAGCTAATGTGGTTCGAAATAAAATCAATTTGGAAATAAAGGAGGCTCCATTTGTAGCTGTAATGGTCGACGAAACGCCAGATGTTAGCGGTCGGGAACAATTAACGATGATTTTTAGATATACAATATCAAATGAGATTGAAGAAAGATTTATCGGATTTTTGGATGTAAGCGCTAATCGTACAGCTACAGCAATAAGCTCTCACATTTTAAAACAATTGCAAAATTTTAATATCGATAAGAAATTAATTGCACAATGTTACGATGGCGCAGCAGTAATGAGTTCTCAAATTCGTGGAGTTCAGACTTTAATTCGGGAAAAACATAAATCGGCAATTTTCGTTCCATGTTACGCTCATTCACTAAATCTAGTATTGTCTAAAGCAGTTGAGTTTATTCCGGAAATTAAATTATTTTTCGCGCACATCAATAAAATCGCATCATTTTTTAATACATCCACTAAAAGGTCGGACCTTTTTGCAAATATAGTAAATCGTCGTTTACCATCGGTTTCCAAAACGCGTTGGCATTATCATTCGCGTATTATTAACGTTATATTTGAACATAAGCATGAAATTTGTACAGTTTTTGAGACAATTTCGAATGGTTCTCAACACTGGGATGGCGATTCCTTGACTTTTTCCGATATTACAAAAATTCGCAGAGTCCGATTTTCAATTATATCTGTTAATTTTTTCGGAATTTTTTTTCGAAAACTGATATATTATTTAATATTATTCAGAGCAAAGTGGTAAACATTTCATATGCAAGCCAAAAAATTATTGAATTTGAAAATTAGCTTGAAAATGACTTTTCTAAAAAGTTTGATAATTTCTATTCGACAGTTACAGCAGAATATCAGCCACCACGTAAGAAATGTAGAAATGCGATAGATCCTTTACAAAATTTACGGCGGATATTTCGGGAGATTATAGATGTTATTCTCGGGCAAATTCGAGATCGATTCCATTCGTTTAAAGATCTTTCATTTTTAGAGTTGCTTGAACCGAATTATTTTCCTAAATTCAAGTCAAATTTTCCCGATAAAAATTTTGACTCACTTATTGAATATCACGGTCAATTTTTCGACAGAATAAAGTTGAAAAATGAGCTAAAAGTTATTTATTCTTCAGATGAGTTTAAAAACGCGAATCCTAGTAAAATTCTCGATTATTTTCAAAAACGGCCTTATGTCGCAAACGGTTTTAAGCAAGTTCATATTTTAGCAAAATTATTAACGTCAATTCCAGTCACAGTGGCAACTGCGGAAAGGTCATTTTCAACACTAAAGCGCGTTCACACATTTTTGAGAAATCGCCAATCCCAAGAACGACTTTCGGATCTTGCTTTAATTGCGGTTGAAAAGGATCTTCTTATACAAATGCGAAGAGAAAACGATTTTTTTGATAATGTGATTAAAGAGTTTTTACTTAAAGAACGGCGCATAGATTTGGAATACAAATAAATGGCAATGGCGAAAGAATATTTATTTATTTCAAATACCCCTGAATTTTTCTTAGTCTTAATTAACATAACATTTATTTATCATTTTTTTTATTAGTAATATTTTATTTATTTATTTTTTTTTTTGTATTCCGAATATATGTGCCAATATTTTATTTATATCTTTCCTGATTTCTTCTTTAAGGCTTAAAGCCGCTTGGTATAAATGTTTTTGTGACTGTCCATTTTCTATTATACAGTCCATTTTTGTTTATGCTAAATTGGCTTTAGGGCGCCCAACTGCTTGACTATGAAAAATTTCCACTGCACGTCACTGCAAACTAGTAACTCAGTTTTAAAGCTATCGAGCTGAAATTTTGAACAAAGCCTTCTTTCTATTGCACGCTGTACATATATTGGAATCAACGGAATCGGACCACTACGTCATATAGCTGCCATAGGAACAACCGGTTCAAAAATTCGTCTTTGTGAGAAAAACTTTTTCATTTCTAAAAATATCTTCTTCAAATTTCATACTTATCAATAATGGCTTTTGTTAAATCATATTCCTGAATTTGGTTGAAATTGGACTACTCTATCGTATAGTTGTCATAGGAACGACCGTTCCAAAATCAAGTTTTTGTTAGAAAAACTTTTTTATTTCTAACTGTAACTTATTCAAATTTCACGCTTGTCAATAATATCTTCAGCCAAATCATATTCCGGAAAAAACTTTTTTAATTTCTGAAGATGTCTTTACCAAATTTCATATTATTCAATCACATTGACTGCCAAACCAGGTTCCTTAATTTGGTTGAATACGGCCTACTATTTCATATACCTCTCATAGGAACAGTGAAATCGGAACAAGTTTTACTACTTATTTCAAAATGGCAAATGCAGCGCTACCAGTTTGTGAATGCAGGCATTATGATATAATTGATCAAAAATTTAAGTTGTAATAGCGATTTTTTAGGTAAATTTTTCAGAATAAAGTTTGAAGTTTTATCGAACCCCGGAGCCTTTTTAATTTTGATGGATTTTCTGATTTTCTTTAATCTCACCTGGAGAAGACAAATAAGCTGCATGAAAGTCGCTCGTGGAGGATGTTAAGTGGCAAATCCCATCGTTTACCAATTTATTATATAGAGGGTTTCCTAAGTACGAGGACAGGTTATGTGACACTTGTAATTTTGCGGATATCATTTCGGCTTTATCCTTGTTATCAGCGGGTAATAATGGAGGCATTGGTTTACTTCGACGAAATATTTTGTCTAGTTTGCTGATAGTTTTACTATTTTTAGGAAGACGTCGCAGCATGCCATTCCATTTGACATTGCGGCTGATGAAAATTCGGCGATAAATCAATTTTGAAAGATTATTCACGACCGTTTTAGTTGACAAGTTTCGATAGCGTTTTCGTTTATATAAGTACCCTGACATCATCGTTTATAACATTATTTTCCATCAGTGTCTTGTCGACTTTAATTGATGCAAAGTCTAGAGTAGAGTTCATTTTATTGTAGAACTCATTTAAGACTGAATCTACTTGATATGTATTTTCTTCTCTAGGCAGGTCTTGAGATCTCAAATCTATTTTTCCCTTTAAGAATTTTTTGAATTTCAGCCAGTTTATTTGTTTTATGTCGATGTTTCCTAAATCATGGTTAAAATCAGAGTCTCCAACTTCTAGATGAAGTAGCACCGGTAGATGAGGGGATAATGAATTTTGGATTGTAGGCGGCTGAGGTATGTTGTTCGGACCTTTGATAAGTACCAGGTCCAGGGTTGAGTCGTAACCCTTAGAATGAACTACTCAGTTGCCCTAACCCCTTGTGGGGCATAGCGCGTCAACTGTTCCATGTGGCCCAGTTGACGTTTCGTTGGCATAAATTGGTTTCAGAGAATGCAGTTGCCAGCATGCACCTCCTGCACATCCATGGCCACGAACGTTGTCGTGGACGGGACTCGAACCCGAAACGCCGGTAGTCATACATGAGACTGATGCCTCAACACACTGCGCTACCGGTTAGATGGTGTATGAATAAAAATATTATTCTGGAAAGCTAACTCATAAAGCTGCTTATCAGCTCTATAGAAGTTCATGCTGTTCCAGAACTTGTATTTAACATTAAAGTCACCACACACAACAACCTTATCACCTATGTAAGTTCATTAATATTTAGTGTCTTGTTCGAAAATGTTTAACATAATATTATTGACTCCAGTACCTGGGGAGTAGCACACAACAATGGTAATCTGGTACACTTCTAATTTTATGGCAATCGCCTCGATTGTTTTGGTTGGGAGCTCGGGAAGTACATAATACTTCAAGTTATTTTTAATACAAAGCTACTCCACCATCTGGAGTACCTAATCTATCTAATCTACAAATATTGTAGTTCATGTTCGTTAATCTACCATGTTTATGTAGCCATGTTTCAGTTAATGCTACAATATCAGCATTAATATCGGGAACAAAATCGAAAAGCTCAGTAGCTTTGTTTTTAATACTTTGTGCATTCCACAGTTTAACGGTTATGTTATGAGAATTCATTTATATGCCTACAAACTGACAATAACACTGTACTGCTCTATTTTACTTTTATAGTTGGATAGATTTGTAATTAGCTCTATAGATAATTCAAGTAATTGGTCAACAGAGAACAAATTGTCAGTGCTACCGAAGAGGATTGATAAGTCTACAAGAGTTATCACTCCATATAACTTTCCCCTCTGCCAGGAGATTTGCAGGTATTGACAAATTGTATAGACTTCACAAGAAAGCTGACTCCGCCTCCGGCGGTAGATTTGTATGTATTGATTTTCTTGTGTATCTATACTGTGTAGTTTATACTATATTTATACAATTTGTCAATACATACAAATCTCCTGGCAGCGGCGAAACTTCTATGGAGTGATAACTCTTGTGGAATCTATACTATTTGGTGCTACTTTCACGATATGATCTTAATATGCCAGGTACAACCAGCGCTAGTTGATGGCTGGTTAAGAGTGACTTCGTTGTTAAGTAGTGTCGAAAAATATTTCAAGTTGGAGTGAACATCAAATTGTTTAGTTCTGACTTGATTGTTGTCATTTCGGTTTCGGTTCGCTAATCGCTGGCGAATCGCTAAATATTCACTTTGTTTCTCGCATATGATGTCGCTGGCCATATAATTCTTTTCGCAATTGGCGCATTTAAGCGAGCGAACAGTTAGTTTAGTTGTAATTTTCCCCACACAACATACATTTGGGTGACAGGTGACAGTTGGAAGAACCGTGGCCCAACGCTGGCAGCTGCGGCACTGCGTTGGCCCATTTCGTGCTTTTGAGTACCAATTCCAGTGTACTTTTGTGTGAAAGACAGCTTCTATACGTCGCAGCTTTGGTAGTTTAATACTATTTGGCCTACAACTTAATAATGAGACTTTTTTTAGAGATGGCAACACCGATAAACCAATGGTAGTCCATCTTTGACATACATACCATTTGAAGTTTGTATTCATAAGCTGTCAATGTCAGTATAAACATTTCGTGTTGATTGTTGACAACGTATTTTACCGGACCATGGAAAGTTTCGAAAATTCACGAAAAAAACAACATTTGCGGGAAGTTTTATTTTGCTAAGAAGACTGCAGCTCAGAGTCATAAATTGCTCGTGGAAGTTTACGGTGACGATGCTTTTTCGCGTGCACAGTGTTTTCGGTGGTTTCATCGGTTCAAAAATGATAATTTCGACATTACCGACGAAGAGCGACCTGGCCAGCCAGCCAAAAAAGTTTGAAGACGAAGAATTGACGAAATTACTCGAAGAAGATTCGTGCCAAACTCAAAAAGAGTTGGCAATTTCGTTGGAAGTGGCTCAGCAAGCCATATTGAAGCGGTTAAAATCACTGGGAATGATCCAAAAGCAAGGCCACTGGGTTCCGTACGAGTTGAAGCCAAGAGATGTTGAGAGGCGCTTTTGCATGTGCGAACAACTGCTTCAAAGGCAAAGACGGAAGGGTTTTTTGCATCGTATTGTGACCGGCGATGAAAAGTGGATTCATTATGATAACCCAAAGCGAAAGAAATCATGGGGACCGCCCGGGCACCAATCAACATCGACCGCGAAGCCAAATATTCATGGTTCCAAGCTTATGCTCTGCATTTGGTGGGACCAGATCGGTGTTCTTTATTATGAGCTGCTAAAACCGAATGAAACCATTGACGGGCAGCGCTATCGGCTGCAATTGATGCGTTTGAGTCGAGCATTGCGTGAAAAACGGCAACAATTTGCTGAAAGGCACGACAAAATAATTCTTCAGCATGACAATGCTCGCCCTCATGTTGCGCAAGTCGTGAAAACGTACCTGGAAACAACCAAATGGGAAGTGCTACCCCACCCGCCGTATAGCCCTGACATTGCTCCATCCGATTACTATTTGTTCGCTTCGATGACTCATGCGTTGGCTGATCAGCACTTCACTTCATATGAGGATACTAAGAACTGGCTCGATTCATGGATAGCCTCGAAACCCCAAGATTTTTTTCGCGACGGAATTCGTAGACTTCCCGAAAGATGGGAGAAAGTTATCGCTGCTGATGGCCAATATTTTGAATAATTTAGTTATATGAATAAATCTATGAATAAATGCCCAAAATTCCAAAAAAAGTCTCATTATTAAGTTGTAGACCAAATACATGGGCTAAAAAGTCCCGGGATTTTTCCATACGTAGCACTACTAGACAATGAACATGATTTATTTCGAGAGGCTCATCTATCACTAGTTTATGTATGAAGCTTCATGACATTTCGTCTATTCGTTTACCAGCTACAGTCGTTTGAGTGAGGCTACTTTCGCCTTCTTAAAAAAATGAAAAAACAGGAACATTGCATCTTGATCAAACATGTGTGTTTAGATGGAAAAAACTTCTAAACAATCGCTGCATTCATGTGAAAAATTTTCGCTACGGAACGCTACATCCCCTCCACTACACATTTGAGGAGACGCTACCTGTCAACATTTCTTTCGTGATTGAACTGCTACATATGAAATGTCTGACAAACAGGTGACACCGCAAATATTTGACAATTGCCAATTTTCCATCGCAAAACATTTCTTTGGCACATCATGAAACAACGAAATATCAAATCAAAGACGAGAAGAAAGTGAATTTACATAGACGGGGATTCTATTTGCGCTTTTGATGTACACAAACGTCACAACGCACATACCAGCTGCGAATTGTCAAATGTAGCGCTACATGCCCAGAGAGCGTAAAAAAATTTCTGCTACCAAGGGGAAGTAACCGCTCCGGAGCGGATGGAAGGAGCGGTTGCAATCACGACCGGGAGGGGTTGTAGCGCTACGGAGCGCCCCGTAGCGCTCCGTAGCGATCCGGATAAAACGAGCGTCGTGAATGCACTCAATCATTGCAATGGCTGCAGAAATGTTATCCCAACTCTTCTCCTTCGAAAACAACAGCTTATCGGTGGTTTAGTGAATTTAAAATAGGTCACTCTGAAAGGGCAAAAGAAGCTACGAATGCGGTGTGTATCGAAACGTTTTGAATGATCGTTAAGTGAAGTTGCGCGAGTTAGCTGAGGTCGTGGGAATCTCAGAAGAACGGGCGGGATGCATTTCGCACGATCTTTTGGACATGAAAAAGCTATCGGCGCGATGGGTGCCGCGTTTGCTGACCTTCGACCGAAAACAGCAGCACGTTGATGATTCAACGGTCGGTGTTTTTGCAGCGTAATCGCGCAGACTTTTCACGACGTTTTGTGACGATGGATGAAACATGGGTCCACTACCATACGCCTTTGGGGGCGCCGATTGGGGCGACCGGTATCGCAGTGTGTTGAGTTTGTCTACCGGCGTTTCGGGTTCGAATCCCGTCCAGGACGACGTTTGTGGCCATGGATGTGCAGTAGGTGTATGCTGGCTACTGCATTCTCTGAAACCAGTTTATGCCGACGAAACGTCAACTGGGCCACATGGAACAGTTGACGCACTATGCCCCACAAAGAGTTAGGGCAATTGAGAGAGAGCAACCATACGCCTGAGTCCAATAGACAGTCTGCAGAGTGGCTGGAAAACCACGAAAGCCGACCAAAGCGGCCAAAAGACCAACGCTCGGCCGAAAAGTTTACGGCCTCCGTTTTTTGGGACGCGCATGACATAATCTTCATCGATTACCTGCAGAAGGGAAGAACAGTAACAGGAGAGTATTATGCAGCGTTACTGGATAAACTGAACGACGAAATAAAGAAAAGACGGCCCCATATGGCGATAAAAAATAGTTCTGTTCCATCACGATAACGCACCGTCATACACGTCCTTGAAGGCGATGGTCAAATTATACCAATTACGATTCGAATTGGTTGCTCACACACCGTAGTCTCGAGACTTGGCCCCCAGCGACTATTATCTGTTCCCAAACCTCAAGCGGTGGCTCCAGGGAGAGAGAGACAGATTGAATGAAGAAGTCATCGCGGAAATCGTGGTGTATTTTGAAGGCTTGGGCGTTTCGTAATACAGAAAGGACATCGAAATGTTGGAAAATCGCGATACCAAGTGTATCGCTCTCGAAGGCAACTATGTTGAGGAATAAATATAAGTTTTCCCAAAAAAAGCTTGTTCTCGTTAAAAATCCCGGGACTTTTCAGCCCCTGTAGTAGTTCATTTGTCAAAGTAAAGAATATAATAGGTCTCATTTTTGTACCGGTTTGATTGTTGGTGAAATTTCTTTATATCCTGACAAGACAGGTTGTATTCGCTTTTCAGTTTTTTAAAAAGTGATTTACACTCCATGTCGTGCAAACCAGATAGAACAATCTTTATTGGTTTCTTATCTGTGCGTCGAAAAGGGTAGAAGTGAAAATTCTTTTCGATTAGAAATGTATGCGTTCGTTCGAAATCGTCGCAACTGTCAACAAACAACTTGATCCCAGTAGCCGTATATGGGATGTAATAATTTTTGATATTTAAGGTCGCCATTGTTGCATCAATTGTCTCCCTGTCTAATTCGGGAAACATTGGCCAAGTTCATATCACACAACAGTTGGCATACTGTTGCCAATTTGTTTTATGAACTCTCTCCACTGAGTTTTTGATGGACGCAACATGCTGTGAAAAATGTAATATTCTCCATCACAAAAATTTCTCCGCTGGCTAGGACCAGCATATGATGACAATCCTGAAATGACACTCGCGCTGTCATATTCATACGATTTTTCGACAGTAGTCAGTTTTGAACTGGAAATTTGACAATTGATGGATGACTAGATGCGAATGCAGTTCAGAACACAACAACGTGTTGCAATACTGCTTCGATACTGTTGCCACAGCATGTTGCGATTCCGCTGTGTGTTATGAACTTAGCCATTATTGGTGAATTTTTTTTACCTTTTTCTCCTTAGTGACTGTCGCAGTCGGTGGGTTATTGACTGGGTCGATTTCTGACAAGTTGGATGGCAAATTAGAAAGAAGTACGAGAGGTATGAAGTGCATGTCACAAAAGGTCAAAGAGTTTTTTAATGACGAAAAGTTGGTTGTGCCTATGTATTGTTGAATGTCAACATAAAATAATTATCGAAAACAAACAAGCAACGCAAGAAAAAATCAAAGACATGCAAACATACCGTAAACCGGGGACAAACATGTTTCATATCACAGGCAAACATATTTGTCCATCATATTTTGGGTCCCTGTGAGTAGGTTGAAGTTCACTCACCTATTGCAATTTTTGAAAGGTACAGAATGGACACAAAAAATTTCTGAGTCTCATCGAATTGCGTGCTTTTCTCGGTCCTTGAATTAAGACCGCCTTTCCGCACATTCCGAGGATCGCTAGGGGGCAAATGAGGCCATATAGAGAATTACTGCCTACTACATTTTTGTTGCTCCAACTCTTCTTTATAAATCACCTTCGGTCACATTTGGTCTATTTCTTGTCTGGACGAAAACCCTTGGGCAAGCATACTTGCCTGTGGTCAAAGGGTTATGGACGAGGCGTGAGAAGCGATCGGAAAACGGGGGAAAACCAATGCAAACCAAGTCGTTATATAACATATCTTTCGACTGTGTTTATTCACGCAAAGCGCATATTCAAGTTGTTAAGAGTAAAGTCGAGTGGATCATTGTGAGTCTAAGTCAAAATGGCTAAACCTCGCTATCCACTACCGCGCAAAAATAATCAGCTTAAAGGCAATTCACCCTCTCGCTTGGTCTCGTCCACACCATGTATCCCACTCATCAAGAGCTGCTTGAAGTGGCTTTTAGCTGATTATTTTGGTCTTCTAATAGATAACGAGGTTGGGTCATTTTGACTCGCAATAACTCCATCGAACCATCAAATATCATAGAACGGTGGAAATAGGGGGAATTTTTTTTACACACGTTTTATAAAATTGATGGTTCGATGGAAGTTCGGTTGTGGTTGTGCTAGTTCATGTGTGGCGACCTTTAGATATGCGCTTGTGCGTGAATAAGCACAGTCGAAATTTCATTGGATGATAATTCGCACTCGTGTCGGGTAATGCACACTAAATAGTGTAAGCATCATATTCAGGGACATATTCCGATTTAGGACGGAATATCAACCTGACTCGGTCAAGCTGCTTCCCCCAAGGATTAAGGCAGCTCCTGGTAAATGGAATCCATGGTGTGGACGAAACCAAGCGATAGGATGAATTTGCTTTTTGCTGATTATTTTTGAGTGGTAATGAAAAGCGACGTTGAGTCATTTTGACTTAGACTCGCAATGACCCACGACACTTTATTCTTAGATATATAACATAAAAGACATTCTTTAAAACCGTTTCCCTCACGCGATACTGCAACTTTCATTGACTGAGATATTTTAACTCGGATACATAACCTCTAATGCCCTACCAAAAACGACGAAAATTATAAAATGTCTAAATCAATATTGAAATTGACTTTACGCCATCTAAGCAACCACATTCAATTCAATCCCATGTTTTCAACACACCAGTCGTTTATGAAGGCTGATTACCCTATTGAAATTTCGTCAATTGACACATGAAATATTCAAAGACCTCGTAAAAAAAAGTTATCAATACGAACGGAGCCACTGAGCCGTCGTCAAACGCACGACGACGAGGCCACGTCCGGAATATCAATCTCTCAGCCCAACTACCACCTCCAGTTTCTTTCAATTTCCCTGAAAGACACCACCGTCTGGAAAGCCTCAACCAAATGTCTTTCCATGCATTTACACGTGGATTTTCATGATTTCTTTATGTTAGGAAATATTGCTTTCCCTTTTATGTGGGAATTCGAATAACGTGATCATTATTTATCCAGGAATGACACAATGCCAGAATACTTGCCGGCACACTGAGTAGGGAAAGCTGCCTTCGAAGTCAACATACAGCTCCCTCCTCCCCTTCCTCTAGGGCTGCCATCTTTCCGGTTTTCAACCGGATTCTACGTTTTTCTCGAGAAATTTCCGGTCTCCGGTTTCGGAGAATAAATCTCAGGTTGAAGCCAAATAAACGTTTTTTTCCTTTTTGTTATGAATTATTTTTACACGATTTTTTTTTTTTAATTTAATAAATTCATGCGCAGCTAATGAAAGTCGAAGTTCTCGTGTATATCTCGCAATCGCGAAATTTTGCTTGAATCGGCATTTAGTGCAGTTTCTCGGAAAGCACCCTTGCTTTTGATTTTTTGTTTCCATACCAGACGCGACTTACCGGTCTTTGATCCATGTCTCGTATGGGATCCCGTCGGATCAAAGTTGAAACTGAATTGGATGAACGTCAACATACTTGTCCGCAATTAACCCTTATCCATCTCTATTTACGTTATTTGTGAATGAATTAACATATCTTGCCCCAATTCGCTCCCATCGGTTCCCGTACGAAGGATCATCATAAGGTCTCCGGCCTTGACATGGAAATGAAGCCCGACCATGTGAAAATATTAGAACTCCATTAGCGCGAAAGCGCCGTTTTGTAGCCATAATCTAAAAATCTGTTATAGGGAAATAGTTGTAAGGCCAACCATTTTCCTATAACATGCTAGGATGCCTAGTTCCAACCGGAGGAGTTCAGGAAGTAAAGCAGCTCCCAGACGCTCACCAACCGACACATCCCCCAGGTTATCATGAAAGGCCTTGCCCATGCTCAACGTCTGACCCTTGCAAGGCCCGGGCATTCGCAAGGGAAGTGAGTGAGGGTTTCTTTTTCATCCTTATTCCCGTCGCTACGAAAATGCAGAGCGTAGGGAATGCCAAGCCTTGATGCATGTTCCCCAATATTCCAACTTCTTGTAATGACCGCCGGGAGCCTGTCGACATCTCTATGTGATTTGATCAAAAGTTCAGATATTTGTATCCTGTCAGAGGATGGCCATATCTTCCTTGATAAGGCACAGGTGGAAGGACTCCGGCATTTGGAATCGGCAACATTGATGTAGTGGGAGGATATCTTGCATATAACAGCCCCAGTAGAATGTAAACAGGTTCCACATGAGAGCTCTCTAAGACGATACCCCTCCCGGCCAGCTCGTCGGCTTTTTCGTTGCCTTCTTTGTTGTTGTTTTCTTAACGAGGTGATGTAGGAATCTTGAAAAGATACTGCTGTGCTCAAGCAAGCTTAACCCAAAAAAAACCCTCCGCCGTTCCCCCCGCGGGACTACCTTTCGGCATTGCTTCGCTGGGATGACTCTGGCTGATCAGCCATTATGTTTTGTCGACTTACGTCTGGCTTCTTCTTTTTGGAGCTCTTTGTGGATGGTGCATAACTTCCGGCTCACTGCGCCCCAATCTTGTTGTGATCGCGGTCTCAATTCAACCACATTCTGTGCGTTTATGACACTCCCCAGATCCGCTTCTAGCTTTTCATGGTTCTCAGAAAATCTGGGGCAGTCGAACAACACGTGTTTGGCGTCCTCCGCAACTTCCTTGCACTTGGGACTGTCTGGCGAATCGTCCAGCTTGAATCTGTGCACTGTGAGCCTGGTATTGTAAGCGTATTGTAAAGCACTGGCCCGAATAGAGGTTATCACCCTAGATAACAGAAGCTTCCTGCTTGGTCTTGGACCACCTATCTTTGGCATAATTCTTCTTGCCACGGTGGCGGACGCTGCCTTTTCGCATACATACTCCAGGTGCTCTCCAAAGCTCAGCCTCGCGTCGATCATAACCTCCAGGTGCATAATGGCTGGCTTAGAAGTTATGACACTGTTTCCGACTTTCATCTTCAGAGAGGTCTTTTTTCTACGCTTATTGATAAGAACAGCTTCCGTTTTTTGCTCAGTGAGCTCCAATCCAACTGTTTCCAACTACAACTTAATAGTTGTGATCGCCTCGCTGATGTACATTTTGACATAGTCCGGTTTTTTTGCGACGACGACTGCCGCGATATCATCTGCAAACCCGATCATCGTAACCTCTTCAGGCATCTGGATGTTCAAGATGGCATTGTACATGATAATCCACAGCAGAGGATCAAGAACGGATTCCTGTGGAACGCCCGCTGTTACCGTTCCCCCCTTAGTTCCCTCACCAGTATCATATTGCAGAACAAGATGTGGAAGGTAAATCTTAATTATTCCAGCTAGGCAGTCCGGCACTTCCATCTTTTGCAGAGTGGCATGAATTAACCCGCAGTTTGCGTTTGAACGCGTTCTTGACATCGAGTGGCACCCATGCGCAGCATGTGCCCCTCGTAGTGAATCCCTTGCCAAGTTGGTAACGTCATAATTGCGTCCACCGTAGACCGCGCGCGTCTGAAACCATACTGTCGGTCCGACAGGCCCTCTTTTTCTTCCACCACCTCGGAAAGTCATTTAAAAATTATCCGCTCGAATATTTTTCTCGTAGTGCCCTCACTGTCACTGTGACCAGGAAACCAGAGCAGGGTTGAGCAGTCTACCAAGGTAAGTTAAACTGTTCCCCATACCGTTCGACCAGCTGGGAGGAAGTATTTACCGAGTTCAGTCACTTGATAGTGGCTTGGCTGTCTGAGTAAATGGTATATCTCTGAGAGTGTAACAGGCCTTCATAATTGCGAACGTTTCCGCCTAAAAAATGTTAGCATAGTCCGGGAGGCGATCACTCTCCGAGGTATTCAGTGCGTGAGAAAAGATTTCTGGACCGACGCCGCAGTCCATTTTAGAAACGTCATGTGAAAATCGGGATACGGAAGTCCTTCACCACCTCGCCACCCGTCCATTCAGCCCTGGTGGGGAATTTGACAAGAAACCTTCTCTCAAACCTCAGTTTGGGCACGGTGAAGTCTGTTTATAACTTGGCCACATCTCGTGGCAACTGGTTAAGAATGTCATAATAGCAGTCCAGCCTCCCGACTCTCTGAGCCTCGTTGCACTGCCCGCCACCAGCTGTTTGATAAGAAGGTTGATATGTGGAAGATGCAGGATCATGTTTAGCGCATACCTCGGTCATGTTTGCATGGTACCTGTACTGCCAAGATATGCCTTTCTTTGCATACTGCCAAGTTTTGTTACGTTGTATTCTTTAGCAAGTGCTGATCACCAGACTAACGATCCATGTGAAAGAATGGGACGGACTACTGCTCTTGACATCCAATGGACCAGATTTGGCTCAAGGACCCACCTTCTTCTGAACGTTCTCTTACAGGAGTAGAAATCGAAGCGAGTTTCTTGACCCTTCCTTCAATGTTTAATTTCCAACTGAATGTTGTATCTAAGATGTCACCTAAATAATTGATTTTGGCGGTAAGTAGCTTAAATTCGGGTCTTCATCCTTCAATGAAAGCTTCAAAAAAGTCCTCCAAATTGTTGAAAGTCAACGCTGAATCAATGTTGTAGAGATTGCGGAGGCCTCAAACGTCAAGTTTCAAGTTAAGAAGGAATGTCGAAAATATTCACTACAAATTTGGGGATGCTAAGGCTATTTGAAAAAGGGGAAGAAATGTTTTTGCGTCAAGTCGAACGCTTCATATTATATCCTATTTTGAAAATCGAAAATCAGTTCGAATTTCAAAAGTACCATACTTTTTATAAGAAAAATTATACTAACCTAACACCCCATATCAAAATCTCCTGTTTTGACAGGTTCATTAGGTGGCAACTCTTCTACCATCTAATACTAGGGAAGTTGATTTGAAGAGAAAAACAGAATGCCAAGCCAAAAAGGAAACAAACTTACCAACAAGGAATCCATGCTGAGAATACAGATCCCAAACTTCATGAAATTTTTAGCCATAAAGAGCCTTTTCCAACTTTCTCATGCCGATATCCTCTAATACGCCTCCTCATTCGAGTCCGAATGGATAAAAGCCAGGCAGCAGGACTACTCCATTCGTATACGAGTGCGTATATAATCGAAAAGACGACAAAAGTTTTCTTTTACGGGACTATGTGTGTTATATCATTGGGAAGCTAAGTAGAATGGCGTTTCATGACCATAAGGAACGGGAGCCCAACAAAAAGGATGTTCGCAATAGGCTCCAGAAGCTACTACCTTACCATTGTTCTATTCCGGGGGACGTTGTGTCCGGAGTTGGGGAAGAAAATCGGGAAGGCAGTCAGAAGGACTTTCGCTGGAAATCACTGGGAGCTAATATCCGGAGTTCATGCATTTAAAAAAATGGTTTTCGGTGTATTGACAGCCGTCGACGGACGAACTGGCATAGGGCCTAACTGACTGAGTAGAAAAATTGCCAAGTCACAGTTGACACTCGCCAAGTCATCGTCTGGCAGCATCCAGATGACATGATGACAGCAGTGGAGTAAACGACAAAGGACAGCACTATGATCTGCTGCGCCATCACGTCCCGACACTTTGGTTTGCTTTGCTTTCTTCTAGACATCGATATCTTCGTTATTCTACGAGACGCTAGCTAAGCTTTTTAGGGGGTTTGGATTTGATTTGGATATTGTTTTCTTTGACGTGGACTATGCGGTCATGTCTGGGCTGTTAGCTTTTTTTTTGGTACTGTTGTTTTTGGCAATCGGCGAAAATTCGATGAGTAAACAAACCGAGTCTTTCAGTGGGTAAACATCCCGGAAATAATGATATTGTAAATTGGAAAGGATGAAGAGCTTGTTCAGTAGATTAGTGTTGCCCCAATTTAATTTATTATTTAGTATATTGTGAGCATAGGATTGTCTGCATTCTAGATTCTATACAGGAATAGGTTTCACGAGTTAAACTTTTCTTTCGGAAATTTGTCTTTGAAGATGATTCACTACGGAGCATCCATGGTGGAACTACATATTTAGTGCTAGCGGCACGCAAAAGTATACTGCATTTAATGTTAAAAGCAAACCGCTTGGTACAGTTGTTGGGGCTATATATTGTATATATATAATATATTTGATTCGCTTTGATGGGGTGGGGGTAAACTACCCCAAAAATTGTACAATTGCTATTCTTGACCGATTTTGACCACCAGTTAGTCGTTTTTACATAATTTGTGGTCGCTAAGTTCGAATTTCAAGTTATTTTCATCGTACGAGCCGAAATTTATCATATCTAGGCGATTTTACTAACCAAAATTAGAAAAATTAGAAACATTCATTCCACGTCAATATTAGAGTCGGTTTCTATTAATTCGATGGTGCAGAATCGAAAAAATTCATCAGAAATATATTTTGAGAAAAACTGGAGGGGAAAAACCCCTTTTAACAAAATGTTTTCAACAAAATCGAGTTTGGTGTCGTTTCCGGAGTGGTATCGCTGAGGACGAGTCTAATGTCAATTGAACTGTAACAGACTCAAGGAAGTGCACGAGATAAGCTTATTAAAACGATAGTGTTTTATTTAAAAATACAAATTAGTGATGGGCATAATGGCTCTTTTCACTGTGCCAGCAGATAAGCTCTGACATTTTCCAATGAGTCGTTCAAAAAGAGTCATGCAAAGAATCTGAAACTTGGTTAATAACATATTCAATAAAAGTAGTACTTTTTAAAAATTCAGTTTATTTTCCTTTATTTTTACCCCGATTCGAAGTCGGTGAACCCCAAAGCCATTTAGTTCGAGCCAGCCAGATCGGACCACTATTTCCCATGGAAACGGGATTGCCAATCTGAGGTGGACGACCCCAATTTTTTTTACCTTTATAGACCCCAGATTCTGAGTTAGTGACCCCCAATGCCCTTTAATTCGTGCCAGCCAGATCGGACCGCTATTACCCATGAAAACGGGGCTGCCAATCTGGAATGAGCGACCCCAATTTTTTTATCTCTTTTTTTATCCCATATTCGGAGTCAGTCGAATCATTCCAATCTATTCTAAAAGCTCTATGCTATGAATTTCCTCATTTGGCAGAGAATTTGAGTAATTGGAGTATGCGCTTCGTGAGTGAAACATTGGAATTTTAGTCTATACTGAATTACACAAATAATCAATGTTTGTGTTATGTGCTATCACCACAGCCCAGTATGTCTCACAGCGCAGAGTGAGTGAAATATAGAAGTGTTAGTGTGCTGTTTGTGGTAAAAACTCAAAACTCACATTGCGAATAACTCATTTCGTCCCGCAGTATATAGAGGAAATTGTCTGGTTGTTGGTTTGGTATCATTTTCATCTAAAGTTGAACTTGAGGTGATGATACAAGACGATTACTTTTGTTTTAAGATGTTGGGCATGTTTTACGTATTTGGGGAAACTATGCGCGGTGCGACGTAAGCAAATGATTTTTGATTTGCTTGCAGCCAGCATAAGCATTGATTGTTGTGTGTATATTTGAGTATACTCAATGCGTGCATTGCATACTGTATAGAGACGATTATGAATGGATTTAGATGGGATTGGTTTGGTAGATAGATAATGGTGGTTTTAGTTTCAGATAAATATTAGGTTGGGGTGTGAATGAATATGAATGTAATACATATATGTATGTTTTCTATGCGTTGCATAGTATTCATGCGGGATCTAGTTTGGGTATTCATTTTACAGTGTGTCATTCTTAAATTGAACGAATCGGAAGCTATGTCGTTGTGCCGAATCTTTCGCTTACTTTGTTGATTCGTTCAAAAAGAACGACTCGTTACTGTGTTACACATCACTAATACAAATGTCATTCCAAGTCCCCATCTACATGCAGAAATGCAACTTTATAATATTTTCTAAACAGAAGAAAAGGACTCAATCAGCACCCTTGCTTAAAACACTGAAATCTGAGCAGCAGCAGATTAAGCAAAACTTTTCATTGCGTACACTACAATCTAAACTTCCAAAAATTTGTTGAGTATGAAAAGCAAAGCAGTCCCCTTTCAATATCTTTAAATGGAGTTATTCGAAGTGGGGTCACATTGCCGAAAATCTCTGAACACTTCGCCTCCTAATTCGAGTGACGCCTTGGTCCTTGACGGCCTGGTGCTGGTACACTCTGTATGTCCACCTGCTAAAATTAAGTCTTTTAAGGAGTACGTATGTTACTTGGCCAAGCTATAGCACGTAGACGTTATCTGGGACTTGTACTCGACAAGCAGCTTGAAAGGATTCACCCGGGAAACCCGCGGAGTTGGATTTCGGCGCCTGGATCTCCCTGATAAGGGTAAGAAACACAACACATTTTAGTTTTTTTTTTACTTCTATCGCATAAAAAAACTAGAATCTAAACGTTTATTTCCTGTTGCTGTTTTTTTTACTACCGCTGATTTGGAAAGATTACCTTAGAAATGATGAAGACAAGACAGAGCTGTCTGCTTTCGTTTCTGAGGAGCTTTTGTCACTTCTTCAAGATAAAAATATTGTTACCAATGTTGGTTTAACGATCCAATCTTTTGTCTCCTTGGGCTCTATTTTTCGAGATATCTCTCCTTAAGGCCTAGAGGAGACCGATGGAAGAATCATTCTTCATGCTATGGATATTGTGTGCAGTGGTGTGTAAAGGCTTGTTATCCGCAGTAGTGACACGGGCGTGCTAGTGCTGGCCATTTCATTTTGACATGAATTTCATGCGACTTAAGGAACTGTGGGTATTATTCGATACGGGGAAGGCTCGTCGATACGTGGCGGCACACGATGTTGCATCTCTCCTGGGAGAAACATAGGCTCCAGCTCTCCGCTTCTTCCACTGCTTGACTGGGGGTGACACAATAGGCATTTTCAGGCTGGACCACGGAGGAAGAAACAGAGGCTTTCTTCAAGTAGAGCCATCCAATAAGTCTAACATTGCCGGATGATGTACTTTGTGCCGTCGAAAAGTTCATCGTTCGAATGTAAGGAGTTAAGGACCAGGAATTTACGACAGTGAACACCGCCCGCCGGTACAAATTTGTCGAGTTCAGCCGTCCAGTTCATGCAATTCCTTCCTCCAAAGGCGCTCTAATGAAGCACATCCTCCGTGCCGTTTACCAGGCAGGACAGGTCTGGGAAGAGCGGCCGATGGCTGCAAACCCCTCGCCGGAGTCTTGTGGCTGGGCACTTCAGAACGGGAAGTGGAATCCTACGTGGACCGACGAGCCGGTTAATTGGGTGGAGTGCAGAGCCCTGGGCAGGTGCAGCGGCAGCACCAGCTGCGGGACCAAGAGGTGCAAGTCCCGTCGTCTCCACCTTCCGTGCACAACTGCTTGCAGGATTTGCAAAGATTCTTGCACAAACCAGACGTAAGTTTTAAGAATTTTCTTCTTCTTCTGTCAAAAAAAGCCTTAAACTATTAAAGTGTGTAGTAATGGACAGGTGTTAGGGACAGCACAGTGTCCATGCGAACAGAGTGAATAGTTTCCGGAAGGACCGTGGAGGTCCAGGAACGCCATCTGGCGAAAACTCTTAAGCGGAATAGGCGGCGGCACGAGCTTGCTGTAGCACGTCTCACATGAAGGGTATCATAGCTTCGCTGTGACTTATGGTGCATTTACCATTTTGAAATTAGTAGTAAAACTTGTTCCGATTTAACTGTTCCTTTGAGAGGTATATGGAATAATGGGACGATTTCAATTAAATTTGGGAACGTGGTTTAGAAGTCAATTTCAACCAATGTAATTTGACTAAAGATACTATCGATTAGTGTCAAATTTGAAAGAGATATTTTTAGAAATAAAAAAGTTTTTCTCACAAAGACGAATTTTTGGACCCGTCGTTGCTATGGCATATACATATATGGCGTAGTGGTCCGATACCGTTGGTTCCGAAATATATACAGCGTGCAATAAAAAGAAGGCTTTGTACAAAATTTCAGCTCGATAGCTTTGAAACTGGGGGACCAGTTTGCATAGAACCAGATAGATAGACGGACAAAGCTTAATCGACTCGTCTCATCATACTGACCGTGAATATACATATATGTATAGTTTATATGGTCGGGGATGCTTCCTTCTGTGCTTTGCAAACTTCATGACAAAGTTAATATACCCTATCACATCCGTGAAGGATATAAAAAAATCACCTTTTCGGGCACTTGAAAAATATAACACAACAATATAGTACCGAGGGCCTTCACGGGTGAAAGCCCACCTTTCGACCCGAATTAAAATATGGTTCCGCAATTGCGTCCAAGTCGGTGTGGGTCGGGCGGCAGGTAAAATTCGATCCCCTTTATATAAATCACCCGTCCGTTGGCAATCAAAAACAAAAATTAGAGCGTCCCGGCAATGTCGTTGCCGATGTCACGGCTAGGACGGTTGGAAGTGGACTCCCGAGTCGGTCCCTCTCTTGACCGGTCGCGTCCCCCAAGCAGCATAAGCATCGGCAAACATTTTCTCACGAATCAAGTTCCATGAAACGGAATTCTCCGTTCGCATAGAACTTGACATGGATCCGGAAGCGACGAGTAAGCATGCTAAAACCGCTTGTCGCTCCTATCCCAATACGAGGTCGATGACACCAGATCAAATAGCATATTCTTACAGGACACATACAGTGAGTCACAGTCAAAATGTACCTCCTTACGTTGGAGAAAGAATTACTTAAAAAAGTTTCAGTAACCCATCCAGATTAAAATTATTTTGATATAAATTTATTGTTTCAACATGTAAATCTTTTATTTCAGTGTGTTTTGTAATTACTTTCTCTTCTTGGTACACAAAAAATGATATGAACTTCGAAAGTTCAAAAATACACCTCACAGTCAAAATGAACCACTTAAATAAAATTAAAAAGCATACACAGGTTGCCCCGCTTTAGATGGTAAATACTTTAATGATAAATACTACCGTTAATTTGTGGTAAGTTTTCACCAAAATGGGCACTCTGTTTTTAGCCGTTACAGAGTTATAGCATTTTTTGTAAATTGTGTCAGAAATCTTGACTTTCCGAACAAAATCAAAATTTGCCACTTTTCCAATCATTTAATTCGAGATTTGTCCTCACTTTCTGAAGCTATATAAAATTTTATATAAATAAATAAATAATAAATAACTGGCTCAACAGTCCAATTTGAACCATGGCCTCGAGATGAGTTAGCATCATCTCATATTCTAGATCGTAACGGTCTTGTGCAGAGAAGTGTGATCAGCTACACGCTCAAGCGAGTTATTTACCCTATAAATGGGTACTCATTTAACAGCTGAGTTTGGCGACCGGTAGCGCAGTGTGTTGAGGTATCAGTCTCATGTTTGACTACCGGCGTTTCGGGTTCGAATCCCGTCCACGACGACGTTCGTGGCCATGGATGTGCAGGAGATGCATGCTGGCAACTGCATTCTCCGAAACCAGTTTATGCCGTTGAAATGTCAACTGGGCCACATGGAACAGTTGACGCGGTACGCCTCACAAGGAGTTAGGGCAATTGAGAGGGAGAGAGCACTAATTCCCATAAATGCAGTGGCCGATCCGAAGGAGGTCATGACAATAGCCCGGGCCCCCTCCAAAATGTTTGATATATGTGTAGAGCTTTGTCTTGGAATACTCAAGGAAATACTCAAAAATGATTTATAAAAATCACAGCGATTACAAATGGTACCTGACAAGAGTGGGTTTCGTTCGGTGCTGTTGTCGTCTAATCGATGACCTGTGAATAGCAAGGTGAACAACTATTTTCCTTTGTCCGCAACTTACTTATAAATAGTCTGCTATAAAGCCTGAAAGTCGGGCTGCAAGAAATGTGCTTTTGCCCTATTAGATAAATTTTCTGGTGCTCTGTTCTTGCCAGACAGGGGTCAACAAACGATGCTGCACAAAATCATCGGAACTTTTACACACCTATTGCTATTTTCAAACTAGTTCTAAAGTTTATCAGAACCAACTCTAGATAGACGAATCGTATAACACACATTTCAAAAAAGCTGTTCTGGCCCAGACTGGATGGATTCTAGTTGCACTGCTAACAGCTGTTACTGAAAAAGTAATATGTCATAACTGATATGAGAGTCACCATTGGGCATTGCATAGTTGGGGAGCATACCATGAGGCTTCGCAAGCCCTCAATTGACTGCTGTATAGACTGGTGGCGAGGACAAGGAGGAGTGCGTTACTTACCTTCTCTGTACTTTTCCTAATTTGGCAATAAGGATGAAAACACATCTTGGATCCCACTTTTTCACAGAACTGCATATGACTTAGCTAATGTTAATAGTAGCTAACTAAGTTGGAATTTATGCGTGAATCAATGATTAGGATTCTCGGATGATGAGTGCTTGATGGTAACAGAACGAGCCCCATTTTAGACATGTGTGCTATGGTCAATACATCAGCCCTTATACGTTCTTCATTACATGCTTTTCTCCAAAAAGGAATGGGTGGACTTAGCCGGTTTTTGTACCACCGCAATCGGGCATATGCGAGAATTTTCTTTTCCAACATCGTGCTAGGCAGCAGTGACTCTCCCAATGTGGGGGTTGAAAAATACTGTGAGGATCGACTTAAGCTATCCCAGGGTTTTCCACGGCCTGAGTCTGATAATTTTTAGGTTTCAGTCCGCACACTCAGTTTTTCATGCAAACAGGGCTTTATAGATACCGACCATTTTTATACCCTAAACCAGTGGTTGACAAGCTTTTCCTGAAAATGGCCAGAATTTTTAAATTTCAGACTTAGTTTCCGTGTTTTCGTTGCGGAGCCATTGACATATTTATTGTATGCTAAGGAAAGTCAAAGATCAACTTAGAGCTGAATACCGTTCTCTTCAGTCACTGATGAAGACCAACTGCGACGGTGGTGAGAGCAGTTTATTGAGCTATTCAACAACACCTCATCTTCACTAGAAGCTGAAAATATTCCGCAAATAGCCAGAGTTGATACCAGCCCACCATCTAAACTGGAAGTAACTGTGGCTATTAAATCGATGGAAGCGGGTAAAGCCCCGGGGATAGAAGGAATTCCGGTGGAACTCTTTAAGGCGGATATCGACCCTACTGCGGATATTCTTTTCCCCCTTATCCAAGAGTGTTATGAAACCAAGACTCTCCCTAAAGAATGGAAGAAGGGCGTCATTATTAAGATCTCGAGGAAACGTAATCGGAAGGATTGTAGTATGTAATTGGCGTGGAATTTGCCTCCACCCCACAGTCTGAAAAACTGATGGCAAAAATAGTTTTAAACCAGATCAAGCATACAGTTGACCGCACACTGAACCATGAACAGGCTGGTTTTCGCCAGGGCTTTTCATGCAGCGACCACATCAACACCCTCCGAATTATTATTGAACAATCCGCAGAATGGAGATCCCAATTACATCTCATGTTCATCTATTTCGAGAAGGCGTTTGACAACGTTGACCGTTAATACACCTGGAAGGCTTTACGCAGGAAAGGTATACCAGATAAAATCATATCCAACATCAAGGGGTCCTACAGCGGAACCCAGTGTCACGTCTAACACAACGGTAAGCTTTCAGATTGCTTCTAGGTACATAGCGAAATGAGATAAGGCTGTATTTCATCACCTATATTATTTTTGATTGCCATTAACGACGTACTCCGCAGCGCACTTCAAGAACACCAGAGCAAAGGTATTAGATGGAAGCTACTTGAGTACCTTCAACACCTGGGTTACGCTGCCGATATTTGTCTTCTCTCAAATAGATCGGATCATCTAGTTCCAATGACGGATGCCCTGCACGGCGAAAGTTACAATGCGGCACTTAAAATCAATGCTGCTAAACTAAGTATCATACTTAAGCTTGGATCCAGCAAGACATAGCAAAATTTTTGTTTCGGGGCAGACGATGGAAAAAGTGGACAATTTTTGCTAACTCAGAAGCTTAGTCACAGCAGATGGTGGAGTGGATGCTGATGTACTGTCTCGCATCAATAAGGCTCGAGCAGCTTTTTTCAGTTTGACTCCTTTCTGGCAAAACCATAACATCTCCAGACGTACCAAACTCAAACTGGCCCTCGATTAGAACCCACAGGGAACCGATATAAGTTGCCGTATTGGACGACCTAGAAACACCTGGAGAAGATCAGTTGAGGTCGTGGGTAAGTCAATAGACAAATCGTGGAGCCAGTTGAAGGTGATGGCGGCGAACAGGACGAGGTGGAAAGTCGGCGTGGTTAATGCCCTATGCCCCACAAGAGGTTAAGCGGATCTAGAGAGAGAGAGAAAGCAAGTCAGGGTACTGAGCTCAGATATCTACTAAAAATTGCCGAAATTCAATACAGTTAAATCTACAAATTTAGGTTACAATCTAGTATCCCAGAGACCAAGCTAAGTCCAGAAAAATGTCTGTAAAATGTTGTGTATGGGCCCATCCATCGTTAATTCAGAGCCTCATTTTTAATCAGCCTAAATTGTAAGGCGTATTTATTTCGCCCCAAGCTAATGACGAAGTCGATTTGTATTGCCGCTGAGTAGATAGTCGCAGACATATATTGGTTTTATCAATTCGAAGCGACGAAGCAGATATGTGTATCGATGCCATTTGTGACATAAAAAGACGTAAAAAAATCTAATGATTCACGCAGCCAAAGTCCGACGTCGGGTTGTACCACCACGACGTAGATGATGAGATGTAGAGCAAATATGTTCATAAAATCCCTGATTTGTCCGCATTGATTTGTGGGTAAATCAGTCCTGCTTTATCGAATCTGGTTAATAGGGAACTGAATGAACTACGAAATCTCTCTTTGGATATTTAACTCAGAAATGCACCGTTATCGAGTTATTTCCGAAAGACTTATTCAAAAATCGGTTTTTTCAATTTTGGCGCTTTGTAAAATTTGATGAATTAATTAAAACTAGACACTTTGTCAATTTTATAACGAATAATTGGTTATTTTGTTTTTAATTATGCGACTAGAGTGGGCTGAGATAAAAGTAAAAAAATAAAAAAAAAACAAAACACGACATTAGTACTGTTAAAACATTTTTTAAGGGGTGAAAATTTCTAGAAAATAACTCAGACATTGTCTGACATGCACTCTGAAGCCACTTTTCATGACGTACCACCCGAAATATATGGCGTCAGCTACTACAATACTATCGCTCTCACTCAAGTGCCATAACCCATAGATGGTTGTTTTCAATTATGTATCGAGTTGAAATTTGAATTCATTTGAAAGTATCTGGCATTTGGCGGCGTATGTTGTCATATATGAAATATGGAATAAAGGAATTTGTATGTTTTTTTTGTAAGCCAATCCGCCGTTAAATTAAAAGTGCCGTGAAATCAATCACGACACTTTTAATTTCTGGACGAATTGTATATCAGGCTAGATTTAACCCATTTATACAGCCATCGATCCGAATTCGATCTGTGTCGATTCCTCGTTGGCTACAGTCATCGGTTCGGAATCGATTCCAGTCATCGATCCGGATTCGATTCCACGTTGACTACAGTCATCGATCCCAATTCGACCCCAGTATCGATTCTACGTCGACTCCAGTCATCGATTCTCCATTGACTACCGTCATCGATTCCGGATCGATTCCTGTCCTCATTTTCGGTATCGCAAAAGCGGCCATGCCCATACAAATATCTCCGACGTGTCTCCGATAAAGTCATCGATTCCTTAGTAGACAGTCATCGATCCAGGACCGGTCCAGTATCGATTCTTGTCCGACTGGGAAGGTAGTATATGTGTATATGTAATTTTATTCTACTCAGATATTCATATGCCTGAATTCATAAATTCAATTTCTGCATTAAAGCAAACCTCACACTTAATAATTGATCGATTTTGAACAGTCATCCTTTTTCAAACTCGCTCCATATATGCCTGTCAACTGTACGTCCTGATAGAGCATGCACATTTAATGTTGCAACCACGCAACAGTTCTCGCGCTGTTCCGTAGACAACCCTTGTGCAGAATTCAAAGAAAATTCAATTCTGAAAATCACCACGACTGCCAACGACTGCAATTTTAATCCATTCCACCACTTTCAATCCAGCTTGCCACCGGGGAAATTCTGACACGACAACCGAATAGAATATTCCAGTGCATGTATGGGGCAAAAAAAAAACAGACGAAGTGGTACTTCCATTTTCAGGGAAACGTAGTAACAAGGACTGTTACCGGGATAAGCGTTTTCAACATATTGCATCTGACATAAATGCAGCCAGTACGTATACTAGGTGTAAGTACACGAAGGGTACGGATATTTGTTCCTGAGTTATGCATGCACTTGAGTCAATTTATAGTATAAATATACGTCCGTAAATATGGACTAAATAGTTTGTGCCGTAGTGGTGCTTTGCTGAGGACAGGTTAGGGAGCAAATTATAGTGAAAATAAAGCAATACCTCGTTAGGACTATCGATTTTTTTAAAGTAGACTTTATGTTATGTTTGGTGGAAATGATTCAATTAGCACAGATACGAGTTGGTCTGAAATTTCAACGGCGCCTTATTTCGATGGGAAACATAAATTTATCAATCAAACGTTAGAGTATCCGCTTAAAATTGTAGCAAAGACGTCTTTTGATAAGCTGATGTCCTCAAGTTATATGAAGGCGGCGCCCATTTTGCATTCATCCAGTGGATCCGATGTTAAAATGCACCCATGTATTCGCTCCTAGAGCGTTAACTAATTGTGCATTTTGAAGTGCTATAGTGTTCGAAGAGTGATCGATTTTCAGTATTATAGGATCCGCAGTGCACTCCCGCACTAAGAAATATAGAGATATTGGGAAATTGTGACCACAAGTTTACATATGCATCGCAGCTGATCGCTGCTGTTATCTGCTAAATACCTTGTGTTTCTCAGTGTATGCCGATACCGATTAGCCAAAAATGCCAGGTTGGGCTGCTCCAAATTGCAAAAACAGATCGGAGCAAGGTTTTCGCGTGTTCAGATTTCCAGAAGATGCTATGCTTCCCTCTCCATTAGATGGAACCAAAATGGCCGCCGCCTAAACCTCCTTTTTATAGTGCTCTAGTAATACAGGGTGTACCGTTCCTGATGGTAAATACTTTAATATTAGATAGTGGTGTTCATTTTATTAAAATTAACAGTGGACGTAGACACTCTCTCTTTAACTGTTACAAAGTTATAGCATTTAACATTTTGTAAATTGTGTCTAAAATTTTGAGTTGTCGGAGAAAATCAACATTTTCTACTCCCCCGATAATTTAAGCCGAAATTTAACCTCACTTTCTGAAACTATAGAGAATTTCGCATAAATTGACTTTTTCCCAGCTGCAAAGATCACCGTTACTTAAAAAATGCAACTTTTCAAACTTTAAAGAAATTTCAAAAACGATTTTATCGGAAATTTAAATGATTGTTTTACAACGTAACTTTGAACTGACAAAACTGCAAAGTTGAGAAAAGTTGCTCCATTGTATTAGATTTCGAACGGCGTATAAATTTTAAGAACTGCAACGGACGGCTTGGTGGGCATCCGAAGATGCCCGTGGGGACGGAGCCTAAGGTAGCATAATGACCGTGAAGGTCAGGGGCGCCATGAAATAAGCCATTTGGAAATAGGGCATTAATGGATAATTTCGGTTGAAACCGAAAGTAGCCATGCATAGATTCTTTCGGTTTCACACTCAATGCTTAATTTCGTTTACGTTTAAAACGAAGGTGAGTATGTACATGGATATTTTCGTTTTCCTTCGCATACCTTATTTCGGTTTGAAATTGTGCATAGCAAAAAAAAAAAAAAAAATGCTGGATGCAGATATGCTAGGACGAAACGGCTGCAGGTGCATGTACAAAAAGTGAAACAGGCGACCTAGGGCTACATGCGGGGGTTCGCAACGCCCTGGGAGCGGAGCTGGCCCAGCTCGTTCCAGACCGAAATTATCCATGCACACTTGTGCGATACTGCGGGTTGTGAATTAACAGTCGCTTGTGTGGGCTTCGCTCAGTCCGCGCTTAAGAGATCACAATCCTCAGGATCGCTGTATAATTACAGCGTTTTTAGTGAAAATACCTATATTTTTAGTTCATTTATGATTACCTAAGGCTCATGTTGAGGCTCCAGTTTCAGGTTCAATAATTTTAGCTGGAATTTTATTAAAGCTGGGGGGATATGGTCTTATTCGAGTTTTTAGATTTTTGCAAGTTGTGGGGTTAAAATTTAATTATATTTGAGTCACAGTAAGTTTAGTTGGAGGAGTTTTAGTAAGTTTTATTTGTTTACGACAAACAGATTTAAAGGTGTTAATTGCTTATTCTTCTGTAGCTCATATAAAATAGTATAGGAATTGTATTAGGGGGCTTAATAACAATAACTTACTGAGGTTTATGTGGTTCTTATACACTGATAATTGCACATGGTCTGTGTTCTGCTGGGTTATTTAGACTAGCTAACATGTGTATGAACGGCTAAGGAGACGAAGATTATTTATTAATCGGGGGTTGTTAAATTTTATACCAAGATTGGCTTTATTATGATTTTTACTAAGATCTGCTAATATAGCAGCTCCTCCTACATTAAATTTGTTAGGGGAAATTAGTTTATTAAATAGAATTGGTATATGATCTTGATTAAGAATATTGGGGTTAGCACTACTTTCTCTTTTAGTGCTGCGTATACCTTGTATCTATATTCTTATATACAACATGGAAAATTATATTCAGGCTCTTATAGAGGAAGAAATGGAAAAATTCGTGAAAATTTAATTTTATTTCTTCATTGATTTCCTTTAAATTTAATAATTATTAAAAGAGAAAGTTGTTTTTTGTTATTTTAAGTTTAAATAGTTTAATAAAAATATTGATTTGTGGCGCCAAAGACATGAAAATTCCATTTTAGACCGTGAAATATATTTCGATTTGTTTTTCAAGTTTTATAGGTTTATTTTTTTCTAGAATATTTTTTTTTTTTTTTGATTAAATATATTACTTTTAGGCCAGTCGAATTAAATATTATTAATAATAATTAGGGAAAGATCTGGAAATAATTTTAATCCCTTCTATAGATACTGAGTACATAAAGACTGAGTTTGCACGGTCGTAGAAGGTGAGCTTAACTTTTGGAGGGCGAAAATCCGTGAAACTTGAGCCCTTTTTTTAATATTATCGTTATAAATCCTAAATGGTGCCTTGGATCGAAAAACCTTGCAGCAGTAAATTAAAGACCATTAAATTCTGCATTCAATGCACTGCTCTAAGTTGAAATTCGGTTCAGAAGCGTAGTCAAAATTGATAGTCAAAAAAGACAATTTTCGAGGCTCCGGAGAAAAATCACACTTTTTCAGTTTTCAAGCTCACAGATCTTTGCAACGGATCCTCCAAATGGAAAAGCTTGTCTGTAAAAGTTGGGGACAATTTGATTGTGAGCCTAACGAGGCCAATATTTTTCAATTCGGGCCATTTTTAGAGTAGCTATGAGCAAAAATTCAAAAATGAATGCTCATCGATTTATGCCTTAAAAGCTCTATCTCGGTAAGTATAACAGCTAGAAGTTTTATTTTACTCTCAGATTGTAGGTAAATTACTCCAGTTAAATAAAGCTTTACAAGATTTCTTGTGAGACCAATTTAGGAGATACTGAAAAGAAACATAACAAGCCAAACAATTAGGCCCATTTTCAACATGGTGGCGGGGTCCGTGGTGTTAGGGGGAAATAGAAAACTCGAATTTTTAACCAATGCACTAACTCAAACAATATATCAAAAATCGAAACTACCCTAATTAAAGCAACCAGTGTTATAACATTTTGACTGACCAAAGTATTTTAACCTTTGCAGAATCACCGACCTTTTTTTGAATAAAAACGCAATTACTCAAAAACTATACCCGCTAGCATATTCTAGTAAAGAGTGAATCGCAGGTAATATCTTACCCTAAAAACAGAAAATAGCCTGTAGAAATCAGATAAACTGTTTATTAGATATGGCTCGAAAAAATAAGAAGGATATGTTGATGTCAAAATTTTGCTTTTTTATCTTATTTTTCTCGAGTTTTCACCTACATATATATTATACTAATTTTATCAAAATTAAAAACTTCCTGTTTGGTTGTAAACAATTTGTTTTAACATTATATAATACTAATTTTTAAATTTCGTCATTTACAGCCCTTAAATTAAAAAAAAATAATTTGTTCACACTTTTTTTATTTTATTTTCCAAGGTCATATCTAATTAACAGTTTATCTGATTTCGACAGGCTATTTTCTGTTTTTAGGGTAAGATATTACCTGCGATTCACTCTTTACTAGAATATGCTAGCGGGTATAGTTTTTGACTAATTGCGTTTTTATTCAAAAAAAGGTCGGTGATTCTGCAAAGGTTAAAATACTTTGGTCAGTCAAAATGTTATAACACTGGTTGCTTTAATTAGGCTAGTTTCGATTTTTGATATATTGTTTGAGTTAGTGCATTGGTTAAAAATTCGAGTTTTCTATTTCCCCCTAACACCACGGACCCCGCCACCATGTTGAAAATGTGCCTAATTGTTTGGCTTGTTATGTTTCTTTTCAGTATCTCCTAAATTGGTCTCACAAGAAATCTTGTAAAGCTTTATTTAACTGGAGTAATTTACCTACAATTTGAGACTAAAATAAAACTTCTAGCTGTTATACTTACCGAGATAGAGCTTTTAAGGCATAAATCGATGAGCATTCATTTTTGAATTTTTGCTCATAGCTACTCTAAAAATGGCCCGAATTGAAAAATATTGGCCTCGTTAGGCTCACAATCAAATTGTCCCCAACTTTTACAGACAAGCTTTTCCATTTCGAGCTTCCGTTGCAAAGATCTGTGAGCTTGAAAAGTGAAAAAGTGTGATTTTTCTCCGGAGCCTCGAAAATTGTAATTTTTTCACTATCAATTTTGACTACGCTTCTGAACCGAATTTCAACTTTGAGCAGTGCATTGAACGCAGAATTCAACGGTCTTTAATTTACTGCTGCAAGGTTTTTCGATCCGAGGCACCATTTAGGATTTATAACGATAATATTAAAACAAGCTAGCCGTGAAGGGTATCATACCTTCGTTATATTTTGTGGTTAATTTGCCTTTTTGAAATTAGTAGTAAAACTTGTTCCGATTTCACTGTTCCTATAAGAGGTATATGAAATAGTGGGCCAATTTCAACCAAATTTAGCAACGTGGCTTAGCAGTTAATACGATTGAATAATAAGCAATTTCGTAAAGATACCTTCAGAAATAAAAAAAGTTTTTCTGACAAAAACTTGGTTTTGGGACGGTCGTTCCTATGACAGCTATATGATCGAGTAGTCCGCTTTCAGCCAAATTCGGAAATATGATTTCGCTTAAGATACTATTTATTAATGTGAATTTTGAAAACAATACCTTTAGAAATAAAAAAGTTTTTCTCACAAAGACGAATTTTGGACCGGTCGTTCCTATGGCAGCTATATGACATAGTGGTCCAATTTCAACCAAATTCAGGAATATGATTTAGCTAAAGATACTGTTTATTAGTTTGAAATCTAAAAACGATATCTTCAGAAATAAAAAAGTTTTTCTCACAAAGACGAATTTTTGGACCGGTCGTTCCTATGGCAGCTATATGACGTAGTGGTGCGATTTCAACCAAATTCATAAATGTGATTAAGCTATAAATACAGTTGATTTCTGTGAAATCTAAAAAAGATATCTTTAGAAATAAAAAAGTTTTTCTCACAAAGACGAATTTTTGGACCGGTCGTTCCTATGGCAGCTATATGACGTAGTGGTCCGATTCCATTGGTTCCGACATATATACTGCCTGCAATAGAAAGAAGGCTCTCCACAAAATTTCAGCTTGATAGCTTTAAAACTGAGGGACTAGTTTGCATAGAAACAGACGGACAGACGGACAAAGCTTAATCGACTCGACTCATCATACTGACCAAGAATATGCATATATAGTTTATATGGTCGGAGATGCTTCCTTCTGTGCGTTGCAAACTTCATGACAAAGTTAATATACTCTATCACATCCGTGAAGGGTATAAAAAGGGCTCAAATTTCTCGGAATTTCGCTCTCTAAAAGTTAAGCTCACCTTCTACGACCGTGCAAACTCAGTTTCCATGTATTCAGTATCTATAGAATGGATTAAAATTATTTTCAGATATTTCCCTCTTTATTATTAAAAAGCCCCAAAATTGGCTTAATTTGACTGGCCTATTTATAATTATTCATTTTTTATTGAATGAGAAGTAGTTACTCTTAATTCAACTGGAATTTTCATGACATTTTTGTGGGATTGGATAAGTTTATTATTTATGTCTTTGTTTTATTAATTTCTTTAATAGTTATTTATTAAAGAAAAGAATATATAGCAGAGGATTATAATATTAATCGTTTTATTAAATTGGTTTTAATATTTGTTTTGTCAATAATATTATTAATTATTAGCCCCAATTTAATTATAATTTTATTGGGTTGAGATGGATTGGGCTTAGTTTCTTATTGTTTAGTAATTTATTTTCAAAATGTAAAGTCTTATAGAGCAGGGATATTGACTGCTTTATCTAATCGAATTGGTGATGTTGCTTTATTATTAGCTGTTGTTTGAATACTAAATTATGGGAGCTCTGGGTACAACAGTCCCATGTCTGGGCTCCGCTCGCTACACTCGCTCCGCACTTAAGGGATCATAACCCTCAGTATCGCACAAACATAAACGCTCGCTTCGCTCGCTCTGGACACTGTATGGCTATTTTCGTTTTTATCGCATGACCTATTTCGATTTGAAACGGATATTGTCCATTCATAGCTTATTTCGTTTATTTTCCGATGAATACTTTCATTTCCAAACGAAAGTATCCATATGGATTATTGCGTATGCCTTATTTCGCTATGGCTTATTTCGGTGCCCCAAGGTCAGGCCTTGCCATCTGGCGAAGAAAACGCCCCTCAACGAGCTAAGCAGCGGCCTATGCTTGCTCCCCGCCCACGTCTCCCGGACTGAGCTACAGCAAGCATGCTCATTGCCCCTGTCCTTTACGTATTAATAGAAATTCACAAGCCTGGGGAAGACAACACAAACAGGGGAGATACAAATGGGGAATGAAAAAATGAGACCTGCCCTCGCACTCGCATCGGGGTCCAGGTGTAATGGTTTTGTACCACCGGCAAGTTACTCATTAGATGCTGCCATCGATCTGCCGGTGGAAGCAGCACTACCAGACCAGAATATGGTTCATTTCAGAACTTAGACTTAAAAATTTGCGAACGTTAACATATTAAAGGAAAGAAAACATGGTCTGAAGAAGAAACAAATTTACATCAATCTTGACTTAGTGTCACCATATACTGTCGATCTCGAACTCGAACCTGGTACAAGTGTCCTCTGACACACACACACTTCACATAGGTGTGAAGAAAACCGGTCCACTTGTACTAGGTTCGTGCTCGAGTTCGAGTTTGAGTTCGACAGTGTATGGTGACACTTACGCTGAAAATGAAAATTAGAAAAAAAAATCTTGAAGTTTGAAAAATTGGCTCAATTGATGTGGAGAGTCCTCTGAATGTATACTCCAAGGTTCCCGTTGATAAGGGGTCCGGAAGTGTAGGATAAAGATCGTAAAACGTCATTTTTTTCCGAGTTTCTTAAATATTGCGGCTTTTTACTGTACATAGACGTCGATGTAATAATGGGAAGAAAAAGTGTAATTTGACAATTTTGCAAAGTTAATAAAAACCGTCTGCTGAATACATGCCCCAAAATCTCCGTTGATGGGGTTTCTGGAAGTGTAGGGGAGAAGGGGTCAAAGGTCCTTTTATTCCGTTTTCCTTGTTTTATGGGCTAACGTATAATATATCATTTTATGTACTATTGTGTGATGTATCATTTTGTAGGAAATTCTATGTGTTTTAATATACTTTTAAAACTCTTTTTGCAGAACTCATAGTTTGCGAAAGATTCAAGGAAAACTCGAAAAACGACCAGCGACTCCCTCTCCCCTACACTGTCGGACCCCGGTAAATCCAAGTTTTTTGAGACTATTTACAAAAAAATGCTATAACTCTGTAACGGTTAAAGTGAGAGTGGCCATGCCATATGTTATAATAATTTTCCTTAAATGAACTCATTAAAGTTTTTACTATCGGGAACGGTGCACCCTGTATCTCGCTCGAGCAGCACGCATTGAAACTCAGATTTGGGCCCATTTGCCAACCTTCGCTGGCTAATTGGAGCTGCCAGGTGACCACTTCGCTAAATTTAATCAGCTGATTCAAAGAGATGACCTTTGCCACCTCTCCTAGCTCTTGAAAGTTGTAAACACCTAAGATGTTAAGGCGTTTCCAATTTAGAGCTGGACACTCACACAAAGTATATTCGATGTTTTCCTGTTCCATCTCACATCTTCTGCTTAAATTGCTGGAGGTCAGCCCCAATCTTCTCGCATGAGATGCGGTAAGGCAGTGTCCCCTGAGTGGATCTACCGTCGCTCTCAGCCTATTTCTTTTGAGTTTGAGCAACATCCTGCTCTTGCTCAGGCGAAGTGATGGTCTCAAGGTCCCGGCCACAATACAATCCGTTCCGTTTATCCAGTCAGATTGATGACCGTGGCATAAGTGCCCTTGGGCTGTTCATGGCTCCCAAACCTCTTCTTGATAATTCATCGGCTTTCTCGTTGCCTGCGACATCACTATGGCCGCGCACCCACATAATCCTTATAGCGGTATGTTTGGACTTTTTGTCTACAGCCTCGTTGAAGTTCCTTTAATGGACTCTACCGCCATGCGTATAGCATGTAACTCCGACTAGAATCCGGCCGCGTGGTTTACCAGTCTGAACCACTGGCTCAGGCCCAGATCCGCCGAGTAGACGCCTGAGCCTACTCCAGTGTCAGTCTTTGAACCATTCGTATAAATCAGGACGCCACCGTTATTGATGGCTTCTCTGCTCTCCCAGTCTCTCTTATTAGGGAACTTCACTTCGAAGTTCCTTTCGGGGTATGTTTGTTTGGTCATGTGATCCATATAGTTTCTTGACATTGGTTTAGTTCTTGCTGGCTTTCCACCATACGACTACTCCATACACAAATGTAGGTCTCACTACACATGTGTGAGGTTTGGGGCCCCATGTACTGGAGTAAGCCGACCGACACGAAAAGAGGGCTACGCGGGCCTTATCAACTCTGTACTTCACGTTATCTCCCCAGAGCAGTTTCCTGTCTAGTATTAGGCCCAGATATTTGGCACAGACTACAAGGTGTAGTGTTACTAGGTTGAGGGTAGGTGTGGCAATTTCCGGAACATTATGTTTCCTTGCAAAAAGTATTGATTCGGTTTTTTGTAGGATTAGTCTTAAGACCAGCTTCCCCGGCCCGGACTTGGATCTGGTCCAGAGCCGATTCTATAAGGTTCGACAAGGTTTAATATCGCGCTCGGGGGCCATCGGCGTTCGGTCACCGCTCTACAATACTAATCTAGAGCACGGAGTTCAAATCTCGACGCGATCAAAAACTGCCTATGAGTACTATTTTAATAGAACTCTCACAGTGCTCCGAGTTTGTTAGAATAAAGACGGCGCGAATAGGAGGTGCATGCTAGCAACTGCACTTCCGAAAAGTAGATATGCTATCGAAACGTCAATGACGCCCTTAGAGGGGTCAAGGTTAGGATCCGGAAGAAAGTGGTATAATATCCTTCCTTGCGGAAAGTATACCGCAAGAAAGGATATAACCGTCTTTTCTTTATTGACCCCCAAAAAGATAGCCTCGATTTTCCTGTTCTTGAGTAAATCCCACGCCCAAGTCGTTAGGGTTGGGTCAACCCCGTTATTGGTCATATCATTAACAATGCTGGTCACAGTGATATTGTTGAAAGCCCCATCGATATCTAGGAAGGCTGCTAGCGGAAATTCCTTTTGTTGTAAGGATCTGCTATCGTTTGTGTCGGTCCCAGTCGTTCGCTTTACCGGACCGCCTGGAGCCATTAGGTCCTGGCCTTCCAGCGCTGCATAGTGTCTCTTTGTTTTCCTCGTGTAAACCTCCCATTGTGCTGTTCTTGTGTTCCGAAAACGTTTAATAGCGGTGTCAGAGCTCCCGATATCCCAGCTTAACCACTGGTGGTCTGAGAGTAACTGAAGGTCGAAAATTCGCCAACCGCGTATTTTCCCGATTATACCTGGAGTTGTCAAGGTTACATCAATTACCTCCGTTCTGTTTCTGGTTGTAAAAGTAGGTTTATTACCAGTATTGACCATGTTGGGGTTAGTTGAGATTAGAAATTCTAATATGTGCTATGTCAGTGTTCTACTGTATCTCATGGTGTGCGTTTGCATCACAGCCGCTGATGACTTCGGCTGCATCAGCTAGTTTATAGAGTCCTGGTGTGATCGATTCCGCATCATACGGGAGATGAATGGCTGACAGGAGGCAACTCTGTGCGGCGATGTTATTTGTACTCACTTCCCAGTGCACCGTAGTTATAATATATTTCTATTGCTAAGTTGCGGAATGAAAATTACATTTAGTTCTTTTTTGGTGACAATGCACGTTCCCACCTTGTCGTTGCCTGTTGGTCGGAACACGCTGAGTTTACTGAAAAATCCGCAGGCCGCATTCTTATGCAGATGCAATTCCTGTGTCAGCGCAATGTCACCGTGTCCCTGGCTAAGGTGTCGAAGCAGGATGGCCGTTGCCGCTCTGCTGTGGTGCAGATTTGCTTGGGTCAGCCGCATTTCGATCCACCTCAGCTACCTTCCGCGGCTTAACATTTATGGATATCCTCTTCAATCCGAAGTGGATCATCCCCTCTATTTTATCCGCGGACTCCCTCTCCACTCCCATCACAAGCACCAGCTTTGGTGCTCTGATGAGATCCGGTCCCGCGGATTGGTTTTTAAGTTTTATTGATTGGAACAATCTTCAGTACGATACAGAAAGATCTGGGTTGGGTTCTGCCTTTTTATTAGAGACAGAGCCTCAAACGCGTTGGAGTGGGAACCGCTAACTTTGCTGTAATTAGCTTTGGTATGGATGACTCCTCCAGTATTTCCAAACCTGGAAGATCTTTGGCGATCCTTCCTACGGTAGACCGAAGCCAATCCGGAGAGAAGACGTCGCCGCAGGTCACCGCTATGTGGCCGCGAACAATGTGGCTGCCTTCAAAGCGAGGCGATTCCGCCCCCGGTGATATTGCGAACTCCACCAGTTGTACGGAGATGCGTTTGAGGACTGTTTTAGCCAGGTCATCACAGAGCCGCCATTCAAGCTGCTAAGGTTTATCGACGACAGCCAGCTTGAGGTGATTTGCGGCCACATCCCTAAAGGAACGGATCGCTTTCTCCTGTCGCCGCTTTTTGGTTGTCTTACCACCTGTGGAGGATTTCTCACGCGGTCGTTGGCGCTTGGTAGCTGGCGCAGGGGCTGGTTTCGTCAAAATTTCCACAGGTTTCTTCTTAGAGTCCGATTTCACCGGTTCCTTGGGCGCGCTCGTCACCTTCCTTTGTCTAGCGCGTTGCTCGCTCCGTTTCGGGCCTTTAGTGGGCCTAGCCGCCGCTTCCCTTTCGGCAGTTTGCGGTTCCGAGGTACCACAACTGTCCATCTGGTTCACAGCACTGCTAAATTGAACCGCTACGTCTATAGACTCACAGTAACCATCAGAGTGGAGCTCTCGTTCACCTCCGAGGTCAGCCAACTCTCGTTCAATTGGTTCGGCACCGGTGACCGCGTGATTTTAGAACTCCTTTGAAAGGGGTTTTTTTTGGGTGACTTCCTACCAGGGGGACCGGCTGGAAGTTTGGGTTATTTTTGTTTGTCTTGAATAAGATCAATGACTATTATTTTTTGAATTCAGGATTGGGTTTCCCGTTCTCGGACCATAGCCGAGCCAATTGCCAGCAGTACGCCTCTCGCTACCCCCCGCACCTATGGGAACATCGTAATGCTCCGGCCGTCGTTTCCTCTCTTTGGACCGCAAAGCAGACTCCATGGCGACCTCCCGAAAGTTCCGTAGACTTGCACGGTACACTGCACCTGCTACCCTTGATGCGGAGCAATGAAGGTTTCTCCCCTAGTCTGACAGGTCGCTACTCTGTAAACCGCGGTTCACTAGGTTCAAGGAAGGAGCAAAGTCAAGTGTTGGATCCGGACCCCCCAGGTGGACTTTCACTTTCCCCAGGATTCAGGACACATCTGACACTCCGTACGTGCCGCCTTGCCGACCATAGAAGACAGTAGTTGGCCTGGCAGGGAGGGTGATGGTTGCTTTGGTACCACAGAACGTCGGTACTCTCGTAATATGGTAGTACACGCAGCCGACGCCATAGCTCGGTCTTCGCAGTTAGCGAAGTTTCCAACGGCCACCGCGCGGAGGTGCTATATAGGCTTTTCTGCGAGTATATTCCAAGGAAGTTACCATAGTTTTCACCCGGTTCACGGGTGGTCTAAAAAGGGTGTTGGAAAAAAACATCAAAGAATATTTCACTTAAACTTAATTTGTGGCTCGAAATATTCAGAAGATCGATCTTAAAGTGCCACTTCTCCTTAACAACCTTCTTCTTAATAACCCCTTTCGAACAATTAAAACTGTTGTCTACCGTAGGTCCCTTGACCTCTTTGCGGTTCGGTCCAGTCGAGTCCAGTCCAATTTCGTGGAAATAGACGAGCAAGTCTGGCCATTGTTTTATTGTTGCTATTTTGTTAGGTCGATTATGTCACGTGTTCTATAGCTACTTACTATTTTCGAAGTTCTGTTTTGATCTTTCGAATTTTGACCCCTTTTTAGGGTTTTATAGTAAATACAAAGCCCTTATGAAATCGGTCAAATGTCTGTCTGTCCGTCTGTCCATGGAATATCTCACGAACGGCTGAAGTTACATACATGAAATTTTGTAGGGATGTGTAGAATTACTATAATTCGCCGGAGAAAGCGAATCGTTGTAATAGGTCAACTTTAAGGGGAGGTCCCCATAGAGGGGAAATTAAGGTCAACATTTTTTTTCATCTGATATAGGCAAGTGGGGTATCATGAGAAAGCTACTACAGAGTACATTCCATTTTTGGCGACTTCATCAAATTCGAAGAAAGGGGCAGAGGGGAAAATATGAGATCATATTGTAATTTGTCCCACCCCCTTACCATTTCGAGACCGTTACACTTAGAAATATGAAAACATACAGGAAGGTGGCTTTCAACTAGCACAGAAAACAAAAAAAAATATGAACTTTTGATATCTTCTCAAAATAGGTTAATAATAGTATATTTCTATAGTTACAGTTAGCACACCCCTGCCTTTCTCAAACTCATCCGAGGTCGAAAATATTGATGGCCGACGATAATCAACACCATGTGCAATAATATCTCCAAATTTCGTAATAATCACGTAATATTTAATAGTAGTACATTCATTTAGATTTGGTCATTTTGATATCATCCATACAAAAAATGCACATAACAGGTCTCTTGTACTACATACTAGTACTACGAGTACAACATACTTGCATATTGTTTTCCGTAGAGCGAATTGGAGTTAACCATTTTCAAAAGGGTAATTATTGGTAGGAGAGGTGGGAGGAGGGGAAGGCGGGAAGGAGGGAGGGGGGTATGCTCGTCGCTGAGATGAGTCAATTCCTTCCATAGAGATATATAGGTACAATAGAGACGCAATCAGCATTTAATATACACTAAATTTCAAGAATTTACATACGATCTAGTAAAAAGTAGAGCAAAGAAACAAGTCGCCTAGCCCGCAACAGCTACCCTGGGCACTTAGTGGCAGGCTCTTTTAAAGTGCGTGGTGCCCCACGTTGGGCGCCAATGTTAAATGAAAATCGTTCGGAAATCAACTGCTAGTACAGGCTTGCTGTGGAGCAAGGCCGTGGGCGCCACGTGGGGAGCCGGCTGCTGCGTGACCAGGGGCTTCTAATCAAGCGCGAAGGTCAGAGCCGTTAGAGTTATCCTGCGTTTTTCGCGAGAAACCAACACCCGGAGCACACTTAACCAAAATGGATCGCAAACACGTTATAAAAATTTGTACGTTATTTATTAAAATGACTTGTTGGTACTAACCCTAAAGGCTCAGCCGAAATGGTGGAGTAAAGATATCGGCGCTTGTTGCCGTAGGGTACGGTCGCTTTTTAGCACTGCTAAGCGCACAGGGAAAGACGAAGATTGGGGTGAATATAGGAATTCACTCAAATCCTTCAAAAAGCAGCTCAGAGCAGCGAAACAAAAAAGCTGGCGGGACTTCTGCCGCCAAATTGAATGCACATCGTTGCTGAGGAAAGTCATCTCCAAAAATCCGACACCGCCATCTACACTCAGTAAGGAGAATGAACAATGGATGCAAGGAAGTGCTGACATACTGGAATTACTCCTTGCAACACACTTTCCGGACTGCAAGAGTTCGCCAACCCAACCACATACAACAACTTTAGAAATTAAATCGCGCGGCAACATACCAGGACTCTTCACGGTCAGACGACTAAAACGGGCCATTAATCCCTTTGACTCGTACATCTGCTCTCCTAGTCTCTCCATGTAGCGAACTTCTCTTCGAAGTTCCTTTCGGGGTATGTTTCTTGGGTCATATGTCATATCCTCAAGATCGGGGCCTTATTGTCTCTGATATGTTGGCAGAATACAAGAGTGGTCTTCTATGGAATCATGCGACATGCCAGAATTTTTAGCGCTTTTTCTAAGCGTGCGCTTTTGCAGATGAACTGATCCAAGGACATAAGCCCTAGGATCATTTCCAGCCCAGCCGTTGGGGTGGTTCTCAGGGTACCCGTAATACTTATGCAGACCAGTCGCTGCAATCTCGTTAGTTCCTTGACACTGGTTTGGTTCTCGGTGGCTTTCCACCATACGACCGCTCCATACACAAGTGTAGGTCTCATTACACATGTAACTATGTAATAGGCCGTGTGAGATCTGAGGCCCCATGTACTGGAGTAAGCAAAGAGGGCTACGCGGGCCTTATCAATTTTGTGCTTCACGTTATCTCACCAGAGCGGTTTCCTGTCTAGTATTAGGTCCATATATTTAACACTTACAAGGTGTAGTGTTACTCCGTTGAGGGTGAGTGTGGCAACTTCCGGCACGTTATGTTTCCTTGTAAAAAGTACTAATTTGGTTTTTGTCGGGTTAGCATTAAGACCAGCTTCTCCGGCCCATAATTGAATTTGGTCCAGCGCCGATTGCATAAGGCTCGACAAAGTTTGAGGGAACTTACCTCTCACAAGGACCACCGGCATATGCCACCACCGCAAAACCGCTGGCTCTTAACCTCTCTAGTATTACGTTGACCGTCACGATCCAGAACAGAGGAGATAATATTACTCTTCGCGGTGTACCTGCACTAACGGTCTTCTCTTTATTGGCCCCCAAAAGGTAGGTTTTTGAGCAAATCCGACAACCAAGGGAGGTAAACGGCCGATAGCAGGCAACTCTGCACGGCGGTGTTACCTGTCTTCACTGCGGGATAAAAATGACATTTAGTTCTCTCTTGCAATGCACGTTCCCACTTTGTCGTAGCCCGTTGGTTGGAACATGCTGAGTTTACTGAAAAATCCACAGACCGCATTCCTATGCAGATGCAATTCCTGTATTAGCGCAGTGTCATTGTGTCATTGGCTAAGGTGTCGAAGCCGGTTGGCCGTTGCCGCTCTGCTGCATTGCAGATTTACTTGGGCCACCCTCATTTTGATCCGCCTCAGCTACTTTCCCCGGCTTAGCATTTATGGGGCGATGCCGCCTCCGGTGACATGGCGAACTCCAGCAGTTCTTCGGTGATGCGTTTGAGGACTATTTTAGCCACGTCAACACCGAGCCGCCATTCGAGGTGCCCAAGTTTATTGACGGCTGCCAGCTTGAGGTAACTCGCGGCCACATCGCTAAAGGAATGGTTGCTGTGTCTAGGTGCCGCTTTTTTTAGTCTTACCACCTGTGGAGGATTTCTCCTCCGATCATTGGTGCTTAGCAGCTGGCGCAGGGGCTCCCCATAGGGTCCGATTTCACCGCTTCTTTGACCGCACTCTTCGCCTTCCTCTGTCTAGCGCGTTGCTCACTGTGTTTGTGGCCTATAGTGGGCCTAGCCACCGTTTTCCTTTCGGCAGTTTGCGGTTCCGAGGTTCCGCAATTGTTCATCTGGTTCACAGCACTGCCAGATGGAACCTCTACATGAATTGGACTGACAGTAACCATCGGAGTGGAGCTGTCGTTTACCTCCAGAGTTAGTGAACTATCGAACTGTACCGGTTACCGGTGATTTTAGAACTCCTTTGGAAGGGATTCTTTTTTTGTGACTTCCTGCCAGGGGTACCTGCTGGAAGTTTGGATTTTTTTGGTTTGTCTTGAATAAGATCCAGGATAATTTTTTTTTTTGGGTTCAGGATTGGGTCTCCCGTTCTTGGACCATAGCCAAGGCATTTGCCAGCATTTCGCCTCCCGCTACTCCCCGCGCCTATAGGACCATCGTAACGCTCCGGCCATCATTTCCTCTCTTTGGACCGTAAAAGTTTCGTGGATTTTCACGCTACGCTACAACTGCTACCCTGTATGCAGAGCAATAAAGTTTTCTCCCCTAGTCTAATAGGTCGCTACTCTATAGACCACGGTTTACTAGGTTCAATGAAGGAGCAAAGTGAAATGTTGGATCCAGAATCCCGCAGGTGGATTCTCCCTACAGTCAACAGCTCCAGCCTTTCACCTAGTCGCCGTGTAAACTATGCGGAGAATCTCATAGGCGGCCCTTTGCCAGGTACGGTCGAGGAAACCGTTTACACGACCCATACAACTAATGATTGTACGGGTGTGTGGCAGTAATCTCGTCCGCTAGTGATGAACATTTGAGTCCCTAGTCACCTTACTCCGATGGTTACGGTTGCATAACACCCCGGAGATTCAGGACATATCTGACACTCCGTACGAGCCGCCTTGCCGAAACCATAGAAGTCAGGAACTGCCCTGGTAGGGAGTGTGGCGGTTGTTTTCGTACCACAGAATGACGGTATTTCCGAAATGTGATAGTGCACACAACCGACCCCATAGCTCGGTCTTCGCAATTAGCGAAGTTTCGAACAGCCACCACACGAGCTTGGCAGTAAATCTGCCTCCGCCACAGACCAGGCCGTCACACCCTATGTATAGGTATATATGTATACATAAATGACACGAAAAAAATCGAATGATGCCAATCGAATCCAGGGGTCATGAGACGTATAGAAAACCAACTCCGAGATCGAAACTCGTTTTCAAAAATCAATTAAAGACGTCGAAATGAGCAGTTTTCTCAAATTTCCCCATGATATCATACTTTTTTTAAGGGGAAAAGTTTAAATTTGGATTCAGCACCTCGAAAAACATAAACCGAAACTGTGATAAAAAAAACTTCTGTATTCTTTTTCCGCCCAAGTACCATCTGAATGAACTATTACTGTTCAAGGACGGGGGGTGGTAACGACGATTATTTTCCTGGCTATCATCATCATCGACATCCTTGTTGTGCTCCATAATTGTCTCGATCCAATGATAATCCAGTCATTAGGAGCTCAGAAGGGTTTCGGGAAAACAAATTCTAGTGGAGAATTTTTTATTTAATTTTTTATGTTTTTTGGGGTGCTGAACACGAATCCGGAGCTTCCCATCAAAATTTTTTTGCTGAACATAGTCAAAATCTCAAAAAACCTCAAAATTTCGGTACTTTTTTTGGTTTTTCAATTATACCTGGAAAACCATGAATCCTAGCTAGTAAAAATTACAAGATAAATTAAAGAGCAAAAAACCATGCGTCGAATGAACTGTACTCAATTGCCCTAACCCCTTGTGGGGCATAGTCAACTGTTCCATCTGGACCACTTGACGTTTCGTTGGCATAAACTGGTTTCGGATGCGTCGAATGAGCTACCTAAACATCTAATTTGGTTCACTTGTGTAGCCGCAATCGACAGTTGAAAAACGTCGATTTTTCTCAACTTTGCGAAAAACCTTGTTATGGTCACATTTGAATGTCTGTAACTTAAAAATGGCTACTAATACGTAATTTTTGGGCATTTTTTTAATAACCCGCCGTTATAACCACCAGAAAAATTGCGTTTCCAGTTACCGCAGTCACAGTTCCTTTCAGAAGTTCGCTGGAACGTTCTCGGTAGCGGTTCCACGAGTAGCAACTCGGAAAAAGTTTTGTAAGTGCAATTTGTGGTCAGGTAAAGAGCTTCTACAGTTTCCCCAGGTTTCTTACCATTTATTGTTTTGCTTGGGCCCTCATCCTCCATCCTTCTAACACAGAACCCAGCCATCTGCTCCCAACCTGCTGAAGGTCAGATCACCGACAGTTCAGTTCTAAATTCAGGCATGTGAACAACTTTTATTTCTGAGCCTCAAGCGAGACAATCAAGGAAAGCTTATGGATTGGTTTCATGAACATCCCCCTTCCCCAGAAACATCAGACCTCACATTAATAAGTACTGGCATTTTCGGAGATGAAGGATAGACTGCCACCGGGCTAAAAAGGTTAGTGGCAAGGCAAGGAATAAACCGTTGGGCGGAGAAAAAAGACAGAAGTTTGTTTTTTATCGCAATTTCGGTTTATGGTTTTCGGGGCGCTGAATCCAAATTCGAACTTTTCCCCTTAAAAAAAAAAGTATGGCATCATGGGGAAATTTGAGAAAACTGCTCATTTCGACGTCTTTAACTGATTTTTGAAAACTAGTTTCGATCTCGGAGTTGGTTTTCTATACGTCTCATGACCCCAGCACTCGATTGGCATCATTCGATTTTTTTCGTGTCATTTATGTATATATACATAGGGTGTGACGGCCTGGTCTGTGACGGAGGCAGATTTACTGCCAAGCTCGTCTGGTGGCTGTTTGAAACTTTGCTAATTGGAAAGGCCGAGCTATGGGGTCGGTTGTGTGCACTATCATATTTCGGAAATACCGTCATTCGCGTTGGAGACGATTTTCTGGCAGTTAAATTCAAAAGAGCTTGTTGAGTGAAGCCTCTTGCATTGGCTACTTTTATGCCGTGGCCAGAAAACTCACCACGATGCAAACATATCGGATTAATTGATTGGACTTGCTCTTAGCTCTACTTGCAATTCAGTACTGAACCAAAAAAATTGGATTAGGTTTGTGTTTCCGTTGTTGACGGTTGTTTTTGTCAATGCTTATGTTTTGTTGTAGTCGGGGGCATAAAAGCGCTTTCCACAAGAAGGTACTGGGGTCTTTCCATTTCTAAAATTTATGTTAAACCCAAGTGATAAGCCAAAATATGACACTTGCCATATTTAATGCCGGTCGATGTAAACACTCCACGAATTAGAACTAAATCGAATATGATCTAGTTAATACTCCTTTTAGTGCCATACAGCCATTAATGAGCAGTGCTATCCAAATCCACGAAAAGACTGTAGTTGTAAATCCTGACCCACTATTCCATCGAATCGCCATTGCAAAACAGTCAGATATTGAGTTAACAGAGTTCCTGGTATACGAACTGTCTCCCTACCCTCAATCTGTGAAACTTACTTGTGAGAAGATCAACCAAGAAGCAATCTGTAGAAGTTCACTGAACTGATAGTGCTCACAGTTGCCTAACACACTTTCTTGACCAACTCTTCTAACAAAAGGAGCCCGATCCCAAGGCTCATGGAGAAATACACAGAGTTCTAGGTGAAGTGCGAGCAAGCCAGGGAAAACGCAGATACCCTCATGATCACGACAGCTCTCTCCTTGGCCCCAGCATTTGAATCCGTCACAGTGGTGGGAAAAGACGTCGATCTTTAGGTCATTCTGATTGGTCTTTGTACGCAAAGCATACAAAACGTTTTATTCCTCAAACCATCAAAAGGGAATGAGCCGCAAACTCTGTACGCTCCTCATTTCGCAATTGAGAAAATAATATCTCAAAAAATATTATTTATGCATGCGACTCCAACAGTGCGCTGTTCAACCAGGGGAAGAAGAAATTTCTTAACGTCCTCCGGGGAAATTCACATTTGCCAGCCGTCATAAAAGGCGCTGTAGGGCCAAAAAGACGCCACGTCATTGAATCTGCTGAGAAACAAAAGCTATGTGACGTCCTCCTTCAAGGCGCGATTCAACATCGCCTCACTTCCATCAACTAAGGATGCAGCTCAGCAGCATTCAATGAGGGTATATCATCAAGTGCAGAAGTTGGCTTTACTTTGACAAAAGGCCCGAAGAATTGGGGTGGAAAATCACCAATAGTGGACTCTTGCCTAAAACAATCACGAGGAATGTCGCACCAGATGCCCTACTATAGCATTTCTTGTAGATGCAAGAAAGCATGTGTAGGACACAGTGGCTGCAAAAAGGCAGGTCTACATTGCTCCCGACGACGAGGACCTTGAAGAGATGTTGGAAGGGTTAGTCGATGAATCCCATCCACCGGAACCCAGACCACCATTCCCACAAAGTGGTCCTTCCAAAAAACAAAAGGCTGTGAACCTGTAGTGTATTTTTTATTCAACCCGCATCGAGACAGCGTGGTAAGGTATTGTCTCAACCCCCCCCCCCCCCCCTCCCACATGAAAGGACAGAAAAACTACCAGCCCTCATTCTCTGTAGGCCGGAGTGGACCTAGGATAAGTAGCTCCCAGGAATCATCCACGAAGGCAGAGGGTGTTAAGAATCCGCGGAGGTTAAACTGCTACCAACAACACCTGACAACGCTACACATAGCGACATATAACCGCCGAACACTATCAAGCCAGGCAAGATTGATCGAACTAGAGGAGGAAACAACCAAAATAAAATGGGACATCATTGGCCTCAGCGAAACAAGACGCAAAGAAGAGAACCTGCTGATACTTGAATCGGGTAACATCCTATACCACCACGGGACCCAATTAGGTAGGACAAGCGGAGTAGGTTTCCTAATTAACAAAAAATGGGCGGACAAGATTGTTAACGTCACAGGTATCTCAGATCGAGTGGCCAGCCTAACTCTCAGGCTCTCTCAGAGATACACAATGCAAATTATCCAGGTCTATGCACCAACAACTAGCCACACGGACGATGAGATTGAAGAGTTCTATCGTGAAATAGATCAGGCCTGAGATAACAAAAACAGCCACTTTAAATACTTAATAGGCGACTTCAATGCCATAGTAGGAGGAAGAAAGGATCACGAAGCACTGATAGGCAAATTCGGATTAGGTATAAGAAACGAAAGAGGAGAAAGACTGGTCCAATTCGCCCACCAACACAACATATACATAGCGAACTCCTTCTTCAAGAAAAACCCGAATAAAAAATGGACATGGCAAGCTCCAGGAATGAAATCGATCTAATCCTAACGAACAGAATGAATACTGTCAAGGGCGTATCAATAATTAACAACTTCAAGACAGGAAGCGACCACCGTCTGGCTAGAGCAAGGCTCTACCTGGATCTAAAAGCAGAAAGTCTCAGATTAGTAAGAAAGCCAACAAGACCAGGTACGAGTATTAATACTGACTATATCAGAGACAACGCCAACCTCTACCAAGAAAAGTTGAAAACTGAAATGCGGAACAAGGACGCATCATATCTCGCAAACGCTATCGTGAAATGTGTTGAAGAAGTAGGCGGGCCCCGAGTAGAGAGCAGACACCACAAACTCTCAAATGAAACAAAGGCTCTGCTCAGAAAACGCAGGGAAATGAAATTATCCTCGAACACCCAAAGGATTGAATACACCGAAACCTGCAAAACAATCAGAAAGAGAATAGCAGAAGACATTATGCAATACAATGAAAAACTAGTAGAGAACGCTAGCGAGAGCAACAGAAGCCTCAAGAAGGCGAAACAGGCACTGATGATTGGTAAAAGACAAGTGATTGCTATGCAACACGAAAACGTAAGAATAACCGATAGAAAAGGAATATTAGAAATTATAACCGGTTTCTATCAAGACCTCTACAAGGTCCCCGAAACAAGCTACGTATTTACAACGAATACACCAGCGGAACTCGAAGAAGATGTACCAGAAGTTCTCATTGGCGAAGTCGAACTGGCGCTTAAACAAATGAAGAATAATAAAGCACCTGGCAATGACGGAATCACAGCGGAACTGCTAAAGCATGCGGGCAGACAAACATGGAAGATCCTAGCGGACGTATTCACAAACTGTATCCGAAACAGGCAAATTCCCGGACCAGTGGAACAGCGCCAACATAATTCTGATCCACAAGAAGGGCAGCAGGGAAGACATTAGAAACTATAGACCAATAAGTCTGCTCCCAGTGTTCTACAAAGTGTTCACCAAGATCCTCAATAATAGAATACAATCGGCCCTGGATGTGGAACAGCCACGACAACAGGCTGGCTTCAGAAGTGGATATAGCACTGTCGATCATATCCACGCATTAAGAGAGGTCATGAGCAGAGCAAGGCAATACGAACTCCCCCTAGCCCTGGCGTGCATCGACTTTGAGAAGGCCTTCGACTCAATATACCCCGAAGCAATAATAAGAGCGCTCATAAGGCAGGGTATTGAGAAACCATATATAGAAACACTGGCCAACATCTACAAGAACGCTAAAGCGAAAGTTAAAGTGTTTGATGACACGCCGGAGTTTCCCACGCAAAGAGGGGTAAGACAGGGGGATACACTATCGCCAAGACTATTCAACGCCACCTTAGAGGAAATCTTCCGAGACCTGAATTGGGATAATAAAGGACTAATCATAGATGGAGAACGTCTAAATGGCCTACGATTCGCAGATGACATAGTCCTTATCGCCCAAAACCAGCATGAGCTACAGACGCTGCTCGAAGAGCTAAGCGCAGCTAGCGAGATCATCATCATCATCGTGGCGCGACAGCCCGACGTCGGGCCTTGGCCGCCTGGATCATTGTCCTCCAATTATCTCGGTCACGTGACCGCGTCCTCCAATTTTGGGAGCCCAGCAGCTGCGCGGCGTCCACACCTACTGAGCTCTCCCAACGAGATCTCGGTCGTCCTCGCAGTCTCGCTCCGTCGACTCGTTCTGCATTCATTACTCTCTTAGGCATGCGATCATCGTCCATTCTTTGTACATGCCCTGCCCATTGAAGTCGTTGAAGTTTGACGATTTTCGAGACTTGCAGCTCATCGTACATTTCATACAACTCATGGTTGTACCGGATGCGCCATCCATCTCGATCGCAAACAGCCCCGAAAATTCGCCGTAGAACCTTACGTTCGAAAGTGTCTAGCATGTTTTCGGAGGCTTGAGCTAGGGTCCATGCTTCGCAGCCATAGCATAGCACTGGTCGTATAATGGTTTTGTACACGCGGAGCTTCGTGTTTCTGTGCACATGTTTCGATTTCATTATGGGGAGAACCGAGAAAAAAGTCTTATTAGCTAACTGTATCCGTCGCTTGATTTCGTCAGTTTCGTTGGCGTCCCTTGACAGGTTGCAACCCAGGTAAATGAAGTTGTTCACGAACTCGATGTTGAGGTCCCCCACATTGATGCTTGGTTGTGCAGGTGTCCTTGTCACCGATTGCATCATTATTTTAGTTTTACCCTCGTTAATACGTAATCCAACTTCCTTTGCAGCGGTATCAAGCGTATGCAGAAGTTCTTCTGCGTCAGCCAATCTTCGGGACATGATGTTGATGTCGTCGGCGTACGCTGCTAATTGTGTCGACTTGATGAGTAGCGTCTTGCTGTTGTCCAAATTCATGGCCCGAATAACGTATTCCAGTGCTAGGTTGAAGAGCGTCGGAGCCAGTCCATCGCCCTGTTTCAAACCAGTGCGTGTTTCAAATAGATCAGTAAGTCTATTCTGGATCCTGACTTGTGAGACGGAGTTGGTCATCGTCATCTTTGTCAGTCGCACTAATTTTGCTGGTATACCAAATTGCAGCATGATGTTGTACAGTACTCCACGATCGATACTGTCGTATGCCTGCTTGAAGTCGACAAAGATTTGGTATACGTTTACGTTGTATTCCCAGCACCTCTGGAGTATCAGTTTGACTGAGAAGAGCTGATCGGTTGTGGAGCGACCAGGTCTGAAACCGCTTTGATATTCGCCAATGACTCGTTCTGCGTACGGTTTTATTCTATTTTATTTTCCAGAATTTTCGTCAAAATTTTATAGGACGTACAAACTAGCTAGCGAGATAACAGGCCTAAAAATGAACCTTAGTAAAACCAAAGTTATGTATAACGAGTTCGTAACAAGAAGCCAGAGTGAACTAACAGTTAACAACACCGAACTGGAAGTTGTAGACGAGTATGTGTACCTAGGCCAATCAGTACACAACTCGGGATCGCTAATACCGGAAATCAACAGAAGAATCAAACTAGCATGGAGTGCGTTCGGGAAGAACTCCATAATATTCAAGTCAAGAATGAAATGCCACCTCAAAAATCAAAGCCTTTGATCAATGCATCCTGCCAGTCATGACCTATGGCTGTGAAACATGGATTCTAACGACAGACATCATAAGGAAGCTTCAGGTTGCCCAAAGAGCAATGGAGAGATGCATGCTGGGCATCACAAGAAGAGACAGAAAAAGATTAACCTGGATAAGAGCGAGGACACAAGTAACTGATGTGAATTAGAAAGAAGTAGAACTCTCAAGTGGCAATGGGCAGGACACCTAGCGAGGATATCAGACAATAGATGGACCGCGAAAATCATGCAGTGGTATCCAAGGGGAGTCAAAAGACCAAGACGACGCCCGAAACTTAGATGGGACCACGACATAAGGAAGGTAGCCGGCATCACTTGGACACGTACAGCAAAAGATAGACAAGCATGGAGGGCAATGAGAAGCCAATACATAGGGGAGGCTACACCATGATTCATATACATGGTTGGACAAGCTGACAATGATTATGATGATATGTACATGTAAACACAACCTTCAATATTCAAATTGTTGAAGAATTACCAGCACCTACTAAAAAAAAAGAACGAAAATATGTTATAAGGGAACAATCGTGATTTTAGCTATTTCGAATTTCTGAATTTACTTTTGATCAAATTAAAAAGATTAGGCACTTTTTGTACGGAGAATTCCATGCTCTACAACCCTCATTTGAAGCATTTTTACGTATTAGTAGCCGTTTTCAAGTTACAGACGTTCAAATGTTACCATAACAGGGTTTTTCGCAAAGGTGAGAAAACTCGACGTTTTTCGACTGTCGATTGCGGTTACATCCCTGGACTAAATTTGACATTTGTGTAACTAATTCGACGTAGAATTTTACGCTGTTCAATTTGTCATACTGACTTTAGCTAGGATACACGGTTGACTAGCTAGGATACACGGGTTTCAAGGTATAATCGAAAAACCAAAAAAAAAGTACCAAAAATTGGGGAGTTTTTAAGATTTTGACCATATTCTGCAAAAAAAATTTTGTGGAAAGCTCCAGATTCGTGTTCAGCACCCCAAAAAAACATAAAAAATGAGAGAAAAAAATTCTCCACCAGAATTTGTTTCCCCAAATCAAGTAATGGCTGGACTATGACGGCATCTTCCAATTTCGCAAGCCCAGCAGTTGTTCAGCTCCGCATCTACTAAGTTTTCCCATTCAGTTCTCCGTCTTCCACTCAGCGTTGCTCCTTACGCATCCGATTGGCGTTCATTCGTTCTATATGCCTAGCTCGTTCTCATGGTGAGTCTGTTGAATACAACTGGTCACAAGAGAGAGGGTTTCTTTCATCGATAGAACAAATTTATCTGTGGGTGTAGCCCTACTAGTTACTCAAAAATTCAAATTATTGTACTTGATTAGAATTTTCGGTTTCCTGGAGACTCAGAAAATTTTAAACATTTTCACAGAGTGAAATTTAAATGTTGAAAAAAATTAGAAAAATAAAATAACTTTTCTCTCTGCCACAAAAAAAAATCGTATTCGAATGAAAAGCCCAGAACAATTGATCCAGCATAGCCAAAGAGATTCAAAACTCAGTCTAATGTATATGCTACATAAAGGATCCACAGTAATATCTATACCTATACAAGTATTGTAAGACTTTATCTATATTATACTCGTGCAAGCTGAAGACACTTAATCCACCAGCTAAGCAACATCCACCATATTTTGCATTTAAATGCGCTGGCTAACGATCCAATGCGGACAGAATCCACCCACTCACCCTAACTTCCTCGTAGAATTTATTATAATCGATAATACACATTTCTCTGCATATAAATTTCAACATGTCCTTGATCCGCGATGTAAACTTACGCAAAGTCTTAACCCAACTACTCCCGATTCTTGTTCAATTATCGGAAGAGGGATGAGAGGGTTATACGAGATGCCATCGTCGATGTTTTAGTAATTTTACCGGAACTTTGTCATCGTTTTTAGTGTCCTATATGTTATGTTATCTAGCAATGGATTCACAGAGGGGATTGGCCTATTTAACAGCCGGGGGCTATTTTAACAAGAGTTATGCGGAAAATTCCCCGTTTTGCGAATCGGGAAGAGTCATGTGAAATATTAACGAAAGCTGGAAATAACCCTCGCCGGTCTGTTATAAGGAGGAAAATGCGAACGTTAATCGATAGTTGCTTCTGAAATAAGAGCTGGACTTGAAGTGCGGAAAGGGTTGATAGGGAAGGAAGAGGGCGTGAATTTGTAATAGGATACCAAGATGAAGGGCGAGACAAACATTGTGGTGCGAACATTGAATACTGGTAACCAGTTTGCGAAAAGATTAAGTTTCATGTTATTGCATAAATGTGTCGAGGATGAAATATATCTTCTGAAACTATACATATATAGCATTTCCAGATCAAGTACATAATCTTCCGACGAAAATAAATAAATCTTCAGAACAAATAACCAAATTTCGGAATTAAACAATTAATAAATTTCCATTATGTAATAAGTAGGTTTCCTATTAAAATATCTGACTTCCACACCAATTGCCGAAAATCGTCAATTGAACAATTTTCGAATCTGAAAGTCTGTTTGACTTTCTTACTTACCTACTAAATCTAGGGCTACCGGCAGTTTGTGAAGATCAAGGCTGGCACCATAGAAGGATTAAACTTGTGAGTTTGGCTGATCACCGCTCTGCAACTCTCTTCCGTATTGCCATCAGCATGGCAGGCGAACTCTAGCCAGGCGCAAAGCTAGAGGTCATATCGAGAAGTTTGATACCCTCACGACCTAGAGCTCGCGCCTGGCTACTGTCGCAGTTAGGCGATAAGGTGAGAACCCTGTTTCGCATACATACCAGCAACCTAAATATTCCAGCTCATGACTGGAGGATTGATTGTTAAGCTGGATAAGCCGATTGAATACTCTCAAACGCCGTATTTGTCATAAATACTGAATCCGCGGAGCATCTTACCAAATCGAACGCAGTTATAGCCTATAGCTTTTTAAAATTAAAACAAAATGTTTACAAGGGCGTTGCTAAAAAAACAGCTCTTATATCGACTCCAATGGAGGAGGATAAAGCTCTCCACAAACCAGCGCGGTACGCGGTAGCCGTACTCAGCAGTAGCAGCATACCGCGTGCCCATTCAAACCACCGCGTTACGAGCACGGTACCATCGATAGTGCCGCCAAGTCTAAGCGATAAGACAGTTTGGAAAGAGGCAGATAGCTATAGCCTGAACGGCTGACCAACACCTAACCGTCGACGACCACGCAATCGACTATCCTTTCGGATCCTGGAATGTACGCTCCCTGAACCAACCGAGGGCCGAGAAGGCCCTCCTTCAACAGGTCGAAAAGTACAAACTGAGCATTACTGCAGTCCAGGAAACAAATTGGCTTGGCAGCGAGATCAATGACAAGAAATAGCAAACAATTTTTACAAGTGGCAAACTATCGGGCAGCAAGGAATTTGGAGTAGCATCTATAGTAAACAATCACATAAAGCTGACTTCAAACCCATAAATGAACGGCTGTGTGCTATTCGAATTATGACTGTTTTCTTCAATTTCTGGCTCATCCATGTGCATGCCCCCATTGAAGTTAAAAAAGACGCAGTAAAAGACAATTTTTACGCCCGCCTTGAGATTCTCTTCGACTCACTTCCAACAAACACTTGGTGAAAACGACAAACAGATGTAGAATTTCCTCAGTGCACCAATAGAGAATCAGCCCTCCCAAAATCTTTGCGGTTGCTAAGCTTCTGAGCGATGCTACGGCGGTGGCGTATACTAAAGCCCTTGAGGAAAGACTATCGCCTATGCTACACAACATCAGCAGCACAGGTGTCCATGGGTTCTGGGAAGAACTCAAGGGTACCATCAAGGATGTCGCAGAGAAAGTCGTGGGATATAAAGCCCGGCGAGCGCGAAATGACTTGTTCGACGAAGAATGCAAAAAATCACTTGACGCGAAAAACAAGGCCTACAGACAATGGATTCAACGATGAACCAGAGCCAGAAGAGAAAAATATGACGAGCTACGGTGAATATCGTATAGAATAATAAGACGTAAGAAACGTAAATACTTTGACGAGCAGTTGCTGAATATAAACGAAAACTTAGCTAATAGGAACACCAGATAAGCGTACAAACTAGTAAATACAATTAAGAACAGCTACCAGCCCAGGACTAGCCTTTGTAAGGACAAGGATGGAAACATCATCAGCGACACCGATGGCATTAACAAACGATGGGCCTCTTATTTTGAACAGCTTCTGGGCCTACCACCTAACATCCCCACACGAGAAGCTCTCGACGATATTCTTGATCTAGGCCCACCCATACAATCCCCGACATTAGAAGAAGTTGATCTCGCGTTGCGGTCACTAAATCGAAATTAAGCGCCGGGTGCTGACGAGCTTCCAGCTGAAATGCTGACATTCGGTGGAACGGGTCTAGCTAATACCATACATCAATTACTCCTGCGAGTATGATAGAACGAGGAGATCCCAGACGATTGGCGTAGAAGCATTATCTGTTCAATTCACATAAGGTCGCTCCACAACCGATCAGCTCTTTACGGTCAAAGTGATACTCCAGAGGTGCTAGGAATACAACGTAAACGTATACCAAATCTTTGTCGACTTCAAGCAGGCATACGACAGTATCGATCGTGGAGTACTGTACGACATCATGCTGCAATTTATTATACCGGCCAAATTAGTGCGACTGACAAAGATGACGATGACCAGCTCCGTCTCACTAGTCAAGATCTAGAATAGACTTACTGATCCATTTGGAACACGCACTGGTCTGAAACAGGGCGATGGACTGGCACCGACGCTCTTCAACCTAGCACTGGAATACATTATTGGGGCTATGAATATGGACAACAGCAATACGCTACTCATCGAGTCGACACAATTAGCAGCGTACGCCTTCGACATTAGCATCATGTCCCGAAGATTGGCCGACGCAGAAGGACTTCTGCATAGGTTCGATACCGCTTCAAAAGAAGTTGGACTACGTATCAACGAGGGTAAAACTAAAATAATGATGCAATCGACGATAAGGACACCTACACAATCGAGCATCAATGTGGGGGGCCTCAACATCGAGTTCGTGAACAACTTTATATACCTGGGTTGCAACTTGTCAAGGGACGCCAACGAAACTGACGAAATCAAGCGACGGATACAGTTAGCTAATAAGACTTTTTTCTCAGTTCTCCCTATAATGAAATCGAAGCATGTCCACAGAAACACGAGTCACCGCGTGTACAAAACCATTATACGACCAGTGCTATGCTATGGCTGCGAAGCATGGACCCTAACTCAAGCCTCCGGAAACATGCTAGACACTTTTGAACGTAAGGTTTTACGGCGAATTTTCGGGGCTCTTTGCGATCGAGATGGATGGCGCATCCGGTACAACCCTGAGTTGTATGAACTGTACGATAAGCTGGAAGTTTCGAAAATCGTCAAACTATAACGACTTCAATGGGCAGGGAATGTACAACTAATGGACGATGATCGCATGCCAAAGAGAGTAATGAATGCAAAACGAGTCGACGGACCGAGACTGCCTAGACGACCGAGATCTCGTTGGGAGAGCTCAGTATATGTGGACGCCGAATAGCTACTGTGCTTCCAAGATTGGGGTACGCGGTCACGTAACCGAGATAATTGGAGGACAACGATCCAGGCCAAGGCTCGACGTCGGGCTATCGCGCCACGATGATGATGATCTCCCTCGTAAAATCTTGAATAAAATCAGCTGCGGTCAGTGAATTCAACCTTAGATGGATTAATGGCATTGCATGTTCCGGTGCCAAGCCTATCTGTCTTAGGCTGAATATACATAAGCGGAACTGTTAAACTAGTGTTGTGGAGCAAATGCCAGATCAGCGTGGTCGATTCCGTTACTTGACACTGCCTTATCGGCGAGCATGCCAGGAAGCTTCGCCTTCCTTTCAGTTACTGTAGTAGTAGTAGTACTAAGGAGAAGGAGGAGGAAAGTATTTCTCATCTGCTCTGCACGTGGCTGCTCTGACACGGTTTAGAAAATCAATTCTCGGTAAATGGTTTTATAACCATCTTGGGGAACTGGCAGAGGTGGAGCTCCTTCGTTTCACAAATAGTTCCGGCTGGTTCTAATATGTTTTTTTCATTTCCTAGGGTATCACAATGGACATATGTTTTGAGGTCTAAGTGTGCTGTTTCAGGGAACCTGCTACCTGACCGCGCCTCTGATAGGTTACTTGATTGATAGAAATGTACTAAATTGGGGTCTATTTAGAGCGAATTTAGTTCAACAAATTAATTACACTTTTTTCAGATGTTACGCTTGTTACGTTACGGAAAATATTTGTTTTTTTTTTTTTAGCTTTAATCAACAGCTACTAGTGTCTTAATTAGTACAGTCTTCTCACTCCGAAGAAAAAAACAATCCTAACTCCTGTTTTTTTTTTCCGAATCAATTCTAGGTATAAAGCCCTTATTTGCCCTTTCGAAAAATATAACACTTGTGGTAGGTATAAGGCCAGTCAAATTAAATATTATTAATAATAATGAGGGAAATATCTGGAAATAATTTTAATCCCTTCTATAGATACTGAATACGTGGAAACTGAGTTTGCACGGTCGTACGAGTAGAAAGTGAGCTTAACTTTTGGAGGGCGAAAATCCCAGAAATTTGAGCCCTTTCTTTAATATTATCATTATAACTCCTAAACGGTGCCTCGGGTCGAAAAAACTTGCAGGAGTAAATTAAAGACCGTTGAATTATACGTTCAATGCACTGCTCAAAGTTGAAATTCGGTTCAGTAGCGTAGTCAAAATTGATAGTCAAAAAAGACAATTTTCGAGGCTCCGGAGAAAAATCACACTTTATCACTTCCCAAGCTCAGAGATCTTTGCAATGGAAGCTCCAAATGGAAAAGCTTGTCGGTAAAAGTTGGGGACAATTTGATTGTGAGCCTAACGTGGCCAATATTTTTCAATTCGGGCCATTTTTAGAGTAGCTATGAGCAAAAATTCAAAAATGAATGCTCATCGATTTATACCTTAAAAGCTTTATCTCGGTAAGTATTAACAGATAGAAGTTTTATTTTAGTCTCAGATTGTAGATAAATTACTCTAGTTAAATAAAGTTTTACAATATTTCTTGTCAGACCAATTTAAGAGATACTAAAAAGAAACAGGACAAGCCAAACAATTAGGCACATTTTCAACATGGTGACGGGGTCCGTGGTGTTAGGGGGGAAATAGAAAACCCGAATTTTTAAACAATGTACCAACTCAAACAATATTTATCAAAAACCGAAGCTACCCTAATTAAAGCAACCAGTGTTATAACATTTTGACTGACCAAAGTATTTTAACCTTTGCAGAATCACCGACCTTTTTTTGAATAAAAACGCAATTACTCAAAAACTATACCCGCTAGCATATTCTAGTAAAAAGTGGATCGCAGGTAATATCTTACCCTAAAAACAGAAAATAGCCTGTAGAAATCAGATAAACTGTTAATTAGTTATAGCTCAAAAAAATAAGGAAGATATGTAGCCCACGTTCAACATTTTGCTGTTTTATCTTATTTTTCTCGAGTTTTCACCTACATATATATTATACTAATTTTATCAAAAATAAAAACTTCTTGTTTTGTTGTAAACAATTTGTTTTAACATTACATAATACTAATTTTTAAATTTCGAGTCATTTACTGCCCTTTAATCAAAAAAAATAATTTGTTCACACTTTTTTTATTTTATTTTCCAAGGCCATATCTAATTAACAGTTTATCTGATTTCGACAGGCTATTTTCTGTTTTTAGGGTAGGATATTACCTGCGATTCAATCTTTACTAGAATATGCTAGCGGGTATAGTTTTTGAGTAATTGCGTTTTTATTTTTAAAAAAAGTCGTTGATTTTGCAAAGGTTGAATTATTGTACTTTGGTCAGTCAAATTGTTATAACACTGGTTACTTTAATTAGGGTGGTTTCGATTTTTGATATATTGTTTGAATTGGTGCATTGTTTAAAAATTCTAGTTTTCTACTTACCCCCTAACACCACGGACCCCGCCACCATGTTGAAAATATGCCTAATTGTTTGGCTTGTCCTGTTTCTTTTTAGTATCTCCTAAATTGGTCTGACAAGAAATCTTGTAAAACTGTATTTAACTAGAGTAATTTATCTATAATCTGAGACTAAAAAAAAAACTTCTATCTGTTATACTTACCAAGATAAAGCTTTGAAGGCATAAATCGATGAGCCTTCAATTTTTGAAAAATATTGGCCACGTTAGGCTCAAAATGAAATTATCCCCAACTTTTACAGACAAGCTTTTCCATTTGGAGCTTCCGTTGCAAAGATCTGTGAGCTTGAAAAGTGATAAAGTGTGATTTTTCTCCGGAGCCTCGAAAATTGTCTTTTTTGACTATCAATTTTGACTACGCTACTGAACCGAATTTCAACTTTGAGCAGTGCATTGAACACAGAATTCAACAGTCTTTAATTTACTGCTGTAAGTTTTTTCGACCCGAGGCACAGTTTAGGAATTATAATGATAATATTAAAAAAAGGGCTCAAATTTCTCGGATTTTCGCCCTCCAAAAGTTAAGCTCACTTTCTACTCGTACGACCGTGCAAACTCAGTTTCCACGTATTCAGTATCTGTGGAAGGGATTAAAATTATTTCCAGATCTTTCCCTCATTATTATTAAAAAGCCCCAAAATTGGCTTAATTTGACTGGCCTATATGCCAAGATAATTCCCCTAAATGGCTAAAAGGTTGTGTATTTCCACTAAATTCACTTTTGCAAATTTCATCACTTCTATCAGATTCGAATCTTTCCATCTTTATGACAAGCGTTATTAATGACCATGCTTCCCACTTGGTCCAAATTCTGCATAATGGAAATTTTTCTGTCTACTATCAGCTCCTTTATATATTTTATTCATATCGTGAGTTCCTTCCTAAATATATATGTAAATGGTGAAATAGCACTTGGCAAAATAAAAAGACGCAAACATGAACGAGCGAAATTCCCAGAAGAAACCACTTCCCACTCATCCGAGCCGATTACAGACGAAATCCAAGCAAATGCCTCATCTAATTCGCCGCGATTTCAGATATACATCTTATCGACGGCGTATCTTGTGTTTGATGGCGGCTGCGAACGCTGGAAATCAGTCCTTGACCCTCATGATAGACAAGCGTTGATTTTATCCTGTTTTGCTTAGAATCTGCTTTCACGCTGAATATTCGGAATTTTTTTTTATGTTCTCCTAAAAGAAATTGAGTTTTTCTTTTTTCTTTCTTTATTTTACCGCGGAGAGTCAGTCATCAAGGTTTATATCCGTAGTTCTGCTTCCTGCTTAGCTTTGTCGTGCTTCATTTAAAGGAAGCGTTTGAAGAATGAGGATGGAGAAAGGTTGATGTGGAGGATTGACTTTTTCAACGTGACATTGATAGACTGTTTAGCCAGTTCTGGACCCTCATGCCACTTTTCTGATATTATTATAGCACTAATGAGGATTTGTGTCTGTTTTATGATGTCCATAATTCTGGGACTGCTGATAAAAATTTATTCTGCATGCCATCTTTTAAGAAGCCCGTCAATAAATTGTTCAACATCGCGTTCGCATTCGTTGGTACAGAATTATTAACTTTTTTTTTCAATAAAGGTGATTCTTAAAAAGCATTTATGATCCCTTCAATCATATTCATACGGCCTACACGTGTTGTCTCTTCTGTGATTAAGATGAACTTTTCAGGTCGGGTTCTGATTTTTGCTGAAGCCTGTAATGGACCGTAGAATGGACATCTATGTGCTCTGTTTATCTATGGTTTGATCATCCAACTTCCGAGGATGGGTAGCCTTACAAACTGTAATATTGTAATTGGAGAGGCATTTGTGTGCTTCCTGCCGTTGCCAAGATAATAGATGAAAATCGTCCTGGAAAGACTAAAGGCTCACTTAGAAAGCACAATTTTTGAAGAGCAGGTTGGCTTTCGGTCCGGATTCTCCTGCGTCGATCACATTAACACGTTGCGAATCATTATCGAGCGCAATGTGCTAAGTACGATTCTCCGCTTCACTTGCTTTTTATCGATTTCGAGAAGGCTTTCGATAGTGTAAGCCGGGATTCTCTATGGGCGACCTTGCGCAGGAGCGGCATGCCTGAGAAGCTTGTGGCTATTATTAAGGCAACCTATGACGTCACGAAATGTTACTTTTTGCATAAAGGTAAGGGGGATTTTAAGATTCGCTGTAGAGTTCGATAGGGGTGAACCGACAACCGATCCTATTCCTCATAGTAATCGGCGATTAGTTCCATGCACCCCTAACCCAACTCGACAGAGGAATTCAATTGATTTTAACATCTTATCTACAACATCTTGACGATGTTGACGACATATGTATGTATGCCCACTCTCCCACAAAATGATGGATTTGTCCGCAGTGGCGTTGGATCTTGTGAGAGAGGCAAGCAAGGTTATCAAATGAAGAGCTATGTCGGCGTACGGGCTAGATGCCCACCAACGAATTGATATGCAGGCGAAAATGGCGGTGGATAGGTCATACATTGCGGATGAATGATATTTGCATTGCTTTACATGACATGAAATGGAACCCCATTTCCAACCAAGGCCGACCAAGATGGGATCTTAAAATAAAATAACATGGCGCCGATTTGTGACAAGAGAGTGAAAGGCGCTGGGTAAGTCGTTTGGGGTGTTGCGCCCTATTGTCCATAACAGAATATGGTGGCCCGCAGGAGTGGTTGACGCGGTATGCCCCACTAGAGGTTATGGCAATGCTGTGGTTGAGTGGTTCACTTCACTTAATTAAACACTCCAATGTCGTGTTTCTAAGTCCTTTTATTTTTATAATACTTAAATTCTCTTTACTAATTTAGTTAGTTTTGCTTACACTCTATTTTTTAACGGATGTAACACTTAAATTTAGTTCACTAAATTGGTTAGTTTAGTTTACACTTTATTTTTTAACACTTAAACTAACTTTAGTTGTACGCTTGACTATGCGCAATTTAACAGTAACTTGGTTAATAACATCCACTTAGTACGTTTTTTTACGTACTTAATTAAAACAACTCAACTTTACAATACTACAATTCAGTGATGAGGTCAATAAGTAATACGTTCATGAGTACAATGCAATATTGCACATTTAGCAAATGTAGAACACACAGTAACTGTGTAACATTTGCAATATTCAATACTTGTATTGCATTCAGCGCATAGTATTACTGACCCATAATAGCAAAGCAACGTAGTAGTAGTAATTTCAAGTTGATAATGATATATGTATGAGACAAGCAAATTATTGGCAAGAATGTCCAATAATTTGCTTATGCATTATAAATTTTTAGTTGACATTTAAATAAATCAGCATTTTTTCAAACAATTTTTGTCCCAAATCTGCTTTTTTTCGTCTAAATATAGCATTAGCGCTCCCCACCTATGGTAGAACGGAGTCGATTTTTAATCATATGTCCGAAAAGGTGCGTTCTACAGATGCAAAAGAAGGAAGAGCACTTATCGCTTTGAAGATTATGTAAACATTAGGAAACTTATTTCTTCTATGGTCTTGCAAGAACTCCTTTCCCTTATTTAGCGCATCTTGTAAGCGCAGGAACTTCAGATTTTCGATGAAAAGAAATTCCACAAAGCTGGAAGCCCCCTGATAGCGAAGGTCTCCTTCACTCCTAGGTATATGGCTGACGCACTCCTGACCTGTGGACTTAAAGATAAATAATTTATCAGTACTCGTTCACAATTATAAAATTCATCGTACATGGGCTGGGCTTTGTCTCACTAAATAACTTAAAGCCCAGACCAATCTTTCTAAATACTCTTTTAAAATACGAATCAACATTTATTTTTATTTTATCGACTCTATTTCATCAATAACAGCTGTTAACCTACTATAGACTTATTTACTGACTAAATTCACATTCAAATTCTCTTTGACAAGTTCAGCGAAAAGGTCCCAAGAAAAAAAGGCAACCTAAAAAAGCTCTTAAAATTCTCGCAAATCTCTATCGAAGCATAAATGCCAAGTAGTCAATTCTTTTTTTTTCCTTTCAAGTTTTCAACTTTCTCAAGGACTACAAAGAGATTTAGATGAGTTGGTCACCTTCACGGACCTCGGACAATATAAATCAAATATCGATAGTCTTTTCGACTTTTATTCCAAGCTGAGTATCTTCTTGGCGTGGATATAACTCTTTCGCCCCAGGACATTGAAGAAAATGAACTGGAAAAAAATCGATATGAAATTCTTTTCTTTCATTTGCTTTCACCGGATTCGAAGATGGCGACCTCGGCGGAGCGGAAAAGGACTCAACAATTTCCATGCCTTCGGGCGTATTATCCTCCTTTTTGCATCATATAATATCATATATACAGAGCATATCCTTTTTTTTTGATACTCGTATTTAACGGCTTCTGGGACATCGTCGTCTTCGTCGACGATTGCCTTGGCCCAAGGAGTCAACGGATAAATTTACAGCGAACTTAACATATAATATGTGCCGACATGGCGGATATTAGAAATACTTTGTGACCTTTGGTCTCGTCCTGCCCCGTTAGTGTTTACCCCGCGAGGAATCAATAGATGGAAGCTCGGATAATTTATGTTTCACATTTAACCCGTCTAGGAATTGTGAAATAGGAGAAGGTAGTGAAAAAATTTAGCATTCGCTGATTGAATGCAAAGGAGAGGAGAGTTATTTGGATTTCATTTCTAAACAAGGAGATCTTCCTTGGAATAATTTAAATTTTGCCCTCGGGATTTGTGAGATAAGTTATCGACAAATGATTGTAAAATGCAATCGAATGAATATTCAGATGTATTTCGATACATGTTTCATCAGTTTGTGTCTAAAGGTGCGTTTAGATTTAGCGAAACCACTCGCGAAACTGATCAGCGAGGCAAAATTGCGCGTAGTGTGAGCGTGTTCCTCACCCGAAATTGTCAGACTGGCCAGGGCTGAATTTCAGGTGACCTCGCGCAACAGTTTCGTAAATGGTTTCACTAAATCTTAGGCGCCGTGCACACTGGAGAAACCAGTTTCATAAAACTAGTTTCAAGAAATTGGTTTCATGAAATTGGTTGCATGCTTTGATACTCAATTGCCCTAACCCCTTGTGGGGCATAGCGCGTCAACTGTTCCATGTGGCCCAGTTGACGTTTCGTTGACATAAATTGGTTTCAGAGAATGTTGTTGCCAGCATACACCTCCTGCACATCCATGGCCACGAACGTTGTCGTGGACGGGATTCGAACCCGAAACGCCGGTAGTGAAACATGAGACTGATGCCTCAACACACTGCGCTACCGGTCGCCCCATGCATGCTTTGATGCACAAACAGGAAAACATTTTTCTACAGTTTCATCATGTCCCCTGAGGAACAGTCTTAATAATGAAATTAAAATGATAATGGGGGGCAAAGACCTTTTCCATAGTCCTCCGCGTGGGCGCCCCCTGGTAACGGCAGTGTATCAATTCGCTGACGGCCAATGTCTTAGCGATAAGACAGTTTGGAAAAGGCAGATAGCTGTAGCCTGAATGGCTGACGAACACCTAAGCGTCTCAGGTTTAGTAGGATGGAATGACTTGCGTAGTTGGACCTGCTACATAGTTGTGTGGGCTCCAGCACGTTTATTAAACCATCTGAAGCAGCTATCTCCGAGGCCATCCCCTGAATGGGGTTAAGCGAAGTGCTGACAACTCGTCCTTGTAAAAACCACTCCATGTCAAGAAACCTGGAACAAAAGCCTCGGATTGGACGGATCAACAACGACGACCACGCAAACGAATAAAGGATTATTCTTTCGGATCCTGGAATGTACGCTCCCTGAACAAACCGGGGGCCGAGGAGGCCCTCCTTCAACAGGTCGAAAAGTACAAACTGAGCATTACTGCAGTCCAGGAAACAAATTGGCTTGGCAGCGAGATTAATGACAAGAAATCGCACACAATTTTTACAAGTGGCAAACCATCGGGCCGCAAGGAGTTTGGAGTAGCATTTATAGTGAACAATCACCTCAAACCGCATATTACTGACTTCAAACCCATAAATGAACGGCTGTGTGCGATTCGCATCAAGACTCGATTCTTCAATCTCTGGCTCATCAATGTGCATGCCCCCACTGAAGTTAAAGAAGACGCAGTAAAAGACGAGTTCTACGCCCGCCTTGAAACTCTCTTCGACTCACTTCCAACAAACGACGTCAAATTGCTGCTGGGAGACTTTAACGCGAAAGTCGGAAATGAAAGTTGGCACCGGGGGACCACTGGAGGCCACAGCCTCCATGAAGAATGTAACGATAACGGCCAGCGACTTATCGACTTTGCCTGCAGCAGGAATCTAATCGTAAGCTCTACGTGCTTCCCGCATCGACGCATTCACAAGCAGACCTGGAAGTCTCCAGACGCATATACCGTCAACCAAATTGACCACGTCCTCATTTGCAGGAGATGGGCGTCTAGTGTCATGGATGTCCGCTCCTATCGAGGAGCAAACTGCGACTCAGATCATCACTTGGTGAAGACGACCTACAGATGTAGAATTTCCTCAGTGCACCAATCAAGAATCAGCCCTCCCAAAATCTTCGCGGTTGATAAGCTTTTGAGTGATGCTACAGCGGTGGCGTATACTACCGCCCTTGAGGAAAAACTATCACCTATGCTACACAACATCAGCAACACAGGCGTCCATGGGTTCTGGGAAGAACTCAAGGGTACCATCAAGGATGTCGCAGAGAAGGTCGTGGGATATAAAGCCCGGCGAGCGCGAAATGACTGGTTCGACGAAGAATGCAAAAATTCACTTGACACGAAAAACGAGGCCTACAGACAATGGATTCACGAGGAACCAGAGCCAGAAGAGAAAAATATGACGAGCTACGGCGAATGTCGAATAGAATAATTAGACGTAAGAAACGTAAATACTTTGACGAGCAGTTGCTGAACATAAACGAAAACTTAGCTAATAGGAACACCAGACAAGCGTACAAACTAGTAAATACAATTAAGAACGGCTACCAACCCAGGACTAGCCTTTGTAAGTACAAGGATGGAAACATCATCAGCGTCACCGATGGTATTAACAAACGATGGGCCTCTTATTTTGAAGAGCTTCTAAACCGACCATCTAACATCCCCACACAGGAAGCTCTCGACGATATTGTTGATCTAGGCCCACCCATTCAACCCCCGACAGTAGAGGAAGTTGATCTCGCCTTGCGGTCACTAAAACGAAATAAAGCGCCGGGCGCTGACGAGATTCCAGCTGAACTGCTAAAATTCGGTGGAACGAGTCTAGTTGATGCCACACATCAATTACTCCTGCGAGTATGGGAGAACGAGGAGATTCCTGACGATTGGCGCAGAAGCATCATCTGTCCAATTCATAAAAAGGGAGATAAACTGCGGTGTGAGAACTACAGGGGCATCTCACTAGTTTGTACGTCCTATAAAATTTTGACGAAAATTCTGGAAAATAGAATAAAACCGTACGCAGAACGAGTCATTGGCGAATATCAAAGCGGTTTCAGACCTGGGCGCTCCACAGCCGATCAGCTCTTCTCAGTCAAACTGATACTCCAGAAGTGCTGGGAATACAACGTAAACGTATACCAAATCTTTGTCGACTTCAAGCAGGCATACGACAGTATCGATCGTGGAGTACTGTACAACATCATGCTGCAATTTGGTATACCGGCAAAATTAGTGCGACTGACAAAGATGACGATGACCAACTCCGTCTCACAAGTCAGGATCCAGAATAGACTTACTGATCTATTTGAAACACGCACTGGTTTGAAACAGGGCGATGGACTGGCACCGACGCTCTTCAACCTAGCACTGGAATACGTTATTCGGGCCATGAATATGGACAACAGCAAGACGCTACTCATCAAGTCGACACAATTAGCAGCGTACGCCGACGACATCAACATCATGGCCCGAAGATTGGCTGACGCAGAAGAACTTCTGCATACGCTCGATACCGCTGCAAAGGAAGTTGGACTACGTATTAACGAGGGTAAAACTAAAATAATGATGCAATCGGTGACAAGGACACCTGCACTACCGAGCATCAATGTTTGGGACCTCAACATCGAGTTCGTGAACAACTTCATTTACCTGGGTTGCAACTTGTCAAGGGACGCCAACGAAACTGACGAAATCAAGCGACGGATACAGTTAGCTAATAAGACTTTTTTCTCGGTTCTCCCCATAATGAAATCGAAGCATGTGCACAGAAACACGAAGCTCCGCGTGTACAAAACCATTATACGACCAGTGCTATGCTATGGCTGCGAAGCATGGACCCTAACTCAAGCCTCCGAAAACATGCTAGACACTTTTGAACGTAAGGTTCTACGGCGAATTTTCGGGGCTGTTTGCGATCGAGATGGATGGCGCATCCGGTACAACCATGAGTTGTATGAAATGTACGATGAGCTGCAAGTCTCGAAAATCGTCAAACTACAACGACTTCAATGGGCAGGGCATGTACAAAGAATGGACGATGATCGCATGCCTAAGAGAGTAATGAATGCAGAACGAGTCGACGGAGCGAGACTGCGAGGACGACCGAGATCTCGTTGGGAGAGCTCAGTAGGTGTGGACGCCGCGCAGCTGCTGGGCTCCCAAAATTGGAGGACGCGGTCACGTGACCGAGATAATTGGAGGACAATGATCCAGGCGGCCAAGGCCCGACGTCGGGCTGTCGCGCCACGATGATGATGAAAATGATAATAAATTTAAAATGAAAAAAAAGTGTAACAACAAATATTGTCGAGCATGAAACCACACGAAACTTGGCTTCGACGAAATATTTTTTTTTTGTTTGCTTGAAACTAGTTTTTTGAAACTACAATTTCAAGAAACCAGTGAGCTCCTTCCTATACGTTTTAAATCAAATGGTTTCACGAAGCTTAGTTTCAAGTTTCATGAAACTGGTTTCTCGAATGTGTACCGCGCCTAAAAGCAGCTTAAAGATTGGCGAAATTACTTTAGGATGGGCGAAACAACAAATCGAAACCTGAAACTGAAGCTGAACTTTCGACGCCATACACACAGTCCGGTTGGACCGTTCAGTCCGTTCAGTTATTCGGGGTCTCACGGCGAATTCCTGTAGCAGCTAAAGGGTTATCAAATTAAAAATTGCTTTGTGCAGTTTGTTACATGCATAGCTAAGAATATGTTCACACCTATTCAACTTCCGATCCTCAAGAGGTATGCATCGCTTATTGGAGGGCAGCATGAACCAAGGCTAGGTTAGGTATAAGGGATACTGTGCTCACTACTATACACATGGATTGCAATAAGGGTCGTTCTATTACTAACAAGAACTCATCACCTGACAATCCTTATCATTGAACCACACAGAACTTCCGATAAAACGATGGAGTTTGCTACAATCAACATAAGTTAAGTCAGCCTGCTCAGTGAAGAATTGGAATCCAAGAAATGTCTTATTCCTTCTTTCTGGCCAATAGAAGAACGCAAAAGTACACTTCTCCTTGTCCTTGTCACCGCAGCTTCTAAAGCAATCACTACAGGGGATGTGAAGTTTTCTGCAGTGTTCCCTAACTATGCATTGCCCAGTAATGGTTCCCACAGCAGATGTGATGTGTTGCCTTTACCAATTTGCCCTTAACATATGGTGCATGTCTGTTGTACAATTAATTTATCAAGAGTTAGTCATAGAAGCGCGTTATATCCCCATTAACTGCGCGATTTCTTTTTGCTATGCGATCATTTGCCATCGCCCATTGAAGTTGTTCTAGTTTGATGATTTTCGAAACTTCCAGCACATCGTACAGTTCATACAACTCATAGTTGTACCGGATGCGCCATCCATCTCGATCGCGAACGGCCCCGAAAATTCGTCGCAGAACCTTTCTTTCGAATGTGGCTAGCATGTTTTCGGAGACGATTTCATTATGGGGAGAACCGAGAAAATAGTCTTATTAGCTAGCTGTATCCGTCGATTGATTTCGTCAGTTTCGTTAGCGTCCCTTGACAAGTTGCAACCCAGGTATACGAAGTCGGTCACCAACTTGACGTGCTTGCGATTGTGCTGGCGTCCTTGTCCTCGATTGCATCATTATTTTAGTTTTACCCTCGTTGATACATAGTCCAACTTCTTTTGCAGCGGTGCCGAGTGTTTGCATAAGTTTTTCTGCATCGGCCAATCTTGGGGACATGATATTGATGTCGTCGGCGAACGCTGCTAATTGTGTCAACTTGACGTTGTCCATATTCATAGCCCAAATAGCGTATTTCGCTAGGCTGAAGAACGTCGGCGCCAGTCCGGCTTCAGACCAGTGCGTGTTTCAAATAGATCGGTAAGTCTATTATGGATCCTGACCTGTGAGACGGAGTTGGTCATCGTCATCTTTGTCAGTCGCACTAGTTTTGCTGGTATACCTGCAGTTACCAGTTTCGGACCAACATGCACCTCCTGCTCCCATTTAGTCGCCTACCTGCGACATGTCGGGAGATGTTGTGGCTTATACGGGGCTAATACCCCGCACCACAGGGAAAGACAATACAAACATCCATTGCCACGAACGCCGTGGACGGGACTTGAACCAGTAATGACTGTAGTCAGACAGACAGACAGAGATTGACGCCTCTACGTACTGAGCAACCGATTCTCCCAAAAGTATGTTTGCAAAAGGGGACAATACATCAAACGAAAAGAAAAGGTTTTGCTTTCGGAGCGTATATACCCTAGACTTGTATAGACCTAGTGGTGACACGAAAACTTCAAATAGGCAACATTCGTATTCATTCATTAATCGATGAAGCGACGATGAAGGAGTATTACTTCCGCTATTTGAGACGAATGAGCTCTTTTTGCCACAACTGTATAGGGGAGAAAAGTTTTTGATTATTCCTAAAATCTACTCAATAACCCTCACTACAAATATTTGACCAAAGACCAAGACCCTACCTTCATTCTATTGAAAGATATCGCATATTGAAACATTTGTAGGGGAGTTAGGAGTTTTTTTGGTTGGATTTGCCCATTTTTAATACCAATAAAAAAAATTTTACTAAGTGAAAAAACGTAGCTTTTCCCCAAACTACAAGATTTATTTTTGTAATATAACATGTATTTCGGGAGTAACTTACTCCCTTCCTCAGTGTACAAGCTACTCTATCTTCATTCCATCGAAAGTTATCGTTCGAACGGGCAGATAGGCAGACAGACGGACTGACAGATATGGATAAATTGAAGCAGGAGCTGGCCCTGATCATTTATATACATATATAGGTATAAGTTAAGTTTTTATTAGCGACGGTAGCCAAAAAAACACAAATGTTTTATTATTTTCGTCTTTATTGCTCGGATTCTAAATATCGACTGAATGTTTTACAAACTACAATAGAATCAATTATTTCCTTAGCCTAATTCCGCTGCGTCTGCAGATTGCATTTTACTCATTCTTGGAAAATATGTCGGTGCATAATTATGATGTATTTTGCTGATGCACGTGTTGGGCCGGATGCGCGTGGCTAACTCTACCCTCTTTCAGATTCGATCGTCCTCGATCGCTAGAAAAATGGGATGTCGTTGAACTTCAGCGGTGGTTTTACTGACGGGCTCTTAGGTGTGGATGTTTTAGAATTTCTTCCTTCCGTGATATTTCCTGTCTCGATGATGATTTTATTTTTTTTTGTTTTTCGCAGGTACGCCGGATAACTAAGAAGGACAGAATAAGTCCCATGGATGCAATAAGGCCATAAGTAGTGATCAGATGTTTGTCCTTTTCCGAGTTCATTAGATTAATTGTCCTGGTATTGTTAATTTGGATCTCATGCATCGTTTCCATGGAGATAATTTCTCTAAGCTTGTTGTTTTCGGTCGCTCGTTGAAGGATGGGCGGTAGTTCTTGTAAAAATGATGTTTCGATGGAGATGAATTGTTTTCCGTTTATAGATATGGTCGAATTTTGGAATTTAATCAGGAATGTGCCGTTCAGCTCGTGAGTCCCTCTTGTGTAGTTAGATTGCCGGAAAATTGATTGCGGAGTATTGTGCCGGAAGAGATTTGGTCGATAGTTGGAATGTGTTGACTGCTGGTCCTCGAACATGAAGCGCTTGTACTTTTCAGAAGGTTTGGAATACAGGGTGTTTTGCTAATGTCTACTAAGTTATTTTGTTTACAAATAGATATGAAATTTATGGTTTTACATTCTTTTTCGATGCCGAAAATCTTTGTACCTGATTTAGCAATTCTGTTATAAGGAATTTCATTGACAAAATTGTTTCTTTTAATTGGTTTGATCAACAATGTTTGATAAATTTCTGGCGTGGCTAACGGAATATTTATAATATATAGGATTGAAGATGAATTTGCTATTATTTTAATTTCGGGAAAATTTAGGGCCTCTTCTATTGTTGAATATGGTAACATATCTTTATCTATTACTTCTTTAGCAATTTTAATTTCGGATTTTGACAATACTAGTGAATTTATGATCCGAATTTGGCCCAGTGAATGGCATGGCTGATATTTTCTAACTCTTCCCTGATTATTTTAAGTTTGAATTCTAGATCTAACACTGTGGTAAGACTCATTTGGCTATTTTCCCTTAATAAATTTTGAATGTCGTTAGTGATTCTCGTGATGTTATTAATCCGTTCGTTATAGAGGCGGTTTATGACGACCTGTCTATTGTTGTTTTGCAGGACGTCCGTGATTTTCTCTTTGATGGTAACGAAATCTTCATGGTCGGGATTGCCTGCAATCCATTTCCATGTCGATCCAATGAAATTTAGCGACCTTCGAATTTTTCTCGGTTTCAGATTTTGGATAAGTTGGTGAATTCGCTGGATCTCGTTTATTGGGTATGAGGAAAGGGAATTGTGTTGGAATGTAGAGAGGTTAAAGATTGGTTAAATTTGTGATATCAATCGTTCGTACTGGTCAAGTTCGATTACATGTATAATCTTAAAGTTACCGTCCTGTAGTCGAGTCTGTCCTGTGTGGAAAGTCACTATGTGCGCGTTGGAGTAGTCCAATATTTGAACGTTAGCGTAAATAGGCGTTAAACTGGATCTGAAATGGAAGATTAGTTGCGGATGTTACTCTTGTGAACTATTTGAACTGTTAGTATGGTCGTGTTGTGATTTTCTTTGACGACTTCTTGTCTGTACCTAGGTGTTAGTTTGGATCCTTTTCGTTTGTTCAGTTTCACGTAAATAATTTCTCCTATGTCGTAAGTCTTTGTCGTTTGTCTAGTCTTGTTGTGTGTCTTAAGGTCTGTCTCCTGTTTCTTTTTTAGCCTTTCGATGTTGCTCAATCGGATGTTCTCAAATTGTTCGGGATTAATTCCGGGGACTCGACCGAGGTAAAGTTCGACTGGCTTTTTACCCGTGGTCGAGTGGATGGTAAAGTTGTACTCGTTTACGGCACGTTGTAAAAGCTCTTCGAAATTACGCGGAGGGTCGTCCCTTTTAAGGCATCTCATGATCTCTCCGAGCGTGGAGTGCCATCGCTCCACCTGTCCATTTACCTCGCTTTTGTACGGCGGTGTAGTATAGACAGAGATCTTTAGTTCATCTTCTATAAGGGATCTTATTGAGGCTGACCTGAGAGAACCCTCGTTGTCGATGACGATTCTCTCGGGGATACAGAAAAAGAATAACAAATCGAGTAACGGTTGCCTTATATCTTCCGCGGACTTGGACGCGATTATTTTAGCCTGGCCAAATTTAGTGAACTTGTCCACAGCTCTCAATACACGATGTTTTTCTGTTGAGAATAGATCAAGGTGAACCGTATGACCTGGGTAAGAAGGTATTGGTGTTGGACACAGGGAGGGTTTGTTGGGGTGCCTATCGTATTTGTTTTCCTTACAAGTTTGGCACCGTTTCGCAATGGCTTTAATTTGGCTGACATTCTCGGAAAATAGAAGTTCTCTAAGAGCTGCATCCTATTTTCCTCGGCATTGCGGTGTGCTCTCCGGTAATTGACGTTTTGTAGTTTCAAACAATAATGAAGGGCCTGTGGCAGATCGGCGGGATCACGCATGCTCAAAAGTTTTGGCAAATCGCCTTCGAGTCCCCTAACGAATGTGTCTAGGGCCTTTGCTCTGTATGACTGAGTCATGACGTTTAGAGCATCTTGGCTTAGTTCCATAGAACCTAGTTTGTTAAGGATCAAGGACAACTGATGGTAAACTGCCTGGTAGAATTCGGGTATAGTGTTCCGACCTTGGACGAGGGTAGTCATCTGGTACTCTAAGATACCGATGTCCCTTTTGTCGGCATAATGTAGGGACAGACATTTCGAGATGCGATCCCAGTTGAGGGGAGTATTGTACGATTCAAGCGCCACATCTGCTTGGCCGACAATTTTATTTCGTATTACCGAAAGTATTCCGTAATACTTTGGCGTTCCTTTGAGGTGTTGATAAATCCTCAGGATACGCTCCACACTCTTCTTCCATGAATTAAATTCTCCGGCATGTCCTGAGAACTCCCTAAGGCTCTTCACGACATCCGGGATTTAGTCCATGTCGGATAGCACTCTATCGACTCCAATGTTGATTGGCACGTGATAGTCTTCGCTATTATCCGACGCAGGATTCATGAGCGAATTAAACAGCTCTCTTCCTTGGACACATAACGCTTCTCGCACGATATTGGTTATCATCGAGACGAGTTGTTCGTTATTCGACTGCGCGGTCGGGCCTTCATTATTTGCGTTAGACGTGGAGGCTGCGTTAGACGCGGCGTTGGCGTTGGCGGCGGCTTCGTTTAATATGGCAGGTCTAATGAGATTCGATGGGTTTGACATCGTTTGACACGAGATAAATTCGATTTGGGTGTTCGAAAAATTTAGGTATGCGCACAACTTAAAGATACACGAAATTTAGGTGTTCGAAAAGTTTAGATGAAAAGTGATGGGAATTGATATGGAAATGGATCGATGTCCTAACAACTGAATTTCTCGCGGATTTCAACAGAACGACTATTCACTGCCTTTTTGGTTGAGTCGAGACACGGAATTAACAAAATCACAAGCACTAGACACTTTAGTTTTAGTATCCGGAAGATATTTGGGGAAAATAAAGAAATGGCTTACTTACATTAGAATAAAAATGTATGGCGTCGCTAGCATGTTCGGGTTCTGGACCATTCGTGTCGAAGGGGTGGCTAGAAGTTGGTTGTCCTTCGCTTTCCTTTTTGTTACTCTCGAACTACTCGGGGGCCACTTCCTTCTTCCGTTGTCGGGCTGGTGACTTGGCTGACCACTTGTGTAAATCGCGACGATGCGTTTTGGTTAATCGCGTAACTCACGATAATTAACAATCCCGTTTTACAAACGTTGCGAATGGTCCCTGCTCGGGCGCCAGTTAAGTTTTTATTAGCGACGGTAGCCAAAAAAAACACAAATGTTTTATTATTTTCGTCTTTATTGCTCGGATTCTAAATATCGACTGAATGTTTTACAAACTACAATAGAATCAATTATTTCCTTAGCCTAATTCCGCTGCGTCTGCAGATTGCATTTTACTCATTCTTGGAAAATATGTCGGTGCATAATTATGATGTATTTTGCTGATGCGCGTGTTGGGCCGGATGCGCGTGGCTAACTTATATACGTACATTGCTTTACCTACGGAAGCTCCTTTAAGATGTTTAAATTTTCGTAGAGACAAAAACAATATACCCTATATAGTACTTTGTTATATATTACAGTTGACCAAGGTCAGGGGTCGGCAATATTTTAAGGATAGTTCGCCACTTTTAAAAGCAACATATCTGTGTCATCATACACTGTCGAACTCGAACTCGAGCACGAACCTAGTACAAGTGGACCGGTTTTCTTCGCACCTATGTGAAGTGAAGTGTGTGTCAGAGGACATTTGTACCAGGTTCGTGTTCGAGCCGCACAATTACCGGACAATTACAAATGAAACTGAGTGCAAGAAAGCAGACTGAAATTCCGTTGCTAGCACTACGACAACTGACTGTACTTTTTGAAAATTTGTGTTAGATGTTACGAAAGCGCTTGCAGACGTTATTAAATGCACGATTAAATGACCGCATACAAGTCATTTAGAACGCTCCGCTATACTATTTGCCCTAACCCCTAATGGGGTATAGTACATTAACGACGTGGTTCACATTTTGTTAGCATAAACTGGTTTCGTACGATGCATGTCACTACCATGAATCTCCTGCCCACTTAGCATACTTAGCATACCTGCGAGCAATCAAGATAGGTTGTGGCTTACTCGGAGACTCCACGTCGAGATTCAAACCCGCGAATAACCGGTATTATGAGACATCAGACTGACCTGACGCCTTAACGCACTAAGCGTCAGCCTCCCCTGCGGTGATAAGTATTATGATTCATTGTCTTTGCATAGGACGGGGTATGCCCCCCAAAAATTAATCGTAGCTCCGCAACCCTTCATCATAGAAAACTCTCCTTGATCTCAAATTGTCCAATTGGTAGTCAGTCCTCTTGGTAGTCAGTTAGTAATCTCTTTTACTTATAAAGGAGTCAATTCCCGCTATCAATTTCACAGGGGATACACATGCACAGGAAAAACGGACGAACATTTTGTAGAATCCACGGACATTAATTAATTTAATTTAAACTGACGAAAAATCCGTAAAACTAACTGACGATAATTAGAGGTGCTAAACCCACCTAGGTCAAAAATCTTGATTCGAACGTCAAAATTTCTAATTTTCAACATTTTAAAGGCTTATGCCGTAATGTTACAAAACGGAATATCGGTCTGCTTTTTCGCAATGATACTTGTGGCAGTGGCTTTAATCGAAATACTATTCGAACCAAGACTGTGTACTTAAATAGGGTCGGGTTATTGGCGGTTTTAATGACGTCTTCAACCGTTTCGAAAAGAGTTAGTAGGCGTAGCAGGCACCGGCAGACGGGCACAAGCTAGCTTTCCCTTGTGCAGCCAATCAAGTGCTACTTCGGGTTATGTATTACACCCGTGACCAAATACAATACTTTGTCCTCTTTATCTATTGTAGATTTATTATGGACTTTAAATATCTGCAAAACCTACAAGGGTTCACTTGAGAGCGTTCACAGTATGCTCAGATTTTACAATTACCCAGATACTAACTTAAAGTACATAATTCTTATTGACTAGGAGGCCGTCAAAAACTTCTGGAGGGCCTCTGGTTGCCGACCCCTGGTCTAGGGTATACAAATTTGATGAAACTCGGAGTATGATGTACTAGCTCGATTCACTGTGTGGCGACATAATTAATTTTTAGGTAATATATGCAGCTTTGATAGCGCGTAACTACAAGTATTAACATAACAGATTTACAGAAACACCATAAAAGTTATAGAAAATTTAATACTTTAATATTTTTTAATAAATTGTTTGTCTCTAAGATGCGTTATTCAAATATGCATTAAACTAAAAATATCCGGAAATTCTTCGGTTTTTGGAGTGCCGCAGGGATTCCACAAGCGGAAGGAGGTCAAAAACTTAAATTCTGTTCTGACTATTCTAACTCGAGTGGTTTTGCGTTTATTATCTTACGTTTCTAGTAATGTGAGATCGACGTAGTAGTAGTCGATTTGTTCTACATCAAAACCACGTTTTTCCCCTTAAATATGAAATATTCGCAAATTTTCAAATTTAAGTCCTTATTCTTTACATGCCGTTCGAAAGCTAACATAATGGGTAATTTGTTAACTTTGCAGAATTGGCAGTTCAAAGTACCGTTACAATACTATCTTTTGAAATTTCGATGGAAAACCGATTTTGAAATTTCAATAAAGTTTGGGTAGTTGTATCTTTGCGGCCAAAAATAACTGAAGAAGAGAGCAAGTATGTAACTCTCGAAACAATATTATTTTCTTTGAAAAAAAAATAATAAAAATCTTGTCATGGAAACGCGCTCTTTCAATCGTAATCGATACATCGATACATAATTCACCGTACCCTGTGAATCCATAAAAGGCCGGGGACTCGTACGGGATATTCTCTTTTGTTTGATTCATTCGACGAGGAAGACGATTGGCATTAGACGACGCGACGTGGTGAATATAGGAGAAGCTGAGATCGCAACCGTCTTGAGACAAGCAATTAGACGAATAGATGGTGGTGCCAGTGAGGACGACGACGGTGGAGATTCGGCGCGTAGCAATACGAAATACGAGGAACACGATTGTTGGAGATTCGGCGGCGTAACGAAATCGTGAACGGAATTGGTGGAGCGTCGAAATCGTGAGCCGCCCAAAATTCGTAGATATAATTAAGATTAGTGAGTAAGGTCGTGATTACGTGTAGAATTAAATTTTGGATTTCGTGAACGGCCGATACGTTAAAGTACAGCTAGTTTTAAGTGATAAGGATTTCAGAAGAATAATTTTATAACATTTAAACGAAACGCCAGTTTATTTATTTGTGTGAAGTGTGCTCCGGGGTGGTAAAGGAATTTGGAAGGGCGAACCGTTGTTCGTGTGTTCGCACTTGGCATGGATTTGAAGGTCGCGTTGCGGTTGGGGAAAATTTTAAGTATGTGGCGCCCCACGCCCTAGCTCCGAAGCGAGCCGGGACCAACCGCTGACCTTCCGAGAAAATTCGAGTGTAACAGCCTCAGGTATTCTTCCACGGAAAAAAACCGGGAAAACCCCCGTTCGTGTAAACTGGCGAAAAACTATTTTAATGTTTCCTCTGATGAGCGAAACCAGAACGAAACCAGGTTCGTTAGATATTCTTGTGCTGAATAATGAAAACACTTCGATTGAAAAACACACGGAACATTCCTGTTTGGGAAAAAATAGGAGAATTCTCTCTATTTGATTAGAGAGAACTTTCACAAAACCCAAAAAATGTCCGCTTTAAGACCTACAAATTCCCCCGCGTGGGTTCTTCTAGGGTTCCTACCGCCTAAAGCGGAAATGGACTACTTCTAGCAGAAATGCCGCAATGAAGGAATTTTAAGAATTCTCTCTAAATTCAATGGGGAGAATTCTCCTAATATTCGCGAAACAGGAATGTTCCAAACACACACACACTTTATTTACAAAACGAACTACTACTACGCGTACTAACAACAAATGTTAAAACGTCAAACTAGCTCTAACAATAACGACGGCACTACTTTCTGGTTCTGCTTTATAGCGATCCATCCGCCACTGAGTGTCGAGTCTGACTACTTCTTCTCTCCTTCGGTGACATCTGCCTTTTATAGTTGGAAATCCATGCATTCGTCAATTAGCAAAGACTCTAGATTTTTCGAGATGTTCTAGTCTCGGGTTTCCACTGCTCAACGAAGGTTCGAGAATCCGCTTCATTATCGAAGGTTCTGTTTCGAGATGGATCGAGACTATGGTACAGCTTAGTACAGTGTGGGTCGTAAAAGATACCCACTCCTTACACTAAAACATTATGTAAAATACATGTCTTCTTTTTCGCGGCTTATAGCGATACGTTTGTGCATAAAATAAAACTGCGACAACTGAATGCAGAGAATATAGGAAGGTGCTCAATATAGCAAAATCGATTAATATATTAGGTTAATATGTTATCTTTTTTCTTCAAATAAATGAATAATTTGATAGATTTCCATCAAAACTTCCGATTTCCCGTATTTATTGCTGAAAAAGTGTTTGAAGGAACGGTAATTTCTATTTTGTGATTGACTTTCCTCGTGTGTTGAGGTCTCAATTGATCCAACAGACCTTTCGCCGGCCATGCGTGTTTATATTAATAAAATTATAATTGTCAGAGATAATTGTTGGGATACGAGATATTACATCACAAAATACAATAGCTCGTATTTCAAATACTAACGAGATATAACATCGCAAAATATCTCGTGTCCCAACTAAGTATAATGCTTGGGATACGAGTTTAGATACAAGATATTTTTTTAAATGATATTGTACTAAAACCATTGCCCTTCGACTCACGAGGTATAGAGCGATTTTTACCATGAGAATAGCTTACAACCCCAAAAACGAAAAAAAAGTATTACAATTACGCCGTCGCATTGTTTTTCCAGGAATACACGATGCTGAAGCCGAGAAAAATGTTTGTCTAAAGGCATTTTTGGGATTTTTTTTAGTAGTCAGCTTTATGAGAAAAATAAAATTGCTGCTTTCACAATTTTTTACAATCTGTGCCCATTCTATTTTATACAAAATTTAAAGGTATACTGCGAGGAAACTTCTTCCTTTGTATGATCCAGGTCTGTTTCACGTAACCGTGTCCGAAAATAATTGATCATCTTGCCCTCGTCCCAAAAATCTTCATAAATCTTCTCGAATTGCATCTCGATAAAGTCGTTCGCCCTGCCCGAATCGTCCAAATATTCACGGAATGCAAGGTGGGAATGGTGAAATTAATTTATAAGGATACACGGGAACCAAATCGTTTGTGATTCTGGGTATTTTTAAAATAAGAAGAGAAGCGTGACAAGACCCATGTATGGTAAATAGAAAGAAAATACACACACGCAAGAATAATAATTTTTATTATTATTTTACAGATCATATTTTTACGAATTGGGATTTAAATGTTGAAGTATATGGAGACGGGTGGGCGCGGCGAACGCTGAGCAATTTTCCAATGAAAATGTTCATACTGATACTTTTGCCCACCGCTTAAGTTGGACAAAAGCGCTAATTTTGCTAAGCTGCTAAACCTTTTATTGCTAATATTGATCAACATCGAAAATATGCAAGTTCACATGCTAATTGTTTTTATGGACATGTTCGTATCTTCATGTCAATGGAATTGAATTTGGATTTAAACGGCATCTGCAATAGCATAATTAGTTAATGCGGCCCTCAAAAACATGGTTTTCATGCTAATCTCAGTCATTTCATCATCATCGTGGCGCGACAGCCTGACGTCGGGCCTTAGCCGCCTAATCTCAGTTATTTCAGATGCTGTAATGTTTTATTTTTTAATAGTTTCCTGATGGACGGTAAAAGTTTCATGACCATCGGTCATGATCCCCATTCGAAGCATACATCCAAATACATATTTTAAATCGTTTGGCCGCAGAGTTAGCTAGAGCTTCTAATCTGTCAATTCTAACCCGCTAAATATATTTCAACCAGCTAATCTATTAATTCAGTAAACCGTTAATTCTGAAAGCTTAGTCAGTTGCTGCAACTGCTTATGCGTATCTTTTACCTATTTATGTTAGCCAAAACCTCTTCTCTAATTGCCTTGACCCCTCCAGGGGCATGGGCGCGTCAACATCTCTAGCATTTGTATGCCTTGCTGACGTTTTAATAGCATATCCACTTTTCGGAAATGCAGTTGCTAGCATGCACCTCCTATCCACGCCGTCTTTATACTGACAAGCTCGGAGCATTGTGATAGTTCTATTAGTACTCACAGGTAGTTTTTTTTATCGCGCCGAGATTTGATCTCCGAGCTCTAGATTAGTATCGTAGAGCGGTGACCGGACGATCACGGCCACCGAGCGTGACAACAGCAGAAACCTGCTAACGCTAAAAACAATTAGCTGTTAAAGAAATAAAAGACATGCTAATAGCCATCTATCTCTAACTGATACAAATGTGTATCTGTACTTGGTGAATTATCGCGCGTGTTCCGCGGGAAAAATTGTCAAAGTTTAGTGTTCCTCAACTTCAAAGACATTGAGAACCACGGATATAACATATCAAAAAATTAGAACTTATTAACCTTTTTCAAGGTAAGGTCAATTCACCACCGCGGACTTATATGGCAATAGCAATGTCATCCGCATAAGTAATGCTTCCAACTAATAATTTCGGACTAGGATATGTCTTTTTCAAATAAAAGGATTCAAAAGTACACATTTGCAAGAGAAATGAAACCGGAATATAGAGGGCTACGCCCGCAATCCGAGGGTTTTGTAGCAAGCGCTTATTTTGGTATATAAATATCGGCTCCTTGCTCTCCTTGATGCCGTTTAGATGCATAAAAAAAACATAATTAAAATGTCTTACTCGCTTACATTTTACATGCCAATTCATATTACGTGATTGTAACGAAACTTAGAACATATTATTGCCTAAGGTGTTGATTATCGTTGGCCATCAGTATTTTTGACCTTGAACGTGTTCAAGGCATGCAGGGGTGTGCTAACTGTAACTATAGAAATAAACTATTATTGACCTATTCTGAGAAGATATACAGATTCCATTATTTTCCATTTTTTTTTCGGAACCCACCTTCCTGTAAGTTTTCATAATTCTACAATAAGTATGACGGTCTCGAACTGCAAGGGGAAGGGGACAAGTTACGAACTAATATTTTCTCCTCCCCCAATGTTCCCCTTTCTACAAATTTCAAGAAAATGCGAAAAAATAGAATGTACTCAACATTACCTTTCTCACGACACCTCACTTGCCTATACCAGTCGATAAAAAAAATTAACCTTAATTTCGCCTCTATGTGATTGTAATGAAACTTCGAGACATTATTGCCTATAGTGTTGGTTATCATTGGCCATCAATATTTTTGACCTGTGATGCGTTTAAAGAGTGCAGGGGTGTGCTAACTGCAACTATAGAAATGTACTATTATTAACCTTTTTTGATGAGATATCAAAATTCAACGATTTTTGGTTTTCTATCCTAGTGAAATATCATATCGCGAGGTACAGTCGCGTGACTGACGATGACGATGATGGTGACGCGCGACGACGATGCAAACGGACGGCTTGACTGGAACGCAGAGACACTTGCGAGTTGGTGCAAGTATCTTTTATCTTCACGATTTGCTGACGCAGCAGGGCGCAGGCATAGCCATGCCTCGTACCATCCATGTGTGCTCGTTCCCATGGATGTGCTTGCTCGGCACATATTTTAATGGCTCGCTCCGATTACATTTGGAATTGCTTCCAAATGTACGGACTCAAGTGGCAGCGTCCATGTGCTTGCGTGGTCAGCACATTGTATCCGTATCGTATGTGTGGTACAGTAATCGGGCGAATTAGTGCTGCCGCTCGGGATTGCTGTGCCGCCACAAAGGCATCGTGCATTTCAAACTATTGGGCTACACCAAAACGCGTTTCCTGGCACTCGGCCCAGCCAATGGTACAATTTTGAAATTTTTTGAGCCGCTTAAAGAGTATTTCTTGACTTTCACGAAATGTCCGAAGATCATTGAGTAGTTTTTCAATTCACCCTTCTCAAAACAGTGGCTGCTCTTCGTGAAAGATCAGGTAATCTATCATGTTATTTTTTGATCGAACGCTACGTTTTTAGTTAGCGGTAGACGAATGATGAAAATGGAGGGATAAATGTCATCGAAAGCAATGTACAATACATAAATATAGAAGGTATGTGAAGTTGTTCGCTGTGAATACAGACATTAGTTTCGATATACTTTTTTCTTTGTCGAAAAAAAGACCGAAAAAGGACAGAATTCTGAATCGGAAAAAAAGGAGTGTGCTTTTAAAACCAGTATAGTTGGTAGCATTACGCATAAGCAAACGTCTTGCAGCTGGACACTTTCTGGTTTGAAAGTAGTTTATTGACAGTTAGTTCCAGGGAAAAGGAGAGAGCACTTCATTTTGGGAAATATCCCTGCCAGGGCCGTCGAGAGAAAATCCGAGCCCGGGACTCAAATTTTGTGGGGCCCCATAATATGATATAATAATGATGGAAGTTGTTGCACGCATTTTTTCGTGTTTGAAAGAATTCAGAAATACAGTTTTCAATAAATATAGTTTGCATTAAAAATTCTGCTTAAAAAATTGATGTGTTTATTACGAATTCATAAGCATCTGACTATCATCGACTTCAAGACAATTTCCCAATAAAATTTTAAATTGACTACACTGTAAATATGTAGAAAGAAACGCTAGTCAAAACACTTAAATAAACTAATTCGAAAATGTCTAAAGTGTAACCCGTTGAGAAAATCAGAGAAATCATTTTACAGTTATAGCCATTTTATCGTATTTGTAGTGCATATTTTGCTCATTCACCACAATCTCCACCCCGAGGACATCGCTTCTTCGGCGACTTATGACATTTTTAAGGGAATCGCTAACCTTTTTTAACATTTATTTACTTTTTCGGGAACACTGACACTTTTTAGCAAAATTATTTTATTAAAAGAAGACTAAAATCAACAATTTGAGATCAAGAAAAAGCCATCTACGATGTGTAGTTGTTGACGGCCGGTTTTCCATCCTTCCTGATTTTTTTTTAATTTTTCTCATATCTGGGCCCCTCAAAAAACACGGGCCTGGGGCGAATCGCTTCTTCCGCACCCCCCTCTCGGCCCTGACCCCTGTATTTTATTCAATATAATGTTTATAAATCAATTTCCAGTATTTTTCCGAATATTCCAAACCAAGCTCTATATACCAAACATTCCATTACACTACTAAATTGAGAATGTTATAGAATATGTTAAGTTGTAAAATTGTTACTCTATTCTTTATCATAAATATTACGAATATACTATCGTATATATCGTTACGGTATTAACTAGTTTTTCTCTTATTGTTATTTCAGAACATTGCAGTATTAACAATCTGAACATTCTGCAAGTTTTCAAGTCGCCATGATTATAAATTAAGCATGAATTAGGACGCTTAACCAATTAACGTCCAATAAAGCACTAAACAATTTCTCTCCTAATCGGTAGGCTCTTTTAATTGAATAAATTAAATACATATATACAACCATAATAACTGCATCCCTCCAATTCAATCCACAAGTATACACGTGTGCTTGTTCGTGTGATAATTAAAATACGCAAATGAGTGCCCTCATAAATTAAAATCCCTTTTCGCAAAATATGTAGATAACGCAGCTTAACCGATTGCCCTTAAACCGGAGAACTTAAATTTTGAATTTATTTTATTAATTCAGATAAAAAAAACTAGTCGATATATGATTTTTGTATAATTAAATGTTTAAATGTGCTTTACATATTTTTGTGGAGTGTTTTGATGTAGTTGATGACGATAAAAGAAACTCCGCCCGGTGCATTGGCAACCACCCCACAGTTACATAAATGGGTTAAATGTGTACATAAATAATTCTCATATCCTCTCACAATCCCTTTGATAATATATTGTGTAAAGTTTGTAGTGCATTCTATGTACATAATACATCTATGTCATTGCTATATTTAATTTTAATTTCAATCAATGTGTGTGCAGTGTTCAATTCCATTTCCTGGAAATTAAAAATTTTATTTTATTCCAAATCCAATCAGATAATATGCCTGAAAATTCCCTTTGCTAATAAATATAGTTATTAAAAATCAAATAAACGTAAAATATAGCCCCTTGGCCCCCTTTGTCATAATTAGATAGCCCCTTATGTCAAATTGGTGTGATGAGTGTGTGATGATGTGATGAGAGGTTATAAAATGCACGTGTGTTAAAAGTGTTATCCGTAAAAAATATCAGATAACAAGAATTTAAGAAATAAATTACAATGAATGTGATTTTAAATATTTATAAATGTAATAATATTAAGACGACTATGTTTTTAGAAAACGGTGTATTCTGAAAGTGAATTCATTTGGCGCTTGTGTACGGGACCCCGAGAGCCTCATGATGAATGAGGCTCCGAAAAAGGGGAATCCCACGCTATCGATCGATCGGGCGGCATTTCTTCTTTTGCGGGTGAAGAAGGCGTTCAAGAAGAAACGGCAGCAACGAAAGGAGAAACAGTAAGTACAGTTTAGAATTTCTTATTCCCCACTACATTTCCTATTAGATACATAGATTAGCGGGAGGTTCATGACATTGCGATTGGGACTTACAACATCTCATATCAGAAAGAGAATTGGCACGTCTCGGTCGAGCTACCTCTGACCGATCATAAGCATATTTGATTTGACATAATCGCGTTGAACCAAGTCAATTCAAGCGAAACACCTAATTTTTATAATCTTCACGGATCCACCTCCTGCACATCCATGGCCACGAACGTCGTCGTGGACATGACTCGAACCCGAAACGCCGGTAGTCAAATATGAGACTGATGTCTCAACAATAATCATATTGACTGCCAAACTATGTTTCTAAATTTGGTTGAAATCGGCCCACTATTTCATATACCTCTCATAGGAACAGTCAAATCGGAACAAGTTTTACTACTAATTTTAAAGTGACGAATGTACCACTAGTCACCACTAGTATATGAACTTTGTCATGAAGTTTGTAATGCACAGAAAGAAAAGCATCTCCGACCTTATTGGGTTGTCCGGAAAGTTATTTCGTTTTTTTTTTCATGATTTTCAAACATTTATCAATTACATATTACCATGGATTGTGGATTTATTAGCATCATTACCCGGTCGGCCATGTAATACGCAGGAGTTGGATGAAATGGTGCAGACTTTTACAGGGGCAATAAAGAAGTCTATTGCTAAATCATGCCCTGTTAGCAAACAAAGGGGAAGGGCTAAACCGCCATGGTGGAACCCTCAGCTCAGTGAGCTTAGAGCCACATGTAGAAGGAGCTTCAACAAAGCCAAATCTTCAAAGCAGAACTCGGACTGGGCAGTTTATAAGGGTCACCTCGGTCTATATAAGAGTGAACTGAGAAGGGCTAAGCGTAGTTCGTGGAGATCCTTCTGCGAAAACATTGATAAGTCTAGCGATTTATCTAGGCTTCGGAAGATCCTATCCACAAACCCTACTATTCCTAGTTATTTGCAAAAGGACGACGGCACATGGACGTCCTCGAGCCAAAGGATGATCGAGGTTTTGCTTGACACGCATTTCCCAGATAGCTCTCCTGTTTCATCTCCTGGAACTACTACTATTGCCAATATGGTGCCATGTGATTCCTCCTCTTTTCTCACAAAGGAAAAGATTGAATGGGCGATAACCAGCTTTGACCCTTTCAAGTCTGCTGGCCCCGATGGTATCATTCCGGCAGATCTACAACACATACAGGACATTGCGTACCCTTGGTTGGCATCTATTTTCAAAGCCTGTCGGGAACTCGTATACATTCCTCTACTATGGAGGGAAGTTAAAGTGATCTTTATCCCGAAAGCGGGTAAAAGTTCTCACACACATCCGAAGGATCTTCGACCCATCAGCCTATCATCGACTCTGCTAAAAGTATTGGAGCGGTTGATCGACACACACCTACGGAGCGTTATTCCAACGAATCTTCTGTCTATGTCCAAACACGCCTATTGGAAGGGCCGATCTGTGGATACTGCTTTGCCCTCTCTAGTAGGCTGCATTGAAAGATCCCTCGCCTGTAAGGAATATAAGACATCCTGACGAAATGGGCTGGTGAGGTTGGGGTCAAAGCAAATCCGCAGAAAACGGAACTCGTTCTCTTCACTAGAAGATATAGTATACCTGCATTTGCACCACCACTGATGGAGGGCACAAGGCTCATACTCGCTGATAAAGCCAAATTTCTTGGACTTATCCTGGATAGTAAATTATGCTGGAAGGCAAACATTCAGGAACGTGTGAGTAAGGCTACTGTTGCACTGTACTCTTGCAGGAGGGCCATAGGAAAAAAATGGGGATTGCAGCCGAAGGTGGTCTACTGGCTATACACATCGCTGCTGCGGCCCATAATGATGCATGGGATTGTTGTCTGGTGGACGGCACTTGGCATCGCATCGTACAGAGCTCTGTTGGAAAAGGTCCAAAGAACAGCATGTGTCGCCATGACGGGAGCCCTAAGAACCACCCCGACTGCTGCCTTGGGCGGAGGCAAAAATAGCAGTAGCAAGACTAAAAGCTTGACAGAATTTCCTCAAACTAAACCCTGAGCAGACCAACTGGGTAAATGAGGACCATGTACTCAGTATGCCATCAGACCATTTGGCTAGGGAGCTTTGCTTTAAAATTCCATTCTCAACCGAAATATGGAGCAGAGAGGATTGGAATCTGAAGCTCGTCACTCTCCCCTCAAACGTTGTTACGTGGTACACAGATGGATCTAAAACCGAAGATGGTACAGGGGCGGGCGTCGTAGGTCCGTCTCAGAAGATATCCATTCCAATGGGAAAGTACGCCACGGTATTTCAGGCGGAAGTTCACGCAATCGAGACTTGTGCGAACACATGCTTAGCAGCTGGATACCAAGGCAGGAATATTGCAATCTTCACTGACAGCCAGGCGGCGATCAAAGCACTAAGTAACTTCTCCGTCTCGTCGAAAGTGGTGCTTAGTGGTCGTGAAACCCTGCAGAGATTAGGCTCCGTAAATAAGGTTACCATTTACTGGGTCCCTGGACACGCTGGTATCCCAGGAAACGAAACAGCGGACGAGTTGGCCAGGGGAGCATCTGCAACCCCACTCGTCGGTCCGGAGCCATACTGTGGAATTCCCTTGTGTAGTGCAAGACGGCACATCAGGGAATGGGAACACTCAGTAACCATCGCGCACTGGGATAATACCCCTGGTCTTAGACAGGCCAAGCTGTTTATAGCTGGCCACTCACGCAACCGTACCCACGAACTGCTGAGACTACGCAGAAACCGGGTTAGAACTATTTGTGGGCTCCTTACGGGTCACTTTACCCTGAGGGGTCATCTGCATAGAATGGGAATTGTCTCTGACCCAAGCTGTCGCTTCTGTGAGAGCGAAGATGAGACTTCCCAGCACATTCTCTGTGACTGTGATGCACTTCATCTCCGACGCTTGAAGTGCTTCGGCGATGCATTCCCTGAAGCGGAAACGATTGCCTCACTAACATTCGAACAGCTGAGCAGATTTGTTGGGATGATTGGTCTCGAGAATTAGTCAGATCACTAATCTGCGTAGACTTTAGGGTGTAGCACAATAGACTTCCGGGTCGCAGTGCTTGTTGGCCCTCTGGGACAACTGCCCTCCATCTAATCTAATCTAATCTAATCTGGGCGCACTGTTAGACTTGATTCCTTTCGATATCTTCGTAGAACAAATGGCGGCGAACACTGCCATCCGCTTTCGCGAAACCGGTCAGTGGACCGGGGCAATCATAGGCCATTCGACTGTTTTGAACAACACTGGTGTTCCCGTTGTGACGCAACACCTCACCGAAATACCTTTTCGACAAGGGCTTCACTAGCCTCATCCCATCGAGGAATGCGTGGCTAGAGAACGCTAATTTGGCATCTGATACCATCAGCATTTTCACTGACGGTTCTAAGACTGAGGAAGGGGTTGGGGCTAGTGTATATTCGGAGAAGCTGCGTATTGGCTTATCGCTCCATCTGCCAGATCACAGTAGCGTTTTTCAGGAGGAAGTTTGTGCAATCTCCGAGGCGGTAACATGGCTTGCGCGTAATGTCATATCTGCTAGGGATGTTATAATATACACGGATAGTCAACCTGCAATCAAATCGCTCAGTTCCGTCTTGGTTATGTCAAAGATAGTGTTAAATTGCCGCAATTCTCTCAGTGAGATGGCGAGATTTTTCAACATTACCCTGTGCTGGATACCAGGCCATAGTGGTTTTTCTGGTAATTGCAAAGCTGATGAACTGGCCCGGGCTGGAACTACCAATATGACAAGGGAATGCTTTCGTAGCACTGGGATGCCTTTAGCAGCCTGCAAACTGGTCAATAAGGCGTTGGCATACGATAAGGCTAACACCAGATGGTGTAATGGCAGTACGTGTCATGCAACTAGGCAAATATGGCCGAAAATGGACCCCGGCCGCTCTCGCAGGCTATTGCTGTTGAGCAAAAACCATTTTAGAAACGTGGTGGGGCTTATCACTGGGCACTGCCTTATTGGGGAGCATGCTTGGAGACTTCGGCTTCCACACAATGATTACTGCAGGAGCTGTGGGGACGAGGAGGAGGAGGAGATTCCTTTCCACCTCATGTGTGCTTGTCCTGCCCTAGCGAGGCGCAGGAAGGATATCCTTGGGTCCTACTTCTTTACTGAGTTGGATGAATTAAAGGATGTTAAGGTCGATCGGCTTCATCGCTTCATTGTCAGCTCTGGCTGGTGTAATGACTGAGGTAGGCTCGGGTTGCTGTACTAAGGGGTATCACAACGGGCCCAGTGGGGTCTAAGTGTGCTTTGATCATTGTTTGGTTGAAGCAGCCCATCTAACCTAACCTAACCTGCATATTACCATTTTGTTCGATGACCTTTTGCCATCTTTCAGTCAGCTTCATAATGCCGTGCTCGAAGAAAGTGTGGTCTTTAGAAGCAAAAAACTGAAACAACTCATTTTTGACAGCCTCATTCGAGACGAAAGTTGTTCCTTATAAATGGTTCTGCAGTGAACGGAATAAGTGGTAATCTGATGGTGCAAGTTCAGGGCTATACGGTGGATGAGGCATCACTTCCCAGCCTAAGGCCAATAATTTTCTACAAGTGACCAAAGATGTATGGGGTCTGGCGTTGTCTTGATGGAAGATGACACCCTTACGATTTGCCAGTTGTGGTCGTTTCTTCTTGATTTCTTTGTCCAATTTCACTACCTGGTGACTGTACACATCTGAATTGATTGTTTGGTTCCTTGGGAGCAGTTCAAAATAAAAAACACCTTGGAAATCCCACTAAACAGACAGCATAACCTTCTTTTGATGGATATCTGCTTTTGTTGTCGATTGTGCAGGTTCATCTCGCTTGCCCCAAGATTGTTTTCGCACGACGTTGTCGTAAACAACCCATTTTACATCGCGCGTTATGAATCGCTTCAAAACTTTGTCGATTTCGTTATGTCTGACCGGCAAATCGCAAATGTTAATTCGTTTGGTGAGGTGAATTTCCTTCAATTCGTGTGGAATGCAAATATCGAGCTTACTAACGTATCCCAGCTTCTGTAAATGTTTGTGAACGGTTGATTTGGATATGTTGACTTTTTCCGCTATCTCCCGTGTCGTACTGCGCTGGTTAGCTTCGATCATTGCCTTTATTTTGTCGCCATCGCCAGCTGTTGGACGACCAGAGCGTGGTGCATCACTGACATCAAAATTTCCGGAACGAAAACGAGCCAACCAATTCTGGCACTGCAGTTCTGTTTATGAGTCTTCACCATAAACATCAGACAATTTTTTCCGCGCTTGCGTTTTTGCCTTTTCTACTACGTTCCTAAATTTGGTTGAAGTCGGAACACTATTTCATATACCTCTGATAGGAACGGTGAAATCGGAACAAGTTTCACCACTAATTTCAAGGTGCAAGTGCACCATAAGTCACAACGAAGGATTATACATATGTGTGAAGGGTATCATATCTTCGGCAAGCTAGCCGAAGGCTAGCTTGTTATAATTGCTTTCTTTTCGCCGACAATTGCATATTGGAATGTACAATAGATGTCTTTCGATGGTTCTCCAGCATCCAACTTTTGGCATTGTGTTGTGCCTCTTCGACGGTCCCTTCGAAAAATCGTCACAAATCCACCAACGAGTGAAGTCCACGGACATATTTTCACCGCTAAGAATGGTGCGAGTAGCTGAGGCTGACCGAGGAATTGTTTAGTGCTCTTGTCAATTCTGTTCTCTTCAGTGTTGCCATCACGTCATATGCTGATTGTTAATACCGGCTCTCTTCAGAAAAGAGACATAACTAAATATTCTGCCAATTAGTTTTAGTAGAATACCCTACACGGATGTGATCGCGGGTGTATTAACTTTGTCATGAAGCTTGCAACGCACAGAAGGAAGCATCTCCGATCATATAGACTATATACGAGTATACATTCTTGGTCAGTATGATGAGATATTTTATGTCATTTTGTAAAAGCGTCACCTATGGTAACGCTAGCACGGGTAGGATACAGGTTAACATGTGCCGGAAAATCGATTTGAACGATTTCTAAATTGAACGATATTAGTCTAAATACCAATTAATTATTATTATCATATAACATAGACAACTGGCAGACTACCTCGACGAATTATGCGTGGCGCTGTGTTATGCTTGAGAATCAAAACGATGACATATTCATTGAGCCACCTGAATGAGGCATTTGGCATTAAAGAAGATTCTGAAAATGGTTCTATCGAAGAAGTTCTTACTGATGCTATTACTTTGCCTTAACCCCTAGTGAGGCATAGCGCGTTAACTACCTTTGCGTGCCATCGTACTCTGTTCTTCACAAGAGGGTGCAACTTCCCAAATGACTTAGCCAGCACCTTGCACTCCTTTGCCACAGATCGACGTCATGTGATTTTAGGACCCCCTCTTGGTCGGCCTTGGTTGAAATGGGGTTCAATTTCATGGCATGCAATGCAATGCAGTTATCATTCTTCCGCAATGTGTGACCAATCCACTGCTATTTTCAGCTGCGTACCAACTCGCTGATTGGCATCTGACCCGCACGCCGACTTAGCAATCGCGAACAACTCCACCTTCCTCAACCTTGATTCCAGTTGCATATGCTCCAGGACATTCCTTTAAGTGTTAATGTAAAAAGAGAGAGAAGTTTAAATACCTTCCAAATTAACTATTTTCATCATTTTGAACGCGGCAGCCACGATGTTAAAAACGAAATTTTGGTTTAGTTTTTTGTAGGGGAGTGTCCTGAAAAAAATGTTGTTCGGATCAAGATTGCACTTTCGAGAAGGTCAATTTATGTAGGATTTTCAAATCGTAATCCATCTTTTTCATACAAATTTCAATACTTTAAACTTGTCTGCCACGGTGGTAGCAACGGAATTTTTCTGCCTTTTTGCATTTAGACGTCTGGGTGGGTCCCTAACAAAATAGTAATAAAATCAAGTATTTGCAATTGACTTCCATCAAATTTTTACCACCTTTGACTTTGTCTGCCACCACTTTAGCAACACCTTCATTGTATGCCATCCTTTTTATACCCTAGACTTATAGTATAGGGTATATTGTTTTTGTCACGACGAAAATATGTAACACCTTAAAGGAGGCTCCGGAGGTATAGCAATGTATTTATATATAAATGATCAGGGTCACCTCCTGATTCGATTAAGCCATGTCTGTCTGTCTGTCCGTCTGTCTGTCTGTCCGTCTGTCTGTCTGTCTGTCCGTCTGTCCGTCTGTCCGTCTGTCCGTCTGTCCGTCTGTCCGTCTGTCCGTCTGTCCGTCTGTCCGTCTGTCCGTCTGTCCGTCTGTCCGTCTGTCCGTCTGTCCGTCTGTCCTTCTGTCCGTCTGTCCGTCTGTCCGTTTGTCCGTCTGTCTGTCTGTCTGCCCGTTTGCACGATAACTTTCGATAGAATGAAGCTAGAGCCTTGAAATTTTGGTCAAATGTTGGCAGTATGATCTATTGATGGTATTGAAAACGGGAATGAGCAGGCCAAGAAAACGCCTACCTCCCCTACATATGATAAAAACTTAAAGTATAAGATTGCTCTCACGAGTAATCCACCAAAGCTAGAGCTTTTCATGTTTATTAAAACTCCCGATTTAATAAACATGAAAAGCTCTAGCTTTGGTGGATTACTCGTGAGAGCAATCTTATACTTTCTTGGGAAAATAAAATCGATCAGTTAAAAACTAACGGTAATTTTCTTACAAAGAACCGCGTACTACCCTACTTTTCATGTTTTGTGTCTATAACTCTTGAACCAATTGACGTAGACACCTGATTTTTGGCATGTAGCCCTAAGATGAGAAGTTGCTTAAGGTTCTGTAAGTTGGGCATAATCAGATCAAAGGAACGCCTACCTCCCCTACAAATTTCAAAAAATTAAATATTCCTTTAATTACGATAACTTCCGATAGAATGACACTAGCAAGTTGAAAATTTAGTGGAATGTTTCTAGTAAAACCTACTTAGTTGGAATTGAAAATGGGCAAGATCCGACCCGGGGAACCCCCACCTCCCCTACAAATGAAACTTCAAATAAGCGATAATTTTTGATAGAATGAAACCGGCGACTTGAAATTTTGGTCAAATGTTTGAATTGAGATTGAGCTAGTTGGCATTAAAGATGGGTAGGATCCGACCTAAGGAACCCCTACCCCCCCTAGGATAAGCGATAACTTACGACAAAATAAAGCTAGCGACTTGAAATTTTGGTCAAATGTTTGTAGTGGGATCCAGTTGGCTAATATTGAAAATACGTAAAATCCGACTAACGGAACCCCTACTTCCCCTACAAATGAAACTTAAAATAAGCGATAACTTTCGACAGAGTGAAGCTAGAGACTTGAAATTTTGTTTAAATGTTTGTAGGGTGAACTAATTGTTGTTGGTTGGTGGCAATGATGGGCAGGATCCGACCCAAGGAACCCCTACCTCCCCCACAAGTGAAACTTCAAATAAGCAATAACTTTGGATAGAATGAAGCTAGCGACTTGAAAAATTCGACAAATATTTGTAGAATGGGTTAGTTAGTTAATGGATTTTGAGAATGGTCAAGATCCCACTGAATGAGCGCCAACCTCCCCTATGAACTGGCCATATAGGAGTCCCACTTTTAATGCATATGCTCGTTGCCAATTGGTACTTTTGGTATCACCACTAGGTCTGTACAAGTCTAGAGTATATACGCTTCGGACTCCGGGCCGAAGCAAAGCTTCGACCTGGTTATCATTATAAATGGACCAGGAACTATAACCATGCAAAAGACCAGCAATTTGCAAATGACTTGACTTGCCTCGAATTTTTACCACTTAAGGAAAAAAAAAATCTAATTTTTTTTATTGCACAAATTGTTAGCTTAACAATTTAAGAATACGCTGCCAAAATTTCAAAGCAAAATTCGTATTCGTTTAGATTTTATGAGCATAGAACCGAGCGTTCATCAGATATAGTCTGCAGGCTCAAGCGCTCTCTAGGGGGTAGGGCAGAGCACTATCTCAGGTAGTCGCTTTATGTACTTACGTAGCCTTGTAGCGGAACCCCACTTTTGCATCTTTGATTTCGAATAACGGTATAGAAGGTACTAAAAGTATCAACAAAAGAGATTTTTCGATTATATTCTGTTTTTCAAACGCGTATGTTTCGAAATGACTTTTTTCACATTTGCGGGAAGTCTAACTCAAAAAGTAATGAACCGATAATTATGAAAATTGAAGGTATGATTCTTTATAAAATTACGAAGAATATGAACCAAAATTTGGGATTATATCATATTTTAAGGGTATTTTTTTTTTTGCATAATTAGTGAAAAAAAAATGTGAAAATTTAAATAATTTTATCCAACACCTACAAAATTTTTAATTTCCATTATTTTCACCTGCATTCAGGTTCATATTGTTAGAAAATAAGCTAATAATGTAAAATTAAAACCTTTTTGATTTCGGATAAAAATTAGAATCGCTACACCTACACGTCCCGCAATTGAAGAACTCTAGTTACGGCATGCAGCGGACATCAGTGCGTGACTTTGTTATTTTTGGCTTAAATTATTCAAAAAGAATTCACAAAAGTTGTTCGAAATATGAATAAAATGATTTTAAAATTTGATTGAATTGTAGTTAATTCTTTCCACCCAAAAAAATTCTAAAAAATCAGTGAAAATGAGCCTCCTAATGTGGTTTCGCCCGCTTAAGCGACAAATTTCCTACCTGTTAGCAATACGCTCCGGGAAATAACTTTGTCTTGTACAATATATCTAATCAAATACTGTTCGATGATATCCATTAGAACTATTTGCAAATGACTTTGCTTTTTTGGTAGTTGGCTCTCGGTCTATTACGACCACCTGTAAACTCCTTGATGACCCCGTATCCGGCGTTTAAGTTGTTACTTCTTGCGGCTTCTTCTGCTAAGGATAGAAGAGAATTCGCATATACTCCTTTATCGCGTCGCACACTACACTCAACTTCTCGAGTTTTCTGACGGTAAAGGAGTTCGATGCTGCTTCGATTGTCATATGATGCTGCAGTCAAACGAACCCTGAGCTATTTCCTTTCAACAGTTCGCTGCCATGAAGCGTCGGAAGTCCAGAGCTTATTCTGGCAATCCGGGTTGGTATCAAGGATTGTATCTGCGCTGTCAATGTACACATTCTTTACAGTATCTTAGTTTTCATTTATGTCGCTATGTGAGTGACTACCCAACTAACAAAATCTTCAGAATTAAGCTCTTACACATTGTAAAAAGGTCTCATAAGGCTTTTGTAAGACTCTTATAATGAAACTCTTGCAACAAAGTTAAATTAGCTCTCGTAGCTTAATTATTATAAGAGTATAACTCTACGACAGTTGCTGAGATTCTCCATCTTGTTACAAGACTACATCTATTTACTTGTTATAAGAATTAAACTCTAGAATAGTGTTACTCCCATAAAAATATTTTTTACCAGCATTAGACTCTCATGATACTCATAAGTAAACCTCATAAGAGTTGAAGTTTAAAACTACTTGTAACTACACTCTTATGAAGGTGACAAAATTAAGTATTTATCTCGGGTGTCATGTTATTATAAGAAGACTTAATTCAAAGCAGCCATATTTTCGAGTGATACATTTTTCTGTGTGAAAGTACGACTTTCAATTTACGACGGATTATTATCGTGATATGCAAAATGCAAGAAATAATCCACGATAAATATAATTTAAAACGTTTTTAAATAAATTTTAGGCTACTATGGAGTAGCAATACACTCATTATATTTTTGTCTATACAGAATATTTGCTAATAGATTACTATGAAAGTTGATTACTTTTAAGGCGATGTGGGTTTTCGAGGCATGTCTGATATCGTCTATAAAATTTCAAGTGCACCATTCTTTTGATTGACCAATATGTAATATTGTATTTTACATATAGAATGCACTTTCTATTTTGTCTCATCGAAGAAACAATCTTTCAATTATCCGCTCTGCTTCAGAAACCGTAAGATATTTCTTTTGTACAATACATAATCATTCCCTTTCTAACAAAACCGTCAAAGAGAGTACGGCTCTAATAACAAAACTTTAGTACTTATTATGAAAGTAGAAATGTACTTTTAAATGCACACAAATACATCGTTTCCTTATAAAACTTATGCAGTACTCATAACAGGACTTAAAATTTTGATATATGAGTACGATGAAAATGACACCCATAAGTCCGTCATTTAACGCTTGTAAAGCTCTAACAAAGTCTATGTAGTACTCTTCAAGAGTGAAACTTCGAGAATATAATTCTCCATGTTAGTGGTGTTGAATTTGCGGCGCTTTGATTTTTCGTCGCTAGGACAGCGCACGGCTACAACACGCAATCGAACATTATCGATCATAAGATAATGGTCTCTTCCCCTCCCGATATCGGCGCCCTTCTTGTTCCGCACATCCAGGAGGCAACTCTTGAATCTTTTACTAATGGTAAAGTGGTCGATCTGATATTTTGTGTTCTGCGCGGAACAACAAAAGGTCAACTAATTTTGTGGTGGTCCTTATGCTCAAATATAGTACCACTGATTAAAAGACTGAGAAAGTTACAGTGTCTTCCCATCACATGTCTAAGCTCACTTTTGCATTCATATCACGCATAAACATTATAATGTCACCTTTAGGCGTTCTACTCTGAACGGCGTTTAGTTGTTTGTAGAAGGAGTCTTTCGCCAAGATATTGTCGGGTTCAGTTGGAGCATAACATTGTATAACATAACATTATTGTATTGTTCCACATTTTGGTCCGGAAACTGGCGGTCACGAGCCTGTAAGAGACCTGATCCCAGGATAAGAGACAGTTTTGTGCAGCTCTGGTTAAGACGAGCCCCACTCACGACTACTACCGGAATTCAACATTACAGCGTTACCCATTGGAGAGATAAATTTTCCGCTCTTCCACCATCTTATCGCACTAACTACTAAGATTTCATTCTCTAATTAAAGTAATCGTGCGTTCTGGGGACCTTCTGATCCATTGCTCAAGAGAGTACGTATATTCCAGAATCCAATCTTTGTCACTGTACGATAGCCGAAAGTCATAACTATTGAGTTAGTCCTTATCTGAGGCATAGTTCTCGTTTCGTTAGCATATAGAAAATTTCGGATAGTGCAAGCTGGTGGCATACACATCCTGTCCTTTGTTTGTCGATTTGAACGACAGGCCGTCAAAGGGAAAGGCCGAGGTATTATTTTTGCGCCCAACACCACAGGGGGAATGTTTACCTCAACCAAATCTTCGCACCGCCATTACTGGCGACTTAACTTGGTTAGCAATGGTCAATCATCACTGCCGTTCCAGGGGGCGCCCACGAGGAGGACTATGGAAGAGGATTTTTGTACAGAGAGTTTCCCAGTCTGAAGCTTTAAGCGTACACAGCGTTTTTTCAGCTTAAGAATATCAGCCGACATTCCGACAAAATATCGCCAAATAGGAAAACGCTGTAAGGAATTCATTATTTTTGTGAAAAATACCCGTAGTAATTTTTATTTTATATTTAATATTGGGGGTTGGTGGTCGCGAATAAATCTCGATGATAAAAATCATGTCATGGTCATGAATGAAAAAAGTTGTGGTAGCTCTGTCCCTGGCCCAAATCCCAAGTGGTGTTTTACTTGAAACAGCACTCAAAAGAGTTCATAAAATATTAATGCTTGTACATTCGTTGGAATATTTTTTCATGCAAAATCAATAAATTTTAAAACCACTACGAATATTTACTCATACATCCTTTTGTATACAGGGTGCCCGGTTTGAATGGTTCAGACGTCTACACGTCTACAACCTTCAATACATAATATTAAAAAAAAAAAAAACAAGCGCAAAATAAATTCGAATTAAAACGCTTTAAAATATTCTGGTATATAGTCTTTCCAACAGACTGGGTGTTATGCACTCTACACGTATGGAACTTTCGTATGGGACACCCTGTATAGCCTAACCAACAGGGCAAGATGAATGCCAGTCAGTCTGTTTAACGGTCTGTCTGCGTGTTCACTGTCTCCACTTTTTGCTTTACTTGTTCATAGTATGAAATTTAAATAATTAATTTTTCCCTCATCGTTCGCGCTAAAAGTTGAATGGTTCGTTTCCATTTTATTTCGGATATGCTTTTGTATATCTTGTCGACTATGATATCCTGAAAGTAATAGAATATATTGGGAAGGATATATCCTGGAAACGGTAAAAGGAAAATGTAGTTCGGGGACTTTACACATTCGACTTTTACTACTTCAGGATGAACTTTAGAATGTTCCTAGAAAAAACCGAGCTAGGGGTATTCTCTTCCATTCCAACTGTTATTATTCCAAACCAATATGTACTATGAATTCAACAGCTGTTGAAGTAGCACATATCGTTATAGAACGGTTATATAACCGTCCCAAAACCAGGAGTAGATTTTATAACGTTGAATATTAACGTGAGCGAAACTTTATATTTACGTTCTCCTAACCAGATCAGTAGTCTGGATGGCACAACGGTTAGCACGTGCGCCTTCTACGCACAGGGCCCCGGTTCGATTCCTAGCGAATGCGGTAGTTTTCAATAAAAAGGAGGACTTACATATGTGTCGGACTATGAGCCCACTCATCTGTTAAATGACTACCCATTTATGGGGTAACTAACTCGGTTGAGCGTGTTGCTGATCACACACCTCTGCACAAAACCGTCACGATCTAGAAGAGATGATGCTAGCTCATCTCGAGGCCATGGTTCAAATTGAACTGTTGCGCCAGTTATTTATTTATTTATTTTATTAAAACAGGCGGCCAAGGCCCGACGTCGGGCTGTCGCGCCACGATGATGATGAAAACATTCAGAATGAACGGAATATTGAAATAGCAACGATGACACAATAGGCGTGTTTTTTTGCGTAGCCGTGTAGGGTCCCTGCCCTGGTTGCGCAAAAAACGCTCTAGGGTAGCATCCAGGTTAAATTCCAAATCGTGAAGTTGTCTACACTGACGTCATTTTGCGCGCCTCATATGTGGTGAAAATGATTTACAAATTCGGTTGAAATATTAGTTTGATTATTATAAAATTGTTTTTTTATTGCGACGGCGGACGTTTATAAACTTGGCGTACCGCTCTAGCTTAACAAACACCATTCAAACGAGTTATTTATCAGTGACAGCTACAAGTGCAACTCTACTCCAATGGGTCGCGGGTTCGATTCCCAGCCAATTCTTATCTTTATTTCCCTTTTATTTTGTTCTATTGATATTTTTAGTAATCCTATGGAAAATGTATTATTTAGTAATACTCATGGGCCTATCAGAGCAAGACGTAATATTAGTTTACCAGTGAACTTGGCTGATTGACAAAAACAAAAGCGTGCCAACATCAACATATTAGATTCCACACGACACAAGTGTCATGCATGTGGAACTTAGGGGCTATCGAGTATAGGGTAGCCACCCTACTAAGCTATCCAGGTTAATGTTGTTGGTGTAACGCGTGTGTTATTTTACCCTACACCCGATAAATTCCCAAAAAAACACGATGTATACTTACCTTAGTTGCCGTGTTGATCTGCAGCAGCATCATCGCGGTGTCGTCTACCTGGAAAGAATGAATTGGTCAACAAAAGGAGCGTTCTTTTGCAATTCTTAACCTATAGGTTAGTGAAATAGCACGCAATACAAGAACAATGCAACCCTATACAGGTAAACGCTTAACCTGATAATTTATCGAGGGCTAATCCTGACCTCGATAGCAAACAAGTCAAGCTTTTATTTAGGGCGCATCTACCGGTTGCTAAAATAAGTTCGTGCGTTCGAAGATGTTCCACTGTGCTTTCACCTTATTCACCTCAATTAAATTAAATGGGATTCCACATTTTTTCCAATTGGAAAAACGAATTTTATCGAAATATTATTAAACTACTCGGAATCAATTAGTTTCTTCTAAAATATCACAGTTGCATTTGATAGATTCAATGCTTGCTCTTGATGTAATAGAATGAAGTTTGTTTTTAATATTTTTCAAAGAGTGGAATTATCTTACCACTTAAAATCCAAACTTTATTTGAGACAAAATCCATTTCAAATCAAATACATGCTCTTACCCTGTATGGGTCATCTACATCGTTTTTTTGCACAAAAGCTCGGGGTAACTACCTTTGACCTAGATAGCTGCAAAAGAACGCGCCTAAAGAATCATCACTAAATTAATAGGCGCGTTCTTTTGCAATTCTTAACCTGTATAGGTTAATGAAATAACACGCAATACAAGAACAATGCTACCCTATACCTATAGGTTAACGCTTAACCTGATAATTTATTGAGGGCTAATCCTGACCTCGATAACCCACAAGTAAAGCTTTTATTTAGGGCGCATCTACCGGTTGCTAAAATAAGTTGGTGCGTTCGAAGATGTTACTACTTTGCCTTAACCCCTAGCGGGGTATAGCGCGTCAACTACTCCTGCGAGCCATCGTACTATGTTCTGGGCAATGGGGCGCAACTCCCCGAAAGACTTACCCAGTGCCTGACACTCCTTTGCCACCGATCGACGCCATGTGATTCGAGGACCCCCTCTTGGTCGGCCTTGGTTAGAAATGGAGTTCCATTTCATGGCATGCAAAGCAATGCAGTTATCACTCTTCCGTAATGTGTGACCTATCCACTGCCATTTTCGCCTGCGTATCAATTCGTCGATTGGCATCTGACCCGTACGCCGACTTAGCTCTTCATTTGATATTGTTTCGGGCCAGAAAATTCTTAAAATTCGACGAAGACATGAGTTGACGAAAACTTGCAGCTTTCTGGTAACTCTTACGGAAACTTTCCATGTACTGCTCCCATACAAAAGCACTGACAGTACCAGGGAGCGAAACAGGCCCAGCTTGGTCTTGATGCTGAGATAACTGCTCTGCCAGATTTTGGACAGCATGCCGTATGCGCGTTTAGCCTGGTTGATACGACGAGCGATGTCCTGCTCCGTACCACCATTTTCGGCAACAATGCTACCCAGGTAGTAGGGATGTCAAAACCGGTGGAATGTACCGGTTTTCGGTTTTACGGTTTTTTTTTTCTAGTCGGTTAAACCGTCCAGTTAAAACCGACAGAATGTACCGGTTTTCGGTTGACCGGGTGTTTTTATTAATATTTATTATTTATTGAGCAAATACAAGTTTACAACGGAAATACAAATGGCCTGAACCACCACAGCCACCGTTGTACCCAATCAACATTTGGATCAAATACAAAATGAAAAGGAATACCTAAATAAGGATGGTTTGGTTATCTGTGAAAGAAGCGAACACAAGTAGTTTAATAGAAAGTAGAACAAAAAAGCATTTAGAAATCATCATTTGATATATTAAGATATATGCAGCCGGCCTCATCATTTCGACACTTCGAAAAGTACTTCCATACGCTTACGCAAGGCGCCATTTTAATGTTTATGCCTTGCCCACCAGAAACACAATTAATATCACCGAAGCAGGTACTTTCACTAATTAATACATAAATAACAATAAACATCTTAATCGATAGTGAATACCGATCATAATAACGAAAACGAGCGGCCGAAATAGAATGGGGAGAATATACTCGTACGTAGAATAACAATTCAATGAATTCGATTGCTTACACTTTTAACTGCTGAGAGATGAAGCCGCGATGATGAAATGAGCTTTTGTTTGTATTTGTTTGTATACACTAGAGGAAAAATAAAAATATGACAACCAATGAATTAATAAAATATAAGGAGCAACAGATAGAAACAAAGAATTAATACAATGTAGGGAAAAGAGAGAAGTAGAAAAATCGTTATATGAACAATTTCAAATTAAGGCGGGAAAGATGAAATTTTCCGGTTGCAACCGGAAGGTTGAACAACCGACCGGGCTAAAACCGCGAGAAAGAAAAACCGCAAATAACCCGGTTGACCGTTCTGAAAGGACCGGTATTCGGTTTAACCGTCCGGTTTTTGACATCCCTACCAGGTAGACGAAGTTTTCCACCTTCTCCACAGGCTGCCCATTAATATTGATGGCAATAGGTGTCGGATTTCTTTTTCGCAACGGCAGGCTAAGAACCTTGGTCTTGTTGGTATTAATCTTTAGCCCAACCTTGCTTGCCTCCCTCTCGAGATCTAACGCCATTGCGTGCGGACAGATGCATGATTTTGTGGGAGAGTAGGCATATGTCGTCAGCGTAGTCAAGATGTTGTAGATAAGTTGTCAAAGTCCATTGAATTCCTCTGTCGAGTCCAGATAGGGCTGCATGCAACACATCGCCGATAACAATGAGGAATAGGATTGGTGAGAGGATGCACCCCTGCCGAACTCCACTGCGAATCTCAAAGTCCCCCGACACCTTACCTTTATGCAGAACGCGACATTTCGCGCCGTCATAGGTTGCCTTAATAATAGCCACAAGCTTCTCAGGGATGCCTCTCCTGCGCAAGGCCGCCCAGATAGAATCCCGGTTCACACTATCGAAAGCCTTTTCGAAATCGATGAAAAGCAAGTGAAGCGGAGAATCGTATTCGGCGCATTGCTCGTTGATGATTCGCAAGGTGTTAATGTGATCGACACAGGAGAATCCGGATCGAAAACCAGCCTGCTCTTCATCAATTGTGCTTTCTAAGTGGGCCTTTAGTCTTTCCTGGACGATTTTAGCTATTATCTTGGCAACGGCAGGAAGCACACAAATACCTCTCCAATTATTACAGTCTGTGAGGCTACCCTTCTTTGGAAGTCTGATTATCAAACCTTCCTTCCACTCAGTGGGAAAGGTCTCTGTATTCCACGCTTTATCAACAAGTGGGTGCAGCAAATCGGCAGTTACGCTTGGCGCTGCTTGATAAAGTTCGGCCGGGACACCGTCGAGTCCGGCGGCCTTTCCTCATTTCAGTGCAATAATTGCAGTGACTACTTCCTCTTTAGTCGGAGCAGTGGACCGTATACGCACATTTTGATGGTTAGCTAAATTATCTATATGAGGAGGAACTTCACCAGAGGTTACACGGTTCAAGACCGCGGTGAAATGTTCTTTCCACTGCCTCATTTGATCTTCTTCCAGGATAAATAGCTTTCCATCACTATCCTTCACGATGTTGGCAGGAGTTACGACTACCTGTAAACTTCTTGATGACACTGTATACGGCGTTTAAGTTTTTACTTATTGCGGCTTCTTCTGCTGAGGCTAAAAGAGAATTGGCATAAACCCTTTTATCGCGTCGCACACTACGCTGAACTTCTCGAGCTTTCTGACGGTAAAGGAGTTCGATGCTGCTTCGATTGTCGCCTGATGATGCAGCCAAACAAACTTTCAACTCCTTTCTTTCAACAATCCGCTGCCATGAAGCGTCGGACATCCAGGGCTTATTCCGGCAATCCGGGTTTGTGCCAAGGATGGTATTTGCGCTATCAATGTACGCATTTTTTATGGCATCCCAATTTTCGTTTATGTCACTATCTGGGTGACTAGTTATCTCAGCTGCTTTTTGCGCAAGATGGTCATTATATTGTTGTAAGACAGCTGGATTTTTTAATCGAGCGGTGTTGAATTTGCGGCGCCTGAATCTTTCGTCGCTGGGGCGGCGCACGGTTGCAATACGCAATCGAACATTAGTGATCATAAGAAGATGTTCCACTGAGTTTTCACCTTATTCACCTCGATTAAATTCAATAGGATTCCACACTTTTCCCAATTGGAAAAGCGATTTTTGCCGAAATATTATTAAACTACTCGGAACCAATTAGTTTCTTCTATCACAGTTGCATTTGATAGGTTCAATGCTTGCTCCTGATGTTATAGAATGAAGTTTGTTTTCAATATTAGGCGCGTTCTTTTGCAGCTATCCAGGTCAAGGGTAGTTACCCCGAGCTTTTGTGCAAAAAAACGATGTAGCTGGCTCAAACAGGGTAAGAGCATGTATTTGATTTGAAATAGATTTTGTCTCAGATAAAGTTTGGATTTTAAGTTGTAAGACAATTCCCCTCTTTGAAAAATATTAAAAACACACTTCATTCAAGAGCAAGCATTGAATCTATCAAATGCTACTGTGATAGAAGAAACTAATTATCAGGTTAAGCGTTTACCTATATTGGGTAGCATTGTTCTTGTATTGTGTGTTATTTCACTAACCTATACAGGCTAAGAATTGCAAAAGAACGCGCCTATTATAATTATAACACTTATCTGACATGGACTCGAATGGTTGAAATTCTCCCGACGCGACATCGCTGCACTAACCGCTTTGAAAACAACACGGAATAAAACAAAACAACACAACACGGCACAATCAACCATCGATTTGTTTTGAATTTTTATGATTGTTTACATAAATGAGACTTAATCTCACTTTCCATTCGATTAATGTCAAATAGATCAGCTGCTTGTTAATGTTGCTGACAAATTAGCTGAATGACCCTGATTGTAGTTAATGGTTCTTGCATGAACTGACGTCATAAAATGACCGTTCTAAAGTTAACAATTGCTTTTGCCGTTTTTTAATAGTTTTGAATCCGTAAGCGGACACTCTTTGTTTAAAATTGATAGCGTTCGGTCGAGTTTTTTCTTGAAGTTGAATATTTGAATTGTCGACCCGAATTTTAAATCGTTTTTTTTTTGCACATTAAAGGTTAATAATTTTGAACAAAGTGCTTTCTTTTTACTTTTTGATACAAGTTTTGGATTTGTTCTCCGTTCTTTGAATTTAATTAACACAATTAGCTTTCACATTTATGACAATACTCCTTTTTACAGTGTGAGAAACATAAGCAGATGGGATTTTACCTGAACCCAAATAAAAATCGATTGCTGATGTAAATATTATATGTATTTCAAATATTCCATATTTAAATGTTAACATTATTACAGAATACATTTATTTTGAACATTTATTGTTTTTTTTTTCACTTTATACCGGTATTCATAAGAAGTCGTTTACAGAATCCATTCATTTCAAAATAGTAGATGGTCGGCACATGCAAGGAGCAAAATACTAAATAATCTCGCTCCAAGTCAAAACTTGCCGTGTATGGGGTTTGACTTGATGGCTCCACGATCCAAGTTGGATATTCGAATCACCCAAAATCCACGAATACAGCCACAGGCATCCAAACTAAACGGAGTCAAATTTTGTTGACAGAACACTGGTCTGTTTTTGATTAATGCTGTTGCGGTTGGAATGTAAGCGTTGCACTAATCCACTTAATTCCAAGGTTGACCCGGTGGGGCTTTTATGCGATACGCCGATAACACATCTCCACTGATAGCGCATAAAAATCCACGACAAAGAGAAAGTCCGTCCACAAAACAAACATAGCACCCGTCTCAATGCGCTTTTCGACCGAACACAACACGATCACTTGTCATAGAATGCAGTGGCGGATCTAGAGATCGAGTTCGGAGGGGACCCGTCTTTGATTGTCAGCTGGAGAGCTAAATGTATGTCAACACTATTAATTTTTCGCCATTCAAAAAGGCATGCCTGTAGTGAAAACGCGGTCACATTCCTTATTGGAGACAAAACATCCAATGATCCCACGTACAAAATCATGAAGAGACTGCAGTAGGGTTTATTTTGTTACCACCAGAGATTCGTCATCTAGCAATCCTAATCATTTATTGTAACTACACAAAACTTCCTATAAAACGATGGAGTTTCCACCATCAATATAACCTTAGTCATCCAATTCTGTTTGGAAGTGGGATTCAAGAAATGTATCTGTCAGAGTAGGTCAGAAGCAGAGTAGAGACAAATCAGACCGAAGCTTGGCTTCGGCCTGGAGTCCGAAGCGTATATAGCCTAGACTTGTACAGACCTAGTGGTGATACTAAAAGTACCAATTGGCAACGGCCATATGCATTGAAAGTGAGTTTCCTATATGGCCAGTTTATAGGGGAGGTTGGCGATCAGTCAGAAGGATATTGACTCAAAATCAACTATTGTAACCAACCCACACTACAAATATTTGCCGAATTTTTCAAGTCACTAGCTTCATTCTATTGAAAGTCATCGCTTCTTTGAAGTTTCATTTGTAGGGGAGGTAGAGGTTCCTTGGGTCGGATCTTTCCCATCTTTAATACCAACTAACTAAATCTCACTTCAAACATTCTATCAAATTTTCAAATAATAGTTCTATCGATAGGAATGGTAATTACAGGAATATTTTTTTTTTTTTTGAAATTTGATCTGATTATGCCCAACCTACTAAAATTCAAGCAGCTTGTCACCTCAGAGTTACCTGCCAAAAATCAGGTGTCTACGTCAATTCGTTCAAGAGTTATGGACAAAAAACTTGAAAAGTAGGGTAGTACGAGGCTCTTTGTAAGAAAATTATCGTTTGTTTTCAATTCACCGATTTTATTTTTCCAGGAGAGTATAAAATTATCCTCACGAGGAATCTACCAAAGCTAGAGCTTTTCATGTTTATTAAATCGGGAGTTATAAATTAATTTAATTATTTTAAATATGTAGGGGAGGTATGCGTTCTCTTGACTTGATCATGCCCATTTTCAGTACCAACCAACCAGATTATACTTCCAACATAAGACCAAAATTTCAAGGCTCTAGCTTTATTCTATCGAAAGTTATCGTGCGAACGGACAGACAGACAGACAGGCAGACATAGCTAAATCGAATCAGGAGGTGACCCTGATCATTTATATATACATTGCAATACTGCTGGAGCCTCCTTTAAGGTGTTACATATTGTCGTCGTGACAAAAACAATGTACCCTATACTATAAGTCTGGGGTATAAAACGCCTCCTTTTTCTCGTCACCGTTGCTTCTACAGCAGTCCAGTCAGGTGATGCGAGGTCTAACGGCTGACTCCTTGGATCTTATGTGTTGCCTTTTTTTAGCGACAATAGTTTACCGGTATGACTAGGATCCAATCAGAGTCACAACGACTTTGTGGGAACAGACGTTTTTCCATTTATCCATTTATAGTTGGTTCTGCTAATCGCTTTGAACTTAAGATCTAATTTGGAGCCAGCGATTAATGTATAAATGTTCCGACGAATTGGTGCAACATCGATTGTTGTACCCTGCCTGACGAACTCATCTGCTCTGCAATTAACAGCACAGCTAATGTGACCCGAAATTATATAAAAACTTAAACACAAACATAAAAAACTTAAAACAAAACACCGTAACCTTAGCCTGGAAAACATGCAGGATTCAGGGAGATTGAAAAAGATATTTATGTTCACTTCATCACAGAAAACTTCTGCCTCTAATCTCTAATTTTTCTTGGAGCTATCTGCATGGATTTCTAATGAGTTAGGCAACAGAAACGCGTTGTCTTCTCTGAATGACAAAATGCGTGTCAAGCGCATATTTGGTCAGTCGTTCTGGGAATATTAGGGTTGTTCAGAATAGCAGCGTGTCCAGAGCGTTAAGTAAGCCTCTGCCAGTATCACGGAGTCGAATAATTATATTTGCGGCCGTCTATTCACCAAAAATGTCAAGAAGTTGGAGGTTAAACAGCATGTTCAAATCAGGATCAGAAGAAGTGATTGTATGAGCGTCACAAAAAGCAACGCAGGAAAATTTTTGCAGGAAGCGACGGTTAGCCTATGTAGCAGTCTACCAAAAAACTACCTCAAGCATGAGTAAAACATCTGTAGAGAAATTTCGTCTTAGCAACAAAAACTGGGTTAATCCCATGCAGCATAAGAGGCTCGAGTGGAAGTATCCTATACTTCGGAAGAGAACAAGCTGTGTTTTTTATTCGAATTAACCTCTACTACAAAGTTATTTTCCCAAATGGTAAGTTGTGAGAAGGCATTCTGCAATACCTCACTAAAAATACCGGGAGATTTACTAGTTACGTTAATAGCAATTTCATAAGCATAAGCACAAACTCCCTGGTGCTCGACCCTTTCGGGTTTTATAGCAGTCTATTCACAACGCAGTTCCAGAGAAAGGGAGAGAGCACTCCACCGTGCGGGATATTCCTGCTCACAAGTCTTCGTTCAGACAATGTGTCCAGAGAAGTGGAAGTGCGCCAACACTAGCACCACGAGCTTCATAAAACAAAATCGAAGAGGAACACGTTGGACGAAGAAATCCGGCCTTGTCGGGTATCGTTTGTATTCGCTGTAATTTTTATAATTCATTTTCAATCCTTTCTTCGCATATTCGAACGACAAATATTTTGGAAAGGCCTCGGGCCCCCCTGGCTCCTCTCTGGATCCGCCACTGATAGAATGCACTGGTTAAGGCTATCCACGCTTCGGTCGTTGAATTTGCTATTCATGTATTCAACCGGCTCTTCCAAAAATGTACCTCTACGGTGCATGAGAAATTCGCGAACAATATTTATAACAACAGAAATGAGAACGTCTGTCATGTTGACACTAGTGATGTGACAAACCCGCTAAATCAAACGGGATTTTCTCTTTCTCTCTCTCTCTCCTTCTGGATCCTGTCAACCCCTTGTGGGGCATAGGGCATTAACCACGCCGATTTTCCACCTTGTCCTGTTAGCCGCCATCGCCTTCAACGGACTCCACGATTTGTCTATTGACTTACCCTCGACCTCAACTGATGCTCTGCAGGTGTCTAGGTCGTCCAACGCAGCAACTCAGTTTCCCGTGGGTTCCAATCGAGCGCCTGTTTAGCAATGTTTACCGGCCCTTTTCGCAGTGTGTGACATATCCATTGCCACTTTCGCCTTTTTATGGAGGTGTCTATCCTGTCCTGGCTTGTAATGAACAGGACAGTCGTTAGAAAAGACCTCCGGCCAGCGTATGTGTAGGATACGAAGTAGACACTCGTCCACGAAAGTTTGCAATCTATGTAGTTGTTATCGCCCGGGTCACCTTCCAAGTTGAACAGCCATAAAGAAGCGCAGATTTTACATTGGTTTCGAAGATGCTGAGTTTGGTACTTCTGGAGATATTAATGCTTTGCCAGAAAGGAGTCAAACTGAAAAAAAGCTGCCCGAGCCTTATTGATGCGAGACAGTACATCAGCATCCGCCCCACCATCTGCTGTAACTATGCTTCCGAGGTAGCAAAAATTGTCCACTTTTTCCACCGTTTGCCCCGAAACACAAATTTCGCTCTCTCTTCGTGCGTCCAAACTCAAATACTTAGCTTTGGCAGTATTGATTTAGAGCCCTGCATTGCCACTTTCGCGGTGCAGGGCATTCGTCATTTGAACTAACTAGATGATCCAATCTATTTGAATGACGACAAATATCGTCAGCGTAATCCAGGTGCTGAAAGTAATTAAACAGCTTCCATCTGATACCTGACATTGGGCTCCATTATAGGATTCCTTGATAATGGATATGATTTTATCTGTTATGCCTCTCGTACGTAAAGCCTTCCAGATGTATTCCCGGTCAACGCTGTCAAACGCCTTCTCGAAATCGATGAACATGAGATGTAATGGAAATCTCCACTCTGCGGATTGTTCAAGAATAATTTGGAGGGTGTTGATGTGGTCGCTACAGGAAAACCCCAAGCGAAAACCAGCCTGTTCATCGTTCAGTGAGCGGTCAACTGTATGCTTGCTCCAGTTTAAGATTATTTTTGCTATCAGTTAGGAGACTGCGTGGAGTAGGCCAATTCCACGCCAATTATTACAATCCTTCAGGTTACGTTTCTTCGGGATCTTAATAATGACACCCATCTTCCATTCTTTAGGGAGAGTTTCGGTTTTCCAACACTCTTGGATAAGGGGGAGTATCGCAGTATCGTTGAGATCCGCCATAAAGAGTTCCACCGGAATTCCATCTATTCCCGGGGCTTTACCCGCTTCTCTCGATATAATAGCCTAGCCACTGTTACTTCCAATTTAGATTGTGGACTGGAATCAACTCTGGCTAAATGTCCAAAGGTGTTGTTGAGGACCTCAATGAAGAGCTCACTCCACCGTCGCAGTTGGTGTTCATCAGTGATCAGTAGGGACCCGTCTTTATCTTTCACGGGATACTCAATTGCAAAAGATTTGCTAGTTAATGTCTTGATAAGTTTGTAAAGGGATCCACTGTCACCACGGTAAGTCGCTTCCTCCGCCTTCTCCGCTAATGCATTGATGTTTCGTTTGTCCCGTCTTACGCTTCTTCGCACGCCGTTCTGAAGAGAACGATATTCAGCTCTAAGTTGATCTGTGAATACGTCGCCAGCAGCTGAGTTAATTTCTTCTTTAATACTCTTGCGTGCCGAGATTAGAGACCATGTAGAGTCGCTAATGAATGGTCTTCACCGGACGAAATAAATGAGTCCTTAGCGACGTTTCATTTATCATCAGTTGTAGGAGTCTGATAAGATGATGGCGCATTAGCTCTTTCGTGCAAGGCATTGGAATAAGCACGTTTTATTGATGCTTCTTTAAGCTTTTTCACGTTAAAAAGTGACAAGATTGTTGCATTTTAAGGGCAATGGATCGCTGCCGTTCGCAATCGCACTTTTGGAACAACAAGTTGGTGAACGCTGCCGATATCAGCACCACGCTTCGACCTGACGTCTAAGAAATAGTTCCTCCTTGTCTTGGAAATGACTATATGGTCAATCTGGTTCTCTGTTCTGCCATCCGGAGAAACCCGGGTTGTTTAATGGCATCGTTTGTGCTTGAGCAAAGTACCGCCGATGACGAGTTGACGAGAGTTGCAAAACTCCACGAGCATCTCGCCATTTTTGTTCCTGTTGCCTAGACCATGATTGCCTATTAGGTGTTCCAACCCAAGGTTGTCAGACCCGACTTTGACATTGAGATCCCCCATAATAATTGTTATGCCACCTTTGGGAGCTTTGTCGAAGGTGTTGCCGAGTCGATGATAGAATGCGTTCTTAAGCGATTGATCCGCTGGCTCAGTCGGGACGTAGCACTGAATTATTGTGATGTTTCTTATCCTGGATTTAAATCTGGCTGTAATGATACGGTCGGAAATGGGCTTCCAATCGATTAAAGATCGGCGTGTCAAAAGAATTCCGATGCCTGCCATTCTAGGAGACGTAATGTTGTCACTTCCAGAGTAGAACAGGACAGTTTGGGAGCTAGGCAATGAAGTCGATCCCAATCCAAACCATCTTGATTCGCTTAGTCCTAATAGAGAGATGTTATATGCGGTCATTTCCCGTTCGACTTCAGTGAGCATCGCACTATTGCACTTGCCCCACATCGTTCGAACGTTCCAAAAACCGATCGTGGTCGTTGTTTGTAACCGGTAGTCGTAGCGGGTGAATCAGTCCGTGGTATCCGAGACCCGTTTAATGTTTCGAATGTAAATTGATTTCAATTGACTGGGGCGACCGGCAGCGCATTGTGTTGAGGCATCATTCTCATGTTTGACTACCGGCGTTTCGGGTTCGAATCCCGTCCACGACGACGTTCGTGGCCAGGGATGGGGAGGTGCATGCTGGCAACTGCATTCTCCGAAACCAGTTTATGCCGTCGAAACGTTAACTGGGCCAGATAGAACAGTTGACGCGCTATACCCCACAAGGGGTTGGAGCAATTGAGAGAGAAACTGATTTCAGGTACGCAGGTTACAAGCCTAAATACATAATTTTAGGGTAAAGATTGCTTCCTTAGATGTCCTTAGAATAGCCGGGAGCTATTTTTCAGCTTTTCAAGATGTTCACTTATTTGAAAACACGAGCTAAATTCATTCAATTCCGAAATCATCAAACTCAATCCACTTGCCATTTAAAAGTTTTTACTCACTCTCTATCGCCCTATACACATCCACTGGTAATTTCATTTTCCTCGGAATGTCTTCAAGTATCCCGAAATGCCAGAGAAAGTTTTCCAATTTTCAGTTCACCAATGTGTATTTTTTTTTTTCTCGTCTGTAAGTTTACACATCATGGATTCCAGGACCGAAAAGGTGCAGCACAGAATCCTTTTTGTGGCAATCTCATTACTTCTGTCGCTCATAACCACACAGTCCTGAACAAACGCTACTTTGTTGAAGCAAGTTAGCGGCATGGCTTCATCCTTATGCGTATGGACTGTTCCTTTTGCCCAAAAACTTTCACATCATTCTCACATCCGCTATCCGACCGAAATGTCCAAATGTTAGGTCGAAATGGAGTTGCTTCAGCAAATAATAACGATAAACTGTGGCAAAGCGCCACCCTTTTGCCAACATTTGTGCGGCACCCTGGTGAACTAGTACTATTTAATGGATGAAAATAAATTAATTAGAGAACTTTCGCTGGGTATCCGTACAAAATTTCCTTGTGTGTTGGCTTTTTGACAAACACTTTGTATTTACACAACTAATTTATGGCCAATTGGCGATGTCCTTTATTGGCGACGCCAACATTTCCATGTAGACTTTGGTATAGTTATGAACGTCTCCAGTTAATTAATATCGTTTCCGTGGCATTTTTTTCGTGGGTGCCCTTTGCAATTAGCGTATGCTTACGGAATGGGAGAGAGAAGAGAATATCTTTTCTTTCACAGATTGCGTATTCTCTTCCTACTACCGTTTCCCGAATAAATCCCTTGTTCTTCGTTACAGGATCCTCTCAAGCGGATGGCATGCCCAATGGCTGTAATCAGCTCTGTTGTTTTATGGTTCATCAGTTTGCCCTCTGTTTTCGTTTTTACTTGGTGCCATTTTTTATTTAATTCACAAAGTGAACGGCGCGCTTTCATGCAATTTTTAGTACAATCCAATTTCAATTCATAAATTAATTAAAACGTTGTAAAAATAGCTTTGAGGGGCTTTTCTGGGATAATTCCTTAAAAGTTTACTTCTGTTCGTAATGGTCAATTTAAAGCATTCAAGGGTGGCTTGCAGGCGAAGGCAGCGACAGCGAAGCTGTGTTCGCAATGGCCTGAATGGCCTGGCGCAACGCGAGATCAACTTCCTCTACTGTCGGGGGTTGTATGGGTGGGCCTAGATCTACAATATCGTCGAGAGCTTCTTGTGTGGGGATGTTAGATGGTAGGTTCAGAAGCTCTTCAAAATAAGAGGCCCATCGTTTGTTAATGCCATCGGTGTCGCTGATGATGTTTCCATCCTTGTCCTTACAAAGGCTAGTCCTGGGTTGGTAGCCGTTCTTAATTGTACTTACTAGTTTGTACGCTTGTCTGGTGTTCCTATTAGCTAAGTTTTCGTTTATGTTCAGCAACTGCTCGTCAAAGTATTTACGTTTCTTACGTCTAATTATTCTATTCGATATTCGCCGTAGCTCGTCATATTTTTTTCTCCTGGGTCTGGTTCCTCGTTGAATCCATTGTCTGTAGGCTTCGTTTTTCGCGTCAAGTGAATTTTTGCATTCTTCGTCGAACCAATCTTTTCGCGCTCGCCGGGCTTTATATCCCACGACTTTTTCGGCGACATCCTTGATGGTACCCCTGAGTTCTTCCCAGAACCCATGGACGCCTGTGTTGCTGATGTTGTGTAGCATAGGTGATAGTCTTTCCTCAAGGGCGGTAGTATACGCCACCGCTGTAGCATCACTCAAAAGCTTATCAACTGCAAAGATTTTGGAGGGGCTGATCCTCGATTGGTGCACTGAGGAAATTCTACATCTGTATGTCGTCTTCACCAAGTGATGATCTGAGTCGCAGTTTGCTCCTCGATAGGAGCGGTCATCCATGACACTAGACGCCCATCTCCTGCAAATGAGGACGTGGTCAATTTGGTTGACGGTATGTGCGTCTAGAGACTTCCAGGTCTGCTTGTGAATGCGTCGATGCGGGAAGCACGTAGAGCTTACGACTAGATTCCTGCTGCAGGCGAAATCGATAAGTCGCTGGCCGTTGTCGTTACATTCTTCATGGAGGCTGTGGCCTCCAGTGGTCCCCCGGTGCCAACTTTCATTTCCGACTTTCGCGTTAAAGTCTCCCAGCAGCAATTTGACGTCGTTTGTTGGAAGTGAGTCGAAGAAGGTCTCAAAGCGGGCGTAGAACTCGTCTTTTACTGCGTCTTCTTTAACTTCAGTGGGGGCATGCACATTGATGAGCCAGAGATTGAAGAATCGAGTCTTGATGCGAATCGCACATAGCCGCTCATTTATGGGTTTGAAGTCAGTAATGTGCGGCTTGAGGTGATTGTTCACTCTATAAATGCTACTCTAAACTCCTTGCGGCCCGATGGTTTGCCACTTGTAAAAAATTGTGTGCGATTTCTTGTCATTAATTTCACTGCCAAGCCAATTTGTTTCCTGGACTGCAGTAATGCTCAGTTTGTACTTTTTGACCTGTTGAAGGAGGGCCTTCCCGGCCCCCGGTTTGTTCAGTGAGCGTACATTCCAGGATCCGAAAAAAAAATCCTTTAGTCGTTTGCGTGGTCGTCGTTGTTGATCCGTCCAATCCGAGGCTTTTGTTCCAGGTTTCTTGACATGGAGTGGTTTTTACAAGGACGAGTTGTCAGCACGTCGCTTAACCCCATTCAGGGGATGGCCTCGGAAGATAGCTGCTTCAGATGGTTTAATAAACGTGCTGGAGCTCTTAAAATTTACAACAAGCGATTGCCTAATGTAATTAAGGATCCCACTATTTTTATTTTACATAAACTTAGAGATAATCCAGAGTAAATACACATCAAAAATCAGTTTCTCTGGCTTCACTGCGCCAGGTGTTTTTTTTTATTATAGAGGGGCGGGGGGAATCTAATTGTTCAGGAGACACTGCCGGCAACTGATGTCAATTGTACGGCAGCGACATGGGACTTTCATCGTCAGTGTGCGACTACTTACCGAGTAAAACCTTCACCATTCTCCCTACGGAACTACCTCTCAGTATTACGCCGTAGGGCTGGTTTTGGCTAATTAGCCGTTACTCCTTCGCGTCATTTTTCGTAGTTGCTTCTCTTTCCTCAGTTCCCTATGTATGTCGCATATTGCCTGAGCTACGGCCTCCCAGTTGAATTCAGATCTTATCCTGTGTTCCACTATGTTATGTGGATTAAGGTCTCTGCCAAGTTCGACCTCCAGTGCTTCACGCTTACCTATATATCTTGGACAGTGAAAAAATACGTATTCCGGGTCTTCCGCTATTCCTGGGCACCTCGGACAGTCGGTCGGTTCGTCCAGCTTGAATCTGTGTAGGTCCTTCCTAGTAAGATACTGGGTTAGATAATGGTTCACCTCTCCATATTTGCGGTTCAGCCACAATTCGATTTGCGGGATAAGGGTGCGTTCAGCTTGCCTTCGGAGTTTCATGCCACCGCTGTTGCCATTTCCTCGTAATCTCGCGCCTTTCTCGTTTTTTTGCCTGCATTAGATACGTCCGGTGGCTCCAAACATCGGCCTTTGTGCAATCGGTCCATTTTGTCTGCTAGAATATCTATGGGGATGATACAACGTAGGCAGCCTCTTCTGATGTTGTTCGGTATGCACAGCACACTTTCAATGCGTTCCTTCGATAAACGGAGTTGATTTTTCGACTATTACAGGCGTGACGTAGCGCGTCGATCCAAACTGGTGACGTATACAGAAGTATAGAGGTGATCACTCTAGCTAGATAATAAGAGCCTCCTACTCGGTCGTGGTCCTCCCACATTTGGCATCATCCTTGCCGAAGCCACAGTAGCATTAGCCGCCTTCTTGCATATCGTCATAGCAAGCAATCACAACTATTAAGTTATGGTTGGATAAAGTAAGACTGGAGCAAGCTGAACAAAAGACGGAAGTCGTTCTCATCAGTAACAGAGGAACACTCTGAGGATCAGAGTCGGAAACATTATCATTATTTCTAAGACAGCAATTAGGTATCAGGGGGTCATGATTGACGCAGAATATTGTAGCAATAATTCTGTGCTTATATGTTTACACCATCTGACATTATTTATACTCTATGTTTACATGTAGAACCATTTGCCCCGGGATATTTTTGTTTCCATTTTGACTGATTAGTTGTTTTAAGCACGAAGTCTTCGTTTGCCAATTGTCTTTTTGCCTGGTTTATAACCACCAGTCAAACCAGTAAAAACCTGACTTGCTTATAACCATATGGTTAGGCAGTACTCTCACAGTAAATATCAGTGTCCACTAGTGATGTGTAACACAGTAACGAGTCGCTCTTTTTGAACGACTCATCAGGATGAGCGAAAGATTCCGCACAACGACATAGCCTTCGAGTCGTTCAATTTAAGAATGACTCACTGTAAAATTAATTCCCAAACTAGCCCATCGCATAAATATTACCCAACGCATAACCAATCCACGCTCATTTCTCAATACATATAATGTACTACAATACATTCATTCACTCACATCCCATCCCATTATCTATCTAAAAGCAAAACCACCATCATTTATCTACCAAAGCAATCCCATCTAAATCCATTCATATTCATCTCTATGCAGTATGCAATGCACGCATTGTGTATACTTCTAAATATATACGCAACAACCCATGCTGACTGCAAATGCAAACATATCAAAAATAATTTACTTACGTCGCGTCCCACCGCACAGCCAAGTTTCTCCAAATACAGAAAACAATCCCAATATTCTAAAACAAAAGTATTCGTCTTACGTATCATCATCTCAAGCTCAACTTTAGATGGAACCAAACAAAAACCCATAGCTTCCACTTGCACTACAGCTACAGTGTAAGGCAGCGTTCTGACGGGGCCAATACATGACATCGTGGCACGCTTTCGATCTCATGCTTGTATCGAGCGTGGACTGGAAAGTGAACTGCTTTTGCCTTGGGTTGTGGACCGTTCACACAACCACTATTTAGTTTATACCATAAATCATTCTGTTTCAAGCAATTACACCACTACTATACCCTAGTTTTAAATAAACTGTTTTGTGGCCATAACTTCTAAAATATAAGGAATTTCGCATTTTTGACACTATTTTGACCCCCCTTTAGATCCCCCATCCGGGCTGAGGAGCATCCATCCCCACTATTTGGATGCTCCTCAGCCCTCTCCCTCTCTATCCCTCTTCCTTCTCTATGTAAAATTCGTTCAAAAAGAGCGATACAAAATCGTACCGCACAATAAGATTCGTTCAAAAAGAGCGACACGTTCAAAAAGAGTCAAAAGAGTCAATTGACTCTTTTCGAACGAATCTTTTCGTGCGGTTCAATTTTGTATCGCTCTTTTTGAACGACTCTTTTTGTGCTGTTCGATTTTGTATCGCTCTTTTTGAACGAATCTTTTTGTGCGAGTTGATTTTGTATGGCCCGCCCCAGATTGGCTGCCCCGTTTTCATGGGAAATAGTGGTCCTATCGGGCTTGCTCGAACTAAAGGGTATTGGGGGTCGTTAAGTCCGAATCTGGCGTCAAAAAAGAGAAAAGAAATTGGGGTCGCCCATCCTAGGCTGGCAGCCCCCTTTTCATGGGAAATAGTGGTCCGATCGGGCTGGCTCGAACTAAAGGGTATTGGGGGGTCGCTAAGTCCGAATCTGGGATCAAAAAAAGAGAAAAAAAAATTGGGGTCGCCCATCCCAGGCTGGCAGCCCCCTTTTCATGGGAAATAGTGGTCCGACCGGGCTGGCTCAAACTAAAGGGCATTGGGGGGTCCATCTACGACTTTTATTGAATATGTTTTTAACCAAATTTCAGACTCTTTGCATGACTCTTTTTGAACGACTCTTTTTGAACGACTCATTGGAAAGAGTCAGAGCTTATGTACTGGCACAGTGAAAAGAGTCATTATGCCCATCACTAGTGTCCACACTGGGGTGTGTTATCACCTGGTGTAGTAGACAGTTTTCAGTGGAGACTGATGACTTGGTAATACGAGCAATTCTTAGGCGGAGGATCGAAGAATTCTTAACGTAAATTCTCCACTATAGAGAAGTAATTTGGGAGTATAATGTACTTAGAATTCCGTAAGCATATTAAAGGTTTTGTTAATTATCCCTAAGCTAACAACTCAATAATAGCGAATTTGCAAAAGTTACCAAATTCCATTCATTAAGCCATCAAATATTCTCCCCCGATCAACTAAAAGCCCAAAATTTTCAATCATAGAACAAAAATACTCATTAGACATGATTTGCATTTTAACTTTGTCCAACTTAAACTTTCACCAAACTTGAGAACAAAGTAAACAAAATTTAGTCCTTTAGATGCTCTTTTCCTCTCTGACCATTATTAAAAAAAAGCAGTCAAATAAAATCGGCTGCTCCGAATAATATGAATTATAGCTGGCCAGCTTGCGGCGCTCTTCTATTTCCAAAGGAAATTTAGATTTAATTTATTCGTCATCATCTGATGTTACAATTAAAATTACCAAAACGTTCTTCTATGCAATAATTTGACTCTGCAGCCAGGCTGTGTGAGGAAGAGCCACCCCAGGGTTGTTCAAATAGAACGAGTCGTGTGGACCAATTTCTGCTTCCATTTCCAAGCATCCGAAGCCCTTCTCCAGGGATGAAGAAAACTGAATCCTAAAGTACTAAGGGCGACAACGACCGTATACAATATCGTGACATTTTAAGGCATCCGAAATTTCCATTCGGAAGGGAAGAGGAGTGCTCGTCCTGGCTTTCGGTTTTCTTATGGCTATTACGTAATTTTCATCGTCTTGTCGGAACGAAATTTGTGTGCGAATTTAATTTACAACCCTTTCTGGAAATTTGCAAATGAAATGAGAATTGTCTTGCATACGAGCGTCGTTGCTGGTTTAGAAAATTGCTATGAAGCTGAGACGAATTTTAAAGAGGAATGTGTCGGGTGAAAAAAAATCTAATATCGAGAATATGCTCGCTTAAAGGATTGGTGTTTTTACTTATTTTCGGAGTTCGTGTACGTGAGAAGATGTAGTACGTATTGAAAATACTCGTGGGCGTAAGTGGCAGAATGGAAATGAACAAATGGATGTTTCGACAAGTACGTAATGTTAGGAAACACCCCCTCAATCCAAGTACGTTTAAGTTATGCAACCAGAAAAATACACCCCGAAGAAGTTGACTCCCAAAGTTGAAAAAAGTTAGAATTTGTCAAAAGTTTCCTGCTTATTAGCAATAGTTCTAGAGCTCACGATTTCTCATAGTTCTAGGATTTTAATGACTTTTCTTTTTAATAATTAAACTCCAACTTCGCGCGCACCCCTTTATCATACAAATATAGTTCCAATATATGGAAAATAATGAGTTTTAGAGTTCTCGACTCATTTTACAAAAAGTTCTGCAAAAAATATTGTAAAATTCTAAAAAAACAAGCAAGCCTTTGGCTAGATGACAATTGCAGAATGGATCAACAAATCTGCATTTACCACTATGAAATTAGCAATAAAACTTGTTCCGATTCCACTGTTCCTATAAGAGGTATGAAATAGTAGGCCAATTTCACCCAAATTTAGGAATGTAGTTTGCCGGTAACTATGATCGATTAATGTGCAATTTTGTAAAGATCTCTTTAGAAATAAAAACGTTTTTCTCACAGACAGAAACTTTTGGATCGTTCGTTCCTGTGGCAGCTATATGACGTAGTTGTCCGATTTCGTTCGTTCCGACATATACACAGCGTGCTACGGAAAAAAGACTGTGAACAAAATTTTCGTTGTTGAGATTATGCCACTTGATTTTCTCTACTGGCTTGGGGATTGCTTGAGGTCTTGTACCTTCTTTCAAAATAAATTCTGTCAGAAGCAGCCGGTGCTGGGTTATCGCACCCCACCCAAGATCACTTTGCAGTCTTAAGCCCAACGTCTCATGAAATTTAGACACAGATGATAGTCTGTCTGCGTCGCATGAGCTCCACTGCTGTATGTAATCAGGTGCCTTTGGTTCTTAATGAACCATGTGTTGACGATGACCAGACCATGTGATCTGCACTTAGTCAGGATAGCCTTAGCATCATCATTCCTAGCTGTAGACTGGCTACCCTTCCCACCATGGCAATCCTCGTAATCATAGTTAGATTCTCCCATATGATCATTGAAATCCCCTCCAAAAGAAAACCAGCTCGGTATCTGGTATATTTTGAAGCAGTGTATCCACTTCGCTTCAAAATGCCTCTTTTTCACTTTGCTGCAAACCCACTTGGAGAGGGAAGGCACTTATTACGACCCACGCTCTTCCGCAGATAACCAATTTGATACTCATCAAGCAGTCGCTTATCTTCGAGATACACACTATTCTGCCAAGTAAAGCCGATGACAGAATAACGCCAAAAAACCAGCTCGATCGACTTGGTCATTCGCCACTTGGTCTCCTGAACGCATATAATGTCTCTCCTTCTCCGTTTCATGACGTCCTCCAGTTCTTCGCTCTTTCCAGTCATGGATCCGACATTCCAACTTACAACCCTCATTTTCTCTATAGTGTACATGGACCGGCTAATAGTGCCCGCCCCCGGGTCACTCAACTACGCGTCAGAGCTAGTGCCCAGCGGGGTAGCGCTTCTAGCGTATTATCCATTATTTTACACCTAGCTGGAGAAAGGTGGAGTTGGATGGCACTAGTGGGTGGGAAATAAATTTGTATGGACTTTCCTTTTACATCCGGCGGTGGTCTCCAGACCCGGCAACGCACTGACCTGTGGGAGGTTCTAAAGATGTTGAAGAGTGCCGCAGACTCATCTAGGGGGGTTGTTGTTGCCTGCACGTGACGAGTTTACAATATGCCTTCCTAGGTGCGTACCTTGATCGTAGGAAGCGACTAATAGGACCGATTAGTCGCCTCCTACGACCAAGGTAGGACTCACCTAAGAGTGCATATTCTAAACCCGTCACCCCACGGGCATCAAGAAAATATTTGTCTAGCAATTCAATATTAAATTCTAATACATACATTCATTTCAAAATGATTCTCTTTTATAACCACAAATTCTCTTTGTCCTGACCTGTTTTTTACCCAGGCAGAGCTCTAAGTGTCACAAAATTTTTGCTACTTCATCAAGTCAATTTCTTCAACCTTCCGCTCATATCCTTCTAATTAAACAAAACCACACCAACTTCACAGCAAAACTGAAAAGCCAATATCCTGCCCCTAGAATGAAGCTTTACAACAGACTTTAATTATTTGTCACATGAAACTTTCCGACGGGAATCTAATTCTAATGCTTTAATGCTTCCTGGATCGATATCTGATAATGAAAATCTATAGTCAAGAAATCACCAAAGGAACGAGAAAGAGAACTCCAATGGTAATGTCCTGGTCCTCGTGCTTCCTTCGTTCGCATTCTAATTATACATTTGGAGAGCAGTCGTGTATGTCAGGAGCGACAAGAAGGACTCATTATTTTTTTTTTTACAAAATGAGATAGTCTTTTCCCCATTAATTAGAGGTGAAATTCGAGTTGAAAAAGTCGTGCCTCTTCTTGTTATGAGGTGGGCGGCCATGGTGTGGTGGTCTTAAGTGTCATTTTGTTCTTTACGTTAAAAGGGGACGCCTCAACAAAGGTTGATCATTTGCTGCAATGATCCACTGCAAGTTGTTGTAGTAAAATCAAATAAATGTTTTTTTTTTCAGGAGTTTATTTTGTCTAATTAGTGGAAAAAGTATTTTGTTTACAGAATCGCTCGAATTACAGAGAACATAAAATATTAAATTGATAGTCATTGCTTGGGGTGCAATATAAATTAATAAATGACATTTGATGGTCTAATGGATTTCCACAATTAAGCGTAATAGCTTTCGGGCCGAAATGTTGAATTAGTAAAATTTGAGATATGTATTTGATTCCAAGCGGATTAATTACTTATAGATAAATGAAGTAACAATTTACTTTTGTCTCCAGAGGTATTCAATAGAAGGCCAATTGCTATCTGATGATTCAAGATAAAAAGGCAAATTAGGGGGTAACTGATAGAACAACTCATGTTTTTTAGTTACGCAAGCAGCCCTTTAGGAATATTCAAAAGAGATTTGACCATTCTTTATTTTTATAATACATTTTACGTTAAAGATAAACAGCGAACCCCGGCCTTCTATACTTGTAAGGAAAATTCTTGCTATCTTGCTATCGTCATTCAGAGTCGCGGACTCTGTGGTGGTCAGCCTGGAGTTCGGAAAGAGGCAGCACTGGTTGATCTCATCTTACTTATCACATGATGAGTAAGGGACGTCGGGACAAAATAAGTACAAATATGCTTGCTTCATATTCAAATAAATAAATAAATGGCGCAACAGTCTAGTTTGGAATAAGGCTTCGAGATGAGTTAGCCTCATCTCTTTTATTAGATCGTGACGGTGTGTTTTGTGCAGAGGTGTGTGGTCTGCAACATGCTCAACCAAAGGTTGGAAATAATTAGTAAAATATTTAAATAATAAATATCTATTAAAAAAAGCGTAATAATTTTAAAATTATTACATACTCATTACGAGCAAAAATAATAATTTTAACTATAATATTACAAATTAAAAAACAACAAGAAAAATAACTAAAAAATTATTGTTTTTCGAAAATAATTATTATCTCGAAAATAATTATTTTTTTTTTGGAATAATCATTATTTCTTCCTATGTACTTAGCTGCTGTTTTTATTTTCATCACACATCCTTTTCTATCGACTCGTCGGTCGTCTCATCGCATTCGCGTGATCGTGTAAATTTCATTCAGACTGTGTATACGCCACGTTCACAATGGTCGCGGTTCCAATACACCAAAATCAGGAACGTGGTCCATTTCCAATCTACCCCCGGGTCCGTGGATCATAAGTTGTCTTAGAAACGGCTATGATCCATTAGCTGTCAGTTTTTATGTTTCTGCCAAACTGAACAGCTGACAGCTGATGGCATTCGAATTGAATTTCTTTTGTGTCTTTTATCGAAATGGACCAGTAATGAACGGAAAAAAAGTATGGTCCGAAAAATGACGTAACCTGGAACATGTTCCATTGTACCGGACAGCATTTCTGAGAAAATAAAAAAAAAGTTCAACGAATCAGAAAACTGATCCGTTTTAGAAACTCACCCATAATTTCATGTGCAGTAACAAGAGTTGCTTTGCCACCTAACGAAGCTAAATAGAAGACCGATCAGTTGCTCTGTATAGAAGCGTGGAGTCCTGCCGAAAATCGGAGAAGTGACAATCCCAGCCTTTGCCAGCAGCAACAACGGAACATTTTATTATGATGAAATAGTGCACTGCATTTTGGTTTCGATTTTTGACGAGGGCGGTTTACTTTCGTTTACGTTTATACAAGTAAAAGTAATATTCTTTGTGCTAATTGAATTGAATTGTCGGCGCGATAACACGGTCCATTCTTTTTATACCCTAGGCTTATAGTATAGGGTATATTGTTTTTGTCACGACGAAAATATGTAACACCTTAAAGGAGGCTCCGGAGGTATAGCAATGTATATATATAAATGATCAGGATCACCTCCTGATTCGATTTAGCCATATCTGTCTGTCCGTCTGTCTGTTTGCCCGTTCGCACGATAACTTTCGATAGAATCAAGCTAGAGCCTTGAAATTTTGTTCAAATGTTGGCAGTGTGATTTACTTGGTTGGTATTGAAAATAGGCAAGATCCGGCCCATGGAACCCCTACCTCCTCTACAAATGAAACTTCAAATAAGCGATAACTGTTTATAGAATGAAGCCAGCAATTTGAATGGTCGAATGTTCAAAGTAAGGTTGAGTTAGTTGGTATTAAAGATAGACTAGATCCGACCCAAGGAACCCCTACTTCCCCTAGAAATGGAACTTAAAATAAGCGATAGCTTACGATGAAATAAAGCTAGTGACTTGAAATTTTGGTTACATATTTGTAGTAGGATCCAGCTGGCTAATATTGAAAATACGTAAAATCTGACGAACCAAACCCCTACTTCCCCTACAAATGAAACTTCAAATAAGCGATAACTTTCGCTAGAATGAAGCTAGAGATTCGATATTTTTAAAGCAAAATTCAGAGCATGATCTAATTGGTTGGTGGCAATGATGGGCAAGATTTGACCCAAGAAACTGCTACCTCCTTTACAAATGAAACTTCAAATAAGCGATAACTTTCGATAAAATAAAGCTTGAAATGAAATTGAAATTTGAAATTTTGGTCAAATGTTTGTAGAATGGGTTAGTTAACTGATTTTGAGAATGGTCAACATCCTTCTGAATGAGTGCCAACCTCCCCTATAAACTGACCATATAGGAAACTTACTTCTAATGCAAATGGTCGTTACTAATTGGTACTTTCGGTATCACTACTAGGTGTGTACAAGTCTAGGGTATATACGCTTGGGACTCCAAGCTGAAGCAAAGCTTCGGTCTGGTTAATAGTGGTCTTGACTATGTTAATAATATTAAATTTTAAAAATATATTGCCGCGACAGGGCTCCATTGCCGACGTAAAAATCGATAATGAAAATTGCGACGAAATTTTAGCTAGTGAAGAGCTGGTATGGGAGAACGCGTCGAAAATCCCGGACATACTAGATTGAAATTTTTTTTCAGAATTTGCTTGTTCAACCGAAAAAAACAACTGGTTAGTGCGGAATGTACAAATTGCCACAAAACTTGTATAGGCTACATCAACGTGAACTCAAACTTCTTAAAACACTAAAGGACTACAACTAAGTGGATTTAACCACCAACATTTTTCCAAAGCTTCAACTCGCTAGTGTCATTCTATCGAAAGTTATCGTAATTAAAGGAATATTTCATTTTAAAAAATTTGTAGGGGAGGAACGCGTTTCATTGATCTGATTGTGCCCAACTTATTAGAACTTAAGCAACTTCTCACCTCAGGGTTACATGCCAAAAATCAGGTGTGTGCGTCAATTGGCTCAACAGTTATAGACAACAAACCTGAAAACTAGGGTAGTACGGGGCTCTTTGTAAGAAAATTTCCGTTAGTTTCCAGCTGAGAAATTTTATTTTTCCGGGAGAGTATAAGATTACCCTCACGAGCAATCTTTTGTACCAAAGCTAGAGCTTTTCATGTTTATTTAATCGTGAGTTAAAAAAATATTTAATTATTTTAAATAAGTAGGGGAGGCAGGCGTTCTATTGGCCTGGTCATACCTATTTTCAAAGCTAACCAACTAGACGATACTTCCAACATTTGACCATTATTTCAAGGCTCTAGCTTGATTCTATCGAAAGCTAACGGCAGACCCTGATCATTTATATATATATTGCTATGCCTCCGAAGCTTCTTTTAAGGTGTTATATATATTCGTTGGGCGACCGGTAGCGCAGTGTGCTGAGGCATCCGTCTCATGTTTGGCTACCGGAGTTTCGGGTTCGAATCCCGTCCACGACGACGTTCGTGGCCATGGATGTGCAGGAGATGCATGCTGGCAACTGTATTCTCTGAAACCAATTTATGCCAACGAAACGTCAACTGGGCCACATGGAACAGTTGACGCGCTATGCCCCACAAGGGGTTAGGGCAATTGAGTAGTATACATATTCGTCGCGACAAAAACAATATACCCTATACTATAAGTCTAGGGTATAAAAAACAACTACTAAGATTTTAAGGAAACTTAAAACACGACTTTTCATCAAAAATTTAAATAGTAATTTTACAACGGTATTTTTAACTGGTAAACTTGGCAACAGTTGACTCTTCGTATTGGCTTTCCAACGGCATATTTCTTTGATTTTGAAAAAATTGGATTTAAAAATTTTCGAATCATACGTATTAAAAAAAATGTTCGGGAGACCAAACAAATTTACTTCAATCGTGGCTTGGCAGCTAGTCCACGCTACTAGAGGAAAATAGATAGAGGAGTCCGAAGCGTATATACCCTAGACTTGTACAGACCTAGTGGTGACACCAAAAGTAATAATTGGCAACGACCATGCATTAAAAGTAAGTTTCCTATATAGCCAGTTTATAGGGGAGGTTGGCACTCATTCAGGGAGATCTTGACCATTCTCAAAATCAATTAACTAACCCATTCTACAAATATTTGTCGAATTTTCCAAGTCGCTAGCTTCATTTTACCGAAAGTTATTGCTTATTTGAAGTCTCACTTGTAGGGAGGTAGAGGTCTCTTTTTTCGAATCTTGCGCAATTTCAATAACAACCAACTAGATCCCAGTACAAAAATTTTACCAAAATTTCAAGTCACTAGCTTCAGTTCATCGAAAGTTGTCGCTTATTGGATGTTTCATTTGTAGAGGAGGTAGTGGTTCCTTGCGTCGGATATTGCTGATCATTGCCACCAACTATTTAGATAATGCTATTATAATATTTAAACAAAATTTCAAGTCTCTAGCTCCACTCTATGGAAAGTTACGGCTTATTTTAAGTTTCATTTGTAGGGAAGGTGGGGGTTCCTTGGTTTAGATCTGGCCCATCTTTAATAACAACTAACTAAATGCTACTTCAAACATTTGACCAAAATTTCAAGTCGCTGGCTTCATTCGATCAGAAGTTATCGCTTATTTTAAGCTTCATTTGTAGGGGAGGTAGGGGTTCAGATCTTGCCTATTTCCAATATCAACTTATTAAATCTTACTACCAACATTCTACCAAATTTTCAACTTGCTGGTGTCGTTCTGTCGAAAGTTATCGTAATTAAAGGAATATTTGATTTCTTTTAAGTTTGTAGGGGAGGTAGGCGTTCCTTTGATCTGGTTATGCCCAAATTACTAAAACCGAGGCAGCTTCTCTTTTCAGGGTTACATGCCAAAAATCGGGCGTCTACGTCAATTGGTTCAAGAGTTATAGACACAAAACCTGAAAAGTGGGGTAGTACGGGGCTCTTTGTAAAAAAAATTGTCGTTAGTTTTCAACCGATCGATTTTATTTTTGCAGGAGAGTATTAGGTTACCCTTCCGAGCAATCCACCAAAGCTAGAGCTTTTCATGTTTATTTAATCGGGAGCTATAAATACATTTAGTTATTTTACATATGTAAATCAATCAATCAATATTTGACAAAAATATTAAAGGCTCTAGGTTCATTTTATCGAAAGTTGTCGTGAGAACGGGCATAGAAACAGACAGGCATGGCTAAATCGAATCAGGAGGTGACCCTGATCTTTTACATATTTTTGTCGTGACAAAAACAATATACCCTAGGTCTAGGGAATAAAAAATCGAAAAATCGAGCAATGAGATCAGCGGGTTGTTGTGTAGCATCAGGATGCCTCTAGCTGCTTATACATTGGCTATTAAAAATGCGGCGTATGATAGGGCCTGCATCAGGTGGAGGAATGTCAATACATGTCATGTGGCTAGGCAGGTGTAGCCTAAACTGGATTCCCAACGATCCTTCGGGTTGATAATGCTAAGAACTGTCGTAGGAGTCTTAATTGGACATTACCTAATTGGGGAGCATGCCAGGAGACTTCGTCTTCCATATAATTATTTTTGCAGGAGCTGTGGGACGAGGAGGAGGATTAAAGTACCTCCATGTACCTGTCCGGCCCTGGCGAATTTTGGAATGACCTCTTCTTGGCTCCTACTTCTTCACCGATCTGGATTAACTGAAAGAGGTAAATTTTAGTCGGCTTCATCGCATTATGAGCTCTGGCTGATACAACGATTGAGTTGGTCTCTAAGTGCGCTTAAGCAGCCCTTCGAACCTAACTGTAACCGGCTCTGTAATTTGCGCATTCCGGCGTAAAGTGATGAGGGGACGGGTCTTCCAGACATTTTATTTCTATGCTCCCGTCTTGATAATTCATCAAAATACCACTTCAACATCGATTCTCATGGATACTTACCGACCCAAACCAAACATATTGACTTTCGTTTCACGTGAAACGAAACAAGCTAGTCTTCGGCTAGCTTGCCGAAGGTATGGTACCCTTCACGCGAAGGTCATACTTATGACTTATGGTACATTTGCCACTTTGAAATTAGTGGTAAAATTTGTTCCGATTTCACTGTTCCTATGAGAGGTATGTATCTGAAATAGTGAACCAATTTCAACCAAATTTAGGGACGTGGTTTGGCAGTCAATGCGATGGATTAATATGAAATTTGGAAAAGATATCTTCAGAAATAAAAAAGTTTTCCTAGCAAAAACCTGCTTTTGGAACGGTCGTTCCTATGACAGCTATATGATAGAGCAGTCCAATTTCAACCAAATTCAAAAATATGATTTGACTGAAGATTTTATTGATTAGTGTGAAATTTGAAAATGATAGCTGTAGAAATAAAAAGTTTTTCTCACAAAGACTAATTTTTGGACCGGTCGTTCCTATGGCAGCTATATGACGTAGTGGTTCGATTCCGTTGGTCGACATATTTTCAGCGTGCAATAAAAAGAAGGCTTTGTGCAAAATTTCAGCTCAATAGCTTTAAAACTGAGGGACTAGTTTGCATAGAATCGGACAGACAGACGGACAGACAGACAAAGCTTCATCGACTCGTCTCATCTTACCGACCAAGAATATATATAGTTTATATGGTCGGAGATGCTTCCTTCTGTGCGTTGCAAACTTCATGACAAAGTTAATATACCCTATCATATCCGTGAAGAATATAAAAAAAGTCTTCATTTGGTTGAGATCGTTTCTCAGCTTTTTCATATTCTACGTTTTCCCAGATTTCATTTTTCTGCGTTATTCGTTTCAATAGGAAGTAGGTACATTCATTTTTACTGAATTTCCATAATCGATTTAAATCGATTGTATCTTTGCAAGGACGAAAAATGCAATTGGAATTCTAGAATTCTGTTGCCCCAAGTAATATTTGGAATTTCCCTACGGATGAAACCATGAACAGAAAATATGTAGGAAGCATTGAGTCGATTTTCATGACCTGAATAGATTATAAAAAGTTTGAGAAATTGAAAATGAATGGTTTTTCAAATGTGTTAAGCATTTCGAATTAGGGGTTCGTTAAGGTGCGTTCCGCCCCTTATAGAGCCACTATAAGACGATTTGGCACGGGTTTTTGCTCCTATTAGACCTTACAGTAGCACCAGCAGTTGCTCGTAAGCATATGTTCATCAGTGATTTACTACTGGTATATAGTAGTATTATTGGATCATCACTGCTGCGATAATATACCTATATAGGTAAATAATAGGAGGCTTATAGGATGATGATTATATGCAGTAAGAAAGTATTTAGCAGCTTGTTCTCACAACAATGTCCCAAATATTCTTTATATATTTTACAAATTATTTATTTATTATTATTTATAAATTGGGGCCTCCAGTAGGCACTGCGACCATAGACAGGTCTATTGTGCCATATTATTGTAAAAGATCCTCCACCACACTTACGAAGTGGGTTATGTCTTTTGCGTTAGCTTGCTCGATAACTGCAGGGCTCATTTTGAGCTTTCCAAAAAACTTAATCCTAGCCCGCGCAACTGCCGGGCATTCGCAAAAGATTTGCATGGTGGTTTCATCGTCTTCCATGCAAAGACGACATTCAGTCTCGCCCCGTGTTGAACCGATAAGTTGCTTACAAAAACCTAATGCTTTGTTTAGACGTGAACGCTGAGCCCAGCTCCGAATATTGCAGAATTGCATTGAAAAGCATGAGCTAATAAGCTGGGCATTACTAGCTCATTCGATTGACGCAGCCTTGGCAGGTAGTTCCAGTATTGCTGCCTTATCCCCTTACACATATAGATCCGTATGTTGTAATATTCAATACCTTCATCATCACCATCGTGACGCAGCAGCCCGACGTCGGGCCATGGCCGCCTTGATCGTTGTCCTCCAGTTGTCTCAGTCACGACCGCGTCCTCCAATCTTGGAAGCCCAGTACCTGCTCGGCGTCCACATATACTGAGCTCTCCCAACGGGATCTCGGTCGTCGTTGTAGTTTGACAATTTTCGCAACTTCCAGGTGATCGTACATTTCCTACAACTCATGGTTGTACCGGATGTGCCATCCATCTCGTTCGCGTTCAAATGTGTCTAGCATGTTGTTTTCCGGAGGCTTGAGTTAGGGTCCATGCTTCACAGCCATAGCATAGCACCGGTCGTACATATGATGGTTTTGTACACGCAGAGCTTCGTGTTTCTGTGCACACGCTTCAATTTCATTATGGGGAGTCCCGAGAAAAAGTGTTATTAGCTAACTGTATCCGTGGTTTGATTTTGTCAGTTTCGTTTGCGTCCTTTGACAAGTTGCAACCCAGTTATATGAATTCGTTCACGAGCTCGATGTTAAGGTCGCCCACATTGATGCTCGATTGTACAGGTGTCCTTGTCGTCGATTGCATCATTATTTTAGTTTTACCCTCGTTGGTACGTAGTCCAACTTCTTTTCCAGAGGTATCGAGTGTATACATCTTCAGGAGATGATGTTGATATCGTCGGCGTACGCTGCTAGTTATGAAGAGTAGCTTCCTGCTGTTGTCCATATTTATAGCCCGAATAGCGTATTCTTGTGCTAGGTTAAAGAGTGTCGGTGCCACTCCATCGCCCTGCTTCAGGCCAGTGCGTGTTTCAAGTTTCAAGTCTATTATGGATCCTGATTTGTGAGACTGAGTTGGTCATCGTCATCTTTTTCAGTCGCACTAATTTTACCGGTAAACCAAATTGCAGCATGATGTTATACAGTACTCCACGATCGATATTTTCGTATGCTTGCTTGAATTCGACAAAAATTTGGTATACGTCTACGTTGAATTCCCAGCACTTCTGAAGCATCAGTTTGACCGTAAAGAGCTGATCGGTTGTGGAGCGACCAGGTCTGAAACCGCCTTGATATGATATTCGCCAATGATCCGTTCTGCGTACGGTTTTATTCTATTTTCCAGAATTTTCGTCAGAATTTTATAGGACGTACAGACTAGTGATATGCCCCTGTAATTCTCCCAACGCAGTTTATCTCTCTTTTTGGGAATTAGACAGATAATGCTTCTGCGCCAATCATCTGGGATCACCTCAACCTCTGTAACGGACGATTTGGTGGGCATCCGAAAATACCCGTGGGGACGGAGCTTAAGGCAGCTTAATTGACCGTGAAGGTCGGGCTGTTCCATCTGGCGAAGAAAAAGGCTCCTCAACGAGCTAACCAGCGGCCTATGCTTGCTGTAGCTCAGTTGGGGAGACGTGGGCGGGGGTTTTCGCCGCTCGTTGCCCCTGTCCTTTACGTATTAACCAAAATTCATAGGCCTGGGGAAGACAACACAAACAAGGGTGGTAAAAATGGGGAATAAAAAAATGAGGTGATAAGGATGGAATGGTTGTCAGATGGCTCGCTTGCCCTCGCGCTCGTATTGGGGTCCAGGTGTAATGGGACCCTCGGCCTCTGGTTTCGTACCACCGACAGATCCTTACTCATCAGGTGCTGTCATAGATCTGCCGGTGGAAGCAGCACTACCGTATGGTCCATTGCAGGTGGTTCATTACACTTCCCATATTCGCAGGAGTAATTGATGCATGGCTTAATTAATGCCAGATATGTCTAAATCGAATCAGGAAGTGGTCCTAATCATTATACGGAAGTGATAGCGTAGATTAACTTTGTCATGCACAAAGACTTCTTTCTATTGCACGCTGTAAATATGCCGGAACCAATGGGATCGGTCCACTACGTCATATAGCTGTCGTAGGAACGGCTGGTCCAAAAGTTCGTCTTTGTGAGAAAAACTTTTTTATTTCTAAAGATATCTTTCTCAAATCTCAAATTTTTCAATAGTATGCCAATTGTCAAATCACCTTGCCGAATTTGGTTGACATTGGACTACTCTATCATGTGGCTGCCATAGGAACGACCGTTCCAAAATCAAGTTTTTGTTAGAAAAAAAATATTTCTGAAGATATTTTTACCGAATTTCATATTATTCAATGATATTTACTGCTAAATCACACTCCTAAATTTGGTTGAAATCGGTCCAATATTTCATATACCTCTCATAGAAACAGTGAAATCGGAACAAGTTTAACTACTATTATAATTTCAAAGAAGCAAATGCACCACCAATCAAAACAAAGGTATGATACCCTTCACGCTTCGCGTATAACGTTATGTTATGTTTCAATCGGTATATAAATATAAAGGACTTAGGTTTGAAAATTTGCCAATGTGACGTTTTAAATGTAAAAAATGTAATTTTCCAGAAAAAATTCCAATGTAAAGTTTTTTGCCACATCAATTTGGTACTGTTAGTACATAATTATCTTGATCATATCAAGTGATTTGCTTTACAAGTAAATCACGTTTTTCTTACTTTAAAACGTCACATTCGCAAATTTTTAAATCTAAGTCCTTAATATTTATATGCCGATCGAAACATAACATAACGGGGCAACTTTGCAGATTTGTCAGTTCAAAGTACCGTAAATAGTAAGTAAATAACGGTGATTTTTTTAACCGGTAAAAAGTTCGTTTATATGAAATTTTAAGTAGTTTCAGAAAGCAAGATCAAATCTCGGATCGAATAATTGGGGGCTTGGCAAATTTAGAATTTATTGGACAAGTCAGGAGTTTTGACAGTTTAACAAAATAATATAACTCTGTAACGGTTAAAGATGGAGAGTTCATGTCGTACATTAATTTTCCCTAAATGAACCATACTAGCTACCATATAAAATATTTACCATCATGAACGGGACACCCTGTATATATACTTACATTGCTATTCCTCTGGAGCCTCCTTGAAGGTGTTAAAAATGTTCGTTGTGACAAAAGCAATATACCCTATACTTATAAAGTCTAAGGTACAAAAAAACCTATACTTATTCTATGAATTCCGATGAATAGGTCGGAAATATTCTGGAATGTTGTCATTTGACAACCACTTTACAGCCACTTTTGGGGCACTTCCGGGAGATTCCGCTGAAATCACCGGCCCGAGGATTAGTGCATTCAAGGTAGTGCTGCACCATTCACATTAGTCAAATTGCCGGCAAATTAATGAAAAATGCGAAATATCCCGTTTTGAACATTCATAACCTCGCACTTCTTATCAGTTCATTTGGCTCGGTATTTCATAGCACTTTACGTTTTTCTCACTTCCACACGTCACTGATAACCACTTCTTTTATTTGCACTTGAAATCGCGACGCTAAACTCACTTTTACGCACGAAAATCGCGACATTTCACTTGGCGACCGCACGCGTTTACATATGATTGACTGCTTGTCATGTCGTCGGCGCTTTCACCAACAGCTGACCTTCCGGCCTGTTAGTAAAGGTAGCAATGGTGCGAATTGACTTGTTGAGTCGAGTAGGTTCAATCGCCAATGCGTCCATTTTCGCTGTGTTCTTCAAAAGAATTTCGACCTTTTTTTCAACTGGAGCCTATGGCAGCATCAGTGATGCTAAAGAAGAATGATTGCTTCAGCATTGCCGAGAACGTAGCCTCGATTAAAACTGGCCAGCTTAGTCGATTATTTTGAGTCAACAGATCGGCTCCGGCTCTCTAGGATCAGGGGAATAACATAATATGTACACCGTTTATTTGCAGGAGGTGCATCCTGGCAACTGCATTCTCCGAAACCAGTTTATGCTGATGAAACGTCAACTGGGCCACATAGAACAGTAGACGCGCTATGGGGTTAGGGCAATTGAGAGTGAGAGAGAGAGAGAGAGATACCATTTGTTGAAGAGTTTTTGGCTCTTCTTTAGAACTGGGCCATTTATTATATAATTTTGATTGATTTATCGAAAATTTAACATTTTACTCAATTTACGTGAAGTATACACATATACATATATATTTTGGAACCTAACTAATAAATCGTAAATCGTTTTTTCAATTTCTCAAAGTTGCCAAATTTTGTGCTAGAGCTCTTTAAAATCATAAAACCGTGTTAGATGCTGAAGATCGTACAAAATACAATATAACGTACTATCTGGCACCGCTGCCATATATCAAATATCGTTCGAATCAACATTATACAAATGACTTGACTACGGTCATTTATTCACGGATCTAACAACGTCGGCAGGCGCTTTCCATATTTCCAATTTTCAACATTTTGTGCGCGTGGGCAACGGAATTTCGGTTAACAATTAAATTTCGGTTTGCTTTTTTGTGGACTGACACTTGGATGAGTATCTTGAATAAAATTCTATTCGAATCACAAATAAAACTATATTACCAATTTTGAAAATTACTTACATGGCCAGGTGTTAACAACAGAATTTGGGTATGTATTCATTCCTGCACTAATATTTCATGTTTTTTCACTGTGCGGCCCGTCAAAAGATACTTCTTTTGAAAGTGGCCCATTTGCCTAAAAATGTTGCTGACCCTTGATTTATATGATGTAACTAGCTGCGAGAGCTCGCTTCGCTCACAACTTGACACTAACCTTGAATATTTTTTTCATACATAATTAATTTGTTCTCCGCTTGCTCAACACCACGACGATAAGGCTAAACTTCAGCTAAATTAAAAGTAACTTAACTTTCAGTCGGGTACCTTTACATAGTTTCGGCGGTTCAAATTTCTAAGCAGAATTACAGGGACCCCGCCTAGGTGCGCTTAGGGAATTTAAAAACCGGATAATGGATAGCATCTTCTTGATCCATTACTCGGTTGATTGAGCTGTATTCAACACATTCCCCAGGAACGCATTTTAATATTTCTGCGTTTATCGCAGATGCCTGCTCGTTTTTTAAATACACAACATCAATTATTGAGGAGAATAACGTTCCCTTCTTCGTCCGGATACGTACCGTCACCAATTTTCAGTAATAAATCTGAAAACTCTTGGGCATTTTGATTACTCCCAATTCGCGCCAGCATATTGGTTGACAAATGCATGGGTATGACAATGCGCCATAGATGTGAGCTTTTAGACATGCCTTAATTTCATCAGCCCTCATCCCTCCGGGTCTTACTGGTAAAGTTTGCCTAAAGTCGCCACAGAGAAGTAATATAATACCGCCCATAGGCCGGTCGTTTTGTTTGATGTCACGTAAAGTTCTATCCATTGATTCAACCACTTTCCGATACGCCTTAGTGCACTCGTCCCATATTATTAAGAAACAATCGCGCAAAACCCTGACTTTGTTACTGTTTATTGGCTGTGTTTTTTCCGCTATACCACTGCAAATATTCATACAAAATTGCACTGGGTAAGTTCTAGTGTAAGTTCAGTGAAGAAATTTTGATTGAAAAAGCCATTATAATATTACCACATTTGCAAAAAAAAACACAGTCAATAACAGAATAATTTCATAGCAACAATCTTTCGCTCGTGGCAATTAGAACAATTTCATTTGTTTTTCTATATATATATTTTTTTTTTGGATTGAGTCAGTGGATATTCTTTTAGACTCAATTTACACTCGATGTGCACTGGATGTAGAAAAAACACAGGGAATGACAGTGGCGCCATCTGTTGAAAACTGGTCGTATCAACTCAGAAACCTTCTTTGGCTCATGCACAACAACTTTGCTAAAGATCATCACATGATCAAATGCATAGTTTACGATTCTATAAAGGACATACAGACAAACATTCATTTTTATATATAGAGATTATACGGTAAAGTATCAGCTGCAAGGTAAAGTGTGTTGTACTATATATCGAGCTTTTATGTACGTTTCGGCATTTTGGCACTACATTACTTGTACACCTTCAATCGTACTCTATCCTATTTCTCAAGAAAAAACTATAAAACCAAACAATTAATTTTTTCCACAATTTTTCATTGTAAGTTTGATCGGGCAGTTTGATGGGGGCAGACATTCAACTTTACCTTGTTATCCACCTTCCCTAAAAAGTAGCCGCTAAAGTTGTAATTCATCAGAGTCCTTTAGATGGAACCTGGGCCCCGGTAATCAGAAAATCTCGATACAAAATATGTGCTTGAATCTTTTGTTTCAGCCTCCACAACAATCCTTATCCATTTAATATGAAGTAAGCATGTGAAAAGCTTCCCCCGTGTGGAAAATTTCTACTTCACAAAATTAGTACAATAACACACAAGGTGAATATTGAAAGCCATCAATCTGAAGAGGCGTCAAAAGTCATCAACGGATATTAAAATGCGAGACGGCTGAGAGGGAGCCTATTGTGTGCGCTCGTTCGGGGATTGATATGGGGATGTGATATCCGTCGGGATGCTGTGAAAAGTGTGAATAGCGACCAAACGTCCAACCAAAAGGGCTCTTCAAAGAAGATGTTTTCCAGAACCGAGGTGGCATTGTGTGTGTTTACCCCTCTTAACTCTATCTGAAAATCTCGTCATATGAATGCTTGAAAATCGATTTTTGATTGAAAGATTCTATACAGGCTACGAACGAAAAATAGGAAAAAAAAAATCGTGTAGTTTTGAAATTTTGCACAATTGTCAGGGACAGTCCCCTAAATATGTGCTCTAAAGTCCCCGATGATAGTGGCTCCTGAAGTGTAGGGGAGAGGGAGTCAAAAGTTTTTTTTTTCAGTTTTCCTTGACTATTTTTAAAATTATGGATTCTACAAAAAAAGGCAAACAAGGATATTCATATCTGAGTACGATCAAATAAGTCCACGAAAAAAAGTTCGCTGACACAAATGGTACGGAACTAGTTTTTCCTCTTCTTTGAAGATATCTTCGCCTATAGTTATTGATTACTGTGATGACTCTCCAACGGAACTGCTGGGCATTTCCGCAGAAATCATTTCGTGGGGTCGACGTCTCTCAAGTCGAGATAATATTCAGTTTTGCTGAGTAGACCCATTTGGCGTGCGGATGGTATTTCACCTGTTGTCCTGATATCCCACTGGCAACCTCCAATCAACTTTATACATACGGGTAGCGTCGTTAAAATGTAAGAAACTAATTAGTTCGATTGTCCCAGTCCAGTCCAGTCCAGTCCTGTGTTTAGGCTGAAAACAAGCCAACGAATGGGCTCTGACCCGCAGAAGTTCACAGAGCGCCTTGGTTTGAAATCGCCAGATAATGAAGGCCTCGAAGTAGAGCTTCATCAGCCTCGATGAGAGCTTGTGAGACGAAAGGATGCTCATAGCTACCCGTTTATTTGCACAGATGGCAATGCAGACTCAAAGAAGCCTCTGAATTTGCCTGGTGCAGTACACAATGACATGGATATTGGATTGAAGCACGCTCGGTAAGGGATTCAGATCCTGGTGTTCAGCACATATATTTTAACAACAACTGCTTCATCCTCTTTATGATTCATTGATTTAAAATATGATAAACCTATGGTTATCTTTCTGAAAACGTGGATTTTGTTTTGTTGGATTCATGTCGCAAGAGCAACGCATTTTTTAACAAATTTCATTTGAGACACAGATTGCATATCTAATTTGGTATTTAGACATGGATGCGGGGAGTGGAGTTTTATGGTGCTACCACACTATTCCTGACTCAGCAAGTACCAAGTTGTCGCGCTCGGTCACCGTGGTCGTTCGGTCACCACTCTACGATACTAATCTAAAGCTCGAAGTTCAAATAACGACCCGATCAAAAGCTGCTAATAGAACTCTCACAGTGCTCCGAGCTTGTCAGTAAAAAGACGGCGCGGATAGGAGGTGCATGCTAGCAACTGCACTTTCGAAAAGTAGACATGCTATCGAAACGTCAACAAGACACAGAAATGATACGGATGTTGACGCGCCCATGCCCCTGGAGGAATCAAGGCAATTAACAAGTACCTAGGCAATGTCTAATTACTGAGTACTTGTCAAATGCCGAGCAATTTGCACCAGTGTAATGAACCACCTGTAAGGAACCATATTGTGGTCTGGTAGTGCTGCTTCCACCGAAAGATTGATGGCAGCACCTGATGAGTAACGATCTGTCGGTGGTACGAAACCAGAGGCCGAAGGTTTCATTACACCTGGACCCCGATGCTAGCGCGTGGGCAAGTGTGCCGCCCGCGAAACCATTCCATCCTTATTGCCTCATTTTTTTATTTCCCACTTTTACCTCCCCTGTTTATGTTGTCTTCCGCAGGCCTATGTAATTTTGTTAATACGTAAAGGACAGGAGCAATGAGCGGCGAAAATCGCATTCACGTCTGCGAAACTGAGCTACAGTAAGCACAGCCCGCCAGATGGCACAGCATGACCTTCACGGTCAACTATGCTACCTTAGGCTCCGTTCCCATGGGCATTTTTGGATGCCCCCAAACCGTCCAATACACCAGATATATGAATTTTTCCGCACACCGAGTGAATAAATATGAGGTCGGTCCGATAAGTACTTAGCCTACAAAAGAAAAACGAAAATTTTGGAAAAGTGGCGATTTATTTGTCAACATAGTCTCCTTTTAGCTCGATAACTTGACCCAGCGATGTTCCAACTTCTTTAACCCGTTTGAAAAATACGTTTTCTCGAGGTCTGCAAGTAGGCCTCCGTGGCGGCGATGACCTCCTCATTCGACTCAAATTTCTGCCCGGCGAGTGACTTTTCCAAGTTTGGAAACAAAAAGAAGTCGCATGGAGCCAAATCTGGAGAATGCGGTGGATGGGGCAGCAGTTCGTAACCCAATTCGACCAATTTGGCCGTGGCGACAGCGGAGGTGTGAGCCCGGTGCGTTGTCATGGTGGAAGAGCAGTTTTTTCTTCGCCAAATGGGGCCGTTTTTCTGCAATTCGGCGTGGAATCGGCCCAATAATTCGGCATAGTAGAGCACTGTGACCGTTTTGCCCACACACACCTTGTGAATCCCAGAAAACGGTGGCCATCACCTTTCCGGCCGAAAGGACAGTCTTCTCATTCTTCGGAGCACGTTCGCTGGGTGAAGTCTACTGTTTCGACTGTTCCGACGGTCACGAAACGACGCAGAACCTCCTTCGGATTGCGCTTAAACAGCGTCAAACACTGCTCTGAAGTGGTCTCACGGTTGCGCATGCTGTCCGGAGTGAGCAAACGCGGCACCCATCGCGCCGACAGCTTTCTCATGCCCAAAATTTCATGCAGGATATTACCCACGCGGTCTTTTGAGGTGGCTACTGTCTCAGCTATCTCGCGAGTTATGGATCCGAATATGAAAACTGGTTCTTTCAAAAATAAAAGTTTATTGTCTTGCCTCTATGACGATTAATACAAGAATGAGAGTGATTCTACTCAGTTCAAAAAGAAAGTAATTTGCATACATACAAAAGTTGAATTCAATGTTGTTACAATATAGCTCAATATAGTTATTACAATTATAGAGTTGCCGTAATCCGTAAATCCAATGAATTAAATGATTTGATAAAATAAAAATTATTGCATTATAAGATTACATTGAATTACAAAATGAAGCTATTAGACATATCTAGTAATAATATAGTTGCTGTTGTGGGTGTTGCCGTAACTCCTCCCCTCCGAGAAGGATACGCTAGGGTCAAGAACTGCATCTTTTGTGCTGTGTCTAGAGCAGCGTGTTTGCTGAAACTTCCAGGGCATCATTTTGAAGAAAGGATGGTAATTTGCATTGCAATTTGACTGATTTAAATTGACGCAATCTTGAGTGTGTAGTTTCAATAGCTTCTTTTTTTTGCATCTTTTGTAAAGTTGTTGGATATCTTTAGGAGTCAGGACAACATAAAGGGTGCTTACAATAAACATACAATCAGATATGAGTAGCTCTTAATGGATATTGAAAATAGTTTTTATTTTGGTTTAATTATGCTGTTGCCATTTAAGTCTTGATTTGAGTTTTTTCATGGAATCTTGTAATTATTTCTATATAGGTACATACATGTGCCCAGTGGGTTTTATTTTGTTTGAATTTATAAACGGTCGCCTAAAATATATCTTCTTAGTTCTTTAGCGAATACATGTTTTGGAATTTTCGTTTCCGTTTAAGTCTTCTTTTGTGTATTTTTTGGTTCTTATCAGTTATGATAGTGACGTGGTTGTTAGTTTTAACTTTATGTTTCTTAAACCTAGCTGTAACTTTATTTCGTCTACACTCTTTTCTATAAACCGACTGATTTTCATCTAATTTTCGGGGATTTTCACGACTTTTATTTAGTTTTTGAAGATTTTTGTTTACCAAATTTTCTATTTTATTTTTGATTTTAGGGTAAATTTCCGACCTAAATTCGTTTAGCTTTTGAAGGTATTCATGTTCATTGTTGAAGGAAACGTTTTGGTTGAATTCATGCGTCCTGCCAGAAAATAGTTCGTATGGGGTGAGTTTGGTTGTTGAATGGATGGCATTGTTATAAGTAATTATAGCTTCGTTCAAGATGTCAAGGTGGCTATATTCGAGATTCTGTTTCTTCCTTTCCTCAAGAATTATTCGGTAAGCCTCAGTCAGGGTGGAGTGAAATCTCTCTACATACGAGTTGCTACTTGTTTGCTGAAAGGATGTTATGTGGAGTTCAATTTTATATTGTTTGCAGAAGTCTTGAAAAATTACGGTAGTCATCTCTGTACCCTGATCGGCTACGATTTTCCAGGGGATCCCATGGAGGCTAATGAAATGTCTAATAGATCTTACGATATTTAAACCATTTTTGGTTTCCAAGTTGTAGGCTGCAGCAAATTTTGAGAAACGATCGACTATTGTTAGAATAGGTTGGAAACAAATGGTATATACATCGACATATATAGAATCAAGTGGTTTCAGTGGGCTCTCAGACTGTTGAAATTTGATATTGGGTGGGTTTCTGTCATACTTAAGGGTCTGGCATATCTCGCAATTATTTATTATTTTTGTTATTTTAGTTTTAATATGGGGAAAATAATAATCTCTTTTGAGGTGTAAAACCGTCTCATTAATACCTCTATGATTGTTCTTTTGATGGTACTCTTGAATAACCTTGTTTTGTGCATCTTCCCCAGTCACATCAGTAACCATTTTAATACAGCGAACTAACTTAAATAACTTTGAGTTTGAAAAATATTTGGAATACACGTTTTGTACTTGGCGAAATGTCGTATCATCGGTAAGAATTGCAGTAAGTTTATTAGGCACCAAGTATTCTTTGAATATTTCTGTAATACGATCTTCTGTAAAACTTAGATCCCGAAAAATTCTCCGTTGTTTTCTTTTGAATAAAAGTTTTGTTGACACACGAGGATTCCTATCTACTTTATCTAAAATGATTTGATGATAGAATTCATTCAGTGGGCACTCCGAAATGGGTATTCCATCGTTTAGGTTCTCATCAGTTGAATGAATTGTGGTGCTGCCGTAATTGATAAGAGTAGGATTCGCAATTAGAGAGTCAGTGATGTTTGCATCAATATAATTTTCTACAGTTGGTTCTTGTAATCGGATTCTACTAAGTGCGTCAGCGTTTGAGTTAAGAACTCCTTTTTTATAGATAACCTGATAATCAAATTCTTCCAACTTGAGTGGCCACCTGACCAGTTTTGAGTTCGGATCCTTTAAGCTCATTAAGTACGTTAGAGGCTTATGATCCGTGATAATATAAAATTTCCGTCCAAATAAATAAGGCCTAAAATATTTAGTCGCCCAAACGATGGGTAGCATCTCTTTTTCTACGGTGGAATAATTTATTTCGGTGTCCGTTAAGGTTCGACTCGCATAGCTTATCGGTCGGTCACTACCTATAGGTCCTTGCGATAATACTGCGCCAATGGCGAAATTGCTGGCGTCGGTGGTCAAATTAAATGATTTTTCGAAATCGGGATATTGGAGCAGTGGATCGTTCATAAGCAAATTTTTACATTCATTGAATGTGGACAAGTATCGATCGTTAAGTTCTATTTTCCTACCTTTTTTCAAACATTCTGTTAGAGGTTTCGTTAATCTAGCAAAATCTTTTATAAATTTCCGGTAATATCCCAATAAGCCAAGGAAACTTTTAATTTCCTTAGGCGTTTTGGGCACAGGAAATTTTTTTATTGCTTCGATCTTCTCAGGGTTTGGTCGAACTCCTTCGGTGGTTATCACGTGGCCCAAAAATGGTATCTCCTTATACATAAACTCGCATTTGTCGAGTTGGATTTTGAAGTTTTTGAAAAACTTTCTTTAGATTTTCCCCATGTTCTTGGAGTGAGGTGGAATATACGATTATATCGTCAAGATAAACTAAACAAATCTTTCCTTGTAATTCTTTGAGAATGTTGTCCATTACTCTCTGGAATGTGGACGGAGCATTTTTTAGCCCAAAAGGCATCCTGACGTATTCATAATGCCCTCCTTCAACAGTGAAAGCCGTTTTATTAATATCCCTTGGATCCATCTCGATTTGATGGAATCCACTTGCGAGATCCACTATGGAATAATACATACTCCTGCCTAGTCGATCGAGAATTTCGGTTATGTTCGGGAGTGGATACCTATCGCTTGTTGTAACCTCGTTAAGCTTGCGATAATCAATGACAAGCCTCCACTTTTGTTTCCCGCTTGCATCAGTTTTTTTTGGGACTATCCACACTGGGGAGCTCCACGGAGAGAAACTCGGCCTGATGATGCCTTGTTCCAGCATATCACTAATTTGCTTTCGAACCTCTTCCTTATGAATGAATGGGTACCTGTACGATTTGGTATGTATCGGTACGTCATTGGTCGTTTGAATTCGATGTTTAATTTGGTTCGTGAAAGTCAATTTTTGATTTTCACGAAAAAATAAATCATCATATTCGCGACAAATTTCGAATAAGATGTTTTTCTCTTCTTCGTTCAGATGCGATACGCGAAGGAATTTAGTAATATCTCCAGATATATTTTTAGTAGTCTCAGAATCTATGCTAAAGTGGTTTACTTCTACATAATTGGAAAAAGGTTCTACTTTCAGTGGTTGTTCCAAGAGAAATTCTTGTTCTGAGTTTAGGGAGTTCTCGACTTCAATTAGACTATACCAGTCATTTGAGTTGTATACTCCTTCATTTACGTAGACTCCTAGCTTGACACTGGTTGTTTTAATATAAATATCTCCGTTCTTAATGTCAACAGGGAGTTTGGCTATGATTTTACAACTTGCAGGAATTGTTATTTTTGTAGACATAAGGTTCGGTTTGAAATAAAGGGGAATAGTGCTAGATCTAGTATTCAAGGTTTTATTAGCAAGGTCGACAGTCGCTCCTAATGCCGATAATGCATCAAGTCCTAGCAAACCGTCGAAATATCTATGGAATTTGAATATCAAATAGGTAATTTCACCGGGATAGTTGAATTCATTGAAATATGGTAGTGTAATTGCTTTACTCAACTGATGTTTATTGAGGATTGTAGAAATAATGGTTGGTTTAATGTCTTTGCAATCTTCGGCGTTGACAAATTCAGGGTTTATGAAAGATGATGACGAGCCTGTGTCAATAAGGAACTTCAGCGAGCGCCCAAATGGTGACGATATATTTATGTATGGTAGTGCACAACCATGTTTGTTGATATCTACGTATCCGATGGGTTCTTCGAGGCAGTTAAGTGAAAATTTTGGTCATCTATTTCACAATTTTGTTGACATTCAAACTCTTGATCATAGTAATTGGTACAACCTGTATTTACAACATCTAAATTGGCAATTGCATTATTATAATAGGAGTCTAACTGTTGAAAATTTAAATGCTCACTTTCTTGTGGTCTTTCACCACTGGAAATATTAAACATTTCATTGGTGGCAAAATTTGAAGGTCTAGCCTGTCGAAAAAGGTTATAGTTTTGCGGAGTCATTTGCTGTTGTACTTGCTGTCGATTTTGTTTGGAAAATGTTGACCCAATGGTATTTGGTGAAAGTATCTGTTGGACAGAATTGGGTTGGTATGTTTGTCGCGTTTGGCGTGTATTGGTTGAACCCAATTCCATTGGTTCAGGTTGATTAAATTGATTTATTCCCGAATGCGAATTATTAGTCTGGTTAATGAATGGACTACAACGAGGTCTTGCAAAGTTTGTATTTTGAGATATGGGTCGGCTAGTGTTAAGGGGATTCATATTGTGTGTGTTTGCCTGTTTGTAACTATGATGAACTTGAGACTGAAATCCCGGACTGTACGAAGTAATGGGTGGTGTAACCGACGGATAAGAGTACCTGACGTTTGGCTGAGGGAAAGTGAAATTGGTCGATCGCGCTGAATTTAAATTGGCACGTGAAACAGATTTTTCACAAAAAACTCCTTGTCGCGAATAAAATATATTTTGTTCCTGAATGCAAAACGCGAACGCCATCGCCAGAGTCTTTGGCTTCATAGCTCTTATGGTTGAACCAAGCGGTTCCCTAAGTCCTGACAGGAAGCAATTCAAACACATCTCCGTAAATAGGTCTCTTTTCGAGTTTAATAAAATACATTGCTGTCGGTTTCATGAATCTGAACATGGTTTGTCATTGTGGCTAATATCTCGATTATTTCACTATAGAAACGTTCAACTGTTTTGTTAGATTGTTTCATCCCGTAAAGGTCACGAATTAAAGACGTTTCGTTACGTTTATCCGCGTAATGCAGGATTAAGTTTTCTTTAATTTGCGCCCAGTCTAATCGTGTGCCGTACATATTTAATACTTCGTTTGCTGGCCCTTCGATTTTATTTCGTATAGCACGAAGAAGAATATTTCCGTAAGGGGTTCCATCCGTAATAGATATTATAGATATAATTTCTTCAACGTTATTGATAAAATCGAAAAGAAGCCGGCGATTGCCATCGAATTTCGGCAAGTCTTTAATGGCGTCCGGAACACGTAAAGAACTAAGGAGATCGTTAATGGTTACTGTATTATTGGCGGCACCGAGTATACGAGTATTATTATCATTACCGTTATTTTCTAAGGACATATTTGACAAATTTATATAATTAGAAGGTTCCACAAATTCACTCGTTTTACCACTGTCTGAACGCGTTTCTAAAAATCTTCTAGATACCGTAGAGTATGGTTTTCCTGCTTCTTTAAATGGCATTAGCAGAAGACACTTTTTATAAAATTTATCAGTGCGATAAATTTTAAAGCGAAAATCTAACCAACTTAAATAACTAACTTAACTTCGATATCCAATTCGCACTATAGATTTAAGTTTTCGAACACGTGGGACAGCATTTGTATTTTTATATGGGATTACTATATTAATAGGTAATACGTAAAAGGAAGGTAGTTATGATAGGACTCGATATCCAACTTACAAATAAATTGAAAGAACCTCGTTCTTTTCCGATCCAGTATCCTCTTATATAGAGCGTAGATGCCTTTTCGCTACCGTGTTCCTCGGTATATTTTGTAACGTTTTCAAATTGATGACTACTATGTGCCGATATGCTTTCGACTATCTAAGCACCCAATCCAGTTGAAAACAGTTATAAGGTGAAAAGTCTCCAAGACTGCGCCAGTTATGGATCCGAATATGAAAACTGGTTCTTTCAAAAATAAAAGTTTATTGTCTTGCCTCTATGACGATTAATACAAGAATGAGAGTGATTCTACTCAGTTCAAAAAGAAAGTAATTTGCATACATACAAAAGTTGAATTCAATGTTGTTACAATATAGCTCAATATAGTTATTACAATTATAGAGTTGCCGTAATCCGTAAATCCAATGAATTAAATGATTTGATAAAATAAAAATTATTGCATTATAAGATTACATTGAATTACAAAATGAAGCTATTAGACATATCTAGTAATAATATAGTTGCTGTTGTGGGTGTTGCCGTAACTCGCGCAACTTCAATCGGCGGTCTGCCAATACCAGATCGTGGATTTTTGTCACGTTATCCTTCGTGGTAGCCGTTTTCGGGGCACCTGGGCGTGGCTCATCAAAACCAGATGTGCGACCACGTTGAAACTCGTTAAACATATTTTTGACGGTCGCCATCGAAGGAGAAAAGTCACCGTACACAGCATCTAAGCGCTCTTTGATTTCGCTGCGCGATTTTCCTTCCGAAACTAAAAATCGAATCACCGACCGATATTGCTCTTTTTCCATTTTTCTAAAATCTGCGGAAACGCCCGCTTCCACACGCGGTCAAAACAAAGCCTACGAGTCCGATTCGGCTGAAATTTTGACAGTAGCCGTCTACGAGAATGTACTACACGATCTCTTGCGATAGTGGCGCCATTGATCGGTGAGGCTAAGTGCTTATCGGACCGCCCTCGTATGTATTTATCAGCTAGTATTACTCGTAATTAATAATTAATCGACTAATACTGTGGAAAGACTTGTCGTACAAACACGCTGCGGTTGCTCGGCAAGCACCAAGCAAATGCCAAGTAGTGTGTTCTGTTTCTGGTGTTCTTGTCTTTGCCATTAGGCAAGCAGTTGTTCGGTACTCTCTGAGTCGCGAGTATGGTAGCACTATTAGATGTGGTTCGAATCATGTATACAATGAAAGACCGTTTTTACGAAAAACTTCGTTTAAAACTGTAATTTTTTTCATATAAATTTTTTTACCAAAAGCAATTTAAACTCGCCGGCCGGATAAAATCGGAGGCGGGTTGGATTTGGCTCGCTGGCCGCAGTTTGCCGACCCCTGCTCTAGACCATAAAATAGTATATAGTATATTGATTTCTTCACATGGAAAAAAACAAAAGCGTTCGTTTTTTCAACGCAACTGTTGCTTTTTTCACCACAAGCGTTCATGTTTTCTTTAAGGCATGTGTAAAATTCGTTGTCCGACCAACAAATTCTAGTACATTGCGGCTCCAGAGCATTGCTACAATTGGATATATAGCAGATGCACAAAAAACGTTGAACATCTGTATCCTTGAATTTGAAGTATGTATAGGTATATTCAGGGCCTGCTTGGATCTGGTACACATTCCTCGTCAACCTTGCTGAAGATGCTGGAGCGTCTTATCAACATATGCTTAAGGGCCACTATTCTATCACACCTTCTCTCCTTTCGGTTGTCTTCTTGGATATTGAGGTGCCTTTAACAAGCCCCCCCCCCCTTTACAACTTGGTGGTTAACAGGTTACTTCCGGATTTGGAGGGCTGAGAGATTATTGCGCACGCGGACGATATTGCCATTGCTATCTCTGGAAAGCTTCCCGGCTTCTTAGTGAGATTTTACAAAATGCCCTAAATAATCTATCTTAGTGGGCTAGGCAAGTTGGTGTTGGTGTCAATCCGACAAAAACAGACCTTGTTGTCTTCACCAGGAGGAACACTCCACATTGATATCACCATTGCTAGAGGGGACGAGACTGGCCATTGGCGAAATAGTCCGATTTCTGGAACTTATATACTTATATTTTATAGCCAGAGTAGTTTTCGTGTCTCAGACTGGATGGCCGATGACTTAGTTTTAAATAAGTTTGCGTTTTAATATAAAAAATCTTATTTAGGATGATACATAAAATAATGGCGATTATATAAGAACTCTTGAGGAGGAGGGGGGCATTGATTCCCTTAATCACCCCCTTATCGACGCCACTGGTTCCTATGATAGCTGTACGATATAGTCAGAGAAGAGAGAGATAGAAGGAAGGATAATCACCATCTATGTACACTAAATTCCCTGAAGCAATTCCATATCACATTCGTGAAGGGTCTAAGTTTTAGTGTACTTACCTTTAAAAGCTACTTATTATTAAATTAATTAGAAACCTCTATTAGTTCCACTTATCGAAAAAAAATGTCATGCTATTAATTAGTAATTTGACAAGTATCCAACTATAATAATCCCCGAAAGGAACTCGTTATCCTCATTTCCATAGCAAACTTTCCCAAAATTCTGATCAATTTACTTACAATCGATAAAATGTCCCACATAGAAAGCCTCAAATTTTCCTATTACTTATTGCAACATGTCCTGGAAATTATGTTAAATTAGCTGAAGATTTTATCGGTGTAAGCACAAACTATTGGCATTTTATTCATTTCATTAATGGATCATTAGAAATCGATTTGAAATTGAGTAGATTAAACTTGGGACCCCTTGGAATACTAAAATACTCAGTCGTTGAATAATTCGTCCTTGTAAATGTTTGCTCGAACGCCTTCCATTGTCAACACCCAAAAAATATTTCACTAATTCAAGAATGTCCTTTGATATGGGTGGTGCGTTGAAGCGTACGCCATTCCATTGAACTCTAATTTAGTCTGTCAGTTGTTATCTTAGAATCATTTATGTATTACGAAATTAAAGCTTATAGGAAGATCCAATAGTATATTTCCGTCGATAGGGACATTGAAGTAGTGGGTGTACTTTGATGACTAATGAGACTGGAATTTGAGAAATTAAAAGGTGTTTACATATATACTCGTATACCAATCTCGTATTTGTCCTTTCAACCGCAGCGGCTTTAATTACAAGTTTACACGATACGATTATCATTTTGATGTTTCGCAGTCCCCGTTGTCAAGACCAGTTGTCCCGTCTTAAGGTAGCACATCCGCGAAGCCACTGTGGCTCGGTATCCACCATAGTGTGATATTGAAACAAGCACCCAATTCCTTGAGGGCTAAGCGACAGTTCATGATGGTTTTCGATGTAGTCAGGACAGATTCAAGTGAACGAATTACAGCCTGACTATCCAAGTCAATAGTAACGTCTCTCGCGATCACGACATGATTTCCCCAGTCAGGTAAGAGCTTCCGAAATAGCCGAAACCTCCACCTAGGGGACACTGCAGGAGTTTGAAAGACGGAGTGACAGTCCCTCCGAATAGATACCAACCCCAACTCCGCCATCGGTCCTAGATCCATCCGTGGAAATGACCATGGAGTCAGTGGTCAGGAGCATGTTATCAGTCCATAGACTCCTCAACGAAATAAAGCTGGTGTGGTTCCGGCCAAAAACGTATTTTATAATCAGTCTCCACGTGGAGATTCAAGTTGCCCAGTATAGTCGAGTGTCCACAACTCAAACTTACCTGTGACAGCGAGGCAACGTCATCCGCGTATGTAATAGCTTTGTATCCAATTTCTTAAAGTTGTATAAGCAGTTTGTTGATCCCTACATTCTAAAGGAGGGGAGCTTATATCCCCCTTTTGTGGTTCCTCTACAACATTAATACATACCGTCGATGTATGTATCCAATATATTGTGTGTGCACCTACTAAATGTTACTAACATACATATTAACGAGTTTGCAAAGTGACTCATCAACCTGGAGGCCCAGGAGTGTCTCAATGATTGCACTAGCTCTAATATTATTGAAAAAACCAGCGAATGTCCGAGAAAACAACCATCGTGTATTCCATTTGGTCAAGATATTTCTCAATATGACTGACCAGAGAGTGCAAAGCCGTGTCCACCGACTTGCCTTTACAATAGGCATGTTGCAACGTGTCTTGAAGGAGTGGCGGGATGATATCCCGCAACCAAATATCAAGCAGTCTTTCCAGTAGTTCCAGCATGGTTGAAGAAAGGCTAATGAGTCGGAGGTCGTTTGGGAGCGCCTGTGAACTTCTACCCGCTTTCGGGATAAAAACCACCCCCATTTCCCTCCAGATTCGAGGAAAGTACCAGCTCCAGGCAGGCTATTACGATACTCTTAATAAATGGATACTCGATATCCAAAGAATGCTTCAAATCAGCCGCAATGATACCATCTGCCACAAGTGAGGCTCCAGCCCAACTTCGGTTTCTTTAATAGAAGACGTTCATGGCCCGTCTTCCTTTTGTAGGAAACTTGGCGTTGATGGATTTGACGCCAGGATTTGAAATTTAGAGGTCTCGCAAGACCCTTCGATGCGTTCGCAAAAGCTCCTCCATCCATTACGTTTGGCTCCCCTTAACTCTTTATACTCTAGATGAAATCTGAGAGTATTATAAGTTTGCCAGAAAGTTTGTAACGCTAAGAAATAAGGCTCGCAGAAAAAAATGAATGATACAGAAGTTCATATTATCACTCGAATATCTCAAAACCGGATGTCCGTCTGTCCGTCTGTCCGTCCGTCCGTCCGTGACCTCTCTAGCTCGAGAACGCGTTGAGCTATGAAGTTCAAATTTTGCACACGTTATTTTTGACAAAAAATGAAGGCTAAGTTCGTGAACGGGCTAAATCGCTCCACCCCTTCTACCCCCTCCCATACAAAATGACACATTTTTGAAAATTTACAATAATCAGATTTTCTCAGAAACTGTAAAACATATTGCTTTGAAATTTTGAATATATCACTTTTATGATAATTGTAACCTACATTATAAAATTTATTGTAATCCTCACCCTCCTTCTACCCCCTCCCATACAAACTGCACTATTTCATGAAATACGTTAAGCCAATTTACTCATTACCTATACAATTTATCGGGCTGAAATTTTGTACTTAACACTTAATTAACAATATCAGTTAGATTCAAAAAAAATAGTCGATTACCCTTACTCCGTCTACCCCCTCCTATACAATATGACACATTTTACCAACGTTGCTCTCTAGCTTGATATCGCTTTGAGCTAATACAAAATGTTGTCTTTTGACAATAAGCTGATTTTCTCGAAAAGTGTTACAGCTATTAGTCTGAAATTTGGAATATAAAGCTTCAAGCTTCAGGTTCAAATTCATCTAGAGTATTGCATGATTGGGGTTTACCCCAATCGTAGTTCTTTTATGTTTTTTAAATGAGTTCAGATGTTTTTGTAGGAGTACCAGTCCAACTCCAGCCTTGAAGCCTTAGCCTTATTGAACCTTCTCCTACACTCAGCCCTAAGTTTGGAGATCCTAGTGCTCCATCAGGATGATGGATGTGCAGGAGGTGCATGCTGCAACTGCATTCTCCAAAACCAATTTATGAAAACGAAACGTCAACTGTTCCACATGGAACAGTTGGCGCGCTATGCCACACAAGGGGTTAGGGCAATTGAGTATCAGGATGTTGTTTTCTTTCCTTCGTGTGAGGTAACCGGAAACGATGAAGACATCACCGCGTTCGTCCAGCTCCTGTTCGTTACAAGGCTGAATTGACTACTTAGGCGAATTTGTCCTTTTGCGATTTATAGTGCGCTGAATTGGTTCAGAACGCTCGGTAAGGCTAAATTGAATGTATAGATGATCAGGGAGGGAATGTTCCGACGACAATCTCCAGTTTCTGATAAGGTGGATGATATCATCCGATGCCAGAGAGATGCAATAATTATTATAGGATAGAAAGGACTTAACGGACATAAAGAACAAAAAAAAACTCACTGGAAGCAGACACAGGACTCGAAATCAACACAAAGTCATATCAAAAGCACGTTGGCTCAAGGATGTGCACCAAAAGACTTACTTCTTCGGGGTCAACATTTTTCAAAGCAAGCCATAGGTAACTTGAAAGCAAATGAATGATATGTATTTCACTATCTCGCTACCATTTGTGCCCTTATAAATTCGGACGTGTGAAAATTCCCAAAACATATTCCCAACAATTGTAATTTTCCTAAGGATCTGTAATTCTCCCCAAAACTCATCTTCTTTAAAGTAGCAAATCAAATCGTAGAATCTTTTTCCCAGTCAATTGAATTTAATCTGATTTTTATTCAACAAGGACAACAGTATGTAAATGCCTTGTAGGCGCAAACATGCGCCATAATTCGCGTTGTTCTGTACACACAGATAATGCACGTCTTCTTAACACACTTGCGAGCACAATGAAATGCTCGTTGTCTTTATCGAATCATTTGTGACAAAAAAAAAGTGTCAGTTCACCGAGAAGACGTATATACGATTATCCAATTCAAGGAGCTCCAGGCTGCCGCCTTCTCTACATCGAATATGTGCCACCGTCGCGTCGAATTGGATACAAAAATACCACAATATACAGATAGTATCGTCCTTGCACGTTTCGATGGAATTTATTCAACAGACATGGCGACACACGCGACAAAATTTGTGTGTATGAACGTGTACAGAAGGAGCATTTCTGCGAATACGTATACTCGTAGAAAGGAATTATGGGTATATAAATCCCATAAGGGCTTCCTCTTATCAGGACACGGGACGTCCGGGCGAAAACATAGCTCGTGAGGCGAACAAAAGCTTATTGTAGTAACGTGTTATTGAAGATGTTTCCTTGATGGCATTGTACTTGGACTTTTACTCGTATTACGTCAATTAATGAAAACGACCTCCAATTAGTGTTAATGTGTCTTACGATTTTTTCGTGTTTTTTCCAGAGCTGCTCAACAGGCTGCCGCCGCCGTTGCAGCCCAGACCAAAACGAGTCGGAAAGGACCACCGCCACTGTTACGTTCTCGAACCCTTCCGGCCATTATAGTTCCGGGATTTTCGATTCTTCAAGCGCAAATTGATCCTAATCGATTGTCGACAGGTGAGTTGAAATAAGAATCTATTGGTTTTCTTTTTTCTAGAAGTGCAGAGCTCAGGATATGGTTTCTAGGATTATCTCATCATAACCTAACGAGGTAATTGTAAGATTTTAATTTTCAATTTCGGGATTTTTTTTTCTCCCAAGTAAAAGGAACGTATTAAAAGTAGGTCATAATACATGATTGTAGTAATTTAACAAATAAAGGACATGCTTCGTCGAATCGACGCCACTAGTTTTTTTTTTTATGTGATTGCCAAGACTTTAGGGGATTACCCTTTCATGCAAGCATAGCCTTGGCGGGAAGGAAATTAAGGTAAGGGATTGGGGGGCGGTTGAGTGGGTAGGAGGTACCGGTGCACATTCCGCTTAAACTTTTGCAAGTCATAGTTATTAGGGAATACAATAGATGGAAGGCTGTTCCACATTCTTATTGAGCGAGTTAAAAAGGAGTCAAAGAATTTAACTGTGCGACAGGACCTGGTCTCAAGAGTATGAGGGTGAGCACGACTGGCAAGCCGGGTGCTACGCGTAGGAACAGCAAGACCAGGGAGTAAATCACTAATTTCATTATAGCAACATCGGTTGTAGTAGCGATAAAGTAAGGTTAAGGAACCAACGTTACGCCTGTGCTCGAGGGAATCAAAGCGAGAGGTAATAGAGTGATCACCAATAATTTTAAAAGCCTTCTGTTGAACTTTATCCAGCATGGACAATACAGTGCAACCTGCACCCGCCCAAATATGGGAATTGTACTCCAGCCTAGGTCTTATGTGGCTTTTGTATATTTGTGCCAAGTCAGATGGTGAGAAATATTTTTTGCAGCGATTAAGGAAACCTAGATATTTTAACGCATTATTGGCAATGCCAAAGATATATTCAGACCATTTGAGTTTGCTGGAAATGTTCGTACATAGAATGTTTAAAGAAGGTGAACTCGGAATACTCACGCTATCTATGAGAATATTCTGGGAAGCAGGTGGAGCATATAATTTATTGGAGATCAAACAGCATTGCATTTTGGAAGCATTGAATTTAACACGATTAGTTTTACCCCATTCAATGATTTTAGAAATGTTGTGATTCAACGATTCAAACATGCGGTCTCTGTTGATTGTAGATGCATTCCCGCGAGATTCAGCCACAGATTTAAAAGAATATGTGAAATCGAGGGTGCTATCGTCGACAAAGCTGTGGATCGGGTTGGACGTTATACTTAAAAGGTCGTTGATAAAGATAAGGAAAAGAGTTGGGGACAGGACAGTCCCCTGAGGTACCCCGGCGCTAATTGGATGGACATTTGATTTAACACCGTCAAGTACAACAGTGATTAAGCGGTCATGGAGAAAACTTTCCATCCACCTAATTAATGCAGGATCAAGGCCAAAAGCAAAAAGCTTGGATAAAAGTGCCGGATGCCAAACCCTGTCAAAAGCCTTTGAAATATCCAGAGCAACAACATTAGCTTCACCAAAATTGTGGAGACAATGATTCCATCGCTCAGTGAGGAAAGTCATTAGGTCCCCGGTGGAGCGGGCAGAACGAAAACCGTACTGTCTGTCATTGATGAGATTATTTGAATCGATATATTTTATTAATTGGGCGTTTATGAGTATTTCAAAAGGTTTCGACAGAATCGATGTAACAGCAATTGGTCTATAGTTCGAAGGATTACAAGCGTTTCCTTTTTTAAGAACAGGCAAGTTTCCACGCGGATGGGAAGACTCCTAATGAATAGGACAGATGGAATAGTTTGCGCAGCGGCTTAGCTAAAGAGGAAGCGCATCGCGAAACAACTATAGGAGAAATACCATCAGGGCCAGCCGATTTAGATGTGTCAAGCTTTGCAAGAACTTTGAACACGTTTCTAGTGCGAAAATGAATGGGCCCTTGGTTGGTAGGGGACATAGTGGTAGAGGGCGTGTTTTGAGTAGTAGGTGGCAAACTTGAATTTTTGGCAAAGATCTCAGCGAATATATTAGCTTTATCCAGCGATTGAGTAAATTGTTGGTTATTGTGTTTAAGGGGCGGAACAGAAGAAGAGGAGAAAGTATTCTTCACTGCTTTGACTAACGACCAAAAGCCTTTACCACCCTTTCTTTGAATGAAGACTTTTCGTCTTATATTCATGTCAAACTGGAACTTAGCTTTTTTTATGGTGCACTTGCAGGTGTTGCGTAAGGACCGATAGGTTTGAAAAAGTTCCGCAGAAGGGTTTTCCTTATACGCCTTGAAAGCTGCTTCCTTGTTTTTGATGGCACTTTTGCATTCGATATTGAACCATGAGGTGGTTGCATCTTTGGAGTTTTTAAAGCTGTGTGGAATGAAGGAAAACATTCCGAACCATATGATATTACTTATGGTTTCGCAAATGTAGTCAACGTTTTTAGTAAGGAAGCATTCAGACCAATCAAGTTCGCTGATAAACTTGTTAAATGACGCCCAGTCAGCCTTAGCGTAATGCCACAATAGCCGCTTGGTAGATGCTAGTTTTACTCTAGACAGGGAGCTCGTGGTAAAACTAGTCGATACTAGAAGATGATCAGAGCTACCGAGAGAGGATGAAATCGAAATTGAGTACTTATCGGGATGTGATGTCATGAACAGATCTAACAGATTGGCTCTCTCTCCAAACGTATCAGGAATTCTGGTCGGAACGATCTGATTCAGTTTTGGTTCATTATTTATACCCTTCACGAAACTTTGTCATGAAATTTGAAACGCACAGAAGGAAGCATCTCCGATCAAATTATATATATTATATTCTTGGTCAGTATGACGAGATGAGTTGATAAAGCTTTGTCCGTCTGTCTGTCTGTTCGTCTGTTTCTATGCAAACTAGTCTCTGAGTTTTAAAGCTATCGAGCTGAAATTTTCTACACAGCCTCCTATCTATAGCACGCTGTACAGTCGGGAACGGATAAATGTAAAGCGCTTAAGTGCAAAAACCGCATTAGTGCAAAATATAAAAAAGCCCGGTGACTTTTCATTTATTTTTCATATAATATTGCCTCTGTAAGTGCAAAACGCATAAGTGCAAAACACGCTTAAGTGTAATGGAAATGTATGGCAGGCCCATCATAAACACAAGTAAATTGTAACGGATGAGTGCAATGGTTTTTCGCATCTGCATATAGGTCAGTAAAATTAAGTTAACTCTTGGGCCTTAGAGGAAAAAATTACGAAAGGTCAGGAAATAAGTTTAATCCCTTTTATAGATCATAGATAGGTAAGCTTAATTATTGGTAGGTGAAAATCCGAGAAATTTTAACTCTTTTTTTAATATTTTCCTTATAACTTGAAACCGTTGTCTCAGAACGAAAAATTTATTAGGATGTAAATTATAGAGCGTTCAGTTCTGCGTTCATGCACTGCTCGAATTGCGGTTCAGCAGTATAGTCCAAATCGAAGAAGAATCACACTTTATCAACTTTCGAGCTCACAGATCTTAGAAACCGATGCTCCAAATGAAAAACTGATAAAATAAATTCTAAAGATAATTTTAATTTTATTTTAAGTCTAAGGTGATCAATATTTTTAAATTTGGCCCATTTTTAGTGTGGCTGTGAGCAAGAAAGTAAAAATATCTGTTGAGCGATTTCAGCTTTAATAGCTTAATATCTCAGTAAGTATAGCAGATAGAAGTTTCGTTTTAGTCTGAAATTATAAATAATTTATCCTAGTTTATAAAAGCTTTAATAAATTTTTCAACAGACTAATTTAGGAGATATTTAAAAAAAGGGGCAAGCCAAAAAATTAAGCAATTTTTCCCTGATGGCGGTTTCCGCAGTAATATTTTAAGCTTTGCAAAATCGTCGACCACTTTAAGTTAAACGCAGTAATTCAAAAACTTCACCAGGTAGAACTTTGCAGTAAACACTGAATCGCAGCTAATTTCCTACTTTAAAAACGAAAAATAGCCCGTGGAAATCAGATAAGTTATTTAATCAGATAAGTTATTTACTATATACTACATACTACTATGTACTATATACTAGAAATGTGTAGTAAAATCTGTGCACAATCAATACTCGCTGTTTTATCATACTTTTCTCGAGCTTTCACCTAGGCATCATAAATAAATAACTGGCGCAACGGTCCAATTTGAACCATGGCCTCGAGATGAGTTAGCATCATCTCATTTTCTAGATCGTGACGGTCTTGTATAGAGGTGTGTGATCAGCAACACGCTCAACCGAGCTATTTACCCCATTAATACAGGTACTCATTAAACAGCTGAGTGGGCTTATAGTCCGACACGTAAATTTCCTTTTTTATCGAAAACTACCGCATTCAGTAGGAACCGAACCGGGGCCCAGTGCGTAGAACGTGCGAACGTGCTAACCATCGCGCCATCCGGACTACCCTCTAGACCCAGACATCATATTAATTTTATTAGAAAGAAAAATCCCTGTTTTGTTTTGTTGAAATTGTGATAACTTTATTTAATCCTGATTTAAAATTTATTAAAAAAAAAAACACACACACACTTGTGTGCACACTCATATCTTATTTTAGAAAACTATGTCTAGTTAGAAAGAAACAGCAGTTCCCAATGCTCCTAGGATACATCTAACCACCGAAGTATGTGGCGATGATATTGATCACATGAGCATTCCGGAACAAATTCCTGGTGGTGCGGGTGTCTTTGGATCCAAGACTAGGATCTCAATCGATACTAGTAAATGGCCTAGCAGTTTTCAAGTCGAGATCCATGCCATTCAGATCTGCGGTAGGGTTATTCTGGAAAACAATAGCCTTGCAGCCAATAATGCTTTCTCTTGGCATTGGCTCTCTTCAAAACTGGTGAAAGAGTGTGATGAACTTCTCCAATGTCTGGCGACCGTCAACCAAATATTTTTGTATTGGATGGTCACAGTGGCATTGAAGGAAATGAAACAGCGGATGAACTCTCAGGCCGGAACTCTTTTGTGGCCTGGGCTTAGCTTTAGCTAAGGCAATCATAACGGATTGGTCTAAAAGAATACGACAGCACTACTAGGACAACCTTACAGGACTGCGACAATTAAAAGAGTTGATGAGGGAGTAGAGCCGACCTTAGACTACTTGTGGGCTACATATCGGGCCATCACCAGGTGAGCAGTTCACCACGTGCTCTGCGCTATCAGGGAAATTGTTGCAAAAGACATACTAGCTTTCGTACAAGTAGTGAAAGTTCGAAGCGTATATACCCTAGACTTGTACAGACCTTGGTGATACCAAAAGTACCCATTGGCAACGACCATTAGCATCAAAAGTGAGTTTCCTATATCACCAGTTTATAGGGGAGGTTGGCGACCAAGGCCCGACGCCTGTCGCGCCACGATGATGATGATGATTATAGGGGAGGTTGGCACTCATTGTGGAGGCTGTTGACCATTCTCAAAATCAATTAACTAACCCATTCTACAAATATTTGTCGAATTTTTCAAGTCACTAGCTTTATTCTATCGAAAGTTATTGCTTATTTGAAGTCTCACTTGTAGGGGTAGGTTTCTTTTGTCGAATCTTGCGCAATTTTAATAACAACCAACTAGATCCCAGTACAAACATTTGAAAAAAAATTTCAAGTCATTAGCTCATTTTATCGAAAGTTATCGCTTATTTGAAGTTTCATTTATAGGGGAGTTAGGGGTTCCTTGGGTCAGATCTTGCCCATCATTGCCACCAACCAAATTAGATCATGCTATGAACATTTAAGCAAAATTTCAAATCTCTAGCTTCAGTCTATTGAAAGTTATCGCTTATTTGAAGTTTCATTTGTAGGGGCAGTAGGGGTTTGGCTGGTCGGACTTTACGTATTTTCAATATCAGCCAGCTGAATCCTACTACAAACATGTAACCAAAATTACAAGTCGCTAGCTTTATTTTATCGTAAGTTATCGCTTATTTTAAGTTTTATTTGAAGGGGAGGTAGAGGTTCCTTGGGTCGGATCTGGCCTATCTTTAACACCAACTAACCCAATCTTACTTTAAACATTTGACCGAAATTTCAAGTTGCTGGCTTCATTCTATCAAAAGCTATCGCTTATTTGAAATTTCATTTGTAGGGGAGGTAGAGGTTTCTTGGGTCGAATCTTGCCCATTTTCAATACCAGCTTACTAAAACACGAACAGCTTCTCACCTTAGCGTTACATGCCAAAAATCAGGTTTCTACGTCAATTGGTTCAAGAGTTATAGACAAAAAACATGAAAAGTAGGGTAGTACGGGGCTCTTTATAAGAGAATTACCGTTAGTGTTCAACTGATCCATTTTATTTTTCCATTGGAGTATAAGATTACCATCATGAGCAATCTACCAAAGCTAGAGCTTTTCATGTTTATTTAATCGGGAGTTATAAATATATTTAATTATTTTACATATGTAAGGGAGGTAGGCGTTCTCTTATCCTGATCATGCCCATTTTCAATTTCAGCCAACTAGATCATACTTCCAACATCTAGTCAAAATTTCAAGGCTCTAGCTTCATTCTATCGAAAGTTATCGTGCGAACGGACAGACAAACAGACAGACAGACGGACAAGCAGAAAGACAGACAGACAGACATGGCTAAATCGAATCAGAAGGTGACCCTGGTCATTTATATATATATACATTGCTATACCTCCGGAGCCTCCTTTAAGGTGTTACATATTTTCGTCGTGACAAGATCAATATACCCTATACTATAAGTCTAGGGTATAAAAAAGTGATTGCGTGCGGCTAATTATCTAATAAGAATTAAGCACACATATGCATAACCCAATCTACATGTTAAGACTCAACTTTATTCAACCTATTTCCTTAATATCAAATAAACTAATTCTACAAACAGCAATCGGCTGATCCTGACACAAATTGCTAATTCTAATATCAATCGTGTACCTTGCTTGCAGTACCTCCTGACTAGGAGTCCATCACAAGTTCCGTTAACGAAAAGTTAAATATGAAATGTTCCTGTGAAAATTGTCTTGAAATCCTAAATCAAATGGTTCGTAGGCTTATACCATGCGTTATCGATGCATAAAATTTAAATATTTTCGCGATACACACCGGATTTAAAGATACATATTGGCGATAGGCTTGGTAGAGAATGTTGTCTTTTGAAAGATTTTGTAGACTTCGGGAGCTCATATAGACGTTACTATCTTTCAAAATGGGCAATAATTTAATATAGCCATAATAGGATAAATTTTTTTATGCAAGGTTTTACGAGAGTGACTTCAACGGCGACCTCGGCGGCAATCCGGGTCATATGATTGATGTCATTAATGAAAGAGAGCATCTGTTGACTAGGCAAGTCCCAGCATTCTATGGCAACCGATTTATTTTCGGCCATTAATAGAGGGAAAATATGATCAAAGACTGTTGGAGGGTCGGAAAGATGAAGATGGACATTGGACATCTATGGACTGAAATTATTTTTAAGGCCTGTTTCGACTTGGTCTACATCCCTCTAACATGGAGAGTGGTCAAAGTGGTCTTCATTCCGAAAACGTGAAAGTTCAATCTTAGGCCCATCAGCTTGTCCTCGACTCTACTTAAAATTCAAAAAAGGCTTATAGATACTTACTTACGGGAAAGAATTCCCGCGCCCCTTTTATCGAATTCACAGCATGCTTACTGGAAGGGGAAATCTGTAGACACAGCCCTCTACTCCATCAGGGGCTATATTGAGAAACACTAAGTTGTAAGGAGTACGTTATTGTCGCTTTTCTGGATATCGAAGGCGCTTTTAACAACGTGAAACCTGATGCAGTCACAGATGTGTTAATTGCCTTGACCCGTCCAGGAGCATGGACGGGTCAACATCTCTAGCCTTTCTATGCTTTGTTGAAGTTTCGGTAGCATATCTACTTTTCGGAAGCACAGTTGCTAGCATGCACCTCCTATCCGCACCGTGTTTATAATGACATGCTCGGAGCACTGTGAGAGTTCTATTAGTACTCACAGGCAGTTTTTAATTGCGCCGAGATTTGAACTCCGAGCTCTAGATTAGTATCGTAGAGCGGTGACCGAACGACCACGGCCACCGAGCGCGGAGTGAGTGACTCAATCTGCAAACTTATTAACCTGATATCATCTAGGATTACTTGTTCAGAGCTGGGTGCTTCATCTGAACGTAGGTGTGTTGATTGGGGCACTCCGTGGTGGGGTGTCCTCTCACCACTCCTATGAAACATCGCGAATTGTGGCGCTGGGATGAATTCAAACAAAAGGGAGATTGTCCTCTTTACAAGAAAATATAGAATACCAGTATAGCCCCCTGATATGGAAGAGGTGCAACTGACTTTCGCGGAGAAGGCAAAGTTGCTTGGAATTATATTGGACAGGAAGCTCAGCTGGGGGCCCAACATTCAGGAGCGTGTAAACAAGGCTATTATTAATTGCCTTGACCCTTATAGGGGCATGGACGCGTCAATATCTCCGGCATTTCTATGCCTTGTTGGCGTTTCCATAGCATATCTACTTTTCGAAAGTGTAGTTGCTAGCATGCACCTCCTATCCGCGTCGTCTTGATACTGGTGAGAGTTCTATGAGCACCCCCCTCCTTTCCCCTCTCAATATACATACGGAAGTGTTAGGTGTACGACCGTCTTCTGAATATAAGAATACAAGAAAGAAAATCTTGTTGATACGTGACTATTTCCATTAGCATGATTATAAAAGTATAGAACGTGACAAGAAGCAAAGAAAGTGAACTCTGTTCACTAAAAGCATTGGACAAAGATCCGTAGCAGTAAGAATTATACATTTGATACTTTTTTTCTGAATTGTGTCATAGAAAAATATAAGAGGCAACGAACAAAATCCTTTCCTTGACTGGTAATTTTTCCTATTGTGTACTAAATTCAAGAGTCTCAATCAATGGAGAAAGGCGAGAAAAGTTAAGATAAGAAGGCAATGAAAGAAACAAAATGAATTTTGAGTAAAATACCGATTTGCTACCTAAAATCCTAAGGGCCCTCCACTCTCGTCACGGTAGTTTTCCAGCGCTTAGCGCTAAGCACGTAACTATCAGGAGGCTCCCGTTTTAGGTCCAAGGGCACGATTCGGGCTTCGTCGATCAGCTTTTTTCGATTGTTAGGAATTACTCGTTTGCAATCGGGCCGTCACGCGAGTTTTGTGTTTTTCTCACGTTGAGCGAGGCAGTAGTAGTCATAACAGACCCCGCCCACATTACCGATAACTGAGCTAGATATCTAGCGCGTACCAAACTTTGGCAACACTGAAGATGCTTCGACCGACCATCCTCGACCTCCATCTTCACATTTGTTTCGAACATCTTTACAAAATAACACTCAAATCGGGTTAGCGGTTCACGAGTAATGTGCCAACAAACATAGAGTTTATTTTCCAAGATGGCGGACAAGCCACCAAAATTTCGAAGGTGCAAAACTGGTTTTAACTTTTCTTTTACATACCCCAAGGTACGCAATTTAAATTACGACTTCTTTCTAAAATTGCACAGCTAGGTCATTATTTACTCTCTGGAATCTCTGTTTATGAACAAGCAGATAGATAAAAATGGCATCGTCGCCAAAATACAAGGGTATCTACTAGTCCGGCCAGGCAGACATTTCTGGTTACTGAATTGATGGATGGCGTATTAAACCACAATTTTAAGTTTTAATTCATGGGCTAGGAAACATTACAATTACTCCTATTAATCAACCGACACCATAGACGAGTACTAACAAATTGAAGACGGCTTTATGGCACGCGATCCACTGCTGTCTAAGTTTCACCACGCACTGTCGAACTCGAAGACGAACCTGGTAAAAATGTCCTCTGACACACACACACACACTTAACATAAACATGAAAAAAACCGGTCTACTTGTACCAGGTTCATGTTCGAGTTCGAGTTCGTCAGTGTGTAATGACACTTATAGTCCCATGATAATTTTATGTAGTCATTTCCATTTGCTTTTGAGATTATAATTAAAAGTTATCCTAGTCACATCTCCTTTTTAATTCCATCTTGGACCTTCAAAGCTCCTGAATTTTATTATCATAAAGTTGTCGGTCTGACGAACGATGGACACACTCGGCAAATTGGCAAAATTCAACAAAAATAGACATTGACTTGACGTCATCACACCAAAATAAACAAAAAAAAAACAAACGTAAAAAAAGTCCTTGTCGCAGGAGTATTCATCCGACAGTTCGTCAGAAATTATCTCATCAAAGATGAAAAAAGAAATAAATTTTCTGTATTTTTCGCAAACATCTGTCCGTCAATTCGTCCTTCGATCTATTCATCCTTTTGAATGTCTAGCCAATGTCAATGCTACAATAATTTCCGGTTGGATCCACTGAAATATTTCTTCTCCGCTCGAGGCATTTTCTGATGGCAGGATATATCCGAAATATTGGTTCATCATTGCACGGACTGTGGCATCGGAATCTATAGGGTGATTGAGTTTCTGAAGATAGCCATCAATTTCGAATAAAATTCGAGTGAGAATAATAATAGAAGGATATTATTGAAATAAGTGTGCTTGGATGAAAGAGAATCTTTCTTTCGTGGAATTATTTGATTTGCTTCGAACACACGGTTTTGGGCCTTATTAGGAATTTGAAACTCATGTACTCGTACGTACCTTAGGTTAGGTTAGGCTAAATGAGGCTGCTGATCCGTTGTGATATCTCATAAGCATAACAAGCGCCGTAAGGGTCTAGTCAGTCGCTGAAACCATCCGGAGCAGGCATCGAATCGATGTAGATGACCAGCACTTACTTCTTTTAAGTCATCCAGGTCAATAACAGCTATCAGGCAATGCTCCGTAATGATCCTTGCAACCTTCCTGAGATACCTTCCCTCAAACGACACTAACCCCATTCAGCCACCCAATGTTAACACTGCTTACTTTGGGGCGACCGGTAACTCAGTGTGTAGAGGCATCAGCCTTATGTCTGACCACCGGCGTTTCGGGTTCAAATCCCGTCCACGACGACGTTCGTGGCCATGGATGTTTGTTTGTCTTCCCCCTGTGGTCCGGGGCGTAATTATAAGCCACAGCATCTCCCGACTTGTCGCAGGTAGGCGGCTAAATGCGGTAGCAGAAGGAGCATGCTAGCAACTGCGCCACATGGAACAGATGACGCGCTATGTCCCACAAGGGGTTAGGGCATTGAGTAGGTATTGTGACAGTACAAAAACATCCCGCATCCACACTAGTTGTAACCGTCCGAGCTAGCTCGTCCGTCTTGCAATTACACCTGAAACCACTATTTCGTGGAATCCAGCACAAAACTAGGTTGAAGGAGTCGCTGAGCTTTTTGAGATCAGTGCGACACCCTACTACGCTTTTCGAACTGGAAAGTGAAGCATCCCGGTATTTAATCGCCGCTTGACTATCGGCATTGATAGTAATATTTTTTGCAGATACGATATTTCAACCCAATTATGTCCAAACTTCGGCAATTGAAGTGATCTTCGCCTGGAAGACATTACAGAATACTGGAAGACGGAGTGAAAAGCAAGTATCCAATTTCACGGAATCGTTCGCCTTCACCCTCTTCTGTTTTTGAGCCATCAGAAAAGAAGCGTATGGCCTCCGACTCCGGAGTACCATCTACGCCCCACTTTTTCCACGAAGGCTAGTATAGCTTTTGTCCAGAGAGTACACCGGAAAAGTATAATCCGTTTCTTCTGGAATGGTCAGATGGTTGTGTGACCATCAGTAGACTCTGTTCATTGTCCTGTTTCCCGAATCCAGTCAGAATCGGAGTCCACTGCTGAGTCAAGTTGTTACAGGAAAACAAATTAAGCAGCACACCAAGAGCAGCAATCGGTGTGGTCTTGAGAGCTATATACATAACTGATGCTAGAAAATTGTCTTGTAACTGTATTCAACGGATTTCTATGGGACGCTTTATTGAGCGCCATCCGCCAAACTACTACCCCATACTTTAACAAGCTAGCCCTCGGCTAGCTTGTCGAAGGTGTGATACCATTCACGCTTCGCGTGAAGGGTATCGTGCCGTTCGTTGTGACCTATGGTGCATTTACCCTTTTGCAATTAGTACTAAAACTTCTTCCGATTTCATTGTTCCTAAGGAACGTCATATGTCTGTCAATATGATTGACAATTGTGAAATTTGGTAAAGATATCTTTAGAAATAAAAAAGTTTTCCTAACAAAAACTTGTTTTTGGAACGGTCGTTCCTATGACAGCTATATGATAGAGTAGTCCAATTTCAATCGAATTCAGCAATGTAATTTGACTGAAGATATTATTGATTGGTGTGAAATTTGAAAAAGATATCTTTAGAAATAAAAAAGTTTTTCTCACAAAGACGAATTTTTTGACTGGTCGTTCCTATGGCAGCTATGTGACGTAGTAATTCGATTCCATAGGTTCCGACATATATACAGCATGCAATAAAAAGAAGGATGTGTACAAAATTTCAGCTCGGTAAAACTGAGGGACTAGTTTGCATAGAAACAAACGGACATACGGACAGACGGACAAAGCGACTAGTCTCGTCATACAGACCAAGAATAGTATAGTTTATATGGTCGGAGATGCTTCCTTCTGTGCGTTGCAAACTTTATGACAGAGTTAATATACCCTATCACACCCGTGAAGGGTATAAAAAGGGGCGTATAACTCATACATAGAGTTAGAAGACCGTTCCGATAGCTTTCCTACAAGAGTTCTGACCAAGTTACCTTAGCAATGCGCTCATGAATATTCACCTTCCAGGATATCTTCGTATCGAATATAAATCCCAAGAATCTGGCTTTTTCGCTAAACACCGTTTCGTCCCCTCCAGCAATGGTAGAACTTTTGAAGGTGGAGTCTTCTTCCTGGTGAAATTCTCTTTTGGCTGGATTGACCCCAACACCAGCTTGCCTAGCCTTCTGAGATAGGATATTAAGGGCGTTTTGCGTGATATCGCTTAAGGACTTTGGGAAACTTTGCATAAGTAATGAACTAGAAGCCCACCCCACCAAATCTAGAAGTAACCCGTTAACCACCAAGTTGCAAAGAAAGAAGGCAGGACACTACCTCAAAGGCGGCCCTTGTCTGCGTATTAACGATGATTCTGTACTGGTATAAATAAGTACAAATAGCCCTAGATGTAAGTATCAGGGTAATAAGTTCACAGTATCGGCCGTCTACACCCAGACTCGTGAGTGCATTCGAGATTACCGCCCGTTTGACATTATTGAAGGCGCCTTCAATACCCAAGAAAGTAGCTAACGGATACCTACTCCTTTCAAGTCAGACATTTTTCAATACGTGTTACTGATGAGTGCAGAGCTGGGTCCATGCATGCTGAAAAAAGAAGAGAAGGTGCCATGGAATGCTGGCACGTAAAGACTTACGTGCTTACTCGTATGTCGATTAGACATTACATAACATTCGGCCACGTGGGAACTCCAGAAGGCCGCTCTGAAGATGCGCTCAATCTAGCGATATACCATGTATATCGTTTATTCACGTAAGTGTACGGCTGGTCCTGCTGACAAGACGCGTATGCCGTTTTACCCGTTGAACGCAAACGTGACGCAAGTCGGGCTTACGAGTTCGAAACGTCAAAGATACATAGCTATCACGTAGCATATTTTACTGACGTGGAAATAATTCGTGCGTTGTTGTGTTTACGCGAAGCAGAGAAAGAATAGTAGGGAAGGAGTGGGCCTGGGTAGACACACAAGTTTTTAAAGAACAGAAAATCAGGTCTGGGTTGATAGGTATTTAAACTTAACATGTAAAGAAATTACTGATTATTTTTTTTTTTTTAAGAAAATTTCTTACTGAAGGAAAGTAATAATGGTAATGGTTTTTCGGATTGCTGATGGCGAATGTGAAGTCAAAATTGCTAAGAAAATTGGGGATACCCAGTGGCAACACTGTTTTCTAGAAATACGTTTAACCTTGCTGAAAGGGACTAGTAGGGGTTTTTCGGGTTGCTGATTCCGAATCTGAAGAATAACTAATTTGGAGGAACCAGAATGGCAAAATCGGCCAATACTGCAGGAAACAACTGGTGGCGGGCAGTGCAGTCAAGCTCAAAGTGGCGACAGGCTGGATTACCAAACGGTATAGCCATAGCCACATGCTAAGCCACGGTAAAAACCGAAATCACCCTACCGAAACTGAGGTTTAGGAGAAACTTCTTTGCTAAACTCCCCACCAGGGCTTAATGGGGGGAGCGGCGAGTTGGTGAAGCACTTCGACATCATGAATTTCACCGGTGGATCGAAAATGGACCTCGGCGTCAGTGACGGGATCTTTTATGATGCACTGAATGATGCATCTCGGAGCACTACTGCCTCGCAGCTCATACTACTACTTTTCCTTAACCCCTAGTGGGGCAAAGCGCGTCAATCACTCCTGCGCGCCATCATACTCTGTTCTGGACAATGGAGCGTAACTCACCAAACGACTAAGCCAGCGCCTTATACTCTTTTGTCGTAGATCGAATCCCCTCTAGGTCGGCCTTGGTAAACAGTTACGCTTAGCGCTGCTTGATAAAGTTCGGCAGGGATACCGTCGAGTCCGGCGACCTTTTCTCGTTTTAGTGCAATAATTGCGGCGACTACTTTCTCTTTAGCTAAATTATCTACATGAGGGGGAGCTTCACCTGGGGTTACACTGTTCAAAACCGCGGCGAAGTGTTCTTTTCACCGCCTCATTTGATCTTCCTCCAAGATAACTAGCTTTCGACCACTTTCCTCCACCGGATATTGGCAGGAGCTACGACCACCTGTAAACTCCTTGATGACACCGTATACGGCGTTTCAGTTGTTACTTCTTGCGGCTTCTTCTGCTGAGGGTAGAAGAGAATTCGCATAATCTCTTTTACCGCGTCGCACACTACGCTGAACTTCTCAAGCTTTCTGACGGTAAAGGAGTTCGATGCTGCTTCGATTGTCGTCTGATGCTGCAGCCAAACGAACCATTAACTCCTTCTTTCATGCCATGAAACGTCGGACACCCAGGGCTTATTCTGGAAATCCGGGTTTGCGCTAAGGATGTTATCTGCGCTGTCAATGTCGGTATTTCTTATGGCATCCCAGTCTTCCGTGTTGGAACTCCGAACTCATCCTGTGGCGAAAGAACACTAGAAGAATTTTTAATAGAGCGAAATGTACTGGTGAGTGGGAGTAATACCGGGCCTCTTTCTTACTTTATTTATAACAAAAGTATAGGAATTGCCAAGAAATACAGCTAGACAACATGCTGCGAAGGTGCTGATAGTGCCAATTCCGCTGCTAGACTTCATCGTGTTCTGGCCAAAAATACTTAAAATCAAGTCAAAACTCTGCGTGGACATGATGGCGGCATCACAGAGGATGCCGAGAACTCAGGCAAATTACTTCTGTATACTCATTTTCCTGGATGCAAGAGTGTAGAGGAGGACATACGCTATACAATTAAGTCGGGGGTGCGGTATAAAGCGAACCCGCTTAGACTGGAGTACTGCCAAAGACATATTCACTCTTCAATAAACCCAAATGGGCCATTGATTCATTTGAGCTATTCAAATCGGCTAGCACAGATGGAATCTTCCCCGCTCTGTTATAGAAAAGGAAGACAACTAACAAGATCATACTATCAACATCCGACCAAATTTACAACTCGCAAGCTTTATCCTGTCGAAAGTGATCGTAGTTCAATAATATTTCAATTTTTGCCATTTGTAGGGAAGGTAGGCGTTTCTTTGGCCTGATTATGCTAGTCTCACTAGAACCCAAGCAGCTTCTCATCTGAAGTTTACGTAACAAAATTCAGCTTCCTACGTCAATTGGTTGAAGAGTTATAGACAAAAATCCTGAAAAGTAGGGTAATGCGGGGCTTTTTGTAAGAAAAGTACCGTTATTTTCAAAATGATCAATTTAATTTTTACAGAAAAATACAAAATGACTCTTTCAAGTCATCTGCCAAAGTTGCAGCTTCTCACGTTTATTCAATCATGTTATAATATACACGGATAGTCAACCTGCGATCAAATCGCTCAGTTCCGTCTGGCTTATGTCAAAGACAGAGTTAAATTGTCGCAGCTCTCTCAGTGAGATGGCGAGATTTTCCAACATTACCCTGTGCTGGATACCAGGTCATAGTGGTCTTTCTGGTAATTGCAAAGCTGATGAGCTGGCCTGGGCTGGAACTACAATACCAATATGACCAGGGAATGCTTTCGTAGTACTGGGATGCCTTTAGCAGCCTGCAAACTGGTCACTAAGGCATACTATAAGGCTAACACCAGATGGTGCAATGGCAGTACGTGTCATTCAACTAGGCAAATATGGCCGAAAATGGACCCCGGCCGCTCTCGCAGGCTATTGCTGCTGAGCAAAAACCATTTGAGAAACGTGGTGGGGCTTATCACTGGGCATTGCCTTATTGGGGAGCATGCTAGGAGACTTCGGCTCCCACACAATGATTACTGCGGGAGCTGTGGGGACGAGGAGGAGAGTCCTTTCCACCTTATGTGAGCTTGTCCTGCCCTGGCGAGACGCAGAAAGGATATCCGTGGTCCTACTTCTTTACTGAGTTGGATAAGTTAAAGGATGTTAAGGTTGATCGGCTTCATCGCTTCATTGTCAGCTCTGGCTGGTGTAATGACTGAGGTAGGCTCGGGATGCTGTATTTAGGAGTATCACAACGGGCCCAGTGGGGTCTAAGTATGCTTTGATCATTGTTTGGTTAAAGCAGCCCATTTAACCTAACCTACAGATATATTTAATTATTTTGAATATGTAGGGGAAGCAGGCGCTCTCTTGGCCGGATCACGCCCATTTTCAATACCAACCAACTAGATCATACTTCGAATATTTGACGAAAATTTCAAGCCTCTAGCTTTATTCTGTCGACACTTATCGTGCGAACGGACAGATAGACATGGCTTAATCGAATCAGCAGGTGACCCTGATCATTTATAATATATATAGTATATACATTGCTATACCTCTATATAGGTACATTGCTGTACCTATAATAAATATACTCTACACTTATAAAGTCTAGGGTATAAAAAAAAGAAAACTCTATACATAGATCCCCAAAATAGCCCAATATCCCAAAACCGGAAATAGCCAATTTGACTGGCTTCGACTGCTTTCATCGACCTACTTCAATATGCAAGGTGGCCTATATAACCAAGATCGCGGTGATTTTACGCAATCGAGTTGTTAAAAACGATTGCAACATGTTCGAAAGTAATTACGCGTTGAATATATGCGTTTCACATAAGCCTGATTGGTATTTACACGAGAAGAGCATTCGCGCATCGATTCGCTGCGTCGCGTCGTCTAACAAGTTACACGCTGTCACTCAAAAACGTGTACCCGTTTTGCTGTTTACACAGGACGGTTATCGTAGATTTGAAGCGCCCAACGCGTTTTGTCAGTGTAGTCTCAGTTTATATTTAGTAGTGTGGTTGTGTCTAGTAAGAATTGATAGGGTAAGGAGAACAAATAATAAACTACTGGCGCGCTCAGTGGCTGTATTTGTTCGGTCACCGCTCTACGATCTAGCTAGAGAATGGAGATTAGATCCTCGGCGCGAACAAAACCTGTCTATGGGTACTAGTGGAACTTCCACCGCGCTCCGAGCTTGCCAGTATAGAGACGGCGCGGATAGGAGGTGCCTGCTAGCAACTGCTCGTCTGAAAAGTAGATGTGCTATCGAAATGTCAACAAGGCATAGAAATGCAAGAAATGTTGATGCGTCCATACCCCTGGAGGTGCTACATAATCTCTTTTATTTTAATTTAACCACTGACTTTAAATCTCCCATTTCGCTTCTTTTCTTTCAGGCGATGCATTGGCTCCAACTCCATCGTTCATCCCGCGCTGGTCGCTTCAGCCGAAATCGTCACGAGCCTCGTTGGTTAGCGATGATAGCGGACTGGAATTTCGGCGAAAATCATCGGGCAGTACCCACAGCGGCCCACCTATGGTTGGGGCCGGTGGTAGTAGTGGCTGTGGGTTTTATGGTGGCGGAAGCAGTACATCGGGTGGTGAGCCCTATCTCTATGCCTGCGACGATTTGGAACGACATCCCGACGGGACGGTAGTGCTTCGGATACCTGCTCCTCATGTAGTGGCAGCGCGTGCCTATCGTGTTTCGTCTGCAAGCAGTAGTAGCTCTTCCGGTCCAACGAATTACTATCAATCGCAGCAGTCGGGTAGCAGTGGAGGTTCGGGTGCAAGTACGACAGCTAGCAATACGGCGCTATATCGACTGGCGCGACTTCTTAATCAAACAACGAAAACTGGAGGTGGCGGTAGAGAGAGTCCAACGATGATGGATGACGATTCACCACGGCGATTATCCTGGGAGAGGTGAGTGAGATATTCTTTACATTATTCCTGGTTCTGTGACCCAGTGTCACTCTGAACCTTTTCCTATTTACTGTTAGTGATTACGCCCCAAAAGTTTAAAATTAGACTAAATGCTCATTCAGTCAATGATCTGAAATAACCGCGAAATCAATTTGTCCATAAATATCTAACATCTTCTTTTGCCCCGCATTGAGCGCCACCACTCTAAATTTTAACTATGACGGAACCACAATTTGTCGACCCTTATTAAACTATACTGATAGCAATTAAATTAATAACGTATTAAGCCACAAATCAACCCGGAACAAAAGGTCTGGTATAGATTAAAGGTTTCATGACACTGACGATTATAATTAACAAACCATCCAAATGGAATTAGTTTTCGAAAATCGCGCCCATCAATTCAGCGGGAGCTCGTCGCAATGTAATACACTCAAATTCAATTAACAGAATGGCAACATAATCCTCAGGACAACTTAATTAAGAGGAAACACACGAGTGATGTGGAGCTAAATGGAATTTAAATTATCCTCCAGTATGTTCAGTTGCACTTTGACGGTATTCTGCATGGAAAGCACCATCCCCGATGGCCAGAATGCAATTTCCACCCTGTCTGTGCATCAGGGCTCATTTCAGGTGGTCTCGTTCACGTCAAGTTAATTAGAACTAAGTGAAGGTTGCCAAGGAATAGGAGCAGCCCGGATGCTTAAAATAGACAAAGATATGCTGCGAAAAGATGTGGCGAAACGTGAATCAATTAAATATTTGTACTTTCCCGGATGTAAAGTGCCCGGGGTCGATGAGCTTATATACATTTCATTCGGGATGGGAATAATCATCCGCAGGAATTCACAGAATACGAGCCTAGTTCGTGTTATTGGTAAAGTTATTGTAACTATGCCAATGATATGTAATATCATGGATATTTACTTTTCACAAAGCTTGTGTTGGTTTCTCGTTAATGGTATCGGCCTAATGGAAAAGGTCGCATGACTCTATTAAAAATTCCAATGGAAATGCAATATCCAATTTGCTGCAAATTCATAATTCATATCGACTACAAAGATATCCATTGCACAGAGACATTGTTATTCCGAATTCATGATTGAATTATTACGATGCTTTTATCCTACATACATTGTTTCGATTTTCTGGAGACAGAATGATTCCAATAAATTGAGCACAAAATCTGATATCTTATTTGACTTTACATTAACATTCGAACTCTCAAAGAAACAACAGAAAAAGGCGAATTATTATCTGCAATTACGTTGTATTATGAGTTTTCATCCCTCGCAGGCATAAGCAACCGATAATACCAATCAGTGTGGCTTCCCATCGGCGGTTTTTCTAGTTAGGTGTTGGTGGTTTTCCTATGTATTTGGTTATAATGCACACGTGCAGTAGCACCGAAATATCACCGTGTGGTGCTTATACACTTAAATATTGGGGCGACCGGTAGTGCAGTGTGTTGAGGCGTCAGTCTCATATTTAACTACCGGCGTTTCGGGTCCGAATCCCGCCCACGACGACGTTCGTGGCCATGGATGTGCAGGAGGTGCATGCTGGAAACTGCATTTTCCGAAATCAGTTTATTCCAACGAAACGTCAACTGGGTCACATGGAACAATTGACGCGCCAAACCCCACAAGGAGTTAGGGCAATTGAGTAGTATAGTCCTCCACGTGGGCGTCCCCTGGTAACGGCAGTGGATCAAGCCGCTGACGGCCAAGTCTTAGTGATAACACTGTCTCGAAAAAGCAGATAGCTGTGACCTGAATGGCTGACCAACACCTAAGCGTCTCAGGTTTAGTAGGATGGAATGACTTAAGTAGTTGGACCTACAACATACGTAGTTGTGTGAACTCCAGCACGTACATATATTGAACCATCTGAAGCAGCTACCTCCAAAGCCACTCCCTGAATAGGGTTAAGCGATGCACTGAAAACTCGTCCTTGTAAAAACCACTCCACGTCAAGAAACCTGGAACAAAAGCCTCGGATTGGACGGATCAACAATCGACCACAAATTACCAACGGATTATTCTTTCCGATCCTGGAATTTACGCTCCCTGAACAAACCGGAGCCCGAGAAGGCACTCCTTCAATAGGTTGAAAAGTACAAACTGAGCATTACTGCAGTCCAGGAAATAAATTGGCTTGGCAGCGACATCAATGAAAAGAAATCGCCCAATATTTTTAGAAGTGGCAAACCATTTATAGTGAACAATCACCTCAAGCCGCACGTTATTGACTTCAAACCCATAAATGAATGGCTGTGCGGGATTCGCATAAAGACTCGATTCTTCAACCTCAACCGCATCGACGCATTCACAAGACCTGGAAATCTCCAGACTAACATACCTCAATCAAATTGACCACGTCCTCATTTACAAGAGATGGCCGTCTAGTGTTATGACGAGAAAATTACGCCTCAGATCATGTATTGTAGAATTCCTTCAGTGCACCAATCAGGGATCAGCCCTCCCAAAATCTGTGCGGTTGAGAAACTTCTGAGCGATGCTACGGCGGTGGCGTATACTGCCTATCACCTATACTACACAACATCAGGAACACAGGCAACCATGGGTTCTGTGGAGAACTCAAGGGTACCATCAGGGATGTCGCAGAGAAGGTCGTGGGATATAAATCCCGGCGAGTGCGAAATGACTGGTTCGACCAAGAATGCCAAAAATTCACTTGCCGTGAAAAACGAGACCTACAGACAATGGATTCAACAGCGAATATCGAATAGAACAATTAGACGTAAGAAACATAAATACTTTGACGAACAGTTGCTGAATATTAATGAAAACTTAACTAATAGGAACACCAGACAAGCGTACAAACTAGTAAATACAATTAAGGACGGCTTCCATCCCAGGACTAGCCTTTGTAAGGACAAGGATGGAAACATCATCAGCGACACCGATGGCATTAACAAACGATGGGCCTCTTATTTTGAAGAGCTTCTGAACCTACCATCTAACACCCCCACACAAGTAGCTCTCGACGATATTGTTGATCTAGGCCCACCCATACAACCCCTGACAGTAGAGGAAGTTGATCTGGCAATGCGATCACTAAAACGAAATAAAGCGCCTGGCGCTGACGAGATTCCAACTGAACTGCTAAAATTCGGTGGAACGGGTCTAGTTAATGCCATACATCAATTACTCCTACGAATATGGTAGGTTGAGGTTATCCCAGACGACGCGAAGAAGCATCATCTGTCCAATTCACAAAATGGGAGATCAACTGCGGTGTGAGAGTTACTAATTTGTACGTCCTATAAAATGACGAAAATTCTGGAAAATAGAATAAAACCGTACTCAGAAAGAATCATTGGCGAATATCAAAGCGGTTTCAGACCTGGTCGCTCCACAACCCACCAACTCTTTACGGCCCAACTGATACTCCAGTAGGTGGTGGTACAACGTAGACGTATACCAAATCTTTGTCGACTTCAAGCAGGCATACGACAGTATCGATCGTGGTGTACTGTACAACATAATGCTACGATTTGGTATACCAGCAAAACTTGTGCGACTGACAAAGATGACAATGACCAACTCCGTCTCATAGGTCAGGATCTATAATAGACTTACTGATATATTTTAAACACGCACTGGTCTGAAGCAGGGCGAGGAACTAACGCCGACGCTCTTCAACCTAGCGCTGGAACACGCTATTCGGGTTATGAATATGGGTAACAACAAGACGGTACTCACAAAGTCGACACAATTAGCAACGTACGCCGACGACATCAACCTCATGTCCCGAAGACTGGCCGACTTCTGCATACGCTCGCTTTTTCTCGGTTCTTCTCATAATGAAATCGAAGCATGTGCACAGCAACACGAAGGTCCGTGTGTACAAAACCATTATGCAGCCAGTGCTATGCTATGGCTGCGAAACATGAACCCTAACTCAAGCCTCCGGAAAAATGCTAGACACATTCGAACACAAGGTTCTGCGGCAAATTTTCAGGGCTGTTTGCGATTGAGATGGATGGCGCATCAGGTAGGACCATGAGTTATACGAACTGTACGATGAGCTGGAAGTTTCGAAAATCGTCAAACTATCATACAATGACTTCAATGGGCAGGGCATGTACAAAGAATGGACGATTATCGCATGCCAAAGAGAATAGCGAGTCGACGGAACGAGACTGCGAGGACGACAGAGATCTCGTTGGGAGAGCTCAGTAAATGCGAACGCCGCGTAGCTACTGGGCTGCCAAGATTGCAAAACGCGGTCACGTGACCAGGATATTGTAGGAGGACAACGATCCAGGCGGCCAAGGCGCGACGTCGGAATGTCGCGCCACGATGATGATGATGACATATTACCTCATAAAAATATTTCTACAGGTAACAAGCTTATTTTTATACCCTAGACTTTTAGTATAGGGTATATTGTTTTTGTCACGACGGAAATATGTAACACCTTAAAGGAGGCTCCGGAGGTATGGCAATGTGTATATATAAATGATCAGAGTCACCTCCTGATTCGATTTAGCCATGTCTGTCTGTCTGTCTGTCCGTCTGTCCGTCTGTCCGTCTGTCCGTCTGTCCGTCTGTCCGTCTGTCTGTCTGTCTGGCCGTTCGCACGATAACTTTCGATAGAATGAAGCTAGAGACTTGAAATTTTAATCAAATGTTGGAAGTATAATCTACTTGGTTGGTATTGAAAATGGGCATGATCAGGCCAAGAGAACGCCTACCTCCCCTATATATGTAAAATAATTAAATGTATCTATAACTCCCGATTAAATAACCATAAAAAGCTCTAGCTTTGGCAGATTGCTCGTGAGGATAATCTTCTACTTCCCTAAAAAAATAAAATCGATCAGCTGAAAACTAACGGTAATTTTCTTACAAAGAGCCCCGTACTACCCTACTTTTCGGGTTTTTTGTCTATAACTCTTGAACCAATTGACGTAGACACCTGATTTTTGGCATGTGACCCTGGAGTAGGAAGATGCTTAAGCTCCAGTGGGCATAATCAGATCAAGGGAACGCCTACCTCCCCTACAAATTTCAAAAAATTAAATGTCTTTAATTACTATAACTTTCGATAAAATTACACTAGCGAGTTGAAAATTTGACAAAATGTTGTTAGTAGGATCTACTTGGTTGGTTTTGAAAATGGGTAAGATCCGACCCAAGTAACCCCTACCTCCCCTACAAATGCAACTTCAATAAGCGATAACTTTTGACAGAATCAAGCCAGCGACTTGAAGTTTTGGCCAAATGTTTGAAGTGAGATCAGGTTAGTTGGTATTTAAGATGGGTTAGATCAAACCTAAGGAACCCCTACCTCCCCTACAAATGAAACTTCAAATAAGCGATAACTTTCGATGGAGTGAAGCTAGAGACTTGAAATTTTGTATAAGTGTTTGTAGCATGATTTTTTTTGTTGGTAGCAATGATGAGCAAGATCCGACCCAAGGAACCCCTACCTCCCCTACAAGTGAAACTTCAAATAAGCGATAACTTTCGATAGAATGAAGCCAGCGACTTGAAAAATTCGACAAATATTTGTAGAATGGGTTAGTTAATTGATTTTGATAATGGTCAAGATCCTACTCAATGATTGCCAACCTCCCCTATAAACTGGTCGTATAGGAAACTCACTTTTAATGCATATGGTCGTTACCAATTGATACTTTTGGTACCACCACTAGGTCTGTACAAGTCTAGGGTATATACGCTTCGGCCTGGTTTTTTATAACATTCAACAATGTCCGTAGCCATTGAATATCCTTGGCTCATTAGTGTTTACCTACGTAAGATTAACAGATCATTCATATTTGTGTTTTAATGACCTGCTAAAAAGTTTAAGTTATGAATTAATAAACATTGCATATAAATGCGCTGGCAGGATCACTATATCCTTATATTCCGCCACTATTTGTCAGACCATTTGACCAACGAGTCAAATTTCTATAGTAAAATATATTCCACCAGCGAATACATTGATATGGTTCTAGTCCTTGCAGCATATGTGATAATAATAGTTGCAGATCAGATGATGAATATGGACGAAGATTTCCGAACCGAAGACATCCCGATCCAAACGTGTTTCGAAGGTTAAAGATCCGAGGACCAGAGACAGGACATCTGACCCTAAGCTGTCTAACTAATCAAGGTGACCGGCCTTCATTAACAAATGCCACGAGTGAGGAAAGTGTGCTGAGTTTCGTTATTCGAAATATAATGAAACCGGAATATAGAGGGCTACGCCCGCATTCCGAGGGTTTTGTAGCAAGCGCTTATTTTGGCATGTAAATATTGGCTCTCTGGTCTTCTTGGTATCATTCAGATGTATAAAAACACCATAATTGAAATGTGTTACACGTGATATAGTATGCTACAAGTCAGTCCATAAAAATAGACTCCATCTATCACCTGACAAAGTAATAATTTTAACACGAGAAGCTGTACTGTAGATAAATATGAATGTACCTATATACGAGATAAACTGTCCTACTCTTCGAGATGCTTAACCATTCATGTTAAGACGACATTGCAAATTGCAAACTTGCAAAACTCCCCTCCCCTCCTTCCGCTCCCACCAATCTTTACCCTTACAGAAATGGTTCAACTACAATTCGCTCTACGAAAAACAATATGCAAGTAGTACTCGCACCTATGTATGCATGAGGCCGGTAGGTGTATTTTTTGAATACATAGTGTAAAATTGCCTAACTTTAAATGAATGTCATCATCATCGTGGCGCGACAGCCCGCCACGATGATGATGACATTCATTCATTTAAATGAATGTACTATTTTTAAATATTATGTGATTGTAATGAAACCTAGAGATATTATTGCCTATGATGTCGGTTATTATTGGCCATCAATATTTTTGACCTGTGGTGTGTTTGAGGGGTGCAGGGGTGTGTTAACTGCAAATATAGAAATGTACTATTATTAACCTTTTTTGATGAGATTTCAAAATTCCACTATTTTGGTTTTCTATGTTAGTGAAATGCCGCTTTTCTGTAAATTTTCATATTTCTAAGTATAACGGTCTCGAAATGCACGACCACATATTTTTCCCTCTCCCTCTTTTCCCCTTTCTTCAAATTTGAAGAAAATTCCATAAATGGAATGTACTCGATAGTACCTTTCTTACGATACCCCACTTGCCTATACCAAACGAAAAAAAAAAATTCGACCTTCATTTCCCCTCTATGGAGACCTCCCCTTAAAGTTGACCTATTACATCGCATAGCTTTCTCCAGAGAATTATAGTACTTCTACATATTTCCACCAAATTTCATGCATGTAGCTTCAGCGGTTCGTGAGATATTTCATGGACAGACAGACAGGCAGACAGACAGACAGACGGACGCATGACCGATTTCAAAAGGGTTTTGTTTTTCTACAAAACCCTAAAAAGCAGCATAAGTATCACTACTCACTGTCGATCTCGAATACGAACCTCGTACAAATGCCCTCTGACACACACACACACACACTTCACATAAATGTGAAGGAAACCGGTCCACTTGTACCAGGTTGGTGTTCAAGTTCGAGATCGACAGTGAGTGGTGACACTAAAACATGCCATACACACACCGATCGATCGGCCGATCCGTCGCCCGATATCGATATCGGCCGACGGATCGACCTGTGTATGTGAAAATCACACCGATCGGCCGATCAATTTTGATCTGCCGATATTTTAGTCCGATTTTCGTGCGATCCGTCGGTGACGATCGACTGGATAGTGTATGTGGTTATCGCAAGTGAGTGTCAATTTACAAAATTATTAAATGATGAAATTTGAAGGATTTTAATGATTTAAATGGCACTGCAATTGAAATATCAAATATGTGGTGCACGAAAATACCACATAAATCCAAGTAGTTAACAAAAATTAATCTAGGTTGCATTGGGGGTGAATCATAACCTATTTTTTGAATTACCATTCGTTATCGCATCGCACGAAAATCGTAGAGTGTGTGTGCAGTGGAGATCGGCAGATGTTTTGTGGCGATCCATCGGCCGATCGATCGGACGGCGGATCGGATAATGTATGGCGGCTATTCATTTTACTAGAGTTCAAAATCTTCATCCGCAGGATTACACAGTTCGAACGAATTTCTGTGAATGGGTCCACGAACGAAAACGAGAAGATCCACACTTCAAAGAAAGCATTTGGTTTACGGACGAGTGCTTTTTCACACAAGACGGTGTTTTCAATTTTCACAATAACCATTGGTGGAGCGAAGTTAACCCTGCGACAAGCCCACCATCAATTTCGATGGAGCGAGAACATTTGGGCTAGAATCATTTTGAATCGCCTTATTGGACCACATATTACGCCAAATCGATTAACGGGCGAGGACTATAAGTCATTTCTGGAAGAATTGCTGCCGAAATTATTTCTTGGACGATGCACCACCACATATACGAAGTAATATGTGGTTTCAGCAAGACGAGGCTCCTCCGCATAACTCAAGGCCGGCCACGAATGTTTTAAACAATCAATTTCGCGATCGCTGGATCGGCTGCTATGGACCTGTGAGATGGCCTGCCTGATCTCCGGATTATTTTTTGTGGGGCCATTTAAAGTATCTGGTTTATAAAGAGACTCCAAACAGTTTAGATTAAGTTTTTGGTAAAATTAATGATGTACCTATGTGCTAATATAACAACAGGAATGTTGGGAAGAGCTACACGAAGCTGTACGAAAAGAGCCAGATATTGTATAAGAAGTGAATATTTGTTATAAAATCAAATAAATAAAAGAAAAATGATATCATAAGGTCACAACAGCCAGAAAGCAAGCGTAATTTATATTTATTTATAAGCCATAATTTATGTATACGAAAATGCAAAGAAAAAGAATAAAAGGAAAGATTTTGAAAAATAAAAACAAAAAATTATAATTTAAAAATGTACAACTCAAAAACTTTATTACTGATTTTTGTATGATAAATTTTAAATTGAAGTCCAAAATAGTTGCTGAGATTTAGTGTTTAACTAATTGACAAATCTAGCTTGTGTAGTTTTTGAGTTATTGCGTATATAGTAATGAAATATCGACACGGTATAAATACACCAATCAAGGGAAAAACCATGTCTTCCTACATTTAAATGCACGCAATTACTAGAATTTTAGAATATAGGATAAAACAGTGTTAACAGGATTTGATTACCATTGAATAAGGAGGTTTTTTCTGATGGAAGACAAAACATTATGTATAAAAAAAAATTAAGAAAAAAGTGGACAAAAATAACATTTTTTTTAGAAAAACATAAAAATGCTATAACAATTAAGTCCTTCGTCTGATTTCGATGAAACTTATTTGATGTAATAGAGGGAAGTACGAGTATTAGCTTTATTAGAAATTTTATTTAAGTATTCTAGCCTCAGTTGTTTTTGAGATATCGTGTTTTTAGTAACGCGAGTCAAGCAATTGAAAAAAAAAGTGATTGTCTGTAACAGCTAAATGTCCCTTATTATTTTTTATTGGAAATTGCATGTGGCACTGCCCGTGTGCGGTCATTATTAGACACCCTGTAGGTAGTAGGAGAGATAGGGGCTCCGACCAATTAAGGCCCACAAGCAATGAAGCCGAGTGGTCTATTGTATATCACAATTACCTCGCCAATCATATTGCACTGACGAAGCTGCTCAAATGATTCAGCGGGTCGAAGCTATCTTATTCCGGCCGAGAAAGGCATCACCAACGGAGTTCGTGCGACGACATTTACAATGAGTGCGCAGTGATATCTTATCATGACCCTTTGTTTCAAGATGGCTTTTCAGACAGAATTTTGCGGTCGGAAAGCCCCAAATGAATATAACCTTACTCTAATTTAGCTGTAGTGGACCAGTGGATGGTACTAGTCTCTACGAGCTAACCCGTAAATGAATGGAATGAATCTTTGAAGATCGCTATATTTTTATTACGGTAACCGCAGTGGTGTAAACATCTGGCTGAAAGACGGCAGGAAACCTTGCCAGTGAAGAAAAAATGCCTACATTCCTCTCCTGAAAAATTTCATGTTATCTTGCGTGAGATTCGATCCTCAATTTCTCTGCTCCAGATTATGAATCATCATCATCGTGGGTCGATAGACCGACGTCGTTGTTGTCCTTCAATTGTCCTGGTCAAGTTGCCGCATCCTGAATTCCTGAAGCCCGGCAGTTATTCGGTGTCTACATCTGCTGAGTCTTTCCGAAGAACTCCGAGTCTGTGTCTTTTTAATATACACTTGCGAGCAAAAATACTGAATCAAACCGAATGCACGTGTATTTGTATGCATATTTTGAAAAGTACATTATGTATCCCTACACATCGTATATCATTTGAAAACTTGAAATCTTAGCTTTACATTAATACCACTTTTAACAATATTTGAAGATAAAATTTAAAAGAGTGGGGATTGAAATCAAAAAGTAGGAAAAATGGGGATTTTAGAAAATCGAGTGCGGTCAGGTTTTTGTCAAATAAAACAAAAAATTTTGAATAAATAACAAAATTATTTATTTATTAATATCTGGTATTACCACCTCTTGCTCTAATCACAGCTTGTGTTGTGGTATCTTGCGGAATTTTGCGCTATTCCTCTATTAAGGCCTCCTTCAATTCGTCGATAGTCGAAGGCGCGGGATCTCTGTGTCGGACTCTTCTTTTGAGCTCGTCCTACGAGTGCTCAATGGGACTAAGCGCTCGTGCCCACGGCAAACTTTTTAGTTCGCAGAAATACTAAATAGTTTAATCAGAAAAATAGAACACACGGTGTTTTATGAGACCGCGCACACAGCGATTACTAAATAGTTTAGTTTGCTGTGTGCGCGGTCTCATAGACCGCCGTGTGCTCTATTTTTCTGACTAAACTATTTCGTTTTTCTGCGAACTAAAAAGTTTGCTGTGGGCGCGAGCTCTTAAGTGTGGATTGCGTGCAGGCCAGTCAATTGTCGCAATATTAGCTTCGTTCAGGAACTGTTGTGCTTGACGCGATGTGTGAGATCGTACATTGTCGTGCATTAAAGTAAAGTTGTCGCCAATAGATGCTGCGTATGGAACAACATGGCCACGTAGAATACCGGTGATATACCGTTCGGCTGTCAGTCCTCCTCCTCGGCCTACAGAACGCACGAATACAATAACCGTTTTTGAATCCACAGAGATACCGGCCAACACCATACACGAACCGCCCCCGTATGCTACCGTTTCTAAGATACAGCATTGCGCAAATCGCTCACCTGGACGCCTGTATACCCGACCTCTTCTGTCACTGCCATGTAGACACACTCTGGTCTCGTCGGTGAACAATACGGTCCACCATTGCTCGAGGGTCCAATTTAAGTGATTCCTGGCAAACGTGAGTCGCGCTTGTCGGTGATATGGGGTCAATTTTGGGCCTGTGGCGGGCCGTCTTGGAGTCAAATTCGCTTCCTTTAAGCTTCAGTCACACCTTACGAATTTACTCGCTGCGAGTTGAAGTGGCGAATTATCGCAGTAACAACTCGCTGTTACTTGAGTTGTCACACAGAGCAAGAGATTTTTAATACGAATTTACTCGCTGCGAGTTGAAGTGGCGATTGCTCGCTGTTATTTGTCACACAGCGAAAGATTGTTTTAAATTAAAACGACTTGGTAGTTCCAGTGAAATGTCGAATCCTCGTGTTGTTCTCAAACGGTTACTTCGTTGTGCTTGTGCAGAGTTGGGTTAACAGTTTGTTTCTCATAGACAAAATAAATAACTTTCACACAATAAACCGATTCGTAATTATTTATGTAAAAACTTACCAAATTTGAGCTGGATCCACGACCACTCACGACATTTCTCAAAAAATAATCTGCTTCGTCGAACCACACTAGTTTCGGTCTATAAACGCTGTCTGCTCCGGCGCCGCTTTTCACAGATTTTTTTATTTTATTTAACTCCACCCTATACGTATCTTTCATGTTTTTTATTTTGTTTCGTAGTTCGTTTTCGCTGGAACATTTTAGACCGACCGCAGTTATCTCCTTAAATAATAACGTAAAATTGCTTTGTCGTGCTGTTCTGTTCATATAATCTGCGCTGTTTTCGAAAGATATTCAAAAATATTGATAACTCTGTCGTCGTCCATTTACAATCGGGTTTCGCCATAATAACAACTACGAAACAAAACAAGACAACTAATATCTTAATAGCAACGTGTGTCTCCTGACCGCGGTTCTCGCTTACTAGTGGCGAATAGAATTGAACATGTTCTACTCCATTCGTTGCTATATTTAGTCGCTACGAGTCCAGTTGCGTGACACTTACTCGTAGCGAGTACATTGTCACACGGGGCAAATATTCGCTTGCAATCAACTCGCAGCGAGTAAATTCGTATGGTGTGACTGAAGCTTTAGTCGTCTCCTTACTGTCCACTCGCATTCAGCTACTCCGCGAACGTCCCTCAGATGCTGCTGCACGTCAACTCCCCTGAGGTGCCGATTTCGTAGCATACTTGTCACAATAAAAAGATTGTCTCTATCGGAAGTGCACCTAGAGCGGCCGGGTCGGGGTCTCTGATTGTAGCTACCTTCCTCTCGAAACCTGTTATACACTCTTGACACAGTAGACTGACTCAATCCGAGCTGACGAGCGACTGTTCTCTGAGTAAGCCCTTCCGATAATAGGGCGACAACTTGAGCCGCTTGCTGAGGCGTGGTACTCATGAATGATAAAAATTGAGACTTTTATTGCATTAAACTTAATCAATCAACCTTCCAGATTCAACTGACTATTGAAAACCCTTTGCAGATGGGTTAGTTTGCCTTGTAATAACCCATTCATAAATGTTCAATTTTCCGACTTTTTAGTTCCAGGTAGCGTTCATTCATAAAACACTCATTAAATGGTGATAAAAAAAGGTATCATTGTAAAGCTAAGATCTCAAACTTTCAAAAGACATACGATTTGTAGGGATACATAACGTACTTTTAAAAATATACATACCAATACACGTGCTTTCGGTTTGATTCAGTATTATTGCTCGCAAGTGTACATCAAGGCTGTCCGTTCACTCTTTTTATATAACCTGTCAATTGAATCGTTGTTGCTAGTCTGTCAATGAGCACCATTTTGTCGCGGTGGCCGTGGTCGTTCGGTCACCGCTCTACGATACTAATCTAGAGCTCGGAGATCAAATCTCGGCGCGATCAAAAACTGCCTGTGAGTACTTATAGAACTCTCACAGTGCTCCGAGCTTGTCAGTATAAAGACGGCGCGGATGGGAGGTGCATGCCAGCAACTGCACTTCCGAAAAGTAGATATGCTATTGAAACGTCGACAAGGCATAGAAATGCTAGAGATGTTGACGCGCCCATGCACCTAGAGGGGCAAGGCAATTAGAGAGAAAGAATAAACTAAGTGAGGGTTATCATTGCTTAATATGTATGTTGAAGTATCAGGCAAGCTGTATGTTTTTCCTATGTCGAAAAAAACGGAGGCTACAACTGAACTGGAAGTAACCGTCCATATATACAATATATACCGTTATATTATTTCATCTTATATATTTCATTTAAAAGTTAATACTATAAATTTTCGTAAATTAAAACAATAAACATTCTTTTAGTCTGGCTGTACTCGACTTTATAGTCGTTATATCCCAGACAAATTTGAATTTTATTGCCAGACACCGAAGGTCCTCACTTACTAAGCCCTAGGGAAAGTTGAAGAAATATAAAACCTACTACTGTTGGTTCTGTGTTGCAAGATAAGTCTTAAATTCTCCTGGCATGTTAAATATCATGGTGGAAACTTCAAACATATCTGAAGGACTGTAGAACAACGACATTACCTTCCGTCTGAGTAGATTTTCAAATAATAAAAACATTCCTAGACCGTATTCCGTTGGATTGCATCATTATGTCGTGAATTTCAAAATATGTTTTCGGCCTATTTGTTTCGTTGACCGTGATATGATTCAAGTCAGTTTTCATCTTTATTCTTGAAGTGATAGAATAAAATCTTGAACTCTACCCAGTGGCGGATTTACATTGGACGACGCCCAGGGCTAAAAAAAACCTACCGCGCCAATTTTGGTTTACACTACCTGCTCTCCCCAACACAACAGGTAAGGTGTTTGTAAAGTGCTTCCCGAATTTTCTGAGAGAAGAGTCAAAATTCCATACAATGCACAGATTCATTTTGCAGACCGTTGAATATATGTTTGGTGTTGCTCCTGCGGCATTTGTTTTGAATGGAAATTTAGAGCCCAAGATAAGAAAAACTATAGACTCTATAAATCCTTTTTTTACGTTTCTATTAGCTTATCTTTTTATTTATATATTATATTACATATTTTATATACATACGTTTTTAGTTTTAGCCAAGACTTTTTTCTGTTTCGATTTTTTCCGCTTCCACTTTTCTGAATTCCGAACCACTTAATTTTATTCGATTGTCATTCATTTTTATGCTCAAAAATCCATCGGTTTGACTATGTTTCTACATAAACACAGGTTGGAGGTCGAAGAACGAATACTCAATTGTCCTAACCCCTTGTGGGGCATAGCGCGTTAACTGTTCCATGTAGCCAAGTTTCGCCGTTTCGTTGGCATAAACTAGTTTCGGAGAATGTAGTTGCCAGCCTGCACCTCCTGCTCCCCCATTTAGCCGCCGACCTGCGACAAGTTGGGAGATGCTGTGGCTTATTACTACGCCCCACAGGAGGAAGAAAACGCAAATATCCATGGTCACGAACGTCGCCGTGGACGGGATTCGAACCCGAAACGCCAGTGGTCCGATATGAGACTGATACCTCTACGCACTGAGCTACCGGTCGCCCCGAATATAGGATGATACCCATAGAACATTCGCGTGTCTATATGCTGTGGTTATAAGGGGATTGGCTCGGTCCGTGATAGTGGTTCGAACTCGAGTAATATGAGCAGCTGCTTTTGAAATCAAGTGACATGGGTTAAGCAGAGTAAGAAACTAGAGAATGTTTTCTCGGCTCTCGCTGGTTTCTTGCGTTACCAATCTGTTACATTTTTGCGGGCGCAATTTTACAAATGCAGCATTAAATAAGAAACATGTTCCGCCAGAAATAGGCTATCATTAGAAATTTGCCACCCTTGGAAATGCGACGCACTAGGCAGCCGTTTTTGTTGCTGATAGGTATAGTAAAAAGAAGATAATTGATGTTTATTTTTTTAAATTATATTCTAAAAAATTAAAAAAATTGTGGTTGCTCAATCGCTATCGTTTAGATAGTAATATTTGTAATGGATGGTTTGGTGGGCATCTGAAGATGCCCGTGGGGACGGAGCCTACTGACCGTGAAGGTCGGCCGTGCCATCTGGCGAAAAATGGCCCCTCAACGAGCTAAGCAGCGGTCTATGCTTGCTGTAACTCAGTTCGGGAGACGTGGGCGGGGTTTTCGCCGTTCTATGCCCTGTCCTTTACATATTAACAAATTAACAAAAATTCATAGGCCTGGAGAAGACAACGCAAACAGGGGAGGTAAAAATGGGGAATAAAAAATTAAATCCGAGTTAGTTTTTCTGAACTGGAGGTCTATGTGTAAACATCACATCGCTTTATGGATCATGATGCTCAACTAGAATATTACTATTTTGTTAACTATTCCGACGTGACATCGTTTTCTGTTTATCATATTACATATTCCAACCGACGTCCTGATTCATTATCTTGGAGAGTACGCATATTCCAGAAACCAATTTTTGCAATTAAACGATACCCAAAAGTCATAAGAGTATAAATTACAATACATATTAGTTGATGACTATGTATTTCGAAAAAATGAGTACGTTGGAAAAAGTTGCTCGAGGCAAATTCGAACCAAATATCCCTTGATTGGTAGACCTGTTCCCGACGCACTGATCTACACCACCCGTTCTATTTTGGAGAGAAATTGAAAGATACTGACCAAATTCATCAAGATAAAATAGAAACAAGCATTCGCCTCACCACTGTCATATCATTCCTATCTTGGCTATCAATTCATTGCGGAGAATATCCTTTCGTCCTCACCAAAGGACAAATATTATCAACAGTAGTCTAGTACATTCGCCTCATGATAGTCAGCCATCAACTCCAGCCAACATCACCTGGCCATCATTATAGAAACGTTCACGCACAATCATCATACACAGAATGTATATCACACATTTAACAGTCTATCTATTTTCATCACAAACACACTATACCACATAAATTACATGCCCCACTACTCTACCCTGCAGATAAATCGAATGTCTCTTTTTCGCAGATGCTAGCAAATCTCCATTAGAACCACGTCGCCTTTTTGTGTCGCTTTTCTGGTCGCTTTCTATATTAATCGCGTGCTAAGATATGTACATTTTCACGCTACCGATGCATCTACGCAGCTCATAACGAAGACTATTATTTGTGCACAATAACTTAAACACGGAATGCATAAAGCTGAGATTTCAAAGAATTCAGATGTACATACACTAAAACTATTTACGCATTCCGCAGCTTCTATGGTTTTACCCCATACTGAGCGATAAAATGTTTACACATCAAAAATGGGGTGATAAGGATGGAATCATTGGCGGACGTCTTAAATGCCCTCGTATCGATGTCCAGGTGTAATGGGAACCGCAGCTTCTGGTTTCGTACCACCGACAGATCACTACTCATTAAGTGCTGCTTTCGATCTCTCGGCGGAAGCAGAACGACCAAAATATGGTTCATTACATAACGCAACCAAGCCAGAACTTCGGCAATTTCAGGGATCTTCGCCTGGAGTACAGAAAGCTGGAAGACTGAGTAACAAGCAAGTATCCAATTTCTCTGAAAAGATCCCAACGCCCACCCCCTCTTCCGTTTTCGATAAATCAGTAAAAGAACTTATGGCTTCTAGCTCTGGGGTACTATCTGCGCCCCACTCCTGCCGCGACGATACAAGGCTCGTATACCCTTTGTCGAAAGAGTACACCGGAGAGGTGTGATCCCCTCTTCCTTTTTCGTGCGATCAGTAAAAGAGCTTATGGCTTCCAACTCTCTGCCGCGACGATACAAGGCTCGTATACCCTTTGTCAAAAGAGTACACCGGAGAGATGTAATCCGCGGCTTCTGAAATATCCAGATTGCCCAGTATTGCCTTGTGATGATTAGTGGACTCTTTCCACTGCCCTGTTTCCCAAAGACGGATGGCTGTAATCGCAGCCACCTGCTCAGCCAGAGGTCTTCAAATTCAAAGCACCAGTGAAAGCAATATACGACAATTTTTGAACTTTATTCAATAGATGTAGAACGCTTTACTGAGCGCCGTCTACTAAACCACTACTCCATACATTAATATGTGGCCTACATATGACTGATACGTACTACCAGAAGACCACCTTCGGTCACATGCCGGATTTCAGGCCAATTGCCTGCATGCAAGAGTTGCGATAGTGACCTCTAGAATATTTGCCTTCCAGGAGAGCTTCTTATCGAAAATAAGTCCCAGAAATCTGGCTTTTACGCTAAGGACCAGTCTCGTCCCCTCCATACCTCCGAAACCGCACCTAATATAAATAATTACCAAGGTTCTTTAAAGATCTGTGAAAAATCCTTTTTCTTTCAGACGTGATAATTGTGGCAATAAATTTCCCCGTTCAACGAGTATCGATTCAATGGTCGACGCCGTCTGGAATGATTCACCCCGTCCATCCTTAGACGTTCCTCGAGATACATTTCAGCCTGTTGTAACTCAGAACTATATAAAGCCTCAACAACTCAGTATCAACTATGGCAGCTTTAGCGGATCGTTCGTAAGTAGACGGGAGAGTCTATTAAGTCCATCGGCAGGACGAAGAACCAAACAGAATCGTGGCATGACGGGTAAGTACACACCTACTATATCAATAATAATTCACAAATGAAATTTTCCATATACATAGTAATGCAAATTGATTCGCAAAGTGTTTGTTCACATGAGTAGGATTTAGTCTCGTATAGGTCGCGATATGTAAATTTATTGTAGAACGCAATAGTCTGACAGATCCTAGCAAAGGAGCTTTTCATTTTAGCCCAGCACCATAATATTCCCTACGTGCCGTTGCATTTATCATCAAAACAGCTTGCATCCTTTTGTGTGATATCCTTTCAAAATTACTTGGGTGTATTCCGCCAAGGGGACAGCTCTTAACAAAGCAATTCCCAGGCAACTCTGATGCTCTTTTCATAAAGACGATGTGTATAATAACTCTAAATAAGGGGGGGGGGGGAGGGGCGTGCATCGCTCTCATGCTTCAACACTTCATCACGAAATGGTTGCCGAATGCTCTCTTCGGTCCCGTAACAGACAAACAAGAATTAAACGTTGTCGTCCTTTTCGTCGACTTTGCTTGTCATTTACATTCAGACCTCGAAGCATTGTGCAAATGTCGACTGTACTGAAATTCTGAGAGCGAAGGATTTTAACAGCAAGGACATTTCCACCATACGGCTCTTTGTTACTTTGACCTACACCTCGGGAATAAAGTTAATTTTAGCAGTATTCGTGGGCGAATAGGAGCCAGTTCAGAATTATTGTAGTATCGCAGCGATGCATTTAAGCTGAACGACTCCGAGTCCTGGAATAATGAAATTGCAATCACACTTTGACTTTTTGATATAGCGATAAAGCTAAAGTACATGCACCGAAATTTAGTTAGAAAAACTACATGAGTCTCCTTTTATGCACGACTATTGAATTATGTAACTCTGCGAAACTTTTCAACGCTCTTGTTCCTGGTCAAGAAAGTTTTGAAAGTTTTCTTTTGGGTTTTTTTTTCGGTTCGTCCTTGTTCACCATCCTTTCAGGTTCTTAAGTCCTGTCCTCCTCGCTCCACTTCACACTTTTTTATTTACTCCGCCTAGAACTTTTCTTCCCGACAGTGTCGAGGGACTGAAAAGACTACCGCCCTGCTTAAATGTTCATCGTCTGAATACGTGTATATAAAAATTCCCAATCTTAACTCGCCTTCTTTTCTTCGGTGTGCTACTTTCTTTCAAAAGGGACTTTATCTTGGCCACTTACAGTTGTAATTGCTCAACTTTTATATGTACTTTAACAAGGCTTACACTCCATGAAATACTCGCGCTCTAGAACGAGAGTTTGAATGTCGACCGTTAGTTGGTGGGTTTCATTATTGACCCAGAACCCAGGTGGGCCTTGGGGCGTTGGTTTTACGAGACCGTCATCACCCGTCTTTTTGTTATTATTATCCTCGAACCAACCATTTATTTGGAGCGGAGAGAATTATAATGTGTGTGCAGTTCCTAGGATTTATGCTCCAATTTTTACTTCGTAGAAATATTTTCTTTCCTTACTGGTGGGAGACAATAAAAGGTTTGATATAGATACGGCCCATAAGGACTGTGTGGTTATATTTGAGATTGGCGGGAAATTATAAATATATGGTTATTACACCTGGTGAATCTTTCGAGAGAGGAGCGACTTTTTTTGGGAACATTCTCAAGATAAGTGGATCAAATGAGAATTTAGTAACATGTATTTGGTTGCTGGCGAATGATTATGTGCCATGTTAACAGATGTTATTGGCCGATAATAAAATATCGTCTGTTATTGCATCATTGTTATAGGAAGTTGGCACTGAATAGTAGTCAATTTATTGTGGATAACTTTTTGAGGTCAAAACTGGAAGCTTTACCATTCATGGCTTCTATTCAGGATCCATGGATATCAACTCATCACCATCGTGGCGCAACAGCCCGATGTCAGGCCTCGGCCGCCTGGATCATCGTCCTTCAATTATCTCGGCCAAGTTACCGCGTCCTTCAGTTTTGCAAGCCCAGCAGTTATTCGGCGTCCTCATCTACTGAGTCTTTTCAACGAGTTCTCGACTTTCATCGCAGCCTTGCTTCGTCGACGTGTCGTCCATTGAATATTTTCTTAGGCATGCAGTCATCGTTCATTCGTTGTTTATGTCCTGCCCATTCTAGACGATGCAGTTTGACGATTCTCCAAATTTCTAGCTCATCGTACAGTTGGTAAAGCTCATGGTTGTACCGGATGAGCCATACAATTCGATCGCAAACTACTCGGAAAATTTGCAGAAGGACCTTTCATTCAAATGTATTTGTCAGGTTTTCAGAGGCTTGAGTAAAGGTCCAGGTTTCGCATCCGTAGGGTAGTACAGGTTTTACGATGGTTTTATATATACGGAGACTAGTATTTTTGTGCGCATGCTTCGATTTCATTATTAGAAGGACCGAGAAGGAAGTTTGATTTCGTCAGTTTCGTTTGCGTCCTTTGACGTATGTGAAGTCGTCTACGAATTCGATACTAAGGTCACCCACGTTGATGTTCGGTTGTGATGTAGTCCCAGTTCTTAAAATAAATTTTATTTCGGAGGCTAACCGAAGCAGACCAATAATATTTTGGGTCCATTCTCGCCCCTTCCGGTCATCAGTGATTTCCAGATGTCGACTGATTATTGGCGACCTTTTTCTTCATCACTGAGTCCCATGTTATTGCTTGCATTTCTTTAAGGCTGAGTTCACTCATGGCTACCACACTTATCGTGTGCTTTGCTGTGATCCCCACCCCGTGCTAGCCAGTATTGGAAATTTGCACACAATATGCGCTGCCGGCTCAGCCTCTTCCAGACATAGCCTGCAAACGTTTCGATTTTCATCTTGGCCAGATGTGCCTTAAAATTACCATGCCCTTTAACTAAGGCGGTTATCAAGCTTAGCGTACTCCGTTTATAGCTGAGTACCTTTTTCGCTTCCCTGCTTAAAGGACTGTCCACTGCATTCCGAGCTTGTTTGCAAGTGACTAACTACCATTCTTCTTCTCTTCGTTGATGCATGGAGTCCATTCACTGCCCGACCTTCGCTCCAATCATGCCATTCCCCAGAGCCACTCTGGGTTCTGGTCGAATGAAAGTCGCCGCAGATCACTTTTTTGAGTTTATGTTCGTCTGCTGCATGCGTCTGATCACCGATTGGTTGTCCAGTGCAATAAGGATTTTCTTCCCCCGCACCTGACCTTCAAGCAGGTGGTCCAACACATGCAACAAGCCAAGCACATCTGCCTGGTATACGGACACATACTATCCTAGACGATGCGCAGGCTTGGTTTAGCTTGTGAGACGTAGTTGGTAATCGTCATCTTTGATGGTCGTATTAGTTTTGCTGGTATAACAAATTGCAGCATAATGTTGTACAGTACACCACGACCAATACTGTCGGTGCTTGCTTCAAGTCGACAAAGATTTGGTACACTCGGCAAACGACTTTGTCAGCACCTTGCACTCTTTTGCCATAAAACGACGCAATGTGATTTTAGGACCCCCTCTTCGTCGGCCTTTTTTAGAAATTGGGTTCCATTTCATGTCATGTAAAGCAATGCAGTTATCATCCTTCCCCAATATCTGAGCTATCTACTACCATTTTCGGCTGCGTATCAGTTTGTAGATTGGCATCTGTCCCATGCGCCGACTTAGCTCTTCATCTGATATTGTTTCGGGCCAGAAAATTTTTAAAATTTGACGAAAACATGAGTTGAAGGAAAATTTTAGCTTCTGGTAACCCTTGCGGGAACTTTCCATGTACTGCTCCTTTACAAAAGCACAGCCAGTACCATGGAGCGCAACAGACCCAGCTTGGTATCAATGCTGAGACAAATGCTCTGCTAGATTTCGGTCAGCATTCCGTATGCACATTTAACCTGGTTGATACGGCGAGCGATGTCCTGCTCCCTACCACCATTTTCGGTAACAATGCTTACCAGGTAGACGAATTCGGCCACTTTCTCCATAGGCTGCCCTTTAATTTTTATGGCAATAGGTGTCGGATTTTTTTTCGTAATGGCGGGCTAAGAACCTTGGTCTTGTTGATATTAATCTTTAGCCCAACCTTGCTTGCCTCCTTAGTGAGATCTAACGCCATTGCGGACAGATCCATGATTTTGTGGGAGAGTAGGCATATGTTGTCAGCGTAGTCAAGGTGTTGTAGATAAGATATTGAAGTCCATTCAATTCCTCTGTTTAGTCCGGGAAAGGGCTGCATGGAACACAACACCGATCACTATGAGGAATAGCATCAGTAAGAAGTTGCACCCCTGCCGAAATCCACTGCGAATCTCTGTGTCCCCCGACATTTTACTTTTATGCAGAACGCGACGTTTCGCATCTTCATATGTTGCCTTAATAATAGCCACAAGCTTCTCAGGGATTCTGCTCCTGCGCAAGGCCGCCCATATAGAACTCCGGTTTAGACTATTGAAAGCCTTCTCGAAATCGATGAAAGTAAGTGAAGTGGAGAATCGTTCTCAGCGCATCACTCGATGGTGATTCGCAAGGTATTCATGTGATTGACAAAAGAGAATACGGATAAAGGCAGCTTGGTTTTCATGTGCTAAATAAGTGAGCCTTTAGACTTTCCAGGACGATTTTAGCTATTATTTTGGCAACGGCAGAAAGCACACAAATGCCTCTCCAATTATTACAGTCGGTAAGGCTACTCTTCTTCGGAAATAATCAATCCGTCCTTCCCCCCTGTGGGAAATGTTTCTGTACTCCACGCTTTATCAGCAAGTGGGTGCAGCAAATCGGCAGTTACGCTTGGCGCAGCTTTATAAAGTTCAGCAGGGATACCGTCGAGTCCAAAGGCCTTTCCTTGTTTTAGTGCAATAATTGCAGCGACTAATTCCTCGTCGGGGCAGTGGACCGTATACGCACATTTGGATGGTTGTCTAAATTTTCTACATAAGGGAAAACTTCACCAAAGGTTACACGGTTGTTGCGCTAGGTGGCCGTGGTCGTTCTGTCACCGCTCTACGATACTAATCTAGAGCTCGGAGTTCAAATCTCGGCGCGATCAAAAACTGCCTGTGGGTATTAATAGAACTCTCACAGTGCGCCGAGCTTGCCAGTATACAGGCGGCGCGAATAGGAGGCGCATGCTAGCAACTGCACTTCCGAAAAGTAGATATGCTATCGAAAGGTCAACAAGGCATAGAAATGCTAGAGATGTTGATGAGCATGCCCCTGAATGGGTCAAGGCAATAAACAACAACAACACACGGTTCAAGGCCGCGGCGAATTGTTCTTTTCACCGCTTCATTTGATCTTCCTCCAAGATAAGTAATTTTCCATCACTATCCTTCACGAAATGTTGGCAGGCATTACGACCACATGTAAACTCTTTGATACCGTATACAGCGTTTAAGTTGTTACTTCTTCCAGTTTCTTCTGCTAAGGTTAGAATAGAATTCGCTTAATCTCTTTTATCGCGTCGCACACTACGCTGAACTTCTTGAGCTTTCTGGTGGTAAAGGAGTTCGATGCTGCCTTGATTCTAGTCTGATGCTGCAACCAAACGAACCTTCAGCTCTTTTGATTCAACAATCCGCTGCCATGAAGCGTTTGACATCCAGTGCTTATTCCGGCATTTCGGACATGTGTCAAGAATGGTATCTACGCTATCAGTGTATACATTTTTATGGCATCCCAATTTTCAGTTATGTCACAATCTTGGTGACTAGTTATCTCAGCTACTTTGTGCGCAAGATGGTCGTTATATTGTTGTAAGACAGTTGGATTTTTTTAGTCGAGCGGTGTTGAATTGGCGCCGCCTGGGGTTTTCGTCACTAGGACGGCGCACGGCCGCAATCGGATATTAGCGATCGCCCTTCTTATTTCCCACGTCCGGGAGGCAACTTTTGAATCTTTTACTACGCCGATCAATAGAGGACCAACTGATTTTGTGGTTGTCCTTATGCTCAAACATAGTACCACCGATAAAGATACTGTGAAAGTTGCAGAAATCTACAAATCTTTCACCGTTGTCGTTACGATCACCAAGACCATGTCTCCACGCCACATGTCTGAGCCCATTGTTATCAGCGCCAATTTTCGCATTCAGATCCCCTATAACCATTATAGGCCAGTAAAATTAATTTTATTACTAAAAATTAGGGAAAGATCTGAAAATAATTTCAGTCCCTTCTACGGAAACTGAATACATGAAGACTCAATTTGCACGGTCGTAGAAGGTGAGCTTCACTTTCGGTGAATTTGGAGAAATTCGAGCCCTTTTTAGGGTTTTGTATAAAAACAAAACCCTTATGAAATCGGTCATGCGTCCGTCTGTCCGTCTGTCCGTCTGTCCGTCTGTCTGTCCGTCTGTCCATGAAATATCTCACGAACCGCTGAAGCTACATGCATGAAATTTGTTGGAAATATGTAGAAATACTATAATTCTCTGGAGAAAGCGATGCGTCGTAATAGGTCAACTTTAAGGGGGGGTCGCCATAGAGGGGAAATGAAGGTCGAAATTTTTTTTTCGTTTGGTATAGGCAAGTGGGGTATCGTAAGAAAGGTACCGTTGAGTACATTCCATTTCTGGAATTTTTTTTCAAATTTGAAGAAAGGGGAAAAGAGGGAGAGGGGAAAATATGTGGTCCGAGTTTGTCCCCCCCCCCCCTTGCATTTCGAGACCGTTATAGCTAGACATATGAAAATTTACAGAAAAGCGGCATTTCACTAGCATAGAAAACCGAAAATAATAGAATTTTTAAATCTCATCCAAAAAGGTTAATAATAGTACATTTCTATAGTTGCAGTTAGCACACCCCTGCACCCCTCAAGCACACCCTAGGTCAAAAATATTGATGGCTGATGATAACCAACATCATAGGCAATAATACCTCTAAGTTTCATTACAATGACATGATATTTAATAATAGCACATTGACTTAAAGTTTTGCGTTTTGACACTATCCATACAAAAAATACACCTACCGGCCTCACGCATAGATATGCGTGTACTACTTACATGTTGTTTTTCGTAGTGCGAATTGCAGTTATTTAATGAACCAACTTTGGAACGGTGATTGGTGATCCTAACAATAACTATTCACACAGTTAATTTTTTTAGGGCTTTGTGTCTTAAATCTCACAAAATCGGTCAAATACCTGTCTGTCCGTCTGTTCATTGAATATCTTACGAACGGCTGAAGCTGCACACATAATTCGGCGAGAATGTGTAGAAATGCTATAATTTGCTGGAGATAGCGTTGTGTTGTAATTGGCCAACTTTAAGGGGGGGGGGGGGGGGTGTCCACATAGAGGCGAAATTAAGGTAAATTTTTTTTATCCACTGGTATAGCCAAGTGGGGTGTCGTGGGAAAGGTAATGTTGAGTACATTCCATTTTTGGCATTTTCTTGAGATTTGTAGGAAGGGGAACAGTGGAGGAGGAAAAAATATTAGACCGTAATTTGTCCCAGCCGCCCTGAATTTCGAAGCCGTTACACAAGTTTGCAATTTGCAATGTCGTCTTATGTAATATGAATGGTTAAGCATCTCGAAGTGTGGGACAGTTTATCTCGTATACATACATATCTATCTACAGCTTCTCGTATTAAAACTATTACTTTGAGAGGTGACAGATGCAGTCTTTTTGTGAATTGGCATGTAATATTACGTTTACACTATCCCCAGATTACTTCATCTACAGCGTAATCTGGGTGTGGTGAGTTCAAAATTGTATGTATTTGACAGTCGCAGATTATCTCAGCTGGCGCAGATGAAGTAATCTGGGGATAGTGTAAACGTAATATAAGATACTATATCATGGGTAAAACATTTAATTATGGTGTTTTTATTCAGCTGAGGGGTACCAAGAAGAACAGGGAGCCAGTATTTACATGCCAAAATAAGCGCTTGCTACAAAACCCTCGAATTGCGGGCGTAGCCCTCTATATTCCGGTTTCATTTTAATATTATCCCTATAGCTCCTAAACGGTGCCTCGGATCGAAAAAACTTGCATGAATAAATTACTCGTAAATTAATCCACTGCTAAAAGTTGAAATTTGGTTCAGTAGCATAGTCAAAATTTATTTTCGAGTCTTCGGAGAAAAATCACACTTTACCAACTTTCAAGCTCACAGATCTTTGCAACGGATGCTCCAAATGGAAAAGCTTTTTTGTAAAAGTTGAGGATGGGGCGACCGGTGGCGCAGTGTGTTGACGCATTAGTCTCATGTTGACTACCGGCATTTCGGATTCGAGGCCATGGATGTGCAGGTGGTGCAACTGCATTCTCCGAAACCAGTTTATGCCAACGAAACGTCATCTGGGCCACATGGAACAGTTGACGCGCTATGCCCCACAAGGGGTAAGGGCAATTGAGTAATATTTTTCAATTCGGCCCATTTTTAGAGTACGGGTAGTTATGAGCAAAAATTAAAAAAAATCCTGCTCATCGATTTATGCCTTAAAAGCTCTATCTCGGTAAGTATAACAGCTAGAAGTTTTATTTTAGTCTCAAACTGTAGAAAAAATACTCTAGTTTAATCAAGTTTCGCAATGTTTCTTGTAGGACCAATTTAGGAGATACAAAAAACAAACTGGACAAGCCCAAAAATTAGGCGCTTTTTAACATGGTGGCGGCGTCTCTGGTGATGGTGGGGTGGAATAGAAAACCTGAACTTTCAAACAATGTACCAACTCAAACAATATATCAAAAATCGAAACTGCTACCTAATTAAAGCAACCAATTTTATAGCAATTTGACTGACCAAAGTAATTTAACCTTTACAAAATCATTTCTTTTTTTAAATAATTACGCAATTACTCAAAAATTGTACCAGGCAGTATATTCTAATAAAGACTGAACCCCAGGTAATATCCAACCCTAAAAACAGAAAATAGCCCGCAGAAATCAGATAATTTGTTTCTTAGATATGATACTTGGAAAGTATCCTAGGCACAGTTGACGTTACGTTAGCATATAGAAGATTTCAGATAGTTGCTGGCAAATTCTGTCATTTGTTTGTCGGTTTTTACGACAGGCCGGCAAAGGGAAAGGCCGTGGTACAATGCTTACGCCCCACACCACAGAGGGGATGTTTCCCTCTACCAAATCATCGCACCGCTATGACTGCTGACTTGAGTTGGTTAGTAAACAAAAAACAAACCATATTACAACCAGCTCTGAAAAATATAATTTCTACTCCCAAAAACTGCGACATTAATCAGAGCAAAACGTTGTTAAGTGAGTCCAGTGGTCTTAAAATGTTTTCGACGTAACTTCGAAACGACATCGAAGCTTTGTTAAGCGGGGATCATCGTCATCATCGGGCATCATCATCATCGTGGCGCAACAACCGACGTCGGGCCTTAGCCGCCTGGATCGTTGTTCTCCAATTATCTGGGTCACGTGACCACGTCCTCCAATTTTGCAAGCCCAGTAGCTGCTCGGCGTCCACATATACTGAGCTCTCCCAAGCAGATCTCGTCGTCTCTCTGTCGACTCGTTCTGCGTTCATTACTCTCTTTGGCATGCGATCATCGTCCATTCGATGTACGAGTACATGCCCCGCCCATTGAAGTCATTGTAGTTTGACGATTTTCGAAACTTCCAGCTCATCGAACAGTTCATACAACTCATAGTTGTACCGGATGCGCCATCCATCTCGATCGCAAACAGCCCCGCCGTAGAACCTTACGTTCAAATGTGTCTAGCATGTTTCCGGAGGCTTGAGTTAGGGTCCATGATTCGCAGAAATACCATAGCACTGGGTGTATAATGGTTTTGTACACGCGGAGCTTCGTGTTTCTGTGCACATGCTTTGATTTCATTATGGGGAGAACCGAGAAAAAAGTCTTATTATATAACTGCATCCGTCCCTTGATTTCGTCAGTTTCGTTGGGGTCCCTTGACGAGTTGCAACCCAGGTTATGAAGTCATTCACGAGCTCGATGTTGAGGTCCCCCACATTGATGCTCGATTGTGCTGGCGTCCTTGTCCTTGATTGTATCATTATTTCAGTTTTACTTTCGTTGATACGTAGTCCAACTTCTTTTGCAGCGGTATCGAGCGTATGCAGAAGTTCTTCTGCGTCGGCCAATTTTCGGGACATGATGTTGATGTCGTCGGCGTACGCTGCTAATTGTGTCGACTTGATGAGTAGCGTCTTGCTGGTGTCCATATTCACACCCCGAATATCGTATTCCAGTGCTAGGTTGAATTGCGTCGATTCCAGTCCATCGCCCTGTTTCAGACCAGTGCGTGTTTCAAATAGGGGGCTTGGTGTATGTATATACATATATTTTATGTTTGTCTGCATGAGCCAGAGAGGGGCAAGAGCTCACCTCTGCCCAGCCCAGACTACGCCTATGAGTGGAACTAGGCAGTCCACATACAGCATTTTCACTAGAAGGACGAAGACATAAGCCGTTTTCGATTCTCCCACGTCCTCGGATCCAGAGTGAATCGAACGCCACGAATCTGCCAGGTACGAACATAAGCTGCCACCATACGGATACTTCGCCGCGTGGGAGCGAATTGCGCACTTAGTATACATTTAGACAAGGGCGAAACAAGTGGACGTTAAACCAACTTTGATCCAATGTGATCCTATGCGTGACCTGGATTAAAACCCGTCTGTCGCTTTGTGTGAAAATGGTCTGAGATCCGGCGAATTGAAAGGGGCTAATGATGATTAAGGTGAGTGGCAGTGGCTGCTCAATATGGACAGATGACGATCCTGGTATAGTGCTTTGAACAATAAGGTATATCTAAAAAAAAATTTCCAATATCACAGAACATTGTTCGTTTACCAAAAGCATAACCATAGTATCCATGCCGAAGTTTACACGCAACCCCAAAATGGCACTCACTCTAACCGGACAAAAGACATGACATCCTTCGAACTAATAAACCTAAGTAGTTAATTGAAAACTGAAGAAAATGGACATCTTTAGAGTGTCGTTACAACAGGATATAGTTCATGGCTGTGCGGCATCCGAAACAAAACCATTATTTGCCCATTGTCCGACCTACACTCTTCCAGCTACATGCACATTCTACGCCCATCTAGAAGATGCCACACAACACAGCCAAACAGGACAATGTTTCTCCTTGAATTTTCAATAAGCTGTCACGACGACATTCCAGGACAACACGACAAAGCAAACAAGGTGGATGGATCCAAAAAATAAATGTTTTGTTGACCAGTGGCCAGCGTGGACGGACGACATCCCTGGCATCCAAACACAATGGCCACAGCAACCAAAGAGATTTGTTGTAGCCCTGCTTAATGACACGAAAGAGGATTTCGAGATTGAGTGCGTGTATGTGTCGAATGGGAACTTTTTCTCTGTCTTTTATTTTTCTTTTGGACCATTAGAGAGTGGATTTTCAACATGCCACTTACAATGGGACTGTTCACTTTTGAAGAAGGTACCACCAAAAAAAGACCGTCGCGTCGTCGAAAGCAAAGGAAAATGAAACCGGAATATAGAGGGCTACGCCCGCAATCCGAGGGTTTTGTAGCAAGCGCTTATTTTGGTATATAAATTAGGGATGGGTATCGATTAATGGAAATAATCCATTATTTTGTCGAAAAATCGATTTTTATTTAATCGATTACATTAGGGTCGATTTAATCGATTAATCGATTATTTTATAACGATTATTGAACTTTTTTCTTCGCTGAGACTTCAGATTTCAAGAGCGATATATTTTTCTTTCATTGCGAAAAATCACTTACAACAGTCGTGTATAGTATTTATCTACTACTTTTCTCATTCTACTTTTACCTATCTACCACAATTTTTTTTTATTAATGGTGGTGGTCGTTTCAGAGAAAAATAGAAAAATAGAAGAAGAACACCCTCAAAAATCTCGTTATCATTATCAGTCACATAAGTAAAGTCATAGGTTGTAAAAGACCCGACTCAGCCCATATCCTGATGCTGAGTCGTGTTGTTTTGTATTCCTAATGATCCTTTAATGCATGCCCATAGCATGCTCGCTATCCTGTTGTTTAAGAAGCACAACAAAAGTATTCAGAAGATATGGTCCAAAAGTCGTGCGGCACCCCAGGACGCTTCAGGTGGCATCAATGAGGAATTCAGTTTGTATCTGAGGACACCACAGGAGAGGATTCAACAAAATCCGGTCTTATTCTGAAAACAGATGGCTGAAACGTTCCCAGCAGTTTCTAAAGTCGCCTTAACATATGTCCCAGCGGTAGCGACCTCAGTTCCTTCAGAAAGGCTTTTCTCTGAAGCTGGTTAAATTCTGAGGGAACAGAGAAGCCGGCTGACCGCCGACATGGCCAATACACTTATATTCCTTAAGAACGTTCATGATAAGTATTGGTATTAATAAATAAGCTCAATACTTCTCACAACTCAATAATTACTATTATTTCTGGAAACGTTTCAGGCAACTGCTTCCAGTAGGTGTAATTATTATTTCTCTGTTTGATGATCTTTCTTCTGTTTTCATGTGTATAAATAAGGACTATTTTTTACTTGGAGTTCGTTGTTTTCATTGTACTCAGTTTTTCATTTTTCCCAACCTTTTTTGAAATTGTCTATTAATCGATTAATCGATTTTTCAAGTCACAAATAATCGGTGTATCGATTAATTCGTAAAAAATTATAATCGATTTCATTAATCGATTACTTGTTGGTCGATACCCATCTCTAATAAAATATAAATATCGGCTCCTTGCTCTTCTTGATATCACTCAGATGGATAGAAAAAACGTAATTAAAATGTATTACCCACTTACATTTTACATGCTAATTCATATTACGTGATTGTAACGAAACTTAGAACATATTATTACTTAAGGTGTTGGTTATCGTTGGCCATCAGTACTTTTGACCTCGAACGTGTTTAAGGCGTGCAAGGGTGTGCTAACTGTAACTATACAAATAAACTATTATTGACCTATTCTGAGAAGATATACAAATTCCACTATTTTCCATTTTATATGTTTTTCGAACCCACTTCCTGTAAGTTTTCATAATTCTAAGTATAACGGTCTCAAAATGCAGGCAAGGGGGGGGGGTCAAATTACGAACTAATATTTTCCCCTCCCCCACTGTTCCCCTTTCTATAAATTTCGAGAAAATGCGAAAAAAATGGAATGTACTCATCATTACCTTTCTCACGACACCTCATTTCGATAAAAAAAATTGACCTTAATATCGCCTCTATGTGGACCCCCCCCCCCCCTTCCTTCCACCCGGTAAATTTGGCCAATTAAGGCACAGCGCCCCCAACCAATCTTTACCCTTTAAAAAATGATTAATTAAATAACTGCAATTCGCACTACGAAAAACAACATGAAAGTATAGTAGTACTCACACCTATGAGGCCGGTACGTGTATTTTTTGTGTGGATAGTGTCAAAATGCCGAACTTTAAATGAATGTACTATTATTAAATATTATGTGATTATAATGAAACTTAGAAATATTATTGCCTATGATGTTGGTTATCATTGGCCATCAATATTTTTGACCTCGGCTACGCGTAAGGGGTGCAGGGTTGTGCTAACTGAAACTATAGAAATGTACTATTATTAACCTTTTCTGATAAAATTTCAAAATTCTAGAAATCTAGGTTTTCTACACTAGTAAAATGGAGCTTTTCTGTAAATTTGCATATTTCTAAGTATAACGGTCTCGAAATGCAAGGGGGGGGGGACAAACTCGGATGACATATTTTCCCCTCTCCCTCTTTTCCCGTTTCTTCAAATTTGAAAAAAATTTCAAAAATGGAATGTACTCGACGGTACCTTTCTTATGATACCCCACTTGCCTGTACCAAACGAAAAAAAATTTTCGACCTTCATTTCCCCTCTATGGGGACCTCCCCTTAAAGTTGACCTATTACAACGATTCGCTTTCTCCGGCGAATTATAGTAATTCTACATACTCCTACAAAATTTCATGTATGTAGCTTCAGCCGTTCCTGAGATATTCCATGGACAGACGGACAGACGGACAGACGGACAGACGGACAGACGGACAGACGGACAGACAGACATTTGACCGATTTCATAAGGGTTTTGTTTTACTACAAAACCCTAAAAAAAAGCGAAAACTATATTTGTCATGTACCTCACGTTTTCACCGGAGGGAAAAGATTCTTTCCGATTTTCTCATAATCTTCGGCATTTATTTGATTTGGCACAATTCTTTTATTTGGCAGTGTCGAGCTTAATGAATTAAATTTGTAGGAGTGAATAGGCTTAAATCAGTGTGAATAAATATTCTGATAAGTCCCACTCTGTCTCGTGGCATGAATAAGTTGGACTGTGATTTTGGTGGAGTGGATATGAGCCCATGATTATGAAAGTGGCCTAAGTCATAAATTTTTCACTTTATACTACTTTGCCTTAACCCCTAATGGGGCATAGCGCGTCGACAACTTCTGCGCGCAATCGTACTCTGTTCTGGCCAATGGGGCACAACTTCCCAATAAGACTTACCCAGCGCGCTACACTCCTTTGCCACAGATCGTCGTCAAGTGATTCTAGGACCCCCTCTTTGTCGGCCTTGGTTGGTTCCATTTCATGACATGCAAAGCATGCATTTATCACACTTCCGCAATGTGTGACCTATCCACTGCCATTCTCGCCTGCGTATCAATTCGTCGATTAGCAGCTGCCCTGTACAAAGACTTAGCTCTTCATTCGATATTGTTTCGGGCCAGAAAATTCTTATAATTCGACGAAGCCATGAGTTGACGAAAATTTCCAGCTTTCTGGTAAATCTTACGGAAACTTTCCATGTAGTCCTCCCATACAAAGTCACTGACAGTACCAGGGAGCGAAACAGGCCCAGCTTTGTCTTGATACTGAGATACCTGCTCTGCCGGATTTTGGACAGCATGCCGTATGTGCATTTAGGTTAGTTGATACGACGAGCGATATCCTGCTCCGTACCACCATTTTCGGCAACAATGCTACCCAAGTAGACGAAGCTGCCCACCTTCTCCACAGGCTGCCCATTAATATTGATGGCAATAGGTGTTCAATTTCTTTTTCACAACAGCGAGTTAAGAACCTTGGTCTTGTTGGTATTAATCTTTAGCCCAACCTTGCTTGCCTCCTTAGTGAGATCTAACGCCATTGCGGACAGATTCATGATCTTGTGGGAGAGTAGGCATATGTCGTCAGCGTAGTCAACATGTTGTAGATAAGATGTCAAAGTCCATTGAATTCCTCTGTCTAGCCCGGATAGGGCTGCATGCAACACGTCACCGATCACTAAGAGAAATATGATGGGTAAGAGGATGCAATCCTGCCGAACTCCACTGCGAATCTCAAGGCCCCCCGAAACCTTTATGCAGAATGCGACATTTCGCGCCGTCATAGGTTACCTTAATAATAGCCACAAGCTTATCAGGGATGCCTCTCCTGCGCAAGACCGCCCATATAGAATCCCGGTTCACACTATCGAAAGCCTTCTCGAAATCGATGAAAAGAATCATACTCAGCGCATTACTCGATAATGATTCGCAAATGCCTTTCCAATTACTACAGTCTGTGAGGCTACTTTTCTTCGGACGTTTGATGATCAAACCTTCCTTCCACTCCGTTGAAAGGTTTCTGTATTCCACGCTTTATCAACAAGTGAGTGCAGCAGTTACGCTTGGCGTTGCTTGAAAAAGTTCGGCAGGGATACCATCGGGTCCGGTGGCCTTTTCTCGTTTGCCTAGGATAAAGTTCCGTTTACCAACCCTTGCAAAAAAAGTTGGAAGCAGATTAAGTTTTTTTAGCCCAGGAATACTTATACCCTTAACTTGGCTCCTTAAATGATAATTTGGTAGTGGAAACTGGGCAGTTCGTTTGCTATCGTGAATTATCGGTTGCCCAGCAAAAAGTTTCGTTTGCCCACCCTCGCAAAAAAAGTTATTGACAGACAATTTTTTTTAGGTTGGGAATGCTTATATTCTTAATTTGGCTCCTTGAAGGATAATTTGGTAGTGCAAGCTGGGCGGTTCGTTTGCCCATCATGGATTATCGTTTGCCCAGCAGAATGTTTCATTTGCCCGCCCTTGCAAAAAAACTTATTAGCAGATAAAATTTTTTTAGGTTGGGAATACTTATATCGTTAATTTTTCTCCTGAAAAGATAATTTGGCAGTGCCAGCTCTGTAACCAGAACAGCGGCTGCTAGGAGATGCAGCCTACTTGTGGGGTGCGATGCCAACACTAGACACGCCTTATGGGAAAGTTCTACAACGAACGAGTGAGGTGAGTCAATTTACAATTAAATCATTAACATCAATCTCCTTTTGTGTAATAGGAGAAACACCCCCACCTTCACCTTCCCTGGCACAGATAGGTTTCAAGGGTATGAGGATATCCTTGGCATTAAGCGTATGATGGATAATAATGAGACCATCAGAGTGGAGGACTGGAGGGTCTCTAACCTAAAGTCATTCTCGGACCATAGCTGGATACTGTTCACGGTCGGTCTCAGGGTATAGGAGACGAAACCCTACAGGAATCCCAAGAGAATTGACTGGAACAAGTTTAGACAGGTTATAACCTCTAAACTCTCAAGGATGACCAGCCTCAGCATAGATTCCATACAAGAGCTGGAGTCTAGGATCGAGACTTTCGAAAAAGCTATGGACTTGGGATACAAGATCTTTTCTCCCGTGAAATACAGCAAAAAAAAACTCTTCCCCGTGGTGGAACGAGGACTTGTTCAAACTACGTAAGTTAACTAGGGATATCTTTAACATTTGTTATAAGCATAAGTTCTGGCAGCTATACAAGGACTGCTTGAAATTATACAAGAAAGCTATTAGAACTGCCAAAACGGAGTGTTTGAGAGACTACTGCAAGTCAATTGAGAGCACTTGAAACGGACGCTTTGGTGGGTATCCGAAGATGCCCGTGGGGACGGAGCCTAAGGTAGCATAATGACCGTGAAGGTCGGGCCGCGCCATCTAGCGAAGAAAGAGGCCCCTCAACGAGCAAAGCAGCGGCCTATGCTTGCTGTAGCTCAGTTCGGGAGATGTGGGCGAGGTTTTCGCCGCTCGTTGCCCCTGTCCTTTACGTATTAACAAGAATTCATAGGCCTGGGGAAGACAACACAAACAAGGGAGGTAAAAATGGAGAATAAAAAAAATAGTCGATAAGGATGGAATGGTTGGCGGACGAATCAGACGCCCATGCGGTCGAATTTGGGCCCGGGTGTAATGGGACCCTCGGTCTCTGGTATCGTACCACCAACAGATCACTACTCATCGGGTGCTGCTTCGATCTGCCGGTGGGAGCAGCTCTACCAGATCATAATATGGTTCATTACAGGTGTTTCATTACAAAATCCATGACGTTCGATTCGGATCACTACTCATCGGGTGCTGCTTCGATCTGCCGGTGGGAGCAGCACTACCAGACCATAATATGGCTCATTACAGGTGGTTCATTACAAAATCCATGACGTTCGATTCACTTGTGATTCGAAATCGGGTGAAACGAACGTGCCTAATAATTTCAAACTAAAAATAGATCGCACGTGCAAGGCTCATCTTCAGCACGTCCCCTATTTCATGACATGTAGTCGTCTACTCGACACACATGTGTGCGGTTTTACTCGAGATCACCTGTTTACAATACTGCGACCCTCATGTAATTTCGGAATCGAAGAGGGTCTCATAAATTTTAATGAAGCAGCTGTTCCACCCTCCCCTATGTACATTCAATATGCGTCATCATCACGCAACAGGAAGTGCCTAATACAACAAGAACAAGTACCTTTGTACAGATCTCGATGCTCATACCGAACCATCGATAGGAACCGGGGATCAGTTCCGTCGCGGATTTTGGGAGAAGACTGTGTATACTTACGTCGCGTCGCGTTTAGCGCAAAAATTCAAACAAAATACCTGTGATCGTTTTTTGTACAAATACCAATAGATAGATAGATACTAACCGCCCAATAACGAAAGTGATTAAGAAACATTGTGGTATGTTCACAGCACTTTACACAAAAAAGGCTCGAATTAGTTAAGGCTAAAACCGTGATATTGCAATAAACTTGCAATGATCTTTTACGGCCTTTAATTACTTCGGTCTATCTCTAAAAAATGCAAGTCGGAGTATGACAACAAAGTAGCAGCTCAAGTAGACAGACAGACACGGACGTGAGGCACTCAGTGGTTATCGATCGTACTTTGAGTACGTATGAATAATCAACACAGGTAAGCACAGAAGAGATATGAAACCGACACAAAGCCTTTAATTGTCCGCGCAGTCTTGAGTAACTGGTTTTCGAGATGTTCATCACCTCGTAGTGCAGCGGATACACGCGAAACATACGTTGAGGTACGTCAACCATCCGCAGCGCTGCTCTCAGCACACCTGAGTGAAAGATACTATCGTACATATATATGTATGGCGGTATACAGTATGACCGCGAGAGATCTGCTGAACTTACCTGAAGCATGTAAATCGCGGAATTGTGTTTATACGATGGACTCGGTGACACTGTCGTACATTCATGTGTACCAGTTGGAAATTACTGGATTTACCACGATCACATGTGATCAAATATTATTTCTGTCTTTCAAAAAACCATGAATCTGAGAGTATCTTTTACGTACATCATAGTAAATGATGCGTAACGGACAGGTGTTTTCCAACCCACACCATAGTTAGCGTCTTGAAGTGATCATAACAACATACCTTCAAGGTATCTGTATCTGAGCGATCGCTGACTAGCTTTTGATTTCCCCGAGGTACTCCAGTTCTAAACCTGATGTGGTCATGATCGTGATCATTGCGTCCTCAGTATCTTTTCTTCATCGTCTTTAAGAAGCTGGTGATTTTCTTGCTGATCGCAATGTCGTGGTCGTAGATCGCGTTCAATCGTTATTAAACCCATTCTTCAGAGTTCCTTATCTTTCGCGGCAAATACTATCTATGGTAATATTGATATTGATTTCCGGTGAATTCAAAGTTGATAAGGCGAACAAGCAATGCCTAGTATAAGTGATCGCGTAATGGCATTATCGTAGCCTTATCAGTATCTAATCTAGTGCATTTTTTTTAATTACGAGATTGTGTTTAGTGTGGGTGAGACGCGTAGATACAATGCTTTCCTTACTAGTATTTCTCGTGAAGATTGACTGAAGTCACGCCAAGCCGGTAGATCGATCGCGTTGAAGATCCGTCCCCTCAACTATTATGACTGTAACTTTTTAATCGCTCGATTGTTTAATATGCAAATGGCATATTTCACACGACCATAATAAACACTTCAGTGGAAAGTAAAACCTTGGTTATTCCCAGTAAACTGTGATCGTTATATGATCTCAGTCATTTTAGCGCGAATAGCGTGCAAAGTCTAAAAGCATGGCCTGCGGGGTCAGGGGACTCCTCTGCCAATGTCCGGTCCGGCCCAGAGCCGTAGCACTCCGCTCCGTTTCCAAATAAGAAGTGAAGGTGTTACCCATGCTTGTTCGTTAATTAGTTCCGTGGCGTGAGACACATTGATTTGTGTTTTGTATAGTATAGTTTTACCCCATACCTGAGGCGTCGCGTCGTCCCCTCCCTCAAGCGCTGATGAGTTCACAAGCAAAGGTAAATTGCCCCGGGTTATAGTGTATGTATATTGCTGAAACCTAAACCAAACTCGCAGAGAGTTCAATTCTCAACGCTCGCAGACGATCAGAGAGAGAGAGAACCAAGTTTCACTTTGTTATGTTATACTAACTAACCATAGAGGGTTACTGCATAATAACAGGCAGTGTTGAACCTCCGCAACAACACTAACTTCATCGATTTTGAGATTGATCGCGATCGTATAGTACGAGTATCTATAACCTGCCAGTCGTAAATATAATTCGCGTTTTGTATTTCACCTGGTTTAAAACTGACTTAACCAGTTTTTTTCATTTGTTTCAACTCCACTAGATACTTTTTGTTGTTGTATTAAAGTACATGAGTACATTAAGAACAAGCTGAAATCTGTGCGAGTGCGATCTGCTTGGCCGATCGTAGTTAGTGACTGTGTTGTTCCATGGGCCAATATTTGTGAATTGAATAAGAAGTGCTGCATATAAATTCAGATCAAGTATCTAAATCTGTGAATAGTGTGTGTCCCATCCCGGAAGTATTTTTAGGATCCCTTCGAAAGCCACGATCACCCAATTATAGGTCATATAACAATTTTCGTAGGCTCAACCAACTCAAATAAATCCACAGTATGTCTGCGGAGCGGTAGTAATGGAAAAGTGAAATCGCGTAATCAAAAGCCAAAAAAAAGAAAATAATAATTGCCAGTCCGTGTAATGGAAAAATCTATTAAATAGCACAGTGGAAGTCACCTGGTTTTTGTTTTGTTTCGTGTTAGCCCTCCGCCACGGAACCCTCCGTCTTCCCAGTCAATTCGCAACAATCTTTTTTGCAGAGCTTTGTTTAGTGAGCTGTTGTAATTACGAGTATTATACACCGGACGATTCGGAACGGCATAGTTTGTGAGGTGGTAACCACCTGTGTGTGTGCAATTGAGTATCTTAGATTCAAATGGTCATAGAGGAGTTGCAGTGCAGATACAACAACGATAGTAGTGACCGAAGTCAACAAAACGAACAACAACAACAGCAACTATAGATTGTCCGGTGCATACTGATCACTGAAATTAGCATACTCGTATATACAGCGTATAATGCACAGGTAATTACAAAGGACGGTCAATGAATATATTTGTTCGTTTGTATTGTTTTATCTTGTACATAAATAGAAGTTAACGTAGATATGACTAGAATCTATCAATTTCATCAATTCATATTGCTTTGCTGCTTCTTTGTCGCTCCAAGAAAAATATCGTACCTACAGGATGACAGCCTGCACAACCTGTTAATCCGAGAGCCTTGGACAATACAGTGAAACTCCGCTATTACGAACAATCGGGTATAACTAATGAGTTCATAAGCAGTTGCGGACCAAAGAGGGCCATACGGGCCCGGTCCTCCTCCAAAGTTTTTGCTATATAAAGCTTGGTCTTGAATATTCGGAGAAATACTGTAATTTTTGATTTACGACAACGAATCATCATCATCATCGTGGTGCGACAGCCCGACGTCGGGCCTTGGCCGCCTAGATCGTTATCCTCCAACTGTCTTAGCCACGTGACCGCGCCCTCCAATCTTGGAAGCCCAGTAGTTGCGTGGCGTCCACATAAACTGAGCTATCCCAACGAGATCTCGGTTGTCCTCGCAGTCTCGCTCCGTCAACTCGTCGCGTGTCTTCATTATAGTACTCTCTTTGGCATGCGATCATCGTCCATTCGTTGTGCATGCCCCGCCCATTGAAGTCGTTGCAGTTTGACGATTTTCAAAACTTCCAGCTCATCGTACAATTGATACAACTCATGGTTGTACCGGATGCGCCATCCAACTCCATTGCAAACAGCCCCGAAAATTCGCCGCAGAACCTTACGTTCAAATGTGTATAGCATGTTTCCAGAGGCCTGAGTTAGAGTCCATGCTTCGCAGCCATAGCATAGCACTGGTCGTATAATGGTTTTGTACACGCGGAGCTTCGTGTTTCTGTGCACATGCTTCCATTTCATTATGGGGAGAATCGAGAAAAAAGTCCTATTAGCTAACTGTATCCGTCGCTTGATTTCGTCAGTTTCGTTGGCGTCCCTTGACAAGTTGCAACCCAGGTATATGAAGTCGTTCACGAGCTCGATGTTGAGGTTCCCCACATTGACGCTTGGTTGTGCAGGTGTCCTTGTCGTCGATTGCATCACTATTTTAGTTTTACCCTCGTTGATACGTAGTCCAACTTCTTTTGAAGCGGTATCGAGCGTATGCAGAAGTTCCTCTGCTTGGGTCAGGCTTCAGACCAGTGCGTGTTTCAATTAGATCAGTAAGTCTATTATGGATCCTGACCTGTGAGACGGAGTTGGTCATCGTCATCTTTGTCAGTCGCATTAATTTGGCCGGTATACCAAATTGCAGCATGATGTTGTACAGTACTCCACAATCTATACTGTCGTATGCCTGCTTGAAGTCGACAAAGATTTCGTATACGTCTACGATGTACTCCCAGCACCTTTGGAGTATCTGTTGGACCGTAAAGAGCTGGTCGGTTGTGGAGCGACCAAGTCTGAAACCACTTTGATATTCGCCAATGATTCGTTCTGCGCACGGTTTTATTCCATTTTCCAGAATTTTCGTCAAAATTTTATAGGACGTACAAACTTGTGATATGCCCCTGTAATTCTCACACCGCAGTTTATCTCCCTTTTTGTGAATTCGACAGATGACGCCTCTGCGCCAATCGTCTGGGATCATCTCGTCCTGCCATACTCATAGGAGTAATTGATGTATGGCATAAACTAGACTCGTTCCACCGAATTTTAGCAGTTCAGCTGGAATCTCGTCAGCGCCCGGTGCTTTATTATGTTTTAGTGACCGCAACGCGAGATCAACTTCCTCAACTGTCGGAGGTTGTAGGTCAACATTATCGACGAGAGCTTCTTATGTGGGGATGTTAGATTGTAGGCACAGAAGCTCTTCAAAATAGGAGGCCTATCGTTTGTTAATGCCATCGGTGTCGCTGATGATGTTTCCATCCTTGTCCTTACAAACGCTAGTCCTGGGTTGATAGCCGTTCTTAATTGTGTTTTCTAGTTTATGCGCTTGTCTGGTGTTCCTATTAGCTAAGTTTTTGTTTATATTCAGCAACTGCTCGTCTAAGTATTTACGTTTCTTATGTCTAATTATTCTAATCGATATTCGCCGTAGCTCGTCATATTTTTCTTTTCTGGCTCTGATTCTTCGTTGAATCTATTGTTTGTAGGCCCTTGGAATTTCGGTTGAAGATGAACCATGTCGGGCTTAGATGGCTCACTGTTCTTTTCAACAAAATGAAAAGAGGGCAGCCGATGCCTGGCGCTTTCAGAAAAAGCTTCCTTCTCCCGTTTTATAAGAACAAGGGTGACTCACGCAAGCTCAACAACTATAGGGCAATCAAGTTAACATCTCACACATTGAAGACTTACGAGCGGGTTGTCTGCAATCGATTGAAAGAGATTGTATGGTTGGATTGGATATAGCATGGCACTGGTCGTATAATGGTTTTGTACACGCGGAGCTTCGCGTTTCTGTACACATGCTTCGATTTCATTATGGGAAGAACTGAAAACAAAGTCTTATTAGCTAACTGTATCCGTCGCTTGATTTCGTCAGTTTCGTTGGCGTCCCTTGACAAGTCTGGGCTGCAACTTGAATTCGTTCACGAACTCGATGTTGAGGTCCCCCATATTGATGCTCGATTGTGCTGGCGTGCTTGTCCTTAATTGCATCATTATTTCAATTTTACTTTCGTTGATACGTAGTCCAACTTCGTTTGCAGCGGTATCAAGCGTATGCAGAAGCTCTTCTGCGGCGGCCAATGTTGATGTCGTCGGCGTACGCTGCTAATTGTGTCGACTTGATGAGTAGCGTCACGCTGTTGTCCATATTCATAGCCCGAACAGCGTATTCCAGTATCTTGCTGAAACTTTGTAAACACCCTGCAAAGTGAACGATTTGCTAATACGGTCGGTTCTATTGATTTATGAAGATCCTTTGGAATACTATATTATTTGCCCAGTGGGTACCAATCACTACAAATCTGGCAGAGCTACAAAATTATTAAGCAGAAAAAACTCGAAATCGAAAACCATACGAATGGATCTTACCGAGTAATGCACTCAGTAGTCTCCAAATGAATACGAACCTCACATCTCCTGAAAAATCAAATATTTCGGATCAATCTACTGCAGAATCTTTCTGCAGAAGCATACTCGATATTGGTTCAATCGACATAATTCAATAAAAATTCAGAAAATTTTCTATTCGAAATGTCAATCCATCCCAATTGGTTCGGATCCTTTTCCATTACCTCAAAATCCTCTCTTTTATGCTCCTTTGTATTTTATAGCCATATTTCATTCCTTTTTGGGAAATTTTAATCATGGGATGGGAAAGGACTGTGCCTGACAGAATGACTTTCTTGAAACCAGCATCGTTTCTTGCAAGCCTTTAGAAGGATGTGCTTGCACTGGTATGTACGAGTATGTATGTATGCACTATGATTGCATGCATCAAGCACAAGATATTTATGCAACAAAGCAATGAAATCCTTTCTGCACTCAACATTAAGAAAATGCAACCGAGAGTGGATCCTGGAACGAGAACTTTGTAGTATTGCTGATGTTGGCAAACATAAATTGCATAAAAGTGCTCTCCATGTCTCCGAAAGTAGGATGATAGGGTTGGTTACTAGTTTGTTTGAAGTGTCCTATTGTAAGTTTATGAAAGCTTCTGCCAATGCTTGTATTCTGGATGTGCTACTCCCGAGTCGTATTGGATGCAGACAGACAAATAGACCAACAAGAATTGTTCAGGTACTTGTCGTTTGAAGACTAGCATAACGTGGCACGTAGACAATATACTCGTATACTTCAGACACTATTTGAAACTTCAATTTACAACATGTTGTCTCCTTCAAGACACTTACTTGTAACCATCCTATGGCCTATCAACAATCTTCTATTAGTATCAGTGTGGGGATACTCTCCAAGATGGAGACGAATCGATGGTTCACTCCAATAGAACAGAATAACATGCAAATACATGGATATAGAGTGCAATGAAAGATGATCGGCATCAATTTGCTTGACTTTTGTGTTGTACGACATAGAGATAAAGATACATACAACACGACTATGGGATATATTAATGTCGGACAACAAAACAACAAAATTGTGGGGACACTCTTTGACGACAATGACAATGATTGCTGCATGTCATGAAAATGGGTAGTGAGTAAGTGCATCACATTCACGTCCAGAGTGTATGAAATGTGTAATTGAAAAATTATCGTGGTCGGCGTGCTGATAGTGCAATTTACGAGTAGTACATACTTATCTGAACTGAATTCAGTCTTGGGAAGATTTTCTTGCATAAAAGATGCTATTGAACTCAGTGAAGGTGACCTTAAAATTGATGATTGTTGGAAATTAGTGGGGGTTTGAAGGGTTCACACCTGTGATCCTTGCTTAGTCATGATTGTGGTGCTACAGCCCGACATCAGGCCTTGATCGTCTGGAAATCCTTGTCACCTTGTAATTGTTGAGTTGACATGGATATGTTTTTTGGCTGGGGTTTCTAGTAAATTTTCCATCATGTCACGATCGTCATGCTAGACCGTCACACTCCAATTAAGGTTTGGTAAGAAAGTTTATGTTAGCGCAGCTCGCATTAGACCTCCGATTTGGGACCATTTGCTGCCCTCAGCTGCCTCATTAGAGCTACCAGGTGACCACTCCGCTGAATTGAATCAGCTGATTCAATGAGACGGCACTCTGTTAATCCTTGAAAGTGGAAGCACCTAAGATGTTGAGGTCTTTCTAATATAGGACTGGACACTCACACAAAGTGTGTTCGATGGTGTCCTCTTCCATCTTACTGAATGGCGGAATCGTTTTTGCATCTTCTGCATAAATTGTTGCAGATCAATTTCAATCTACTCACATGAGATGCGGTAAGCCATTGTCTTCTGAGTAGACATACCGTCGTTCTCAGTAGATTTCTTTTGAGTTTGAGCACTATCCTGCCCTTGTTCAGATCGGGTGATGGCTGCAAGGCTCTGGCTACTCTACATTAGTGAAGCACAATAGATCTGATGGTTGCGGTGCCTACCAGTTGAATATCTTAGCCTGCCTTTATTTATTTATTATTATGCACACAGCTTCTCGCTTTCGTTCAAGATGACCATTCAGCTGAATCGTTTTTACTGTTAAAAGTGGTAGGAATTCACCTGTGTTGTAATGTTTTCACACTGATTCGTCTTAAACGATCAAATACCATTCTTTTCTTCAATTTTTTTTTTTAAATTATGCTGCCATTGCCATCGTCGGTTTGACCCCGTAATAATTACAATTTTGGAAGAAAAGACAAAAGCATTCCAGGAAGCGAAAATGAATTTTTTTTTGCTGAAATATTGTCACACTAACGGTGGTAGTATTTTAATAAATGCAACGAATTTTCGCTTACACGACTCAGGTAAAAAAAAAATACAATAATCCCGGCGATCAGAGCAATACAAAGTTTGTCAGAGAGCGCCCCCTACAATGATGGCGACAATTAGGTGCGAAACCTAACGGAAGCATAAATTGCTGCAGATCAACTCCAATCTACTCGCATGAGATCCGTTGTGACAGTGTCTTCTGAATAGACATACCGTCGTTTTCAGCCGATTTCTTCTGAGTTTGAGTAGTATCCTGTTCTGGATCAGATCGCTAATTCATCAGCTTTCTCGTTGCCTAAGACACCACTGTGGCCGGGCATTCACTCACTACTCATAATCCGGAGAGGCTATCGACAGCAAGGCTAAACCTACCCCCAGGTTTAGCCTTGCTGTCGATAGCCTCTCCGCGTTTGCAGTTCTCGAAGAGCACCTGTATCCAGTAGAGCCAGAATAGGCACCCCACTGTCGATGTAAGGTAAAATAAATAACCGGCGCAACAGTCCAATTTGAACCATGTCCTCGAGATGAGTTAGCGTCATCTCATTTTCTAGATTGCGACGGTCTTGTGCAGAGGTGTGTGATCAGCAACACGCTCAACCGAGTTATTTACCCCATAAATGGGTACTCATTTAACAGCTGAGTGGACTCATAGTCTGACACGTAAATCCCCTTTTTCATCGAAAACTACCGCATTCAGTAGGAATCGAACCGGGGCCCAGTGCGTAGAAGGCGAACGTTGCACTATCCGGACTACTCACTGTCGATGTAAATTGTTGTCATTCTCGTTGAAGTCCCTTGAATATACTCTGTTTTCGTACGTTAGCATGTAATTCTGACTGGAATGCGTTGCATGGTTTGGCAGTTTGTACCACTGGCTCAAGTCCAGATCCGCCAAGTAGTAGACGCCTGAACCTACTCCATTATCCGCCTTTGAACCATTTGTATAGATCAGAGCGCCACGGTTATTGATGACTTCCCTGCTCTCCCAGTGAAGCTGGGAACTTCACTTGGAAGTTTCTTTAAAGGTATGTTTGCTTGGCCATGTGATTCGTATACTCAAGACCTAGGCCGTAGTGTCTCTCATATGTTGTCAGACCAACCTGGACTTACTGCGCGTATTGGTGCTAGGCATGCGCTTCTTTCAATGAGCCAAGCCAAGGGCATCAGTCCTAGGATCATTTCGAGCAAAGCCGATGGCGTGATTCTAAGCGCATCGCGTGATACTCATACTGGGCAATCTCTGAAATCTCTTTAGTTTCCACCATACGACCGCTCTATACACCAGTGTAAGGCTTACTACACCTGCAAATATGCAATAGGCAATCTGTGGTCTGAGACCCGTAGCGTTGTTGAACTCACTCTGCGTGTTGCGTCCGGGTTTCATAAGCTCACCGTTTCACCAGCCGCGTTTTTCCTTACGGGTTTTTCTGGGCAAATTAAAATCCTATTCAAGATTTTTTGGTTAGTTGGTCAACCTGTTCACTGATTTATCCTGGACTGGTTAGGTCCAGGTCTTCCAATGCTGCAAGGTGTCTGTTTGTTTTCCTCGAGTAAAGTACCTACCTCTATCATTTATATCATCTCATGGTGTGCGTTTGGCTCGCAGCCGATTTTGACTTCGGCTTTGAAAACAGAAAGAAAGTAGACCGTAAGGGAACAAGAAACCTCCTTGGTGGTCCAAGGAAAATGATCATTATAGAGTTTCCTGTAGGAAAAGCTTCAATAGGGCGAAGATCTCCATATTGATATTGGACTGAGCTTTATACAAGGTACATCTCGGAATATATAAGAAGGAACTTAGAAAGGCGAAGCGACGTTCGTGGAGGCATTTCTGCGAACGAAAAGAAGGATCAAGTTCTTTCAACTAATCCATCTATGCCAAGTTTTATTTTGAAGCTGGATGGTGCTTGGATTGTTCTCCTTGAAGATTCTCCTCGAGACGCATTTTCCTGATAGTTCACCCGTGCTTTATCAGAATACCAACGATCCGACAAATGTTATGGCACCATGTAACTCCAATTCCATCATTTCAAAGGAAAAGGTCCTGAGGGCAATATCGAGCTTCGAGCCTTTTAAGTTTGCGTTACGCGACGAAATCATTCCGGCAGATTTACAACATACGTCGGAAATAGTTGCTCCTTGGATCGAAATTATTCTCAGGTCTTGTCTGGATTCGGTGTATTATATATTCCTAGTTTATAGCTGAAGGTAAACGTAAACCTCATTCCCAAAGTGGGAAAAAGCCCACATGCGGTACCTAAAGATCTTGGTACAATACAATCCCAACACATCTACTTTCCACTGCTTCTGCTGTCAAAGGTGCAGAGGGTGACCTGCGTGGCAATTAGCGGAGCTTTACGAATACCCCAGCTTCGACAGATTATACCTCAGCAACGTTTGGTTTGAGAAGAACCATGATAGCCTAAACCCGCAACTTAGTCTATGGGAATCGGGTTGTCCACCATTCCAGAACTCCTTGAAGATTTATTCGGACGGTTCTAAGGCCGCTAAGGGTATGGGTGCCGGCATCCACTTCGAGCAACATATTTTAACTTAAATTTTTTACCGACTGCTAAATCGTTGTAGTATTTTATAAGAATAGATATACGCGATAAAGGAGGCCGTCGCCGTGGCGTAGCTTTATCACTACAACGAAAGAGATCACGATTTTCTTTGACAGTCAGGCTATGATTAGATCCCTCGAATCAAGAGTATGTACATTCAAAACCTTAACTTAGTGTCGAATATTCCCTAGGGAGATGGGCTCAGTATTGTGCTTTGCTGGATTCCTGGTCATTGTTGCCTTGTAGAAAATTGTAGGGCTGATGAGTTCGCTGAAAAGCGAGCATCCGATGCTACGCAGCAGATTAGCAGTAACATCTCCATCTACCTATCTTAAAAAAAATCGAGTGTAAAGTCGGCTGCAGTCAACAGGACCAACTTAAGATGGTCTGAAGGCCTTACATGCCAAGTAGATGTGGCCAGGATTAGATATCAGCCGGACCGCAAAACTGCTGTCCATGTCGAAACGACGGTGTGGTGTTGGACATGGGCACTGTCTCACTGGTGAGCATGCTAGGAGGCTTCGGCTTCCGCATAATGATTTCTCCAGAGCTGTGGAAACGAGGATGAGGAGAAAACTATTTTTCATTTTCTTTGAGAATGTCCGGCGCTGGCAAGTATGAGAAGGTCAACTTTCGGTGACTACTTTTTCGATCGTCTGGGGGAATTTCAGTGGTGGATATGGGTCAACTCCTCCGTTTTGGGACTGGCTCCGGATGGTTTTAACTTTAAAGGTAGGCTGCAATTTAAGTCTCAGGGTATCACACTACGCTGATGCGGCGGCCCTTTAAGCTAAGCTTCATCTAGTCCCCGTGTTACCTATGCGGAGAGTTTCATAGGCGCCCCTGCCAGGTACTATCGAGGAAACCGCTTACACGACCCATACAACTGGTGATTGTACGGGCGTGTGGCACTGACCCTTCCTTAGCCGCTATGTTAGTGATGATTATTTGTGTCCCTGGTCATCTTCCGCCAATGGGCGCGGTTCGCATAATACCCCGGGGATTTAGGACACTCTGTGTAAGCCACATTATCGAAACCATAGGAGACAGGAGTTGGCCTGGCAAGGAGTGTGGAAAGGCAGTTGCTTTCGTACCACAGAATGCCGGTATTCCCGTAATCTGATAGTACATGCAACCCGCCCTATAGCTCACGAAACAATATCGTCCCGTAGAAAAGACATATCCATGATTTAATAATCTACGTAATAATGGAAAAGTTTCTAGCGCACCTTTTTTAACGCTATATACATATTCGATTCTGACTCTGAGCGCTACCATTTTGAATTATCTCCACCAATTCGTGTCGAACCCAGCTGGCAAGGTCTACTTCCTCAAGTGTGAAAATTAAGTCGTGGTAAAAATCTCTCAACTTCCTACCGTGTCTATTATTTCGCACAAATGACACCTTCAATTTAACTCTCATTACTGAAACCTGATATCTTTTTTTCTTTATTCTTATTATTCTTTTCATTTGGCCAACCTCCTGCGAATTAAACCGCACTACAGTCGCAGTCACAGACCGTATCCGATTTAATACGATTCAGACTGTTGTTGGCGGAAAAGCTATGATAAGCAGAAATCATGGTGCTGGTAGTACTTTGACGCGGGTCATGTCTTGAAGACGAGGAGAAGCAGGCCTCTAAAATGCATTGATCAGACTCCGAGAAAACTGCACCCCATATGGGTGAAGTTGATAATACGAGCATATACTAGAACACTTTCGACAACCATCATTGTAGTACATAATTCTTGCTCGATGACGCTTCACGATCGACTGGAACAAGTAGCATTTTATTTACGAGTATGGATAGTATCTTTATTTTGAGCAATTGCAATAGAAACAACTAATTTGACGATAAGTGGCTCTGAAATTTATGTGTGTTATCTAATATACCATAAGTTGGATTGGTGCCGTTTGATAGTTTTTGGTGATCGTGTCAAGTGTCAGCCAACCGGAGAGAAGAAGCTCCTGCTCTTTTAGATATTAAGATATCGTACCAAAGTGATTGTGTTCAGTGATTTTTAAGTGGAAGCGGAAAATGGCGCACAGTGATAATAATTCACTTGTTGGCATCATACATCTGTTCTTCAAACGGATGGGTAAATTGATTTGTCTCTTAGATAGTCAACTGTACTGGTGATAATGTTTGAGCATGCCTACAGAGCCCCCCCCCCCTTATTTTCCTTCTACAGAAATTGTTATTTTGCATTGTGTATTTTGAATGATCTTTTTTACAACAAACGTTAGTCTGAACGTCTAAACTAGCAACTCTAAGTAGGTAATTCAAGACACGCGCTCCGTGGCCGCTCACCGATCTACGATCTAGAGAATAAAGGTTCGATCCTCAGTGCGAACAAAAACTGCCTGTGTGTCCTAATAGAACTCCCACTGCGCTCCGCGTTTGTCAGTATAAAGACGGCGCGGATATGAGGTGCATGCTACTAACTGCAAGTTCGAAAAAGTAAATATTCTACCGAAATGTCAACAAAGCATAGAAATGAAAGAGATGTTGACGCGCCCATACCCCTAGAGAGGTCAAGGTAGTTAACATATCACTTACCTGAAGTGCAAAAATATCTTGTGGAAATGAAATTCACCGAGTGATCGATAATGGCAACATGCCAATAAAACGTACAGGGGCAACTTCTGCGCACGAGTATGATAATAATGATTGATCGCTCAGCATTGAACCGAAAATAGATCGCTGAGGTAATTCACTTAAATGGAAGTACAAAAGAATGGCTAGTTAGCAGGATAAATACTCAGGGGTTGGTTTCTGTTTCGTTTGTAAGGTGACTTCAATCTATATATTATCTCACCACCCTTCCGTTCCTCCGGCTTCTACGCAATAACTTTTTATATGCTCATTTGAAGAATATTGACTGAAACTTTTCCGGAGTTTTTTCGCCCGAAATTATTGATTGATATCTGAAATCTTCTTTCACACAAATGAGATACTAATCGCAAAAATCCTCCGATGATGATAATAGACAATGTCCATCCAGTACCGACCTTAATTATTATTTGAACGCCCTGCTCAACAAATTGAAAAACGTATGTAACATATCGCACATAGTATAGACCTTGAACACATGAAAATATAAAAATACAGAAGAAAATAGTTGAAAATGGTTGAAACCACCCAAAAATATTCGGCGCCCAATATGGGGTAATCAAATAGGCGCGCAGTAACCTTAGGCACAAGACACAAAATCCAAAACCTTTTTAGACCTAACATAATGTTACCTTGGGGCGGCCAGTAGCTTAATGCGTTGAGGCGTCAGTCTGTTGTGTCATGCTACCGGTCACTTGTGGGCTCGAGTCCCGTCCACGTCGTGTTCACGCGCTATGCCCACTTAGGGGTTACTTATTTGCCCTAACCCCTAGTGGGGCATAGCGCGTCAACTATTCCATGTAGTTTAGCTGACATTTCGTTTGCATAAACCAGTTTCGGACGATGCACGTTCCCAGCATGCACCTTCTGTTCTCATTTAGCCGGCAACCTGCGACAAGTTGGCAGATTTGGCTTATTATTACGCCACGCACCACAGGGGAAGACAACACAAACGCCCATGGCCACGAACACGGTGAACGGGACTTGAATCCGCAACGACCACGACCGTAGTTAGACATGGGACTGACGTCTCTACGCACTGAGCCGGTCGACCCCCCCCCCTAACCCTAAGAAAATCGACGTCCAATATAGAGTGAATTTTATTGTTGAAACAATAGTCAGAACTGGGGTGTGTGTGTGTATTATGTGTGTTTTCCGCTGTGTCGAGGCTAGGAAATCCATCTACCTTAATGGTGTTTTCCCCAGCGACCTAGGAATAAGATGTGTATGGTGGGTCCTGCTGGGCAAGTGAAAATATGATCCACTTCATGAATTATTCTGTTACAAGTTGGACAGGTGCTCTAGACATTTTGAACAATGCGGGATAGATGTGAATTGAGAGGGAGCACCAGCGGAGTTGGGCAAGTGTCGCCCTAGTGGCTCTGAGAAGCGTTCTCTTCAAATGGTATGGTTTGTGGTTGAGCCGAGACCACTTAATTTGGTTTTAGTCCCGCTTTTGATACTTGCACCTCCTGTTGATGTAGTGCTGCGATGGTTGATTCGTAGGCATTATTGTCGAACGGAACTCTTTTATATCTTAGAATCGCGCCGAACATGTCTTGGCGGCAGAATTTTGTCCATAAGACAGAAGTTTGAATTTGGCCCCCTTCGAAAACAACCCACCGAATATTGCTTAGCAAGAGGGTTGTTGTGGATTCTCAACGTTTTGGTTTTCTTGTGTAGAGTGTTCAGGGACGACATCAGGAGAAAGCCAGTGACAGTACGGGTACGGAGAGCCACATTTTGGCATGATCGAATGTTCTTCCATTGTGTGTGACATAGGATCTGTGACCATACAGTAAAGTTCCTTTGCCTTTAGCCCAGGTGTTTCCGGTCAATGCTTTATCTAATCATTGAAAGGAGTACCGTTAGGTGCACGACACAAGAATCGAAAACTTTTTGGACCTTACCTTAAGACTAAAGCCTGAAGTTAATCTCAGGTTAGATTAACTTAAGGCTTTTCTGTCCTACGTCAGTAAAAATCTACATTTGAAAGCCCATGATTAATCAGAAAATCCTTAAAAATTCGGCGCCCAATGTGGGGTCAGTATGATTTAATCTAGACTTTCCACCAGTCTTACGAAGACTAGTATGTCTTTTTCAGGAGTTTTCCTGATAACGACAGGGCACGTGCTGAACTAGCTGAGGGACGTATACCTCACCCGCGCAATCGCATACGCATCAAATGTGGCATGTAGACTCGACGTCCTTCAAACGGAGTGCCGTTAGACAGGCTTGTAAATTTTACCCAGTGATAGCCCGATAGGTAGCCCACAAGTAGCCTCGACTCTTGTGAGTGGTTCATAGTTGAAGGGTCTCATTAACTTCTTCGAGGGCTGCGGCAATCCAGTAGTATCCCAGTAGTGCTGTCGTATTCTTTTAGGTCATCCCGATATGATTGTGCTGGCTGAAGCCAAGCCCAGATCACAATAGGTTTCCAGCCCGAGAAAATTTGATGATGAGCCTCACCTAGCAAGTTCATCCGCTGCTTCATTCCCCTTACAAAAAGACTTGGTTGTCGGTTGCCAGACATTGGAGAAGTCCCCGGCGCTGAAGATGCATATCTGCATGCCAGGTATTTGTTTCAGAGTATTCCTGTAGACCGTGTCACTACGGCATACATCAGAGGTTTAATGTTTCCTAAGAGCACTGAAACCTGCAATTTTATTTATGAAGATATGCAGCGGGGTTAATCCATTGATCGCCCCCAAAGCAGGCGTTGGGCATGTACGCATAGCCCTAGTTATCCCGAGGCAGCAAGGCATTGTAACTTGTTACATTTCAGTATGGTTGAGCTCTGTTGTACCTTGGGCCACCATACCAACGCAGCATTTGTGACCGTGGGCCGCACCAAAATGGAATACAGCCACTCAACCATCTTTGGTATCAGACCACATGTCCGTCCAAAGAAACTTTTGCAACTTCACATTATGCATCTAGCTTTGTTAATTACATTAACAGTGTAAGCATTCCAGTTTAAGATGTGTTTTGCTAGGCACACGATCGTCGCACATTGTTCGCGATTAGCGACCAACCCATAGAGCACGGAGCACTATTTGTTTGTATTTTTTTCATCGCATCGCAAAACACACCATTAGTCACCAGTCCCATGTGACGCCGAAATATTTAACTTCTCTGGGACCGTCCTGCCTAGTGACCCGGGTGATGGCGGCTTTTTGTTCGTTTACATTTAACCGCATTCCGACACAGCAGTCCAAATCCAGAACAACGTTAAGAGCAGCTCACATCACTTCAAAGACGGTAGATTCGAATTCGCCAATAATTATGTCATCTGCGTATTCGATTGCATAGCAACCACCAGAGACCATAGTAGCGGTGAGAGGACTCCTTCTTGTGGACATAGTAAGTAAGTATGTAAGTAATCGTAGTGCCACCCAGACATGAAAAAATCTCTGTTCCACCATAACATCTACCCAAGTGACAGTAGCTGGAATACCCCTGAGCTCCAGGGATCAGCGCATGCATAGTTGGTGTTATCAAAAGCTCCTTCAATGTCAACGAAAGCACATTAATTAAGTGATTTTTGAATTGTCCTTATAAGCTCGTCAAACACGTCGAAACCAAATGGTTCGCGACTACCACCGAACCATGTCAATTTCCATAGATTAGTTTAAATGAAGAGAATTTTTTCCGCACATTCTATGAAGTTGACGTGGTTGCGTGGAGGTCGCGAACCGTTTAGCTCGATCGTCTATGGCGAATTTATGAATCGCGTTCGAAGCAGAAGAGTTGAACATTCCATCAAGTGCTTGATATGAACGTCAAGGGGCCTTTCAATGGTTTTAAGGAGGAATGAAGCTAAGCTAATTGCCCCGTAGGATTTCGGTAAATCTTCGGGCTTGTTACCATGTTTTGGTTTCGTCCATATTTTATTTATATAACCCAAAGTGTAACTCGCCTTAAAGAAGCTAATTAGCAGAGTCATGATAACATCAAGGCAATTCTAGAAAAGAGGAGGAAATATACCATACGCTCCTGGAACCTTAAAATCCCTAGAGGACTCAACTGCTCATTTAATGCGAAAGTCCACCATAGGCGATCCGAAATGCTTCTCCGCAAAAACTAATCAGGCCTGGCCTTCCGGATTGTCTGAGTATGACCTTCACCACGGCCGCCTAAATCCGCCAATCGATATACATGGTCCGGAACTCCTCGAGGCCTGATCAGTTTTTCCGGAAAAGAATCCCGGAACGTCCGTGGTGGCCAGACCTGATCAGATTTTGGATCGGGCCGCCTGAACCGGCCACATTTCGATATTCACGATCCGGAATTCCTCAAGGCTACCGCTAATCAGTTTTTCCGGGGTGGAATTCCCGATCGTCTATGGCGGTCTTATCATTAGCGAAGATAACTCCTGATAGGTTGCTTAATCGATCAGTCGAGACCCGGTAGCTATCAGGTGAGGGCTTCGGATTGTATACAGAAAGGACAAACCAATGAAAGTGGGTATGAAGTAGTTACTCCATATGCTCCAGGATATAGACGGGTTTTTAGACATCGTGCTAGTCCTACTATCGGAGCTGTCATTACTCCAGCTATCAAAGATGCCATATGAGTCCAGCTATCAAACTTTCAAAAAAACCTTGAATTTCAGTTACAAAAGCGCTTCGAATTTCTTCAAGCAATAAACTAAAATATTTCTCACCAAGGTTACGTACTTGATTTTTAAGCAGAAAGGTGAAAGTTGGGAAGAAGAATCCTAGGAACAAAACTAAAAAACTGAAAATTGAACTCTACACCTTTTGCTATTACTCCCGATACAATGACCACGAGCTCCCACAGGGGTATATCGCACTAATGCGTACTCATTATGCAAAATGGTGTCTTATCCACAAACAGGCGAAGTCTTCTTGTCGTGTGCATATTTTTCTCTCTGGATCCTGTCAACTCCTTATGGGGCATAGGTCATTAACCACGCCGACTTTCCACCTCGTCCTGTTCGCCGCCATCGCCTTCAACTGACTCCACGATTGGCCTAATGACTCACCCTCGCCTCAACTGATCTTCTCCAGGTGTTTCTAGGTCATCCAACGCGGCGACTTGCATCGGTTCCCTGTGGGTTCCAATCGAGGGGCTGTTTAGCAAAGTTTTCCGGCCCTTTTCGAAGTGTGTGACCTATCCATTGCCACTTTCGCCTTTTTATGGAGGTGTCCATCCTGTCTTGGCCAGTAATGAACAGGAGGTCGTCGTTAGAAATGACCTCCGGCCAGCGTATGTGTAGGATGCGCCGTAGACACTGGTTCACGAAAGTTTGCAATCTAGTTTCTATCGCCCTGGTCACCTTCCAAGTTGAACAGCCATAAAGAAGCACGGATTTTACATTGGTTTCGAAGATCCTGAGTTTGGTACGTCTGGAGATGTTGTTGTTTTGCCAGAAAGGAGTCAAACTGAAAAAAGCATCGAGCCTTGTTGATGCGAGACTGTAAATCGGCATCCGCTCCACTATCTGCTGTAACTACGCTTCCGAGATAGCAGAAATTGTCAACTTTCTCGACTGCCTGCCCCGAAACACAAATTCCGCTCTGTCTTCCTGGATCCAAGCTCAAGTATTTAGTTTTGGCAGCATTGATTACAAGCCCCGCATTGCCACTTTCGCGGTGCAGGGCATCCGTCATTTGAACTAGATGATCCGATATATTTGAAAGAAGACAAATATTGTCAGCGTAATTCAGGTGTTGAAGGTATTCCATCTTATATCTTTGCTCTGGTGTTCATAAAGCGCGCTGTACTCTGCAGTTAATGGCAATCAAAAATAATATAGGTGACAAAATGCAGCCTTGTCTCACTCCGCTATGTACTTCGAAGTGGTCTGAAAGCTTACCCTTGTGTAAGACGTGACATTGGGCTCCGATGTAGGACTCCTTGATGATGGATATGATTTTATCTGGTATACCTCTCCTTGTAAAGCCTTCCAGATGTATTCCCGGTCAACGCTGTCAAACGCCTTCTCGAAATCGATGAACATCAGGCGTTATGGGGATCTCCACTCTGCGGATTGTTCAATAATAATTCGGAGGGTGTTGATGTGGTCGCTACGTGAAAAGCCCTCGCGAAACCAGCCTATTAATCGTTCAGTGTTCGGTCAACTGTATGCTTGATCCGGTTTAAGACTATTTTTGCCATCAGTTTGGAGACTGCGGGGAGGAGGCATACTCCACGCCAATTATTACAATCCTTCAGGTTACCTTTCTTCTGGATCTTAATAATGACGTTCTTCTTCCATTCTTTAGGGAGAGTTTCGGTTTCCCAACGTTCTTGGATAAGGGGAGAAGAATATCCGCATAGCGTTGATATCCTTCTCAAAGAGTTCCACTGGAAATCCATCTATCCCCGGGGCCTTACCCGCTTCCATCGATTTAGTAGCCACAGTTTATTCCTGTTTAGATGGTGGGCTGCTTTAACTCTGGCTATTTGCGGAATATTTTCTACTTCTAGTGAAGATGAGTTCAAATGTCCAAAGGTGTTGTTGAGGACCTCAATGAAGTGCTCTCTCCACCGTCGCAGTTGGTGTTCATCAGTGACCAGTACGGACTCGTCTTTATCTTTCACGGGATGTTCAGTTAAAAAAGATTTGCCAATTAATGGCTTGATAAGTTTGTAAAGGGTTCAAGGGTCAACTGTCACCACGGTAAGCCGCTTCCTCTACCTTCTCCGCTAATGCATTGATGTTGTTGCGTTTGTCCAGTCTTACGCTTCTTTGCACGCCTTTCTGAAGAGAACGGTATTTGGCTCTAAGTTCATCTTCAACTGCGTCGTTAGTAGTTGAGTTGATTTGTTCTTTAATTCTCTTGTGTCCCGAGATTAGAGACCATGTAGATGTAGAGTCACTAATGAATGATCTTCTACCGCGCTGCAATCTGCCCGCAATAGTTTTACCGCACAAAATAAATGAGTCCTTAGCGACGTTCCATCTATCATCAATTGTAGGAGTCTCATGAGGTGGAGGTGCATTAGCTCTTTCGTGCAAGGCGGTGGAATAAGCACGTCTTATAGATGGATCTTTAAGCTTTTGCACATTAAAACGTGGCAAGATTCTTGCATTTTGAGGGCGATGGATCGCTGCCGTTCGTAAGCGCACTTTTGCGACAACAAGTCGGTGATCGCTGCCAATATCAGTACCCCGCTCCGACCTGATGTCTAAAGCGCAACATACACCATCCGGAATTACTGTCCGGAAAAACTGATGAGGCCCGGCCTTCCGGTTTACCTGAATATAGAATACACCATACTCGTACACCATCCGGAATTCCTTCCAGAAAAACTGATCAGGCCCGGCCTTGAGGAATTCCGGATCGTCTGCTTCAGGCGCCGCCTTGAGGCGGCCGGACAAGCCTTTGAGGCGGCCGGATGGAATTCCTTGAGGAATTCCGGACAGGCCGCCTCAAGGCGAACTGTCCGGCCGCATGAGTAGAATGTATTTTCACTGGAGTTTATTTCAATAGACGAATGTATCTGAAGCTTGGCTAAGGAATGTAAAATTCAATCCAATAGATAGATACTTTCATTCTACGATGATAAGATCTATTTCCAATTATCCACCGACTCAAGGCGGCCTGCACAGCATGTGCATTGACGATCCCGAATTCCTCAAGGCCAGGCCTGATCAGTTTTTCCGGAGAAAAATTCCGGAACATGTGTGGTGGAGGCCTGGCGGGAACGATTAACGGCCTGAAACGACCATACACGATCCGGAATTCCTCAAGGCCGGGTCTGATCAGTTTTTCCGGACAGGAATTCCGGATGGTGTATGTTCGCCTAAAGAGACAGTTCCTCCATGTCTTGGAAATGGCTATATGGTCAATCTGGTTTTCTGTTCTGCCATCCGGAGAAACCCAGATTGTTAAATGCAATCGTTTGTGCTTGAACAAAGTACCGCCGATGATGAGTTGACGAGAGTTGCAAAACTCCACGAACATCGTGCCATTTTAGTTCCTGTTGCCTAGACCATGATTGCCCATTAGGTGTTCCAAACCAAGATTGTCAGACTCGACTTTGGCATTGAGATCTCCCATAATAATTTTTATGTCACCTTTGGGAGCCTTGTCGAAGGTGTCACCGAGTCTGTGATAGAAGGCGTCTTTACGTGTGCGTGTGCATATAAAGCTTTTTTATATGGCAGGAGAAAAGCTTGCAAGGCCGTGGCTTATTCTTACGTGCCATATCACAGGGGATAGGGGGTCAGATTGGTAATGCGAAATTGATTGTAATTTTTCTAAGGCTAGTACCTCGTGTCCTAATCCTTAAATCAAATTAATGCTACATCGTGAATAAATAATATCAAAAAGAGTTTCGCACTTTGCTTTTCTTTCCTGATCTAAATATAGAATAAGCTCCATATCCACATCTTAACCCATTTCGACCTTTAGTTCAATATAAATACTCCCAAACTATCAACTTCCCTTCATTAAGCATAAATTGCATCCTACCCTCGCAAGACTGAACACAATGTCGAGTCATTAGAAAGTAACCGTAAATTTCGACAGATCTAGTTTCAGCGGAAGGAAATGCATTTTGCTAATATCTATATACTGAATGGTTCACTACTTATTCCAAATTGTCTGCAACATGCAATGTTACGGAATTGTGGATAATACCCGCAATATGGTAATTGCTTAGTAGCACGGAAAGCAGGGTATCTCCTAGGAATGTCAGTGGGTTTTACTAGGTTCGAAAAGGAAAACGAAAGGCGGAGGATATCGAAGGTTTTCTTCCGCCCATGCCTGGCTTCACTAGCAATCCAATTTTGTTGATTCGAGAAATTTTTACTCTCTTCCGACATAGCAGGTTTCGATAGCTTTCGGAAGCATGGATGGGAATCTGTCCGGATTTCAAAAATAGCTACCTAAGCCGAAAAGAGAAAATGTATTCCAATAATCCTGACATTGTCCAGACCATGATTCATGGATTTAGGTGGACACATGGAATTTTCGATTGCCCTCAACATCTATTTCATCTGAGCTACCATTTCTCTCTATTGGACCGACTTTAAATCTAAATCGTCGACTTTTCCAGCACTTGGGGTACTCATATATGCCTCCAATTTGCTCCAGGTACATTGAAATAATTTTGGTCTAACACTTCGTCTACTCTACCCCATCAACACTCTACGTGAGAATACATTATTTTTACCCCCGGGGTTCCAGGTGGTAATGGATTCCAAGGTAAAATGTGAGTACGAAAACTTGTCTACTCTAATCGTGTTATGTCGTCTGATGGCGTGATAATTCGCGAGAAGTATTCCGTACCATGTGTCAGGCAAAACCCCATCGTTTTATCCATTAGTATAAATATTTTACGGGAGAGGAGTTTTGTCTGGATCGATGTCTTTATTTGAAGTTTACTTTAAGGTGAACTATTGCCAAGCAAATGAGCCTAATAGGATTTCGACTTATCTTTTGGTTTACGCTCGGTTTTCGGCAATGATGGATGGGTTTAATATGGAGGTTTCTAGTCAGCCAGGGATATTTAGTGTTCGGGGGTCACGAATTCATATAAAATTAAAGTGAGACTTAAAATTCGGGGGTGCTATGTAAGGATATGCAATCCAGAAAAATAAGACTTTCGAAAAATTTTGAATCTAAATGAAACTAAAATCCCAAGTAGGTAAAACAGGCTGCCTTGATTCGTACAGCACACATATACCAAAAGACTGATCCATTGCGATACCCCGGGCAATCCAACATCCACAACCATACTAATTCTTAAACTAGCCCGAGCTAGAATTAAATCGAAGAAGACAACCAATACTGGCATTCTTCAGTTCCTACAGTTTCAAGAAGAAATAGAGGCCAAGAATGAATTACCTCCTTCTTGCAAAAGCCAGAGAAGGTTTCAATCATAGCAACACCAACGACCTTATTAGATTGTTTTTACACATTCAAAAAAACTTGGGTAGGAATTAGAAAATAAAATCCTGAGATACATAAAGTGCTAAACGTCAATTCGAGAAAATAAATAAAATAGCTGGACAGTGAACAAAAAAAACTTTTTATTATCATATTCAGAAGATCCTGTCTACAAACCCAACTATGCCTACTTACTTCCTGAAGGATGACGGAACATGGACATCTTCGAGCCAATGAGCTGTAGTTAAGTTTGAATCATTTATGTGGGAAGTTAAAATGATCTTTATCCCGAAAGCGGTCAAAAGTTCTCAAGCACGATCAAGGGACCTCCGACCCATCAGCCTAACACCGACCATACTAAAGTTGTTGGAGCGTCTGATCGACATACATACATTTACGGAGCGTTACTCCAACGCTTTTCCTATCCGCCACCCAGCACGCCTACTTTAAGGATTGATCTATGGATACTGCTTTGCACTCTCTCACAGTTAGTTGCATTTCTGGACATCGAAGGTGCTTTCGTTGTTGAACCGGAGGCTATCACTGGCGCCCTCTTAACCCTGTGCGGAAATGAATCGCTGTAAGTTGGTACACCTATTGCTCACATCTCATGTGATCTCCACTAGTCTAGGCACTTCATCTGTTCGCAGGCATGTAAGCAGGGGCACTCCCCAAGGCGAAGTTCTTTCTCCCCTCTTATGTAATCTGGCGGTCAACAGTTTGCTCTTAAGCCTGGAGGAGCTGGTATGCCACGTTACCGCCACGTGGGAACGACATTGCTATTGCAATCTCGGTCAAATTTTCCCGTGTCCTAAGCGGTTTAATGCAGAATGCGCTCTGTGTTCCGACGGAATGGGCTGGTGTGGTTGGGGTCAGAGCTGTCCCGCAAAAAAACGGAACTCGCTCTCTTCACTAGGAAATAGAGTATACCCTCTTTTGAGCCACCATTGATAGGGGCGTAATGGTTATTCTCAGTGACAAAGTCAAATTCCTGGGACTTATATTTGATTAAAAATTATGTTGGAAGGCTAACGTACAGGAGCGTGTGACAGAGGCAGCCGTTGCTTTGCACTCTTACAAGAAGGCTATAGATAAGAATTGGGAACTCCAGCTAAGGGTGGTTTACTGGCTCTATTCATCGGTAGTGCGTCCTATTATGATGCACGGTGTTGTCGTCTGGTGGACGGCACTGAGTATCGTGTCGTACATTACGCTGTTAGAGTAAGTTCAAAGATCAGTATGTGTCGCTTTGACAGGGGCTCTAATGACTACACCGACGGCTTCCTTGGGCGCACTATTGAATTTGCCCCCCCCCCCCCTGGACATCTTCGCACAGTAACTCGTGGCTAACACCGCTGTTCGCTTTCGAGAAACCGGTCAGTGGACAATGTCGATCATAGGTCACTCGACTATTTTAAGCAACATTGACATTCCCGATGAAACGGACTTATCACTGGGCACTGCCTTATCGGGGAGCAAGCCAGAAAACTTCGGCTCCCCGGCAGTGACTACTGTAGGAGCTGCGAAAACGAGGAGGAAGAGGAATGTCCTGTATGTTCTGTGCGCTTGCCCCGCCTTACCGAGGAGCAGAAAAGACATCCTTGGGTCATACTTTTTCACTGATCTAGATGATTTAAACGATATCAAGGTAAGTCAACTTCATCGCTTCATTGTCAGCTCAGCTGGTTTGACGATTGAGTTTGGGCTCGGGTTAATGTACTTAGGGTGTCGCAACAGATCCAATGGTGGTCTGTGTGTGCTCTGGGTTCTCTCCGTATAAGGGATTCAAGGCAGCCAACCTAACCTAATCTATTAATCGACTAAAATTTAAAAAATTGTTTGCATAATTTGATTGGCATGTGCTTTTATGTAGTACAGAAGCCTAGCTAGATACCCTGCCCGGCAAGCTCATCTGAGTAGCAGTTACCGCCAAAGTTACTATGGCCTGAAATCCAATACAAGACAATATTAAAAACTCACCCATCGCGATGAACGACGAGCGACAGCCTGTAACTATCTTGGATATAAGCAAGCCAATCCTGCAGAATTGCAGCAGTTTCCTCCTGGAAAACGCTGCAGTGGTCAGTGCTTAATTTCAGTGTATCGGAGTAAATGGCAACTCCCACCCCCAGTTTTAGAGATATCCGTGTAAATACCTATGTCTGATCAAAAAATGACGAAATTTTTTTAATTATTGTACTTGTCGACGGATCGTTATGGCGACGGGCGATTGACACCACTGCAATTGCCATAACCTTCCGCGTAATTGGCTTGGCTTCTTGCTCAACTAGCTACAGAGGGTCGTCGTCAGAAGAGCATTCCACCAAATAATAATAGCATAAGCTGAGAGAGTCGAGCTACTGACCCAGCAGGAAGGCGTGGCGACCATAAGAGGTCTACTGTGCCGTAGCCCATTAAGTCAAGACCGTTCACCTTTCTAATAAAGGAAAGTATGTCTTTAATAGGAATCAACCTGAAGTCCGCAGTCCTGATAGTAGCCTGCCCGAGGGGTGACATCCTGTAACGCACGACATTCGCACAAGATATGTTTGGTCGTTTCCACGTCATCCAGACAGAGACGACATTCAGTCTCGCTGGACAGACCCATCTTGTTCAGGTGATAGCTGACCAGGTGATGGCCAGATAAGTACCCCACTAGAAGTCTTGTGAATGAAGTACAGTACTGTTAACGTAAAAGTGCAGACCAGTCTATGATCCGCAGTTTGGTACGAGGCCAGCCCAAAGCTACAGTGAGGATCAGGTCCAGATCTAGCGAGTTCATATATAGCCTTGTTCCCATCAATGCCCTGGTGGCCTGGCTCCCAACACAGGAAAACTCGGGTTTTGGCTGCCAACAGTTGGAGGAGTTCGTAACACTCCTTCACACATTTTGAAAAGACCTCCTCTAAGGAGAGCGCCTTTACAGCTGCTTGGCTGTCTGAGTAGATAGCAAGTCCCGTTTCCGAGATTACCCTGGCGCAGACCGCAATGGCGTGGATCTCAGCTTAAAAAACGCTGGGCAAGACTCCTATTGCGATCGAAATTCTGGTGTTGGGTCCAAAGACACCTGCACCAACACACTGTTTTGTTTCAGACCCATCAGTGAACCATTTAATACATCTAGTATCTGGACAGGGCCTGCCATTTTCCCATTCGGTGCGGTCAGGGATGAGGGCTGAAAATTTTCTGCCGAAGCAAACCTCCGTGATCATGTAATCTAATCTCAATCAGATCTGCACGCCAGAAATTTTATTCACATTGCTCATGTGATCGTCTTCTGCACTACATATGTATGTCTGAAGTTAAACGAATTCTAAGAGCATTAAGAGCTGTTGATTCTTGATTGAGTATGTGGAGTAAGTCCAATGGTCGCCTCCAGGGCTGGTGTTTGACAAGTGCGCATAGCTCCAATGATGCTAAGGCAGGCAAGGCGTTGAAGCTTATTGCACTTCAGTAAAACAAAAGATTGCTGAGTTTTCGGCCACCACACAAGCGCTTCGTACGCCACTATGCGCCCCACCAGTATGGTGTATAACCACTCAATTATCTTTGAGGTGAGCCCTCATGTCCGTCCGAAGAGACTTATGCAAGCCTCAATTGTACGTGTGGCTCTACTAATTACATTATCTATGACTATTCCAATTAAGTTTTGAGTTTAATCGTACCCTGAGACATTAATGTAACTTCACTGGAATAACTAAATAAAGTCGTGCCGCCTAACAAAATGGGATCCAATGTTAGGTTTCGTTTTCGCGAGAACGGCACAACGACAGTTTTCGATGGGTTTACATACACAGCAACACACCAGTGTAGAACTATGTCAAGGGCCGACCCCATCACCTCTGTGATGGCAGATTCGAATTTTCCCCTGACTATGATAGTTAAATCATATGCGTATCCCATAGTAAACCGCTGTCATTAAGCATGGAAATCAGCTCGTCTACAACAAGGGACCATAAAAGGGGTGACCGAACGCCACCTTGTGGACAACCCTTTACGGCTTTCACGTATATGGATGTACTGGCTAGAGTAGCCTGAAGCTAGATCTCTAGAAATAAAATTGGTTTATAATAAATAGTCGACACATTTGCCGATTAGAAGCGCCGCACGCTGACAACCTACTAACCTGTCATATATCAACTTACCAGTTGTTGTCTTTAGACTGCAAATTCGGCCACGGGCCACCCATGGCTTTTGAATAAGCGCATCAGTGGCCTGTTTATCGGCGAATAAACTACACACAGTGACCGATGCTACTATTGCGTCGTGCAGGTTCGCTGAAGCACTTTAATGGTGCTCATAGTCCATGCGGCATGCAGGTATTGGTCGTAAATAGATACATAGATCCAGTGCAAAACTTTAGGTTGCAAACCCCAGCTTCTACCAATCGCCTTCTAATACGTTTAAAGACCAGTGGTAGCCTTTGTCACACACTGTTAGAGTTTGAGCTCAATTTTTTGTCACAAATGACTCCAAGGAACCTTACTTTGTCGGCAAAATCCAATCTGATACCACCCAGCACTAGCCGTAGGACAGGAGGAATCATATATTTCCTAGTAAATTAAAGAAGCTCGGTTCTACTGACGTTAACATTTAAGCCACAGGAATTGGCCCAGCAAGTATACTAGCTTGCAGACAGTATTTTGTAGCACTTCGCTAAGGGCACTAGGGAACTTATCAGTTACGTCAATAACGACATTATCCGCGTAAGCAGTGACACTATACACCTCACCCCTTCCACGTCCAGAAGCAGTCTATTCACCACCAGGTCCGAAAGAAATGGGGATAGAACACCACCCTTGACACATCTGCCCAGGGGGTGCGTATCACCCTTGATGTAAGCAGCATGTTTATTAGCTTTAGCCAAACGATTCGTCCTCATTCAAGCACGCAAGAGCGCCGGTAATAGCATCACGCACTCAATGTCCGAAAAAACAACCAAAGCAAAATCCTTAGAAATTTTTCAAAACACCTTACCAAGGAGTGCAGGGCTGTGTCCACCGATCTGACCTACCAGAAGGATGTTGAGAAGAAGATAAAAGTGGAATACTGCCGCGCAGATAAACATCAATCAGACTTTCTAGCATCTTCTAAAATCCTCTATATGACCCAAATTTCAACCCTACTTGTACACTACCCTCCAAAGATTGAAAGTAATAAAGCCATCGTGATATAACCAAATTGAATATTATACAGCCCATATATGTGTATTCCTTTATCCCTTATTTACCCAACAAACAGCAATGAGCACTAAGCAGCCTCTCCACTGTATAAGAGCTCCTATCGCTTTCATATTGATCCCAACAATAAATATTGACTCTTCCCTGTTCACATAGCAAGTTTCACCAAGCACCTAAATAACACGAAAGACAATAAATAAAATAAAGTAGCAATTACACACGTTACAGTGGCTGCACACTATCAGGACAATGAATTCCCCAAACCGAAACGGTAACGGCGCTGCGTCCTGTCGAATACTTTTGCTACTAGTGCCACTGTCAAAGGATTGTTTGCTGCCTATTTGAGGGCCCCATGCATGACATACATGCTCATTCATCATGTTCATGTTTATTCAGCGTTCACTGATCGGTAATTCTGCATGACATACGCTAATAGTACACAGGATGCGTTTGAAACACAGCCACACGCTCTCGGGAACAGTAATTTCGAAATATGCTAAGTGACACGGAATGTTGCAGCAGGACGAACACGACTGCTGACAAAAGTGTCGTGATAGCACGAGTAGGTATTCCGGCAGCACAAATGCAAAGGATTCGCGGAATGGGTTGGTTTCTGATGGATGGGAAAGCAGAACCGGGCGTATTACATGGAACCTAGTTCATGTCCTGTGGGGAGTCATGAGAATCGTATCGACAGCAATAAGGAAAAATGGTAAGTGTTAAGAGTTTGCCATCAATTGAGTTTCTACGATGAAGCGATTTTATTGAATTACGTGTGCTGGTATTGATTTTGATCAAAGAGGATATCTGTTCGGTTCGATTTATAAGTGAAAAAAAAAATTTCGTCGGCTTGTTGTTGCAGTAAGTGGAAAGTAAGCGTTGGCTTTAATTTTTTAAATTAAATAAACTAATTAAATAATTAATTCCTTTATTGTCGACATTAATCGCATTCTTCATGATTTCGCATTAACTCCAGTTGACACGCATGTTAGATTTTTCCAATCGACGAAATACTTCCTCGAGTCGCTGTATGTGTGCAGGATTGACTCCTGGTGTGACTTTTATGTCATCCAAAAATACGGATACGCCCGAAATGTGCCAAACACCTGCTCCACAAACCGCTGTCATTTAACTATGGCACTTGCAACTGCAAACATCAAACGAGTAGGTTGAAACAGACCTTTGTGTCAAGTGATTTTGGCATGGATATGTCTTATGGCCGGGGTTAACTTCTATGCCGTAAGTATTCGGCGTAGGCGAATTATTAGCCCGCCGCAGACAGCTAAGTAGTCTACGAAAAATTGTCTTACAAAAAAAAACAGTTTCTTTTTCAAAGAAAACTGATCTGTTATCCACAATTGAATATTGCTGGTAAATAAAATACACTTATTTGTACAAGTAAAAGAATCCTATGATCGTTTTGATACGAATAAAATTTAAATTAAATCTACCACGTTCATCGGTATGTCATCAATCTGACAAAATTGACTGCGAAACCCCCCTTATGTGAATGTTCATTCACGATTACCCGACAACTCGTAGTTAATGGCAAACGAGACTTACTGCACATCAATTACGCAGGCCCACTCATCGGTCGTGATCAGGACTCGATTCTGGCCTGATCGGAACTCCTTCGTGATCTTGTCACGCTCCTTCTACGGACGATATTGCAAATCGCCATCTTGCATAAAAAAAATAAAAAAAATAGAGTCAGCGACCAGCCTACCCCCCCCCCCCCCCCCATCCTCTCCCACCCATCTTTACCCTTACAGAAATGCTTAAACGACAATTCGCTCGAATTATAGCATTTCTGCACATTCCCACCGAATTTGATGTGTGTAGCTTCATCCGTTCGTGAGATATTCTATGGACAGACGGACAGGCAGACATTTGACCGATTTTGTAAGATTTAACACACAAAACCCTAAAAAAAGAAATTGTATGAATATGAATCAAACCCAATCTTTACACTTCCAAAATTGGTTCATTAAATAACTGCAATTGGCCCTACGAAAAACAACATGCAACTAGTACTCGCACCTATGCACGAGGCTGGTAGGCGTATTTTTTTAACTTTGAATGAATGTACTATATTAAATATTACTTGATTGTAATGCAACTTAGAAATATGATTGCCTATGATGTTGGTTTCAGTCTCCAAACTGATGGCAAAAACTGTCTTAAGCCGGATCAAGCATACAGTTGACCGCACACTGAACGATGAACAGGCTGGTTTTCGAGAGTGTTTTTCACGTAGCGACCATATCAACACCCTCCGAATTATTATTGAACAATCCTCATGTTCATCGATTTCGAGAAGGCGTTTGACAGCGTTGACCGGGAATACATCTGGAGGGCCTTACATAGGAGAGGTATTCCAGATAAAATCATATCCATCATCAAGGAGTCCTATTGCGGAGCCCAATGCCACGTCTCTTACTCAAGGTTAAGCTTTCAGACCCCTTTGGGGTACATAGCGGAGTGAGACAAGGCTGCATTTTGTCACCTATATTGTTTTTGATTGCCATTAACGACGTACTCTGCAGTGCGCTTCATGAACACCAGAGCAAAGGTATCAGATGGAACCTAATTGAATACCTTCAACACCTGGATTACGCTGACGATATTTGTCTTCTCTCAAATATACCGGAACATCTAGTTCAAATGACGGATGCCCTGCACCGCGAAAGTGGCAATGCGGGGCTTAAACTGAATGCTGCCAAAACTAAGTACTTGAGCGTGGATCCAGGAAGAGAGAGCGAAATTTGTGTTTCGGGGCAGACGGTGGGAAAAGTGGACAATTTTTGCTACCTCGGAAGCGTAGTTACAGCAGATGGTGGAGCGGATGCTGATGTACTGCCTCGCATCAATAAGGCTCGAGCAGCTTTTTTCAGTTTGACTCCTTTCTGGTAAAACAATAACATCTCCAAACGTACCGAACTCAGGATCTTCGAAACCAATGTAAAATCCGTGCTTCTTTATGGCTGCTCAACTTGGAAGGTGACCAGGACGATAGAAACTAGATTGCAAACTCTCGTGAACCAGTGTCTACGGCGCATCCTACACATACGCTGGCCGGAGGTCATTTCTAACGACGAACTCCTGTTCATTACTGGCCAAGACAGGATAGACACCTCCATAAAAAGGCAAAAGTGGCAATGGATAGGTCACACACTTTAAAAAGGGCCGGAAAACATTGCTAAACAGGCCCTCGATTGGAACCCACAGGGATCCGATGCAAGTCGCCGCATTGGACGACCTAGAAACATCTGGAGAAGATCAGTTGAGGTCGAGGGTAAGTCAATAGGCAAATCGTGAAGACATTTGAAGGCGATGGCGGCGAACAGGACGAGGTGGAAAGTCAGCGTGGTTTATGCCCTATGTCCCACAAGGGATTGACGAGATCCAGAGAGATGATGTTGGTTATCATTGGCAATCAATAATTTTGACCTCGGGTATGTTTAAGGGGTGCAGGAGTGTGCTAACTGCAACTATGGAAATGTACTATTATTAGCCTTTTTGCTAGTGCAGTGCCGCTTTTCTGTAAATTTTCATATTTCTTAGTACAACGGTCTCGAAATTCAAGGGGGAGGGTTACAAACTTGGATCACATATTTTCCCCTCTCCTTTTTTTCCCCTTTCTTTAAATTTGAAGAAAATTACAGAAATGAAATGTACTCGACGGTACCTTTCTTACGATACCCCACTTGCCTATACCAAACGAAAAAAAAAATGTTGACCTTCATTTCCCGTCTATGGGACCCTCCCTTAAATTTGACCTATTACAACGCATCGCTTTCTCCAGAGAATTATAGTACATACATACTACATACTTCCACCAAGTTTCATGCATGTACATAGCTTCGGCCGTTCGTGAGATATTTCATGGACAGACGGATGCATAACCGATTTCATAAGGGTTTTGTTTTTACTACAAAACCCTAAAAACGCTAGTCAAGGAATGACGTGGATGTAACTGAGGTTAATATAGAGGACATACACGTGGGAGACTGTGCGATCCGGACTGATGCTCTTAGCAGACTTTTTTAATGGTAATTCCAATTAATTAACTCACAGGTGCAGCTTAATTTTTAACTGTCAGTTTTAATGGTGTTCCATTTTTCAGTAATGCAGTAAGTTTATTCACCTTCAAACATTCTCCCTTCTACGAAGCATAAGCTCGGGACAGTCGATTTGGTGTCCTAGCTTGACTTTCAGGCAAACTTATAACCTACTCTATTCAGATGCAATCGAATCACTTTAACAGCATGCTTGCCTCAGATATATCTTCAGTTTGTTAGCTTAGGGCTTAACTGGTTTCCCCTATGCTCTAACTTCAGAGAACACTTCAACAGTCCTACTCAAGAAATATGCACCAAATTCTGCTATAAAAAAGTAAGTGTCTTTCACAATTTATTATATTATATCCAGCATGTCATCAGATGCTTGCAAATTCAAATTTATTGATCGTTATTTTTTCTAATGAAAATATCCTAGTAATAAAGGACTCTGACTCGTGTCCGTTGTGTGTGTGTGTTAGTAATAAATCTCAATCTTCATTAATCACAAAAATCTCAGTCCTTGCCAGTGTCGTTTGTATAGGATCTTTGTCTCAGGAGTCTCCCTTTTCACGAGTTCACTTGATGACTTTCTCATTTCCCTATAGTCTCGTCCTACATAGTACTCGTCCTTATTCGCGTCAGATGTTGTCGTAAATCCTTTCCTATCGACCGGCTGCCTTGCTTTGATTTTTTTTTTCTCTTCTTCTCAACTTTAACTTAGAACATCGGAATTACCATGTTAATTCCAGGATAAGCTTGTAAAACGCTAAGTCGATTTTATTATCGACGTTGTCTCTCTACATTCTACACACAGAGCGGAGAAATCGATAGAGCGAAATTCGATTACTTTAGGGATTTAGATTTTTCAAAAACAGATGTTAACAGAGCGCAATGGTTTTGCATCCTGTGTGCTGTGCTGCTGTATATCTGAACTAGACAATCTAAGATATATCTGATACAGAGAGAAGTATGAAACGAGATTCTGCAGGATTTGATGGGGATATGCAGCAGGAGTCCTGCGAAAGAATGCAGATACTGAACAATTCCTACAGTTGTTATGTGCTATAAAAGCTTATGTTGTCCTTACGGAATAATGCGTTCTGAAATGAAACTACTTTCGGTGCACTTTTGCAGAATTCTGGACAGACTCAGACACTTATCGGGATTTTACCCTAACAAAATGTGAAACCGACACGAAATGAAATGCAAAAATATCTTTTGTGTAATGTGTTCTCTTATTATGCTGCAGGGAGAAAGGTTTTTATTCTTAAGAAAATGACGGTTAGATTAAATTACGGTTAGGACATTATAGAGTCGTTTACATAGATATCACAAGAAAATGTTATTTTATGAATTCCGAATTCTGTTCGTACTAGATAAGATATTCACAGAACACAGAACAGACGACAAACTTCCGTTTGCTTTGTATGTACGAGTACGTACTTAAAATTTAAATTCAATATGAGCTGAGACATCAGTGTAAATAATACGAGCACATTCGGGCCACAAGTATCTTAAAGTATAGCTGAAAGAACTGAGTGCCTTATAGCAGTTTGCTTGCGTTTGTATTTCGAAGATGAAATTGACTTAAATGAAGCGAAATTGTTTTTGGATATGAATATGTTGTTGGATGCCCAACCCAATGTTCTCGACTGTGGACCGCAAAATTGAATAAAAACAAGCACGCAAATTGTCTCCCACGAATCCTGAGAGAATGAAAAAAGGCGGTGGGTCAGAAGGGCCCATAAGCACTTCAACCGAAAATGGGTCTATTTTGCTCCGCTGCCTGAGTTAGAGTGAGGTAATCGCATTAATTTCAGAGAAGGCGTCACTCTAGGAGGCGACGGGAGAGTACCTCGCACTCGCAAGGATATGCTGGGAGGTCTTGTCATCGCCCTCGCAGAAGTGTCAGAGATAATACCCACACTGTACAGAAGATTCCTCAGAGTCAAGTGCCTTGAGAGAAGCCCGTAAATAATTCTGTCCCTACTTCTGCGCAATCTCAGCAGTTCCAGGGTACACTTGCGAGAATGAGCTTCTATGAACAATTTTGATTGTCTCAGGCTAGGGAGGCTGTCCCGTACGCAGCGGCTTATGAATGTTCCTGTTCTCTAATATACATAATGCTTAACCCTTCCTAAAGGTATATCACAGAAAGTTTCTGCGCCGAACGGGGTTGCAGAAACTCTCCTAGCCAACTTGTCGGCAATTTTGTTACCAAAAACAAAACAGCATGTGTAGGAACAAAATCACCATCTATTGTTGAACGAGTAAAGTTTCATAGCCATGCGACGAAATAGGCGGATTGCTTAGAACAGTGAAAATTGCAATGTTTCTACCAGTTTCCAGACTCTAGACAGGAGTTCGCACAAATCCCAATTCCATCAACTATAGCTTGGGAAACCGTTGGGCACTTCGCCGTAGGAATAGGAATATATAGTATTAGTGAGGGGCCTGCTACACCCACCCCTTTAATCTCTTCAGTTTTTGAACCACTTGACATTGTTCGGAAAGGACGGCAAGGCCTCATATTTCTCTCTATTGCAAATTGCTGTTGACGAGAAGATGCCCTTGGGTAAGTGAGGTGATGGCAAACAAACCCATTGTCTTCATGGAGCCAGTCTTCCTGGTCTGAATTCAATTCAAGGTAGATCTGATGAGCTTTTATACGCGCTACTATTTATTTCGCCACCACCCTCAGATAAATGCGAAGCGGCGGGATAGAGCATCGCCTCAAGAGGTGCTGTAAGGCAGCTGCGAATAGCATCGGCTACTGTGAGACATGGGAACATCTGATTCCTTTCTGAAAAGGATTTAGCCTCTCTGGAGTTGCTTTTTTACCAAATAACAACCCAATCAATCGCCTTATAGAATCTATAGCAGTATTTGATGGTTTTTAACCCAGGTTTTCCCTACAAATTTCCTACAGATCCTAAGAGCTTTGGTAACTTAATACGGAACACCTGAGGGTCATGGTGTTCCGTTCAGAGTAGTTTCTTTTACCTAATCGTGATACTAATTGTGGTTTAGTGTGACTACTAGATACATGTACGAGGACAATGATCTAGGAGAGATAGTTCCATTACGTTGGTGCATGATTCCAGAGGAGGATTCCCTACGAGACGGTGCCGAATACTAAACATCATTTGCACTGATTTGGTTCTGTTACTCGGAATATCGCAGTTGTCGGAGAAAACAAAATATATGTTCCAAGATAGGTCACAACAAGCTCAATGATGAAGGATGAGAAGAGTTTTCGTGAAAGAAAATACTAAAAAGTCGTAACAGTCGGGTGAGAAGCGCAGGTGAACATCCTGTCCATAATGTGAAACAAAAGGACGATCTGAACAACATCTTTTATGGATAGTTACTTCTAGAATCGAAATGACATCGCCTTCTTCCATTACATTAAATGACAGCCCACGGTGGGCGCGAAATATGTAATCGATCTGAAATATCCGAAGTTGCCAGGGGTGACGGAGCGTAAAATCCATTTATGTCGGACAGCACCATCACGCGAAGACAAGGCTCTTCAACGAACTAGCTAGCGCTTGCGTTTGCTGTAGATAGGTTCGGGAAACGTGGACGGTTTTTTATTCGCTCGTTTCCTCCGTCCTTACCCGTAGGAATAACAAACACGACGAAGGATAATTACAAGTAGCAACAACAGAGAAATGACGACAACAACAATAACTTTCAGTTATCTTCTTCTCAACAGCTGTCTGGATGTTACATAGAAAAAAAAGCCGGTATGGTGGTTTTCCCATCTGAGCACCATGAAATAAGCCATTTGGAAATAAGCCGTTAATGGATAATTTCGGTTGAAACCGAAAGTGGGCATGCATGGATTCCTGAGGTTTCACACTCAATGTTCACTTTCGTTCAAAAACGTAAGTGATTGTATGGCTATTTTCGCTTTCCTTTGCATACGTTATACGATTTGAATCCAATATTATCCAATATGATTCGCTAATTTGCCCATAAATAGTTTCGGTTCCAAACGAAAGTATCTATATGAATTATGTCGTATGCTAAATTTCGCCATGGCTTATTTCGGTGCCCCACGGCACCAGGAAAGAAGCCATTGATGGACAATTTCGGTCGACTCCGAATGTGGCCATGCATGGCCACTTTCGATTCGCTTTCAATGTTCAATTTCGTTTAAAAACGAAAGTGAGTATGTACATGTCTATTTTCGCTTAACTTCACATACCTTATTTCGGTTTGAAATTGTGCATAGATAGAAATAATGCTGGATGTACAAATGCTAGGACGAAACGGATGCAGGTACATAAACGGGTGACCCAGGGCTATATACGGGGTATCGCAACCCCCTAGGGGCGGAGCTAGACCAGCTCGTTTCAAACCGAAATTGACCATGCCCACTTTGTGTGATACTGCGGGCTGTGAAACAACAGTCCCCTGTGTGGGCTTCCCTCGCTACGCTTGCTCCGCGCTTAAAGGATCACAACCCTCAGTATCGCACAAACATGAACACTTGCTTCGCTCGCTCTGGATACAACAGTCTCTTATGTGGGTTTCGCTCGCTCCCCGCTTAAGTGACCATAACCCTCAGTATCGCACAAACATGATCGCTCGCTTCGCTCACTCTGGGTACAACAGTCTGTTGGGTGGGCATCCACTCGATACGCTCGCTCCGCGCTTAAGGGATCACAACCGTCAGTATTGCACAAACATGACCGCTTGCTTCGCTCGCTCTGGGTACAACAGTTTCACTCTGGACAATGCATGTCTATTTTCGTTTTTATCGCATGCCTTATTTCTATTTGAAACCGATATAGTCCATGCGTGGCTTATTTCGTTTATTTTCCGATGGACATTTTCGGTTCAAAACGTAACTATCCATATGGGTTATTTCGGATGCCCACTTCCACCATGGCTTATTTCAGTGCCCCGATGCATGCATTCTTTCCTTTTTTGTCCTATATTTTATTTCGGCTTCAAACCTAAAAAGTCTATGCATGGACACTTTAGTTTCGCACTCAATGTTCAATTTTATTTAAAAACGAAACGCTTTTGTTCGCATACTTCGATTTGAAACCGATATTATCCGTGCATCTCTCAATTGCCTTAACCCCTTGTGGGACATAAGCGCTTCAACTGTTCCATGTGGCCCAGTTGGCGCTTCGACGGCATAATCTGGTTTCGAAGAAAGCAGTTGCCAGTATGCACCTCCTGCACTTCCATGGTCACGAACGTCGTCGTGGACGGGACTCGAACCCGAAACGCCGGTAGTTAAACATGAGACTGATGCCTCAACACACTGCGCTACCGGTCGTCCCCATATCCGTGCATGAATTATATCGTTAATTTTCTGATGAATACTTTCGTTCCAAACGAAAGTACCTATGTGGATTATTTCGTATGGCTAATTTCGCCATGACTTATTTCGGCATTGGCAATGCTGCTTCCAGTTTCATATCTCAAGCAACTCTCTAATGTGACCACGGTCGTCCCAGAGTTTCTTCGATCTTCAACGCATCCTTACAATTTTAATAGTCTAAGGACGTTTTAGGTACGCGTTTATTGGACGAACGTAACCCGCCCATTGTAGCTTTCGTATTTTCACAGTGATAGAAACCTCTGGCTCGTCAGATAGTCCGCACAACTCATGGTTGTACTTCCTTCGCCATTGGTCTCTTTCGCGTGTCGCTTTAAAATTCGTCCATTACGTTAAAATACGACCATCGATCATACACAATACAACCGAGGTTAGAATCGAAGTTTGATAATTCTCGCAAATGTCAAATATTACGCTGAGCCTGAAAAGCGAGAAAACTTTATGCTGACGAAAAGTGAAAGCGCTTAGTGTCAGCGCTTAGCTCAGCGTAGACGTTTCTACGACTAATTCCATGCAGCGCTAATCGCATCTTAGTGCTGACTCAGCGATGGCTTTTTATGAACACAGCCAATGTGAAGAAATGGACAAATGAATTTATTGTTAAGTATTTTCGAAGGCCAGCTCAAAACAAAGCCACATTTTCTTCTGTACAACAATTTCAAATACAACAATTAACTTTACTTGTGCAATGGCTTCTAACATGTCCCCCACTTTTCTGTACTCAGCTTGTGCAGTCAGCTTGATTGAAGTCAAAAGTTTCGGCCCTTAACTTTAGGTGCGTTCTTTTGCGAATCTTAAGCTATACGGGTTAGAAAAATAATGCGCACTACAACAACAACACTAACCTATATGCGTTAGCGTTCTATCCTGGTGAGTTATCGAGGCTTAATCCTGACCTAGATGAGACATAAAGCGTTATATTCGTCCCGTTCGATTTAAGCCACATCTAGCGGTTACTAGGGAAATTCATTCGTTCCATTCTATTGAATTTTGATTGGATTCCAAATTTTTCTGATTGAAAAAATTGTTTTCGTTTAAATATTAGGAAACTATTCGGAATCAATTAATTTTTTTATCACAATTGCCCTTGGAACCGACCATACTACTGTATTACTATTTGCCCTACCCATACTATAGCGCGTCAACTACTCCTATGGTTCGATTTCTTAATATCTGGTTAAAGTTTACCCTATAGGAAAACGCTAAACGCCATCTATCCTCAAGTTAAAAATTCATCGAACGATAATAACAAACAACTGATACAGGCTGCTGAGATTTAAAAGGCTAGAACTGTTTACGTGTGCTCATTCAAATGAGACAATTAAACTGGTCATAAAGAACAGAGTTCTGGAAATTTATCCGATGGAAGACGATTTGAAACCAATTCAGCCGCAAATTAATGCTGAGTGGAGTTCCGTCAAAAAAATCAGCTCATTTGACTACTGCACTATCATATTTTGAGCGTTGCATACGCTTAAGGCTTAGTCCCTTCGATAGACTGGGTCCCAGATAGTTAACTGGCAGTTTAATCAGACATTGAAAAAACGACCCTCAGTGACTAAGTTGACGTTGAGTTATCATAAACGCGACTCGAACCATCGAAACCGCGGCGAAACATCAGACGCCTCAACGCACTGAGGCTCCCCTACTATACTCCCGGATGATTCGATTAGATGATATTGGATGGAGGGCAGTTGGCCCAGAGATTTAAGCACTGCGGCCTGGAAGTATATTCTGCCCCACCCTGGAGTCTATGCAGATTAGTGATCTGACTAATTCTCGAGACAAATCATCCCAACAAATCTGCGCAGCTGTTCGAGTGTTAGTGAGGCAATTGTTTCCGCTTCAGGGAATGCATCGCCGAAGCATTTCAAGCAGCGGAGATGAAGTGCGTCAGAGTCACAGAGAATATGCTGGGAAGTCTCATCTCCGCTCTCACAGAAGCGACAGTTTGGGTCAGAGACAATTCCTATTCTATGTAGATGACCCCCCAAGGTGAAGTGACCCGTGAGGAGCCCACAAATAATTCTCACCCGGTTTCTGCGTAGTCTTAGCAGTTCATGAGTACGATTGCGTGAGTGGCCAGCTATAAACAGCTTATCCTGTCTAAGACCAGGGGTATTGTCCCAGTGCGCGATGGTAACTGAGTGTTCCCATTCTCTGATGTGTCGTCTTACACTACACAAGGGAATTCCACTTCAACTCGTCAGCTGTTTCGTTTCCTGGGATACCGGCGTGTCCGGGGACCCAGTAAATGGTAACCTTATTTACGTAGTCTAATCTTTGCAACGCTTCACGACCACTAAACACCAATTCCGACGAGACCGAGAAGATACTTAGTGCTTTAATGGCCGCCTGGCTGTCTGTGAAGATTGCAATATTCCTGCCTCGGTATCCAGCTGCTAAGCATGTGTTCGAGCAAGTCTCGATTGCTTGAACTTCCGCCTGAAACACAGTACTGTACTTTCCAATTGGAATGGATATCTTGTGAGACGGACCTACGACGCCCGCCCCTGTACCCTCTTCGGTTTTACTACTACTACTCAATTGCCCTAATCCCTTGTTGGGCACAGCGCGTCAACTGTTCCATGTGGCCCAGTTGACGTTTCGTTAGCATAAACTGTTTTCGGAGAATGCAGTTGCCAGCATACACCTCCTGCACATCCATGGCCACGAACGCCGTCGTGGACGGGATTCGAACCCGAAACGCCGGTAGTCAAACATGAGACTCATGCCTCAACACACTGCGCTACCGGTTGCCCCTTCGGTTTTAGATCCATCTGTATACCACTTAACATCGTTATAGGAGAGGGTGTCCAGTTTCAGATTCCAATCCTCTCTACTTCAAATTTCAGTTGAGAATGGAAGTTTGAAGTAATGCTTCTGATGACATCTTGATACGTGATCGTCATTTACCCAGTTGGTTTGCTCTGGGTTTACGTTGAGGAAATTCTGGCAAGCTTTTAGTCTTGGTACTGCTATTTTTGCCTCCATCTTTATGTGAATGTGGAGCGGAGGGAGGTCGAGTAGCGCTTCAAGAGCTGCAGTCGGACAGCTGCGGATTGCCCCCGTTGCTGTGAAACATGCTAGTCTCTGAATCTTACCCAGTTTGATTTTGTCATCATTAGTGGTTGATTTTTAATATACACCCGGATGATACTCTCTTCTCGTTCAAAAGTCAAATGACAAGAGGTTTCATTTCTTTTTAGTAAAATTAACATCGCAGAATGTAATAAATTCTCTACTGCCTGTTGGTGAAATAAGTCACGTAGAGACGTCTATAGAATCGAAACAACTATCCTTTGCTGCTCTGGTAGCTTGTTACAGCTCAGGTGTCACCTGAGTACACAATCTGCTGCAATTTCTCTCCTTTTAAAACCTACACTTCCTTAAAAAATAATCACGAACAATGCCGATCGAAGGGAAAGAGATACTCCTGCGTCAAACTTAGAGTCATATCCAGGCATACATGTCTATTCAATGACTTTAAAATAAAGAAATTCGAATCCTTTAGGGTTCAAATTTCAGGAGCACGCGACGATTATGGGTATACACCTCCCTAAAGTTGTCCTGTAGTATCAGTAGGTAGAGAACCTTTTTTTTCAAAGCGACCTGAACAATTTTTCCCGAGGAGAACCGGTCTCGCTCGTTTTCTCATTTCACGGGAAGGATTCACTCTTTCACACACAGAAGATGAACGATGTTACCATGAGCAGGCAGATGCTCGGTTATCTTAACCCTAGAATACTAACGTGTTTTTTTCTTCCATTAATACTAACGTTCGCCTGCCAAGCTTCTCTGAAGCCTACATCTCAGCGACGGAATATTAGTATTTCCGTTAACACATAAGCTTCGTACAGGGCCCAACTGAGTTGGCACGAACACTCGCTTTGATATCATCAAGCAATCGCGAAATATTGCGAAAAAAAGAAAATTGTCCGCCTTAAAGGAGAACGTTAGTACTCTAGAGTTAAATGTTCTTCAACGCTGATTCTATTCTATGTACTCGTACATATTCTGTTACAGCCAAAACTATTGGGCAAATTAATCTCGACTGATTTGAATATTGACTTTCGATTTTCTGAACTACATATTACCACATCGTTAGCCGTTCGTCTGTCATTTGATTGTTATGAATTAATTTCGGATTACAAATAGATACCCAACACTACCATTCAGCCCATGAAATCGACGTAACTAGATTTATTGTTTCATGTTGATGATATGAATTCGACCGGATAAACTGAACAATCTATCATTAAGAGCAATTGACTGTTCTCCGCTTTAATTATAATCCGTTGATGAGTATTCTGTCTCTGTACTACTAATGCGTCTAATTGCCATTGCAATATTAAGTCGCCTCTAGTCGTCTAATAAAACTTTTAGTGTTTATTTTATATACGAGTGTATTTTATTATACTTAGTTCGTGTGCATTTGATACAAACGGACTTACTCGTTAATCGAACCGAATCGATTCGAAGCTTCAATCTATCTTTGGCATGAATGGCTAACAAAAAAAAAAAAGAACAGAAAGATAGAACACGAATGATAAAGATACAAAATTGATGGAAGACCTATGCGACACTTTATGGATGAGCTATCCATTTGTCATTTGCCGTAAAGTGTTTTTGGTCAACGGAAAAGATAGAAATTTGCAAGGAAAACAATTAATAGATTCGTTGCCAGTTTTAAGATATTTACTCGTACATATTAAAAAAGAAACGATTAAAAATATTTTCCATTTTATGTTAGAAATGTAAAAAATCAACACAATAACAAAAACAAAAAAAAAACTAAATTCATTTGTCATAGTAACAATAGTAACGATGTGAGTACAATGTTGTGAAATGTGTTTCGTGATGTATCCGTATATGTGTGTGTGTCTTAAGCTATTTAGAGGACGTTTGTACCAGGTTCGTGTTCGAGTTCGACAGTGTATGGTGACACTATATCGTAATGACTTAGTTTAGCTATCCACTGCCACAAAAATGAGTGTGTTCCATCTATCGCTAGCCCTTTTCAGGTAGAGTCTATGGATCTCCCTCTTTACAGTATCAAGCGGTGCGTGGATTACTATCACATAGAACTCTTGAAGAGTGAAGCCCTGTCTTGCCAATTCGTTCGCTTTCTTATTCCCTGCTATATTGCTGTATCCCGGAACTCATAAAAAGGGGATGTTGTAGAGTTCGATCAATCCTGCCAAAACCATGCAGGATTAGTCATGGTTGCCAATTCGCGAACCTACTCTTTTTAACCTACTCCGTATACCGAACTAGGTCGACCTAGGTCCGCAATCGAAAAATGATCAGGTCGAAAAATGATCAGTTTCGGAGCAAGAAAACAAACCTAGATCATTTGATTCTTTTTAGTTCAGGTCGGAATCGGAGCAGTTTGATCATTTGATTCTTTTAAGTTCAGGTCGGAATCGGAGCAATTTGATCATTTGATTCGTTTAAGTTCAGGTCGGAATCGGAGTAGTTTAAAAATGAGCAGTGAATAGGTTTGATAATAGATCCGTCTGTCGGAATCGGAGTATGATCAGATCAGATCGTTTAAATATGGGGAATAGAAAAGTAAATGAAGAACAGATGGTGTGACATATATACGATTGATGTCGCTATTGCTACGCTATATTGTAGTGTAGAATGGAGTGGAATAAATGTTCAATTGGATTTTATTTATGTTAAGTAGAGTGAAGCTTTTGTTGTGTTGTGAGTGTTGAGTGACCGTGGCCGATCGGTATGGTGGATAAGAATATGGTACTGGATTGGGTGCATGCACATTCGTACTTATACTTACTTATATGTACGAGTATTATTTGTCTAACATAAAATAGGTGTTGCGTTGCGTTACGATGCAAATGATACAAGATGATAGGATATGGGATTGGGAGTTACGGGGCTATACCAGTGTGAACGCTAAAAAGTAGAAACTAACTTCAAGAAACTAGGCTCGCAGACCTAGGTCTGCGAACCTAGGTCCGGTGCCGGACTCGGAGTAGGTCGACCTGATCCACAAGATGGGCAGGTCATATCATGACTATGCAGGATTGGCCAAAACCAAAACTTAAATAAGATTGAAATTGATGATAGAGCCTTGATCGCGGCTTGGCTGTCAGTGAAATTAGCGACGTTGTGTGTGATAATAGAGTTGCCCTTTATTGATAGATACGCCTCACTTATCGCCAGGATCACAGCTTGAAACGCACTTGCGCGGTCTGGGAAGCGAAAGGCTTTTGGTAGTGCGAGATCTTTGGAAAAGATCCACGTGCCGACACCGTATGCCATTTATGATCCATCAGTGAAAATTTTGCATTCGTACTTCCTGTACACTCCTCTGTTCTATACCGCCCTTGTTGGGAAGCCAGTTATGAACTGTCTCCCCAAGTCGTCTACGGTAACGATGTAAGCTGTTGGCAGCAGGTCCTGTACATTGCTACTCGAGGATGTTGCCGCGGAAATGCGGACTGGGAGTCTAGCTCATAGACTCCTCGAATCTTACCGCGTTATAAGCAGCATTTGATTCTAGCAGATCTAGTGAGAGGAAAGAGGAGCAAGGCGCACATAGACCAAAGCTGGGTTCGTTGTGATACCCACTAGATTCAGCATACCAGAGCTCCTTTCAATCGGCAAACCAGCTAGAGCTGACAACGAAACGATGAAGCCGTTTGACGCCAACATTCTTTAGATCGTGCAAATCAGCGAAAAAAGTAGTATCATAGAACATAGAAAATGAGAGCAACTTTCCTCCCCTCCTCGTCTCCACAGCTATTAGAGTAATCATTGTGTGGGAGCTGAAGTCTCCTAGCACGCTCCCCGATTATGCAGAGTCCAGTGATAAGCCCTACCGCATTTCTTAAATTTGTTTTACTCAGCATCAGTAGCCCATGGGATCGGCTGAGATTCAGCTTGGGCCATATTTGCCTAGTCGCAACACATATAGTGCCACTAATGCATCTCGTGTTGGCCCTATCGTATGCCACAGCTTGGGTAACCAATTTACAAGCTGCTAGAGGGAAATCTGTGCAACGCAGGCACTCCGTGATTTCATTGGTCGTACCCGCCCGGGCCAGTTCATTAGCTTTACAGTTCCCGAAAAAACACTGTGGTCCGGTATCCAGCACAGATATAAATGATACTCAATGCGTCTGCAGGACATGATCACATAGCACGTGTGACTCCGATGCACGGTTCTTTGAACTCTGTTCAGCAGATTAAGGTTGTATTTCCTATTAAGAGCTGGCCACCCTACCGACCGCTGTAGGCGATAATAGGTTGTACCAGTACGGTGTACAACCATAACACCATCCTTGGCTGAATACCCCAGCTTTTACCGGAGGTCCTCCTGCTGGCGTAGGGAACTATTTGGGCTTTCTTTATGCGATGTTTGAAGTTCAGCTTCCAGCTAACTTTAGAGTCAAGGATGGCTCCAAGGCATTTGACGCTGGGAGTTAAGAATTGGGATATTTTGGATTTTCTGGTAAATAGTACCAGCTCGGTCTTACTCGGAAGACACTTAGTCAGCATTCTGCGGTCCAGGCGTTGACCGTGTCCAGGGCTCTCCTCATGATATGGCTCATCACCCATAGGAACTTACTCGAAATCAGGATCATTACGTCGTCTGCGTACACTGTTACCTTGGCTCCTGACTCTTCCAGTTTTTCTAGATTTAATATACACATGCTGCCATTTCGAAAGTGGTGCTTTCCTCAGAAGCTGTCGTATGAGGCATCCAGGATTCGTTCTAATGTTTTCAATACGAATGAGGTGAGGCCTTCGGAATGGAAGTCACACGCACATACCTCCACGACGTGTGGACGTGGTTCAGTGCTATAGAGTTCATGAAAATGGCCACCAGCCACGGGGTGACCACGTCGCGTTGATGAAGCATAACGGGGATTACGCCGTCATGCCTCAGCGATGGCCCACATCGTTCCCTCTTCCGTGATTACCGATGCGATCTCTTCCCATGGAGGGCGGTGCTCACCTGGCTGTTGCCAATTATTCTAGTGTATGCTTGTTTCAATGCTTTCATTGGGCTAGGTGCTTATGATGAGCTTGAGCCTATGTCAAAGTATGGAGCGATTTACCGACTCATCATCAAACGGGTCATTGGCACCACAACAGCTATGCTAAACTCGATTTGAACGACTTATCAGCGACAATAATTCGGTTGATTCGGTTTGAGTCCCCAAATCTTCGCACGGCCCTATACAGAACATATTTCCACACTTATTTAACTTTCCGTCGTCAAGAGGTATACACCTTTTGAAAAGGTGGACGTTTTTCTTAAGGTAGGCGTAACGAGCTCTAAAGTCTTCAACTTTCTTAAAACCCATTCTCACGAAGTGAACGAATAAAGTTGAAATTTTATCGTTCGACTCTGAGTATTCCGAAATGACGTAAATTTAGGTTAGGCGAATGACATTCAACCAATTACGTAACTATAAACTGGTAAAAGTTAAATGGTGTATGAACTAGGAACTTGCATTTTGCAAACCGTGGTCGCTCGATCACCGCTCTACGATAGTAATCTACAGCTCGGAGTTAAAATTTCAGCACGACTAAAAACTGCCTGTAGTAATGGAACTCTCACAGTGGTCCAAGCTTGTCAGTATAAAGACGGCGCCGGTAGGAGGTGCATGCTAGCAACTACATTTCCAAAAAGTAGATATGCCATCGAAACGTCAACAAGGCAAAAGATGTTGACGCGCCCATGTCCCTGGAGGGGTCAAGGCAATTAACAACAAGACCCCAACATTAGACCAGCTGCAATCATTGATTCACTGTCATCTCTAGGAGTGGACGACTCGCTCTGTAAGCTTATTAACCTGATACAAACATCTAGGGCTATTTACACTGAGTTGGGCGTGTTGTCCGCTCGTAAATACGTAAATAGGGGCACCCCGCACGGTGGTCTTCTCCCCCCTCTTATGGAACGTTGTGGTTAATAAACTTCTACTGGATCTGGAGGTGCTGCGGTGCAAGGTGACTGCTTACGACGTTACTATCGCTATCTCGCTACTCTTAGTTAGGTATTATTTTACAAAATGCACTCTTTATTTTAAGAAATTGGGCCACAAAATGTGGCGTTAAGGTTAATCTGTTAGAGACGGAAGAATGTATAGGACGCCAACACGAGAACCTCCGGTATTAGAGGGAGAAGTATTGGTCTTCACAGAGAAGGCTAACTTCCTGGCACTGATACTTGACAGGAAGCTAAGCTGGAAGCCCAATATTCAGGACCGTGTATATAAAGCTAATACCGCACTCTCGCACCATGAATATAATGCTCAACCTGCTGCCGCTAAATATTTTTGGTGAACAGGTGAACGCACATCCGTCTTCGCGGTGCAGGACAATGGTTGACTCTAAACTGTGGGCACTCGACGATTTCAAATAATCGAGATATCCCTGCAAGGACGGACCATGTCTCATCAAAACCTATGTTCACTAAGTCCTTCAAAAGTCTCATCCCGTTACATACACAATGGAACAGACTTTCTCCCGACAATACGACACATGTCTTCACAGATGGGTCTGAGATTGATAATGACGTGGGAGCTGGCATTTACTCCGACTGTCTAAATCTAAGCCTATCGGTTCGACTACCCGACTACAGTAGCGTTCTGCAAGGGCAATTGGTAGCTATTTAAGAAGTCCTGGTCTGGATGGGATGCCATCGTCTTGACATATCTGTGAGGAAAATCATTATTTTAACAGACCGTCAAGCTGCGATTAGAGCCCTGGAATCCATATCTATCACATTGTGTTGGAGTGCCGCGAATCTCTCACAGAGATAAGTGGTATTTTGATATTGTCTTGTGCTGGATTCCGGGTCACAGTGGTTTCGATGGCAATTACCGAGCTGACGAACTTGCTAGAAGAGGGACGTATTCTCTGCAAAGTTGAGATGCCTTTTGATACATGCAAGCATAGCATAATACAGGCCGCGATAAGTATCACTAACATGAGATGGTTAAGTGGCAGTGGTGCGGTCGTGGGCGTCATCATTAGGCACTGTCCAATTGGGGAGCACGCCAGGAGGCGTCGGCTTCCGTGTAACGACTTATGTAGAAGCTGCGGGGATGAGGAGGTAGAGGATTGTACTTTCCACCTTCTCTATGAATGCCCGGTCCTGGAAAGTATTAGCAGACCTACTCTTGGGGCCTACTACTTTGCCGAGCTAGGTGACCCGCAGGACGTCGATGTTAGCCAGCTCCAACGTTTCATTGTGGGCTCGCGCTGGTTCGCGGTTTAGAGGGGGTTGAGACTACATATTCCGTTGGGTGTAGCAACGGACGTAGATGTGGTCTATGTGTGCTGTGGATAATCATGGCAATTCTTTAACCTAACCTAACTTTTTTCCATTAGCTATATGGCTCGTAAAGTAGGCTGTATATTAATATCTTGCGATATAAGACTGATAAGATAACAAGTTAGTAAATACCCGGTTTCGTCCCTCATCAGGCGACCCCAATAGTCAATTGCCCCAACCCCTTGTGGGGCATAGCGCGTCCAGGAGTTCCAGTTGACGTTACATTGGCATAAACTAGTTTCAGAGCATGCAGTTGCCAGCATGCAACTCCAAGAGAAGAAGGGAAAATAAAAAAAAAACTTTTCGCTGCTAGGCTTCTTCCCCGGCATTTTTCAATCTCCCATTTGAATTGCTTTCTATTGTATCATTCACCATGCATCATATTTTCTGGGACTTTGATATGAAGGACCATTAGGATCAGCATTACAAATTTTATACCTTTTTGAAACTGGACTTTCACCACAAACCTAGCTATAAAAACAATAAATATATAAATCTCTTCGCGTGACCTTCCTTGAAAATCCCAATATCATCAAGACTCAAAACCCTCTCTTTGTTTTGTACCTTGTACCTCATCGTCACTCAGACTAAAAACACATTTCGGCATCAAAAAAAACTCTACCTAGACCGCACGACCTCCTTTTGAGATTGTCCTTGCAGAGAGTGTGAATAATGAGCTCGATATGACTCTTGCAGCCAGGACCATAATCGTAAACACACATACTATCAAGGGAAAAGGAGAGGGGAGAGTACGCATTGCATGTATGAATGCATGAGTACGCGGACCTACCCCTCATTCTAAACCACTCACTTTGGTCTTGGTCCTAAACGGGCAGATGTTTTCCGTCTGGTTTTCGGATTTTAAAAAAAAAATCACGGCGTCTGATAAAGGTAAACGTACAGTCGGGCGCAATATAGAGAGTCAGTCTCCGGTTATTGATCCTGAAACGCGAAATTAATCTGACGAATTGCTGTACCGCAAATGCCTGTGTTAATTGCCGCCGACGGGATTAGTGCAATTGTATTGTAAAATGGAAGAGTTAATTTTTGTGAATTTAAATTTTCGCCCTTAGTGAAATCCTTCAATGATAATAATCATCGTGCTCCAGTGAATCGTTCAGTGATATCCCAGCCCATCCCCCTGAAGTGATGATAATGAGAATTTGTTTTCGAATTAGTCGAGTGTAATCAATCGACCGCTTTTGCTACAATTCTGCTCGGATGGATGCAGTAGTGTGAAAGGGTAAAACAATGTCATCAATAATGGCAAATTGCCGAAGGACTATGAGGACGACAATGGTATGCAATAACGTTGATTGCCATAACGAGCTAATTGCCAGTGGGAGTGGAATGTAATTCAACCTCGCAAATTATCGCCGTAATTGGATTAACTGCCAATCAGAGTATCCCTTAATGACTATTATTGCTAAATCGGTTTTTGGATAGAATGGGGGTCGAACGAGTCCATTTCACATGGGAAAGATTTTTTAGTTTCGTACTTATCTAGCTCCTGCCACCATCCAGATCAGATAATTTTTGCTTGAGGATGCACTGTACGTACTCGTACTAGTATCGGAGTTTTGAAAGTGCCTGGGACGGCACTTTTTGTTCCTGACCTTCCTCCTGGGCTCCTTTCGATTACATTTTTCAAACTATTGAATGCTATTGAAGATGCAAGCTGGAGGTGCAGCATGACTTTGACAACGCTAAAGTTTTCAATTGATTTTCAATTTTCATTGATTTGTGAAGAACTTTTTTTACCCGATGATTGCTCTGTGATTTCGGATACTTCCGTTCTCGAGACGTTGTTGGTCATGAATAATAATTGAAGTACTCGTAGTTTTCAATGCAAAAAGGATCCAATTGAATTTTCAAAGAAAATTTCAATAGAGCACTTGGCGTGATAAGGAACTCGAAGTACGAGTAGTGTGTTGAGTTCAGTTAAGAACAGCAAGACGTGGGATGGGCAAAAAGGATGATTGTTACAGGCTGCAGGGATTTGATTTAGATTATAAAGGTCAAGGCCAGCATAATTGGCTTTGATTTTTGTTTTACATTTTCTTGAAAATTCAAATAGCTTCTCTTTACGTCTTGGTAACTACTTTGTCTATTTGATAAGGTACTCATAAAAGTTCTAAGCATTGCTACGAGTACACCATAGATCACCTAGCAACCCCTACTGAATTCCGAGTCGTAGTGGTTTCGCTGGTAACTGTAGGGCAGATGAGTTCGCCAGGCAAGGCGCAACTGGTGAGGCCGCACAAATTCATCGGAACATCTATATACCTACCGCTGCTTGTAAACTAGCCCTAAAGTCGGAAGCAATTAGCAGAACTAACTCTAGATGGATAAATAGTAGCACATGTCTTTCAACTTAGCCACTGTGGCGTAGACTAGATCCTAGACGCTCCGCCAAACTGCTGGCGCTGAATAGGCAACACTTCAGACTTGTGGTGGGAGTCACAGATAGATAGATAGATAGAAAGCTTCAGGCTTGTAGGCACTGCGACCATGGAAGATCTATTGTGCCGCTGTCCTTATTTAATATTGTTGCTAAAGACCTTCCACCGCTCATACAAAGGCCAGTATTTAACACCTAATCCCACTTCGTAGCACCAGTGCAAGACCACGTCAAGTTCAGCTCCCATCACTTCAGACACGGTGAATGCGAATTCGCCCTTGATAAAAGTGGTCATATCATCAGCATGTCCGATTGTATAATAGCCAAGCAAATATAGCCTGGACAGCAGTTCGTCTACAACCAGTGACCGTACTAGCAGCGAGAGGACTTATGGACAGCCTTTAATAGTTCTGACGCTCATCGTGGCGCTGCCCAGCATTGAGAAGATGCATCAAATTCCTGATATGAACATCGAGCAGCCTCTCAATAATTTTAAGGAGGAATGATGTTATTAATTTGCCTTATGCAAGCCATAGACGCACGTACCAATCCGTCGGATTGGTCGCAAGTCAACCACTGATACGCGAACCGTATTCATACAATTTTACTCCAGAAAAGTAGTCAGTAGTCAGTATAGGCACGATATTATATACGTATACATGCAGGTCCATATGTGAGTATTATAGAAGGCTCCCTGTAATTGAGATTGGGTAGATCTTCACTGTCTCTTTAATCAAAGTTGCACAGGTGCAAGAACAATTACAACCTGCAGGTAAGTGCGAACTATGCAATTAGTATACTGATAATCGTGGGAGTATAATTTGCGAAATGATTGAAATACAATAATTAGGGTTGGAAACTTGCACAAATTTTGAATTGTGCTGTAAATAGTAAGTGCGGGGTTTACAGCGAATCCTATGGTGTATTATCTATTACAGATTATGTAACTTATAAAGTAGCGAATATATGCAAATATGCGAAATGTAGTAGAGGACCTCATTTTTGCGACCATTGTACGGGATGATGGTAGTGCGGAGGTGAATAGTCAGTACCACGTGTGGCCCGCATTTACTAATAATTCTTATGAAATCAATGAACTCATTTTCAACTGAGTCGACTAGTAATCGGTGAGAAAAGCGACAATTCGAATTTGCTGTCAGCAGGGTGAGGACCTTTCGCTTGACAGACCAACGTTGGACCTATGGAGCTACACGGTTACATATTAATTGTATGAGACAGTGGTAGCACGGATAACGTTAAAACTACCAAAGGAATTCGGCAAAAGATCGAATTATTGTTCATAATAGCTGCGTTTTTGTAGCAGTCCAGATCAGGTGCAGAGCAATAATCGCACAAATTACACTAACAACCAGCTAATATGTATCTTGTTTACAATAATTATATTTGATAGTTTCTTTGTTATCTCTCATACCACTGTCTATATCCATTCACAGCCTTTCAAGAAGTACAACGAGACACATTCTAAATTATGAATGAAGAAAGTGACCAGTTGAAAAAAAAACAATGATTATAGGAAATTCAAGGAAAGCACAGCACGGTGTGTAGATAGGTGCATTGAGGACCATAAATTCGGGAGTACTTTACCTTTTTTTATGACCTTGTCGGTCTTTTGCATAGTTTCCTAATGCTAATGCTAATGGTTCTTCATTCATAATTTGGAAAGTGTCTGGATGTAGTTATTTACATGTGATAGCGCGAAACCCGTGAACAGACATCGACAATAGTAGCATGGATAACAATAAAACTATCAAAGAAATTCGAGTGCAAATCGAATCATTAACAGGTATCTTTTTGTCACCTTCTGACAATTAATATTTAACTGTGTTAGCTTCAAGGGGAGAAGCCATTCACCCCATCATCCCGTAAAAAGGTATCGAAAATGAGGTCCTCTACTATATTTTGCATCTCATATTCCGACTTCGGAATAAAAAGAAGATGCTTCATAAGTAATAATACAGTATATATAGATACTACACCATATAGGATACGCTTAAAACCCAATTCTTACCATATATATCACAATTCGAAATATGTACAAGTTTCCAACCAACCAACAAATTATATTCCCACGATTATCAGTATAATTACATAATTCCCATTCACCTGCAAGCTGTAATTATTCTTGCACCTGTTCAACTTTGATTAAGGAGACGGTGAAGATCTACCCAATCTTAATAACAACGAGACTTCTATAATACTCACATATGGACGTGCATGTATACGTATATAATATCGTGCCTATAAATTCTGCATTGAAAAATTCGTCAATAAGTAGACCATACTGTATTTCGACGCACACCGTAATCGTCCATTCACAACAATTCACCTATTCAAATACCGGTCGGACTCTATATTGAAATTGTTGTTGGGTCGGGTCTGGGCTCGAAGTGTTGAGCATCGAGCTCGACACGAACTCAGAGCCAACCCAAACAGCAACTACAATATGGGGTCAGAAAAGGTAGTCGCGCGTTCTGTCGCTGTACACTTATGCGGAGCGCGTCGCGGCGATAGAGAATAACTTGTTTGACTACTTTTCTTGAGTAAAATTGTATGAATACGGTTCGCGTATCAGTGGTTGACTTGCGACCAATCCGACGGATTGGTACGTGCGTCTATGGCTTGCATTAAGCTCTAGTGGGCATAACGCGTCAACTATTCCATGTGGCTTAGTTGACATTTCGTTGGCGTAGTCGCGCGTTCTGTCGCTGTACACTTATGCGGAGCGCGTCGCGGCGATAGAGAATAACTTGTTTGACTACTTTTCTTGAGTAAAATTGTATGAATACGGTTCGCGTATCAGTGGTTGACTTGCGACCAATCCGACGGATTGGTACGTGCGTCTATGGCTTGCATTAAGCTCTAGTGGGCATAACGCGTCAACTATTCCATGTGGCTTAGTTGACATTTCGTTGGCGTAAACCAGTTTAGGACAATGCACGTTGCCAGCATGCACCCCATTCTCCCATTTAGCTGCCTACCTGCGACAAGTCGGGAGACGTTATGGCTTATTATTACGCTCCGCACCACAGGGGGCGGACAACATAAACATCCATGGCCACGAATGTCGTTGACGGGACTTGAACCCGTAACGACCGTAGTCAGACATGAGACTTATGTTTCTACGCACTGAACTATCGGTCGCCCCAATCCCTCAAGATCCTCCGGTTTGTTACCATGTTTAGATATGAAGACCACATTGACTTTCCTTCATAGTCGTGGTATGTACCCTAAACTATATCTTGGCTTAAAAGGCCTTCTATTAGGCCAGCTCCGTTTTCTTGAAGCAGGTCTGACAGCAGGATGGGTAGAAGACCTGGTGGCAGTTTTGACGCCATGCCTAATGGCAGGCCTCATGGCAATATTGACAGCAGGTCTGATGGTAGGTGTGAAAGTACTCTGACAGCAGGTTTGATTGTAGACCTGATGGCAGGCCTGACGGAACATTTAATAGCAGGCCTGATGACAGGCCTAACGGCAGGTACAATAGCATGGCTGGCATTACGTCTAAACACCCCTTAACCTTAACTTCTCGCTATAGATGAGCTCACTACCCCAATTTTATTCGGGATTAAATTCCATCCCACCCTCGGTTACCTGGTTTCGTTCACACGATGGATCAGGTGCAGGTGCTTCCTTGATCTATCGAAGTAACAGCACGACCAGCTTCTCTACTACTGGATGGATGGCGTTTATTCCTATATAAATGGTGGTAATGAGCTTATCCATAGCGGGAAGCTTGAATTAAAAGTGGCAACGCGCTCCCGCTCCTATTTGAATGAAGGGGATACGAGTGTCAATCGAATCGAGCGCCAGATCCCAAAGATTTTGAATTTGCCGCTCGTTGCCGCTCGAGAATTGCATTCGAAAGAAACATATTGCCGGTTGATTTTGTGTACAATGAATATAGGTAGATAGTTAAGCAAACTGAGGCGCGAAGACGCCTGCAATGGATCATTCCTGTCGCTCGTCGTCGCTTATTTCGCGCGCCGCCTGTTGACGCTTGCGTCGCGGGGGCGCATTGTCCCGCAAATACGTTTCCAGTGGCGGAAAGCGCCCAAACATTGATGTATACTGTCGCGCTCGGTGGTCGTGTTCGTTCGGTCACCGCTTTACGATCTAGTGAATAGAGGTTGGAACCTCAACGTAAACAAAAACTGCTTGTGGGTACTAATAGAACTTCCACTGCACTCCGAGCTTGTCAGTGGTGTAAAGACAGCGCAGATAGAAAGTGCATCCTAGCAGCTGCACGTCCCAAAAGTAGATATGCTGTCGAAATATCAAGAAGGCATAGAAAGGCTAGAGATGTTGACGCGCTCATGCCCCTGGAGGGATTGAGGCAACAACAACAGTAATATCATAAATTTTTCGTTGGAACACCTTAACATAGCCATCTCTGCCAACTGAATCAATGACTCCCACTCACGACTACGAAATTTTCAACTTCATGCATTTGTTAGATGCCGTATGCCCTTTGGCCATGAAACAAATATTTCAACTTCGCAAACCATAAAAATACGCCGGAGTCATTCCATTTCAACATCAAACGTTAGGAGAAGTCAATTAACCGTTTACGTCAACTACATCGACTGGTTCGTGTTCTGTCAATTTGACGATTGATTGCTTATTCGAACGGTGTAGTTCTTCTCCTTCCCTGGAAAAAAAAACAACAACTTCTTACCTCGTCCTTTCAAGAAATATTCTCTCTTCTAAATCCACATAGAAAATTCCGTGGTACATTTCAGTAAGTTCTGAGTAGGTGTCTCGATTGAAATCGGTTCGCAATAGATAGCAGGATTCCGCAGATTCCTTGCTAAGCGTAGGAGGGCTACACCTGAAGAAAAGTGGTTTCGGAAATCTAGATCCCATTTAGTGATGAAAATTTCATGAATCTACCAGATACTGAAGATACAACAGCCAGCCGATTCAATACTTTACAATTCGCGGCTTATCCCGGAACGCCTCCAGAGGCGTGTATGAAATCTAGCGAAAGTGAAAATTCACATTGTATCGATGGAATTTTCGCTTTTCTTTTGTCAAGAACGTGGGAGACTTTCCCGGGAAAAATATGTACAAGAGATAAAGCTCTTGCGAAATACATACAAAGACCTTCAAGTTCTACTAAACATGGTGCAATTAAACACTAGACTGATGGTTATCAAAGGCGTTATTATGAAGATGATGATGAAATTCCCAGTCGTTGCAGAGATAATAATTGTCACGATATTGTTATCAAAGGCAACGTGAAGATAAAACGAAGTGGTTGGTGTTTTGAGAGATTTTCACTTAAAACAATTTATAAAGTTTGTATCGTCATATTACAGTCCTTGGTCGACGAGAGACTAACTTACTTAGTTCACCAATTAAATTTAATTTTAATGTACCATTCATGACATTTATGGGCTGCCCACACCTTGCAGCCTCCAAACTTATTGTTTACCACACCATCTCAGGCTTCTCTTATCCAGAAGACCAGGCATCGTTAGGCTCCGTACAACATACCTACGCCCTCCAGCAACCAACGTCGTCGCAACCAATAAATTCTCCTTGGATGTCCATCTTGGGGATATTTAAAACCAGAAAAAAATACTATACCATGCCGCAATTCGCACAAGGCTCGATGCAGTCTAAGGATAACATGGACGAGAGGACGACTACCATAATTTTCATAAATCACAGAAAGCAACACTTGCAGTACCCTTAGAACATCTACTCCAAACCTTTATACTGTCAGTCATAGGAAAAAAACAGTATGAAAAGAATCATAACATCGGCAATCTGGCGAAATAATTACTATCCTCCAAATCAAGGACGAAATTTCATAACGAGTCCTACATCAGATGCCGTCACTAATGTCGACCGTCCCGGACTTGAGCAAAAAGATACTCCACTCGCGGCTATGGCTGTGTTCAGGATGGGCATTTGTTAACAGGTCAAGCTGAAAGGACAGATGAGGTAGTTGTCGTTGATGGTGCTGAAGGGGGGGGGGGGGGTGTCAGACAGACAAGGGTGTTGTCTACAAAGTTTTGCATTTTGTTTCTATCTTTGTGGACGTGGCTTGAACTCCATAATACAGATGAAGCTTAATGACTCTGTAACCCATTCAGCGGCATTAATGGAATGGCGCACCATTTCCAATGAGAGCGAAAACCACCCACAACCAAATAAATATCCTTCTAAGAAAAATGAAGAGGAAAATTTCCTGAAACCGACAACTTTCTTGTTTTTTTTTCCTCCTCCTTGAATTCATTTATGTCGTTTTCGATTGGCTCGGAGATAACTTTTTTCGAGCAAATGACTCTGTCTCAAAAAATTGTTCTGTAAAAGATTTACTCAAATCTCATTTTTAAATCGGGGTTGCTTCGACTTTTACCCACACCAATTTATTTGATCTGACAGAACATAGCTGGTGCTATGGCAATAATAAAAATAAACAAATGAATTTATTTATTGTGAAACGAACGACGGCTGACACCTGATTTGTACTGTCAGATCGAGCACCAACACACATTAGCAAATTAGAAAATTTAATAGAATGTTCGATTGGCATTGAGACAGATTTCGAGCAATTTCACTCGAAATGAGAGCAGTACCAATTCACACGAGTTGAAGGCATTTGGAGTCCTTTGGTGAGGGAAAAAGGACATTTTTGTCAATGAAGTGATATCTAGGGAAGATTAGCATCATATGACTGGTGGCGTTGAAGCGAATACACTATAAATTACTGCTAACTGTATTTTGAGTTCTTCGGTTTGAAAAAAGGATATTCCTGGCAATGAAGTGATATACATACTACAATATATTAGCAAAATAGGTACCATATGACTGAGGGTGTTGAGGCGTATGCACTAAACTACCGTTGAAGCCATTTTGAGTCCTTTGGTGACGAAAAGGACATTCCCGACAATGAAGTAATATCTAAGTAAGATAGGATAGTCGAAAGGAAGGCACTGCGATCATAAAAGGTCTATTGTACCGTAGCCCACTAACTCAAAAGACCGTCCACCTTTCTAATAAAGGACAGTATTTTTAGAAGGAATCAACCTGAACGACAGTATCTTTAGAAGGAATCAACCTGAAGTCTGGAATGCTGACAGTAGCCTGCCCGAGGAGTGACATTCTATAACGCGCGACGACGGAACAACTGCACAAAATGTGTTTGATCGTTTTCACATCCTTCAGACAGAGACGGCTGTCTCGTTGGACAGACCCGACTTGTTCAGGTGATATCTCACCAGGTGAATGCCAGATAAGTACCCTACTAGAAGTCTTAGATTAGTTCCACTCATTTATATAGTACCCTTGTGAATGAAGAGCATTATCAGCTCCTTCGATTGACGTAGCCCTGGATGGTTGTACCAGTACTAATAACGTAAAAGTGCAGACCAGTCTGTGATCCGCAGTTTGGCCGAGGCCAGTCCAAGGCCACAGTAAGGGTCAGGTCTATGTAAGCAACTGGATGATCCTTATCTAGCAAGTTCATCCACAGCCTGGTTCTCGTCAATGCCCTGGCGACCTGGCACCCAACACAGGAAGACTCGGTTTTTGGAGGAGTTCGTAACACTCCTTCACCAGTTTTGAAGAGACCTTATATGAGAAGAGCGCCGCATCCCGTTTCCAAGATTACCCTGGAGTAGACCTCAGTGGCGTGGATCTCAGCTTGAAAAACGCTGGGCGAGACTCCCATTGCGATAGAAATCCTGACACCTTCTCCAATACGTACGTCTGAATGTGGTGATTTGATAGTAGTTCCTTTGATTCCGACAGTTGATTAATGAAATAAAATGCTTCGTTACCCTCTATACTGTCGATGATTTGTTTTTGACGATTGGATACAACATGCACCCTTCTTCAGTGCTCGTTTTACAATGTGCTCTTACGTGACTAGTTTCTAATATTTATACATGAGTTTTGTTCTATACAGTAGTCCGGATGGCGCAACGGTTAGCACGTTCGCCTTCAACGCACTGGGCCCCGGTTCGATTCCGGGAATTTACGTGTCGGATTATGAGCCCACTCAGCTGTTAAATGAGTACCCATTATGGGGTAAATAACTCGGTTGAGCGTGTTGCCGATCACATACCTCTGCACAAAAAAACCGTCACGATCTAGAAAATGAGATGATGCTAACTCATCTCGAGGCCGTGGTTCAAATTGGACTGTTGCGCCAGTTATTTATTTATTTTATTTATCGCCAAGACGATATTTCGCCAATTCACAATAAATACAAAGCAACGATTGTGTCATTATCATTGTTTGTAGTCTATACAGCGCAACGGGTAGCACTATGGACTTTCAAACTTGGGAACTTGGTCCGAATCCCACAAATATCAGGATGAAATATAAATTATGAGCGTCAAAGAATATGTAAGATAAAAAAAGGATGAAGATTATTAATCTAACAAAAAAGCAATAATAATTTTTGTTTAAGTTGACTCTCATCGCCAAAATTTCTTCTACATTCGTCAATTTATCCCCGTCGCTATTCGCTTTCTTATTGCCGACTCGTTTCGCCAAAGTTTCTCCTGGAGGTTTTGCTTTTGGTAACTACTTTATCCCGAAGTGGGTGACTCCCGCGATAAGATGGCAATATCCTCGTCGATAAATTTATCTTCCAAGGCGAATCGCATTCCTATCACGGAAGATAGAAATTGTTTGCTGGATACAGGGAGCCATGTTCCTATTGGTTACAGAAAGCGGAGAAATATTTTGTTTTGTTGGCATCCTTTTCTCACTAATTTTGTATGGATTTGTGTCGATTTTGTCTTATTCGCACTGTTTTGCTTTTAGTGTATACTTATACTAGATTCGTTCTGAACGCGTAAAGTGATACATATATGAATTCCAATAAATTACGTAAATACATCTACAGTGCACGTTCTTGCAACCGGACACCATCGGAACAAACAATTTTGTCCGGCTATGGGGAGCGTCCGCTTAAAAGAACGCCAACATTTTTTGAGACAACCTTCCAATTCGTTAAAGAATAAAATAACCAAAACTGGACCGGCAGTGACTTTTAAAAATTTTAATCGCACCCTGATCCAAAGGTTGACACTCAGTGGCTGTATTTGGGGTGGAAACGTAATGGTGACATTGAAAAGTTTCAAACTTTCTGGATGCGAACCAGCAATATCACGAAATAGAAACACTTTCTTATTACCCACCTCATACTCATTTGGTTATTGAATGTCACTAACCAGGCCTACCCTACCATATGTGCAGACTGAGCATTTGAGCAGGGAGTCATTATGTAGGGGCGCAAGATCCTAATGAAACAAAATGTTAAGCTAGACATATACAATATGTACGTCCAGGTATACCTTGAGTTATGACGGTACAGGTATACCTTGAGGTATAGCTGCACAGGTCTACCGTAGTGTGAGTTGTCTCGCTGAACAGGCGCCCAGACATGAACAGGCGCCCAGACCTGTTCAGTTGTACCTGTACGGTGTACGTATATGGCCGACTTTACATTTTGAAAATCATACGGTAGTCTTTAGGGTAGATTTAAAAAAGTTTCGGCCTTGTGTCGTGTAACTAATTGCACCACGCGCTTATTCGTTTGCCATTTCGGTTTTAATGAAAAAATCGACTGACCTCACATTGGGCGGCGAATATCTTCGGATTTTCCATTTTCGACTGTTTTCTACCGTTAATTTAAAACGATACATGATGCAGCCTTAATGTAAAGGCCTAAAAATGTTTAGTTTTCTTTGTTTTTTTTTTGTTCATCGACGAGATAAAATCACAACCCACATTGATCACCGAATATTTTCGGGCATTTGTTACACTTTTTCGACTAAAAATGTCCTAAGGCAGCCTTAAGGTAACAACAATTCCCTTATTTTATTATTTTGCTTTAATTGACCAGATAAAATCCCACCGATCCCACATTGGACGCTGAATATCTTTGGACATTTTTTACAATTTTTCCACTATTTTCTACTGTAAATTTTCATCGATATGGAATCACAAAAAACCATAAAGTGACCTTCAGGTAGGGTCTGAAAAGGTTTCGGCTTATGCCTCTTGTGACTAACGGCATTCGATAGCCCATTTCAGTTTCGTCCACCAGATAAAATCACACTGATCTCACATTGAGCGCCGAATATTTTCGGTTTTTTTTTTGGCATTTTTTTTTGACGTAGGACACTAAAAAGTGTTAGTGCGTTTTCACATGGAGAACCGCATGGCTCTCGCTTGCAAGTGGAAGCGAGGCGCGTAAGACTGAAATGCAAAGAGTATACTGGAGTTTTGACAGGGGAGCACGAGCCTTTACGTCGCACGAGTCAGAGCCGATACCGCTCGTGTATTTCGAGCCATCGCGTCGTGTCTCTTGATCAAAATGCAAAGCGTGGAGTGCCAGCATTCACACGGGGAGAACTTCAATGGCTCTCTCTCTCTCTGTCTGCGTTCAGTAGCAAAATACGCGTTGCACACGTGTTTCAACTAAATATCTTCTTTATCGTCAACGCCGTCTTCGACGACAACAACGTCAACGTTCCAGAGTGTATTGGGTCCATCCTAGCAGGTAGCAGGAACTCAGGAGTGAGAGCCATTGTCGCTCTTCCCGTGAGAATGACAATCATCGTTTTGCATGTAGATCAAGAAACGCGATGCGACGGCTCGAGATGCACGAGCTGTAGCGGCTCTCACTCGCGCGACGTAAAGGCTCGTGGTCCTCGTGTGAAAGCTGCAGTATACACTTTGCATTTCAGTCTTACGCGCCTCGCTCCCACTCGCGACCGAGAGCCGTGCGGCTTTTCGTGTGAAAGAATGGAAGGTGGGAGCGGAAAAAGCTCTCACTCGCGAGCGAGAGCCGTGCCGTACCCAGACCTACCTAGACCTGATGACCCAGATATTTTTCAAATTGTACCTACCAGATCTAAGCCTGGGTGTTGGACCTAGGTCGAAACGAGTGGGTCCGGTTTTGAGCAAACGTGACTACTTAGTTGTAGTTACGTAGTTTGGTTCATACCGCCTCTAGCCCCTTCACGGGATGCGTTTGTCATATTTTCCGTTTTTGGGATTCTGAAGCTGTTTACATGTTAACCGGATTTGCAGACCATTCTGGTAACCGCGGAACTCATAATCATAAATAGTCGAATAACAATACGCCAATAAATTCAACCGAATCCCACACTCAACGTCAACAAATTAGCCAAAATTAAATCTTAAAATTTTGGAAACGAGACCAGACCACCAACCGGTCTCCATTTCTGCGGAAATGTTTGAAATCACTTTATATTTCCAAATAAAATTAATTTCAATGCCAAACAGAAAAAAAAACAGTTCTTTGAAATATCTACTAAAACTACACATTATTTTTTTCATTAGCATCGATAAAGACATCACTCAAACGCGATCCCATCTCAAGTCTTAAGTCCAAACACTAAATATCTTCGACGAAAGATTTCTTTTTACCTTTAGTTTGTTCGAATGCCCAATTAACCGCACAATTAGCATACCACTCTAGAAATTCCACCTTGCACCCAGCCGGGGTCGTGGTTAGCGTTAGACCTATCATCACAAGTCCAAAGTGAAATTTACCTCAAATTAATTGTCATTGTCTTTAAGTCGGTTGGGAACAATGTTGGGATTATCTTATTCTTTTTATCTATAATAATAGTATGTACAATTATCGTACATGGGTATAAGAAGATTCCCATCATTTACGGTGAGACTTGACTATGGCCATATTCCTAGGCAATGAAGAGCTTCAATGGAAGGCATAACGCCTTCATGCAGTCCATGGCTTCATCTAATGAGCCATTAGATAAAATGTAGCTGGCTATATGCAAATGAGTTTCCAATTGATCATCTCACACACGATATCGCCTCTCCCCACAGCCTAAAGTTTGTGTGCATATGACGAGTACAATTAATTCGGCAACGCGGTATCTGTGTCTAGTAGACTCACGCCAAAGTAGATTTTCAGTGTATCTAACTAATATGCGAAACTCTCGTTACAGTCGAGATATTCGTAAGCGCGACTCTGCACAACAGTGGCCTCGAAGTCTTCATATGTGAAGCACGCGTGTTTGCACCTATTTTGGCAATTAGCCGTGCTCGTTCGCGACTGTGTCGAGTCTAAATCAGATACGTTTATTACATTAGTATGGATACTCAGTGAAATTGTTAGAATCTTCTCGCCAAAGTGCAAAAAAAAAAAGATAGGTGCTCTGATTGGTGTGTGATGACCTTATTCCAGTTACGGCCCATTGTTAATATCGAAAATTATTGCAGACCTCGTATTCCTCTTAGTCACACTGTGTTGACCTCGTTATCGACATATAATAGCAAATATCTTTGTATCTACTTCTCTTTCATAATCTCAGCAGTGATCATCGTGTATAATAATTAAGATATCCGCGAATTAACTATCGAATCGCGGCACCACAAACAATGACTACCTCGAATTGCTGTGTGTGCGTTAATTAAACGCGCGCGTTTCAGAAACAAACACGCATCGGTTACAGCATCCGTTTCGCCATCGTCGTAATGGATCGCGGCACAAAAGATCGAATTTCCTATCGACGATTAGCTCTGGGCCAACATCATCTTCAATATCACAATCATCATGTATCCTCGACATCAGCATCGGCATCAGCATCGTCATCGTCGTCCTTTCTGCGCTCACGATCGGTGCGATCATCGCTACGACTTCTCGGCTCGCGATCGAAAGCCCTAATTCGTAAAGCGAACGAAACATCGCCGTATAAGTTTGATTCACCGGAAGCGCTCTTACTCAACAGTACAACAACGCAACATAATAATAACAACAACAACAGCAGCAGCAACAATAACAATAACAACGCGAGTAGTATCAACAATAAAAGTGAAATTAAACATTTCAATTTCGGAAAGTGTACAATTAGTGATTACGATCATCAGATACGAAATAGCGGAACTATGACGAGCATTAACCATAATAGTGAAAATCACCCAAAAATCAGAAATAATGTGAAGCTCATGAATGCATTTGCGAAAGAAAAAAATCTTTTGATGGTATCTAAAGAAAAATTGAAATCAGTGATGATGCCATCAGCATCATCAACATCATCAGCACCAAGCACGCCAGTAAGATCGCCGATCGTGATGAGTAGCATTAGGCATGATGGTAGGGATCCTCGTTTGATGGACGACTTTTCGATCAGTGATGAATTCTTTCCGGGTGCTATGATCATGGTGCCTTCGCTGGATACGAGTATGAGGATGTTGCGAAGATCGACATCGGTGAAAACGGACGATCGAGCGTTGAGAACGGCAACAATACGTCGAGGGTCGGTTTGGGCCAATAGCAACTGCAGTAAGATAGTTTGTATTTCGCTAATTCGAATTTTGTTTGATTTTTAAGTATCATGGAGAGTTTGTAATGGACGGGTTTGAGGGCATTCGAAGATGCCCGTGGGACGGAGCCTAGGGTTGCCATAATGTTCACGGTCATTAGTGCCAGTGCCATCTGGCGAAGAATCAGGCCCCTTAACGAGGTAAGCTGCGGACTGTGCTTGCTGCAGCTCAGTTCGGGCGGGATTGCCGCCGGTCGTTGCCCTTTTCTGTCTGTATACATTTAAAAGAAATTCACAGCAATGGCGGATCTAGAAATCGAGTTTAGAGGGCGCCCGACTGTGTTTGTTACCTGGAGAGATAATGACATGTCCGCACTTATTCAGATTTCGGTCCTCAGGAGGTATGCTTCTATTGAAAGCGCGGATGCGTTCCTTATTGGAGGGAAGTATGCAGTAGTGAAAAAACCATGAAGTAATGTTATTTTAGGTATTAGGCTACTGTGCATCTACCGCACACATAGACTGCAATAGGGAACTGTCCCGTTCCTACCAGGATTTCATCACCCGACATTAGCTAAGTAAGTATGTAGTAGTAGTTAGTACCCAGTTCCGTTAAAAAAATAGGATCTGAGAAATGGATTCCTCCTTCTTGTCACAGCAGGGACAGGTACAGGTACAGGGGGCGACCGGTAGCGCACTGTGTTGCGTTTCGGGTTCGAATCCCGTACACGACGATGCTCGTGGCCACGGATGTGGGAGGAGGTGCATTCTGGCAACTGCATTCTCCGAAACCAGTTTATGCCAACGAAACTTCAACTGGGCCACATGGAGGAGTTGACGCGCTATGCCTCACAAGGGGTTAGGGCAATTGAGAGAAGGACAGGTGCAGAGAAAATAAAAATTCACTCCTCCTTGTTCTCGCCGCCGTAGCTTTTATAGCATTTATTACAGGGGATGCAAAGGTCCATCCGCAGCCAGTACCGTAGCAAGCTCGCATGGCGCCCGAGGCAAATGTGAAAATATGCGCCCCCTCTCTTCCATGAACAGGTTTTTCATTGAAATACAATGAAAATACAAAGGAAAACAATATAACTTCGTCTTCTGCATACCCAATATTTCCAGTTCGCCTTAAGTGGATGAGCCGGTGAGTCGCTGATTATCTAAAAAGCTAAGCCCATATCAAAAGCCACTCAACAATCATACCATTCCTACACTTCTGTTGGCTACCTCCCAATATCCCTTCTTCTCGCTCCCCTTCCTTGACATCTTTCGGTAAATAGGCTGCTTATAGAACTGGAAGGGTTGGGTTATAAACCCATTCCATATGCGGATAACATTGCAATTACCATATCAGGTGAGTTCCCCTGTATTTTTAGTAATTTAATGCAGAGGTCTCTGTATGTTCTGGTGAAGTGGACGAGTGAGTTTGGGGAGTGAATGCGACCAAAACGAAACTTTTTTCTTTTCCTTTCATCAGGAGATACAGGCTACTTTCATTTAAACCACCGTGGCTGGAGGGTACAAGGATTCTTTTCACCGATAAAGCTAAGTTCCCTGGGCTCGTAGAAATTCATCACAAAAGCTCTTAGAACTACATCCACCATGACCCTTAAAACTATACTAAACCTGATTCTTTTGGTCATTTTTGGTGAAAGTTGACTGCAAATGTGGCTGACCTTTTACCTAAGTGAAATAGGCGACCACAGGACAGAAAACACTCGGCTGTACTGAACAGCCTTGATATTCCTGAAGTCACGGCACTACATCTCTTCCAAATACTTGTTTGATAACAATTTTAACAGCCTCATCGATTTCAGAGAGGAGCGGGCAGATAGCGCATTTCTAGAATCTAATGCCATAAGCATTTTTACTGAAAGCTTCAAGACTGATGAAGATTGGGCGTAAGTTGAGAATAAAGTGGAGTTAGTCATTGCGAATCTAAGTCAAAAGAACTCAGCCTCGCTCGACTCGACTACCACACAGGAATGATACACTTCACGCGAAGCGTGAAGGTTAACATACCTTCGGCAATTTAATAATTAATTAATGTTTAATGTTTAATTTAAAACTTTTTTTTTAAGTTTCCAAGTTTTGGCGCCTCCTTTGTGATTGCGCCTGAGGCAAGTGCTTCAGTCACCTCACCCTTGCTACGCCACGTCCCCAACTATGCAGTGACTTCTCCCGCAGTAGCGGAACGGCTAGAATCCAATCTGGGCCACAACGGTGTTTTGAAAGGTATGTTTTACCATTATCCATTTGGAATTGGTGCTGGTCGAATCTGCGCAACACCATTTTGTTGTACCCCACTTGGCAGTGAGTCCAGTCCTTGCTAGAGCAGTCCACTAGACAACTTCCATTAACACGAGCACATAAAAATTTCACCTTGTCAGCAAAAATTAGGCTCGTTCCACGAAACACAGGAGGCTCTACTAGAGGTATCCTATATTTCCTCGTGAAGAGAGCAGGCTATGTTTTGTTCGAATTAAACTCTACCCCATAGTTATCAGCCCAAATGATTTTAAGCTTACTAAATAGCCCAAAATCATAATAATGCATCGCGTCAAATCGTCGCCCAAATAGTTGGTTGTGAGAGGGCATTCCGCAACACCTCACCTGCGGCATCTACTACTCAGTTGCCCTAACCCCTTGTGGGGCATGGCACGTCAACTGTTCCATGTGGCCCAGTTGACGTTTCCTTTGCATAAACTAGTTTTGGAGAATGCAGTTTCCTGCATGCACCTCCTGTTCCCTCATTTAGCCGCCCACCTGCGAGAAGTCACAAGATGCTGTGGCTTACTAGTAGGCCCCGCATCACAGCGGGAAGACAACACAAACATCCATGGCCACGAACGTCGTCTAGGACGGGATTCGAACCCGAACCGCTTGTAGTCAGCCATGAGATTGATGCCTCTACGCACTGAGCTACCGGTCGCCGCTATGAAACGTAATTCATGGAGGCTTTTCTTTGGACGTATTGAGGATTCGAGCAAGACATCCAGACTTTGCAAAATTCTCCCTACTAATCTATCCGCACCAAGCTACTTACTGAAGCAGGACGTGTCGTTGAACTATTCTAGCAAGGCAACCATTGAGGTTCTGCTTCTGCTGGATCCGAGGAAACAATTCCCCCCGACCTCCAGCATTCATCGAATTTTTTGACAATATTAGGACCAACTTAAAAGCTGTATATTCCTGAACTATGGACTGAGGTAAAAGTGATATATACCGAAAGCTGGTAGAACCTCTCACATACGTCCCAATGTTTTTAAATCTATCAGCCTTCGCTTCTTCTAAGGTGCCGGAGAGGCTTATAAAAGTTCATCTACGCAGTAGCATTCCATGGAATATTTTACCCACTTCCCAACATGCCTACCTTAAGGGTAGGTCAGTCGATACAGCTCAACACTCTTTAGTGAGCTATATCGACAAATCTTTGTACAATAAAGAGTACTCCCACAGAAAATTAAATTAATTGCAAGTGTACCATAGTTGTTTTCCTTGACCCTTTCGATGTCAAGGAAAACAACTACCCTCAACAATGTTAAGCCTGGAGCTATGACTGGTGCACTCTCTTGTCTTCGTGTTGGCGATTCCCTTTGCAAGCTCATTAACCTGGTGCTGTCATCTTGGGTTGTATGGCTGCGCTGTCTGAATGTAGACTTGCAAACACGGGCACCGCGGAAAAAAGGTTGGACCTGCAACCAAAAGTACTGCTTTGGCTCTATGTGGCTTATATATGTCCTATTCTCATGTTTGGGGTAGTTGTCTGGTGAACTGCTCTGAGTATACAGGTTAACCATTGTCTACTGCGAAAGGCGTAATGATTTGCCAGCGTTGTAATTTGTGGGGCTCTTAGGTTCGCTTTTTTGCTGCTCTGAACATACTGCTTAACCTGCGGTCACTTGACATTTTTTTGAACAGATCGGCTACTCGACTTCGTGATACTGATCAAGGGTCTATTTGGGTACTAGACATGCTGTAATTCTGAGCAACTTAAATAGTCTGTCAACTACCGACTACACTACTTCAAAATAGGTGCTTAACAAGGAATTTGTCAACTTGATACCTTCAGGAAATCAGTGGGAAGAGAACGCATTTCCGCTGCCCAAATCTACACAGATAGTTCCAGAGTAGAGAGTAGATGTTGTAGTGTTCTCTGATGGATTTGACATAGTCTTTCTTTTAATCTACCCGAAAACTGCAGTGTTCTTCAGTCCGAAGCTACGGCGATTACCGAATCTTTGACTGGGTCTCACGTGGTATCAGCTAGAGATATTATAATTTTCAGCGACAGCCAACCTATAATTAAATTTTTATAACCGGGTCTGGTTACGTCAGAGACAGTGGCGGAAGGTCGCTCTACCCTTACGAAAATGACTAACTGATTCATCATTTTCTTATGCTGGATTCCGGGTCACAGTAGTTTTGCTAGTAAATTGTAAGGCAGATAAGCTCGCTAGGCAGGGTGAGGGTACTAGAACCTTCATCTATATATCTATCACTGCTTGTAAACTAGCTCTAAAGTCCGAAGCGGTTTTTAGAGAGAACTCTTGATGATAAATGGATGGTGACACATGCCTTTCAAAAAAGCCACTGTGGCCCCGATTGATTCCTTAGCGCTCCGCCAAACTGCTGCCGCTGAATAGGCAACACATTAAAGCTGTGGTGGGAGTCATTACTGGGCACTGCATACTAGGGGAGCACTCAAAGTGCCTCCGTCCCGCCTATAATGAAATGACTTCCCCAGAACCTGCGGTTCGAGGACAAAGTATTTTCCATCTTTTATGAACCTGTGCTACTCTGGCAAGAAGGGAGGAACTTCTTCGATGACTTGGCGAATGTTGATGTTGGAAAAGTTTATGGTTTACTATCATTATCAGCTCTGGCTGGTTCAGTGAGTAGGGTGGTAGGGTGAACACAATGGCTCTCGAAAAATTCACCTGGAAAGGTGTCCGCGATTCGATATTGCCTTCGTTGGTGCTTACGCCCTTTTCCGATTCAACGCATCTACTCTGGTTGATAGTTGTAATTCGTAAGGAGACCATTCACTTTAACTGACGATTTTCCTACAGGAAAACTGACACGAAGAGTTTCACATAGAGAAAATTGACAACCTAATTCTCATGTCCTGACGAGAATCGTAGGTAAAACTCTCGTTATTTTCAGGTGCCAAGAGAATCAACAGAGAAAACTCACCTGTCTGACCGGTCAGTTTTTCCTGTAGTAGAAGTTGGTAAACAAATGACCAAAAGTGTCGAATTAATAGTTCTCGGGTCGCTAAGATGTGTGGCTATTTTACATTCCCGAAAACCCATGTTGTTGGTGTGATGTTTTTTGTGGCAAGAAGCTTCAGCTCATCATCTAAATGTTACATTCTGTTGGGTTACCTCGAACGGATATCTTTTTTCAGTATTGCATTGGAGCGACCGGTAGCGCAGTGTGTTGAGGCATCAGTCTCATGTTTGACTACCGGCTTTTCAGGTTCGAATCCCGTCCACGACGACGTTCGTGGCCATGGATGTGCAGGAGGTTCATGCTGACAACTGCATTCTCCGAAACCAGTTTATGCCGAGAAACGTCAACTGGGCCACATGGAACGGTTGATGCGCTTTGCCCCACAAGAGGTTAGGGCAATTGAGACAGATGGGCGCGAAGAACGGGCGGCAAAATTCCATTGATCCACTTTCGATGAATTATTCTTATTTATTATCAGTTCGGCACACACGAGGTTTGAGGTTTTTCACAAATTATGAAAATTCCATATATGCATCCCCTTGTAACCATTTATGGAAAGGAGCCGGCCAATGCGTGCAAGCAAATTCTTTCAAATTTCATTAGTCATTGTTAAAAGAGTCGACGCACACGATGCTTGCATCGCTTATAGCGGATATGTTTTACAACGATCTCCGAAAATGTATTTCCCCATCAGCGACAGTGAGTTACTAATTTTTCCCCTGTTGTACGGAGCGAAATAATAAGGCACAATATCTTCCGAATTTTAGCAGGTGGGCGGCTAAATAGAAGCAGGCGGTGCATGCTGGCAACGTGCGTCGTCCGAAACTGTTTTATGTCAAAGAAACGTCAGCTAAGCCAGATGAAATAGTTGACGCGCTATGCCTCACTATGGCTTAGGGTACATGAGTATCATTTTGTGGATGATATATGCAAGCGCAAATCTTGTTCGCCTTATGAAATAATGCCATACGGCGCAACGTAGGAATAACTGACGATAATCTGAAGTGCTGACAATTTCCCTCATTTTTTCTTGTAGGAATACTGTCAATTTCTCCTATAAATTTTCGCTATCGCTTTAAATTATCGTCAGTAATTCCTACAAAATTCTCGTCCGATCTTTCTTAGAGGAATATCGTTAGTTAAGCTGGTAGTGAATGCGCTCCTTTTATCAGTATTGGCTGGAGATGTCGCTGAAAAAAGAATACCATCATATTCACGTCGCTCATAAGAGAATTCATTCATCAACAAATTATTCAAAAGACTGTCAGAAATTTGAAATTTTAAAGGAGGTCAAAAACAATGGCCATTGATCTATTTTAATTGATTTTGTCATCTGGAGCTAAAGTTTTTCTTAGCCTCACACATCCAGCATTGAAATTCCTTAAGGCAAATTCTATACTTGGGCAAAAGCCCACAGTTTTGCTTTAAGAAAAGAAGCCCTCATTTATCTATGTCCGCAAAACGAAAGGTCAACTGCCAGAATGGAATCGATGCTTTACGCAACCGAACCCCTTTAATTCAATTGGAATCTTCGATCACAACAAAAGCGGATCCTTGATTAATGGTACGGCCATCACATATCTACTTCAATGTAGGTCGATTTGAAGAAGTTGAACTTTCGTTATTTCTTATGACACATAGGTCCATCTCCGGTAATCCAACCCCATTATTTAATCTACTAACAAATACGAAACGCTCAACTCCGTTTACGCATATGTTCGTTTGCCCGACCCACATCTTTCAGTCCATTGTCAGGATGCTTTGAAGAATTCTAGAAAATCCTCCAAATAAAAAATGTGCAAACAAAAATCGACAAACTTTCTTGCTTAAATCACCCGAAAACTTTAAAATACTTTGAAAAGTTCTATGGAAATGACGACAATTTATATATCATCAGTCGCTCACGACAGACAAAAGATGGTTGATGACTGCTGGCAAATCTTGAGAGCCAAGATGCCGGTCGTCGAATTGTGATAGATTTCCGAAGGCGCTTTTCATTTGTCAGCCTGCTCCAATGTTATTTTATCATTTGATGGATAAAGTAAGGCAAATTTCGTCATCACAACCCACCGCGATTGATGATAAAAGAAACAAACCAGGGGGTTTTTATAAAAAAAAATTCTGGATTTCTAATTCTTTCAAGTATAGAAGGACTTTAGGATATTACTACACTCTAGCGAAAGCGATACCTATTAGATACAACCTTAACCCATAAATGGTTCGCTCTGTAAACTAATCAACCTCATGCTAACATCCAGGGTTATTCGTACCAAATTAGGCGCTGTAAACCGAACTTTGGTTTGGAAATATAGGGGTCCCCCTTTATGTACAATAACACCGCTATCAACGGCCTTTTACTCAAATTAGAGGTTCTTGGTTGCAAAGTGATTTCTTATGCGGATGACGTTGCCATCGCTATCTCGGGTAAGTTTCCTACACACAATTCTTAATGCAAAATTTGTTGAATTGGGGCTTTGGAATCCCCAATGATGCCTCAATCTCGTGATATACCACATGTCGATCTTCCGAGACGAGGAGTAGTCGACTGGTGTGGTGCTTCATTGCCTAAAACAGAAACCAACTCGGCGAGGCATTCGTTTTGAGATAATTGTCTTCGAAAGTTGTAAAAAATTAATGCGCCAAAAATTTTCTTGGTTCAATTTCATTATTCGGATAACTCGACGACTTTGACAATTCGCTGTAGCTGTAACACTATACATATCGTACTAACACTTTGGATTTAGGTTAATTAAGGATCTTGGTTACTATTTAGTAGTGACATTTGATTCGTTGCAACCTCAATGTTCCTGTATGCAAAACTTAAAAGACAGCTCTCGTACCACCCTAAGGGAAAGACCTGCAGAATGCCCCATATTAGTGGACTGGGATACGCACTCTGGACTTCGGGTAAATCCCACCAAGACGGAGCTTATCTTATTTGCAAGAAAGCATACGGTTCCACCTATTGAGCCTTCTGTCCTGGAGGCGTGAGATTCACGTTCACTGATATGGCAAATTTCCTTGGTCTCGTTCTAGATGGAAGCCAAATATTCAGGAACGCGTAAATAAGGCTAACATTGCACTCTATGCTTGGAGGAGGGCCATTGGTAAAAAGTGAGGCCGACAACTGAAAGTGCTACATTAGCTCTATGTGGCGGCCATACGACCTATCCTCCTGCACGGTATAGTTGTCTCGTGGAATGCACTTAGTACAGGGATTAACCGTAATCTAGTGGAGAAAGTGCAAAGGACAGCCAATGTGGCAATCAGTGGGGTTCTCAGAACGACTCCTTCTAATTCTACGAACATGATGCTCAGCTTGCTTCCCTTATGCCGGCACCACATTATGCGGGATTCGCCGCATCACGAGCAAAAGTTCGCCAATTGGCGAGCATCTTGTACCTAACCACACTACTTGCAACTCGGCGAATCCCATGAAAATGATCGTACAAGATGCTCGCCAATTGGCGAACTTTTGCTCGTGATTCGGCGAATCCCGCATAATGTGGTGCCGGCATTAGATATACCTATACTTGGTGAACGCCGCTTGCACGGTCGTCCGAATTCGTGAAAAAGTCAATGGTTGACTTTAAACAATGGACACTCGATAATTTTAAGCAATCGAGATATTCCTACAAAAACAGACTATGCTCTGGCAAAGCCGATGTTCGGCAAGAACTTCAGATGCCTTATTCCACCACGAACTCAATGGGATGAAGATTGGCTTACAACGTCAGACACGATATATGTACATACATCAATACTGATGGCTCTAAGACCGATCGTGGGATTGGAGCGGGCGTTCGCGCCAACACCTTAAATTTAAACTCATAGGTATGATTGCCCGAATACTGCAGTGTTCTTCAGGCGGAATTTGTAGGAATTTCGGAAGCTTTAGCCTGGCTGGGGCGTCATGTCCTATCCGCGAGGAACATTGTTGTTATGACGGACAGCCAAGCATCGATTAAATCGCTAGAATCCGTACTTAGTGCCGTACATCGCTCATGAAGTTGTGTAGTTTATTCGAAATTGTTGTGTGCTTGATTCCAGGTTATAATCTATTCGTTGTCAATTCTAGAGCTGACGAACTGGCTCGTCGGGATACAACGGTTGAAGCTGAAAGTACTCGCTGCACAGTTGAAATGCCTTTCGATTCATTCAAATTGGGCATTACGCAGGCAGCGGTCAGCAGGACTAACTCGAGATGGCTGAGCGGTGCACATGTAAATTTAACTAATCTGATGTGGTCCAGGTTGGACATGGGTCGCTCTGTTAAGTTCCTGTCGCTGAGGAGGCAATATATCGGTGTGGGCATTGTCCAATGGAAGAGCATGGCAAAAGGCTTAGGCTGCCGTATAACGATATTTGTAGAAGTTGTTTAATGCCCGGGTTTAGCAAGTCTGCGGAGGTTAATTCTTGGCTCTTACTACTTTAACGAGTTGGGGGATTTGGCCATCTGCAACGTTTTATTGCCCGCTCAGGCTGGCTCGAGGGATAGGGTGGTCGGGATTGTGTATTCTGTGTGGTAACACAATGCATCCAGACGTGGTTTGTGTGTGCTGTCGATAATTCATGACAGCCCTTTAACCTAACCTAACCTAGTCCGTAAATAGTAGGATACTACTCAATTGCCCTAACCCCTTGTGGCGTATAGCGCGCCAACTGTTCCATGTGGCCCAGTTGCCGTTTCATTGGCATAAACTATTATATAGTAGTTTCGGAGATTGCAGTTGCCAGCATGGACCTTCTTAAATAGTAGGATACAAATACACACAGGCGGATGGCAACCGACTATGGGAAATGGCCTCACTGGTCTGTTTAAATGCATTTTCGGGGAGGTGACCTAAATATGTAGGTAACATGTTTTATGTGTTTATTATTTTCTCTGTTCTAGCGAACTTTTCTCTGTGCAACTTACAACATGACTGCTGCTGTGAGATTGCGAAATTCGTAACAGATTTTCTAAACCGTTACCTTTCTCTCGGAGGTGCATGCTGGCAACTGCATTCTCCAAAACTACATAGTTTAGGCCAACGAAACGTAAACTGGGCCATATGGAACAGTTGACGCGCTATGCCCCACTAAGGATTAGGGCAATTAAGTAGGTTACAAATATATGTGAAAGGCGTGCATTTTTTATATGTTCCTTCTTAACATTGGGTACCATAGGTTAGGTTAAAGAGTAGCGATACTGCCAAAGCACATGTAGGCCACTATAGGATCCGCTTAATTGTCGGATTCGGTTGGCTCAGCAACCAAATAATGCGCTCGTACGCGCTTACAAGTTGACGAAAAAATACTATTGTACATAGAAATACTCTGGCCCTTCTGGGTAAGTCAGGAAGAGTACGAGTAAGTATACCTATCATATAATGATGCGCTCGGTGGCCGCGTTCGTTCGGTCATTTGGTCACCGCTCTATGATCTAGAGCCGGGGTCGGCAAACTTTTCCTGGAGAGGGCCAATTTTTTCAAATTTTAAGTTCAACGGGCCGGATAGCTAATTTGAAATGTAACTGCTTACCGGTGTGATCAACCAATTGAAAATGTGACGAATATTGCATGCTAGTGCAACTCAGTGTATTGAGCTCTGGGGCCCTACCATATATTTCGATTCGAATCGAATTGCTTTTGAAAGAAAGAAAATGGAACCCTGTAACTCGAAAACCAATTTCCCAATTTCAATCATCGAATATTTGCTTCGAATGAAAAGTTCGTATTGAATACTCGATGATTATTGGAATGGAGAAATTCGTTTTCGAGTTACATTGTACCATTTTCTCCCTTTCGAAAGCAATTCGATTCGAATCGATTTACATGATAGGGCTCTAGATCTCTAGTTACAATTTACGAAATTGAATACATGATAAAACAAATGAATAGCTTGGGTTCCAGCTACAAAGATATTTATTTGGTGTAGATACTAGTATTTCGTAACGTTGAATACATGGTTAAGCCTACAAGAAAGAATCAAGTTGACCGCTGACAACTGAATCGATAAAACATAACATGACAAATTGAGGTGACTTCCTTTTCCTTCAGGATATATTCGCATGTAGTTGTTCCTTACAGACTAGTCATAGTTTCTCAAATACATCAGACTCAACATTCATCTCTCTAAGAAACAGAAACATTAATGGGTAATTTCGTTACAGTATATCAACTTATCGAAAGGGCAATGAAAAGCCTAGTAATTCTTTAGAAGTCTAATCTTGCTCTCTTTTGTTAGCAGGCCATTGCCTACCCAGAGTATTGGCAGAGGCTGAGCTAAGCACATAAAAAAGGGTTCTGGTACGGAACTGTTCGTAGATGAGATCAGCCTATCAAGTATTTCACAGCCTCATTCCAACCAACGCCAATACGACACGGTGCGGCGGCAACGTAAGTCGTCAGCTGTATCTATTACTCCCAAAGCCAATGACGAAATTGATATTCTGTTGACTAATTGACCGTTATCGATTTCGTTAACTTAAAGCGACAAAATAGTGACGTTTTCAATAGCATTTGTGGAATAAAGTGGCTATGAAACAGTCTGTAATACGAGTACTATGATACATGGAAACGAAATGAAATCGAGATTAAAGGCAATGTAGTAGATGAGAAGAAAAAGGATAAAAAATGTAAAAAAAAGGTTACTTTTCGTGTTTTTAAGGGGGGAGGGGCAAATTCCTCTCCCACCTGAATGCTGTTTACCGGACCCCTACAAGTATCTCGAAGTACTCTGAATTAGAGTCTCCCTGGCGTAGGTCTGAATGGCATGGATGTAGATTTAATATTCGCGAGGTCAGACGTCCATACCAATACAAATTCTAGTGTTCAGTCCAATGACCCCAGCAATGTTCGTTTTTTACCATATGATACACTCAGAATCTGGCCTGAGTTAATATTTATTCATTTTACGCGGCCTATATGATTATTCCAACTGAGTTTCCAATTCTGTCTCTCATTTATACAAATTACGTTGCTATACAAAAAAATAAATAATAAATATTTGCTTAAATTTGATTTTTTTTCCATCTCAAGAACAATACTGTCTCGCGGGCCGGAGTATGCCGACCACTGATCTAGGAATGGAGGTTCAATCCCCGGCACTAACAAAAACTGTTTGTGGGTACTAATAGAACACCCACTGCGCTCCGAGTCAGTATAAAGACGGCGCGGATAGGAGGTGCATGCTAGCAATTGCACGTCCGAAAAGTATATATGCTATCGAAATATCAACAAGGCATAAAAATGGAAGAGATGTTGACGCGCCCGCGGCCTTGGAGGGGTCAAGGCTATTAAAATGTCCCATACAGGTTAAAGCAAATATGCATGTAGTATCCCTGTGACAACGATTTTTTGCCCGTCCCATATATAGTATTAATATAGTGAATAGGCAGGTTCGACGCTTGCTGTCCGTTTGTCCAGGTAGTTTCCATGGTCCGATCTTAACCGAATTTAGTATGTGGCTTCCTTGCGTCAACGTGATCAAGGCCCGGTGGCAACAATTTTGACTATCAACTGAACTAACGGTAAATTATGTCGTGTTCAGACAAAAGTTTTTCGCCTAAGTATTTCCTGAGTTCGTTTGTCCAGGCATTTCCTGTTGTCCGGAGGCATCAGTCTCATGTTTGACTACCGGCGTTTCGGGTTCGAATCCCGTCCACGACGACGTTCGTGGCCATGGATGTGCAGGAGGTGCATGCTGGCAACTGCATTCTTCGAAACCAGTTTATGCCAACAAAACGTCAACTGGGTCCCATGGAACAGTTGACACGCTATCCCCCCACATAGGGTTAGGGCAATTGAGTATTAATTGAAAAAACAGAGTTCCTTTTATACTGTAGATTGTTTATTTTTATACCCTAGACTTTTAGTATAGGGTATATTGTTTTTGTCACGACGGAAATATGTAACACCTTAAAGGAGACTCCGGATGTATAGCAATGTATATATATAAATGATCAGCGTCACCTCCTGATTCGATTTAGCCATGTCTGTCTGTCTGTCTGTCTGTCTGTCTGTCTGTCTGTCCGTCTGTCCGTCTGTCCGTCTGTCCGTCTGTCTGTCCGTTCGCACGATAACTTTCGATAGAATCAAGCTAGAGCCTTGAAATTTTGGTAAGATGTTGGAAGTATGATCTAGTTGGTTGGTATTGAAAATGGGCATGATCAGGCCAAGAGAACGCCTACCTCCCCTACATATGTACAATAGTAAAATGTATTTATAACTCCCGATTAAATAAACATGAAAAGCTCTAGCCTTGGCAGATCGCTCGTGAGGATAATCTTTTACTCTCCTGAAAAAATAAAATCGATCAGTTGAAAACTAACGGTAATTTTCTTACAAAGAGCCCCGTACTACCCTACTTTTCGGGTTTTTTGTCTATAACTCTTGAACCAATTGACGTAGACACCTGATTTTTGGCATGTAACCCTGGGGTGGGAAGTTGCTTGAGTTCTAGTAAGTTGGGAGTAATCAGATCAAAGGAACGCCTACCTCCCCTACAAAATTTCAAAAAATTAAATATTCATTTAATTACGATAACTTTCGATAGAATGACACTAGCAAATTGAAAATTTGGTAGAATGTTGCTAGTAAGATCTACTTGGTCGGTATTGAAAATGAGCAAGATCTGACCCAAGCAACCTCTACCTCCCCTACAAATGCAACTTCAAATAAGCGATAACTTTTGACAGAATCAAGCCAGCGACTTGAAGTTTTGGTCAAATGTTTAAAGTGAGATTAAGTTAGTTGGTATTGAAGATGGGTTACATCCGACCTAAGGAACCCCTACCTCCCCTAGAAATGAAACTTATAATAAGCGATAACTTATGACAAAATAATGCTAGCGGCTTAACACTTTGGTTAAATGTTTGTAATAGAATCCAGTTGGCTAATGTTGAAAATATGTTAAATCCGACCTGCGAAACCCCTACTTCCCCTACGAATGAAACTTCAAATAAGCGATAACTTTCGACAAAGTGAAGCTAGAGACTTGAAATTTTTTTAAATGTTTGTAGCATGATCTTATTTGTTGGTGACAATGATGAGCAAGATCCGATCCAAGAAACCCCTACCTCCCCTACAAGTGAAACTTCAAAGAAGCGATAACTTTCGATAGAGTGAAGCTAGAGACTTGAAATTTTGTTTAAATGTTTGTAGCATGATCTTATTTGTTGGTGGCAGTAATGAGCAAGATCCGACCCAAGGAACCCCCACCTCCCCTACAAGTGAAACTTTAAATAAGCAATAACTTTCGATAGAATGAAGCTAGAGACTTCAAAAATTCGACAAATACTTCTTGAATGGGTTAGTTCATTGATTTTGATAATGGTCAAGATCCTCCTGAATGATTGCCAACCTCCCCTATAAACTGGCCATATAGGAAACTCACTTTTAATGCATATAGTCGTTACCAATTGGTACTTTTGGTATCATCACTAGGTCTGTACAAGTCTAGGGTATATACGCTTCGGACTCCGGGCCTGGTTTTTTTTGTAAAACGCAATCACGTGTTTCGGGAGCAACTTGCGCCCTTCTTCAGTGCCTGATTTATAATCTATATACTATATATTGGAAATCAGGCACTGAAGAACGGCGCAAGTTGCTCCCGATGCACGGGTTTGCGTTTTCCAAAATAAACAATCTACAGTGTAAAGTAAACTTCGTTTTTTTTTTAATTAATATTGACTGACTGTAGAAAACAAAGGAACTAATACGAAGATATTCAAATAGCACATCAATACATACACGACTATTTTGGAAAATGGTTCTAGCATAACATTCGCCACATTGCTGCTTTTTCGTTTGTTTAATTTATTATATCCATACTTGCATTTGCGTACATACATATTTCACATTCATATTTATAGATACTAAGCAAATGAAACTACTTCTAAAGCAGTGAATCTTTCTGCAACAAAACCTCTCTCTCATTGGTCGATTTCTTTGCATTTCCAGGTGTCAAAAAAATTACAGGTGTCAAGGTCATGGAACATATAATCTGTCTAGCTGTCTACTTTCACCCTCACAACTGCTTCGTGATAAACCTATCCACTATTTTGGTCCTTTGAAATCTCAATGCTCTCTATCCGGTAAGGAATCGTAAATGATCAAAAATTGGGAGATAATATAGCGATTAAATAAATAAAAAAAAAAAGAAATTCACCCAAATGCCACTAATTACGAATTCATGCCTTCTATCTTTTCATATTATACAAAAAAAAATAACTGAAATTAAGTAAAGGTGTTGGGATGATATCTTTTATCTGGAGACCATTTACATAAATAATAGGACGAGCCAGAATTGTGATAATTACGGCCTAGTCATCCTTTTGAATTAAATATTCATATATAGGGTTCAAAAATTTAAAATTGTGAATTGAAAAAAAAAGAACTTCATTTCGATATGTACTTAAGTTTCATATACTAACCTATGCATACTACTGTGGTGCTTCATTATATAGTACCTAAGCAGTCTCGCCAATTTCTGCTTCTTGATAGTTTAACCTTAAGTTGTATGCCTAACCCATAAAATATTGTTAAATGCTGCACTCCGCAAAGCAAATAGCTAGGTTCATTCCTGGCGTTGCCATTGCTAATGGGCTAACGAAGTAATTCAAGAAACCTTAAGCTCAGGATTAAATCTGAAAACCGATAGCATATAAAATTCGGATGGTGCAGTTGCTAGCATACACCTGCTATCCGTACAGCCGTCTTTTACTGAAAACCTTGGAACGCGCGGGATAAATAACCCCTGATCCCTAGATGCAAGCATAGTAGCGTGGCGACGGAGACCTCGTGGCTACTGAGTACGCTGGCCATTCACGAAGGTCGTTATTATTGGCAGTGAGGAACTCTCACACTATGCTTGCAGTATGAGGGCGGTCTCCATCATGCATCAAAATGAATCCTGTCCACCAACACATGTTTTTCCAGTAACATGAAGGTTTAGCACTTCGTTAAAGTATCGCTGAGCTGTGAAATTGCCTTTAGCGATCACAAGTAAATCGCTTTTGTAATTGAAGGAAATATGGCCCCACACCAATGGATCCACTGCCAAAAAGGTTATGTGGGTTGAAGGGCATAGGGTAGGAAACGTTCATTTCCTCCTCTCCAGACTCTAGCTCGACCATCATTTCCACACAGGCAACTCTCCCCAAAGCCTCATACTCAAAAGGCGGTGAATGCTAACAAACCGTTGTCGGGCGATTTTATGCTTTGTTATTAATCGCGGTTCTTCCACCGGATATCTGAAAAACAGGCCAATCCAACGGCTCACTTCACTACCTTCCTCTAGTAATGCCACAGCCCTGCACATTTCAAATTCGTTGAGATGTCTTTTAACGCCTTGTGATGGATTCGTCACTTGCTAAACAATAGCAAACTTTAAAGAAAATTGCTGCCCCCGGCACGACATATGTTTACAATTGAAATTGTGTGAAGTCGGCATTTTTATCCTCTACTTAAACATACTTCCTGGACACTTACAGCAATTTGATCGAAGCCGCAGCCATGGGGATTAGTCGCAGAATATGTTGCGAACAGTTCACAAACTTTTTTAGCAAAAACTATTGTACGATTCGTTCAAAAAATGGGGTTTTCACCAAGTTTTCAAACTTTTGAACAAAATATGTACGTCTAAACGTCTAAACACGAAGCGCACAAAAACCGGGGTCTCGCCGCCACCAGTCGCCGACCACTGGGTTCTTCTTCACAGACTCTATGACGAAAGGGCAGAAGTCAGTAATGATATCATTCACCACTCAAAATTAGCTGAGCGAAAGCCTAATATACAGGCTTCCGCTCAGCTATGATGACAATGCTATAGCCTTAAAAATCATATTTACCACAAAGAAGGAGCAGAGCTCTAAAATGTTCGTCTGTACAACGGGCATACTTGGGACCAGGCTCTGACTTTGATCTAAACTACGGCTTCCGCTTAACCAAAGATTATAGCTGCCCCTTTTAAATCGTATGGCATTAGCACGTACGGATTATAATGTCCAGATGTCAAAACTATGGATCCAGATCGTCTAAACCGACCTACATCAATTATATACCTTTTCCCGCCTAAATTTAAATGATCCCTCCATTTTCGATCAGTTGCTCGTCATGTTTGTGTCTAGTTACACGATTCTCTTTATTGAAGTAATAACTGATCAAGAAGAGGTCAAAACTCTTCTCATATTTCTCGAACAGTATTATAGCAGAGATGTGCTGCTGCTCCGTGGGACCTTCTTGGACTTGGAGCGTTGCCTTTCTGTGTATGTAGCTATATACTTCATTCTTTTGATAACGTTTTTCGCCTAGACGACATTCCGCGATGTTCGGTATGTATGTATGCGAGATTATATTAGATTAGATTAAGAGGGGCTGCGGGCGCCAAAAGGCCTATTAACACTGAGGCCAAACGGTCTATTGTCTAACCCCAGGTCTGACAACAGGCCTAGGCCTGTCGATCAAGTTTGATCGCGCTAATGAATTTGCTGAAAAGGGTGAGCGGGATCGAAGCAACGTCATCTGTTTCAGGGAACGCGATGTCAAAGTGTACTTGGTGATATTGGGCGAATGCCTCATATTCGCAAAGAATGTGCAGTTACGTTTCATCATCGCCCTAGCAGAAACGACAGCTAGGGTCCGATACTATACCAGATTTTTAAGTAACCTCTTTGGCAAGAATGTCCAGTTAAAAGGCCACAAATGCTTCTTCCCCTGTTACGGCTCATTTTTAAAAGTTCATATGTCCTACTACGCGAGTAGCCATATATAAACATCTTGGCTTGCCTCAGGCCTGGCAGATATTCCCATTGGACGGTGGCCTCAGCACGCTCCCAACCCCTGGTGGGACTTAGCGGAATCCCGCAAAAGGACCCTGGTCCTCAAAAAGGCATGTCCGGGGCCATCCAGGCCAGCTCGTCAGCCTGTTCATTCTCAGAATTGCCGACGTGACCAGTAACCCAGTATAACTTTACCACGTTTGAGGAGCCAAATTTCTGCAATGTGTTCTGGCAGTTAGGTACTAGTTTGGACGAGATAGACCAGGTGCTTAGAACCAGGAGGGCTGGCTGGCTCTCAGTAAATATAGCTATATTCTTGCTACGGTATTCGGCTTTCAGGTCGAGCTCCGCACACGACTCAATGACATGTACTTCTGCCTGGAATACTGTGGCGAACCTACCCATAGGTATAGAAACACTCTGGTTAGAGCCCACTATTCTAGCACCTGTGCCATTAGCTGTCTTTGATCCATCCCTAAACCACTTGATGGTATCTGGAAGGAGAATGGAATGTTCTTCCAAACAATTTTCTCTTCCTTAGATTGCAGTGTTGAAAAGCTGCAGAATGATTATTTCACCAGATGGTCCGATGGCATACAAGTTATGCAGCTCTGACTGAGCCAGCTTTCCTGTTCCGGATTCAGCTTAGTGAAGGCATCACAAGCCTTCAATCCAAGGATCGTCAGTTTTCGGACAATCACATGTACATGCAATGGTGGAAGGTTTAGCAGTACCTTTAGCGCCGCTGAAGGACAAGAGTGAATGACGCCAGTAGACAAGATACAAGCAAGTCTTTGAATTTTACCTAGAGTAGATCTGCTCTCTCTCTATCTCTATCTCTAACCTCTCTTCCTCCAACTGCACCATATTCTAACATGGTTCCAATGATCGCTTTGTAAATTCAGAGGACGATAAAGGGGCTTGTTTCCCCACGCCTTGCCTACATATTGTCTGCATATCCGCAGAGCTTAAGTGGCTTTATCTGATATTACTTTCAGATGTTCTGACCAAAGCATCTTTTTTTTTATCAAGAATGACCCCAAGTATTTGGCGTTGTCTGCCAAGAGTATGGGTAGATTGTATATTAAGTGGCATCTGATTTGTCGGAGGTATATTTTCCTAGCAAAAGGGACTGCAAATGGAAGTGTTAACTCGAACGTCATTTGCGTTACACCATTCCTGTACTCGTACTATACGTAATCCCGATTGAAGGATATCTAATAAGACCTCCTCGAACTGGCCCCTAAGCAATATCACCAGATCATCGGCGTATCCTTGCGTGGAGAAGCCCGTGATGTAAGTTCCAATAGCAAACTGTCCACCACTATACACCACAGGAGTGGCGATAGGACACCTCCTTGTGGACACCGACGAATGACACTAGCTCTCCAATCGTAGTAATGACCTTCTCGATGAGAGCGTTGGGTGGGACATTTCGCGGTGGTGACGTCCGCTCCCTTGGCCGTTAATGAGCAATATTGACAAAGGCACCCTCAATGTCGCGCTCTATGGCCGCGGTGTTCGGTCACCCCTTTACGATATTAATCTAGAGCTCGGAATTCAAATCTCGGCGTGATCAAAAACTACCTGAGAGTACTAATAGAACCCTTACAGTGCTCCGAGCTTATCAGTATAAAGAATGCGCGGATAGGAGGTGCATGCTAGCAACTGCACTTCCGAAAAGAAGATATGCGATCGAAATGTCAAGAAGACATAGAAATACTAGAGATGTTGACGCGCCCATGACCCTGGAGGGATCAAGGCAATGAACATTGCCGATTAAGAATCATTCACCAGGTCATGAAGAGTGGTCTCGGTGGACTTTCCTGATTGGTAGGCAAACTGTCTATCGTGTAGTGGATTACTCTTGAGAAGGGTTTGACGTATATGCTCGTGAAGGATCTTTTCTATCGCTTTCAGCATGAACGATGTTAAGCTGATTAGCCTGTAGGATTTAGGGTCATCCTTTCTGCCATTGCTCGACCTAGGGATGAAGACTACCTTCGCTGGTCTCCAAGTTGAAGGAATGTACTATCCCAGTGCGAATCCCTCTGAATATATTCGTATGATATGGTGGTTAGTGCTTCCTACCCCTTTTGGAGAAGGGCGAGGAATATTCCGTCAGTACTAGACAATTTGAATAGACTAAATAAGTCGATGGCCCATTTAACTTTATCGGGAGTGAAGATGGTTCTTACAGCTCTCCAATCAGATGTACATGCCCTGTGTAGACGACCCGAGATAGGAGGAGGAACATTCTCTGCTAGGACTATGCATCCATGGAAATGGGTACTCATCTGAAGTTTTACACTATCCTCGACATCAGTTGTAGTTCCACCGTCCATTCTTTTAATCGTACTTATCTGATTAGGGCACTAATCCGATGTAGTCTCGCAGCCTTGTTTAAACTGTCAACATTCTCACAAAATTTGGACCACGAGTGTCTTTTGGCAGACCTGATCTTGTTGTTACGTTCCGAAAATGGGCCGCATCTTCTTGCTCTGTTGAAGAGCCTTCTGGTGGTTTTTCTTAAGTGATAAAGTTCAGAATTCCATCAGGTTATTCCCCTATTATCCTTGATGGTTTTCAGAGGACATTTTGCTTCGTAGGAAGCGACTATTCCACTGGTAGCACTGTTAACAAGGCTGTCCGGGCTTTTTCATCCCGAAGCTGTCCTGTACTATGCATCATCCATTTCGGTCGCAAACTGCTCCAAAAATTCTTCGAAGGCCTTTTTTGGCCATGATACACTTCTTATATTCCCAATACGTAAGAACTGAATGGACCTACTCATCTTAATTGAAAAGAAATTATGGTTAATGGAGAACTCGTTGTTAATTCGGGGGCTTTTTTTCGTCCGTCGTCAATCACAAAACTTCGCTGACCACTTCAGTTATCTGTACTACAGTTGTTTTGTGTTCGACCATTCAGTCGAATAAGCGTGGCGTGTGTATCCAATCAACAATTTTCCTTCAACAAACAAATTCAATAGCTTTGAGAAATTATCAGGACTAAAGAACCGGGTAAGCATTTCTATTCACAAACGAAATGCCCTCATATCGTTTACGATTGCTCGTCAGACTCAGGACAAATTGCTATCGTACATTCTGTCCCTAAAATGTACAAACATACATATATGGAAAGCTACTACACAGTGTGATGTGTGTTTTCCTAAGATCAATTTTACACAAAAGCAATTCAAATACTCAGGTGTCTTGTCCTGAAGTGACTTCCTTTTTCTCTTTTAGTTTGTTACGTTTTGTGTATGGAAAGATAATCGATACAACAATGTGATACGTTTCATTTTGCCCTAAATAAATGATGTTGTGGAGTGGGATGGCCAAGAGGATGAAAGAACAGCAAACAACATATTCAGTCGTTCGACTTCTTAGAACACCCAGGTGGAGTAGTTCAAGTAGCAGAAAAAGCCTCGGATTACATATGTGTAGGAAGCAATGTGTTAAAAACTGAAACAAAATGTCGCCATTTATGTCTGTATACCGTAAAGAGGATAGTGTGAGCCGAAGATGACAACACCGGCTGGGGCAGAGACACTGGTTACAATGGCTGCGGCTCTGAAAGTCGAATCACGATCTGACTTTTTCGATTTCTCCTCCATATGCTTTGCTGTCCGGTAAAATACATATGTGCCGTCAACTGTCAATTTTGGGATAAGAATGCTTTTCAGATCCGGAGGGGAATATTTTCAGATCCAAAAATTGACAGTTGACGGTACATATTTTACGGAGGGGAAACTATATGGCGGAGAAATAAAAAGAAATCAGATTCGGCTTTCAGAACCACGACCAATTTTAAGGCATACAGAAAGCCAAGGAGTCATCAACTTCAGACAGACGACATATGGAATTTGCATGTCCTAAACGTTACGTGTCTTAGAAGCGCTCTAAAGAAGACAGAAACCAAATATTTTTTGCTGGATGCCATCAACACCACCACCATCCCTTCAGTATCATTTAATTATTCGAAAAAGCTAGTCAGTTGTCGTGTGGAACATCTGCTGTTACATTGTTACAACAAAAAGCGACGGAATAAGCGCATTTTGCGCTATCACTTACTTCCTCAAATGAACAACTCCTCTCTCCTTCGTGGACAATTAGCCCAAGTAATGAGCATAAAAGCATCACAGGCGGCTGTTTATTCAATTAAAGCCCAAGTAAATTCATTACACGGCATCACATTCTACTGTTCCTTCGGGAACAGTGTATCAATGTCCTCTGAAGCTCACTAATCAATTATTAGTCACCGAAACAATTACGGACGACCTCTTTCAAGTACTTAATCGTCTTAGCGTCTCGATAACTGATACCTTGGATTGTTGGGGGGGGGGGGGAATTCGCAAAGTGCCTACTAGGGTTACATTTTACTGTTCTCTAAGGACGAGCCTTTCAAAGTCCTTTTGAATTATTGAGACGAACATCCTCGTAATGGGCAAACAGAACAGAACGTTAACACGCTTACAACACAGTCAAGACTTCGCTTAAGTGTACTTTACCCAACCCAGACAATCGATTTTAAGGATGGTTAAAGGATTCCCAGAATAGCAGAGTGTGTGACGTGTTTTATGTTTGTTTGTCTTGCCTGGCCGACTAACCTTTATTTTTGCTTAGCTTCCTGCCTTTTTGACGGATGAACGGACACATAAAAGATCAATCTGTATGATATGTAGGACCGGAATAAATAGTCCCTTTCCGTTAAGTGAGTGTATGGCGGGGCAGAAGTTTCTATTTATCCTATTTGGACGAATGAAAAAAAAAAGTTTCAATCGAAAGGATAAAAATTGTCGCTGTGGGAATGGGTTTTTTTCTTATTTGCATTCTTCACAAACTTCCAAATATCTTTACTGTGCATGCTCGTTTGCATATTGTTTGCCACGGAAGCGTCCTTTCCCGGAAAGTGTGATTCAACTTAGCAGCTATACCCCAGGTGACGAGTGCCAATATTTGGTGGTCAAAGGAAACCAATCAAGGAGAAGAGCCCGTCTTGTTGGTTGGTACTATGAGTACATCATACAAAAAGTCCCCGCCTGTAGGGTTGAGCTCGCGCGGGGAGTGGTTAAAGGGGATTTTTGTGGTGTTTTTGGATACATCTCTGTAACTGCTATACCACTCCGAGCGATTATTGTGGCAAAAACAAAATAGACAAAATTCCTATGAAAAAAGTCTAAGGGCCGGTTGCTCAACGTCCGATTAAAATTTATCTTAATAATAAAGTGACACTTAGCACAATTTGATTTTCTCAATATCTGTTTAGCGTTATTAATCGGATAAACGCTAACCGTTCCCTAGCCTTTGATTAATCTCTTATCTAAAACAAAACCCAACCCCCGGTTACCGGTTGAACATTTATCCTAAACAAAAACCCAACACCTGATACCGGATGCTGAGATTTTGACAGCTAGAACTGTTGACTTTTGCAAATTCAAATGAAAATAGATATCTTTAGAAATAAAAAAAAATTTCTCACAAAGATGATATTTTGGACCGGTCGTTCCTATGCCAGCTATAAGACGTAGTGGTCCGATTCCATTGGTTCCGACATATTTACAACGTGCGATAGAATGAAGGCTTTGTACAAAATTTCAGCTCGATAGCTTCAAAACTGAGGGACTAGTTTGCTTAGAACCAGACAAACAGACGGGCAAAGCTTAATCGACTCGTCTCATCATACTGACGGACCAAGAATATATATAATTTATATGGTCGGAGATGCTTCCTTCTGTGCGTTGCAAACTTCGTGACAAAGTTAATATACCCTATCACACCTATCCACACTTCATGGTTTGGCAATTAAACCCACGTATGAGAAAATGGACATATTTAACGGGCATTTTCTAGCTTGGATCAGCTCATGTCCCTGTTAGTTAACAAGCGGTTTAACCGGGCATTGAGAAAACGAGCCTAAATCATTTATGTCGTAGGACTAATGCTTTAAAAGATACAGGGTAGCTAACATATGGGAATTCCAAAACATTTTCTCCTTTGATACGATTATATGGAGGGCAATCCAGGACCACTCCCGGTATGCAGGAACGGGGGTTGGTTGGTTATTTGATGAAATTTGATGATTTGAGATCGGGAAATCTCTTCAAGTACGCTCTAAATAGTGTGAAGGAGTTCTGTGACGACGGATCAGATCCCGTCGCGGCTCAGAGCCCGTGCCTGGCTTCCAGCTTTTGTATCTGATGGAGAGGAAGTTATGGACCTCATCAGAACAGGCAATGCGGATCTTCCGACCCACGATTGGAGGATCCTAAAAGTGGAGAGCCGGTAGAGAACTGCAGTTGTGCGGTTTTTGTGATAAGTGCCACGTCACTTGCTCCTCTAGCCAGAACCAACGGCATTATTAATCTTGGATTCGTAGTGTCAGGTTATTGGTTTTGAAAGTGACCTGAAAAAGGCGAGCAGGCCTGCATCGAATCCCGTAGAGGAATTGGGAGACACTTCCTTTTTCTCAGTATCTACGCCCGTAGAAGGGGACACTGATGAGGAATGTGTGTCGCTAGGTTCGCATATAGCGGCCCTAGACGATACGTAGATATGCAGCCATCCCTCGTCCATGACTGCCTAGAGTCTGACACTGGTGAGGATGCGAATAGCACTGTGATGAAGATGGGCTCGTCATCAATAAATCTGTATTCTAATGCTTCTCTCCAGTAATGACCACTGTAAAGCAGCATCATCTTCTCCGTCTCGTTCAAGAGGGTGAAGATGTCGCTTTAATTCAGGAACCTTGGATCGTTCGGGATTTAGTGAAAGGTCTATTGGACTCATTATCCTCTATCCCATGTCATTCAGGTAACGAACAGGAGCTGGATACCTGGATGGGAATCCTTACAAAAGTACTTACAGAATCTGCCGCTAAAGTGTGTCCTGTCACAACACCAAAGGGAAGAGCTAAACTAATGTGGTAGAGTCCTCAAATTGTTGAGCTTAGAACAGCCTGCAGAAGATGCTTCAATAGGGCTAAACCGTCCGGGCTGAGCTCTGATTGGCCGCTATATAAAAAACAGCTCAGCATGTACAAGAAGGAACTTAGGAGACCTAAGCGCAGCTCGTGGGAACTCTTTTGTGAGTGCATCTTGTCCTCGGTCCCGACAATACCCACTGAAACTGACGAGACTTGAACTTCCTCTAGTCAGGATTGACTTGTTGCTCGACACACATTTCCAAAATAGCTCTTGCCCTTACTCCTCTCTGTAATAGCTGTTCAGCTAAAGTTACTCCGCGTGACTTTGCGTCAATTCTTTCGAAGGAGAAGATAATATGAGCCATTAACAATTTTGGCCCTTTCAAGTACGCTGGACCTGACGATATCATTCTCACAGATCTAAAGTTTGTGCTGGAAGTAGTGTATCCTTGGATCGAATCCATCTTCAGGGGATACCTGGAGCTGGTTTATATTCCCAATTTATGGAAGGAGGTCAGGGTTGTTTTCACTCCGAATGCAGGAAAAAGCTCACACACGCGGCCAAAGGGCTTTAGACCCATAAGCCTGTCCCCATCTCTACTAGAAGTGTTTGCTCAGTTGCTGTTTGCCTCCCAGCATGCTTACTGTAAGGGAAGATCAATGGATACGGCGATACATGCTTTGATAGGTTGCGTCGAAAAGTCTCTTGAATACAAGGAGTACACATTAGTTGCATTTCTGGATATCAAGAGTGCTTTTAATAATATAAAACCTGTGGTTATCACTGACGCACTTGCAAAGCTTAGTGTACATAACTCCATCTGCAAGCTTATTAATCTGTTGCTGACATCGAGGGTGAGGATGCCCGGAACTTGGCACATCGTCTGCGAGTAGGCGTGAGCAGGGGAACTCCGCAAGGTGGAGTCCTCTATCCCTTCTTTGTAATCTGGCGGTCAATAAGCTGCTTGTGGAACTGGAGGAGTTGGGGTGTAAATTCACTGCATATGCCGTTGACATTGGAATCGCTATCTCGGGTGAGTTCCCTTGTGTTTTCAATGATTTAATCCAGAGGGCCCTGTATGTTCTGTTAAAGTGGTCGGGTGAGGTTGGGGTTAGAGTGAATCCGACCAAAACGGAACTTATTCTGTTCACCAGGAGATATAGTCTTCCTTCGTTCGAACCACCGTTAATGGAGGGCATAAGGCTTGTTCTCACTGCCAAAGCCAAATTTCTTGGGCTCATCCTGGATAAAAAAAATTATGCTGGAAGCGTAACATTCAGGAGCAAGTTAAAAAGGCCACTGTTGCATTGTACTCATGTAAAAAGACGATAGGTAGGAAATGGGGACTGCAGCCGATAGTGGTTTTCTCGCTCTATGTGTCGGCCGTGCGTCCCATTCTTATGTATGGGTTAGTGGCCTGGTGGACGACGCTTAAGATCGCATTTTACAGAGGCTTATTGGAAAAAGTTCAAAAGCTGTCTTGTGTCGCCATCACGGGAGCTCTAAAAACAACACCCTTTGCGGTCCTTGAAGCTCTTCTGAACCTTACTCCTTTGAATATTCTTGCCGAACAGCTTACTTCTGGTGTGGCCGCGTCCTCCAATTTAGGAAATCCAGCAGTTGTTCGGCGTTATCACCTACTGAGTCTTCCCAACGAGCTCTCGGTCTTCCTCGCAGCCTTGCTCCGTTGATGCGTCGTCCATTCAATATTTGCTTAGGTATACCGACACCGCCCCGCCCCGTAGACGTTGTAGTTGGACGATTCTCGAAACTTGGAGCTCATCGTACAGTTCGTACAGATCATGGTTGTGTTGTACGTGATGCGCCATCCATTTCGGTCACAAACTGCTCCGAAAATTCGCCGAAGGACCTTTCGTTCAAACGTGTTTATCATGTTTTCGGAGGCTTAAGTAAGGGTCCAGGCTTCGCAGCCGTAGCATAGCACAGGTCGTATGATGGTTTTGTACATGCGGAGCTTTAATATTTCTTTGCACATGCTTCGATTTCATAATTGCGAGGATCGAGAAGAAAGTCTTATTTACTAGCTGTATCCGTCGCTTGAATTCGCCGATTTCATTGGCGTCCTTTGACAGGTTACTACCCAGTTACCTAAAGTCGGCTACGAATTCAATGCTGTTCCCGACGTTGGTGTTCGGTTCTTCTGGCCTCCTTGTTCTTGATTGCATAATTACTTTTTTACGTCCTGGTTAATGGGTAGTCCAACTTCTACTGCAGCCGTGTCAAAACTATTTAGAAGTTCTCCTGCGGCGGGCAGGTTTTGGGACATGATATTAATGATGTCAGCGTACGCTATCAACTGCGTCGACTTGAAGAGCAGTGTACCGAAGGGCGTGTTCAAGTGCCACGTTGAAGAACGCCGGAGCAAGTTCATGACCTTGCTTTTGTGCAGCACGTGTTTCAAAGAGATCAGTCAGCCTATTTTGGATCCTGACCTTTGAGGCGGAGCTGGTCATTGTCATCTTTGTTAATAGTACAAATTTCACTGGTATACCAAATTCCAGCATGAAGTTATACCGTGAAAAGCTGATCAGTTGTAGATCGGCCAGGTCTGTAACCGCCTTGATACTCGCAAATCGTTCGGTCAGCATACGGCTTTATTCTATTTTCCAGAATTTTCGTCAGTATTTTGTAGGACTTACAGACTAGTGAGATGCCTCTGTAATTCTCACACCCCAATTTATTTCCCTTTTTGTGGATGGGACAGATGGTGCTCATGAGCCAATCTTCTGGGATCACCTTATCCTCCCAGATTTGCAGAAGTAGCCGAAGAATTGCATTTAATAGATCCGCAGTTCTGCTGTAATCTCATGTCCAATCGGCGCTTTATTGAGGTTTGAGGGACTGCAAGGCGAGATCAACTTCTTCTACTGTCGACGGTTGTGTATTCGGGCTATTATCTACGAGTATTATTTCGGCAAGAATTGATTGTTTTTGTATGGGGACGTGGGATGCGGGACTAAGAAGCAATTCGAAATAGTACGCCTACCATTTGTTGATGTAATCGGTGTCGCTGATGATGTTTCTATTCTTGTCCTTACAGAGGCTAGTCCTGGGTTGATAGCCATTCTCAATCGTGTTTACTAGTCTACGCTTGTCCGGTGTTTTAATGTTCAGCAACTGCTCGTCAAAGAATTTCCGTTTCTTACGTCTAATTATTATATTTTGGTATTCGCTACCTCGTCTTATTTTTCTCTCTTAGCTCTAGTTGGACGTTGCATACATTGTCCGTAAGATTCGTTCTTTGTGTCAAGTGATTTTTTGCATTCTTTGTCGAATCAGTAATTTCGCGTTGGCCAGGCTTTATGTCCTACGACCTTCTCTGCGGCCTCCTTGATAGAACTTTTTAGTTTTTCCCAAAACCCGTGTACATCTATGTTGTGTAGCAGTTTTTCTTCAAGGGTGGCCGTGTATATGTACCTCCGCCGTAACATCGTTCAGCAGTTTGTCAACCGTAAAGATTTTGGTAGGGCTGATTTTTGATTAGTACACTTAAAAGATCCTACACCGAATATATTTACCAAGTGATGGTCGGAATCGAAATTTGCTCCTCGGCATGATCGCATATCCTTCACGCTTGAATTACATCTCTTGCATATGAGGACGTAGTCAATCTGGTTGACGGTGCGTTTATCCGGAGATTTCCAGGTTTCTTTATGAATGCGTCGATGGGGAAGTACAATACATTGAGTTAACGATAAAGTTCCTACTCCATTCAAAGTCGATTAGTCATTGACCGTTGTCATTGCATATCTCGTGAAGGCTGTGTCCTTCAGTGGTTCCCCGATACCAACTCTCGTTTCCAACTTTCGCATTGAAATTTCCGAGCAGTATTTTGACGTCGTTTGTTGGCGGTGAGTTGAATAATGTCTCCAAGCGGCCGTAAAACTTGTCTTTCACTTCTTCTTCCTTCACTTCAGTGGGGGCGCGCACTTTGATGAGCCAGAGGCTGAAAAATCGAGTCTTAATGCGAATCACACATAACCTTTCATTGGGTTTGACGTCAATAACGTGCGGTTTGAGGTGATTGTTTACGATGAACGCAACTCCATACATAAGTATGTAGTTTCTAGGCGGAGGGGCGTGTATTTGTGTATGTGTGGGGCGTGAAACGCGTAGGGAATGAAACGTGTGGGGCGTGAAACGCGTAGGGAATGAAACGTGTGGGGCGTGAAACGTGATAGTGATTTCCTAGTCGCGCGGCGCAACACGTATTTTAAAAGTATGTACATGGTGTTAAATGGAGTTGTTTATAAAAGGCGGCGCGCCGCGCGGTGAGTCACGCATCGATTTTCCCTCGATTTTTAGTCGTCACCTGGGGTACTATAAGAACTATTGACATAGGCCGATTTTTGCGGATTTTGATTATGGAGATTCTATGGAATTTAAATTCCAAGACCAATCCCAAATCCTAATCCAGAGGGAAATAGTTTTCTTATATACAATACATACATATTCTAGAAAAGAAAATACACAGTCGTATCAAATTAAAATGCTGGGAGAATACAAATGGACTTGTGAAAAGTGCGGTGTATCTTCTGTGATAAGAGGGGCTAATTGTTAAATCCGATTATCCGAAATAGAATTTGCAGGAAAATTTTCGGGTGTTTTTCAAAAGGATGCTTCTAACGAAATTTTAAAGTTAATCTGTAGAAGAAAATAGAATGAAAACTGAGTCGCCAAAGATTATTTCATTTCACGCTTATTTCACTCCTTTCTTTAGATGGATAAATATCAAATACTGCACATATTTTGGGCATAATCTGGTTAGTATAAATTATCCATACCTACTACTTAGGTAACGATTGGGCGACCGGTAGCTCAGTGCGTAGAGGCGTCAGTTTCATGTCTGACTATAAACGTTACGGATTTAAGTCCCGTCCACGGCGTTCGTGGTCATGGATGTTTATGTTTTCTTCTCCCTGTGGTTTTCTTCTCCCTGTGGTTTTCTTCTCCCTGTGGTGCGGGGTGTAATAATAAGCCACAACATCTGCCGACTTAAACGCAGGTAGGCGGCTAAATGGAAGCAGGAGGTGCATGCTGGCAACGTGCATCGTCCGAAACTGATTTACGCCAACGAAACGTCGGCTAAACCACATGGAACATTGCTCTTCAATATGATTGCAATATTCTCTCAATTTCCTTCAACAAAAATTGTTCTAGCAAAACGGAGAAGAATGCAGCAGTAGATTTACTATACATATTGACTGCGAAACTAAAAGAGCAATGGGCGCCAAATTATCTAAGAAAAGAACACAACGTACAGTTCTAATATTAACGCAATTATTTGCTAGAATTTTGTTTTATTTTCCAGTTTTAGTTCAAGTTTTTGAGCTCTAGTATAGGCGAGTTGATAACATTAACCGGAATATCGATTACAATATGCGATACATTTAGTATGCAGTGTCGTAAAACTGGTTTGGTTTTTTGATAACAATAAACAGTTGATAACGTTAACCGCGATCACAATAAGCGCGGTCCACTGTATCATGGACTCAAGCTGCTCCACAATCAAATGTATTGTAAACTCAAGCCTCCTCTACGTCAGGATTGAAGCCAAGAATAAATTTAAAACACAGAAATGGATTTTGCAATTCTCCCCTGTCCTTCAAGAATATGACTATAGTCCTTAAATTTGGGGGAGTGAATTTCACCAGTATAACGACCCTAAAATCCCCGCAAAAAAAAATGCTTCATGAAATTCGGGGTCTGTTAAAGAAAACCGTATAATTTTTAATTATATTTCGATGGATCCTCGTAGCGACGAGCGGTTGGCAACACTGCAATTGTCACAATCTTCTGTGCAACTGACTGTTTACAAATTGTTTACACCTCGTTTAGTTTCCGAGTTATTGCTATTTGAGTGCAACGTTTTTGAGTTTTCGTGGCTCAATGTTCGATTTACGAGAGTAACGATGCAACCCGCAATTTTTGCGTGAAATTGAGAAAAATATTCATACATCATCAAAAGGGTCGAGAGTTGGGTTTACGGATACGAAAATAAAACAGGTCATCACATTTGGCTGGTAAATGATCCCTACGCCCCAAAAAAAAGCACGACAGATTTGATTCTCTGTCATTGTGATGCTCATTGTTTTTTTGACATGGATATGTCTTATCTCTGGGGGCCATCCTGAAAATTAGTCCGTCACGTAATATGTCACGATTTTGTTAAGGGAAGTGTAACTTCGTTAGCTTTCATCTGACGAAAATTGTTCACCACTCGTGGAAAGCTCTCAAAACTCATATATCTTAAGAACTCGTGCTGCCAAAATCCACCCTTTTCGACCTTATACTCCATAAAATTGAATTGAATTTTCGTACAATCACAATTCCCGATTCTCATAACATTCACTTTATGTAATATACCACCGGTGTCATACGTCCAGATTCTCATAACTGGAATGTTATGCTGAACAGGTGCCGTTGGATCCGTTTCTCAAAATTTTACACTTCGAGAACCACTATAATTGGCGATTACAAATACACTATAAAAAGGCACAATCCAGCTTTAGGATGAAAGTGGTCTACTGCTTAGTCCTCATATCCTCTTTCCTAGTAGTTCATCATCAGGAAACAGATACATCGGTACATAGATATGTCTTATGGCTACCGAGTGAAAGCATTTTGTTGAAGATATCGACGTACGTTTCATCAAGATTTCAATATCGTTAATTATACTGGATGAAATCATTTTACAAAACTTGTCCCACGCATTCGGTAGCCATAAAACATATCCATGTACCGATGTATCTGCGTGCAGTGTAGACACTCGTTTAATTTTTTCTTTTATTTAAAGAGGTTTGTGCATTTTAAATATTTACCCCAAGGGCAAACAGTACTTCGAAGATGTTTTAGAAAAGTTGCGCAAAATAAAAAAAACACAGTTGTTGCGAGAAAACTCTTGGTTCCTTCACGACAATGCGTCTGCCCGCTCATCCAGTGGTGGATCTAGAAACCGAGTTCGAAGGGGGTCCCATTTATTCGATCCTCAAAAGGCATGTTTGTATTGAAAGCGTGGATGCGCTCCTCATTGAAGAGAAGCATGCAATGATGAACTTACAAAACCTCGTACCAAGGTTAGGTTAGGTAGGTGCTTACCACAGCACACATGAACTGCAATGGGACTCGTTCTGTTGCTACCAGGGACTCATCCCCTGACAATCCTAATCATTGAACAAAAAAGTACTCCAAAAAAACGATGGCATTTGCCAGAATCAACAGTAGCTGAGTCATCCATTTGGGAAATGGGATCCAAGAAATGTCGTCTTCCTTCATGTCAGAAGAGGACAGGTGCAGCGAAGGTAAATAATACACTCCTCCCTTTGACATTTTTTTTCTAGACTATGAGCTATGAATATCAGAGATCTACCTTACGTAGCTTTTGCAAATTTATACAGTTATTGTATGTTTAGTAATGCATAATCAATTTACAATGCCTGTAGCAGCCAAAAAGTTGAAGGAATCGAAAATCAAAATCCTAATATTTTTTGCTTATGGTAGCTTTATAAATTGCATGGTGAAACACTGCACAGGAACTTCGATATGTAAATGACTCTGAATGGAGAAATAGAAAATTGTTTAATTGATTTTCCCTTAGGTTAGGTTAGGTAGGGTGGTAGCCTAGACGACTCCGCATAGACCGCTGGGGTCCATAGCGATACCACATATAATAGGTACTCATCCTGTGTCGTTGCTGGCCCTTACCAGAAGATCGTCGTTGAGCTTGAAGGAACCCGACTCGTTGGCGAAGCTCAAGAGGCTTCTCCAACTGAGTCCTGCGACTCCTTCAAGATCGTTGAAGAAGTGAGCTCCTAGGCACTTTACTCTCCTTCTAGTGAGTGCAGGACATTCGCATAGAAGGGGCTTTAGAGTTTCTTTCGCGTTTGGTATTTGGCAATTCCTGCAGCCATCGCTGGTTATTAGCTTTAATCTGTGGGCGTGTTCCCCTATCAGGCAGTGGCCTGTTAGTATGCCCACTAATAGTGCACACTGACTTCTGGGTAGTCCCAAGAGGCTTTCAGTTTTCTTTTTGTCATAAGAATTCCAGAATATTTTCGTTACTCTGGAGTCGTTTGTGTTGAGCCAGTTAGATATGGCCTTTTGACGCATACTGTCGTCCATTATTTTCTTGCATGTTTGTATTGGCGTCGGCAGCTCTAGAGCTGTCCCTCGTTCGAGGATAGCCCCCTGTTTAGCTAGTCCATCCGCTATTTCGTTTCCTAGAACTCCGCTATGGCCCGAAACCCACCAGAGTTCCAGAGTCCTAGCTGATCCCAGAGCTTGTAGAGCTGTTAGGCAGTTATGCACTGTCTTCGACTTGATAGTGACGGACTGTAGCGCCTTTAGTGCTGCTTGACTGTCCGAGTGTATGACGATTCCTCCCTTTTTCCGGGATGAAATCATCACCTCAGCTGCCTTTTGGATCGCAAGCACCTCCGCCTGGAAAATGCTGCACTCATTCGGCAGTCTGTAGGAAAGGTTGCATGGAATTTCCGACGAGTAGACTGCTGCTCCGACTCCGGCTTCCATCTTGGAGCCATCCGTGTAGAAATTCAGCGCCTTCCTGCATCCATGATCAACTACCGGGATCTGCTCCCTATCGGGTATATTAACCACGAAGTTTGTGTTGAAACCTACTTGTGGTTTCATATAGTCAGTATTAATAGATGGCAGCCTAATACTGCGGTGGCCATATGGCCTCTCTTTGAAGTGCCCTGCCTCTCTAAGCCTTAGGGCACATTCAGCTGCCTCGTTCTTCAGATATAGGCCGATCGGAGGCAGGTTTAGAAGAGTGTTCAGAGAGAGCGAAGATACTGTTCTTAAGGCACCAGTGATCCCTAAGCAACATAGTCTCTGTGCCCTCTCCATTTTCTGTAGGATTCTTTTCGTGTTGAGTGCTGTCCACCAGACCACAGCTCCGTATGTTAGTATCGGTCTTACGACAGCCGTGTATATCCAGTGAGTTATTCTTGGCTTGAGACCCCACTTTTTGCGAAGCATGCTTTTGCAGGTGAAAAAAGGCGATGCTGACCTTCCTGTTTCGTTCCTCAACGTTACGACCCCAGTTAAGTCTACTATCCAGGATCATCCCTAAGTACTTCGCATGGGTTGACAAAGTTAACTCGGTGTCACCCATCTTTGGCAGGATAAATTCCTGAATTCTGGTTCTCCTTGTGAAGAGGACTAGTTCAGTTTTCCGAGGATTTACACTTAGACCTCTTCTATCCGTCCATCTTATTATCTTACTGAGGGCCATAGTTGTAAGTTCTGACAGTGTGTTCGGGTGCTTGCCTGATACGAGTATCACAACATCGTCTGCATAGGCTACCGCACGTATTCCGGACGATTCGAGTGAAGTTAGTAGATTGTTCAGTACGAGTATCCATAGGAGCGGCGATAGCACTCCTCCTTGCGGAGTGCCTGTCATCGTACTCTTGGTGGCTTTAGCACCTCCCCATTCAGACGTTACTAGCCTGTTCGAGAGTAGTGCTTCGATCCATTTCCTTAGAGTAGCATTCACCTCGGCAAGTTCCAAGGCCTCCACAATAGCCTCCATAGTGACGTTGTTGAAAGCCCCTGCTATGTCCAGGAATGTACCGAGAGTGAATTCTTAATATTGAAGGGATGTTTCGATCGTTGAGACCACCTCGTGTAGAGCGGTTTCTACCGATTTCCCCTTTATGTAAGCATGCTGAGTTCTAGATAGGTACGAAGGGTGGATGGTTTCCCTAATGTATCCATCTACGCACTTTTCCATTGTTTTTAGCAAGAAGGACGTTAGACTGATAGGTCTAAAGTTCTTAGGATTGGCATGGCTGCCCTTGCCTGCTTTGGGGATAAACACCACTCTAGACTCCCTCCACGCCAGAGGTACGTAGCCTAGTCGGAGACATCCCTTTAGTATGGCAATCACCCAAGCGGCTATTGCGTCCAAGGGTTTTTGCAGCATTGCCGGTATGATTCCGTCAGGGCCTGCCGATTTGTACGCGTCAAACGAGCTTATCGCCCATTTAACGCGTCTGCACGTGAATAGCCCCGGGATGTTGCTTCTTCTTGCGTCATTTCCTGTTTCCGGCCGCGTTACGAGGGTGTGATGGTCCTCGCAGCCAGGGAAGTGTGCGTTCAGAAGTTCATCTAGTGTATCTGCGCTGTCTTGTGTCCAGCCTCCATCCTCCTTGTTGAGGGTGGAGGGTGGTATCGGATTTTTAGAGATGACCTTTCTTAGCCTTGAAGCTTCCGTCGTGCTTTCAATTTGGCTGCAAAAGTCTCTCCAGCTATTCCTCTTAGCCGCTCTTAGTTGTTTCTTAAATGCTTTGAACGAGTTCCTGTACTCGCCCCATGCATCGTCATGCCCCGTGCGTTTGGCTTTGCTGAACAGCTTCCTTACCTTGCAGCGGGCTTCCCTAATCTCCTTGCTCCACCATAGTGGTTGGGTCTTCTTAGTGGATGTTCACACTGCGTGCGATGCCGAGCCGAGCCGGGTCGAGCGATGCAATGCGATTACAAGCTTTTAAAGCAAGAAAATGGAAAGTCTGCAATTTTAAATGGAATCACGCTTTGAGTGTACACACTGCGCGCGATGCAATGATGAGCCGAGCGATGGCCCGATGTTTTCACAAACTTCTTTGCTTTTTCGTGCGAGTACCGGCTGCTGATTTTTTGCGATGGAATTTAATGGGCTTTGCGATGGAGTTTATGGGCTTTGCGATGCTTTGCGATGTGAAGCTTTTTGGAGCCAGTATGTTGCAAGTACGAGCTGTAAAGTAATATTTGATGTAAGATCACACTGAAAAAAATGCATGTATGTCTGCTTTTATACCCTAGACTTTTAGGCGCGGCGGTGTGGCAGTGTATACATGGAAATTATGAGGGTCATCTCCTGATTCGATTTAGCCATATCTGTCTGTCTGTCTGTTCGTTTGCACGATAACTTTCGATAGAATGAAGTTAGAAACTTGAAATTTTGGCCAAATGTTTGTAGCATGATCTAGTTGGTATTGGTTGGTTGGTATTGAAAATGGGCAAGATCCGACCGAAGGAACCCCTACAGTTGAAATTTCAAATGAGCGATAACTTTCGATAGAATGAAGCTAGCGACTTGAAATTTGGTTCAAATATTTGGATTTAGATTTAGTTGGTTGGTATTGGAAATGGCCAAGCTCCGTCCCCTCTACGTCCCCTACAAACGAAACTTCAAATGAGCGATAACTTTCGATACAATAATGCTAGCGACTTGCAAAATGCGACAAATATTTATAGTGTAGGTTGTTAGTTGATTTTGAGAATGGGCAAGATCCTATTGAATGAACGGCAACCTTCCCTATAAACGTTAGTTCAAATGTAAATATCCAAAATTCGAATGGATGAACGACGAAACTTTTCATTGGATCCACGCCCACAGCTCAAACTGACCATATGGGAAATTCACTTTTAATGCAATGGCCGTTGTCAGTTGGAATTTTTGGTATCACAACTAGGTCTGTACAAGTCTAGGGTATATACGCTTTGGACTCCGGTTTTGATTCAGCATGGCTCAAATGAAAGGTTATTACCACCGTAATAAGGTCGCGTGGTTTCACAAGCGGTTTGCGCAGCGGACACCGCTGCGTATAAAGGCATAGAGCAGAAGCGGCGGTTTACATATTTAGTGCCGGTGCACATGGACGTCGAAATGCCGTCTGACGCTGCGTCACTTTCAATCGGATAGGAAGAAATACATTACGGGCAATGAAGCGATGCACATGGCCGCAGATAACTATCGGCGCATCGGTGTCATTTTGCCGCCGCGATAGCTATCTGGGATGACGCTGGTTTCTGTTCCTATCTGCGTCATTTCACGCGTCCGCATATCAATTTTTAATAAGCCGGCCCACATAAATTCGAACCCGGAACACGGACACGGTCACAATGTTTGATTTGTATGATGTTTCTTAAACCATTCGCTTGAGGATCACTTTTAAGTGCCAATTAATTAATTGTTAATTGTTGATCGTGACTACTACAATTAACAATTAATTTTGAGAAAAAAAAATGGTGGGGAGGGAGCTCTCAGCTCGGACGGGGGTTCGTAAGGGGGGTGAAAATGGTGTTAAAAATGCGATATTCCTTATATTTTAGAAGTTATGGCCAAAAAACAGTTTATTTAAAACTAAAAATAACATAAATTGTAAATTCAGGTTGCAGATAGGTATCAAAGAGGGAGGAGCTTAAGTGACGAGGCGTCCGGCGTCATTTGGACGTCCATGTGTACCAGCTCTTACACTGAATTCAAATGCAATCTCGCCGCTCCACAAACTGCGGCGGTGGCCTCAACGGCGAGTCGAGCGGTTTATACATTCATCGTCCTAAAGCCGCTGCGGCTGCCGATTTTTGCGTTTATACACAGCGGTGCGCCGCTGCTCAATCCGCTTGTGAAACCTCTCGTCTGAGGTCGCGGAAGAGATGATGAAATTCAGCAACACTAGGCCTTTCTTCATTAATGGGATGCACCCAATGACGACACCCTTCCATTTTTAGAGCACTGTTTTGAAACAGAAATAAATTTACTGGGTGAAGCACAAACGACATGATGTCGAACAGATTCTATTCCTTGAACTAAATTGGTCTCTACACTCCATCATTGCGTGCAGTGAACATCTCGGATCATCTTTGCATCGCAAGCCATCGCTCGGATCATCTTTGCATCGCAAGCCATCGTTCGGCTCGGCATCGCACGGCGTGCAATGTGAACACCCACCACATCGCATCGCTCGACCCGGCTCGGCTCGGCTCGGCATCGCACGCAGTGTGAACGTCCACTTAGGGGGTTTTCTGAGAGGACATGTAGTACTATATGCTTTAGTAAGTATGTTGGTTAGAGTCTGGGTCATGCGCTCCAGACTTTTAACGTTACGTATGTACTCCGGGCGCCTACTGGAAAGTTTGGTAGCTACAATTTGGCTGTACGCCTCCCAGTTGGCTGTCCTCGGGTTTCTGTACTTCTTTGTTTCATTCATGGTTGCAAACCCTACCTCAAAGCTTATGTACATGTGGTCCGAAAATGAGGGTCTGTCCAAGACCCTCCAGTTCAGAACATCACACGTATCGCCGTTTGAGTGTAGTGTTACATCTAGTACGTTCTCGCTAGTAGGTCCCCTGTAGGTCGGTTCCCCTCCATGATTAGCTATTTTAAAGTCATAGTTAAGTATAAAAAGTAGTAATGACTCACCTCTCTTGTTGTCGTCCTTACTTCCCTATATCGTGTGGTGTGCGTTGGCGTCGCTGCCTATCACTATGTACGCGTTCCTTTCGGTCGCATAATCAAGCAATGTGTGCAGCTCGTGCGGCGGCGCGGGTTTGTCGTGCGCCATGTATGCTGATGCGAGCATAAGGGTTCGTCCTTGAGCGCCCTCCACATGAATAACTGTCAGGTCGCTCGTGCTTCTGTCAGAGTCCAGAAGAGCATTAAGGCTATTCCTTGCCAAGATAGCTGTCCGTAGCCTGCCCTCCTTCCGACAGCTTATAACGTTGTAGTTCTTCGTTGAGAGTCCCTGGATGTGGCCCTCCCCAGAAATCCATGGTTCCTGAATGAGTGCCACATCATAGTTTCCCTCCTGTAGCGTGTGCAGCAGTTCTGCTGATGCGGAACTGCTGTGGTGCAGGTTTATCTGAAGCACCTTCAGCATACCGCTAGGGTTAGTTCTTCAGTGTCCCGGTTTCGGTCGTTAGAGTAGCGTCTGGATCATCCGTCTCAGATTCGCTCTCATTTTCGCTTAGCCTGATGTTGTCGGCCGCTTCGGTAAAGGTTTCTAACTCCTTCTCCACCTCATTGGCTTCAATGGTATTCTCGTTCCCGTCCGCGGGATGGCGCTTTTTGAGCTTGAGATACACGCTTCCTAAGCCCCACGCCATTTTCCCGAATCGAGGGTAGAGCAGGTCCTCCGCTTCCTTATTTATCTGTAGGATGACTGTTTGCCCTCCTTCCGCTGTCGGTTCACCAGTATGCAGGATCAACCAATCATCGGTCGGTATGTCGGGGTTCTGTCGCTGGAACAGTTGGAGCGAAGCGTCTGGGGGTATGACCATCGGCATTAGGACCTTCGCCTTGGGTATAGCTGGAATGTTGTCACGGTCAACTATTTCCAGCCTGGCCCCCTCCCATAAACCGTCCAGTGTCGGTACAGTGTCTCTTCACCACTTCAGCGTAGCGTCGTCCTTGCAGCTAATCATTTTGACGCCTTTGAACCACCCAGCTCCATCAAACGATGGCATAGGGTTGTTCGCGTCTGACAATCGCTGTATCAGTTTGTCCATCAGCCTCTTTCCCACCGCTGACCACCTTTCCTGGCTCATCCTGCCGAGATGGTCGCTACGGTCAATGAGCGCTACCACTAGATGTCGTTTTGCTGCTTCAGCTGCACTCATCTCTTTTCTGGCCTTTCCGGCCTTCCTGGAGGTGCTCGCCGTCGTTTTCTTGGCTGACTGTCTTGTAGGCGTCTGGCTAGCCCCTGGCTTTCCCGCCGCCGGGCATTGCCTTTTGCTCGAAGATGCGCGTTGATCATCTTCTGAGCGCTGCCTTTTTACCGTCAGCTTCTGTAGTTCTCTTTGCTCGACCTTGTTGTGGAACTGCGGGTCGCTACTCGCAAGGTCTGCTCTCGTCTGTAAGCATTTCCTGCTTTCTTCGATAGTTGCCTTGGCCCATGACAAATTCTCCGCCTCTTTCGGGGTCAGAAGTTGTCTGTTGCCAAGTCTTTCATTACTCCTTAGTGCGGCCTTGTAGCGTCTAAGGGGCCTGCGCTCTTCATTCGATGGTTTGGATCTTTTGGCCGAGCGCCGTTCAGTGTCCTCCTCATCAGGGTTGGGTCTTTCGGTCGAATGCCGTTCAGTACCCTCCTTCGAAGATCTGGACCTTCTGGTCGCCTGCCATTCAGAATCCTCACCAGACGATTCGGTGATTTTCCCTTTCTGGAGACATTCCGTCAGATCAAACTTTTAATACGCGGTACCTTGTTCTCTAGTAATCTCATTGTCAGAAATGCCCAAAAATGTTCACATAATTTGCTCCTTTACTCCTTAATAATTACTTCCAATTAAGAAATGAACTTCCCCTTGCAATCGACACCCCACGTCTGACTACCGCTGAACAAAAAAGAAAATGGCCACCATTTCCTCCGCAAAGGAGATTGACGAAATTCTGCCATCGGCTGGTTCCAATTTTCTTAGTGATGACTCCCACAACTGCTCTGATGTGTTACATTTTCAGTGACAATAGTTTAGCGGAGCAACTAAAATCCTATCTCAGCCACAACGGCTTTGTTGAAAGGTATGTTTTAATTTTTTTTTTATGTTTTTTACTTAAATTATCATCATTGTAGCACTACAGTCCGACGTCGGATCTTAGCCGTCTGAAATCGCACTTCCGTAATCGCACGGAAAGCACTGCAGTATTCACAGAGACTAAAAGAGGGGTTTTGGTTAAGCTTATCAGAAGAAATTCTAACCCCTCAATGTCAAGAAGTATAGGCTAAACAAAATCACTCTGGCAGCACAAGGAGAAGAGTCCTTAAAGTACCACAAAAAGAAACGCAGGCCAATTTTCAAACCTTCCTCAGCAATTTACATTTAGCCTCTGTACTCCGAGCAGTGTACCATACAACTAGCCCATACATACGAGTAAAACACCTGCATAGAAACTTCGCCTCATCAACTAAAATTAGGCTTGTCCCATGAAGCATCGTAATTGCTTGACTTAAAGTATCCTCTAGTTGTGAAGAGAATAAGCTCTGTTCTGTTCGGTTTCGCCTTTGTTGTGAGAGAGCACTCTGTAATTCTTCTGTAAGAACACCAGGAAATTTACCAGTTATGTCAACAGCAATGTCACCCGCAAGAGCACAGACACACCTTATATCCCGATACTTTTAGGATTTATAGCAATATATTGGCAGAGTCAGAGAAAGCGGGTGCACACCTTGCGCGGTATCCCTGCTCGCAAGTCTACGTTCAGATGGTGCTCCCAATTAAGTGTGTCAACACAACCACCATGCGCATCATTAACCAAAATCGAGGAGGAACGCGTAGTGCAATGAATCCTTGTAGGCTGTCTTTTGTATTCGCTATCATTTTTGAAAATTATTTTCAAGTATTTACTCTACACCCATCATCATCATGGCGCGACAGCCCGACGTCGGGCCTTGGCCGCCTGGATCGTTGTCCTCCAATTATCTCGGTCACGTGACCACGTCCTCCAATTTTGTAATCCCAGTAGCTGCGCGCCGTCCACACATACTGAGCTCTCCCAACGAGACCTCGGTCGTCTAGGCAGTCTCGCTCCGTCGACTCGTTCTGCATTCATTACTCTCTTTGGCATGCGATCATCGTCCATTCTTTGTACATGCCATGCCAAGTAGTTGTAGTTTGACGATTTTCGAAACTTCCAGCTCATCGTACAGTTCATGGTTGTACCGGATGTGCCATCCATCTCGATCGCAAACAGCCCCGAAAATTCGCCGTAGAACCTTACGTTCAAATGTGTCTAGCATGTTTCCGGAGGCTTGGGTTAGGGTCCATGCTTCGCAGCCATAGCATAGCACTGGTCGTATAATAGTTTTGTACACGCGGAGCTTCGTGTTTCTGGGCACATGCTTCGATTTCATTATGGGGAGAACCGAGAAAAAAGTCTTATTAGCTAACTGTATCCATCGCTTGATTTCGTCAGTTTCGTTGGCGTCCCTTGACAAGTTGCAACCCAGGTATATGAAGTTGTTCACGAACTTGATGTTGAGGTCCCCGACATTGACGCTCGGTTGTGCAAGTGCCCTTGTCGTCGATTGCATCATTATTTTAGTTTCACCCTCGTTGGTACGTAGTCCAACTTCTTTACCCTACAGTACCAAGCTCTATATACAAAGCATTTTGGGGCTCGGGCTCCTCTCCCCTCTGGATCCGCCACTGCGCTCAGCCTTGTTAACTCGCGAGTTTTGTGTCAAACATTGGATGCCTGTTTTTCTCCAACCTCCCTACTCCCCAGACCTTGCTCTCTGCGACATTTTCCTGTTTCTCACAGTGAAACCTGTGCTGAAAGTGCGCCGCCTGAAACTCGTCGCACTCAGGTAGCAACGACTCGGAAACTCATTATACGACGTCTACATTTGAAAGTCATGAAATTTGTGCTTTGTATGAAGGCTCTAAAGCAAACCTCAGACTAGTACTTTTTTCTACAAATTGTTTAACAAAAATTTTAAGATTTCGTGTTTGTGCACTCTGTATGGATAAATATTGCGCCACAATAGATGTGTTTACAGTTAATATTTTCGCACAAGCACAAGAAAACTATTCCAGTATGAGGTTTGCCTACACGGTACATTCAGACTATCTAAAGCGGTGGTCCAGAGCGGATTTCCACTTTCGGCAGTACGAACGTATTGTATACGCAATATAAGAACAACTGCACACCCAGGAAAGCAATTTCGTATTAAGCGGGAATTGGGAATTAAACTGTGTGCCTTTTGCTTGTAAGTGCTGTCCTTGCATTCGGTAAGCAATGCATCGCCATACATTTATGCATACTTGCCGTACTCTCCATGCAATGTGTCTTGTAATAATATAATATAATAACCTGACGTCTTCTTGTCGCGTCCATTTGAAATTCATTGGTACGAAAACAACGACAACTTAACACGAAACTGATGTCCATTTTTCCCCGGTATAACAAAAGCAAGACAATTATCAAATCTCTGCCCTTTTTAGGAAGCGTTATTTTTATCTCTTCCAACTTTTGTGTTTTCCCTAAACTTTTATGTCATATCTGCGTATTTTAATTTAATTGTATTAGTCCCGTTACATATAATTTCGTCCCCTATTTTTTTTAGTTATATCATTCGTTCTTATTTTTCAAAACTTCGTTATTATCGTTTAGAAATTGCTTTACCCGACTTGACACGCTCCTATCACCATCATCAGCATCAAACTTCGTACGATTCAAACGTGTTTCCCTGTTCGCCCGTTCTACGGGGTGAAACCAATGCCGCCTTCATATCAACGCCGCCGTCACCCCCACCGCCATCATCATCTTCGTCATCACTGGACGCATTGAAATATCAATTGTCGCCAGGACGAAAAGCTGTCAACAGTCTATCGGAAATGGAGTTCCTAGTACCGCAGCCACCAGCTTCCCGGCAGAGTGGACGTCATTTTCCAAAACCGCGTCTCTTAATTCCCACCCCCACCGCCGCTACAACGATTGGATCAAACAGCACCACGACCCCGACGATCCACAGCAGTCACAGCGACCAGACGATAAATCCTATCCTGGCCACCATCACCAATGCCATTGTCAACAATAACAACAACAACACCAACAAAATGACCAAAAAACAATTGAAACTTGCCCAAGCTCAGTTCGATAAGTTGACACAAATTAATATTCACTTACACGGTACGTGCCTCCCTCATCATCATCATCATAAATTGTTCGTCCTTTTTGAATATTCACGTGAAAATTTCAGGAAGTGTGTTTATCGTCGACGGCGCGACGGTAATTTTTCACACGCCAACCAGAACACGACATTTATGCGAATCAATTTGCAACTGAATTTCATATTTATTCAAATAATTAGATGAATTCGCGGGGGCTTTGATTGGAGCCGAACTATTTCGTCTCTAATTAGCATGCCCTAGGTGTGAATCAGATAGAAAGATAAAATAAAAAGTAAACAACGTAAATTAGCATAACTAAATTTCGCTGGGTGATTGGCCCGCTTGTTTTTTTTTTTTTGCTATATTGCTAACGCGCTGACAAATTTGCCACTAAATCAAACTCATCATTAGCACGCACTTTGCATAAATAATATTTTGTTAAATAATTTTCGCCGATGCAGCGCTTAAATCATTTTTTTAATAGAATTACTACAAGAAAAAAATAATATAAATTTGCAATCAATAAAAAAAAGGAAAGAAAATCGGAAGATAATTTAAATTCAAAATAAATCTTTTTGAATCTGATTTTAATGTTTTAAATAATTTGTTGGGGTTTTTATTTTTGCTAGCTCTCTTCTCGGCTGTGGAACATGGACATTTGGATAAAGCTCGGACTATCTTAGAATCAACAGATGTAGATGTAAATAGGTGAGTTGGCACAAGATACTTAGATGTTATGACATATCATTAAATATAATATGTATTATGTAAATTGATCAATCTAATGGACTAGAAAATATTTTATGCACAAATGAATGACATCATATATTACTCAACCAGGGGTCGGCAAAATTTTTCTAGAAAGAGCAAATTTTTTTTAAATTGTAGGCTCAACGGGCCAGATAGCAAATTTGAAATGTAACTGCTTTCCGGTGTTTTGTTTTTCAGTATATGTCAGTGTATCTCTAGTCAAAATTAACGAAATTGAATATGGTTAAGCCTACAAGATGGAATAAAGTCGACAGCTGAATCAACTGAATCGATAAAACATAACCTGACCAATTGACTTGACTTCCTTGAGGATATATTCGCCTGTAGTAGTACAATAGTTCTTGTTGTTTCTTTATAGACTATTCACAGTAGCAAGTTTCTCAGATACATCAAGCTCAACATTCTCCTCTCCATGAAACTGCAGCAATAATTGGTAGTATGTATCGACAGTGTATGTCGACTCATTGGAAGGGCAATGAAAAAGGCTAGTAATTCTTTAGCAGTCCAGTGTTTCTTTTGCTGTCTTTTTTTAGCAGGCCGTTGCCTACCCAGAGTACCCAAAAATATTCTGGCACGGAAATGTTCGCAAATGAGCCCAGCATATCAAGTAAATTCACATCATCATCGTGGCGCGACAGCCCGACGTCGGGCCTTGGCCGCCTGGATCGTTATCCTCCAATTATGTATCTGGGTCACGTGACCGCGTCCTCCAATCTCGGAAGCCCAGTAGCTGCGCGGCGTCCACACCTACTGAGCTCTCCCAACTAGATCTCGGTCGTCTAGGTAGTCTCGCTCCGTCGATTCGTTCTGCATTCACTACTCTCTTTGGCATGCGATCATCGTCCATTCTTTGTACATGCCCTGCCCATTGAAGTCGTTGTAGTTTGATGATTTTCGAGACTTCCAGCTCATCGTACAGTTCATACAACTCATGGTTGTACCGGATACGCCATCCATCTCGATCGCAAACAGCCCCGAAAATTCGCCGTAGAACCTTACGTTCAAATGTGTCTAGCATGTTTCCGGAGGCTTGAGTTAGGGTCCATGCTTCGCAGCCATAGCATAGCACTGGCCGTATAATGGTTTTGTACACGCGGAGCTTCGTATTTCTGTACACATGCTTCGATTTCATTATGGGGAGAACCGAGAAAAAAGTCTTATTAGCTATATTAACTGTATCCGTCGCTTGATTTCGTCAGTTTCGTTGGCGTCCCTTGACAAGTTGCAACCCAGGTATATGAAGTTGTACACGAACTCGATGTTGAGGTCCCCCACATTGATGCTGGGTTGTGCAGGTGTCCTTGTCGTCGATTGCATCATTATTTTAGTTTTACCCTGGTTGATACGTAGTCCAACTTCTTTTGCAGGGGTATCGAGCGTATGCAGAAGTTCTTCTGCGTCGGCCAATCGTCGGGACATGATGTTGATGTCGTCGGCGTACGCTGCTAATTGTGTCGACTTGATGAGTAGCGTCTTGCTGTTGTCCATGTTCATAGCCCGAATAACGTATTCCAGTGCTAGGTTGAAGAGCGTCGGTGCCAGTCCATCGCCCTGTTTCAGACCACTGCGTATTTCAAATAGATCAGTAAGTCTATTATGGATCCTGACTTATGAGACGGAGTTGATCATCGTCATCTTTGTCAGTCGCACTAATTTGGCCGGTATACCAAATTACAGTATGATGTTGTACAGTACTCCACGATCGATACTGTCGTATGCCTGCTTGAAATCGGCAAAGATTTGGTATACGTTTACGTTGTATTCCCAGCACCTCTGGAGTTCAGTTTGACCGTAAAGAGCTGATACCGCTTTGATATTCGCCAATGATTCGTTCTGCGTACGGTTTCATTCTAGTTTCCAGAATTTTCGTCAAAGTGTTATAGGACGCACTAACTAGTGATATGCCCCTGTAATTCTCACACCGCAGTTTATCTCCCTTTTTGTGAATTGCACAGATGATGCTTCTGCGCCAGTCGTCTGGGATCTCCTCGTCCTCCCATACTCGCAGGAGTAATTGATGTATGGCATCAACTAGACCCGTTTCACCGAATTTTAGCAATTCAGCTGGAATCTCGTCAGCACCCGGCGCTTTATTTCGTTTTAGTGTCCGCAGCGCGAGATCAACTTCCTCTACTGTCGGGGGTTGTATGGGTGGGCCTGAATCAACAATATCGTCGAGAATTTCTTGTGTGGGGATGTTAGATGGTAGGTTCAGAGCTATTCAAAATAAGAGGCCCATCGTTTGTTAATGCCATCGGTGTTGCTGATGATGTTTTCATAATTGTCCTTACAAAGGCTAGTCCTGGGTTGGTAGTCGTTCTTAATTGTATTTACTAGTTTGTACGCTTGTCTGGTGTTCCTACTAGCTAAGTTTTCGTTTATATTCAGCAACTGCTCGTCAAAGTATTTACGTTTCTTACGTCTAATTATTCTATTCGATATTCGCCGTAGCTCGTCATATTTTTCTCTTCTGGCTCTGGTTCCTCGTTGAATCCATTGTCTGTAGGCCTCGTTTTTCGCGTCAAGTGAATTTTTGCATTCTTCGTCGAACCAATCATTTCGCGCTCGCCGGGCTTTATATCCCACTGCCTTCTCTGCGACATCTCTGATGGTACCCTTGAGTTCTTCCCAGAACCCATGGACTCCTGTGTTGCTGATGCTGTGTAGCATAGGCGGTAGTCTTTCCTTAAGGGCGGCAGCTTGCGCCACCGCCGTAGCATCGCTCCGAATCTTATCAACTGCAAAGATTTTGGGAGGGCTAATTCTCGATTGGTACACTGAGGAAATTCTACATCTGCAGCTCGTCTTCACCAAGTGATGATCTGAGTCGCAGTTTGCTCCTCGATAAGAGCGGACATCTATCACACTAGACGCCCATCTCCTGCAAAAAAGGACGTGATCAATTTGGTTGACAGTGTGTGCGTCTGGAAACTTCCAGGTCTGCTTGTGAATGCGTCGATACGGGAAACACGTAGAGCTTACGATTAGATTCCTGCTGTAGGCGAAGTCGCTGGCCGTTGTCGTTACATTTTTCATGGAGACTGTGGCCTCCAGTGGTCCCCCGGTGCCAACTTTCATTTCCGCCTTTCGCGTTAAAGTTTGTAATGAACCACCTGTAATGAACCATATTACCGCTTCGGCGTCTGATCCGTCCGCCAACCATTCCATCCTTATCGACAATTTTTTTTCGTTCCCCATTTTTACCTCCCCTTTCAGCCGTATTTGTTTCGGATCTAGGGACGCAGTAGCGTCCCGCCCGCCAAATGGCGTGTTTTGCTAGGCAGACGATCGTCCCACATTGTTTGCGATTATCCGTAATGTAGCGATTCTAGTTGTTGAGCTTGGCTCAAAATGAGGACGGAGATCGAGGCATGGTCGTTCAGACTCCCCGTGACATTCAAGTGTCAAAATCTTCCCAGTAATGACCTGAGATGACGCTGACACTAGCTCAGCTGTCGGTAGTGTGGGCGGGGTCTTGGAAACTGAACTGCCTCGCCATCGCAACAAAAAACCAGGAGTCCGAAGCGTATATACCCTAGACTTGTACAGACCTAGTGGTGATACCAAAAGTACCAATTGGTAACGACCATATGTATTAAAAGTGAATATCCTATATGGCCAGTTTATAGGGGAGTTTGGCAATCATTCAGGAGGATCTTGACCATTATCAAAATTCATTAACTAACCCATTCTACAAATATTTGTCGAATTTTTCAAGTCGCTAGCTTCATTCTATCGAAAGTTATTGCTTATTTGAAGTTTCACTTGTAGGGGAGTTAAGGGTTTCTTGGGTCGGATCTTGCTCATTATTGCCACCAACAAATAAGATCATGCTTCAAACATTTAAACAAAATTTCAAGTCTCTAGCTTCACTCTATATAAGTTATCGCTTATTTGAAGTTTCATTTGTAGGGGAGGTACGGGTTCCTTGAGTCGGAACTTGCTCAGCATTGCCATCAACAAATAAGATCATGTTACAAACATTTAAACAGAATTTCAAGTCTCTAGCTTCACTCTATCGAAAGTTATCGCTTATTTTAAGTTTCATTTCTAGGGGAGGTAGGGGTTCCTTAGGTCAGATTTAACCCATCTTGAATATCAACTAACCCCATCTCACTTCAAACATTTGACCAAAACTTCAAGTCGCTGGCTTGATTCTGTCAAACGTTATCGCTTATTTGAAGTTGCATTTGTAGGGGAGGTAGGGGCTGCTTGGGTCGGATCTTATCCATTTTCAATACCAACCAAGTATAAACATAACATAACATCCTACTAACAGCATTTTGTCAAATTTTCAACTCGGTAGTGTCATTTTATCAAAAGTTATCGTAATTAAAAGAATATTTAATTTTTTGAAATTTGTAGGGGAGGTAGGCGTTCCTTTGATCCGATTATGCCCAACTTTCTAGAACTCAAGCATGCTCTTACCCCAAGGTTACATGCCAAAAATCAGGTGTCTACGTCAATTGGTTCAAGAGTTATAGACAAAAAACCCGAAAAGTAGGATAGTACGGGGCTCTTTGTAAGAAAATTACCGTTCGTTTCCAACTGATCGATTTTATTTTTCCAGGGGAGTAGACGATTATTCTCACGAGCAGTCTACCAAAGCTAGAGCTTTTCATCTTTATTTAATCGGGAGTTATAGATACATTTAATTATTTTACATATATAGGGGAGGTAGGCGTTCTCTTGGCCTGATCATGCCCATTTTCAATACCAACCAAGTAGATTATACTTCCAACATTTGGCCAAAATTTCAAGTCTCTAGCTTCATTCTATCGAAATTATTATTATCGTGCGAACGGGCAGACAGACAGACAGACGGACAGACAGACAGACATGGCTTAATCGAATCAGGAGGTGATCCTGATCATTTATATATATACATTGCTATACCTCCGAAACCTCCTTTAAGGTGTTACATATCTCCGTCGTGACAAAAACAATATACCCTATACTAAAAGTCTAGGGTGTAAAAACTCTCCCGCGTCTGCCTAACTGTCGAAGCTGCACGGGAAGTTCCTCACAGGATATATAAACGCAAAAATAAACATTGACCGGTGAAAATTTTCTTAACCGTCCTTGTCACTAGCAAGGGAGTCCTCTGATGGTGATGAGGCTCCGCACTCCCACCCCGACCTTGTGGGTTGAGCAATATCGCGCCGCTCAACCCACTTAGCGAACTGACTAAAACTACTGAGACGAAAGAGGAAAAGTGGAACGCCTCTAGGGATTCAGGAAGCAATCGCAATTATTAATTTAGTTCATTATTTTGTGTATTCATTTTTGTTTTTTGTCTCTTTTACTTTTTTTTTCTTGCCTCACTCAAATCAAGTCCACGACTGAGCAACTTGCGTTTGCGACTGTGAAAAAAAAAATACCAGAGCACTATTCATGTGTATTTTATGTGGAAGGACATGCTCCGTTATGATAGTTTTATTCACAGGCCCAAACACAAGTCGCTTAGTCGCGGCACTGGAACTCACGCCTTTAGGAAGTGTTGCAAATTTGAAGTCGATACGACGAAAAACACTCGAGATATGTTAATGTTATGTTAATTGCATTGACCCCTCCAGGGGCATGGGCGCGTCAACATTTCTAGCATTTATATGCCTTGTTGACGTATCGATAGCATATCTACTTTTCGGAAGTGCAGTTGCTAATATGCACCTGCTATCCGCTCCGTCTTTATAATACTGAGGAGCTCGGAGCACTGTGCGACTTACGTCCAGGCACTAATCGCGTTTACGCGACTCGGATAAGAATTACGCGATTGCTTTAGCATCTTAAAAAATTAAAGTACTGCACAATATTGTTTGTAGTACTCGTATCTAATAATAATTTTTTTTCTTTTTCTTGCAGTTTAAATAGTGATGGATTATCACCACTTGATGTTGCCGTTCTAAGCAATAATCGCTCCATGACCAAAATGCTTCTACAACATGGTGCTACTGAAGGAAGTCAATGTGAGTATTTTTTATACCCTTCGCGAATGTGATGCAACGCACAGTAGCATCTCCTAACTTTATTATATTCTTGGTCAGTATGACGAGATGAGTCGATTAAGCGTTGACGGTACGTCTGTCTGATTCTATGCAAACTAGTTTCTCAGTTTTGAAGTTATCGAGCTGTACAAGCTTGTACAAAGTCTTCTTTCTATTGCACGCTGTATATATGTCGGAACCAACGGAATCGGACCACTACGTCATACAGCTGCCATAAGAACGGTCGATCCAAAAGTCTTCCTTTGTGAGGAAAACTTTTTTATTTATAAGATATGTTTTCCAAATTTCATGTTATTAAATAGTATCTTTCGCCAAATCACATTGTCGAATTTGGTTGAAATTAGACTACTCTATCATAAAGCTGTCATAAGAACGACCGTTCCAACAAAATTTCTTAGAAAAACTTTTTTATTTCTAAATATATCTTTTCGGAATTTCGAATTATTATTACAAATCATATTTACCGCCAAAACATATTCCTTAAGTTCGTTGAAATCGGCCCACTGTTTCATATACCTCTCTTAAGAACAGTGAAATCGGAACAAGTTTAACTACTAATTTCGAAGTTATTGTACAAATGCACCGTAAATCAAAATGAAGGTATGGTATCAAACCTTCGGCAAGCTAGTCGAAGGTATTTGAGGGTTTAATGTTTTAGGGATTTTAAGTTTTGAGTATTTTTGTTTATTGCCGTAACCCCTAGTGGGGCATAGCGGGTCAACTACTCCCATGTGGCTTAGTTGATATTTCGTAAGCGTGAACAGATTTTGGACGATTCTTATTGCTAACACGCACCTCCTGCCATTTAGCCACATACCTGCGACAAGGCGGTTAAGATTTTGGCTTGGCTTATTGTTACGCCCTACACCACAGGGGGAAGACAACACAAACATCCGTTGCCACGATGGGATTCGATCCCGTATGTAACCGATATGTGAGACATCATACTGACGGTGTAAGGCACTGTATTACCGGGGATATTGGTTTCTAGGTATTATCACCGATGATGTAGCGAACAAATGTTAATGAATGAAACGCTACCGACCTAGAGCCTTACGATAATGGTCATATGATGCCTTAAGATTACTCAATTATATTATATTATTTAACACCCGCATACATCCCATCTCAATACCACGTCGTTACATATGTGAGTACCCGGGTACTCGGATAGACTTTGTTTGGAAATTTCGTAGAAATTTGTGTTGACAAGGGGCAAATCAAGCGGATTTGGAATAAAAAGAATAACAATGTGAATGAATAGTGCTTTATTGATTTTTTGATGAAAATTTAGTATTAACATAATAAAATAATATTATTGTTAAGGATAAAAAGAACAAAAAGAATCTGTCGCCACGCTGTATGTTGCTTGGTCCGGGTTGGGGATCACAGATGTGGCATTTACTGATAGTCTTACTACTTTGCCTTAACCCCTAGCGGGGCATAGCGCGTCAACTACTCCTGCGCGCCATCGTACTCTGTTCTGGGCAATGGGGCGCAACTCCCTAAAAGACTTACCCAGTACCTGACACTCCTTTGCCACAGATCGACGCCATGTGATTCGAGGACCCCCTCTTGGTCGGCCTTGGTTGGAAATGGGGTTCCATTTCATGGCATGCAAAGCAATGCAGTTATCACTCTTCCGCAATGTGTGACCTATCCACTGCCATTTTCGCCTGCGTATAATTTCGTCGATTGGCATCTGACCCGTACGCCGACTTAGCTCTTCATTTGATATTGTTTCGGGCCAGAAAATTCTTAAAATTCGACGAAGACATGAGTTGACGAAAACTTGCAGCTTTCTGGTAACTCCTACGGAAACTTTCCATGTACTGCTCCCATACAAAAGCACTGATAGTACAGGCCCAGCTTGGTCTTGATGCTGAGATAACTGCCCTGCCAGATTTTGGACAGCATGCCGTATGCGCGTTTAGCCTGGTTGATACGACGAGCGATGTCCTGCTCCGTACCACCATTTTCGGCAACAATGCTACCCAGGTAGACGAAGTTGTCCACCTTCTCCACAGGCTGCCCATTAATATTGATGGCAATAGGTGTCGGATTTCTTTTTCGCAACGGCGGGCTAAGAACCTTGGTCTTGTTGGTATTAATCTTTAGCCCAACCTTGCTTGCCTCCCTCTCGAGATCTAACGCCATTGCGGACAGATCCATGATTTTGTGGGAGAGGAGGCATATGTCGTCAGCGTAGTCAAGATGTTGTAGATAAGATGTCAAAGTCCATTGAATTCCTCTGTCGAGTCCGGATAGGGATGCATGCAACACATCGCCGATCACTATGAGGAATAGGATCGGTGAGAGGATGCACCCCTGCCGAACTCCACTGCGAATCTCAAAGTCCCCCGACACCTTACCTTTATGCAGAACGCGACATTTAGCGCCGTCATAGGTTGCCTTAATAATAGCCACAAGCTTCTCAGGGATGCCTCTCCTGCGCAAGGCCGCCCAGATAGAATCCCGGTTCACACTATCGAAAGCCTTTTCGAAATCGATGAAAAGCAAGTGAAGCGGAGAATCGTATTCAGCGCATTGCTCGATGATGATTCGCAAGGTGTTAATGTGATCGACACTGGAGAATCCAGATCGAAAGCCAGCCTGCTCTTCATCAATTGTGCTTTCTAAGTGGGCCTTTAGTCTTTCCAGGACGATTTTGGCTATTATCTTGGCAACGGCAGGAAGCACACAAATGCCTCTCCAATTATTACAGTCTGTGAGGCTACCCTTCTTTGGAAGTTTGATGATCAAACCTTCCTTCCACTCAGTGGGAAAGGTCTCTGTATTCCACGCTTTATCAACAAGTGGGTGCAGCAAATCGGCAGTTACGCTTGGCGCTGCTTGATAAAGTTCGGCAGGGATGCCGTCAAGTCCGGCGGCCTTTCCTCGTTTTAGTGCAATAATTGCAGTGACTATTTCCTCTTTAGTCGGGGCAGTGGACCGTATAAGCACATTTTGATGGTTAGCTAAATTATCTATATGAGGGGGAACTTCACCAGAGGTTACACGGTTCAAGACCGCGGCGAAGTGTTCTTTCCACCGCCTCATTTGATCTTCTTCCAAGATAAGTAGCTTTCCATCACTATCTTTCACCGGATGTTGGCAGTAGTTACGACAACCTGTAAACTCCTTGATGACACCGTATACGGCGTTTAAGTTGTTACTTCTAGCGGCTTCTTCTGCTGACGCTAAAAGAGAATTGGCATAAACTCTTTTATCGCGTCGCACACTACGCTGAACTTCTCGAGCTTTCTGACGGTAAAGGAGTTCGATGCTGCTTCGATTGTCGTCTGATGCTGCAGCCAAACGAACTTTCAGCTCCTTTCTTTCAACAATCCGCTGCCATGAAGCGTCGGACATCCAGGGCTTATTCCGGCAATCCGGGTTTGGGCCAAGGATGGTATTTGCGCTATCAATGTACGCATTTTTTATGGCATCCCAGTTTTCGTTTATGTCACTATCTGGGTGACTAGTTTTTTATGAGTTTCCCGTCTTTGTTTTTCCGGTGCTGCTGAACACAGGTAGCAATAACCAGTAAGTTTTCGCCTTCAGTCTGGTTCGACAGAACGTACTGTTGCCTCAGTTCCTGGATATTCGATGGCTGATCCCAATGCACTTTCAATGGCAATGCATTTCCTTAAATTCCGAATAACCGTTGGATTCGTGAAGCGCTCGCAAGCATGGTTAGCTGTTTTCCCAAGTCTAACAGGAAACTACGATGGCCCGAACGCTTCTTTCCTTTTATAGTATTGAGGTTATTATTCTCAGTATATACAGTGAGTCACAGTCAAAATGAACCCTCTTAGCGAACCCTCTTAGCGAACCCTCTTAGCGAAAGTATTACCTAAATGAAACCGGAATATAGAGGGCTACGCCCGCAATCCGAGGGTTTTTAGTAAGCGCTTATTTTGGTATATAAATATCGGCTCTTTGCTCTTCTTGATACCACTCAGATGGATAAAAAAGAAACATAATTAAAATGTCTTATCCACTTACATTTCACATGCCAATTCATATTACGTGATTGTAACGAAACTTAGAACATATTATTGCCTTAGGTGTTGGTTATCGTTGGCCATCAGTACTTTTAACCTCGAACGTGTTTAAGGCATGCAGGGGTGTGTTAACTGTTACTATAGAAATAAACTATTATTGACCTATTCTGAGAAAACATCAGATTCCACTATTTTCCATTTTATATGCTAAATATACGAACTAATATTTTCTCCTCCCCCACTGTTGCAGCGCCCCCAACCAATCTTTACCCTTTCAAAAATGAATAATTAAATAACTGCAATTCACACTACGAAAAACAACATGAAAGTTGTACTATACTCACACCGATGAAGTCAGTAGGTGTATTTTTTGTGTAGATAGTGTCAAAATGCCTAACTTTAAATGAATGTACTATTATTAAATATTACGTGATTGTAATGAAACTTAAGGCGAACATACACCATCCGGAATTCCTGTCCGGAAAAACTGATGAGGCCCGGCCTTGAGGAATTCCGAATCGTGTATGGTCGTTGCAGGCCGCTTTCAGGCGGCCGGAAGGAAATTCGTTCCCGCCAAGCTTCCACCACACACGTTCCGGAATTTTTCTCCGGAAAAACTGATCAGGCCTGGCCTTGAGGAATTCCGGATCGTCAATGGCATGTGCAGGCCGCTTTGAGTCGGATGGATAATTGGCAATCGATCTTATCATCATAGAATGGAAGTATCTATCTATTGGATTGAATTTTACATTCCATAGCCAAGCTTCAGATACATTCGTCTATTGAAATAAACTCCAGTGAAAATCCATTCTACTCATGCGGCCGGACAGTTCGCCTTGAGGCGGCCTGTCCGGAATTCCTCAAGCAGTTCCATCCGGCGGCCTGTCCGACCGCGTGACTAAAATGAATTTACACTGGAGTTTTTTTTTCAATGGACGAATGTATCTGAAGCTTGGCTATGGAAAGTAAAATGCCGTACAATTCAATGCAATAGGTAGATACTTTCATTCTATGGCGATATGATCGATTCCCAATTATCCATCCGCTGGCCTCAAGGCGGCCTGTCCGGCGGCCTGTCCGGAATTTCTCAAGCAGTTCCATCCGGCCGCGTGACTAAAATGAATTTTCACTGCAGTTTTTTTTTTCAATAGACGAATTTATCTGAAGCTTGGCTATGGAAAGTACAATAAAATGCCATAGAATGAAAGTATCTATCTATTACAATACATTGAATTGTACGGCTTTTTACTTCCCATAGCCAAGCTTCAGATACATTCGTCCATTGAAAAAAAACTCCAGTGTAAATTCATTTTAGTCACGCGACCGGACAGGCCACCGGACAGGGCGCCGGATGGAATTGCTTGAGGAATTCCGGACAGGCCACCGGATGGAGTTGCTTGAGGCCAGCGGATGGATAATTGGGAATCGATCATATCGCCATAGAATGAAAGTATCTATGTATACAATATATTGCATTGAATTCTACGGCATTTCACTATCCATAGCCACGCTTCAGATACATTCGTCTATTGAAATAAACTCCAGTGAAAATTCATTCTACTCACGCGGCCGGACAGTTCGCCTTGAGGCGGCCTGTCCGGCGGCCTGAAGCAGCCATACACGATCCGGAATTCCTCAAGGCCGGGCCTGATCAGTTTTCCGGAAGGAATTCCGGATGGTGTATGGTGTATTCTATATTCAGGCAAACCGGAAGGCCGGGCCTCATCAGTTTTTCCGGACAGGAATTCCGGATGGTGTATGTTGGGCTTTAGAGGTATTATTGTCAATGATGTTGGTTATCATTAGCCATCAATATTTTTGACCTCGGGTATGCTTAAGAGGTGCAGGGGTGTACTAACTGCAACTATAGAAATGTAGTATTATTAACCTTTTTTGATGGCATATCGAAATTCTACGATTTTTACCATACCAAAAATGGAATGTACTCGGTGTTACCTTTCTTATAATACCTCACTTGCCTATACCAGATAAAAACAAATTTGACCTTCATTTCCCCTCTATGGGGACATCCCCTTAAAGTCAGCCTATTACAACCGCTTTCTTCGGCGAATTATAATAATTCTACATATTCCCACAAAATTTCATCTATGTAGCTTTAGCCATTCGTGAGATATTTCATGGACAGACGGACAGATATTTGACCGATTTCATAAGGGTTTTGTTTTTACTACAAATCCCTAAAAATGACTGAAAAACCATTCAGATTCAAATTATTTAATGTAATTTTATTGTCACAACATGTTAATATAATGATGCTGCTAAATTTTAATAGGTCTTTGGAATATCATGACCACGAAAGATCCATTAAGATTTGACCGCATCATGAGCGAAACCAATTCAAACGAATAATCTTAATGCGTCCTATAGCCAATGTATTTATAGTTAGGCTCATACTTATTCACATAACCTACTATAGGCTTAATTAGCTTAAATCGGAAACAAATTCAAAGTAGTGATATTCATAGATCATTCATGCCGGTATTATGAGGATCTGTAAGGCAACCACATAGTTCTAATAAATGTCCAATCATCTGCTATCACTATAATACAGTATGGCAACAAATGTACCCGAAACTCGAAGCAATGTATTTCAAATACTTATATTGGTGTTTTAAAATACAATACATTTTCTAAAACTTTCGTATCCGTACAACTTAACTTCCTGAATGCTCATCTTCAACTTTATAAATTTTCCCTCAAACTTATAAATTTTCTCTCAAACTGAAAAACTTTATTAATACATCACCCGCGTCCCATTTTGCAAGGAAAACTGACAAAGATTACCAATACAATACAAGATAAGTTTGATAATTACCTGAAAACAGTTCGGGAGTTGAAAATGCCGGTATCCACGTCCCTTCCCAGTTGCCAACAAAATTTCATGGGACCAATGAATAAAACAAAACAAAAAGGACTTCATAAAACTTTTGCCTTAAAAATTTATGATGATATCCTTCATTGAAACGAGTTTCATTCCAACGGCCATTTACCCCCCATCTATTCATATCCTTCGTCGACACAAAAAAAAAGAGAAAAACTCGGGCACATTCTGATGGCCCTAATACCTCCAATCCAAGTTACGAATATCATCCCAATCGTCGATATACGGATTCGTCCTGTCGATTTCAATCGGGGTGTCTCCCCAACAGCATTCATATAATCCCGAAATTGTCTGGATCAATAGATTTCAATGAGCTTCCTCCTCTCTCCCATAGGTTCATTGATTTGCCGTCGATTCCAGGACAAAACGTGCGCACCGAATAGAGAAAATTGCCTTCCATTCTCATTCTGGTCAAATTCCGATCATTTTGAAACAAATTAACTTCAACAAAGATTACGTTTCAGACTTATTTCATTCAATTTCAGTTTACGAATAGCTTGTACGTTTCACTCAGAATTCGAACAGAATACGAGTGGAGAGCGTCAACTCGAAAACCTAGAGCCATACCTAATAGTCCTTCGACGTACGTCCACCTACTCGAGAGTGAAAAAATGTCAGGAATGCCATTGAATTTGATGGATGATAACACGTCCTGAAATCGATGGAGAAAAGATGGATGTGTCTATGTGCCGGGATTGATATTAGACACGTTTATAATGTCAAAAGGGATCTTATGTCTTATGTCGGGGTTATGGCAGTCATATGACCTATTTTGAAGATGCGTGTGTACAAGGACGACGATGACGGGACTAATGGTTTAATGGTTTATCGAACGAAATTTTCACACAGGATATGGGGGAAGTGATTTAGACAATTTGTATTCGAGATTGCTTTCTATTAACCGGCAATTTGACAATTAATTGTGGTCGATTAGTGAATGAACACGTTGGAATTTTGTGAAAATTTCCGTCATGTGCTTAGCATGCTACTAGTTAGGAATGTGTTCATTTGGGAATACTGGCAGAAATCTTGATGATTTCCTGAAACAAAATTCAATGCTTTCCGGTCTCGGATTAATCATCCTGTCTTATCGATCCTATCTCTAGCACTGATTGATTATTTGAGAATTGATTGCCGATAACCATCCATTTAAGGAATAACAAAAATCCTGAAAATGTAATAGATTCAGGGAATTAGCGTATGGGATCGTTTTATTGCTTTATCAAGAATTGCAGCAAACAAATCTCACGGGAGTAATATTACAATCAATACCCACAGAAAAGTCACACCCAAAATAATTTCCAAATTTTGTTTTTTAAGATAATTACATATAGTGGAAAATAATATCCTTTAAGTGGACCTTTTCATAATATTTGGCAGAGCCCCAGTAACGCTACATCTTCACTTATGAGCGGTGGCGTATGGTGAATTCAATGTATGCCGTGAGTTTGTGGAGCTTTTGAGCTGAAAATATAAATCAGAGTTGCCACATAGTCAATTGCTATGTCTACACTTATCTAGGGAGATCGTCCCGCCCGCCAAAGAAAAACAAAAAAAAAAAGAAAAAAAAATCGGAAAAGTGACCAAGACTATATTTACGGGACACAGCAAGTACGGGTTTTCGGACCTCTGTAGCTCCGGCCCCGGGTGATTGTGGGGGCTCAAATTTGGTATCGTCATTGTCTCCGGTCGCCTTACGAGGAAAAACATCCGAGATACGATAGTTTGAAAATCGCTATTTTTCACATTTTTATACCCTAGACTTATAGTATAGGGTATATTGTTTTTGTCACGACGGAAATATGTAACACCTTAAAGGAGGCTCCGGAGGTATAGCAATGTATATATATAAATGATCAGGGTCACCTCCTGATTCGATTTAGCCATGTCTGTCTGTCTGTCTGTCTGTCCGTCTGTCTGTCTGTCTGTCCGTCTGTCTGTCCGTTCGCACGATAACTTTCGATAAAATGAAGCTAGAGCCTTGAAATTTTGGTCAAATGTTGGAAGTGTGATCTAGTTGGATGGTATTGAATGGGCATGATCAGGCCAAGAGAACGCCTACCTCCCCTACATATGTAAAATACATAAATGTATCTATAACTCCCGATTAAAGAAACATGAAAAACTCTAGCTTTGGTAGATTACTCATGAGGGTAATCTCATACTCTCCTGGGAAAATAAAACTAATAAACTAACGGTAATTTTCTTACAAAGAACCCCGTACTACCCTACTTTTCAGGTTTTTTGTCTATAACTCCTGAACCAATTGACGTAGATACCTGATTTTTGGCGTGTAACCTTGAAGTGAAAAGCTGCTTAAGATTATGTAAGTTGGGCATAATCAGATCAAAGGAACGCCTACCTCCCCTACAAATTTCCAAAAATTAAATATTCCTTTAATTACGATAACTTTCGAAAAAATGATACTAGCAAGTTGAAAATTTGAGAGAATGTTGCTAATAAGACCTACTTTGTTGGTATTGAAAATGGGCAAGATCCGACTCAAGTAACCCCCACCTCCCCTACAAATGAAACTTCAAATAAGCGATAACTTTTGATAGAATGAAGCCAGCAACTTGAAATTTTGGTAAAATGTTGAAAGTGAGATTGATTTAGTTGGCATTAAAGATGGGTAAGATCCGACCTAAGGAACCCCTACCTCCCCTAAAAATGAAACTTAAAATAAGCGATAACTTACGACAAAATAAAGCTAGCGACTTGAAATTTTGGTCAAATGTTTGTAGTATGATCCAGCCGACTAATATTGAAAATACGTAAAATCCGACCATCGAAACCCCTACTTCCCCTACAAAAGAAACTTCAAATAAGCGATAACTTTCGATAGAATGAAGCTAGAGACTTGAAATTTTGTTTAAATGTTTCTAGGGTGATCTAATTGGTTGACGGAAATGCTGGGCAAGATCCGACTCAAGGAACCCCTACCTCCCCTACAAGTGAAACTTCAAATAAGCGTTAATTTTCGATAGAATGAAGCTAGCGACTTGAAAAATTGGATAAATATTTGTAGAATGGGTTAGTTAATTGATTTTGAGAATGGTCAAGATCCCACTGAATGAGTGCCAACCTCCCCTATGAACTGGCCATATAAGAGACCCACTTTTAATGCATATGGTCGTTGCCAATTGGGACTTTTGGTATCACCACTAGGTCTGTACAAGTCTAGGGTATATACGCTTCGGCCTGGTTCTTGTTCTCGTTGTTCTTGTTGTTCTTTGACAGGGCTACAGCCTTGTTGGGAGCGTATCGCAATCTGCTTTATTTTCTCAAAGATTGACTGTGTCCGAAGGGTGTGCATAGGCTATCATTTGCTCTAATCCGTGCAGTAGATAAAAAGATACATCCAAAAATGTGAAATTTTATAGAGTTTCTCGCCTAAGTCTTTTCATTGATTTCAAAGGAAAAATTTTTCAGGCAGTCCGTGGCTCAACTTAATTTGGTACATAGCTTCCTTTGGTTATTATAAGTACCACACGGTTACTTTGGTGGTGCTGGAGATGTGCGTCAAGACAAAAGGACTCTTCTAATAATGAAATTAAACAAAAACCAAAGCTGGTAGGTATGGGCATATTCTGAATCGTGGTAATGAGACCAATGCACTGCAGTTCTGTTAAAGACATGTTCAATCCTTCGGTTGGGACTGATGGCATATTTTGGAAAGGAAAAAGGACATTCTTGGAAAAGAAGTGATATCAAGGCAATTTTGAGCCCTTTGGACTGAAAAAATTGAAGCTGCCTTCGCTTCCTTGCAAAGAGTACCATAGGGTATCATACGACTGGGGATCGTGGTGCGAATGCACTAGAGTACTGTTTATGGTGTTTGGGTCCTTTAGTTAGGAAAGGACCATCTTCTTAAGTATGAAATTAAACAAAAACCAAATCTAGAAAATATCAGTTTCGACTTGAGGAACATATAGGATATAAATAATTCAACGGACATAATGGGCCGAAAGACGTAATTTCATCGAAGCAACTGACAAACGATGCCATAGGCACATTTATTCAATGATGTCCACCTAAATTATTAGTTCCTTGGGGTAACACTTAAGCAAATCATATACAATTTAAAAGCAAATGGATGAAAGTGAAATGTATTTAAATGGGACTGGGCTAAAGTGCCGATGAATTCATCGCTCTTTTTGTATCATTCAGACAGCCCAGCCCGACACATATTCTGATCTACCGACTTTATTTCAAGTTTAAGTAAACTGGAGTTCGGTGTGGCAATGTAGAACCATGGCTCGGACAATTCCAAACCCACAGATTGGTAAAACTTATAGAGAAAAAAGGTTCTGTAAAATGGATGCTGAGAATCTGTGGAGTTAAAATTTGGTATTAATTGCAGCAAATTCTTTCGGGTGTTCTTTTACGTATTAAAAGAACCTATACGTCGGTAATCAGTAGTACATAACGATAAATTTTAAACATTCTGAAGGAGTTTTGGAATTCATATCCGGGTTCTTCCTCCATAAAATGCAAAAAGAGGTGATATCTCCCAAAAACAACTCTGTTGTAAAAAATTTGCCGCCAAAAAAAAAACTCATCAGCCGCAAAAAGAATTGATATGAACATAACTCCGCCAAAGTACTCGTAGCTTTGCGCCTCACTCTAGGGTAATTTCTTTTAACTCTGTTTGGCGGGGAGCTTGCTTAAAATGAAAACAGATAAGTAGGAAGATCTGAAAAACATGGAATGGTTTTATTAAATTGAAAAATTAACTTCATTAAACAAAAGCTTCTCAATAAAACGGAAAGTGGAATTGATTAAAGAGAAGAACGGAGTAGAAACTATGTATTAGTCGGTGTTTTTCTTTTGTGCAGTGCAGATCAAGTGCAGAACAACAATCATTAGCATTACAATCCAAGCTCAATCCAGAGCAATTTTGTAAGTGTGACGCTTGAAATTCTTGATCTGCTCTGATCTGTGCTGCGCACACAATACCGATGTTGTCCATTGATCACCTCTGATCTGAAGTGCATCTCTAGTCTTTTATAGTATAAGGGAGGGAGCTTTATAAAGTAAACCGGGTGAGAAGACAGTAAGTACTTGGCATCAAAGCTTAAGCTCACAAAGCTCCCCGCCAACCAGCGTTAAAAGAAATTAATTAATTTAATCAGGGTTCAATATGCATACCCTAGAGCGAGGCGCAAAACTACGAGTACTTTGGCAAAGTTATGTTCATATCAATCCTCTCTGCGGCTGATGAGTTTTTTTTTTTTTTGGCGGGAAATTTTTTACAACAGAGTTGTTTTTGGGAGATTCAACTATCTGTCGTCAAGAGGAATTCAGTGTTGAAAACTTTGACACTTTTCAGGCGTTCATTAGATGAACGTGGAAAACCATGGACAACAACCGAAAATGAAATAAACTCATCCATGTTGGCTATCTTCAATGGTAATCGACCCAAGGATGACCCAAAATTATATAGGCCAATAAGTTTGATATCCTATCTTTCCTTAATGCGAAACAACCAGCAACCATCTCCTTGTCAACTTTCCGCTGCACCATAAACAGTTCGCTTACCAGTTGTAACAGACGGTTTTTGGCGGACATCCGAAAATGCCCGTGGGGACAGAGCCTAAGGTAGCATCATGACCGTGAAGGTCGGGCCGTGCCATCTGGCAAAGAGAAAGGCTCCTCAACGAGCTAAGCCGAGGCCTATGCTTGCTGTAGCTCAGTTCGGGGGACATGGGCGAGGTTTTCGCCGCTCGTTGCCCCTGTCCTTTACGTATTAATAAAAATCCATAGGCCTGGGGAAGACAACACAAACAGGGGAAGCAAAAGTGGTGAATAGAAAAAAATGAGGCGATATGGATAAAATGGTTGGCGGACTGCTCAACTGCACTCGCGCTCGCATGGAGGTCCAAGTGTAATGGACCCCCGGCCTCTAGTTTCGTACCACCGACAGATCATTATTCATCAGGTGCTGCCATCGATCTGCGGAAGCAGCACAACCAGGATATAGTTCATTACAGGGCAGCTTCTTCGCCGAGGTCTGCGATGGAGAATAAGCTAAGGACAGAGTGTGCTGCTAAAAAAAGCGAACTGGTCACTGGAGTCAGCCGGCAATCATTGTAGAGGAGAAAAATTAAATACTACATTTCCCCATTATTCAGATGATCAAAAGAGTTCAGAGAATTACGACGATAGCGCAACACTGCATTCCATGCAATAATTCACTCATTATCTCTGAAAACTGCTGAGCATCTCAACAATAAAAACAATTGCAATAATGTTATCAAATATATCATTGAAGTGAAAAGACAATCCTGGCAACAGAAAGGTACCCAGGGCTTCTCCGCGCTTTGTCGGAACACCGAAGCTGCTTCAAATGCCGGCAATTCAAAGCATTTGTCGAGGCCTTATGTACGTGGCTAAACCACAAAAGACAAACACAACACCAGGAATGCTTTGTTGAACTTAAACTATAGGTAGGATGAGGTACTACAGAGGAAAGCACAGCTACTTGAGGGGAAAATACATAAAGTAAAAATGGCTAAGTCCTAAGACTTAGAGCAAGCAACCTTAATGTGCTTGTGGAGATATATATCGGTAAAGGGCTAAAAAGGAACCTGACGAGGTCCTTTTCAGTCTTATACTGTACCAGAAATGGGCCCCACGTTGGGCGCCAAATATGTAACGGACGGTTTGGTGGACATCCGAAGACACCCGTGGGGAAGGAGTCTTAGGTAACATAATTACCGTGAAGGTCGGGCCTCGCCATCTGGCGAAGAAAAAGGCCCCTCAACGAACTAAGCAGCGGCCTATACTTGCTGTAGCTCAGTTCGGGAGACATGGGCGGGGTTTTCGCAGCTCCTTTACGTATTAATAAAAACTCATAGGCCTGGGGAAAACAAAAATGGGGGAATAAAAAAAGTGAGGATGGAATGGTTGGCGGACGGCTCACTTGCCCTTGCATCGGGGTCCAGGCGTAATGGGACCCTCGGCCTCCGGTTTCGTACCACCGACAGATCCTTACTCATCAGGCGCTGCCATAGATCTGCCGGTGGAAGCAGCACTACCAGGATATAGTTCATTACAGGTGGTTCATTGCACAGTCGGGCAAATCGACTGAGACTCCTCTCCACTCTTTAGTGGAATGAATTGAATCAGCAGAGGAGACTGCCATATGTGTCTTTCTTAATTTCTAAGGAGTCTTTGACAACACATTCTCCTCTTCCATCGACTCTGCGCTAAGAGCACAGGCAACTGACGACACCACCGCAATCTGGCTAAAGAGAATGTTATTATCCAAACCGATCATCACTTAGATTGGGGTCTGCACTTTAACAGCAAATGTCGCTGAGGGCTGTGCATAAGGAGGCGTACTATCTCCTATATATCCTATGGTGGATCTTAGTAGACAGCTTGATGTGAAAACTTGCCGCCAGGGGGTATTCAACACAACGATATGCTGATGACCTACTAATAATCGTTTCGGAAAAGTTTGAAGAAGTCCTAACGGATATTCTCCAGTCATGCATTGGCGGCCGAACTAGAATACTCGCATCAAAAATGCAATTAACAAAGCCACACGCATAATGTAGGCTTGCGAAAGTTTCTTTGGACGAACATGGGGGATGGTCGAGTGGATATACTGCATGTTGGTGCGGCCCACAGTCACATATACTGCGTTGGTATGGTGGCACAAGGCACAACAAAGCTCAGTCATACTCAAATTCAACAACTTACAACGCCTTGCCTATCTCGAGATAACTGAGGCTATGCGTAAATGTCCAACGTCGCTCATTGGTTTAACGCCGTTGCATATCTTCATCAAAGAAAAAGCAGCGCTCGATGCTGTTAGGGCACATCTAATTTCTGAAGTATGCGGTAGTGATATTGGTCACATAAGCATTTTGAAACAGATTCCTAGCTTACAGATCTGCGTTAGATCAGATTATATGTCTAGTTATGCTTCGGCAATATATGCTTAGCCTTCATCCCAGACCGCACAGAATGGGAGAGTGGCAATCGCTGCCCAGACCCCAGGTGTATCATGTCGTACACTGATGGGTCTAAGACGGAACAGGGAGTAGGTGCTGGCACATTTGGTTCCAACACCAAGATTTCAATCGGTTTCAATTGGTACCTGACCCAGCATTTTCCAAGCCGAGATCCATGCCATTGTCAGCGTAATCTTGGAAAAGAAACCTCGCAGCGCAAACCTTGGTAAATGCTCTGATAGCCAGGCGGTCATTAAAGCTCTCTCTTTGCATATAATATTTTCTGGATTGGTGAAAAAGTGTCGTCAAATTCTCTCCAATGTCTGGCGACCGATAACCCGAATCTTTCTTAATTGGGTCCCGGGTTACGGGAAATGAAACAACGGATGAACTTGTCAGACAGGGTTCAGGGTGCCTATCATTAGGGGCAGCAGCCTGAATCATTGCTATCTATCTATCTATCCTCTAATCAGCCCTTAACGTAGTACAAACAAGTACTTCTGGTAGATTCCGTAAAATACATCGGTGCTACGCATCACTGGAAACTACTGTGAACGGAGCACCTGAGGACTATTTCGGTTAAGGCCACCAAGGCTATCTGGATCAGTAAACAGATAGAGGGACAGACAGTAGTAGGGAAAACCAGGGAAATCTTCCCTCAAATAGTTCTTTGGATCTATAAGGCGATCGTCCGACCCATAATTGACTATCGGACTGTAATTTGGTAGTAGGAGTCATGTACTAGGGAGGAAAAGTTACACCAAGCAAAATTCAGAGGCTAGCCTGCCTAACAGTAATGGGTGCTATTCGTAGCTGCCCTACCGCCCTCTTGAGGGACTAGTCGATCTTCCTCCGCTTCACATCCATCTAAAAGCGGAGGCTAAACAAGCTATAGCGAGGCTTGAAGTCAATCAAACCTCTCTTAAATTAAACTTAGAGGAGAGAAAATGGCTCCTTGAAGACAATGAGCTGAGTATACCATCCGACTATATAACAAGGGAGTTACGATTCAACCCACTCTTCTCTACGGAGATTTGGTAGAGATAGGAATGGAATAGGAGGCTCTCTCCAATTATGGTCAGCTGGTTTACTGGTGGCTCCAATACTGATGAGGGTACGGGAGCAGAAATTGCAGGCCTCTCTACAAGATTATCTATTTCCATGGGGAAGCATCGAACGGTCGGCCTTCCAAGCCGAAATTCATGCAATTCGAACTTGTGTCAATACTTGTATTGAATCTTATTACCACAGAAAAAACATTGCAATCTTTACAGACAGTCAAGCTGCTGTCAAGGCTCTCAAAAGCCCTTACAGATATCTAAATAAGTACTTGACTGCTAGTACGAGGTTTTACAGAGATCACCATATACTGGATCCCTGGTCATGTCAGTATCTTGGGCAACGAGATTGCCGAAGAGTTCATTGTCCCAGGGCCCTTTTATGGTATCCCCCTATGCAGGATTAAGAACCATATTTGGGAACAGGAGTGACTAGACACTGGCGCATACTGGGAAAATCTCCCAGGCGTGAGACAGTCTAAGCTGTTCATACCAGGCCACTCACGCAAGCGCACCCTAGAACTACTAAATCTGAGTAGGAACAGGACTAGAATCAAGTGCGGCCTTCTCACAAGGGCATTCGATCCTGAGGCACCACCTGTACAAAATGGGCTTTGTCTCTGATTCCAGCTGTCGCTTCTGCGAGGTTGATGATGAGACCTTCCAGTACATCCTCTGCGGGTGTGAGGCCCTTTGCCGTTGTTACCTAGAATGGTTCGGTGATCCCTTTCCTAGTCTGGACGAGATCGCTTCACTCGAACACATGCAATTTAGTAGGTTTTGCTGTCCGAATCAAACTTTATCACCAACCTTAAAGCTGCACAGAACTTCTGGACTACAACACAATACACCTCCCACTTGATCGTGGTGCTCGTGCGTCGTGGGCCCCCCTCCTTATCTATCTATCTATTATGAGTTTTCGTTTTCAACATACATATAAATCCATGTTGAATAGAGTGTTGAAATGAATGTTGAACAAGTGTGGACGTAGCTCATTTCATCAGGAGTCAGTCGTTAAGAGTCAGTTTCTCGTTACGGCTTAAGCAAAATCTTATCTACAATAGATGTAGGACTTTTCGCTTACAATTTCACAAGAAAAACAACCTCTTGGCAACAAAATATACTAACATTGATTTCTTTCTATTTTTATAGTCAAAACCGTGGACTCTCTTGGTAATCATCTAAACGGTCTTCTGCGTGATGCTGAAAATCGAATTCACGACTTAAGCTCGGCAGACGATATACCACAAACACCATTTAGTACAAGAGCTTCGTTTTCTAGTATAATTGGTAAGTAAAATTCATTATATGTATTTATCTGAATAATTTGGCATGTTTGCAATAAACTTGGTTCTTATACTGCACAAAATAAATAAATAAATAAGTGATACTCCTAGGATGCGTAGGGTGGAAATTTTGAATTTTGGACATACGGTCTTGTTTAAGTTGTAATCAACAACCGTCGCGCAACGATGAGAATGAGTCCTATGTTCTGATTCGCCCAAGTCTCAAGACCGCGACCGCCGCCAGCAACAAATTAGTAACGAGCAACCATCAGCCATTTCGCAGTAACAAGTCGCCTGAAATGAGTAACTGTCACCGATATCGTTCCCCATGTCACAGTCACACACAAGTGCGCCTTGTGACCTTACTGAAGTAACTGAAGCCACAGCGGTGACTGAAGTAACGCAGTGACTAAAGTAACGCAGTGACTAAAGTAACGCAGTGACTAAAGTAACGCAGTAACTAAAGTAACGCAGTGACTAAAGTAACGCAGTGACTAAAGTAACGCAGTGACTAAAGTAACGCAGTGACTAAAGTAACGCAGTGACTAAAGTAACGCAGTGACTAAAGTAACGCAGTGACTAAAGTAACGCAGTGACTAAAGTAACGCAGTGACTAAAGTAACGCAGTGACTAAAGTAACGCAGTGACTAAAGTAACGCAGTGACTAAAGTAACGCAGTGACTAAAGTAACGCGGTGACTGAAGTAACGCATTGACTAAAGTAACGCAGTGACTAAAGTAACGCAGTGACTAAAGTAACGCAGTGACTAAAGTAACGCGGTGACTGAAGTAACGCGGTGACTGAAGTAACGCATTGACTAAAGTAATGCAGTGACTAAAGTAACGCAGTGACTAAAGTTACGCAGTGACTAAAGTAACGCAGTGACTAAAGTACAAGTCGCACTTGTGATTGTGACACGGGGAACGATATCGCTGACGGTTACTTGTTCCTGACGATTTGTGACTGTGACTTAGGGAACGGAATAGCTGATCATTCACGGCTTAGGAGATACACAGGCTTCGGAAGGAAAGAAATGAAGGATAGATCTGCAGAGATATTTATTTGATTTAATAGATGAAGAAATGCCAACACCACAGGCGGAGCAACGTGAAGTCGCAGAGTAGTATGCCAGGGCAAGGAAAAAGAAAAGCCAGACCGAAGCATGTATACCCTAGACTTGTACAGACCTAGTGGTGATACCAAAACTACCAATTGGCAACGACCATTTGCATTGAAAGTGAATTTCCAATATGACCAGTTTATAGGCACTAATTCAGGAGGATGTTGACCATTCTCAAAATCAATTAACTAACCCATTTTACAAATATTTGTCGAATCTTTCAAGTCGCTAGCTTCATTCTATCTAAAGTTATTGCTTATTTGAAGTCTCACTTGTAGGGGTAGGTTTCTTTTGTCGAATCTTGCGCATTTTTAATAACAACCAACTAGATCCCAGTACACACTTAGCTTCATTTTATCGAAAGCTATCGGTTATTTGAAGTCTCATTTTTAGGGGAGGTAGGGGTTCCTTGTGTCAGATCTTGCCCATCACTGCCACCAACCAATTAGATTATGATATGATCATTTAAGCAAAATCTCAAATCTCTAGCTTCATTCTATCGAAAGTTATCGCTTATTTGAAGTTTCATTTGTAGGGGAAGTAGGGGTTTGGTTGGCCGCATTTTTTGTATTTTCAATATCAGCCAGCTGAATCCTACTAGAAACATATAACCAAAATTTCAAGTGGCTAGCTTTATTTTATCGTAAGTTATCGCTTATTTTAAGTTTCATTTGTAGGGGAGGTAGGGGCTCCTTGGGTCGGATCTGGCCTACCTTTCATACCAACTAACTCAATCTTATTTTAAACATTTGACCAAAATTTCAAGTTGCTGGCTCCATTCTACCAAAAATTATCGCTTATTTGAAGTTCCATTTGTAGGGGTTGCTTACGTCAGATCTTTGCCCATTTTCAAGTAGATCTTACTGATATCATTCTACCAAATTTTCAACTTGCTAGTGTCATTCCATCGAAAGTTATCGTAATTAAAGGAATTTTAATTTTTTTTAATTTGTAGGAGAGGTAGGCGTTCCTCTGATCTAATTATACCTAACTTACTAAAACTTAAGCAGCTTCTCACCTCAGGGTTACATGCCAAAAATCAAGTGTCTATGTCAATTGGTTCAAGAGTTATAGACAAATGAGGTGAAAAGTAGGGTAGTACGGGGCTCTTTGTAAGAAAATTACCGTTAGTTTTCAACTGATCAATTTTATTTTTCCAGGAGAGTATAAGATTACTCTCACAAGCAATCTACCAAAGCTAGAGCTTTTCATGTTTATTTATTCGGGTGTTATATAGGTAGATACATTTAATTATTTTACATGTGTAGGGAAGGTAGGTGTTCTCTTGGCCTGATCATGCCCATTTTCAATACCATCCAACTAGATCACACTGCCAACATTTGTCCAAAATTTCAATTTAGCTTCATTCTATCGAAAGTTATCGTGCGAACGGACAGACAGACAGACATGGCTTAATCGAATCAGGAGGTGACCCTGATCATTTATATATATATACATTCCTATGCCTCCGGAGGAGGCTCCGGAGGTGTCACATACAAAAACAATATACACTATACTAAAAGTCTAGGGTATAAAAAGATGAAGAAATTGTCGATGGACTTGTTTGGTAGAAAGTTTACGTTTAATCTTGCTGGAACAAACCAGGAGGGACTTTTTCGGGTCGATGATTGCCAGAGATAGGGTAAATCCGCAGACCTAGGTTTTTGGATTCAGATTATGGGCCTTACCGGATTAGGTGCAATCCGATCCTCAAAATTTGCAGTTCATTCCATGACTGGTGACTTGAGAATTGAGAACAAAACATATTCTTTATGCATGATGATATTCAATCTGGTGTATAACCGAAAGTGCTGGTATTAGTGCCTGCTACATATATACGAATAATCAGGAACATTAACTTAACCGGTAACTAGGAACTGTTACTCGCCAGTCTGTCACTGTTGGAACTTTTACTTGCCAGTCACAGTCATTGTTGCCACGCCGAGACAGAGACTGCTTACGTCGAATTTCAGTCACAATTAACAATGAAAATCATTTGTTCCGGGATTACTGGAATACCGTTGCTAGTAACATATGCTATTCTGGTATGTGAAACAGTCGGCGAGTGCTTGATATACTTTTGCTTATGAGAAGGAGTTCATGTTTCTAGGATACCGATCTGCTTTACTTTACTTCTGTCAAAAATATTGCCGGTCCTCATTCCATATCACATGTAATTGAAAAGAAAGTCAGTTTTTGGCCAGACCCCACGTGAGTACTGTAAAAGACAGGTAAAACATGGGACATAGATTTCGTATTGGAAATTTGGGCTTTTATTGGGTGTACAACTTTGCTTCCGCCGTTTTCTCCTGGAATTAAAAGCTTAATTGTCAAAAAGTACTTATAGATGTATTATAGTATTTCTCAGTTGAGTTAATCCGTATCCCAAATAAAAAAATCCCTATCCCAAATGAAAAAACTCCTTCCCAAATGAATTAAACTTTTTCCCAATATAATTAAACTATTTCCCGATTGAATTCAAACAGAGAGAATTTGTTTGTAGCTTCCGATATATTTATTTAAAACTAACTTACCGATGAAATATCTTGAAGGATCACTGAAAATCTATAAACCAAACGTTCGTGGGTTCCAGTGATTTCGGATATTTTGAAATTTGAAAAAAAAAAAAAAATCTGCGGGCAGAGTTTCCACCATTTGAGTACGTCAGTACGTGCTCTGTTTTACTGGATCTACAATCAATCCTAATAGTCACTGGAAGGATGCAAAAAAGGTAAAAAGGGGTATTTTTTTGTTCGTGGATAGGCGTGTGGGGTGTCATCATATCATATCGGAAGCTACATATAAATTCACTCTGAATTCAATCGGGAAATAGTTTAATTATATTGGTAAAAAGTTTAATTCATTTGGGAAGGAGTTTTTTTCATTTGGGATAGGTATTTTTTCATTTGGGATAGGGATTTTTTCATTTGGGATACGGATTAACTCAACTGGGAAATACTATATTCAAAGTACTGTCCATCGCTAGCGACAACTTTCGCCCATTTCTCCGGCAATTTTCGGATTCCATCTCGGAAAAAGGAGGCGTCTTTCGACGCGATCCATGATCCATTTTTCGACTTCTTCGTACGAACGAAAATTCTGATTAGTCAGGCCGTGCGCCATGGAACGAAACAGATGGTAGTCGGAAGGCGCGATGTCTGGGGAGTACGACGGGTAGGGCAAGACTTCCCATTTCAGGGTTTCCAAGAATGTCTTGACCACTTTTGCGACGTGTGGCCGAGCATTGTCATGCTGGAGGATGACTTTGTCGTGTCTATCTTGGTACTGTGGTCGTTTTTCCTTTAATGCTCGACTTAAACCATCAATTGCGTTCAATACCGATCTCCTGTGATAGTTTCATTCGGTTTCAGTAGCTCGTAGTATGTCACACCGAGCTGGTCCCACAAAATGCAAAGTATAACCTTGGCGCCGTGAATATTCGGTTTTGCCGTCGACGTTGAGGCATGTCCGGGCAATCCCCATGACTTTCTGTGCTTGGGATTATCGTAACGGGCCCATTTTCCGTCGCCAATTACGATGCGATATAGAAATCCCTTCCGATTCTGCCTTTGAAGCAGTTGTTCGCATGCAAATAAACGCCGTTAATATCTCTCGGTTTTAACTCGTACGGAACCCAATTTCCTTGTTTCTGAATCATGCCCATGGCCTTGAGTCGTTTCGAGATGGCTTACTGAGTCACTCCCAGTGATTCAGCTAATTCTTCTTGCGTTTGGCACGAATTTTCATCGAGCAATGCTTCCAATTCGTCGTCTTTGAAAATGTTTTCTCTCCCACCACCATGCTTGTCCTCGACAATTGAAATCGCCACTTTTAAAACGTTAAAACCACTCATGACTTGTTCTGTCACTCAGAGCAACCTCACCGTAAGTATCTTAGAGCATTCAATGAGCCTCAGCTGCAGTTTTTTTTTTTTCAAATGGAAGCAGAAGATCAAAACTTCCCGCAAATGACCAGAACTCGAAAACAGACATTTTGAATCGCGAATCTTATTAAAAATGCGAACAACTTTTACTAATGCGGGGATGTCGATACGTTCACAGACGTCCAAACTCACTTTCTGATACTTTTGAAATACGTATTTTGACCAGTCCTCACCGATGCAGCCGTCTGTCGGAAAACGGCGGAAGCAAAGTATCATAATATGTCGAGATCCATGTCATTAAGGCATGTGCCAGGGAACTTCTGGCTCAATTCCTTCATGGTGGCTGCATCTGTACTGAGTTAGATGGCCATTAGGACGCTATAATCTAGGTTACGTTAGGTTAGAGGGGTTGCCATAAATTGTCACAGCTCACTTAGACCGCAAATGGGTCCGTTGTGACACCCACGGTCTCTATCAACCTGCATTGAACCAGCCGAAACTGACAATGAAACGAAATATGACATCCATATCATTCAGGTCATCCAAATATCTGAGGAAGAAAAACTCAAAAATCTCTTTCCTCCTTACGGCTAAGGAAGGACAGGCACAAAGAAGATGGGAAGTACTTTCCTCCTCATCTTCGTCATCACAACTTCTACTAAAGTCATTGTAAGGAACTTCGGGCGTGCTCGTTACTCCCGCTGCATTCAATTTTGGTCGCTTAAGGGAATGCATGCTTTCAAACTTGACATTTCGCTGCCACTGCTGCTGCATTCTGTGCTCAATCTGGTTCGGGCATAATGCCGGGCGACCAGTAGCGCAGTGCGTTTAGGCATCAGTCTCATGTTTGACTATCGGCGCTTCAGGTTCGAATCCCGTCCACGACGACGTTCGTGGCCATGGAGGTTCAGGGGGTGCATGCTGGCAACTACATTCTCCGAAACCAGTTTATGCCAACGAAACGTCAACTAGGCTACATGGAACAGTTGACGCGCTATGCCCCACAAGGGGTTAGGGCACTTGAGTATAATGCCCAAAGGTACAGACGTAGAATGGAATAGAACAAGCGGCAGAATTCCGCAAAGAAATTCTGCGGATCTTTTTTACTGCATTATTATATTTTGAGCGTTGCATAGCTAATGTTTAATTTAGTTTCCCGGATAGACTGGCAGTTTAACCAAACATTGGGAAAACGGGCCTATGTGTGCTTGCTTATTATTCATAATTGGTGGTTATAAAATTGACTGGTTGATGATTTTTCTATAAGCTACACCACTTAAGCCCCAGCTGAGGACATTGCCCTATCATTACTCTCATCCCTAACATTCACATCACTTTCCACTTTAGATCTTTTCCAGAATTTAGATATACAAAAAATTCACAAGTAGGTCCTCTTCCAAAAATCCTATTAGAACCATTTTTAACCACACACCTGCCCATGATGAACAAAAATAAAATCAATACATACTCGCATTAGGGAGCCTCACCATAGGGTGGTCGCATTGACAGAACCAAAATAGAAAATTGGGTAACATGCTGAACATATTCATGTGTTTATGTTGGCTCGTTGAAAATGTCCCAGACAGATGTGGCCAGGAAATGTCCTGCAAAGAAACCGCCATGACCACGGGGACGAAAGTTTTGGCCTTTTCATTTATTCATATTTTGATTGCATCGAAACCCATTCATTAGTCAAACATGAAAGCCCGTCGTTGATAGGCATTCGGACTCAATTACGAATCCCATTGAATATCCTGGTTTACCAGTTTTACCGCTTCTGAAAGTTAACGAATACTTCAGTCGAAACCCCATGGGCGATTGGCATGGGGTCTCATTGGAAGCGTAATGTAATGCTTCGTCATTTGTCATAGTTATGCATAAAAAATGACAGTCGCGCCGAGTCCGCAGGAGAATTCATTTTTCGCAATTCATCTTCTCTCATCAATTTGCAGGATTTCGTTGACTGAATTTGGTTTTCATCAAAGGACATTGATGACCACAAATTATGGATGACATAAAAAACGCGAGAAACAATGGTGTGAATTCACTCTTCCAGCTAGTAGCTTGCTCGCCTCCACCAGAAGCGTGAAATATTCGATTGGATGTATCTGTGTAGCTTCGCTTATTAAAGGAACTGGAATGGTGGCTGGATCCTTTTTTGTCATTGTGTCCTCTGTTCTATACAATAAATTGTTGCGGAATTCAATTTGAAATGGCAAAATGACAATATTGAATTTTGTTTATCGAATTGGTATTGAATATTAGATACTAGATAGAGCTGATTTGGAATAAATTTGTGGGGGAAACATTGGGAACGGTGACTTATTGTTTTCGGATGGACCCTTTGATTCGGAAAATTGCACATTCAATTGCATTAGATTATTTCAGATGCGATCTGTGGAAAAAGGGAGTATAATTTATTGACAAAAGTGGATTCAGTAAGGTCTAATTTTGACAAATTAATAGGACTTCTAAGTACCTCACTCCACCATTATTAGTGCCGTAGAATAAAACGTTAATTAAAATATTATTATGACGCTACAGCCCGACGTCGGGCCTTGTCAGCTGAGGATAAGGTGCTTAGTAATGACATTTTTGCCGGTATTTCTTCAGCTTTCTATAACGACCACTAAATTTGGAGGTAATATTTTATCTAATTTCCATACATCCTTGGATGCGCCTATCAATGTTAGTTGTGTTGTGAGTATTATCATATAAGCTCAAGCTATGCACTCAAATTATGGGAACTCTGACAAAAAGCAGCTTTTTTCCTGATGTCAGGAAAGCTCACGTTGTTTGCCGAAAAATTTGTTAACCCACACACTACCGAGCATTCACACAGAATGAGTTTCATAAATTTCTCCCATACAGGCGATACTTCGCCTGATGGTGATGGTCAAAATCAATAGAACATGCTGAGACTCATTACCACTGTTCTATTAATTTCGACGTGGTTCAATGGTGACTCGTGACCAAAAAGGCTGTCGTGTGAGGCAAACTTAATAAGTGCTGCCACGAGTCAGCGTACCCATTTTTTTTCGCTCTTGCGAATAATTGTTACGTCATGTAGTTGGGCAATACCATTATTTGCACGTGCAACAGCTCACCTCGCGAGAACAGAGCTAAACCGCGAGTCAGTTGGAGAGGATTCTTTCACTTCGATTGCTCTTCGGTCCTCACAGCCAAACCTTTCTTTTCAACCTCGTTTCTTCAAAATAAAGTGGCACCCAATGTGGCACTCGTGGTTCCATTATTCATATCGCCCTTCTTATTAACGATTGCTTGAAGTCTCCGGCCTCTGAGCTTTTTATATGCAATTATACCCGGAAGCCCTCAATGTAAAGAAACGGTTGCCACTGCAATTTGTGAAGACGAACTATCCACTGAAAAATATTCGAAACTTCTATCTTTTCCGCGGTTTGTTACCTTTTGTTTGAATATAATGACCACCATTCACTCCAAATGCCTAAACACGTCTAGGTTAGGTTTATGAGCTGCTATTACAACATCAACACCACGACGCACATCGACCACGAGTGGATTCGTTCCGATACCACACAGTAGTGAAAAACTCTCAGCAGCCAACAGTAAACCGATTTAGCTGACCACCATCTGAAGTTTGCAGGTCCTTCAAGTCGGTGTCCCAAACATTGTCATAATGACAAATATATGCCAAAGCGGACACTTACAGAGCAGATGAGAAGTGCTCTCCTACTCCTCTTCACTGCCGATTATGCAGTGTCCAGCTATGACACCCATGGCGACTTATACAACTCCTATTCAACGACATAAATCAAACCTAGGTCACATCATCTTCATTACTAAACCCGTGAGGTTCCAATATTCCACTGATTCTGAGAGAGCGCCTCGGTTCTCCCCCGTCGAGTGACCTCAACAGCTCTGAGGTTACTGACAAAACAGCTATGACTTAAGTATCCAACATAAGTCGATGTTAAAGAAGTTGCCCAGTTTAGGGTTCTTACCGCTGCCTGGCTCTTCATATAAATGATGGCTTCTCTCGCTGATATAACGTTACGCCTCAGCCAAGAAATAGCTTCGTTGATCGCCGAAAGCTTCGCCTTGAAAACGTTACAATGGTCTATGAGATGGATAGATACGTCGAAAGTTGGTCCATCACGCAATGAGTCCGGAGTGGAATCCGACTATTGAAATTGGAATATTGAAGGTATGGAAGGGATGACTCAGTTGCTCAGAATTGTCGAATGTCCAGTGCTCAGTGTTGTCCAGAGGGCTGTTTCACGAGGACGGACGGCCGTGTAAGTAGCCATCTATTCGGCCAGGATATCAAGAGGGAGCAGGTTTAGCATCAAGAGCATCGATGGGATGCTGATAACGACGTTATCTGATCTATGTACCTTTCCTAGCACACTGTGATTTACCGCTGTATTAAGTGCGGCCTACCACACCACAGTAAGGGACGTATGACAGACGCATGGAGCCACCGCAAAACTTTAGCCTCCAGGCCCCAATTTCTGCCAGCTTGCTGACTGCAGTATAGAGCGATATTGACTTCACGTGCTCCTGGATGTTACCCTTTCAGCTAAGCCTCTTCTTGAAAATTATACCGACCAATTTCGTTCTATCAGTAAAGTCTAATCTTACACCCTCCAGCATAGGAGTTTCAACAGGTGATATCGCATACTTCTTTGTAAAAAGAATAAGTTCCGCCTTATTCGGACTAGGTTAGATCAGGTGCAGGGGCTGCGATGATAAGTCACAGCACACTTAGACCACAATATTGAAACCCGCCGGTGCTAGCAATAAAACGATTGAGCTTGGTAGCGCTAGCGTTGTTGAGATCTTCCAAGTCGCCACATACATACTGCAAGGCATTTTAATACTATCCCGAATTCCAGCATCATTGCCGGTTATCCCCTCACGCGAAGGCTAATCCGCTCAACAGTTGCCTGCAAATGTGACCGGGTATCCAGCAAAGTGTAATGTTGAAAAAGCCGCCCATTACCATGAGGGCTGTGCGACAGTTCACAACCGTTTTGGACCTAGTGAGAATCGACTCAAGTGAACGTACTACCTATATATTGCAGTTTGGATGTCCGTAAGAATAGTGATGTCCTTGGCAGTCATCACGGGACTTCCCAACTTGGTCAAAGTCTCCGAAATGCCAAAACCTCCACCTGGGGAACGCTATAGAAGTCAGGAAGATGAAATGATAAATTAATATCAAGCCCCTCCGAGTAAATTCCGGCCCCAACTCCATCGTGCGTCTTAGAGCCGTCCGTGTAGATGAATATGGACTTAGTCATTAATGGTACATTATCAGCCCAGAGATTCCTAGAGGGAATAAGACGGGTATAGCTCCGATCAAAAGCTTCTTTCGGAGAGGTGTAGGAGGTATCCAAAAGATCTAGATTGCGCAGAATAGATGCGTGCCCAGTACTCCTCACACGCCACTGGCAAGGCGTTGTACCGTGTTGGCCGCCAGTTGTTCGCCGAAAATATCCAGCGGGAACAAGTTGAGCAGTCCAATCCGGCCGACGTGGTTCCGAACGCCCCTGTTATGACCACCGTAGCCAGTCTTTGCCCCTTTCCCAGCAGCGGTAGCTCATTGTGTAGAGGCACCAGTCTCATGTCTGACTACCGTCGTTTCGGGTTCGAATCCCGTCCACGACGACGTTCGTGGCCATAGATATTTGTGTTGTCTGTGGTGCGGGTCGTAATAATGAGCCACAGCATCTCCCGACTTGTCGCAGGTAGGCAGCTAAATGAGGGAATAGGAGATGCATGCTGACAACTGTATTCTCTGAAACTAGTTTATGCCAACGAAACGTCAACTGGGCCACATAGAACAGACGAAATAGACAGTCGGACAAGTGCGCAGTGCTGTTAGTAACAACAACAAACATTTTTTTTAGACCTTTCCTTAAGGCTCTTTGACCACCGGCGCAACACGACTGCGATCCGACTTGAAAAGCTTTGTATGGGAGTCGCATTATAGTTGGACACGTGTTATTGCGCTGAACCTCGTCCATTGGTGCGACTGCAACGCAATCTTTGATCAACTTGAGAACAAACAATTCGAAAACGACTTGGCTGTCCAGTCGCGTGTCGACTCTCGTTCGACTTGGAGTCTTTTTGTTGTTGTTATTAGCCTCAGTCGTCCAATTTAGTACAATACGGAGATCACAGTGGCCAAATATCCCAAAAAGCTGGCCAAAAGTCAAAAAGTGAACTTTTTTATTTTTTTCCTAATTGGGGTTTTTGATTTCAGTTGTCAGAGTATCAGTTCCCAAACAACAGTTAGTCAATATAAGTTTCCATGTCGTTTGTACACTAGTTCAAAGTTGACCTTCATTCGCACCGGAAAAAATCTTTGGAAGAGTAGAAAAATTAAGGTAATTTCAAACTGGTGTATTAACTGTAAAAATCATTGAATTTACATCCTCCAAAATGTAAAATTTTCTTCGTGATGTGTATTATATGTTTTTCTAAAAAATAAGTAATCATGTCACGAATAAGTGATGAAAACGATATATGCGTGTACCCTTAAGAAATTAGCTTATTTTAAGTGAATCCAATTTTTAGAAAGGCTTTTAAAAAAAGTTCCACGAGGTTCCACTCTGATTCTTTAGCTTATACCCTTACCTTGGACATATTAAAAATTTAGCTGCCCACAAGTGCCCCTAAGAATTTTAGAAGGTCGTTAGTGGATCACTCTACCTTGCCCTGTGGGGCTAAATCACAAAAAAAAACGAAGTAAAGTCTCCTATTATGATCATATTAGGTTGGAAATAGTTACCTAGCGGTTGTTAGGGTAGCTGATTGCGAATTTGTTAAAATTATAACAAAATTGCGTGCAAAATGGCAACACTGTTTTCTTTAAATACGTTCAATCATGCTAAAAGCTAATATCCGTAAGTTTTTGGGAGTCGCTGATTTTGATTTGATTGAATTTGAAGTCAAACTTAAAAAAAAACGAAACCGGGGATCCAGAAAGGCAACACTTTTCCTCATAAATACGTCCAATCTTGGTGGAGGTTACAATCTGGGGATTTTTTGAGTCCCCATTTTTTTATAATTTTCATTTCAGATTCGCAATCAGCGACCTCAAAAACCCCGGATGGAGACTTAAAAAAATTTAACATATTTATTGAAAACAGTGTTGTCATTCTGGATCCGCGTTTTTTTTTTTTTTGCAATTTTGATTTCAGATTCATAATTAGCAGGCCCAAAAACCACTGACTAATAACTTTCAGTAGGATTGCACGTATTTGTATGTATGTACACATACACATACACACTGTATCCGATATTTTATTTTTTCACAATTTTGGTTTCAGATTCGCAGTCAGCGACCCCAAAAACTCTTAAATAGTAACTTTCAGGGAGATTGAATGTATTTTTTGAAAACAGTATTACCATTCTGGATTCGCTATTTTGGTTGTTGCAATTTTGATTTTAGATTCGTTATCAGCGACCCCGAAACCCCGGACAGTAACTTTCAATAATATTGAATGTATTTATACAAAACAATATTGCCACTCTAGACCCCCTGTTTCGTTTCATACAATTTTGACTTCAGATTCGCAATCAACTACCCCAAAAATCCCCGAGTACAGATGTTCAACTAAATATCTTAATGTTTTCTGCTTTTAGCCATTTTTTTTGGCCACTGTGAATACCGACTTTTCTTACTACAAAAATCACTAATCAACTTCTCTTGACCCCTTCCAGGTAACAGTGGACCATCAGTAACAGGCTGTGCGGGCACAGAAGCCGATAAACAAATCGGCTTGTGGGAACGACGTGTGAAAGGATTACGAAGAATGCTCCTCGGATGGGATCAAGCCCGTCCGCCAGACGAACCGAGTGCCATAACGGTCGACGTATCGGGCCAGAATTCTGTAGCCATAAGTATCCTTGAGCCACTTGACGGACCAATCGGAACGAAATTCAAAGGTAAATTGCAAATTAATTAAATGAAATTGAATCGGACTTGTCCTTTTAAATCAGATACGAAAAATATAATCCAGACACCAGACACTTTTCCAATAAATTTCATATCTGAGTTGATTCAATAAATCCGTGGGCACTCTATAAAGTCCTGTTTTTCCATCCGATGGACACATATGCCCGTAAAAGTGCTAATTGCAGCCTTTCATTGCGCATCAGCCAAGAAAGGATTAAATTGGTCATTATTGAACCCGTCGTGTGGATAATGATTTTTATTATTTTTTTTTTTTTTTTTATTAAATGTCGTCCCAATCTTTCATTCCCACTCTCTGTCGATTTCAGTTCAATGGTCATCAAAGGCGGACTTTAGCAACGTTATGGGCGAACGAGAGATCACCGAGTGGACGAGTTACCAGGGCGTTATGGGAGCCACTTGTCGCATCAATGACCTGACGCAAGGACGTCGCTACTTCTTTCGAGCGTGCTGCGGAAATGTCAAGGGTTGGGGACCATATCATATGGCTGTGCCATCAAGTGTTGTGCCATCAAGTAAGTTCGTACGATGATGATGTACTCGTATCTTTTTATCTGTCGGAAATGATGATGTTTTACGTATTTACGTGGTGGTGATTTACTGACATATCCTGCACAGAATATGACAGTCAATATCGGGCTTTAAATTATATGACCTATATGAAAAGGAAACGTCCGAGTGTAAAGAGCAAAATTTATAGAGAAAAATGAGGTCAATTTTTATTTATTAATTTTTTTTCCCTTTTTTTTATTGCCGAGCATAAGTTCGTATGTGGGAAGTCGTATGAAAAGCGACGCCACCGTCTAGCATATTTCATTTTCCCTTAGTCATATATAAGTAAAGTAGGCATCAACATTTTGTTCTCCATGCTGTTAGCCGTGTAAATCTATAAATATGGAAACTTCGCAAAATGTGGCATTCAGTGAATGTAGAAAAGACAAATACCTGCAAACTTTTCATCAGAGTTTCATAAACAAATACCATTTTCCCTACGTTAGTTCGATTTATGTTGATTTCAAGAAAGGATAACATTTTGGAAGTTTCGTTGAAATGATTTTCAATTCATCTCCATCAGAAGCAAATACCATATTTATAAAATTTTAACTTATGCACGACTTTCAGCTGCTATGTCTATCCAAGAGGTAATTTCGGAGATTGTTTAAGGTGCAAGGTGTTCATCAGAAGGTGTTTATGGGGAAGGGTCGGAAGTTCTCACGTGATTTCAAAACCAACCTGAACGGGAGAATAGGGGGTTCCTCAAAGGAAAAGCCGACACCTGGCGTCTATTTACTTTTTCATCTTTTCACCCTAGACCAGGGGTTGGCAGCCTTTTTAGGACAGTGGGCCTCTTTTAGAAGAAATATCTTTAGGCGGGCCGCATAATGAAAAAAAAACATAAAGTATCAGTGTTAAAAACAGACCTCAATTCTATTGCTAACACGACGCCAGACAAGCAATTTTGAAAATTAGAAGTATTGTCCGCCTGCAGATATTATGAGCAAAAAAGGACCCAAGTCAAAACATTTTTTTATTCTTGATTTGAATGGAATTTTATGCAGGATACTCATCTAAGTGGCAGTGCACAAAAAATCAAACCGAAATTCCATTGCCAACTGAAGTTCCATTTCCACGTGTACAAAATAATGAAAATTGATAATATGGAAAGCGCCGGCCGATGTTATTAAATCTGCGAATAAATGACTGTAGTCAAGTCGCTTGTAATGTTGTTTCGAACGAAATTTGATATATGTACGTAGAGTAGAAAACTCTTCAGCGGAGCCAAGTAGGTTGTTTTATTGTATTTTATTAGATTTTTTACATCTAATACAGGTTTACAATTTTAGAAGAGCTCTAGAACAAAATTTTGCGGTTTTGGAAATTTGAAAATACGATATACGATTTTTTGGGTTTGTCGTTTTCGATTGGGAACGAGACTGTCCCAAATAAAACTTTTTTCGAGCAACTGTCCCAAAAAATTTACCCTTAAAAAGATTTTTCCAAATCTCATTTCTATTTCAGAGTTGCTCTGACTTTTACTCACAACACAATCTATTGTAATTAAAGATTTCGTTTTATATTCGGTTGGATTTAGAATTGGATTGGAATTAGGGCAATTTGCGTCCCAATCGAAAATGACATTAGGTTCCAAAAATCAGGTCGAAACGAAGCTGGAGTCCGAAGCGTATATACCCTAGATGTAACATTTTCTTAACCAGTGTGGTATTAGACTGTGAAAGTCTACCAGACACTAAGTGTCAAGCACCCTACAGACCTAGTGGTGATAACCAAAAGTACCTATTGGTAACGACCATATGCATTAAAAGTGAGATTCGCAGTGGAGTTCGGCAGGGGTGCATCCTCTCACCGATCCTATTCCTCATTGTGATCGGCGATGTGTTGCATGCAGCCCTATCCGGACTCGACAGAGGAATTCAATGGACTCTGACATCTTATCTTCAACATCTTGACTACGCTGACGACATATGCCTACTCTCCCACAAAATCATGGATCTGTCCGCAATGGCGTTAGATCTCGAGAGGGAGGCAAGCAAGGTTGGGCTAAAGATTAATACCAACAAGACCAAGGTTCTTAGCCCGCCGTTGCGAAAAAGAAACCGGACACCTATTGCCATCAATATTAATGGGCAGCCTGTGGAGAAGGTGGACAACTTCGTCTACCTGGGTAGCGTTGTTGCCGAAAATGGTGGTACGGAGCAGGACATCGCTCGTCGTATCAACCAGGCTAAACGCGCATACGGCATGCTGTCCAAAATCTGGCAGGGCAGTTATCTCAGCATCAAGACCAAGCTGGGCCTGTTTCGCTCCCTGGTACTATCAGTGCTTTTGTATGGGAGCAGTACATGGAAAGTTTCCGTAGGAGTTACCAGAAAGCTGCAAGTTTTCGTCAACTCATGTCTTCGTCGAATTTTAAGAATTTTCTGGCCCGAAACAATGTCAAATGAAGAGCTAAGTCGGCGTACGGGTCAGATGCCAATCGACGAATTGATACGCAGGCGAAAATGGCAGTGGATAGGTCACACATTGCGGAAGAGTGATAACTGCATTGCTTTGCATGCCATGAAATGGAACCCCATTTCCAACCAAGGCCGCCCAAGAGGGGGTCCTCGAATCACATGGCGTCGATCTGTGGCAAAGGAGTGTCAGGTACTGGGTAAGTCTTTTGGGGAGTTGCGCCCCATTGCCCAGAACAGAGTACGATGGCGCGCAGGAGTAGTTGACGCGCTATGCCCCGCTAGGGGTTAAGGCAAAGTAGTAGAAGGATCCTGACCATTCTCAAAATCAACTATCTAACCAACACTACAAATATTTCTCGAATTTTTCAAGTAGCTTCATTCTATCGAAAGTTATCGTTATTTGAAGAGTCACTCGTAGGGAAAGTAGAGGTTTCTTTTGTCGAATCTTGCGCATTTTCAGTAACAACCAACTAGATCCTAGTACAAATATGTATTTGACCAAATTTTCAAGTCACTAGCTTCATTTCATCGAAAATTATCGCTTATTTTAAATTTCATTGGTAGGAGAGGTAGGGGTTCCTTGGGTGGGATCTGGTTCATCTTTAATACCAACTAACTAAAATAAATCCTACTTGTAACATTTGACCAAAATTTCAAGTCGCTGGCTTCATTCTATTCAAAGTTGCCACTTATTTGAAGATTCATTTGTAGGGGAGGTAGGGGTTCCTTGGGTTGGATCTTGCCCATTTTCAGTAACAACTAACTAAATCTTACTATCAACATCCGACCAAATTTTCAAGTTTCTAGCTTTATCCTGTCGAAAGTGATCGTAGCTCAATAATATTTCAATTTTCGACATTTGTAGGGGAGGTAGGCGTTCCTTTGGCCTGATTATGCTTACTAGAACTCAAGCAGCTTCTCATCTGAAGTTTACGTACCAAAAATCAGCTCCCTACGTCAATTGGTTTAAGAGTTATAGACAAACGCCCAGAAAAGTAGGGTAATGCGGAGCCCTTTGTAAGGAAAGTACCGTTATTTTCAAACTGATCGATCTCATTTTTAAAGGAAAGTACAGGATGACCATTTCAAGTCATCTGCTAAAGTTACAGTTTTCACGTTTATTCAATCGGGAGTTAGATACATACATTTAATTATTTTGAATACGTAGGGGAGGCAGGCGCTCTCTTAGCCGGATCACACCCATTTTCAATACCAACCAACTAGATCATACTACGAACATTTGACGATAATTTCAAGCCTCTAGCTTTATTCTATTGAAAGTTATCGTGCTAACGGACAGATGGCTCATAATTTTTATGGCACAGGCAAAATTTAAAAAAGTTTATGGTCCTCGACTACCTGCCACATTAATGTTAAGTTTCTTAAATTGTCTTGTAATTTTGCCATTAGTATACAAGTACGAGTACATAGTATACAAGCTACTAGTATACTGAGGAAGGGAGTAAGTTGCTCCCGAAATACATATATAGAATACATACATACATACATGTGTACTATATACAGGGTGTCCCAAACCCCAACGTCAACCCGGAAACCGGTGATAGGCCAAGTGGTGGCAGTTATCAGAAAAGTATTAAAAAAAGTCTCCATCAATTATTTTTTGACTTATAGACATTCAAAAAAGAATTTGAAAAATTCATACGCTGTGATGATTTTTTAAGTACTGTTATTACAAATTTTAATTTTTTTTAATTATTTTTTATGAAGCAACCCTGACTAACTGTTCTATAAATCACAATCTAAAAGTAAAAAATTACTGTATTGGTTTTAAATAAAATATGACTTTTTTCCCCAATTTTGTATTCAAAATTATCACTTATCCCAACTTCAACTGACTGCACTGTAAAAAAAAATATACCACGCGTTTTTGGCAAGTAACTGTAAAAGATGGCGCATTTTGTCCAGATTCAAAAATGGTACGACACTTCCTATATTATCTCTTAATTGAGGTGAAAAGAAGTAATAATCTCATTTAGGCAAAAGTGTAATTTATTGAACAAAAAAATTAATTTACAATTAAACGTTAGAACTTCAATTTACAACAAATGTTCAAAATGTTTGCCTTCAGCTGCAATGCAAGCATGACATCTTCTTAAAAAGGATCGAGTTATAAGCTGGGCGAATCTTCCGGAACTAATGGCTTCCGCAATTTTTCGGCGGAGTTCCTCCAAATTTTCTATTTCTTTCGTGTAAACCTTTTCTTTTACCGCTCCCCAGTAAGACAAATCGAGGGGATTTAGGTCAGGTGAACGTGCCGGCCACGAAATTGTACCAGATCCACCTCTCGGGATATTCTCGATCGAGGAACTCTCTTACTGTACGGGTATAATGCGCTGGGTAGCCATCGTGCTGATGACATATTTGCAGAAGTACTGAGTGGCACGTCTTCCAATAAATTGGGTAAGTGATTCATTAAAAAATCTAAATATGTCTTGGCACTTAAGTTCTCCGAAAGCTCGAATGGTCCAATAATTTGGCCATTTAAAATTCCAGTCCACATGTTCACTTTAAAGCGATGCTGCGCTCTATTTTGCCGCATTAAATGTGGATTTTCAATGTGCCACTCGTGTAAATTGTGGAGTTAATGTAACCATCTTTAGAAAATGTGGATTCATCGGTCCATAGAATTTTGTCAAAGAATCGGGGATCTTCTCTGTACTCACGCAACATCGTTTGACAAAATTGTACTCTCTGCGGATAATCTCGGGGTAGCAGACTTTGGACTCGTTGAACATGGTACGGGTGCATCTTGTTTCTCCGTAGAATTCGTTGCACTGTACTTTTGGGTACTCCTGTGCCCTGTGCTACATTCAATTGCACGTACTGAGGCACTGGGGTCTTGTTCGACTGCTTGTAAGACTTTCTCCTCGTAGGGCATGATGGAATTTGGCTCTCCTGTCATGTGGTGTGGAATTCGACCCTCTGAGAATGACTGGTGTACGTTTATAAATATTCGGTGATCCGGATAACGTTCAGCATTTGGATATCTCTCACGATAGTCTGGCTGCGACACTAGCATTGCATTTGCATTCCCCATAAATAAGATGCATGATAGCATATTCCCGCGCACTGTATCTGTATGGCATAATGGCAGTTAAATGCGTCCTATAATCAAATTGTTACTGAATCACTAAATCATTCATACGGTTACATGTGCTACATATGTCGTACTATTTTGGAATCTGGACAAAATGCGCCATCTTTTACAGTTACTTGCCAAAACCGCGTGGTATATTTTTTTTACAGTGCAGTCAGTTGAAGTTGGGATAAGTGATAATTTTGAGTACAAAATTGGCGAAAAAAATCATATTTTATTTAAATCCAATACTGTAATTTTTTACTTTTAGATTGTGATTTATAGAACAGTAAGTCAGGGTTGCTTCATAAAAAAAATAAAAAAAAAATTAAAATTTGTAATAACAGTACATACTTAAAAAATCATCACAGGGTATGAATTTTTCTAATTCTTTTTTGAATGTCTATAAGTCAAAAAATAATTGACGGAGAATTTTTTTTAATACTTTTCTGATAACTGCCACGACTTGCCCTATCACCGGTTTCCGGGTTGACGTTGGGGTTTGGGACACCCTGTATATATACAAAAAAAAAATTTTGTAGTTTGGGAAAAGCTACGCTTTTTCATTCATTTAAATTATAACTACAAACATCGGACGATAAAGATTATCTATACTATTCATGTTTCTATCAATTTCACGTTCATGCCAATATGCTAGCTTAGCAAATAACTACAATTACCAAAAATCAACACTGGAATTATTACTTATGAATAATTTCCAGGTGCATTTATCGCATTGTACTCGTATACCATAACCAAATAGCCGGCCATTCCAAAACACTAATTTGCAGCTACCTACGAGTACATACATATTCCGATAATTTCACTTCAATATTAGTAAAACCCCTCCGGGACGGTTAGTCATCGGTCATCGCAACATTATATCGAAACCCAATTTCATGTTGATTTTTTTCCCGACCTCAAATGTACATCGATTTATGACCGGTGACTGCTAATATAGTTCTTCCGAGCCATCAATTGAAGACCTTTCATCAAACGTGTCCCTCTAATTTTTTTTCCTTTTAGGTTGGCGGGACATGGACAATAGAGAGCCTCGTTTTGCCGGTCGCCAAAGAATCCTTGATGACCTTTTCACAGCCGTTCGCTTGGCTAGGCCCGAGGACGCCTCCGAACTATTACTAGAAACACCCGCCCAGCAACGACGCAATCCGAAGAAGAAAACCACCATCAAACAGCTATTCTCAGCAACATCCAAGTTTCAGAAGAATCTAAGAAGGTAAGTCTGTACAGACTAACTCCTAACTAACTTCGGCACAGGCATAAGGAAGGGGACCATCCATTCACTTATAATAGGGTTTGGCTGAAATACAAATAAGCGTGCAACTCAGTCACGCAATCCATCCACCGCTAACCACACATGGAAATTGAAAACATTTTTTCGAATATGAAGTACTGGTTCTGGTAGTGATAAATAGTTTTCATATTGTCATGGCGAATAATTACGAGCACATTGTGCTCATATAGGCAAAGTGTCCGGTGGAACGACCTCCCGCCGTTTGGTCAGCCTGTCTGACTCTGGCTTAAGCTTCCGACAAGGCATGACTACACCGAAATCAACCACATAAGGCATTAGCGTTAATTATAGTTTTCGTGGTTTCTTCGAAATCCCCGACGCCATGAATTTCACCGGCGGTATAATGGAAAGCCATTAACGTCTATGAGCACTATAATTTTTCGGTTTTCTTTGTTTATTGGAAGTATCGCAGGAGTAATCAGAATTCATTGAGCTCACGACCGGAGATTTATGGCTTGGTCGTTTCCGAGCAAATAAAATGCCTATTTAGGCAAATTTGCGTGAATGTGGGGCCTATGATTGAAAAAGGTGCTGGGTCGATTATTTAGTATAGTTCGTTAAGGAGATAAGATTTTATTTTGATTGGTAGGGTAGCTTTTAAAGTTGTCTTAAGGAATTCAAAATATGTATGTAAATACTTGAAATAAAAGGAACCAAAAGACTATAACTACGTCCCAAGCCATAATTGTGAAAGGAGGAGAGAATGATAGCTGTTGCCTGACTGGCTGAGTTACACCTAACCGTCGCAGGTCATTAGGGTGCACATCACGTAGTCAGACCTGCACTGCAACATATTGTAGTTGTGCAAACTCTGGCTCGTTATGAACCACCTGAAGCAGCTATCACCGAGGCCACCCCTGAATAGGATTAAGCGATGTACCGGCAACCCATCTTTCTAAGAACTATTCCATGTCAAGAAACCTGAAAAAAAGCCTCGGATTGGACGGATCAACAACGACGACCACGCAAACGTTTAACTGAATATTCTTTCGAATCCTGAAATGTACGCTCCCTGAACAAACCGGGGCCGAAAAGGCCCTCCTACAACAGGTCGAGAAATAAAAACGGAGCATCACTGCAGTCTAGGAAACAAATTGGCTTGGCAGCGAGATCAACGACAAGAAATCGCACACAATTTTCAAAAGCGGTAAACCATCTGGACATAAGGAGTTTGGAGCTGCGTTCATCGCAAACAATCACCGCAAACCGCACGTTACTGACTTAAAATCCATCAATGAACGCCTGTTTGCGATTCGCATTAAGACTCGATTCTTGAATCTCTGGCTCATCAATGTGCACGCCCCCACTGAAGTTAAAGGAGACGCAGTAAAAGACGAGTTTTACGACCGCCTAGAGACATTATTCGACTCACTTCCAATAAACGACGTCAAAATACTGCTGGGAGATATCAGTGCGAAAGTTGAGAAGGAGAATTGGCATCGGGGAATCACTGGAGGACACAGCTGTGGAGAATTCTTCACAAAATGAATTCACGGCAACCTTTTAGTTTCCGGGGCCCCGGCTGGGGAAATCACTTTTCACTCGGATTTTTGCCACTTTTCACTCGCGTCACTCTAAAAGTCAAGAATTTGCAAAAAAAAAAGAAAAAAAATTAATTTTTTTTTTAATTTTTTTTTTAATTTTTTTTTTAAGTTTTAATTTTTTTTAATTTTTAATTTTTTTTTTTCATAATTTATACTGAATGTTTGGAATATTGGAGGCATGGAAAATTTAAATATTCTCAAATCCTCTTGCGTGGGCAAGAAGGTAGCAGTGGTTAGAAAATGAGTGATCGGAAGATCAAGGTCTAACAATTGCGTTATAGATCCACAGGACTATTCGAGGGCTCTCCGTTCCTCTCTCTCTCTCTCTCAATTGCCCTAACCCCACAAATAGCATAGGGCATTGCGCGTCAACTGTTCCATGTGGCCAAGTTGACGTTTCGTTGGCATAAATTAGTTTCGGAGAATGCAGTTGCCAGCATGCACCTCCTGCACATCCATGGCCACGAATGTCGTCGTGGACGGGATTCGAACCCGAAACGGCGGTAGTCAAACATGAGACTGATGCCTCAACACACTGCGCTACCGGTAGGTTCTTCGCGCCGGAACGACCCGTTTTTCAATGGCCAAGAGCTGCCAAACCGCGTCGATGCAAGAAGCACTGCAGTATTCGAAGCATCACTACCACAACAACAACAGGACTTGCTCCCCAAGTCTTCTCCACAAAGTTGCTACTGCTTGACTTTCCGGTCACTATAAATTGGACCTCGCCACCTAGCCTAAACACTAAAATACAAAGTCTCTTTTCTACGGTCAGTATTTGGCCTAATCGAGGTCATAAATATTCTCGTTTCACTCAAACAAATGTGTTGTGTGTTAATTGCCTTGACCGCTCCAGAGGCATGGGCACGTCAACATCGCTAGCATTTCTATGCCTTGTGACGTTTCGATAGCATATCTACTTTTCGGAAGTGCAGTTGCTAGCATGCACCTTCTATCCGCGCCGTCTTTATACTGACAAGCTCGGAGCACTGTGAGGGTTCTATTAGTACCCACAGGCAGTTTTTGATCGCGCCAAAATTTGAACTCCGAGCTCTAGATTAGTATCGTAAAGCGGTGGCCGAACGACCACGGCCACTGAGCGCAATAACAAATAATTACTAGTAAAGCTAATAAAGCCTGTTGGGCAATTAAAATTAATAACTGACGCAACAGTCCAATTTGAACCATGGCCTCGAAATGAGTTCGCATCATCTCATTTCCTAGATCGTGACGGTATGTTTTGTGCAGGGGTGTGTGATGATCAGCAACATGCTCAACCGAGTTATTTACCCCATAAATGGGTATTCATTTTTATGAGCTGAGTGGAGTGTCATAGTCCGACACCTAAATCCTTTTTTTTATCGAAAGCTTCCGTTTTCAGCAGAAATCGAACCGGGGCCCAGTGTATAGAAGGCGAACGTGCTAACCGATGCGCCGTCCGGACTACAATTAATTAATCCCCAAATTAAACATAAACTTTTCTTTCTTTACAGAGGCATCTATCTCGCCTGCATCCTATACTATGAGGACAAAATCCTCGTTACGAACGAAGACTTTATTCCGGTTATTGAAATCGACGAAACATATCCTAGTTCACTTCACAACGACTACCATTGGTTCATGAAGGTAAGAGCTCGCTCACGCCACTCTCCTACTTCGCCCCAGTTTTTTAACGATTCTTCTCATTCACCGCCAGGTTGCCTGTACATGGGAGGATGTCAAATCCCTACGAACCGACATGGAACGCAATGCAACATCGGCTGTACATTTTCGCACCAAACTTCTATCAGCAGCGTGTCAAATGCAATCGGCACTCTGCACGACTGATATAGGTCAATTGTATCATAAACCCATTCGGGATTCACACGGAACCGTTGTCCTGTCGTGTGTGAATTGTGTGAAGAGTCCCAAATCAATATCCGTGCTGAACTCACGCTGGGTTCCACTGAACAAAGTCCAAAAGAAGGTGATGGCATTGCACGAAGACAATAACATTCACGAGACCCTTATCAGCTCGATTGCCGACCAGATCAAATACCATCAAGCGTCCACGGTGAAATTGTCGCGCGGTCTCTACATGGGCTACTTGAAACTACAAAGCTCGGTGGATCAGATCCAAGTGGTCGTACCCAGTAAAACACCAAATGTCCTGCCGCACTGTAAGATTCGAGAGAATCCCCACGTCTCGGTCGAGGAATGGGAGATCCTTAAGCGTGATCGATCCAACCCTTCGATTGAATTTCGTCCAAGATTCGAAGGTTATACAGAGGTTCAACAATTGTTCCTGGAAGCATTGACCATGGCTGCACATCGCCTCTTCAACTATATGAACGTGAGTCCTGACGAATTGCTTGCCCAGCGACTGTACGACGTCGAGGTGATAGAACTCAGTTCGGACGTTAGCTTTCTGATCATTTGTCCGCCCGTGGAATCGTCGTGTGCCGTGCCCGGTCAACGGGAGATCCTGTTACAGCGTGGCGATCTGCTCAGCTTGCCGATCCAGGCCTTTGAAATGGTCCACCTACGTACATACCAAAATAGTATTATACAAAAGTATTCTCGATTGTCGTGTATACTCGAATTGGATACAGCTTTAGCGAATCATTCGCATCGGGAGGCGTTCTCCACAGTGGAACTGCAAGCGGCCAAAGAACGATTGGCCAAACTACAGGAGCTGACCATTAGTCTGAATGTCGTGTGGAAGGGAGTGCGATGGCTGATGGATGTGATTGCATTCGCTCGTGATCGTGCCTCCAGTCCATCGATCACTATGAAAGAGATTTTGGAATTGAATTGTTTGCGGACAACCCAACCGCCCGAGGATGAAGACAGAAATTGTAATTCGAGCCGCTCGCATCAAGTCCAACAACTGCAACTTCCGCAACGCGAAACTAAACTTATGAAAAGCAGTCCGGGTCGCGGATCATGGCCCGGTCCGCAAGCTAGTAATAATCTCGACTGTAGTATTTTCCTAGGAGCGGAATATTCCAAGTCCGAACAGAATTTGGGACTGTCATCGTTGAGTCCTCGGTATCTAAGCGCTACGTCGGACAACGAGTGCAATTCGCGCAAAAACAGCGGTGATTCGAATTGCTCGCATTCAGGTATGAGTTACTTTTCTGCCGGCGAAGCGAATGAACCTTTTTTGCTACCACGACTGCCACCCTCTCGATCCGAGGACACCCTGACGATACCAAAAAAGCACTCGACCAGCGCTCATCATCGAAGGCGAGCCACGACCGCCAATAATGCCAGCATAGCAGCCGCAACAGCTCCTTTGCTGGCAGTAAAATCAAACTATCCACTGGCCGCAGGATCGGTTCAGAGTCTATCGAGTGATTCGGAGAGTGCCAGTTATCCGCTTATAACTTCCACGCCCACTAAAGGCAAGATCAGCGACGATGAGTTTGTGGAGAGCAATTGCACGGCTGGAAAGTATCTGAAGCCCACGCTGACCGCTCTGCAAAGTGAAATGACCAAGGAGCCTTTGCATATAAGCGAGCCTATAAAGTCCCCCGATCGGAGCCATCATAGGACAAAGGCGCGCCAATCGAGCGAGGAAGAGGACAAAGCGGCCGGCCTGGGCAGCAGCGGTATGACCTCGTCCAGTGCATCATCATCGAACAACAACAATCCACAAGCTGGGATAATTCAGGTGTATGCAGCCTATGAAACAGGACTGGCCAGCGGAACTAGCTTAAAGTTGCATGTCACACCGAAAACGACAGCCCGCGAGGTGGTCGATTTGGTGGTGAAACAACTCAACATGGCTGTAGTGCTCAAAGGGAAAGACGGTCCCATCTACACGCCCGACAAGTTGGAGAATTTCTGTCTGGTCGCCGTGATAGGAGCCCGCGAACGATGTCTACGCGATGATTTTCGACCACTTCAGCTGCAGAACCCCTGGAAGAAGGGCAAACTGTATGTTCGACAAAAACACGATCTCCTGGCGGCCATCGAACATTCCAATCGTGACGCTCAACTAATTTAAGTAGGAAACAAAATTTAGAAATTAATAAAATAAAATAAATGCAGTTCAAGGATATATAGACGCTAAGCATGAATGATGTATTTGTTATGATCGGTTGCACCCACACACACACAAACACACGAATACTTTCCCATGTGGAATTTTAATAATGCACCCTCTCCTTTTTATGAAGGATATATAAATGTGCACACACATAACTCCCGCTCATCCGCGGGCAGAACTCAACGGAATTGAGTTTACGCCACGTGAACAGTCCTACGGCGCGCCTAGCGACTTCCTCGGATCAGTGACGCAGTGAAGTCAATTAGATGAATCGAAAAGAGGGTTTCCTTCTGCTTCTCAGTACTATCGGGCGCTGGTTGCAGTACGGCATAATGAAGTGTTGAATTTTAGTTTGTTTTATATAAATGTATACATAAAAATATCAATATAATAAAATAGTACAATATATTGAAATATTATTAATGCAAAATGGATACAAGTTTAGAAATGTTCATGATTGTGCGTATAGTTCAATACATATGTTGCGCTAAAATGGTTGCAGTGTGAATATGAAAAAAAAGAGAAAATGTTGTTTTAATTTGCACCCTCACATCCCAGAGAGAAGACTTTGCGGAGTAAGCACGCGATTAATCATGAGCCTCTTGTCGATTTGCCCCCAAATTCGCTTGTCTACAATCACATTTAACGGAAAGTCACAAACACGATTTTTCAATGATTTTCTGATACTTTTATGTTTTCTATAGCCTGGGCTCGGCTAATATTCTCATATTTATTCACACTTGGTGGGCAAAAGACCTTTTCCATAGTCCTCCTCGTGGGCGCCCCCTAGTAACGGCAGTGTGTCAAACCGCTGACGGCCAAATCTTAGCGATAAGACAGTTTGGAAAAAGGCAGATAGCTCTAGCCTGAATGGCTGACCAACACCTGGAATGATTTGTGTAGTTGGACCTGCATCATACTTGTGTGAACTCCAGCATATTTATTAAACCATCTGAAGCCGCTATCTCCGAGGCCATCCTCTGAATGCGGTTAAGCGATGTGCTGACAACTCGCCCTTGTAAAAACCACTCCACGTCAAGAAACCTGGAACAAAAGCCTCGGATTAGACGGATCAGCAACTACGCCCACGCAAACGACTAAAGGATTATTCTTTCCGATCCTGAAATGTACACTCCCTGAACAAACCGGGGGCTGAGAAGACCCTCCTTCAACAAGCCGAAAAGTACAAACTGAGCATTACTGCAGTCCAGGAAACAAATTGGCTTGGCAGCGAGATCAATGACAAGAAATCGCACAGAATTTTTACAAGTTTTACAAGGTGTTACAAAACGTTGGAGCTGGCTAACATCGACGTCCTGCAAGTCACCCAGGTCGGCAAAGTAGTAGGCCCCAAGAGTAGCCCCCCTAATACTTTCCAGGCCCGGGCATTCACAGAGAAGGTGGAAAGTACTCTCCTCTACCTCCTCATCCCCACAGCTTCTACATACATAAGTCGTTAAACGGAAGCCGAAGCCTCCTGGCGTGCTCTCCAATTGGACAGTGCCCAGTGATGATTCCCACGACCGTACCAATGTAATGCCTTTTCAGCGACAATAGCATAGCGGAACGACTCATATCCAACCTGTCTTATAACAAGTGCTGCCACTTAGCCATCTCGTGTTAGTGATACTTATCGCGGCCTGCATTATGATAGGCTTACATGCATTAAAAGGCATCTCAACATTGCAGAGAGTACGTTCGGAGTCTTCCGAGGTCCCTCTTCTAGCAAGTTCGTCAGCTCGGCAGTTGCCAACGAAACCACTGTGACCCGGAATGCAGCACAAGACAATATCAAAATACCACTTATCTCTGTGAGAGATTCGCGGCACTCCAATACTATCCTTGAGGTTATACGTACGGATTCCAGGGCTCTAATCGCAGCTTTACTGTCTGTTGAAATAATGATGTTCCTCACAGATACGTCATGACGGTGGCGTTCAAGCCAGACCAGGACTTCCCAAATAGCTACCAATTCGGCTTGCAGAACGCTACAGTATTGGGATGAGACTTTTGAAGGACTTATTGAACATAAGTTTTGATGAGACATGGTCCGTTCTTGCGGGGATATCACGATTATTTAAAATCGTTGAGTGCCCACAGTTTAGAACTAACCATTGTCCTGCATCGCGAAGACGGACGGCCGTGTGTGCAGCCACCTGTTCGCCAAAAATATCTAGCGGGAGCAGGTTGAGCATTATATTCATGGCATCAGAAGGGGTCGTTCTGAGAGCCCCGCTGATTGCCAAACTAGCTGATCTTTGAACTTTTTCCATTAATCTACGATTTACTGCAGTTTTAACTGCGTTCCACCACACAATAATGCCGTGCAAAAGTATGGGGCGAATAACCGCCACATAGAGCCAATGCACAACATTCGATTGCAGGCCCCACCTTTTTCCGATGGCGTTCTTACAACAGTAGAGTGCGATATTTGCCTTATTAACACGCTCCTGAATATTAGGCTTCCAACTTAGCTTCCTGGTAAGTACCAACCCCAGGAACTTAGCCTTGTCTATGAAGACCAATGTCTCCCCCTCCAATACCGGAGGGTTAATCTTTGCCGGAGGTTCTGGTGTCCTATGCATTCATGAAAATAGGACAAGTTCCGTCTTTAGCGGATTAACTTTAACGCCACATTTTGTGGCCCAATTTGTTAAAATAGAGAGTGCATTCTGTAATACCTCGCTAAGAGTGGTGGGGAACTTACCCGAGATGGCGATAGCAACGTCGTCCGCGTAGGCAGTCACCTTGCATCCCAGCGCCTCCAGATCCAAGAGAAGTTCATTTACCACAACATTCCGTAAGAAGGGGGAGAGAACACCACCCTGCGTAGTGCCCCTATTAACGTATCTACGAGCGGACGATACGCCCAACTCATTGCAAATAACCCTAGATGTTAGCATCAGGTTGATAAGCTTTCAGAAAGAGTCGTCCACTCCGAGAGACGACAGTGCATCAATGATTGCAGCTGGTCTAACGTTGAAGGCTCCCTCTATATCTAGAAATACCACCATGGTAAACTCCTTACAGCTTAAAGACTTTTCGATATAGCCCACGATGTTGTTTTTGTTGTGGTAGCGATGCTTCAAATGCCGCAATTCTTCTTGCATCGAGGGGGTTTGGTAGCTCTTGGCCGTTGAAAAACGGGTCGTTCCGGTACGAAGAACCGGCTGTCGCAGGAACGATATAGCCCACGATAGAATGCAACGCTATATCAACGGATTTACCCTTGCAGTATGCATGCTGTGAATTTGATAAGAGATTTGCGGGAATCTCACTTCGTGAGTATCTATAGGCCTCTCCAATACTTTAAGTAGGGTCGATGATAAACTAATCGGCCTAAGATCGTTCGGGCGTGCATGGGATCTTCTTCCTGTTTTTGGAATAAAGACCACCTTGACCTCTACCCAGGCCCGAGGGATGTAGACTAAGTCTAAACATGCCCTTGTTTCAATCCAGGGGTAGACAACATCGGACAGATGCTGTAAGTCTGCCGGAATAATACCGTCAGGCTCGAAACTGAATATGGCCCAGATAATTTTCCCCTTTGATAGTATAGCTGCAGACGCGCATGGATCTGTAACGTGTTCCTGTGCATGTACGAACGCAATTTCAGATGAACTATCCGGAAAGTGCGTGTCTAGCAGAATGTCAACTCAACAACTAATGCCGACTTCAGCCGAAATGTTCCGAACATTCATCCTACGGTCCTCCAAAATGAGTAGTTCTACGCGGCGAATGCTGTCTGGTGTGATGCTGGTCCGCGGTCGACGATCATGCGGCTCATTCTCGACGGTTTCGCGGTCATCTTTGAACGCTTTGGCCCATTTAAACACAGCAGACCTACTCAGGCACTCACTACCGAACTGATTTCGTAAACTCCGAAGAATTTTCGTGTTTTTAACGCCTTCCCACACCAACAAACGAATGACAATACGTTGCGCAACGGCGGTCGGCACTTGTTGTTGTTGTTGTAGCAATGGTCAGAAGTTCGTTGTGTGAGTGTGTTACATGTTGTGTTGTTCTTCGTCTTCCTCGGTGTTGAGTGATAGGAAGGTAGCTGCCTCTACGGGGTTCTCCCACAGCGATCTGGGGGTCAGGTGTGTGGGTGCAGCTGGGCATCTGAAAATGTGGTCTACATCGTGAGGTGTACCATTGCAGGCGGGGCATGTGTTCGGGACATCCTGATCAATGCGGAGTTTAGACGCGAACACCAACCCGACCTAAGTTGGGCAAGTGTGGTGGTGGTAGCGATGCTTCGAATACATACTGCAGTTCTTCTTGCATCGAGGGGGTTTGGTAGCTCTTGGCCGTTGAAAAACGGGTCGTTTCGGTGCGAAGAACCGGCTACCGTCGTGTCGCGAAGTGTCGTCCTCGTTACTCTCGGAAGCGTTCTCTCGTCTGGTGGTTGTGTCGAGAGGACTTTGTTTGGACCTAGTCTCGCGATTGATGCCTGTACTTCCTCGTGGTGTATTGCTGCGATGGCTGTTCTGTATGCGTTGTTGTCGAAGGGGTCCCTTTTGTACCTCTGGACATCTCTTTCGAGGTCCCTCAAATCACGCCTGACATGCCTTAGTGGCGGCGTCTTGTCCATGAGGTCAGAGTTGGGGTGCTCCTCACGGTAACAACCCACCAGGTACTGTTTTGCAAGAAGTTTGTTGTGGTCCCTTAGAGGCATCATCCTCGTTTCCTGATGTAGATGGTCCTGGGAAGACATCAGGAGACAGCCAGTTACAGTACGGAGGGCGGCGTTTTGGCAGGCCTGGATGTTATTCCATTGTGTGTCACATAGCCGCATAGTTGGCTACAGACCTTCCGACTGCTTTGTATGTGACCAGTAGGGTCTCTTTATCCTTACCCCAGGTGCTACCGGCCAAGGCTTTAAGGATCTTGTTCCTTCCGCGCATCCTGTTACACACTGTTGAAGCATGGGGGGATGACGTGGCCACACTGTCCAGGGTTACTCCTAGTATTTTAGGATGGTTCACGGTCGGAATGAGTTGGTTGCCAACCGAGATCTCAAGTTGCATCTTGGCTTCCTTCGTCCAGGTGGTGAATAAGGTTGCCGAGGATTTGGGCGCGGATACGATTAAAATCTACAGCATTTGTCTCGATCATATTTCGTACTTTACGTAGCCTTGAGGATTCGCTCGATGTTTTAATGCGTTCACACATAAGCCACGAACACCTCTTAGCCCTCCTCACTTCCTTCTTAAAGCTTCGAAAATACTCTCTGTAGGTGTACCAATCCGCTTCACATCCAGATGATTTTACCTTATTAAAGGCCTTCCTACATTTAACACTGTATTCAATAATATCCGCGTTCCACCACACAGGCTTTTTATTACCATTTGACCTACGGGTGGGACACGATCTAATCGTAGCCTGTTTGAAAGCATTTGTTAGAGTATGCACCATCTTGTCCAGCTCCTGCGTGTTTCTCGGTCGTTCCGGTAAAGGCGGCAGATGTTCCTGAAAAGTATCATGATGCGTGGCCCAGTTTGTTCTCCACCTATCCAAGATAACTGGGTTTGATGTGGGAGTCTCGTTGAGACTGAACTGAAGATAGCGGTGATCTGAAAAGGAGTGATCAGCTGACACCCTCCAGCCCCGCACCAAGTGTTGTAAGTCCTCTGAGATGAGAGTAATGTCGAGCACCTCCTGTCTAGTTTTGGTGATGAAAGTAAAAGAGCCACAACTGCGACTATAAGTCTATTGTGCTATAAACCCATACGGTGTGGTGTGCGTTAGTGTCACAGCCCAGAATAACACTTATCTTGTCTGTATTAGATATCGAGATTGCCTCTCTCAGGTTGGTGGAGGGAGGACTCCTGCCTGATCGTGCGTAAAGTATGCAGAAATTATCCAGTACCGTCTTTCTCTAGTTTCTAGGCTAACAATGACAGTATCCCTGTCACTATAGGCCGCAAACAAAAAGATACGCACCGAGTTTTTCACAAGTATGCAGGAGCGGGGTTTCCCTTGATCCTTTACGTAGAAAACAGTATAGTCCGGAGACTTAAGGCCGCGCATTATGTCTTTTACTACCCAAGGCTCCTGAATCAAAGCAAAATGCTCGGCACTACGTGCCAAGCGAAGTAGAAAATCAGCAGAAGCTTTAGATAGTAAAAACTATCGAATAACTTTCCGATATTTATTCGATAGTGCCCATCACTAGCTGTAGCAGTAGATTTGTATGCTAATGTGCTTTTCATGTTCTCAACTAATATTTCACAAATAGAAACAAATTAGCAAATATAGTATATCCCCATTCTCACCCACATTTTTTCATTATCAAATTTCCCCATCCTCATCCGCATCCTCGAACCCAAACTACTTATTACCCACATCCCCATCCTCATCCGCTAAACAATTTCCCTTACATCCCTAGAGGAAACTACCACATCAACCAACCAACCGACCTCGTGCCTAACCTCGAACAAAAATGACCAAAACACTAGAGACGAAATAAAGAGATGCAAGACTTCGAATACACATTTACGTTTAACTTCACTATATTCCATTTTTCTTGATGCTGTTGTCCTTTTCGTTATAATTAAATCTTTACGATACTATATAAATTATAAATGTCTTAAATTTGCCATTTTCTTTTCATTATTTCGTTTTTTTTTCTTCTTTTTTTTAAGTTCTCATTTTTTTCAATGTTTTATATTAAAATACGTTAATAATTTCAGATTAGGTTGTTTGTGTGTAGGTATATGTTTGTTTGTGTAGCGTGTAAAAAGGGGAAGAAAATTGTAACAATGATAAAAAAAAAAACTCGTGACACACGTTTACCATATTTCAATCAATCTCTCGCTCAACATCATTTAATGCTTTACGTTCGTCTCCAAATTTGAGAAAAGTTTACAGTTATACTATGTTAATCGATAGTCCCATCATTCGTATTGCGATTGTCGATTCGAATCGACGACTCTCGATACCGAGCTAAAGGTGTGAGTTCCAAGGCAGCGACTGAGCGACTTGCGTTTGCGACTGTGAAAAAAACTAACACAACGGAGCACTATTTGTGTGTATTTTAAAGTTTAAGGGGTCGTGGATCACAGGCTGTAGTTGTACGAATGTACTTCCACATAAATAACACATGAATAGTGCTCCGTTATGGTAGTTTTTTTCACAGTCGCAAACGCAAATCGCTCAGTCGCGGCCTTGGAACTCACACCTTATGAGTTGATGTCGCGATTCGCGTTGTCAATCCGAGTGTAAATGTTTTTTTTGTGTTTGTAAAATAGTAGAGTAGTATGCATGTGTCCGGAGATTAGTGATACAATAATTATTTGTGGATGGAACTGTCTCGCGCGCGCGCATAATAAATCTAAGCGTATATGCAAATGGAAAAGGAAACGATAAAAACAAAAGACACATACAGAATCACAATGAAATACGAAATAAAAATATATAAAAAATTCTCTATGTTGTTTTTTAATATGTATGTATATTTAAATAAAAATACTAAAAAATCGGATTTAGTGGATTTTTTAGTTTTTCTCTGAATGGTGTTGGTTGTTGCTGTCGTTTGATGTTTGTTGTAGCGTCTCTGGTCGAGTGGGCAGAAACAAAACGCACAGAAAATATCACCACACGTGGGGAAACATAATGTTTTGCAAATTTTGTTTTAATTCTTTCTTCTCTCTATTTTTACCAATATTTTGTTGTTTTTTTTTTCTGACGTTTTCCTAACCTTTATTATAACTCCTAAGCGTTTATAATATTCTTTTTCTTACTTTTTTTCTCTTGATAAAAAAAAAACGAACTTGATCACTTTCATTTTTTGCATTTCCGATATTCAGACAAAAAACATAATTTCTGTGTACTTCCCCTTTCGTCCCCTACTCTTCCTCGTACTAAAAATTGTTTTTCGCTTTTTCCGTCTGAATGTAGTTTTTTTTTTTAGATTTTCCTGTTTTCGTTTTCCATTTTTCTTTTTTACTCACGATTTATTCTAATTTTCTGTTTGCGACAAAAATGTGTGTGTGTGGTTCTTTTTTATTCTCTTCCTTTTTTATTTTCATTTTTTTTTTGCTTGCTTTATATAATATTTATAGATTAAGGCGTATAGAATTAAGCCTCTACACTTCAGCAACAGCCTGATTTCTGGTTGCCAACTGGACGTCCCGGTTCAATTTTCACTTTGCTGGCCGTCTCGGTTGCACTCGACGGTGGACCGACACGATTCTTAATTTCGGCCGCCATTGTCATGAAGGCCTGCTCGACATTTGTCGCATTCTTAGCGGACGTCTCGAGGAATGGAATGCCTAATTGGTTTGCATATTCCTGTTGAAGAGAGAAAAAAAGAGGGCCATTTAGAAAATGATATCACGGACCAAATGAATGTATGTATGTACTCACCATAGCCGTGGTATGTTCGACGACTTTCTTTGTAGTTAAATCACTTTTGTTGCCTACAAGTAACTTATTAACGTTTTCACATGCGTAACGTTCAATTTCTTCTAGCCACTGCTTAACATTATTGAAGGACTCCTGATCTGTGCAATCATATACAACTATAATACCATGAGCGCCACGATAGTACGACGAAGTGATCGTGCGGAAACGCTCTTGTCCGGCTGTATCCCACTGGAAATGAAAAGGACAGAGGAGTGTTTAGAACCATATTCTGTTTTGCGTTCGCAAGCGTACTTACAATTTGGAGCTTAATAGTCTTGCCATCGAGTTCAATTGTTCTAATTTTCTAAAAGATAAGGAAAAACGAAGAAATGATATGAGAACATGGACGATCCTCATGCGTAAGTAATGGGTTAAACTTACAAAATCTACCCCAATAGTGCTGATGTAACTCTCTGTGTATGTATCATCCTGAAAAGATAGAAATGGAGACATGAGAACGTTGCACAAAGTGCATGTGGATCCAAATACTCACAGCAAATCGCAACAGGAGGCAAGATTTTCCCACACCAGAGTCACCGATCAACAGTAATTTGAAGAGATAGTCACTGTAATTAAAAATAAAAGAAATTGTTGTTTAGACGCAGTGCCATTGCCTTCCTTGACTATTTTAGCGGCCTGTTCAATTAATAGAAAATCGCTTATTAGTATAGTCCATAATGGATATTAGACATATATAGGATGGCCCGCTTCAAAATGTTTGTGCTTGTTAAATTTAATCCTTAGGTTACTGTCCTGTGATGCCTTTTTTTGCCAGCCCCTCCCTAACGTAAGAGTACATATTGATTGCTTGTCGACGAACTACCTATCTTGTTCCTAAGATTATGCAAGTCAGATACATCTTACAGACGTAGGTTAGGTTAAAAGGGCTGCTGTGTAGAATGCAGCACACATAGAGCATCACTGGGTCCGTTGTGATACTTCAATAAGAGCCTAGTTGTCGGAATTTAGGAGCTGCACAAATCGGCGCAGCTGCTCTCAATCCTCCTCCACTGCGCCGACATTGAACTCAACACTGGTCTCCCCCCGAAACGGCAGTGGTCACTGACCATTGCTAACCAATACCAAGCCGCCAGTGATGGCGGTTCGATGATTTGGTTGAGGTAAACCTTCCTCCCTGTGGTGGGGGGCGTAAAAATAATACCACGGCCTTTCCCTTTGACGGCCTGTCGTTGAAACCGATAAACAAAGGACAGGATGTGTATGCCAGCAACTTGCACTATCCGATTTGTAGAGTTCTGTAAGGACCACCACAAAATCAGTTGATCCTCTGTTGATCGGCGCAGAACACAAAATCAGATCGACCACTTTGCCATTAGTAAAAGATTCAAGAGTTGCCTTCTGGACGAAACAAGAAGGGTGCCGATATTGGGATGCGAAGAGACCATTATCCTACGATCGCTAATGTTCGATTGCGTATTGCAGCCGTGTGCCCTCCCAGCGACGAAAAACCCAGGCGCCGCAAATTCAACAACGCTCGACTTAAAAATCTAGGTATCTTACAACAATATAATGACCATATTGCACAAAAAGCAGATGAGATAACTAGTCACCCAGATAGTGACATAAATGAAAACTGGGATGCCATAAAAAATGCGTACATTGGCACAAACCCGGATTGCCGGAATAAGCCCTGGATGTCCGAGGCTTCATGGCAGCGAATTGTTGAAAGAAAAGAACTGAAGGTTCGTTTGGCTGCAGCGTCAGACGACAATCCAAGAAGCATCGAACTCCTTTAACGTCAGAAAACTCGAGAAGTTCAGCGTAGTGTGCGACGCGATGAAAGAGTCTTTTTTTTTTTAGCCTCAGCAGAAGAAGCCGCAAGAAGTAACAACTTAAACGCCGGTGTCATCAAGGAGTTTACAGGTGGTCGTAACTCCTGCCAACATCCGGTGAAGAATACTGATGGAAAGCTACTTATCTTGGAAGAAGTTCAAATGAGGCGGTGAAAAGAACACTTCGCCGCGGTCTTGAACCGTGTAACCTCTGGTGAAGTTCCCCCTCATATAGATAATTTAGCTAACCATCAAAATGTGCGTATATGGTCCACTGCCCCGACTAAAGAGGAAATAGTCACTGCAATTATTGCACTAAAATGAGGAAAGGCCGCCGGACTCGACGGTAGCCCTGCCGAACTTTATCAAGCAGCGCCAAGCGTAACTGCCGATTTGCTGCACCCACTTGTTGATAAAGCGTGGAATACAGAGACCTTTCCCACAGAATGGAAGGTTTGATCATCAAACTTCCGAATCAGGGTAGCCTCACAGACTGTAATAATTGGAGGCATTTGTTTGCTTGCTTGCCGTTGCCAAGATAATAGCTAAAATCGTTCTGGAAAGACTAAAGGCTGGTTTTCGAACCGGATTCTCCTGTGTCGATCAATTAGCACTTTGCGAATCATCATCGAGTAATGCGCTGAGTACGATTCTCCGCTCCATTTGCTTTTCATCGATTTCGGCTTTCGATAGTGTGAACCGGGATTCTATATGGGCGGCCTTGCGCATGAGAGGCATCCCTGAGAAACTTGTGGCTATTATTAAAGGGACTTTGAGATTCGCAGTGGATTTCGACAGGGGTGCATCCTCATCATCCTCAACTCATGTCTTCGTCGAATTATAAGAATTTTCTGGCCCGAAACAATATCAAATGAAGAGCTAAGTCGGTGTACGGGGCAGATGCCAATCGACGCATTGATACACATGCGAAAATGGCAGTGGGTAAGTCACACATTGCGGAAGAGTGATAAATACATTGCTTTGCATGCCATGAAATGGAACCCCATTTCCAACCAACGCCGACCAAGAGGGGGTCCTAAAATCACATGGCGTTGATCTATGGCAAACGAGTGTAGGGCGCTGGGTAAGTCACTTGGGGAGTTGCGCCCCATTGCCCAGAATAGAGTACGATGGCGCGCAGGAGTAGTTGACGCGCTGTGCCCCACCAGGGATTAGGGCAACGTAATAACAGAACGCTGCACCCAAATGCAACCTCAGTAAGATGTAACTGCTTCGAGGAGTAGTGCCATCTCAAGGGCGGCTCCGGTTTAAGTCACCGTAAACAGTGGAATTCAAAGTTTACAGCTGGTCTTTCCAGAAATACAGGACAACAAACATCTACCTTGAATAACTCCCCTTCAGTTCCGGCGAGTGCACAATCAAGTTCCCAGCTGTCTCCAGTTGCACCTGTGAGCAAAAATTCCGCACGACTTATTCCGAGTAACACACAGACACACATCCTTCTTGCATTGAAGGGGTTTGGCAGCTCTTCGCCGTTGTAAAAACGGATCGCTCCGGTGCGTAAAACCGGCGGCCGCAGGAACGCACGGCACGGCTTCAAAAGGATGCATAGTACGACGACGGCCCTGGATGCCAATACAACTCGCATCCACAATGGCCTCAACCAACCTCGTCCATGTCACAGAACAATTCTGGTGGCACTTGACCTGTCGAAAGCCTTCGACACAGTTAGCCACTCAGCACTTCTGTCCGACCTATACAATGCATCTCTTCCAACGCATACAATGGATTGCCAACTATCTCGCGGGCAGGCAGTCCTACACTGAATTCTGGAGCAAGAAGTCGAAGCTAAGGAAGATCAAACAAGGTGTGCCACAAGGAGGAGTTTTGTCTTCCTCCTTGTTCAACCTTTACCTATCTGGAATTCCAACTCCACCTGAAGGAATCGAAATGATCTCCTATGCCGACGACTGCTCCATTCTGGCAACAGGGAACAACATCACGGAAATGTGCGAACGATTAAATGATTACCTGGAAGAACTTAACTCCTTCTTCATGGACAAGAATTTAATCATATCAGCGCCTAAATCCTCGGCAACCTTATTCACCACCTGGACGAAGGAAGTCAAGATGCAACCTGGGATCTCAATTGGCAATCAACTCATTCCGGCCGTGAACCATCTTAAAATTCTAGGAGTAACCCTGGATAGCATGGCCACGTCATCCTTCCATGCTTCAACAGTGTGTAACAGGATGCGCGGAAGGAATAAAATCCTTAAAGCCTTGGCCGGTAGCACCTGGGGCAAGGATAAAGAGACCCTACTGGTCACATACAAAGCAGTCGGAAGGTCAGTAGCCAACTATGCGGCTCCTGTGTGGTCATAGAATCTCTGTGACACACAATGGAATAACATTCAGGCTTGCCAAAACGCCGCTCTCCGTACTGTGACTGGCTGTCTCCTGATGTCATCCCAGGACCATCTGCATCAGGAAACAAGGATGATGCCTCTAAGGGACTTGATAAACAATACCTGGTGGGTTGTTACCGAAGGGAGCACCCCAACTACGACCTCATGGACAAGACGCCTCCACCAAGACATGTCAGGCGTGATTTGAGGGACCTCGAAAGAGACGTCCAGAGGTACCAAAGGGTTCACTTTGACAATTACGCATATAGATCAGCCATCGCACTTTCGAGAGCAGCGAGGACGACACTTGCCCAACTTAGGTCGGGCTGGTGTTCGCGGGTACACCTCACGATGTGGATCACATCATCAATTGCCCAGCTGCACCCACACACCTGACCCCCAGGTCGCTGTGGGAGAACCCCGTGTAGAGGCAGCTATCTTCCTGTCACTTAACACCGAGGACGACGAAGAACAGAACAGCATGTAACACACACACACAACGAACTTCTGACCATTGCTACAACAATAACAACAACAGGATAGATACGAGGACCAAGCAGTAGACTACTTTCATCCTGAAGCTGGACCTTTCAATTTTCATTCAATTCCATTCAAGACACGTTCTCCCTTCTACAGAGTAACTAAATATATACACAGTCAGCAGCAGCATGATTCTGCAAAAACCAGCAAGTTTATCTGCACCGTGCACATTGATCAAATACATGTCATCAGATCTACGATTATTCATTAAAATTACACGCGCCACTACATAATACAAGCATGAGTAATATTTAACCGAGATAATAATAGCGTTGTCTATAATGAATGGAATTACGTTGTATACTATCACATTTTGCGCACTTCTCCGGATATGTTTGTTAGCCAAGGGCCAGCTTTACATGGAACGTACCGGTATATGGTCCCCACAAGGAACACACCATTATGCAATTTTTATTCGATCATCGTACATACTAAGCTCCTGCGCCACTGCTGCCTTTTGGGGAAATCTTTTATACCGTACGTTAGGTGAGGTTCGACTGGCTGCCGAGTTCCACCGGCACACATAAACCATGACAAGGTCGGTTGTGTTGCCGCGGCGAGTCATCTCCCAACCGCCCTACTCGTTAAACCAGCCAGATCTGACAATGAAACAATGAAATTTTCCAACATCGAAATTGGCTAGGTCCTCCAGTTCGTTGAAGTAATATGAACCAACAATTTGCTTACGCTTGCTGCAGTGCAGAGTGCAGGGAAAATGGGAAGTGCATTCCCGCTCTTCCTCATCATCGCAGCTTTTACAGAGGCCATTAAAGGAAAGTCCAGTCCATGCCGCCTGCCATGTTCACCTTTTATCCAGTGGCCAGTGATAACTCCCACGACGAAAGCAGTCTAGCAGAACGATTCTAATCCAGCATGGGCCAAAAAGAATAGCATGTACCGCAGTTGTTAATGTTGAAGTAGCGACGCGCTGATATCCGATGAATGTGTGTCACAAACCTTAGTTGTTCATGTTTTCCTCAATGTCCAGGTGTAGAAACGCAGCTGCCTCAATTGGATTACCCCATAGCGCAGTAGGTGTTAGGCGCGTGGGAGCTGCAGGACAGTTAAAAATGTGCTCAATATCGTGTGGAGTGAGGCCACAGGCTGGACAGGAGTTCTGTATGTCGTTATCAATGGCCTTGTTTATGCCGCGGAACTATCTTCGAGGATTAACTAATTCGAGCTGACTCACGACGACATAAACATGTCGCACTAGCTAGTTTTGGTACCAATTTTAGCTCCACTTGCTATGCAGAACTGGACTGAAAAATTGGGACTAGGTGGTGTTGCTGTCTTCGCTAATGGTGTTGTTCTTGAAAATTATATTTTATTTGTTATATAAATACCTCATCCTTTTCTGAAACCCTGCATTCGTTTCATCCTTTGATTGTAGCGGTAGAAACGCGTTTTTATTAGGAGGCTACTGCCCCTTGACATTTTCTTAACCAATGTTACCGCAGTCACAAACCAACAGCTGACATCTTTCATGTTTAGTACCTCTTCGTATGGTCGGCATAAACACACCACGAACAAGTACTAGCACTAAAACGATTTCGTTAAATCGCCCTTTAGTTCCACGGCATAAACGTGCCCAATGCGGGATAGGTATGAGTTCAGACGTGAGCACCAACCAGAACGAAGTTGGGCAAGTGTAGTCCTGGTTGCTCTCGGAAGTCATAGTTCGTCTGAAGATATAGCAGGTGGTTGCGCATTTATTACCTTGTTTGGTTTCATGTCCGCGATTGAGGATAGCACTTCTTCACTATGCAATGTTGTGATGGTCGATCTGTAGCTGGTGTTATCGAAGGGAACTTTTAAACCTTTGGATCTCTCGCTCGCGTACGTCTTACATGACGTGGCGGTGGGGTTCTGTCCATAAGGTTAGAGTTAGGACGGTCACTCCGATAATAGCCAACCAGATACTGCTTCGTTAGGGGCATCATTCTGGTTTCTTAGTGAAGATGGTCCTGCGATGACATCAGTAGGCAACCTGTGACAATTCTAAGAGCTGGATTTTGGCAGGTCTGGACGTTCCTCCATTGAGTGTCATCTGTCCGACCAGATGGGAGCCGCATAATTGGATACAGATCTCCCGATAGAGTTGTAAGTCGTTAGTAGGGTCTCCTTGTCTTTCCACCAGGAACTGCCAGCTAGAGCTATAAGGACTTTGTTCCTGCGTGTCATCTTATCACAAATGATTGACGCATGGACCGAAGAGGTAGCCATGCTGTCAAAGATTTTAGAGTGGTTAATGGTGGGGATAGTTTGACCGTCTACTGCAATATCCAGTTGTTGCCTTACTTCTTTACTTCGGCGCAGACAAAGTGAGATTTTTGCTGACGAAGAAGGTGTTCAGTTCGTCCAGATACCCATTTATCTGTTCGCACATTGCGATGTCGTTGCCGGTTGCTAAAATCGTGCAGTTATCAGCATAACTGACAATTTCGAGTTCGTCAGGTGGCGTGGGGAGTCCTAACTTGTAAAAATTAAACAGGGTGGGAGATAAGACTCCTCCTTTGGGGACACCCTGTTTAATTTGTCTTAGTTTAGATTTCCCAGATCTAAATTCTGTGTAGGACTGTGCCAGCAAAATAGTTGGCGATCCACTTTCTAATATGCGACAGAAGCGATGTATTGCAGATGTCAGACAGGAGAAACGAGTGACTGACAATGTCAAAAGCCTTTGACAAGTCTAAAGCCACCAGAATCGTTCGTTGACAAGGACGTGCTTGGTTGAGGCCATTGTGAATTTTTGATGTAATGACATCCAAAGGCGTCATGGTGCTGTGCATCCTTCTACAGCCATGTTGGTGAGTCGCAATTATAGGGTGGAGCAGCGCTTCTAGGGTCTTGGCTACAGGAGACAAAAGTGTTATGGGACGGTATGAATCGCCTAGTGTTGGTTTCTTTCTTGGTTTCAGAATGGGGATCACTCTTCCTTTCTTCCAAAATTGGGGAATGATAGACGATGAGATGGGGAGGTTGATCGTGGCTGTTATATTTTCATTTGCTTGTGTGTTATGGTGTTTGAGCATGACCATCGATATACCGTCTGGTCCAAGGGCTTTGGAACTCTTTTGATCGCTGCTACAACTCCTTCAGATGTAAACTGAAGTTCCTGGTCAACTAATACTACTACTACTACTACTATTCAAGTTGTTAGTGCATTTTGTTGGATCGTTAACCGTAATGTTGCCGAATTAGATTGCAACATGCCTTTTGTGTTTGGTTGGGTTTGTAAGGGCCCTAACCGCTGACGAGAGCTTATTAACGCCCGTTGTCAATTGTCGAGGTGAGAGTTCCTTTTCCTGTGATCTGCTACCTGTTTAAAGATGTCAAGGTTTAACTCCTTGGTCCTTGGATCGTCCGGGTTAGTACTACGTATGTGGTCTCTATCATCTGCCAATCTAGCTGCTGAAGTAGGGAAATTCGACCTGCTGGGATGAACTTTGTAATCGCTTCCTGGAGTATGTGCCTTACATTTCATTCGGCCGTGCGCACGTCAGTTAGAGTTGGTAAAACAGCGAAGACCGTGTTGGTGTAGGATTTGAAGCCATCCCAATCCGCTTTTTTGTGATTGATGAACGTGAGGTGATCAGCAAACTGAGTATTTCAAACCATTAAATGTCCAATTTTATTAGGACTGGCAGATGATCCTAGGATAGCATCAGGACTGGTTCCCATTGTGCATCACTGATAAATCCAGTGCTGGAAATTGAAATATCGGGCGAGCTGGAACATGTTCCAGCAATACGAGTGGGCGTGTCGTCGTTAAGTGGACAGAAGTTTGAAGCGTCAAGTTGTTCAGCTATGACAACCCCTCTGGCATCGTTGTCGAGGTTAGAGTGCCACAATTCGTGATGGGCGTTGAAGTCACCAAGTAGGAGACGATATTGGCCAGCTAGAAATCGTGTGATATTGACAGTGTCTCCCGAGGGACAACTGGATACAGGTGGAATATAAACGTTGTAGATTTCAATATCGATATTGCCCGACTGAATGGCAATGGTCTGTGCCTCCAAGATGTTGTCGGCGACTGTGACGTCTATTTCACGATATGGTACTGATTGATGGATTAGAAATCCAATTCCACCACCAGCATTGGACACTCTATCCTTCCTAATGACGTTGTAATTGCCATAGGAGTTGAGGGACGAATTGGTGTTAAGCTTCGTCTTCTGTATAGCTTCAATCATGACGCGGTGTCTATGCATGAAGTACGATAATTCTGGATTTTCGCTGCAACCCATTGCAATTCTTCTTCTTCCTTGCCCTTTCATACCACTCTGCGGCTTCGCGTTACTCTGTCTGTGGTGTTGGCACTTCGCCTATTCTGGCGGTATAATCTCAGCTTCCTTCTGCAGGCAGCTCGGTCTTGGATCGTATCATCATCTGATCGATCCACGTGTTTCCGTCTGCCTCGGCGTTTGGGTCCAGCAAATGGAACATTAATTGATATTGCTTTCATGACTGGGTTCTCAGGCGGACGCCTTAGAACGTGGCAATACCAATCCATACGACGATCTTCGAGCTTTTCAGTGATCGCTTGCTCAACGAACAAGCTGCCTCGGATGTGGGTACTTTTGATACGATCCTTTTTGCTGTAACCAATTGCAGTTAAGTTGTACAATTGTACGCAACAGCTGGTGCAGGTGTCATGTTGTGTTGCAATGGTATTCTGTTGGTAATATGGTTCACTGGAGTCGAGGAAGAGGGCTGGGAACTTGTGTTCGCACTAACAGGTGGTGGTACGTTAGGTGTTTGCAATGTCGTTGATGCTTGTTGTCCTTTGAATCTACATTGATTCGCAGTGAAGGAGTTGCATTGTCGGTGGTGTTTCAGCCCGAAACAATTTTTAAGGTGACACCAATTGTTGCAGCATGTACATCTTACTATGGTAGTGTTAGTGCGCTTTCACACGAAGAGCCGCACGGCTCTCGCTCGCGAGTGAGAGCCTTTTCCGCATTCATTCACACGACGAGCCGTACGGCTTTCGCTCGTGAATGGGAGCGAGGCGCGTACGACTGAAATGCAAAGGCTACACTGCAGCTTTCACACGGGGAGCGCGAGCCTTTACGTCGCGCGAGTGAGAGCCGTGCATCTCGAGCCGTCGCGTCGCGCCACTTGGTCAAAATGCACAGCGACAAGTGTGGGTATTCACACGGGAAGAGCGACAAAGGCTCTCGCTCCTCAGTCCCCGCTACCCGCTAGGATGGACACAATACGCTTTGGAACGTTGGCATTTTTGTCGTCGAAGACGACGTCGACGGTAAAGAAGATACATAGTCACAACACGTCGGCAACGCGTACTTTGCAACTGAAAGCACAGCGAGAGCCATTGTCGCTCTTCCCGTGTGAATGCCAGCACTAGTCGCTTTGCATTTCTATCAAGAGCCGCGACGCACGGCTCGAGATGTACGAGCCGTACGGCTCTTCACTCGCGCGACGTAAAGGCTCGCGCTCCCCGTGTGAAAGCTGCAGTGTAGCCTTTGCATTTCAGTCTTACGCGCCCGGCTCTCACTCGCGAGCGAGAGCCGTGCGGCTCTTCGTGTGAAAGCGCACTTAGGATGCAGCGTTCTGTTACAGACGCAGCAGACCCAAGGGCCCGAATTTGGACCTGGGTTGAGCTCGATTCCGGCGCGTTGAAGAAGTATTGAGAGCACTAGCGCCGACAGGTGTTGCTCCCAATTTCCAGAAAAAATGGACAGTCAAATTGTGTGACATACACATTGATATTCCTTCTTACATCGAAGGGGTTGTGGCCATGTGACAAGGTTGTTCCAGGTAACGGTCGCTCCGGTGCGTAGATCCGGCTGCCTAAGGAACGACCATCTCAACCACAGTGACGTCAGCCTCCGCCTCTATATCCGATAAAGAGGAGTCGTGCTGCGAGGAATCGACCAACGCAGTTAGATCTGAGCCGAAAGACACGCAATCTTCGCCCGTGTCTACCTCTATTGTCCTTAATGTTGGCACGATAAGAGTCATCGCTGACTGGCTGGCAACTACTACCATGGGAAAAGATGTAAGCTTGCTGCTTTTTTCAGATCGCACGCAAGGGCGCGTGAGCATATCTAGCATTTATATGCCTTGTTGACGTTTCGATAGCATATCTACTTTTCAGAAGTGCAGTTGCTAGCATGCAACTCCTATCTGCGCCGTCTTTATACTGACAAGCTCGGAGCACTTTGAGAGCTCTATTAGTACCCACAGGCAGTTTTTGATCGCGCCGAGATTTGAACTCCGAGCTCTTGATTAGTATCATACAGCGGTGGCCGAACGACTACGGCCACCGAGCGCGATAATTGTTATTGTTGTTGTAGCGATGCTTCGAATACTGCAGTTCTTCTTGCATCGAGGGGATTTGGTAGTTAAAAACGGGGGGCATTCCTATTTCACGAATATTAGGACAATTCTCTCTATTGCATTTAGGGAGAATTTTTAAAATTCCTTAATTGCGTATTTCCGGTTTAGGTACTTCATTTCCACTTTAGATGGTAAGAACCTAGAACCCATGCGGGGGGATTGCTCAATTGCCCTAACCCCTTGTGGGGCATAGCGCGTCAACTGTTCCATGTGGCCCAGTTAACGTTTCGTTGGCATAAACTGGTTTCGGAGAATGCAGTTGCCAGCATGCACCTCCTGCACATCCATGGCCACGAACGACGTCGTGGACGGGATTCGAACCCGAAACGCCGGTAGTCAAACATGAGACTGATGCCTCAACACACTGCGCTACCGGTCGCCCGCAAGCAGGTCCTAAAGCATACATTTCATGCGTTTTGTGAAAGTTCTCTCTAATCGAATAAAGAGAATTCTCATAATTTTTGCGAAACAGGAATGTACCAAAACGGGTCGTTCCGGTGTGTAGAACCGGCTGCCGCAGGAACGATCAGAAATTTGTGGAAGTGCTTGCTGAATTTGGACTAAAACAGGTTAAGAGCGAGCCATGAGTGTTTGTACGCAGCAAAAAGGATTTAAATGAGTCACTCCCTAAATCTTGTATGTATCAAATCAAGTGCCACGAACAACACTTGAATAATGTCTACTGCAGGGCTGACCTTGCAGTGAAGGTAGCCCCTCGACAAGGGCATCCCGATAGACAGACCAGTTAGTCCTTCTACGATTAATGGTCAGTTGACTTGCTACAGGGCATTCAGCAAGGCTGAATTGAAGTTATAGGCGATCAGAGAATGATTGTTCCGATGACACTCTCCAGTCTCTGATCAAGTGTATGATATCCTCCGACGCAAGGGAGATATCCAACACCCCTGCCTGTCTTTTTTTATGAAAGTGGGCTCGCGATCCACGATGCAGAGTAGCATATTTGTACTCATAATATATTCGAGAAGCGATTCGCCTCGCTCATTTGTGTCCGAGCTACCCCAGACGTAATGATGCGCCTTAGAGTCGCAACCAAGAATCAGTCCACTTTATGTAATAATTTTTGACAACGACCTTAGATGTTATTGACCTGTTTCCGACAGCGGATCACCTGCTTAGCTGTCAGTAAATATTGCTAAGTTTTTTCTGCGGTAGCCTGCCTTCAGGCATAACTCAACACATGCCTTAATGGCATACACCCCCACAGGAGGCCACAGTACCTGCGCCGATACCTTCGTTAGTTTTGAAGCCAACTGTGAATCACACACAGTGAATACATATTCAAAAACGGATTCTGAATTTTTCAATTTCCTTATTCGTGGCACTATATAATGATGGGCATATCAAATAATAAACTGCAATGAACTAAGAAAAAAAAAACCTTTTTGGTTGAAGATACTGCAATCTGTAGGAGAATGCGTGAGTACTTTGACGAACTCCTGAAGGAAGAAGTTCCGCGAGAAGCTTTTCAAGCTGTTGAGCCAAACACCACTGATATCGCTGATTTTTCAGTGGAGGAGGTGATGAAGGCAATGATGCAGATGAAACGCGGAAAGGCAGTCGGACCGGAAAAAATACCCTTGGAATTTTGGTTGAAGATGCATAATGTCGGGCTTAAGCCCAACATACACCATCCGGAATTCCTGTCCGGAAAAACTGATGAGGCCCGGCCTTCCGGTTTGCCTGAATATAGAATACACCACACACCATCCGGAATTCCTTCCGGAAAAACTGATCAGGCCCGGCCTTGAGGAATTCCGGATCGTGTATGCTTCAGGCCGCCTTGAGGCCGCCGGACAGGCCTTTGAGGCGGCCGGATGGATAATTGCAAATTGATCTTATCGCCATAGAATGAAAGTATCTATCTATTGTGTAACCCTTGGTGAAGTTCCCCCTCATATAGATAATTTAGCTAACCATCAAAATGTGCGTATACGGTCCACTGCCCCGACTAAAGAGGAAATAGTCACTGCAATTATTGCACTAAAACGAAGAAAGGCCGCCGGACTTGACGGCATCCCTGCCGAACTTTATCAAGCAGCGCCAAGCGTAACTGCCGATTTGCTGCACCCACTTGTTGATAAAGCGTGGAATACAGAGACCTTTCCCACTGAGTGGAAGGAAGGTTTGATCATCAAACTTCCAAAGAAGGGTAGCCTCACAGACTGTAATAATTGGAGAGGCATTTGTGTGCTTCCTGCCGTTGCCAAGATAATAGCTAAAATCGTCCTGGAAAGACTAAAGGCCCACTTAGAAAGCACAATTGATGAAGAGCAGGCTGGCTTTCGATCCGGATTCTCCTGTGTCGATCACATTAACACCTTGCGAATCATCATCGAGCAATGCGCTGAATACGATTCTCCGCTTCACTTGCTTTTCATCGATTTCGAAAAGGCTTTCGATAGTGTGAACCGGGATTCTATATGGGCGGCCTTGCACAGGAGAGGCATCCCTGAGAAGCTTGTGGCTATTATTAAGGCAACCTATGACGGCGCGAAATGTCGCGTTCTGCATAAAGGTAAGGTGTCGGGGGACTTTGAGATTCGCAGTGGAGTTCGGCAGGGGTGCATCCTCTCACCGATCCTATTCGTCATTGTGATCGGCGATGTGTTGCATGCAGCCCTATCCGGACTCGACAGAGGAATTCAATGGACTTTGACATCTTATCTACAACATCTTGACTACGCTGACGACATATGCCTACTCTCCCACAAAATCATGGATCTGTCCGCAATGGCGTTAGATCTCGAGAGGGAGGCAAGCAAGGTTGGGCTAAAGATTAATACCAACAAGACCAAGGGTCTTAGCCCGCCGTTGCGAAAAAGAAATCCGACACCTATTGCCATCAATATTAATGGGCAGCCTGTGGAGAAGGTGGACAACTTCGTCTACCTGGGTAGCATTGTTGCCGAAACTGGTGGTACGGAGCAGGACATCGCTCGTCGTATCAACCAGGCTAAACGCGCATACGGCATGCTGTCCAAAATCTGGCAGAGCAGTTATCTCAGCATCAAGACCAAGCTGGGCCTGTTTCGCTCCCTGGTACTATTAGTGCTTTTGTATGGGAGCAGTACATGGAAAGTTTCCGTAGGAGTTACCAGAAAGCTGCAAGTTTTCGTCAACTCATGTCTTCGTCGAATTTTAAGAATTTTCTGGCCCGAAACAATATCAAATGAAGAGCCAAGTCGGCGTACGGGTCAGATGCCAATCGACGAATTGATACGCAGGCGAAAATGGCAGTGGATAGGTCACACATTGCGGAAGAGTGATAACTGCATTGCTATGCATGCCATGAAATGGAACCCCATTTCCAATCAAGGCCGACCAAGAGGGGGTCCTCGAATCACATGGCGTCGATTTGTGGCAAAGGAGTGTCAGGTACTGGGTAAGTCTTTTGGGGAGTTGCGCCCCATTGCCCAGAACAGAGTACGATGGCGCGCAGGAGTAGTTGACGCGCTATGCCCCGCTAGGGGTTAAGGCAAAGTAGTATCTATTGCATTGAATTTTATGGCGTTTTACTTTCCATAGCCAAGTTTTAGATACATTCGTCTATTGAAAAAAACTGCAGTGAAAATTCATTCTAGCCACGCGGCCGGACAGAATGAATTTTCACTGCAGTTTTTTTTTTTTTCAATAGACGAATGTATCATCAGTTTTTCCGGACAGGAATTCCGGATGGTGTATGTTCACCTTTAGATGGCTCACTGTTCTTTTCAACAAAATTAAAAGAGGGCAACCGATGCCTGACGCTTTCAGAAAAAGCTTCCTTCTCCCGTTTTATAAGAACAAGGGTGACTCACGCAAGCTCAACAACTATAGGGCAATCAAGTTAACATCTCACACATTGAAGACTTACGAGCGGGTTGTCTGCAATCGATTGAAAGAGATTGTACGGTTGGATGACAATCAGTGCGGCTTTGTGGAGGGTCGGTCCACTGTCGATGCTATTCAGTGCATACGTGTTACGATGGAAAAGCATCGTGATGCACGTACGGACTTGCACTTTGTGTTCATCGATTTGGAAAAAGCCTTCGACAGAGTTCCTCGTGATCTCATATGGGTGGCCCTAAGAGCACTTAAGGTCCCCGAGGCATATGTCAAGATGATACAAGACATGTATGATGGGGCAACTACTAAAGTTAGATGCACAGCTGGTGAGTCTGAAGAATTTCCGGTTAAAGTCGGAGTTCACCAAGGCAGTGTATTGAGTCCTTTGCTCTTCAACATCATCATGTTCTATTTACTAACACTCATTTCTGACGGCCTGGAAATATCCCTTCTCTTCGCCGATGACATTGTCCTGGGTAGCAAAGACATCGTTGCTTTGCAGGCTGCACTGAATAAGTGGTGTAAGATACTGGAGGATCATGGACTGACGATTAGCATACCAAAGACTGAGTATCTTTGCTGTCCTTTCTCAGAACCAGAGAGACCGATACCAGATATCTACATTAAAGGAGAGCAGTTGAAGTCCTGTACAAGGCTCAAATACCTGGGCTCGATGGTCAACAAAGAAGCTACCTGCGATGACGACATCAAACATCGCATCAGTGTCGGTTGGATGAAGTGGCGAGAAAACTCTGGAGTTTTCTGCGACAAAAAAACGCCACGAAAGCTTAAGGGCAAGTTGTACAAAACGGTCGTACGTCCTGCACTCATGTATGCGTCTGAATGCTGGACTATGTACAAGACATATGAAAGCAAAATGACTGCGACCGAGATGAAATTGCTACGGATGTCAGCCGGTGTGACCAAAAAGGATCATATCAAAAGTACCTACATCCGAGGCAGCTTGTTCGTTGAGCAACCGATCACTGAAAAGCTCGAAGATCGTCGTATGGATTGGTATTGCCATGTTCTAAGGCGTCCGCCTGAGAACCCAGTCATGAAGGCACTATCAATGAATGTTCCATTTGCTGGACCCAAACCCCGAGGCAGACGGAAACACAAATGGATTGATCAGATGAAGAAGCAACAACAACGTATTAATCTCGGCGATGACACGATCTAACACCGAGCTGCCTGCAGAAGGAAGCTGAGATTATACCGTCAGAATGGGCGAAGTGCTAACACCACAGGCAGAGCAACGAAGCCGCAGAGTGGTATGAAAGGGCAAGGAAGAAGAAAGCAATGAGGTGATTGTAACGTTCGTCGCACCTGTCCTTATTTTCCTTTATCAATTCTTTGTACTTATTCACAGCTGAGACGACTAGCAGGACCAAGAATTTGGTTAGATGATTCGATTGACGGCGCTCCGACTTTTAGATAAAGCAAACTACTCCCCTTTCCGTTCCGAATCGGAAGTGTAGTAGAGTAGTTCATTTCCGAGATCATTTTTACGGGATGATGGTAACTGGAAAGTGACATGGTCAGTGTCACGCACGTCGTCGCCTTTACTCCATTAAATTTTATCAAATCAATTGTATTCACAGCCAAATCGCCTGGTGGTCGGCGAGAAAAGCAACTAACTGTTCGTGGCAGGATTCGAACTTGTAACCTCTCGGATGGTAAATCGACGCTCTAGTCATCGAACTACCGAGGCCAACAACTTCTTTGTTAATTCTTTTTGAATTGATCATTGTTCACCCCTTTAGTCGGTAAATCCGATCAACAATCGGGCAACAAAGCAGCCCTCTTTTGTGTTGCGTATTGTGTCCACAACAAAGCACCGGCCAGCTGTCAACGAAAACTGTCAACCGCCAGCCAACCAAGCAGATCACTGTCAAGTTGACTGGTCCCCACAACGCCAGCATCATCCCCTGCTGGCCACTTCTGACCAAGGCAAATTTCACATCCCCAAGTCGGAGTCACCTCCTTTGGCGTGAATAAACAATGCACAGCCATGGAACGGGGGGAGTAGTCACCGTAATCGTTCATTATCATGCGTTGCCCCCGGGAGACGAGGAGGCGGCCACAAACTCACTGAGCTTCACAAACATGGCAAACAGATGCAAATGAAAGTAGCGTTGGAGGTTGGAGGACTTGGAACTCACAGACGTGTCCCAGCCGGAGCTCTTCAGTGAGGAAGGACGAAGGGAGGCTGGAGAATTGGGACCAAACAGCACGACCCAAAGTCGCTCCATACCCCACGATAGCAACACTCGAGATACACGTCACCGCACACTCATCAACCACGCGAATGAGGTTACTCGCCGCCGTCGTGCCGCGATCTCGCTGACTTCACTGCTCGGCGGCGATAAGGTATCTTGACGCTGGCTCAGTGGAAAGGGCCCAACCACCCAACCGCCTACACCCCACCTGTTCATTCATTCCACTACGCTCCTCGCCAACCCTACGCCCACTTTTGTTTTGTTTTCTCTCCAACCTTGGCCCTCGGCTGTACTTCCGTCGCAGTCTCATGATGTGCCCGGGGCCCTTGAGACCCCAGTGAGCCTCCATGAAAACAAAGCAAGTCACTCCTTCGCTCGACGGCAAATGAGGAGGTGTTCCCAAGCGAAGGGATGAGTGAGCGCGAGTGACTCCTCACGGGCCAGGCAGTGAGTCATCAGCAGACAGCCCGAGACTTTGTCCACTTGCCGTGTGTAAACTGAGAAATAGCGCTGCTCGGCTGATGCGCCAGCCTTTCAGCTCCCAATTGCGCGCTGTCTGTCCGTCAGACAGCCACCGTCCATTGTCCTTTTGCGTCGCGAAATTCACGACACCGCGGAAAAAAGAGAAAATCACACGATGGCCAAAGGCCACCCCCCAATGACGGGGATCCGATCACCCGCGCGGCTCCCGCACTGAAAACTACACATACCGCCGTCGCACCAGAGAACAATCAAAAAGAAACTTACTATTCAGGGCTCATCGCCGTCATTTTGGTGTTGTGGCTTTATCGATGGATTTTCCGCTGCTGGGGCGAATTTCTGTTTTTACACTTTCACAATTGCACTCGACTCTTGGCCCGACTAAATTGCGTGCAATCGACAGTTTAGATGTTGCTAAATGGATGCACACTCGTTTTAAATGCACACGCGACCAGTTGGCGACACGACAGACAGCAAAACTTTTTCCACTAAATAGCAAAAACTTCGAGCGCAGAACAATGGCGACGACGAAAACCTCTCCCGTGCGTGTATTTTTCGTTTTAGTTCCTCCCGTTGACGAAACGAACGATTGACGTAAGATTTTTTTCAGTAGTTCGGGCGCAAACCCGTGTTGTGCCAAAGTGGCAGGTGAGTGGTCTACACGAGGTGGTTACAGACGTAGTGGAGGCGGGTGGTGGTGTTGGGATGCAGGGTTTTGTGTCAGGGAAACTTTCCTATAAATTTTACTGAATCAATTCAGTATCACCTCGTTTTAAAATAAAGTGAATAAATTAAATTAAACTAGAACACACTTTACGTATTGAAAATTAAATGTCCATAAATTGGTCCAATTTTTCAGACTCAAACCATTCCGAAAATGGGCATACTGATTTTCCAGCAGTTCGGAACACATGAAACGAAGCAATCCGCCCACTGTCATTTGCTATTTGACAGCGATTTGTTGTTCTGCTCCTGTCATCCAAACGTCAGGATCTGTGTTCCTTGTTTTCCCAGAATAAACGCAAAACATTTCCAAGCGAGTTTCTGAAAATCGTCACGAATCAAAGAAATTGCACAAGTCATTCAAAATGATGTCCCAATATATGGAAGAGCTCGAACAGGTAGACACGCGTCATCGTCGGAACTTGCAAAAATCGTGGGAGTTCCCCCTAAAAATATTCAAATTAACTGGAATATTGCTTCGTTTCAGGATCCGTTCGACGTGGCCGAGTTTATAGAGCGCCTTACGTGGCGGACGAATAACGAGATTGGCTCGGATCAATTCGATCCGGACGTACTTCACGAAACGTTCGTGCAAACGATCAAAGATCTGAAATTGCTGCAGGAGAAGCAGCAGAAGAAATGCGAAAGGCTCGAGGAGCTCTTGAAAGAGGAGCAGGTGGTGTTTGCCGGGCATGTGGACAAGTTACAGGAGCGGCATCAAGTGAGTCGAGAGGGAGTTTAGAGTGAAGATGGTGAAAATATGAGTTTCAGTCTTTGTCGATGAATTTTTGACAAAGCGGTTTGGGGTATTTCATGTTTCTGTGTGTAGGGGAACCCCTCAAGGGGGTGTCCTATCCCCCCTTCTTTCGAACATGGTGATTAACAGGTTGCTCCTGGACTTGGAGGGGCTGGGCTGCAAGGTCGTTGCTTATGCGGACGATATCGCCATTGCTATCTCGGGAAAGTTTCCCGTGGTTCTTAGTGATATTATGCAAAATGCCCTAAATATTCTATCTCAGTGTACTGGTTGGTTTAGGTGGCGGTAGAGCCCCCCAAAAAGGGAATACCCAATTAGCGCTGGTGCGCGCCGTTTTGATGCCACAAACCTCGTAAGAGGAAAACTGATGCTATTAAGTATATCAGAAGGGTCGGGCGGGGTAATTCCTTAAATCCACCCTGTGGAATTTAAGAAATGAAGTATCTTGCCAGTTCCCAAAGAGGAGATCTCGGTTATGTCTGCAAGAAAGGCACTGCCCAAAGAACAGTGCCGCGCCCTAGCCAGTGCCGGACATCTACAAAGAAAGTGTAAAAGAGTCTCCTTCTCCCCACTGTCCTTGCAACTACGACAGCACTCGTTGTAGGGAATACCAAGTCTGGCTGCGTGCTCTCCCACAGGCCAGTGACCCGTTGTAACGGCGACAATCCTGGCCACCTCTGGACGGGTCCTTATTAGAACGCCATTTGTTCTTTGTGTATTATAGGATGGCCATATTTTCCTAGAGGTGATGCACGTCCTTAATGCGCCCCATCTGTTGTTTGCTAAGTTAATGTAGCATTTATGTACTTCCTTCTTAGTGGCACTAAGTAGCGCACTGACAACCACTGCATATGATCTGTCCAGGGCGGAGCCCAACCGCGCCAGGTGATCGGCCTGCTCATTTCCCGCTATACTCCTATGACCCGGAACCCAGAGGAGAGTGACTCTGTTAAGGGTGGCCAGAGAGTTCAGCTCTTGACGGCACTGTTTTACTATTTTAGATGACACTGTCGGGCCTCGAGGGCCATAATGGCAGCCTGGCTATCCGTGAAAATTTCGGTATTCTTTGTGGTAACCATGATGCGCCTCAACATCCGGCAGGCCTCCCTAATTGCTAGCACTTCCGCCTGGAATACACTAGCAAAATAGGGGAGGCGGAACGACTTGGAGACTGCGAGGTCTTCAGCGAAGAACCCTGCACCGACTCCACAAGGCATTTTCGAGCCATCGGTAAAAAATCTCAGGTCATATCCCGACATCACAACTTCGTCACACCATTCCGCTCTAGTTGGATATCTAGTAGCGAAGTGTTTCTCGAAGTCTGTTTCGGGTACGATGTAGTCCGTTGGTAGCATATTATGCACCACACCCTCCAGGGAGGACAGAATGTTGCTATGCCCATATGGTTTCGCTGTCCAGTACGCAGACTCCTTAAGTCTAACCGCGCTACACGCGGCGTTGAACCTAATCTGTAGATCGAGGGGGAGTCAGTGTAAAATAACATTAAGTGCATCACCTGGGCAAGACCTTAGAGCTCCCGTGACTCCGATGGATGCAGTCCTCTGCACCTTGCACAGTAGATCAATATTATATTTCCAACGCACTGCTGGCCACCAGACCAGCGACCCGTATGTGAGTATCGGTCGCACTACCGGTGTGTACAGCCACAAGAACATCTTTGGTTGGAGTCCCCAGCTTTTACCACAGGTTCTCCTGCAAGCATATAGAGCTATAGTAGCCTGCTTCCGTCCATTACCAAAATCCATAGCAGAGGGGAGATCACACCACCCTGTGGCATCCCTCTGCGCACGTATTTAGTGATCCGACTTTCGCCCAGGTCCGACTGGATTACCCTGGTACTCAGCATGGTCAGAATCCATCTACTGAAATGGGACTCCACTCCCAACTCGATGAGAGCATCCACTATAGTCTCAGTCTTGACATTATTGAAAGCGCCTTCAATGTCTATGAAAGCCACCAACGTGTATTGTTTGTAGTTTAAGTCATATTCAATTGTGCGTACTACCTCGTGGAGAGCTGTTTCGGTAGACTTTCCTTTTAGGTAGGCATGTTGGCACACTGATATTGATGATTTCAGCAGTAGTTGTCGTATATGGCTATCCAAGATTCGCTCCAACACCTTCAAGACACAAGAGGTGAGGCTGATGGGATGGGATCTCAGTGGACTAGGCAAGTTGGTGTTGGAGTCAATCCGGTCCAAACGGAACTTGTACTCTTCCCCAGGAGGAACATTCCACCTTCGCTGTTACCACCATTTCTGGAGGGGACGAGATTGGCCCTTAGCGAAAATGCCAAATTTTTGGGACTTATATTCGATAAGAAACTATCCTGGCAAATATTCAGGAGCGCGTCACTAAGGCAACGGTTGCTCTGTACTCTTGCAGGCAGGCTATTGGCCTGAAATGGGGCATGCGAGCGAAGGTGGTTTTCTGGTTGTACGTATCGGTCATACGCCCCATATTAATGTATGGGGTAGTTGTATGGTGGACGGCGCTCAATAAAGCATTATACAGGAATCTGTTGGATAAAGTTCAAAGATTGTCTTGTATTGCTATCACTGGTGCTCTGAAGACCACACCGACCGCTGCTCTTGGTGTACTACTGAATTTCCTCCCCTGGCTGAGCAGGTAGCTGCGATTACGGCCATCCGTCTTAGGGAAATAGGGAGTGGAAAGAGTCTACTAATGGCCACTCGGCGATACTGGGCAATCTGGATATTCCAGAAGACACCTCTCCGGTATACTCTTTCGACAAAGGGTACACGAGTCTAATACCTTCGCGGCAGGAGTGGTACAGATAGTACCCCTGAGTTGGAAGCCATAAGCTTCTTTACTGACGGCTCGAAAAGGGAAGCGGGTGTGGGAGTAGGCGTCTTTTCAAAGAAACTGGACATTCGCTTGTCACTTCATCTTCCAGCCTTCTGTAGCGTTCTGCAGGCGGAGATCACTGCGATTGCCGAAGTTCTGATTTGGCTGGGTCGTAATATCATGTCTGCAAGAAATATTACTATCTACACAGATAGTCAGGTGGCGATTAAGTCTCTGGACGCAAACCTTACTACTTCGGAAACCGTGGTGGTATGTCGCACCGCTCTTACGGAGCTCGTCAACTTTTTCAACATCACTTTGTGCTGGATTCCGGCTCACAGTGGTTTCAGCGGAAACTGCAAGGCAGACGAGCTGGCTCGGGCAGGTACGACCATTATGGACATGGGATGTTTTCGCAATGTCAAAATGCCTATGGCAGCATGCACGAAGCTAATTAAGGCAAACGCAATAAGCCGTGCTAATATCGGATGGCTAAATGGTAATATCTGTAACATTACGAGGCAGATTTACTACTTTGCCTTAACCCCTAGCGGGGCATAGCGCGTCAACTACTCCTGCGCGCCATCGTACTCTGTTCTGGGCAATGGGGCGCAACTCCCCAAAAGACTTACCCAGTACCTGACACTCCTTTGCCACAGATCGACGCCATGTGATTCGAGGACCCCCTCTTGGTCGGCCTTGGTTGGAAATGGGGTTCCATTTCATGGCATGCATAGCAATGCAGTTATCACTCTTCCGCAATGTGTGACCTATCCACTGCCATTTTCGCCTGCGTATCAATTCGTCGATTGGCATCTGACCCGTACGCCGACTTAGCTCTTCATTTGATATTGTTTCGGGCCAGAAAATTCTTAAAATTCGACGAAGACATGAGTTGACGAAAACTTGCAGCTTTCTGGTAACTCCTACGGAAACTTTCCATGTACTGCTCCCATACAGAAGCACTGATAGTACCAGGGAGCGAAACAGGCCCAGCTTGGTCTTGATGCTGAGATAACTGCTCTGCCAGATTTTGGACAGCATGCCGTATGCGCGTTTAGCCTGGTTGATACGACGAGCGATGTCCTGCTCCGTACCACCATTTTCGGCAACAATGCTACCCAGGTAGACGAAGTTGTCCACCTTCTCCACAGGCTGCCCATTAATATTGATGGCAATAGGTGTCGGATTTCTTTTTCGCAACGGCGGGCTAAGAACCTTGGTCTTGTTGGTATTAATCTTTAGCCCAACCTTGCTTGCCTCCCTCTCGAGATCTAACGCCATTGCGGACAGATCCATGATTTTGTGGGAGAGTAGGCATATGTCGTCAGCGTAGTCAAGATGTTGTAGATAAGATGTCAAAGTCCATTGAATTCCTCTGTCGAGTCCGGATAGGGCTGCATGCAACACATCGCCGATCACAATGAGGAATAGGATCGGTGAGAGGATGCACCCCTGCCGAACTCCACTGCGAATCTCAAAGTCCCCCGACACCTTACCTTTATGCAGAACGCGACATTTCGCGCCGTCATAGGTTGCCTTAATAATAGCAACAAGCTTCTCAGGGATGCCTCTCCTGCGCAAGGCCGCCCATATAGAATCCCGGTTCACACTATCGAAAGCCTTTTCGAAATCGATGAAAAGCAAGTGAAGCGGAGAATCGTATTCAGCGCATTGCTCGATGATGATTCGCAAGGTGTTAATGTGATCGACACAGGAGAATCCGGATCGAAAGCCAGCCTACTCTTCATCAATTGTGCTTTCTAAGTGGGCCTTTAGTCTTTCCAGGACGATTTTAGCTATTATCTTGGCAACGGCAGGAAGCACACAAATGCCTCTCCAATTATTACAGTCTGTGAGGCTACCCTTCTTTGGAAGTTTGATGATCAAACCTTCCTTCCACTCAGTGGGAAAGGTCTCTGTATTCCACGCTTTATCAACAAGTGGGTGCAGCAAATCGGCAGTTACGCTTGGGGCTGCTTGATAAAGTTCGGCAGGGATGCCGTCAAGTCCGGCGGCCTTTCCTCGTTTTAGTGCAATAATTGCAGTGACTATTTCCTCTTTAGTCGGGGCAGTGGACCGTATACGCACATTTTGATGCTTAGCTAAATTATCTATATGAGGGGGAACTTCACCAGAGGTTACACGGTTCAAGACCGCGGCGAAGTGTTCTTTCCACCGCCTCATTTGATCTTCTTCCAAGATAAGTAGCTTTCCATCACTATCTTTCACCAGATGTTGGCAGGAGTTACGACCACCTGTAAACTCCTTGATGACACCGTATATGGCGTTTAAGTTGTTACTTCTAGCCGCTTCTTCTGCTGACGCTAAAAGAGAATTGGCATAAACTCTTTTATCGCGTCGCACACTACGCTGAACTTCTCGAGCTTTTTGACGGTAAAGGAGTTCGATGCTGCTTCGATTGTCGTCTGATGCTGCAGCCAAACGAACTTTCAGCTCCTTTCTTTCAACAATCCGCTGCCATGAAGCGTCGGACATCCAGGGCTTATTCCGGCAATCCGGGTTTGGGCCAAGGATGGTATTTGCGCTATCAATGTACGCATTTTTTATGGCATCCCAGTTTTCGTTTATGTCACTATCTGGGTGACTAGTTATCTCAGCCGCTTTTTGCGCAAGATGGTCATTATATTGTTGTAAGACAGCTGGATTTTTTAGTCGAGCGGTGTTGAATTTGCGGGGCCTGGATCTTTCGTCGCTGGGGCGGCGCACGGCTGCAATACGCAATCGAACATTAGCGATCATAAGATAATGGTCTCTTCCCATCCCAATATCGGCACCCTTCTTGTTTCGCACGTCCAGGAGGCAACTCTTGAATCTTTTACTAATGGCAAAATGGTCGATCTGATTTTGTGTTCTGCGCCGATCAACAGAGGACCAACTGATTTTGTGGTGGTCCTTATGCTCAAACATAGTACCACCGATGAAGAGACTGTGAAAGTTGCAGAACTCTACAAATCTTTCACCGTTGTCATTACGATCACCAAGACCGTGTCTCCCCATCACATGTCTGAGCCCATAGTTATCGGCGCCAACTTTCGCATTCAAATCACCCATAACCATTATAATGTCACCTTTAGGTGTTCTGCTCTGAACGGCGTTTAGTTCTTCGTAGAAGGAGTCTTTTGCCAAGACATTGTCGGGTTCAGTAGGGGCATAACATTGTATTATTGAGATGTTCCTTATTTTGGTCCGGAACCTGGCGGTCAAGACCCTGTCAGAGACCGGTTCCCAGGATAAGAGACAGTTTCGCGCGGCTCTGGTTAAAAGGAGCCCCACACCTGACTCACGAGGCAGATTTGGCCACACTTCAATCCTCGCCGCTCCTAAGGGCTGATGATGCTGGAGAGACTGCATCTCAGAAAGAATGTAGGGAGCATTGCCTGATAGGTGAGCATGCTAGGCGTCTCCGGCTTTCATACAATGATGTTTGCAGAAGCTGTGGGGACGAAGATGAGGAAGAGACAATACATCACTTCCTGTGCACCTGCCCTGCTCTGGCCGGTAGAAGAGACGATATTTTAGGCTCCCTCTACTTTATTGACCTCGATGACCTGAAGAAATGCTGGTCATCTGCATCGTTTCATTGATAGATCCGGGTGGTTTGACGACTCAGCTCACATGGCGTTTTTTGTGCCTTTGAGGTATCACAACGACCCAGTGGTGGTCTATGTGTGCTGTGTTTGTGCGCAGCTGCCTCTTTAACCTAACCTTATTCACTGTTGATCTACATCATTCCTTAAGCTCGTCACACATGAAAACCATTTGTTCGAGGACCAATTTCATCGTCTTTTAAGGTCGTCACACATGACAACCATTTTGGTCGCGAGCATACATCGAACCACGTCAAACTAGTGATGGGCACTATCGATAGTTTTTACTTCTTCGATAGTTTAAAAAACTAGTAACTAGTAAGAAACTATCGATAGTTTTGAAAACTAGTAATTAGTAAAAACTATCGATAGTCTGAAAAAATAGTAACTAGTAAAAACTATCGATAGCTTTAAAAACTAGTAACTAGTAGAAAACTATCGGATAACTATCTGACGAAAATTCCGATAGGCCGATAGTTTCGATAGCCCGATAGTTTGCTATCGAATAACTTTTTCGAACGAATTCAAGGAAATTTCGGCTGACGATGGATACATTTCTTGCATGAATGAATGAATATGATTGCATATACATACATTGTGTAGGTAGATGCGATGTTAAGAAAAAAACAGTCCGAAACGTAAATACCCTAGACTTGTACAGACCTAGTGGAGATACCAAAAGTACCAATTAGCAACGACCATATGCATTAAGAATGGGTCTCCTATATGGCCAGTTCATAGGAGAGGTTGGCACTCATTCAGTAGGATCTTGACCATTCTCAAAATCAATTAACTAACTAACCCATTCTACAAACATTTGTCGAATTTTTCAAGTCGCTAGCTTCATTCTATCGGAAGGTATTGCTTATTTGAAGTTTCACTTGTAGGGGCGGTAAGGGTTCCTTAGGTCGGATCTTGCTCATCATTGCCACCAACCAATTAGATCACCCTACAACCATTTAAACAAAATTTCGAGTCTCTAACTTCACTCTATCGAAAGTTATCGCTTATTTGAAGTTTCGTTTGTAGGGGAAGTAGGGGTTTCGTTGGTCGGATGTTACCCAGCTTTAATGCCAACTAACTCAATCTCACTTCGAACATTTGACCAAAATTTCAAGTCACTGGCTTCATTCCATCAAAAGTTATCGCTTATTTGAAGTTTCATATGTAGGGGAGGTGGGGGTTCCTTTGATCGGATCTTGCCCATATTCAATACCAACTAAGTAGGTCTTACTAGCAACATTCCACCAAATTTTTAACTCGGTAGTATCATTCTATCGAAAGTTATCGTAATTAAAGGAATATTTAATTTTTTGAAATTTGTAGGGGAGGTAGGTGTTCCTTTGATCTGATTATGCCCAACTTACAGAACCTTAAGCAGCTTCTTCCCTCAGGGTTACATGCCAAAAATCAGATGTCTACGTCAATTGGTCCAAGAGTTATAGACAAAAAACCTGAAAAGTAGGGTAGTACGGGGCTCTTTGTAAGAAAATAACCGTTCGTTTTCAACTGATCGATTTTATTTTCCCAGGAGAGTATAAGATTACCCTCACTAGCAATATACCAAAGCTTGAGCTTTTCGAGATTTTTTAATCGGGAGTTATAGATACATTGAATTATTTTACATATGTAGGGGAGGTAGGCGTTCTCTTGGCCTGATCATGCCCAATTTCAATACCATCCAACTAGATCATACTACCAACATTTGACCAAAATTTCAAGGCTCTAGCTTGATTTTATCGAAAGTTATCGTGCGAACGGACAGACAGATAGACGGACAGACAGACGGACAGACAGACAGACGGACAATCAGGGGGTGACCCTGATCATTTATATATATACTTTGCTATACCTCCGGAGCCTCCTTTAAGGTGTTACATATTTTCGTCGTGACAAAAACAATACCTATATACCCTATACTATAAGTCTAGGGTATAAAAAACTAGGGTATAATGACAGTCTTGGCGATGAAGTGAGGCCAGATGGGTATCATAAGGACTGGTAGCAGTAATGAGGCGTATGTACTAGACTACTGTTGATGGCATTGTGAGTCCGACAAAAAACAACCCGCTTCCAGTTTTTTCCAGCAAGATTGGTTTTTTGAGGAAAAAAGGATTGCCGCTCAGAAAATCCTTCATTTTCGAAATTTTGGAAATTCTGACTCAGATTCGCAATCAGCGACCCAAAGAAACCCCTGTCCGCTTTTTCTAGTAAAATTGGCCGTGTTTTTGAGAAAAAAAGGGTTGCCGCTCAGAAACTTTTATTTGTTGATTATTTACAATTCTGACTTCAGATTCGAAATCAACGACAGAATCGACCTCCTATCAGATTTTTCCAGTAAGTTTGGCCGTGTTTGTAAAAAAGGTGTTGCCATTCTGGATCCTCCATTTGGTTTTTTGCCATTTGGACTTCAGATTCGCAATCAGCGACCCAAAAAACCCCCTACCAGCTTTTTCCAGCAACATAGGCCATGTTTTTGAAAAAAGGGGTTCCGTTCAGGAAAAGATCTAAATTCTAGTTAAAGTTTGTAACCAATCATACACATAATCTGTATTGACTTATAAATCTAAAATCACATGCACATGATACTGAGCCAGCCAACATGCCAAAGTACACATTCATTCGACTAAACTTTTCCTACATAGCAAACTATAAACTTTTCATTCAAAGAATACTATCGGGCTATCGAAAATATCCACCGATAGTCCCGATAGTTATTCTAATAGCTATCGACCGATAGTCCCGATAGTTATTCGAATAACTATCGACCGATAGTCCCCATAGTTATTCGAATAACTATCGATAGTAAAAACTATCGAATAACTATCGGGACTATCGGCCGATAGTTTTTACTATCGATACAACAGGCTATTCCGACTTCTAACCAAAATCGCAAATGGTTAGATCTAATATTTACTAACTTCTACGACGAGGTATATGTTAGTCCAACTCCTGACGCCGAGAATCTCTTCCCTAACACTCATCATCATTCCGCCCTCACAGTTGAGCTTACATGTGCAAATCCTTCATTTACTCAATCGTACAATAATGAAATTGTTTACGATTTTTTGAATGCTGACTATGAAGGTGTCGGAAATTACCTTGATTCTATAGACTGGACCACCTATCTTTCGAGACAAGATCTTGATGATACCGTACGTTCCTTTTACAAGATAATCTTCCAAGCTATTAGTAATTACACGCCCAAAATAAAGAAGCGTAACACACTTACTGAACCCTGACTAGACAGAGATTTGAGACGTTTGAGGAACCAAAGAAATAAACTCCATAAGGCTATTAAAATTGACCCCTATATCAGCGTTGACCTTATAAAACAGTATGATGACCTGGCCAATGAATTTAAAATAGCATAAAATCCCGTGAAGCTTATGAGCTTTATATTAATTTAATGGGGGAGAAAATTATCAACGACCCCAAAAAATTCTTTGACTTTGTTAACACCAAACGAAAAACTACAAGTCTTCCTTCTTCCATGTCTCGAGATTCCACTGTATCTTCTTCATCGTGGCGCGACAGCCCGACGTCGGGCCTTGGCCGCCTGGATCATTGTCCTCCAATTATCTCGGTCACGTGACCGCGTCCTCCAATTTTGGGAGCCCAGCAGCTGCGCGGCGTCCACACCTACTGAGCTCTCCCAACGAGATCTCGGTCGTCCTCGCAGTCTCGCTCCGTCGACTCGTTCTGCATTCATTACTCTCTTAGGCATACGATCATCGTCCATTCTTTGTACATGCCCTGCCCATTGAAGTCGTTGTAGTTTGACGATTTTCGAGACTTGCAGCTCATCGTACAATTCATACAACTCATGGTTGTATCGGATGCGCCATCCATCTCGATCGCAAACAGCCCCGAAAATTCGCCGTAGAACCTTACGTTCAAAAGTATCTAGCATGTTTTCGGAGACTTGAGTTAGGGTCCATGCTTCGCAGCCATAGCATAGCACTGGTCGTATAATGGTTTCTTACACGCGGAGCTTCGTGTTTCAGTGCACATGTTTCGATTTCATTATGGGGAGAACCGAGAAAAAAGTCTTATTAGCTAACTGTATCCGTCGCTTGATTTCGTCAGTTTCGTTGGCGTCCCTTGACAAATTGCAACCCAGGTAGATGAAGTTGTTCACGAACTCGATGTTGAGGTCCCCCACGTTGATGCTCGGTTGTGCAGGTGTCCTTGTCACCGATTGCGTCATTATTTTAGTTTTACCCTCGTTAATACGTAATCCAACTTCCTTTGCAGCGGTATCGAGCGTATGCAGAAGTTCTTCTGCGTCAGCCAATCTTCGGGACATGATGTTGATGTCGTCGGCGTACGCTGCTAATTGTGTCGAGTTGATGAGTAGCGTCTTGCTGTTGTCCATATTCATGGCCCGAATAACGTATTCCAGTGCTAGGTTGAAGAGCGTCGGTGCCAGTCCATCGCCCTGTTTCAAATCAGTGCGTGTTTCAAATAGATCAGTAAGTCTATTCTGGATCCTGACTTGTGAGACGGAGTTGGTCATCGTCATCTTTGTCAGTCGCACTAATTTTGCTGGTATACCAAATTGCAGCATGATGTTGTACAGTACTCCACGATCGATACTGTCGTATGCCTGCTTGAAGTCGACAAAGATTTGGTATACGTTTACGTTGTATTCCCAGCACCTCTGGAGTATCAGTTTGACTGAGAAGAGCTGATCGGTTGTGGAGCGACCAGGTCTGAAACCGCTTTGATATTCGCCAATGACTCGTTCTGCGTACGGTTTTATTCTATTTTCCAGAATTTTCGTCAAAATTTTATAGGACGTACAAACTAGTGAGATGCCCCTGTAATTCTCACACCGCAGTTTATCTCCCTTTTTATGAATTGGACAGATGATGCTTCTGCGCCAATCGTCTGGGATCTCCTCATTCTCCCATACTCGCAGGAGTAATTGATGTATGGCATCAACTAGACTCGTTCCACCGAATCTTAGCAGTTCAGCTGGAATCTCGTCAGCGCCCGGCGCTTTATTTCGTTTTAGTGACCGCAACGCGAGATCAACTTCCTCTACTGTCGGGGGTTGAATGGGTGGGCCTAGATCAACAATATCGTCGAGAGCTTCCTGTGTGGGGATGTTAGATGGTCGGTTTAGAAGCTCTTCAAAATAAGAGGCCCATCGTTTGTTAATACCATCGGTGTCGCTGATGATGTTTCCATCCTTGTCCTTACAAAGGCTAGCCCTGGGTTGGTAGCCGTTCTTAATTGTATTTACTAGTTTGTACGCTTGTCTGGTGTTCCTATTAGCTAAGTTTTCGTTTATGTTCACCAACTGCTCGTCAAAGTGTTTACGTTTCTTACGTCTAATTATTCTATTCGATATTCGCCGTAGCTCGTCATATTTTTCTCTTCTGGCTCTGGTTCCTCGTTGAATCCATTGTCTGTAGGCCTCGTTTTTCGCGTCAAGTGAGTCTTTGCATTCTTCGTCGAACCAGTCATTTCGCGCTCGCCGGGCTTTATGTCCCACGACCTTCTCTGCGACATCCTTGATGGTACCCTTGAGTTCCTCCCAGAACCCATGGACGCCTGTGTTGCTGATGTTGTGTAGCATAGGTGATAGTTTTTCCTCAAGGGCGGTAGTATACGCCACCGCTGTAGCATCACTCAAGAGCTTATCAACCGCAAAGATTTTGGGAGGGCTGATTCTTGACTGGTGCACTGAGGAAATTCTACATCTGTAGGTCGTCTTCACCAAGTGATGATCTGAGTCGCAGTTTGCTCCTCGATAGGAGCGGACATCCATGACACTAGACGCCCATCTCCTGCAAATGAGGACGTGGTCAATTTGGTTGACGGTATGTGCGTCTGGAGACTTCCAGGTCTGCTAGTGAATGCGTCGATGCGGGAAACACGTAGAGCTTACGACTAGATTCCTGCTGCAGGCGAAGTCGATAAGTCGCTGGCCGTTATCGTTACATTCTTCATGGAGGCTGTGGCCTCCAGAGGTCCCCCGATGCCAACTTTCATTCCCGACTTTCGCGTTAAAGTCTCCCATCAGCAATTTGACGTCGTTTGTTGGAAGTGAGTCGAAGAGAGTTTCAAGGCGGGCGTAGAACTCGTCTTTTACTGCGTCTTCTTTCACTTCAGTGGGGGCATGCACATTGATGAGCCAGAGATTGAAGAATCGAGTCTTGATGCGAATCGCACACATCCGTTCATTTATGGGTTTGAAGTCAGTAATATGCGGTTTGAGGTGATTGTTCACTATAAATGCTACTCCAAACTCCTTGCGGCCCGATGGTTTGCCACTTGTAAAAATTGTGTGCGATTTCTTGTCATTAATCTCGCTGCCAAGCCAATTTGATTCCTGGACTGCTGTAATGCTCAGTTTGTACTTTTCGACCTGTTGAAGGAGGGCCTTTTCGGCCCCCGGTTTGTTCAGGGAGCGTACATTCCAGGATCCGAAAGAATAATCCTTTATTCGTTTGCGTGGTCGTCGTTGTTGATTCGTCCAATCCGAGGCGTTTGTTCCAGGTTTCTTGACATGGAGTGGTTTTTACTAGGACGAGTTGTCAGCACGTCGCTTAACCCCATTCAGGGGATGGCCTCGGAGATAGCTGCTTCAGATGGTTTAATAAACGTGCTGGAGCCCACACAACTATGTAGCAGGTCCAACTACGCAAGTCATTCCATCCTACTAGACCTGAGACGCTTAGGTGTTCGTCAGCCATTCAGGCTACAGCTATCTGCCTTTTCCAAACTATCTTATCGCTAAGACATTGGCCATCAGCGAATTGATACACTGCCGTTACCAGGGGGCGCCCACGCGGAGGACTATGGAAAAGGTCTTTGCCCCCCACTGTATCTTCTTGCCCACAGGAAATTTGTAATTTATTTGCTGATCATTTCCAAGACAGCTTTTGCTCACCTAAAACTCCGAGCCCCTCAACTCCTCCGTCTGATTTCAACCCGGTATCCCTTATTGACGGATTAGTTCTTTCACATGATGAAATCATTAGAGCTTTACAAGAGTTGAGTGCCAACAAAGGATCCGGCCCAGACCTAATCCCTCCCTATTTTCTAAAGCAATGTGCTAACCAATTGTCACTTCCTCTGCACATGATCTTCAATAAATCACTCCAATTGGGTGTCTTTCCGTCTTTTTGGAAATACTCGCATCTCACACCTGTTTATAAGAGCGGTGATAAGGGTTCAGTGGACAACTATCGAGGCATCGCCATTCTTTCAGCAATCCCCAAACTATTCGAAAAATTAGTTTGCGCTAAACTCACTTCTATGATTGACCCACTCCTCAATGAGCAACAACATGGATTTCGTAAAGGTAGATCGACTACATCAAACCTTTCAATTTTAGTTTCTGGCACCCTTTGCGAAATGGAAAAAGGATATCAAGTTGGCGCGGTCTACACAGACTTTAGCAAAGCTTTTGACATGGTCGATCATCAAATTTTAATAGATAAATTACGTCGTTTTGGTATTTCTGGTCTGCTTCTCAATTGGCTCCGGTCCTACCTTTGTGATCGGACTCAGTTCGTCAAATTCCAAGATTGTTTATCCAAAAGAGTATCTGCATCCTCTGGGGTACCACAGGGCAGTCATTTAGGTCCTCTTCTCTTTAATTTCTTCATTTCTGACCTATCACAATTATTAACGGATGTATCTCATCTCTTCTATGCTGATGACCTAAAATTGTACCGCACCATTAAAAAGCATTCTGATTCAGCATTTCTTCAATCTAAGCTCTAATCTCTTGAACTATGGTGGTAGAATAACACTGCTTTGCGCCTGTTTCACCTTTGATGTTATTAGTGGTTCTGTTAATGTTGATCTCCTCTCTAACAAAATCACTTTTAATGATCAACAGAGACGCACTAGGCACACACCTCTCCTAAAGGAATACCAACACCATACTGTCTCTGGTTACAACGAACCCCTAAATAGATGCTGCTGAATTTTCAATTCTTTTAGTACACTCTTTTTCAGGCATGTCTAAATCTGTTTTTAAGAATAATCTATCTAAGACCCTCTTCACATCCCAGTCTAATTCAACCATCCTTTATCCTTTTGCCTCTCGCTTCAATTTAATTGCTTAATTATAAGTGTCTGTTTATTTTATATTGTATATTATACTGTGCTTTGTTTGGTAAATCAATAAATAAATAGATACTATCGATAGTAAAAACTATCGAATAACTTTCCGATAGTTATTCGATAGTGCCCATCACTACGTCAAACTCAATAGAAAAAAAATCTGCTCATTTCCACCGTTCTGTGATATTTGATGTTTCGATGCAAATTTGGTCGTTGTTCTGCGCCATCATGTGTGGCAACCTTTAAAGGTCGCCACACACGCCCAAAGAAGCGCAACAAGCAGATGAGCGCGATCGCATATGCAGCATCAACCCTGACGATCCAAGGATCAAGGATTTGAACCTTGATATCCAAAAGCAGGTAACTGAGTACAGAAGGTAGGAATGGAGCGCACATCTCAACATTTGCAATCTAACAACAGGCATAAGTGAGCTATGGTCCACTGTGGAGAGAGCCCTTACCAATCCACCGAATCAAAAAGAGATAGTTGCCATCCAATAAGGTAACACAACGACAAAAAATTCGACACTGTGTGCTAGTCTATTCAATATACAATTTATTGAACACCCGCCACCTAATAGACTCACACGCAAAATTAGTAGAACAATCGAGATTCGAGATTCGAGTCGTTCAATTTAAAAGTGACACACTGTAGAATTAATTCCCAAACTAGCCCCCCCTCCCCCCACCCAACGCATAACCAATCCACGCTAATTTCTCATTACATATAATGTACACATTCATTCACATCCCATTATCTATCTAAAACTAAAACCACCATTGTTTATCTACCAAACCAATCCCATCTAATCTAAATCCATTCATAATCATCTGTGCAGTATGCACGCATTGTGTATACTACTATATACGGATATGTACACAACAACCCATGCTGACTGCAAGCAAATCAATAACCATTTACTTACGTCGCACCGTACATCCAAGTTTCCCTGATACAGAAAACAATCCCAACATTCTAAAACAAAAGTATTCGTCTTATCTTATGTATCATCATCTCAGGCTCCACTTTAGATGAAACCAAACAAAAACCCATAGCTTCCACTTCTACTACAGCTACCGTGAGAGCAAATTCAAATTTCCAGCGGCTGTAATACATACAGTCTAATACAAAATCGAATCGTTCATATCGTTCAAAAAGAACGAGACAACATCGGATCGTTCATACCGTTCAAAAGAGCCCATCCCGGATTAGCAACTCCGTTTTCATGGGAAATAATGATCCGATCTGACTGGCTCGAACCAAAGGGCATTGGGGGGTCACCGATTTCAAATCGGGGATAAAAAATAAGGAAAAAAAAAACTAAATTTTTTAAAAGCTACCAAATTTATTGAATATGTTACTGTTAGGTATACAACTTTGCTTGCGCCGTTTTCCGACAGACGGCTGCATCGGTGAGGGCTGGTCAAAATACGTAGTCCAAAAGTGTCACAAAGTGAGTTTGGACGTCTGTGAACGTATCGACATCTCCGCATTAGTAAAAGTTGTTCGCATTTTTAATAAAATTCGCGATTCAAAATGTCTGTTTTCGAGCCAAGTTCTCGTCATTTGCAGAAAGTTTTGATCTTTTGCGTCCATTTGAAAAAAACTGCAGCTGAGGCTCATCGTATGCTCTCGAATACTTACGGTGAGGTTGCTGTGAGTGACAGAATATGTCGTGAGTGGTTTCAACGTTTTAAAAGTGGCGATTTCAATGTCGAGGACAAGCATGGTGGTGGAAGAGAAAAAATGTTCAAAGACGACGAATTGGAAGCACTGCTCGATGAAGATTCGTGCCAAACGCAAGAAGAATTAGCTGAATCACTTGGAGTGACTCAGCAAGCCATCTCGAAAAGCCTCAAGGCCTTGGGCATGATTCAGAAACAAGGAAATTGGGTTCCGTACGAGTTAAAACGGCGATTATTTGCATGCAAACCACTGCTTCAAAGGCAGAATCAGAGGGGATTTCTGCATCGCATCGTAACCGGTGACGAAAAATGGGTCCCTTACGATAATCCCAAGCGCAGAAAGTCATGGGGAATGCCTGGACATTCCTCAACGTCGACGGCAAAACCAAATATTCACTGATCTATTTGAAACACGCACTGGTCTGAAACAGGGCGATGGACTGGCACCGACGCTCTTCAACCTAGCACTGGAATACGCTATTCGGGCTATGAATATGGACAACAGCAATACGCTACTTTTCAAGTCGACACAATTAGCAGCGTACGCCGACGACATCAACATCATGTTCCGAAGATTGGCCGACGCAGAAGAACTTCTGCATACGCGCGATACAGCTGTACAAGAAGTTGGACTACGTATCAACGAGAGTAAAATCAAAATAACGATGCAATCGACGACAAGGTTGTTATCGCCCTGGTCACCTTTCAAGTTGAACAGCCATAAAGAAGCATAAATTTTACATTGGTTTCGAGGATCCTGAGTTTGGTACGTCCGGAGATGTTGTTGTTTTGTCAGAAAGGAGTCAAACTGAAAAAAGCTGCGCGAGCCTTATTGATGCCGGACAGTACATCAGCATCCGTTCCACCATCTGCTGTAACTACGCTTCCGAGGTAGCGAAAATTGTCCAGTTTTCCACCGTCTGCCCCGAAACACAAATTTCGCTCTGCCTTCCTGGATCCAGGCTAAAGTACTTAGTTTTGGCAGCATTGATTTTAAGCCCCGCGTTGCGACTTTCGGTGCAGGGCATCCGTCACTTGAACTAGATGATCCGATCTATTTGAAAGAAGACAAATATCGTCAGCGTAATCCAGGTGTTGAAGGTATTCAAACAGCTTCCATCTGATACCTTTGCTAAGATGTTCATGAAGCGCGCTGCAGAGTACGTCGTTAATGGCAAAAACAATATAAGTGACAAAATGCAGCCTTGTCTCACTCCGCTATGTGCCTCGAAGGGATCTGAAAGCTTACCCTTGTGTAAGACGTAACATTTGGCTCAGCAATAAGACTCCTTAATGATGGATTTTATCTGGTATACCTCTCCTACGTAAAGCTCCACTCTGCGGATTGTTCAATAATAATTCGGAGTCTGTTCATCGTTGTGTGCGGTCAACTGTATGCTTGATCCGGTTTACGACTATTTTTGCCATCAGTTTGGAGGGGGAGAAGAATATTAAAGAGTTCCACCGGAATTCCATCTATCCCCGGGGCTTTACCTGCTTCCATTGATTTGATAGCCACAGTTATTTCCAGTTTGGATGGTGGGCTGGTATCAACTCTGGCTATTTGCGGAATATTTTGTGCTTCTAGTGAAAAATTTCCAAAGGTATTGTTGAGGACCTCAATGAAGTGGTATATGCACTTTTTATAGATGGGTCTTTAAGATTTTGCACATTAAAACGTGGCAAGATTCTTGCATTTCGAGGGAGACGGATCGCTGCCGTTCGTAAGCGCACTTTTGCGACAACATGTGATGGCTGCCAATATCAACACCCCGCTTTGACCTGACGTCTAAGAGACAGTTCCTCCATGTCTTGGAAGTGGTAATATGGTCAATCTCGTTCTCTGTTCTGCCATCCGGAGAAACACAGGTTGTTAAATGGCATCGTTTGTGCTTGAACAAGGTACCGCCGATGACGACTTGAAGAGAGTTGCCAAACTCCACGAACATCTCGCCATTTTTGTTCCTGTTGTCTAAACCATGATTGTCCATTAAGTGTTCCAAGCCAAGGTTGTCAGATCCGACTTTGGTATTGAGATCCCCCATAATAATTTTTATATCACCTTTGAGAGCCTTGTCAAAGGTGTCGCCGAGTCGGTGATAGAAGACGATTGATCCGCTGGTTCAGTCGGGGCGTAGCACTGAATTATTCTAATGTTCCTTACCCTGGACCTCAATCTGTCTGTAATGATACGGTCAGAGATGAGCTTCCAATCAATTAAAGATAGGCGTGCATCCCAAGTCAACAGGATTCCGACGTCTGCCATTCGAGGTGAAGAATCGTCTTCACTTCTAGAGTAGAGCAGCACTGTTTGGGAGCTTGGCGATAAAGTCGATCCCGATCCAACCCATCTTTTTTCGCTTAGTCCTAATATTGAGATGTTACATGCGATCATTTCCAGCTGCTCGACTTCAGTGAGTCTCGCACTACTGCAGTCGCCCCACATCGTTCGAACGTTCCAAAAACCGATCGTGGTCAGTTGTTTGTAGCCGAAAGTCGTTGCCGGTGAATCAAACCGTGGTATCCGAGGCTCGTTTAATGTTTCGAGTGAAAATTGATTTCAGGTACGCAGGTTACAAGCCTACATACTAGTGATGGGCATAATGACGCTTTTCACTGTGCCAGCACATAAGCTCTGACTCTTTTCAATGAGTCGTTCAAAAAGGGTCATGTAAAGAGTCTGAAACTTGGTTAATAACATATTCAATAAAAGTCGTAGATGGGCGACCCCAACTTTTTTTTCTCTTTTTTGACCCCAGACTCGGAGTTAGCGACCCCCCAATACCCTTTAGTTCGAGCCAGCCCGATCGGCCCACTATTTCCCATGAAAACGGGGCTGCCAATCTGGGGTGGGTTCTTTTTACTCTTTTTGAACGAATCTTTTTGTGCGATACGATTTTGTATCGCTCTTTTTTAACGAATCTTAGATAGAGAGAGGAGAAGGGGATAGGGAGGGAGAGGGCTGAGGAGCATCCAAATAGTGAATAGATGAATGCTCCATGTTTTGTGGCCATAACTTCTAAAATATAAGGAATTTCACATTTTTGACATCATTTTGACCCCCCTTAAGAACCCCCATGCGGGCTGAGGAGCATCCAAATAGTGGGGATGGATGCTCCTCATCCCGGATGGGGGCTCTTAAGGGGGGTCAAAATGCGAAATTCCTTATTAAAATATAAGGAATTTCGCATGGGTATGCGTTGGGTAGTATTTATGCGATGGGCTAGTTTGGGAATTAATTTTACAGTGTGTCATTCTTAAATTGAACGACTCGAAGGCTATGTCGTTGTGCCGAATCTTTCGCTCATCCTGTAGAGTCGTTCAAAAAGAGCGACTCGTTACTGTGTTACACATCACTACTACATACCCAATCTTAGGGGACGGATTGCTTCCTGAGGTGTCCTAAGAGTCACCGGGAGCTATTTTATATATAGCGCAGTGGCAGCTCTGCTCTGGTGCTCTTAATTACGGATTCTTTTGGTGATCTTTCAGCTGGTTGTGACGTGTTGGTGCTCTCACAACTATGTTGCAACTCCACGGACTGGTGTTATTGGCTATTCAGGATTATCATTGTTATCTACCGCACGTGGAGGACTATGGAAGAGCCGTTTTGCCCCCCTAATAGGGGCATAGCGTGCAAATAGTTTAAAGTTACCAACTTGCAACCGAGGGTATTCTCTGCAGATCCACGGCTTCGAGATGTGGATCATATTTCTAATGTTTACCTCCCTTTCCTTTGATACAGATCTCCGTCGATTGTTTCCGACAACTCGACGAAAAAATCAACTCAGTTGCTGGAAAAGTCATCCACCTCGGCGAACAGTTGGAAAACGTGAACACACCTCGAAGTCGCACGGTAGAAGCACAGCGTCTCCTCAATCATATGTCGGAATTCTTGCGTCCTGGTCCGATAGTGAACGACGTCTTCACCGATAAGTCTCGTCTGTTCGACGCTGCCGATATTATACAAAAACTCTACCTCATTTCGCAAGATCTCCCGTCGGAGAAGTTTGGCGAAGCTAAACGGAAAATCGATGCAAAGTACGACGAAATCGAACGTGGACTTATCGAAGAGTTTGCTGCCGCCCAAAAGACAGAGGATATCGAGAAAATGAAAAAGATCGCCACAATACTGTCACAATTCAAGGGATACTCGCAATGTATTGATGCGTATATTGAGCAGAGTCAAATGGTATATTGCTTTTTAGTTTACTGAACAGTCGGGAAGGGATGTAAACAATTTTGATGATTTTCAGACTCCATACGGTGGGAAGGACATTTTCGTTGGAATTGTTCCGATGTGTCAGCATCACTACGAAATAATCAAAAAGGTTTTTGCAAGTCCCGATCAGGTCATGGCCAAATTTATTCTCAACATTTATCAGTTGAAGCTGAATCAGTACACACAAACGAAATTGGATGATAAAAAGGACGACGATAAGTACTTGAAGACGTTGTACGAAATGTATTCAAGGTAGGATTTATGTTTCTAATCGTTAGAGGATTTTTATTAAACTGTTTGCACATTTTCAGGACTCTTAAACTATCCTCCGAACTGCAAGAATTCATGATGAGTGGCGACGACGACCTACTATCGAAACTCACAGCCAACATTTTCGCCAAAGATCTTGTAACTTTCATCGAGACCGAGTCGCGATGCTTGAATGCAAAGTGCAGCGTCGAATTGAAAAAGTACTATGAAAGTAAGAAGCATCAAAAGAAACAGACGGAACGGTTTCAAGAGCTGCGTCGTGACGTTCAATTGCTGATTGGAACACGAGCGAACATCAATATCGCACAAATTGAAGACTACGGCGGCGAAACGTTCTTGTCCGAAGAGCTGGCCATTAATTTGTTGCAAGAGGCCAAGGCGTCGTTCAAGCGATGTCGATTACTCTCGAAAGAAGATCAACTGGCCAGCAACATGATCAAGTTGGCGGACATTCTGTTGCGCTACTTGATGGATGAACATGTTAATTATGCACTCGATTTGGGCTTGCAGGCGATCCCAATTGGGGAGAGTAAGACAGTTCCGCAAATCTATTTCTTCGATGTCGTACAGAAGAGCAATACGATCGTGCATTTGTTGGAGAAGTTGTACAGTGCTAGTATTATTCCGGCGGTGATGTATGTTGGCATTTTGTGCATAAGTTTTTCATTCATGTATTTTTTTTTCTTAGGAATACGCCAAAATACGCCGATTGCATGCAGAAGAAACGCTACATCATGGAACACATCGAGAATAAATTGGATACGGGTTTGGATCGTTCTATCAACGCTGTCATTAGCTGGGTGAAAGCCTATCTTCAAGTTGAACAGAAGAAAACGGACTATAAACCCGATGCTGATGTTGATACTATGAATACTGCTGTGAGTACATGATACTAGTTTGCCTTAAATTCTTGTGTAGAATAGCTGTTGTTGTTGTAGCAACATTTAGGGTTCATCATAGGGCGTCACTTAAAAACGCCTCCTCGTCTTCTCCTTCAATGTCGAGGCCAAGGAAGAATGCGACTTCGATGGGGTTTTCCCACAATAAAATTGGTATTAAATTTGTGGGTGCCCGACGTCATGTAGAGTGGGATTGCAAGCCGGGAACGTGTTGTTGACGTTACGATCGATTCGAGACAGGTATGAGTTTAGTCTCGAGCACTGCCCAATAATGTAAAAGCCGACAGTCTTCGAATAAAACGTGGATTTTTGAGAGGGGAACACATTAATTTTAGGTGGAAATATATTAACTAGTAGTCCATAAATCCTTGCATTCGAATAAATTGGTTAGAAAAGGACACTCATAGTGGGCTGAGAGAGGAATGGGGATCTAATACTAACTCAAAAGTAACGCTGCAGCTGTCATATTGCTACATTTGTCACTGTATAAGTGAGAAATTTTTAATTTTTTGATTGTATTAGCTGCCTAACTACACACACACACACACTTATACTACAGGGTGGCGCAAAACTACCGTTATGGTTTGAATGTTTAATAACTTTTTTATTTAATGGTTAATTATTATAATTTTTTTTTTGTTATACAGTATATTAATGGGGAATAATTTTGGCTTAAGTATGAAAAATTATATCCCGCAAGTGGTGGCCATTTTCGGCTTCGCACATTCGTGCTCTTTCCAGTACATTTTCCATAACTTTTTGTAAAATTTCGGGTGTTATGGCTCGAATTTCATTGCGAATGTTTTGTTTTAGCTCTGGTATGGTCGCTGGCTTATTTACGTATACCCTTTCTTTCAAATAACCCCAAAGAAAACAGTCTGGCGCTGTTAAATCCGGTGAACGTGGGGGCCAATTGAAATCGCTTCTGCGCGAAATAATGCGTTCGCCAAAGAGGTCCCGTAACAGAGCCATTGTATCCCTTGCAGTGTGGGCTGTGGCTCCATCTTGTTGGAACCACAACTGTGGATGGTTTTCTACAGCTGGCCTCAAAAAATTGTCCAGCATCGTTCGATATTCAGCACCATTAACCGTAACTGCGGCGCCATGTGCATTTTCAAAGAAATATGGACCAATGATCCTTTCAGACGATACGCCGCACCAAACAGTACACTTAAGTGGGTGTAATTGTTGCTGATGAACTGTTCTTGGATTTTCCGTAGCCCATATCCTGCAATTTTGCTTGTTTACGAAACCATTCAATTGGAAATGGGCTTCATCGCTCATTATCAAATTGTGAATGAAATAGCGATTTTCTTCTGCTTTCTAAAATTCAACAATTTTTGATCGCTGCTGTGTTGTGTACTGTTCCGTTTCAAATTCCCGAAGTTTTCTTCACAAAACTCTGAAATAAAAATAAAAAATAAAAATTAAATTAAAAAGTTATTAAGCATTTGAACCATAACGGCAGTTTTGCGCCACCCTGTACAATACATTCGTTCTAAATGCGTACGTGAAATATGAATTGCAAGTCTTACGCATACATAAATACTGCGAAATTCAAAATTTTGTACTAAAATAAATTTGTTGGCTTTATATTAATGGGCAGTGGTCTTGAGCACCAGCCAGAGCGGAGCTACGCTAGGGTGGTCCTAGTACGCCTTGTCAGCGTAACTTCGTTGGAAAATATGATTGGCGGACATGACTGAAGTACCAGGTTGGAGGGAAGGTCTTGGATCGATCGTCGTACCTCCTCAGTGTGTATCGATGCAATGGTAGTTTTGTAAGCTTCGTTATCGAATGGCACCCTCTTGAACCTTTGGTCCTCCCTCTCAAGGTCTCTTCGGTTACTTCTGATGTTTCTGGGTGGGGGAGTTTTATCCGTGAGATGAAGGTTAGGATGTCCGCTGCGATAGCATCCGACAAGATATTGCTTGAACAGCAGGAAGTTGTATTGTTTGGCTGGTAGCATGTTGGCTTCCTGGTGAAGGTGATCCTGCGAGGACATCAGATGACAGCCCGTCACGGTGCGAAGAGCAGCATCTTGACAGATCTGTATCTTCCTCCAGTTAGGTTTTGAGGTTCTCCGTCCACACAGGTGCAGCATAATTTGCCACAGATCGTCCTTTGTATGTAGGAAGCATGGTCTCTTTGTCCATTCCCCAGGAGCTACCGGCGAGAGCTTTTAGGACCTTATTACGGGCTCTCATTCGATCGCATACCGAAGAGGCATGGGCCGATGATGTAGCCATGTTTCGAGGGTTACCCTTAGAATCTTCGGACGGTTGACTGTGGGGATGGGTACGTTGTCTATGTTTACATCCAGCTGTGTGTTGACCTCCTTGGTCCAAGATGTGAATAGGGTTGCTGTAGACTTAGATGCTGATAACTGTAGGTTACGGCTGACGAAGAAGGTGTTGAGTTCCGCCAGATATCCGTTAATCTTTTCACACATAACCGGGATATTATTGTGCGTAGCTACAATGGAGCAGTCATCCGCGTAGGAGATGAGAAGCAGATCATTAAGCCCAACATACACCATCCGGAATTCCTGTCCGGAAAAACTGATGAGACCCGGCCTTCCGGTTTGTCTGAATATAGAATACACCATACACCATCCGGAATTCCTTCCAGAAAAACTGATCAGGCCCGGCCTTGAGGAATTCCGGATCGTGTATGGCTGCTTCAGGCCGCCTTGAGGCGGCCGGACAGGCTGCTTCAAGGCGAAGAATTCAATGCAATATATTGATACTTTCATTATATGACGATAAGATTAATTTCCAATTATCCATCCGGCCGCCATAAAGGCCTTTCCGGCGGCCTGTCCGGCCGCCTCAAAGCAAACTGTCCGGCCGCGTGACTAAAATGAATTTTCACTGGAGTTTTTCTTTCAATAGACAAATGTATCTGAAGCTTGGCTATGGAAAGTAAAATGCCGTACAATTCAATACAATAGATAGATACTTTCATTCTATGGCGATAAGATCGATTCCCAATTATCCATCCGGCGGCCTATCCGGCGGCCTGTCCGGAATTCCTCAAGCAATTCCATCCGGCGGCCGCGTGTTTCAGTTATTAGGTGTACAACTTTGCTTCCGCCGTTTTCTGACAGGCCGCTCTGCCGAAAAACGGCGGAAGAAAAGTTTTATACATTTGTCTATTGAAAAAAAAACTCCAGTGAAAATTCATTCTAGTCACGCGGCCGGACAGTTCGCCTTGAGGCCGCCGGATGGAATTGCTTGAGGAATTCCGGACAGGCCGTCGGACAGGCCGCCTCAAGGCGAACTATCCTGCCGCATGAATAGAATGGATTTTCACTGGAGTTTATTTCAATAGACGAATGTATCAGAAGCTTGGCGATGGAATGTAAAATTCAGTCCAATAGATAGATACTTTCATTCTATGATGATAAGATCGATTTTTAATTATCTATCCAAGGCGGCCTGCACATGCAATTGACGATCCGGAATTCCTCAAGGCCAGGCCTGATCAGTTTTTCTGGAGAAAAATTCCGGAACGTGTGTGGTGGAGGCCTGGCGGGAACGATTTTCCTTCCGGCCGCCTGAAAGGCCAATCCGGCCGCCTGGAGGCGGCCTGAAACTACCATACACGATCCGGGATTCCTCAAGGCCGGATCTGATCAGTTTTTCCGGACAGGAATTCCGGATGGTGTATGTTCGCCTTTAGGCGGAGATGGCATACCGGCCATGTAGAGATTGAATAGAGTGGGGGACAAGACGCCATCCTGTGGGACTCCTTGCTTGACTGGGGGAGGCTTGGTGTGACCTGAAGCATTTGGTCTACTGCTAAATTGCGGAAATACCTTCGGATTATGCGCTTGAGCTTGTCGATGGGTGGGTGTTCTATAAACTGCCGGTTTCAGTGGTTGGCGCACTTGATCGGGTCGCAATGGGATTTGTTCCCGAACTCGATGGCGATATGTCCGCTTTAACAGTGGACCAAAACCTAGATACACTGGACTTGAGGTTGCAGGTGTCCAGGTGGTCTTTCTATTCTACAATATTTCTACCTGTTTATTAATTGTAGCATTCAGCACTCCTATTTGTGAATTGTCTGGGTTTGTGTGGCGAATGCGATCTCTGTTATCTGCCAGTCTGGTGGCAGACATTGGAAAGTTTGGCCGGACCTTAGGGATTCTGCCTGCAGGTATGAATCTAGCCGCCGCCTTGTTGATGATTTTTCTGGAGCTAGATTCAGCATCTCGCACATTCATAGGTACTGGGAGAGCAGAGATGGCGTCGTTGATGAATAGTTGGAATCCATTCCAATCTGCTCTATTGTAGTTAATGAAAGTGCGGCGTTCTGCAGACATTTGCTGCGAAAGTCGGTCAAATCTTATGATGATTGGCATATGATCAGATGACAGGGTGAGATGTGGCTCCCAGATTAGATTGTTGATGAGATTGGCACTGGCAATCGAGAAGTCAGGTGAGCTTGTGCATGTGCCTGAAATCCTTGTTGATGGCGACTCCTCTAGCAATCTCTAGTTGTTGAGATTGGAATGCCATAGCTCATGGGGAGCTTTAAAATCTCCTAGTAATAGACAATGGTAACCGGGGACTAGGGGGTTCAGGGAGAATAGCTCGTAAATTTAGTTGACGTTTGGCTAGCGTATACAAGATTTCGGATGTTGCTGGCATATACGTCTTTTGACAAGCTGGGAAACCTATTTCGAAAACCGTGTTCAGTACGTCCCCAAACCAGTAACCAAATTCATACGGGTTTCTAGTGCCTAAATGGCAAAAAATCCGTATCCAGCTCGTTCCTTTTAGTGAACAACGCTTTTTGAGTGCATTCGTCGTCTGTTCTTCACTACGTCCCTAACCAATGACCAAATCGAGACGGTTTTCTAGTGACTTAATGGCCAAAGCCCGTATCCATTTCGTCCCATTGAAGAGAGACGTTGGTGTAGTGTGTGGACCGTAAATCTATATCGATATCGTTAATCTGAACCCACACTTAAGGAATTTCCATTTTAAGGACAATAAATCCACCATATTGGGGGGGGGGGGGGGGTCCTTACCACTTGAAGCGGAAATGGATTCTGAACTCACACTCAAGGAATTTCCGCTTAAGGAACCAAAAGGACCCAGTGTGTGCTCCGTATGTTGGAGCAGGCCCGTATAAACTAACCTAAGGAACCACAAATCCACCGTGTGTGGGTTCAAGGCTCTTACCACCTAAAGTGAAAGGAATTTCCGCTTTAGGGGCCAGAAACCATTGGGTGCGTTCCTGCGAACTAATCAGCTTTTGACATTTCTCGAATTCTCCCCCATATGCTTTGTGAAATTTGTACAGACAACTGTCATGACAATGTTCCCCTCCTGATCAGAATACTTCTCAGATCCGACAGTTGTCCGTACAAATTTTACCGGAGGAGAAAGCATTTGGAGGAGAATTCGAGAAATGTCAAACAGGAACGCATCCATTGTGTGGGATTCTTGGCTCCAACCATCTAAAGCGGAATGGATTCCTATATTCAAGGAATTTCCGCTTAAGGAACCACAAATTCATCGTTAAATTGATTCATACAGAATTAGCTAGTTCCCCAGCTTGGGGACGTACTGAATACGCAATACACCCGTATTGCCATTTTAGACGACAAATGCACTCAAAAAACGTTTCGGTTTCGTCCCCTGAAAGGGACGATACGAGTTTTTGACCATTTAGGCACTAGAAACCCGTATCGACTTGGTCACTGCCTTACTCAATGGCCCTAACTCCTTGTGGGGCATAGCGCGCCAACTGTTCTATGTGGCCCAGTCGACGTTTTGTTGGCGTAAATTAGTTTCAGAGAATGCAGTTGCACCTCCTGCTGCCCCATTTAGCCGCTTACCTGCGACCAGTCGTATTGCGGCTTATTATTACACCCCGCACCACAGGGGGAGGACAACACAAACATCCATAGTCACGAACGTCATCGTGGACGGGATTCGAACCCGAAACGCCGGTCAGACATAAAACTGATTCCTCTACGCACTGAGCTACCGGTCGCCCGACGTACGATTCGCTAAACAGCTGAAAAGGCAACACATCAGAGTGGCTGTGGGATCATTACGGGGCATTGCATTATTGGTGAGCACGCTATGCGGCTTCGCCTCTCCTATAATGACTTCTGTAGAAGCTGCAGTGACGGGGAGAAAGAGGAGTGTACTTTTCATCTTCTCTGCACTTGTCCGGCCTTGGCAAGGAGAAGGAGGATATTTCGTGGATCTTATTTCTTTACTTCGGCCAAGGCCCGACGTCGGGCTGTCGCGCCACGATGATGATGATGATATTTCTTTACTGAATTGGATGACTTAGCTGATGTTGATGGATGGAGGCACTTTCACCGCTACTAGCGTTTTAGGATCCTCTTACGTGGACGCGCTTAAAGAGTGGATAGAGCTGGCGGTGGTCGATAAGGGTAATGCGAACGGAAGCATTTAGATCGAAAATTGCAGGAAGGTTGAGGGAGGATTCACATTAAACTTCCGGAAGGTCATGGAAGAGAGTCCAAGACCAGCTTCTAAATGTAAAGATCGTGGATGGTATCTGAGCCATCCTTAAGCTGATGCGATTTGCTGATCAGCGTTCAGTAAGTTTGTTCAAGCTAGTCATCACTAAAGTGAGTGAGCTATGGACAAGCGCCAATCTTGTAGTCGTTCCGAAGGCTATGATCCTTTCACCACCAAAAGCTCTCGTCTGGATTCCATCCACCGTTAACAATGTGGAAGAAATTTCGTTCACCTTAAGAACGTGTAATAAGGACCTTTTTGCTCAGGATTGAAAAATCGTGAAACTTGAGGAGCCCGTAAAGGGATGCTGTGCAATTCTAGTGCATAACACTGAATCGCTTGCCTCCCTAGCCAGAACGAATAGGATCGTGTATTATGGCTTCATTACTACCAAGATTAAGGAATATAAGAAGGATCTGAATCAGACTGGAGTATAGGGCTCCCCATCAACTTCCTTGGAAGTGGGTGAGTGTACAGTAGGCGAAAGTGCACCCCACTTCGCCTCAACTCCGTCCCATCAGGATACGGACGACGAGTGCATATCACTGGGAACAGAATTTGCCCACTTGGAGGATGTTTCGGAGCCCTCAATGCTCTACAGCCTGTTCGAATTCGATGTGGATGATGAGGACGACGTCACTAGGTGGAGTCGGGGGAATTGCCGAAGTGATGATTGGTTTCGTACAAATTAATTTACACCATTGTAAAGCCGCATCGTCGAGTGTTCTTCTCCGCTTGGTACAAAATGGGGAAGACATAGCACTTGTACAGGAACCCTGGGTCGTCCGTGATCTAGTGAGGAGCCTGGGGTATGCAGACTATACACTTTTTTACGTTAAATACCACGACAAACCCCGGCCGTTCATTCTAGTAAGGAAAACGCTAAATCTCTCTGGATCCTGTTAACCCCTTGTGGGGCATAGGGCATTAACCACGTCGACTTTCGACCTAGTCCTGTTTGTCGCCATCGCCTTCAAATGACTCCACGATTTGCCTATTGAGTTACCCTAGTTATCCAACGCGGCTTCTTGCATAGGTTCCCTGTGGGTTCCAAGTTCCAATGGCCTGTTTAGCAATGTTTTCCGGCCCTTTTCGAAGTGTGTGACCTATCCATTGCCACTTTCGCCTTTTTATGGGGGTGTCTATCCTGTCCTGGCCAGTAATGAACAGGAGGTCGTCGTTCGAAATGACCTCCGTCCAGCGTATGAGTAGGATGCGTCGTAGACACTGATTCACGAAAGTTTGTAATTTAGTTGTTATCGCCTTGGTCACCTTCCAAGTTGAACAGCCATAAAGAAGCACAGATTTTACATTGGTTTGGACGATCCTGAGTTTGGTACGTCTGGAGATGTTGTTTTGCCAGAAAGGAGTCAAAGTGAAAAAAGCTGCCCGAGCCTTATTGATGCGAGACAGTACATCAGCGTCCGCTACACCATCTGCTGTAACTACGCTTCCGAGGTAGCAAATATTCTCCACTTTTTCCACCTGCCCCGAAACACAAATTTCGCTCTGGCTTCCTGGATCCAAGTTCAAGTACTCAGTTTTGGCAGCATTGATTTTAAGCCCCGCATTGCGACTTTCACGGTGCAGGACATCCGTCATTTGAACTAGATGATCCACTTGAAAGAAGACAAATATCGTCAGCGTAATCCAGGTGTTGAAGGTATTCAAACAGATCCCATCTGAGACCTTTGCTCTGGTGCTCATGAAGCACGCTGCAGAGTACGTCGTTAATGGCAATCAAAAACAATATAGGTGACAAAATGCAGCCTTGTCTCACTCCGCTATGCACCTCGAAGGGATCTGAAGGCTTACCCTTGTGTAAGACGTGACATTGAGCTCCCCTATAGGACTCCTTGATGATAGATATGATTTTATCTGGTATACCTCTCCTACGTAAAGCCTTCCAGATGTATTCCCGGTCAACGGCCTTCTCGAAATCGGTGAACATGATAAATAATGGGGATCTCCACTCTGCGGATTGTTCTATAATAATTCCGAGGGTGTTGATGTGGTCGCTACATGAAAAGCCCTCGCGAAAATCAGCCGGTTCATCGTTCATTGTGCGGTCAACTGTTTGCTTGATCCGGTTTAAGACTATTTTTGCCATCAGTTTGGAGATTGCGGGGAGGAGGCAAATTCCACGCCAATTATTACAATCCTTCAGGTTACCTTTCTTCGGGATCTTAATATTGACTTAATAATGCATGCCTTGGTATGACAGGATCCATTCGTACGTATACATGTCCCACCTCGGGCATTGAGGCGATTGTTGGACTGACACCACTACACATTTTCATTCAGGAATCTGCGGCTCTAAGTGCACTCCGAGTGCATCTAACATATGATATTCATGTGTTCAAACAGGGCCACATGAGTATTTTGGAGCGGATTCCTGGCTTGCCGATCTGTTCGAGATCAGATTACATGACTACGGAACTCTGCTTCGGTAGGAAATTCTCGGTCTCCATCCCTAGTCAATCGAATGGGATATTGGCAATATCTGTACTGACCCCGGGTGTATCATGTGGTATACTGATGGGTCGAAAACGGGACAAGAAATTGGTGCTGGGGTCTTTGGACCGAACACCAGGATCTCAATCGCTATGGGCACTTGTCCCAGCGTTTTCCAAGCTGAGATTCATGCAATTGAGGTTTGCGCTAAGAAAATTGTGTTCAAGAAGCTCACTGGCGCTAACATCATTATCTGCTCTGACAGTCAGACAGCTATTAAGGCTCTTTCTTTACATAAGTTCTCATCGAAACTAGTGAAAGAGTGTTTTGATGCCCTTCAATATCTGACAAACTCTAACCGGGTCACTTTTTGTTGGGTACCTGGGCATCGGGGCATTCATGGCAACGAAGCTACGGATGAACTTGCTAGGCAGGGCTCATCGGACAAATTTTTCGGATTTGATCCCTACTGCGGTCTAAGCTGGGCCACAGCCAGGACGCTGGTGAGGGATTGGTCTGCGGGCGAAAGGCTGCGGCACTGGAATAATCTCCCGGGATTACGACAGTCCAAAGATCTTATCAACCCCTACGGTCTCACAGAAGCTAGCCGACTGGGCAGAGCTGACCTGAGATTGGTCGTTGGTTTCCTCACGGGACACCACTGGGTGAGATATCACTTAAACAAAATGGGCCTGTTCACTCAGACGGAATGCCGACTTGGCCTGGAGGATATTGAGTCCACCAAACACCTTCTCTGTGAATGCCCCGCGGTTGCTCGCGCCAGGTTCATGATTCTTGGTTATTCCATCGTGAGCTCCGGTGTCATCAAGAGTACTGCTACAAAGTACCTACTGCCCTTTATCAGATTGGTTGAGGGTCTTTTGGATTAGTTAAGGCTATGGCACAATAGATCTTATGGTCGCAGTGTCTATCAGCTGGGTACCTTAGCCTGCCTTTATTTAATAATAATAATAATACTTCCAGTTTAGATGGTGGGCTGGTATCAACTCTGTCTATTTGCGGAATATTTTCTGATTCCAGTGAAGATGAGTTCAAATGTCCAAAGGTGTTGTTGAGGACCTCAATGAAGTGCTCTCTTCACCGTAGCGGTTGGTCTTCATCGGTTACCAGTAGGGATCCGTCTTTACCTTTCACGGGATGTTCAGTTGCAGAAGATTTGCCAGTTAATGGCTTGATAAGTTTGTAAAGGGTTCCACTGTCACCACGATAAGCCGCCTCTTCTGCCTTCTCCGCTAATGCATTGATGTTGTTAAGTTTGTGCCGTCTTAAGGCGGAATTCCACTGAGGCAAAATTGCCGCACGCTACATGTCGAACAATGTCGCCGCTATCCAATAGCCAGCGGATCGTTGCGGCTTGTAGCATGCGACACTGAAAATGTGTGAAAAAACTGAAAACAGGCGACACTAGGCAACATGTAGCATGCGTCTTGTCGGTCACTGTTGCCTCGGTGGAATTCCGCCTTTACGCTTCTTTGCACGTCTTTCTGAAGAGAATGGTATTCAGCTCTAAGTTGGTCTTTGACTGCGTCGTCAGTAGCTGAGTTAATTTGTTCTTTAATTCTCTTGCGCGCCGAAATGAGAGACCATGTAGAGTCACTAATGAATGGTCTCCTACCGCGCTTTAATCTGCCCGCAAAAGTTTCACCGCACGAAATAAATGAGTCCTTAGCGACTTTCCATCTATCATCAATTGTAGGATTCTCACAAGGCGGTAGAATATGCACGTCTTATAGATGGGTCTTTAAGTTTTTGCACATTAAAACGTGGTAAAATTCGTGTATTTCGAGGGCGCTGGATCGCTGCCGTTCGTAAGCGTATTTTTGCGATAACAAGTTGGTGGTCGCTGCCAACATCAGCCCCTCGCTACGACTTGACGTCCAAGAGACAATCCCTCCATGTCTTGGAGACGGCTATATGATCAATCTGGTTTTCTATTCTGCCATCCGGAGACGTCCAGGTTGTTAAGTGGCAGCGTTTGTGCTTGAACAGGGTACCACCAATGACAAGTTGACGAGAGTTGCAAAACTCCACGAACATCTCGCCATTTTTGTTCCTGTTGCCTAGTCCATGATTACCCATTAGGTGTTCTAAACCTTCATTGTCAGCCCCAATTTTGGCGTTGAGATCTCCTGTGATAATTTTTATGTCACCTATGGGAGCCTTGTCGAAGGTGTCGCCAAGCTGTTAACAAAAGGCGTCCTTAGCTGGTTGATCTGCTAGTTCAGTCGGGGCGTAGCAATGAATTATTGTGATGTTTCTAACCCTGGATTTGAATCTGGCTGTGATGATACGGTCGAAGATGAGCTTCCAGTCAATTAGAGATAGGCGTGCCTCCCTAGTCAACAGGAGTCCAACGCCTGCTATTCGAGGTGACGTATCGTCTTCATTTTCAGAGTACGGCAGTACTGTTTGGGAGCTTGATGATAAAGTCGTTTACCGATCCAGGCCATCTTGTTTCGCTCAGTCTTAGTATATCGATGTTATATGCGGTCATTTCCCGTTCGACTTCAGTGAGCCTCGCAATATTGCACTTGCCCCACATGGTTCGAACGTTCCAAAAACCGATCGTGGTCCGTTGTTTGTTGCCAAAAGTCGTTACCCGTGAATCAGTCCGTGGTATCCAAGGCTCGTTTAATGTTTCGAGTGTAAATTGATTTCAGGTACACAGGTTATAAGCCCACATACCCAATCTTTAGGGAAGGGTTACTTTCTTAGGTGTCCTAAAGCCGAACATACACCATCCGGAATTCCTGTCCGAAAAAACTGATCAGGCCCGGCCTTGAGGAATTCCGGATCGTGTATGGTCGTTTCAGACCGCCTTCAGGCCGCCGGATTGACCTTTCAGACGGCCGGAAGGAAAATCGTTCCCGCCATGCCTCCACCACACACGTTCCGGAATTTTTCTCCGGAAAAACTGATCAGGCCTGGCCTTGAGGAATTCCGGATCGTCAATAGCATGTGCAGGCCGCCTTGAGCCGGATGGATAATTGGAAATAGATCTTATCAACATAGAATGAAAGTATCTATCTATTGCATTGAATTGTATGGCATTTCACTTTCCATAGCAACGCTTCAGATACATTCGTCTATTGAAATCCAGTGAAAATTCATTCTACTCATGCGGCCGGACAGTTCGCCTTGAAGCGGCCTGTCCGGCTGCCTGTTTCAGATTGGGTGTACAACTTTGTTTCCGCCGTTTTCCCACAGACGGCTGTGCCGGAAAACGGCGGATACAAATATAATAGTAGTATAATACATTCGTCTATTGAAATTAACTCCAGTGAAAATTCACCTTGACACCGGACAGGCCTTTGAGGCGGCCGGATAGATAATTGCAAATCTATCTTATCGCCATAGAATGAAAGTATCTATATATTGCATTGAATTGTGCGGCATTTCACTTTCCATAGCAATGCGTCAGATACATTCGTCTATTGAAATAAACTGCAGTGAAAATTCATTCTAATCATGTGGCCGGACAGTTCGCCTTGAGGCAGCCGGACAGGCCGCCTGACAGGCCGCCTGACAGGCCTTTGAGGCGGCCGGATGGATAATTGGAAATTGATCTTATCGCCATAGAATGAAAGTATCTATCTATTGCTTTGAATTGTACGGCATTTCATACTTTCATTCTATGGCGATAAGATAGATTTCGAATTATCCATCCGGCCGCCTCAAGGCGAATTTTCACTGGAGTTTATTTCAATAGACGAATGTATTATGTGTACAACTTTGCATCTGTGGGAATACGGCGGAAGCAAAGTTGTACACCTAATCTGAAACATACGGCCGCATAAGTAGAATGAATTTTCATTTTGGCTATGGAAAGTGAAATGCCGTACAATTCAAAGCAATAGATAGATACTTTCATTTTATGGCGATAAGATCGATTTGCAATTATCCGTCCAGCCGCCACAAAGGCCTGTCAGGCGGCCTCAAGGCGGCTTGTCCGGCTGCCTCAAGGCGAATTTTCACTGGAGTTTATTTCAATAGACGAATGTATTATGTGTACAACTTTGCTTCCGCCGTTTTCCGGCACAGCCGTCTGTGGGAAAACGGCGGACGCAAAGTTGTACATCTAATCTGAAACACGTGGCCGGACAGCTCGCCTTGAGGCGGCCGGACAAGGCCGGGCCTGATCAGTTTTTCCGGAAAGAACTCCGGATGGTGTATGGTGTATTCTATATTCAAGCAAACCGGAAGGCCGGGCCTCATCAGTTGTTCCGGACAGGAATTTTCGGATGGTGTATGTTGGGCTTAAGAGTCGCCGGGAGCTATTTTTTATATAGCGCAGAGGTAGCTCTGGTAGTGTTTTGATCGCGCGTTCTGAGTTTGACGTGTTGGTGTTCTCACAACTATGTTGCAGATCCACTGTTCACCTACTTCCTGAGACGCATTGGTGTTATTGGCCATTCAGGATGATCATCGTTACGTACCTCTACCAAGTGTTTTGAACTGTAAAACTTGGTTGGCTTGGTTAGCCGTTCCAGAGGGCGCCCACGGGGAGGACTATGAAAGAGGTCTTTTGCCCTTCCTCTGCAACTCTATTATGCAGGTTGATAAATGCCTGGGGTATCACAACGGACCCATATGCGGTCTGAGTGTGCTGTGTCATTCATGGTAGCCCTTCTACCCTAACCTAACATGGGGTCCATATGTGCTGTGGTAAGCAGAGGCAGCCCTTTAACCTACCTACTAGACGTACTGTAGTGGACGGTTTGGTGGGCATCCGAAGATGCCCGTGGGGACGGAGCCTAAGGTAGCATAATGACCGTGAAGGTCGGGCCGTGGCATTTTTCGACGAAAAGAGCCCCTCAACGAGCTAAGTAGCGACTATGCTTGCTGTAGCTCAGTTCGGGAGATGTGGGCGGGGTTTTCGCCGCTTGTTGCTTCTGTCCTTTACGTATTTACAAAAATTCATAGGCCTGGGGAAGACAACACAAACAGGGGGAAAAACTAAGTCCGGGTGCAATGGGACCCTCGGCCTCTGGTTTCGTACCACCAACAGATAATTATTCATCAGGTGCTGCCATCGATCTACCGGTGGAAGCAGCAGAACCAGACCAGAATATGATTCATTACGGGGCAGCTTCTACTTCGAGGCTTGTAAAGAACTAGAAGCTGGTGATAGAGTATGCTGCAAAAAAAAACGAACTGGGCGCCAGAGCTAGCCGGCAACCATTGTATAGGAGAAAAATAGCAAAGAGAAAAGAAAAAAAATATTAAATTTCCCCATTATTCAGATGGTCAATAGAGTTCAGAGAATCACGAGCATAGCGGAGGTGCAACACTGCATTCCTTGCAATAATTCACTCATGATCTCTGAAAACTGTTGAGTATCTCAATAATGGAAACAAATGCAATAATGATCACAAAAATATTAATGGAAGTGAAAAGACAATCCTAGCAATAGAAAGGTACCCAGGGCTCCTCCGCGCTTTGTCCGGACACCGAAGATACTTCCAAGTGCCGGCAATTCAAAGCATTTATGGAGGCCTTCGGTACGTGGCTAAACCACAAAAGACAAACACAACACCAGGAATGCCTTGTTGACCTGTGCCTAAAAGGATAAACTACTCTATAGGAAGGATGGGAGTGCTACAGAAGAAAGCACAGTTGCTTGAGGGGAAAATACGTGAAGTAAAGTGGCTAAGTCCTAAGACTTAGAACAAGTAGCCTCAGCGTGCTTGTGGGGATGCATAACGATGGAAGGACCAAAAAGGAATCCGAGCAGGTCCTTTTTAGTCCTGTTCTTGATCAGAAAAGGACTCCACGTTGGGCGCCAAATATCGGCCTCTAGTGTCGTACCACCGACAGATCAGTACTCATCAGATGCTGCCTTCGATCTGCTGGTGGAAGCAGCACAACCTGATCAGAATATAGTTCATTACAGTACTGAACACGGTTTTTGAAATACGCAGCCGAGAAAAGGCCGGGCCACATATTTCATGCACCAATCCGATCATACTCCGATCATACAGTCGGACGAGTGTATGAGAGGAAAATGACATGGGATTTCAGATGCGTTAATTCACACATTTCCGACACGCGACAATCATACTCCCACCAGACTCCGATCCAGTATCCGATCATGCTCCGATTGTGTAGACTATTCGTTTTCCGACTGCATGATGTGTCGATCGATGCGTATTTGTGTATTTCTCTTTGTGTTTCAGTTTCGTGCGGGACAGTTGTGCACTTTCGATTGCATTTGTAATTTGAGCTTCGAATTAGTTTTGAGGAAGATTTTCTTCTCCGGCTGCACGACGCGTGTAAATTTATGTAAATAAAACCGGAGGAGCTAATCGAAGAGGTCAGGAAGTACCGTGTACTGTATGACCAGACTGAAGAGCTGTACCGAAAAATCTGAGTGGAGTCGGAACGGTGTGTTCACCACTTTCCGATCACGCACCGATCCGATTCTTGGGGCAAAATCGGACAGGAGTATGATCGGATGGGTGCATGAAATATGTGGCCCGGCATAAAGGCTGCAACACGCCCCAGGCCGCAGTAAGAGAATCATAATATTTACTGTTACAATAGATCATTCATTTTTCAGGCATGCTTGTCTGTCGTCCAGACAATCCAACCAATAATCGATCAAATCAAGAAATGTGTCGACGGCGAAAATATGCAAGCAACACTTACAGAATTCGGAACGCGTTTCCATCGGGTCATCTACGAACATTTGCAACAGCTGCAGTTTAATACAGCGGGTGCTATGTGCGCCATTTGCGACGTGAATGAATACCGAAAGTGTATCAAGCCACTGAATAGTCCGCTGGCAACACAACTCTTTGATATTTTGCATGCTCTTTGCAATCTGTTGCTGGTGAAGCCGCAGAATTTGCCGGAAGTGTGCACGGGCGAGACATTGGTAAGATAGTTTTTTTTCCCCGGCAGAGAAGGCAATTTTTTTATCTTTCACTAATTTATTTTCAGAATTCCCTGGACAAATCGGTGGTTTTGAATTTCATTCAATTGCGCGAGGACTATAAGACACTGAAAATATCCAACACGCTGAAGGGTATAACGGAAAATCGAATTTAATTGGAGCAAGATGTGATGTAAGATTATGTTTTTAGATTTAAGATATTTTAAATAAATTAATAGTTATATTTAACAGCAATTGCGCAAATAAACTGATATACTGCTGGACAAAATGTCTTTTTTTTTTCTAATTTTTTTTAATCGAACCACTTTGCAACATGGACAAGCTGGATTGGCACATTTCAGTTTGACTTGGTACTATTTTGTAAATTAAAGCATGCGGGACACGTGCTGTTTTATTACCTAATATGTCAGTACACAAAACACGTTTAGCGCAAATGATGGTATTGGCACCATAAACCAGTTGCGAGGTAATGAACTACAATCATACTGACATTAATAGGGAGCCGATTAACGGTTGACAAAATGAGATTGATAGTTCCTTGGACAGTAGATCTGCAGGAATCGGTTCACAACAAGCATTGCCAGAAGAATCAAATGCGGAAACTTTGATAAATGGAGCACTCGATCTTTATTGTTCGTCTTCAGGATAAGAATTGAGTTAAATTTTAAATTTATTACCGAAACCGGGTTAGGAGAACACTTTTGAAGCAACTCATCCACTGAATCTATATATATCACGACAATCAAACGATTTATATAATTCAAGTTGGAATAGTTATTGTGTCTATAAAGCTATGTTCAAACGCATAACGCTCGACAGCTGATATCAGTAGATATCTCGTATTGTGTAGTAGTGAACTGTGGAATTACGATTTTGAATTATTTTACGAACGGTCGTGAATTCGTGTGAACTAGCTCAAGGATAGTCGGCGTGTGACGTGGCCTGTTGTCCTGATCCCTCCCTAGTGACCAAAATGATTGTGTTTTCAAGTGGATATGTGACCTTCGCATTTATGACTGTGATTATTGTTTTGTGTGAGGTAGAAAGTTCACCCATTAGATTGCACAGGAAGTACAGAGCCACAAGAAGGAAAATCGTGTATTTTTTATGATGGTGGTGATTATGTTTGATGATAACTACATATTAGAAAAATGCTATTTTTGTCATTTTGCTAACTTTCTATGTGCATTCTCTGGCAAGATTACGCGTCCTGATTGATTAGTCGGGCAAATGGAGGCATATTGCCTTGCAAAAGGTTCAGTTGTTCTAATTTTTTTATATGTTATATAGGATGGTCCCGTAGTTCAGAACCCAAGTTTTTAACCCCCGCCCCCCTTGTCCATCCCCTGTGGCACACCAAAAACCGAAAAATTTCCGGTAATTTTTAACTTTATTGCACATATCTTTTTAATTATGCATCTTAGAGAAAAACAGGTTATTATATCTAGAGCATCAAATTTGCTTTAACTTTGGTGTACTAAGTTTTTCCATAAAACTATTATCTTAAGAGTTACGAGCCATCAAAGTTAATTTTTTCTTGTAAAAATTATATTTTGATGTCGAGTACGGGTCGGGCTATGAGCCCACTCAGCTGTTAAATGAGTACTCATTTATGGGGTAAATAACTCGGATGAGCTTGTTGCTGATCACACACCTCTGCACAATACACACCGTCACGATTTAGAAAATGAGATGATGCTAATTCGTCTCAAGGCCATGATTCAGACTGGACTGTTGTTCTTTATTTTATTTTTTATTTATTTAGACCCCTCTTTCTACAACTACAGGCCTTAGAGAGACTTTTTTACACTAACAGAAAATGTAGGTCAGGATTGATTGATATCTGGTTGTTTTAATAGGAGCTGTCCCTTCTCCATCCCCAGTCCAGAGGCTTTTTAATTTGGCCCAGCCATGTCTGAACTTGGTGATAAGTACAGAAGATGTCGTGCATAGCTGTATCCTGTGTCGGTGGAAGCTTTGAAAGATTTAATTTGCTACCTGTAGCAGACTTCGAGGATAGCTGATATCGCAAAGCGTCTAATGTTTTTGTTGTGTCACCGCCATACAGAGCAAGAAGTATACGCTCTCCTCCTTCAGAAATAACCGCCACAATTTGCGTTAGAATTTCTGAAGATATTTGCGAATTCATGCAGTGTTGGTTTATTATCAAAGTACAAAATTTGGTATGACCAAATCCAAACAGGGAGGACGTGGTGGTGGTGTCGGATCCACTTAAAACGTGAAGAATAAGCAAATTTTGAAATGCTGAGTACTTTTAGGATGCTGTGGAAAATACCTTGTAAGGAGAACCACCTCTTTCAAGTTTTTAGAAGCTAAAGAAGTCATAAGAATAAGCAAATCGACGTCCTCCCCGATCTCCACAGCATCATACTCTGCAGTAAGGCTTATTGCAGATGTTACAATAGGCATATCAGCATCTTCAACTGCTTGCTTCACATTTACATTGTTTTGATTAAGTTTGTCGTTTCTTTTATAGTATACTGGGTTCAAGAAGTGTTTTAATGCCTCTTTCTTTCACAACAGCGACATCACCACACTCACTACCATTGAAAGCAACTCATAGTGATGCCAGAGGCACATTTACTCAATGATATCCACCTAAATAATTAGTTCCTTAGGGTAACACTTTTCAAAGCAAGTCATGTACAACTGGTGCCCGAATCAGAATGAACGCAGAAAGCAGCAGCAGCGGCAGCGGCAGCGAAAATAACAAAAACATGCAGATCTGCTTTTGCCGCTGTCGCTGCCGCTGCGTTCAATCTAGGTCGCTTAAGGGAAATTCATGCTTTCTAACTTGACATTTCGGCTGCCGATGCCGCTGCTGCTGCACTCTGCGTTCATTCTGGTTCAGGCATTATACTGCACATAGACTGAGCGATTCGTCGCCCGATCGATCGGCCGATGGATCGCCTTAAAATATCAGCTGATCGAAATTATATGGAACTGTCAAAAAAATCGTCAACGATAATCACATAAACGTTCCGTACATACACCGATCGATCGGCCGATCTGTCGCCCGATATCGATATCGGCCGATGGATTGGCTTATCGTTGAAAATTTGTTTGACAGTTCCATATAATTTTGATCAGCTGATCTTTTGTGGCGATCCATCGGCCGATCGACCGGGCGACGGATCGCATAATGTATGGCGGTTAATACACAGGCCGATCCATCCGCCGATATCGATATCGGGCGATTTATCGCTGCGTGTATGGTGGGTCTTACAAGCAAATGGATGAAAGTGAAATGTATTACATGGGACTAAAGTGCCGATGAATTCATCGCTCTTTTTTATCATTCTACCGATTTGATTTAAAGTTTAAGTAAACTGGAGTCCGACGTGGTAATACAGAACCAGGTTTCGGACAATTCCAAAGCCACAGATTGGTAAGACTCATAGAGAAGAAGTTTATACGCAAACAATTTTAGATTTAGGATTCGGGTCCCGGTTCTGTAAAAATGGAAATGAAAATCTGTGGAGTTAAAATTTGGTATTCTCTCTCTAGATCCTGTTAACGCCTTGTAGGGCATACGGCATTAATCAGACCGAATTTCCACCTCGTCCTGTTCGCCGCCATCGCCTTCAACTGACTCCACGATTTGCCTATTGACTTACCTTCGACCTCAACTGATCTTCTCCAGGTGTTTCTAGGTCGTCCAACGCGGCGACTTGCATCGGTTCCCTGTGGGTTCCAAGTTCCAATGGCCTGTTTAGCAACGTTCTCCGGCCATTTTTGAAGTGTGTGACCTATCCATTGCCACTTTCGCCTTTTTATGGAGGTCGTCGTTAGAAATGACCTCCGGCCAGCGTGTGTGTATGATGCGCCGTAGACACTGGTTCATGAAAGTTTGCAATTTAGTTTTTATCACCTTGGTCACCTTTCAAGTTGAACAGCCATAAAGAAGCACAGATTTTACATAGGTTTCGAAGATCCTAAGTTTAGTACGTCTGGAGATGTTGTTTTGCCAGAAAGGAGTCAAAGTGAAACAAGCTGCCCGAGCCTTATTGATGCGAGACAGTACATCAGCGTCCGCTCCACCACCTGCTGTAACTACGCTTCCGAGGTAGCAAATATTCTCCACTTTTTCCACCGTCTGCCCCGAAACAAAAATTTCGCTCTGTCTTCCTGGATCCAAGTTCAAGTACTCAGTTTTGGCAAGCATTGATTTTAAGCCCCGCACTTTCGCACTGCGACTTTCACGGTGCAGGGCATCCGACATTTGAACTAGATGATCCACTTGAAAGAAGACAAATATCGTCAGCGTAATCCAGGTGTTGAAAGTATTCAAACAGATTCCATCTGATACCTTTGCTCTGGTGTTCATGAAGCACGCTGCAGAGTACGTCGCTAATGGCAATCAAAAACAATATACATAGGTGACAAAATGCAGCCTTGTCTCACTCCGCTATGCACCTCGAAGGGATCTGAAGACTTACCCTTGTGTAAGACGTGACATTGTGCTCCGCTATAGGACTCCTTGATGATAGACATGATTTTATCTGGTGTACCTCTCCTACGTAAAGCCTTCCAGATGTATTCCCGGTCAACGGCCTTCTCGAAATCGATGAACATGAGAGGTAATGGGGATCTCCACTCTGCGGATTGTTCAATAATAATTCGGAGGGTGTTGATGTGGTCGCTACATAAAAAGCCCTCGCGAAAACCAGCCTGTTCATCGTTCAGTGTGCGGTCAACTGTTTGCTTGATCCGGTTTAAGGCTATTTGTGCCATCAGTTTGGAGACTGCGGGAATGAGGCAAATTCCATGCCAATTATTACAATCCTTCAGGATCTTAATAATGACGCCCTTCTTCCATTCTTTAGGAAGAGTTTCGGTTTCCCAACACTCTTGGATAAGGGGGAGAAGAATATTCATAGTAGCGTTGATATCCGTTTTAAAGAGTTCCATCGGAATTCCATTTATCCCCGGGACTTTACCCGCTTCCATCGATTTAATAGCCACAGTTACTTCCAGTTTAGATGTTAGGCTGGTATCAACTCTGGCTATTTGCGGAATATTTTCTGATTCTAGTGAAGATGAGTTCAATGTTCAAATGCCCAAAGGTGTTGTTAAAGACCTCCATGAAATGCTCTCTCCACCGTCGCAGTTGGTCTTCATCAGTGACCAGTAGGGATCCGTCATTATCTTTCACGGGATGTTCAGTTCAGTTGCGGAAGATTTGCCAGTTAATGGCTTGATAAGTTTGTAAAGGGTTCCACTGTCACTACGGTAAGCCGCTTTTTCTGCCTTCTCCGCTAATGCATTGATGTTGTTGCGTTTGTCCCGTCTTACGCTTCTTTGCACACCTTTCTGAAGCGAACAGTATTCAGCCCTATGTTGATCTTTGACTGCGTCGTCAGTAGCTGAGTTAATTTCTACTTTAATTCTCTTGCGTGTCGAGATGAGAGACCATGTAGAGTCACTAAAAATGGCCTTCTACCGCGCTTCAATCTGCCCGCAAAAGTTGCACCGCATGAAATAAATGAGTCCTTAGCGACTTTCCATCTATCATCAATTGTAGGAGTCTCATATGATGGTGGTGCATTAGTTCTTTCGTGCAAGACGGTGGAATAAGCCCGTCTTATAAATGGATCTTTAAGCTTTTGCACATTAAAACGTGGCAAAATTCTTGCATTTTGAGGGCGATGGATCGCTGCCGTCCGTAAGCGCACTTTTGCGACAACAAGTTGGTGATCGGTGCCAATATCAACACCCCGCTTTGACCTGACGTCTAAGAGACAGTTCCCCATGTCTTGGAAATGGCTATATGGTCAATCTTGTTCTCTGTTCTGCCACCCGGAGAAACCCAGTTTGTTAAATGGCATCGTTTGTGCTTTAACAAGGTATCGCCGATGACGAGTTGACGAGAGTTGCAAAACTCCACGAACATCTCGCCATTTTTGTTCTTGTTGCCTAAACCATGATTGTCCATTAGGTGTTCCAAGCCAAGGTTGTCAGACCCGAATTTAGCATTGAGATCCCCCCTAATAATTTTTATGTTACGTTTGGGAGCCTTGTCGAAGGTGTCACCGAGTCGGTGATAGAAGGCGTCCTTAGCCGATTGATCCGCTGGTTCAGTCGGGGCCTAGCACTGAATTATTGTAATGTTTCTTACCCTTGTAGTCCGGATGGCGCAACGGTTAGCACGTTCGCCTTCAACGCACTGGGCCCCGGTTCGATTCCGGGGATTTACGTGTCGGACTATGAGCCCACTCAGCTGTTAAATGAGTACCCATTATGGGGTAAATAACTCGGTTGAGCGTGTTGCTGATCACATACCTCTGCACAAAAAACCGTCACGATCTAGAAAATGAGATGATGCTAACTCATCTCGAGGCCGTGGTTCAAATTGGACTGTTGCGCCAGTTATTTATTTATTTATTTATTCTTACCCTGGATTTACATAAATCTGGCTGTAATGATATGGTCGGTAAATTAGAGATAGGCGTGCATCCCTAGTCAACAGGATTCCGACGCCTGCCATTCGTGGTGAAGTATCGTCTTCACTTCCAGAGTAGAGCAGCACTGTTTGGGAGCTTGGCGATAAAGTCGATCTGGATCCAACCAATTTTGTTTCGCTCAGTCCTAATATAAAGATGTTTTATGCGGTTATTTCCCGTTCGACTTCAGTGAGCCTTGCACTACTGCACTAGCCCCATATCGTTCGAACGTTCCAAAAACTGATCGTGGTCCATTGTTTGTAGCCGAAAGTCGTTGCCGGTGAATCAGTCCGTGGTATCCGGGGCTCGTTTAATGTTTCGAGTGTAAATTGATTTCAGGTGAGCAGGTTACAAGCCTACATACCCAATCTTAGGGGATGGGTTGCTTCCTTAGGCGTCCTAAGAGTCACCGGGAGCTATTTTTTATATAGCGCATTGGTAGCTCCAATGGTGTTATTGATGGCGCGTTATTTGATGATCTTTCAGCTGGGTGTAATGTGTTGATGTTCTCACAACTATGTTGCAACGCCACCGTTCGCCTATTTCATGAGACGCACTGGTCTTATTGGCCATTGAGGATGTTCATCGTTATATGCCTCTACCAAATGTTTTGCAGTGTAAAACTTGGTTAGCCATTCCAGAGGGCGCCCACGAAAGGGACTATGGAAGAGGTCTTTTGTCCCCCAAAATTTGGTATTAATTGCAACTCAAAAGCAACTCTGTTGTAAGTTTCCCGCAAAAAAAAATTCAGCCGCATAATGGATTGATATGAACATAATTCCGCCAAAGTACTCGTAGCTTTGCACCTCGCTCTAGGGTATGCATAATTGAACCCTGATTAAATTAGTTAATTTCTTTTACCGCTGTTTGGCGGGAAGTTGCTTAAAATAAAAACAGATCAGTAGGATAATCTGAAGAACATGGAATGATTTTATTGGATTGACAAATTAAGCTAATTTAAAAAATGTGCTCAATAAAACGGAAAATGGAATTGATTAAAGAGTAGAACGGAGTAAAAACTATGTATTAGCTGGTTTTCTTTTTTGTGCAGTGGAGATCAAGTGCAGAATAACAATCATGCGCATTAGAGTAACTACTGGCTCAATCCAGTGCAATTTTGTAAGTGTGACGCGTGCAATTCTTGTTCTGCTCTGAACTGCGCTGCACACACAATACGGATATTGTCCATTGATCACTTCTGTCCTGAAGTACATTTCTAGTCTTTTATAAGGCAGGGAGCTTTATAAAGGAATCCGGGTGAGAAGAGAGTACTTGGCATCAGAGCTTGAGCTCACAAAAGCTCCTCAACAATCAGCGTTGAAAGAAATTAACTAACGTCAAACTGACGGAGTGTCATTCCAGCAAAGATTCAATACGTTTGACAGAAAACACGCGAACGTGTGCGCTCAGCCTTATACAGGTGGTGGGTGCAATTGTCGTAGTTATGAATGCTACTTTTTATGCCCGAACCAGAATGAACGCAGAATGCAGTAGTATCGGCAGCGGCAACGAAATGTCAAATTAGCAAGCACGCATCTCCCATTTGCGACCTAGATTGAACGCAGCGGCAGCGACAGCGGCGAAAGCAGATCTGCAAGTTGTTGTAGTTGCTGCTGCCGCTGCTGCTGCTTTCTGCGTTCATTCTGGTTCCGGCATTATGTACAAAATTCTCTGAATACGTAGTGATCACAGTGGTGTAGCTTTCATCGGGGCGAAGGGGATTCGTCGTCCGCACTAATTTTCTTTTACGAGTAATATGTGCTCCGTGCAAAATTAGAGCCCGTCACCTTTTGAGTGAAAATCGACGCAAAGACCTACCAGCTACCACAACTGTACTTTTGGATGAAAATTGAGTAAATATATCAAATATCAAACATATCACAAAAATTAGTTAGCTGATGACATTTCCCAATATATATTCGAAGCACTAATTGAAAACGAGTGTCATAAGAAGGAGCGCTCCTTCCGCCCAATTGAACTCCTTCTCCTTCCCAATTGAACAACACGCTACATTTCAAAAACTAACGGTATCATGCGCCTATTGAATTGTTCACTTCGATTTCATTGAGTACATAAAATCACACCGAGCCCACGTTGGGCGCCGAACATGCTTAATCCTTTTCGTCCAATTTTTGACTATTTCTCAATGCAAATTTTTACTAACGTATGATGAAAAAATGTTGAGGTAACTTTAAGGTAGCGTATGGTAACCTTAAGGATGATTAAGGTAGCCTGATGATAAAGTTCAAAAAGGTTTCGATTTTTGTGTCTTGTGACTAACAATGCCATGTGCCTATTTTGATTACCCATTACAGTTTCATTGACTTGATTAAATTACGCGTATCCCACATTGGGCGCCAAATAGGCCTTATCGACTATTTTCTACCGTAAATTTTCACTGATGTAGGATCGAAAGCCGCCTTAAGGCAGCCTTAAGATATCTTTCAAATAACTTATGCCTTATGGGAAAATCTAAAGAGATTTCGGTTTTTGTGTTTTGTGACTAATTACATTCCTTCTAGTTTAGCTTTTGGATTTTAGTTAAAAATGGTACTTAGAGGAGTCACCGATTTATTTATAAGTTTTGGTATTAGGTTAGGTTAGGCTCAAATGGCTGCCATGTTTACCACAGGCACACATAGACCAGTATAAGGTCCGTTGTGTTACCAGTGAGTTATCTCCCGACCATCTTATTCATTGAACCAGCCGGAGCGTGTAATGAAACGCTAAATTTCCCAACATCGACGTTGGCTAAATCATCCAGTTCATGAAAGAAATATGAACCAAAGATTTCCTTACGCCTGCCTGACAGCGCAGGACAGGTGCAGAGGAAATGGAACGTACATTCCATTTCATCCTCATCTCCGCAGCTTCTACAGAAGTCATTGAACGGGAGCCCAAGCCTCCTGGCATGCTCACCACGCCCAGTGACCAGTGATGACTCCCACGACCGCACTAATGTGTTGTCGTTTCAGTGATAATAATCTAGCTGAACGGTTCGCATTCAGCATGGGCCATAAAGGCCTTATGGAGTGGCATGTGCCGCCGTCTCTCCATCTATTATCTGTTTTGCGGATCGCCTCAGATTTTAGTGTCTGTCTACAAGCCGCAATGGGCATATCAATATTTCGGTGAAGTTGTGACGACCTATAAATTTTACCTTGTCTAGCGAGCTCATCTGCCTTACAGTTACCCGCGAAGTTGCTATGACCCGGAATCCAGCATAGAACAATATTGAAGAAATTGCCCATCGCAGTAAGAGATTGACGACATTCCGAAACTATCTTAGACGTAGTCAGACCAGGTTCAAGGGATTTGATAACAGCTTGACTATCAGTAAAAATAGTTATGTCTCTAGCAGAAACGACATGCCTCCCCAGCCAAGTGAGTGTTTCCAAAATCGCCGTTATCTCGGCCTGAAACACACTGCAGTAGTTAGGGAGATGAAACGAGAGATTTATATTTAGCCTATCGGAATGAATTCCGGCTCCTACTCCATCGTTATTCTTGGAGCCATCCGTGTACAACTCCACAGAGTCCGGCAGCGAGAGCGCATTCTCTTGATTGCGTGAAGGGATTATGCTTACAAAATTCTTGTCAAGGAAATATTTAGGAGCGGTGTAGTCAGTGCTTGCAGGAACATCCAGGTTGCTCAGGATAGCCGCGTGTCCAGTACCCAATGTACACCGCCGACCCGTATCGCCAAGACGGATGGCCGTAATTGCAGCCATCTATTCGCCATAAATGTCCAACGGAAGCAGGTTGAGCAGCATGTCCAGAGCAGCAGATGGAGTGGTTCTTAGAGCCCCACAAATTGATACACTAGCCAGTCTTTGCACCTTCCCCAGCAATTTACGGTTGGTTTCTATCCTTAGAGCAGTCCACCATACAACTACCCCATACATTAGAATGGGACGGAGAACCGCCACATATAACCAATACAGAACATTCGGCTGCAAGCCCCATTTCTTGCCTATGGCTCTTTTACAAGAGTATAAAGCAATGGTGGCTTTATTCACCCGTTCCTGTAGATTGGCCTTCCATCCCAACTTCCTATCCAGGATAAGACCCAAGAATTTTGCCTGATCAGCGAAAACCAACCTCGTTCCATTTAGCGTCGGAGGTTCGACTGGAGGTATTCTGTACCTTCTTGTGAAGAGAACTAGTTCCGTTTTATTCGGAAAGTTTTGGTATTAACAATACGAAGACTGGCCAATTTCTAGTTTTAAAATCTACCTTTTTTAAAACACCATCAGATTTTTGTTGTGAAATATCTACGTCGGTTATATGAAGATAAGATATGAATACGCCAATTCGGAAGGTACTTTTTCACAAATAAATGAAGCATAGAGTGGACCTAAGCGTCGGAATTCAGAAGTACATTCCGAAGCAAAATATGCATTTTCAATAAATAAACTCAAATACTACGAGCGATTTTCTATTATGTATAAGAACTCAATAGGGAAGGATTGATCGCCTTAACCCACCTATCTACGTCACTGAGAGATCATGATTTGGGGAAACGAATTATATATTTTTATTGTTAAATTTCCATCTAAAGGCTGATATGGGATAAGATACCGGGATAATATGAATCCGCATCGGTTCTTTTTACTGGGCAGTTCTTACACTTCTTGAACCGAAATATAAAATTGACTAAAATGTTATATGAAGTAAACTGGCTTACTTTGACTACTATAAAGCCAAAAGCCACAAACATTGTCCTTATCTTGTCGTGCATTTATCCAGTTGCCAGTCACTTGATGAAATTACAACCCCCATTTAAATTATTCATAATCGAAAAGTCACGTACGTAATTCCCTTAATAAATAATAAAGAACATTTTACGGTTGCGAATACTACGTATTCACATCTGACTGTCCGCATTGAATGTCCAAGCTGTAAAATGAGTATATTTTAATAGATTCTTATCTGACATACTAATCGAAAATCAAATAATGATTTATTACAATTGAGCAATTTAAAGATTTAAAATTGACTAAATTTAGCATGAAGTTGTTTTACATTTTGTTTGTTTGTTATTTTTTATTATTATTATTATTTGTTCGCGATCTAAGATGCATTTTTATCATTTTTTGGGAATTTCTATGACGGTTTTTTTTTCTTTTTTGTTGATCTCGGATATAATTAAGGAGGAACGTGCGTGATAGGCGCAGTGAGAGTTTTTCGTTGTTTGGGTGTTAGTTGAAGTGCATAATCTACGACGAACTTCTTTGAATGGAGAGCTTGGAAAGCTTCACAATCGCTGAGCAGAAAATTGTGATTATTTTATACTTTGGAAACGACATGTTAACTGTGTTTTTTGCACAGAGCAGAGTAGAGGAGGATAAGCGGCAAGAAAAAACGATCGTGAAAACGGGGCATGTCTTTGCTGGGAGTGTCTTGGTTTCGTTAGCATTCAAACGTCAATTCAAATGTCAAGAAGAAACTTAAATCCTTAGTACAAATACAATCGGACAAATTTCCTTTAGACAGCAAAATCATTTTGTGTGTTTACTATTTCATATAATTACACAAAAGGAACATTTTACAATATTAACAGGAAATGAATTTTATGTGTTACCCAAACTGCCCGAAAGCTGCGACACCTGCGCCGCTTGCATTTCAATACTAATGGAGCAGCATTCTGGCAATAAGCTTTTATCCAGAGCAGCTCAGATCGAATTGTTAGTGTAATTGTGTGGTCTTAACCTGCTCTGCTCTGCATGGCTGTGAAAAAAACGCGCCTGTTGTTTTATTTGTCAAATGCAATATTCAGTTGGCATTTGCAACTGGCGGGCATCCATCGAGGAAGGGGAATATCAAAAAATGGGCGAGTTTCTAGGGCGGATTAGTTTTCTGATTCTTGGATCTTCTTCCAGATTTTCTTAGAAACGCTATCCGGTGCGGTTCCGGTACGATGGAACATTTACTACTAACGTCATTTTTCGGATCATAAAATAATTTTTTTCCGGTCCATTTTACCCACATTTTTTTTTTTTTTTTTGTGAATTTGTGGGAGTTGCAGTATTCGTAGAGAACAAATTCAATTCGAATGCCGAATAGCCGATTCTGAGACTTATGATCCACTGTCCTGATTTTAGTGTTTTGGGACCGCGACCAATTAGAGCACACTGAACGTTGGCACTAATTTCCGCGATGGATCCAAGTCGCGACCGATTCCGCAATCCACAAATACGCACTAAGTGCAAAAAGTGCAATAAGTTTATGCTGACTAACAGTTCCGTAGCAAGTTCTCCAAGGCAAATTAGAGACTTCGTAGACATGTTTCTTTTAATACAGAAGAAAACAATGTATCTTCGCTTTCTGGATGCACAGTGTTTCGAGCCCGCGTTGAGTGAATGAACCGGTAAGTTGCTGATTATCTAAAAGTTTAAGGCGAAATTCACACACACGACACCGGGTTGCACGACTGCTTGAAATTTCAGTCGAGATACACAGCATCAAATGGGCGGATTCACACTCATCGCTTAGCATACGATACGATCGACTATGCTTTGCTATTGTGCGTGGCTGCGTTGGAGCTGAAAATGTAGCTAATCTGAATTTCGCCTAAGAGCGCGTTGACACGATCAAACTACGGTTTGACAAACCACCTACTTGAACGTGTCAACCCCTTGTCAAACGCTCTAAGAGCGCGTTGACATGATCAAACTATGATTTGACAAACTAGCATTTGATGAAAAGTTGAGCACCGTCCAACTACGGTTTGACAGAAGCACAAGACATCAAACCAGTTTGACAAGGGGTTGACACGTTCAAGTAGGTGGTTTGTCAAACCGTAGTTTGATCGTGTCAACGCGCTCTAAGTCCATGTTAAAAGCCACTGGACAATGAGTCCATTTCTACCAGTGACGTGCAGTGGAAATTTTTCATAGTCAAGCAGTTGGGCGCCCTAAAGCCAATTTAGCATAAACAAAAATGGACTGTATAATAGAATATGGACAGTCACAAAAACATTTATACCAAGCGGCTTTAAGCCTTAAAGAAGAAATCAGGAAAGATATAAATAAAATATTGGCACATATATTCGGAATACAAAAAAAAATAAATAAATAAAATATTACTAATAAAAAAAATGATAAATAAATATTATGTTAATTAAGACTAAGAAAAATTCAGGGGTATTTGAAATAAATAAATATTCTTTCGCCATTGCCATTTATTTGTATTCCAAATCTATGCGCCGTTCTTTAAGTAAAAACTCTTTAATCACATTATCAAAAAAATCGTTTTCTCTTCGCATTTGTATAAGAAGATCCTTTTCAACCGCAATTAAAGCAAGATCCGAAAGTCGTTCTTGGGATTGGCGATTTCTCAAAAATGTGTGAACGCGCTTTAGTGTTGAAAATGACCTTTCCGCAGTTGCCACTGTGACTGGAATTGACGTTAATAATTTTGCTAAAATATGAACTTGCATAAAACCGTTTGCGACATAAGGCCGTTTTTGAAAATAATCGAGAATTTTACTGGGATTCACGTTTTTAAACTCATCTGAAGAATAAATAACTTTTAGCTCATTTTTCAACTTTATTCTGTCGAAAAATTGACCGTGATATTCAATAAGTGAGTCAAAATTTTTATCGGGAAAATTTGACTTGAATTTATTAGAAAAATAATTCGGTTCAAGCAACTCTAAAAATGAAAGATCTTTAAACGAATGGAATCGATCTCGAATTTGCCCGAGAATAACATCTATAATCTCCCGAAATATCCGCCGTACATTTTGTAAAGGATCTATCGCATTTCTACATTTCTTACGTGGTGGCTGATATTCTGCTGTAACTGTCGAATAGAAATTATCAAACTTTTTAGAAAAGTCATTTTCAAACCAATTTTCAAATTCAATAATTTTTTAGCTTGCATATGAAATGTTTACCACTTTGCTCTGAATAATATTAAATAATATATCAGTTTTCGAAAAAATTTCAGAAAAAATTAACAGATATAATTGAAAATCTGACTCTGCGAATTTTTGTAAGTACATATCGGAAAAAGTCAAGGAATCGCCATCCCAGTGTTGAGAACCATTCGAAATCGTCTCAAAAACTGTACAAATTTCATGCTTATGTTCAAATACGCGATATGATAATACGCGAATGACAATGCCAACGCGTTTTGGAAACCGATGGTAAACGACGATTTACTATATTTGCAAAAAGGTCCGACCTTTTAGTGGATGTATTAAAAAATGATGCGATTTTATTGATGTGCGCGAAAAATAATTTAATTTCCGGAATAAACTCAACTGCTTTAGACAATACTAGATTCAGTGAATGAGCGTAACATGGAACGAAAATTGCCGATTTATGTTTTTCCCGAATTAAAGTCTGAACTCCACGAATTTGAGAACTCATTACTGCTGCGCCATCGTAACATTGTGCAATTAATTTCTTATCGATATTAAAATTTTGCAATTGTTTTAAAATGTGAGAGCTTATTGCTGTAGCTGTACGATTAGCGCTTACATCCAAAAATCCGATAAATCTTTCTTCAATCTCATTTGATATTGTATATCTAAAAATCATCGTTAATTGTTCCCGACCGCTAACATCTGGCGTTTCGTCGACCATTACAGCTACAAATGGAGCCTCCTTTATTTCCAAATTGATTTTATTTCGAACCACATTAGCTATAGCGGAAACAAGATCGTTTTGGATTCTATTAGACAAACCCGAAAACGCTGCATTTCCTTTTATAGAATCTATGTGGGACTCAATTATCGGATCGTACAAACTCAAGAAATTTACGGTTTCGATAAAATTACCACGATTATTTGAAGAAGAGTCTTCATTATTTCCACGAAAAGGAAGCTCCTGTTTTGCCAAAAAAATTACAGTATCGATTAAACGTTTCAAAATATTACGATTACGCTCAACTTTTTCATTATGCAAACTAACAGATATTGCCACCTGGTTACTAAGCATAAACTCTATACGCTGAGAACCAAAATTATCTAATTTAATTAACGACTGAAGATGTTTTTCGGAACTTGAATGCTTTGCTGCTGAGCCCGTAAAATTATTCAAATCACTAAATCCAGCTTTATTCCAAACAGATTTTTCATTCGTGAACAAAAGACACGGCCAGCAAAATAACTTATTTAATTTACAGCTTCCCTTTAACCAAATGTACTTTTCATACGTTTCGATATGGAATTTTCGCGTAATATTTTTTAATTTAAACTCTAAACTAAGATCTGGCTTCGGTCTATCCGATTCTATAATTTCTCTTTTCTTGGCAAAGGAAAGAGTTGAAAATCCCGCTTTTAGTACGAAATCCGTCGCGCAGCAATACTCCGACATAATGCGAAAAGAAAACTTACCACTTTTATCACAAATCAAATCAATTAAATCACTACAAACGGTCAAAAAAACTTCAAATCACAATTTAATCAAAATCACCCGATTGCACTGATTTCCTCTTTTAAATTGCAACGGAAAATCCATTACATAACAAAAACAAAAGCTCTACTGGAAAAATCAAATTCCCATAAACATTCCCTGCATTGGCAACATTTCATTAACAAGCATCATTGGGCTTTATCCCACACACAAAAGCAGTCGCGCCAGTGCTTGACTTGTCTTATATAAATTTGCGAACAAAACAAAAAAAAATCGTTGCCCAATGTACTACCGAAATCCAAGATTCCCATTTTCTGGAATCAACATGTCTCTAGTATTTGGATGCACACATGGTACATGCATCTAAAGATCTAGGCACATTTTCCTATTCTAAGTTTGGTGTCTATGGTGTGCAAAATGTGGGAGGTTTGAATATTATCTAAAGTAATTGAACGAATGTTTTTTAACCAAAAGAAGGCGCGGATCAGAATTTGAATGTGTAAAGGATTATTTGAATGATAATATGTATTCTTCAGCTTAAAGAAAAACATTGACTGAAATGATGATATGTGTATTGGTGTAAGCAAAGTTTATTATTGAATTGCTTATTTCGGTAAGTCAAGCAGTTTGGAATTGCTTACTACGAGTGCACGTCACTGATTTCTACCATAGAGAATACCTATGGAGGAGCAATCCGCATATACTCAACACTAAACTACTTGAAGCAATTCCAGTCGTAAAAAGTAAACAGAGAGACACACGCCCTCCACTGCGCAACACCCGCGCAGTCTATATAAAAGCACAATAAGCACGCAAGATGTCATCCCCTCTCCTACTTTTCCAGTTGGAACAATAACATTCCAGTCTGTCTCTCTGCTGCGGAACACCCGCTCGGTCCATATAGAGCAAAAGAGATGTCAAATTTCCATCCCCCTTCCTACTTCCTCAGTTGTGCCGAATTACTTCGTTTCTCTCGCTCTTTTTCATTTCCTCTTATACTCTTTCTTCAAATATTTCTGCTCATATGCTGGCTACCTACTAATATGCCTACTAGAAGGGAAGATTAGTGATACGGCACTACACTCTCTGGGAGGTAACATCGAAAAGTCTCCTGGATACGAGGAGTGTACTTTGATTGCCTTTCAAGATACCGACGGCGCTTTTGACAACATAAAATCGGCGGCTGTCACCGATTCCCTCTGAAATCTGGGTGTACATGACTTAATCTGCAAGCTTATTAACATACAGCTGACATCGAGGGTGATCTGCACATCATCTGCTTGTAGGCCCGTGTGTGGGTGAACCCCCCAAAGTGGTTTTCTCCCTCCCCTTCCTTGAAATTTGGGTGATGCACACTAGAGGAAGGGCAGAAAGCTGAAGAAAGAACATTATTAAACACAACATGCGATGACCGGTCAACAAGGTAAGAGGAAAGCCAGGTGATGAGTAGGGAGGGAAAATTGAGCGCAGTTGACTTATCCAGTTAAATTCTATAACCAAATTGGTGGCGATACTACAAAAACCGTGTTAGTTATGACAGATGCGAAGTCCAAAGTTTTCGTAGATGTAATTGTAAGCAATTCATTCAAGTAATTTAGAAAGGGAGGAAAGAAGTCAAATGGGGTGGTAATTAGAGGCTAGGCTGGGGTCACTCTTTTTGGGGATAGATACAACAATGGAAAATTTAAAATTTAAATTTAAAGTTCTAGCACACGATCGTTATCGACTCAGCAAGCAAGGGGAGTCTGAAGTCTCTATAGAGGCATATTCAGCCGCCGATAAGATAAAGGTATGGCCGGGCACTTCATCCGAGTCGGATGACAATCAGGAAATATCCTGTGGAGGGCAACACTAATGACTAAAATTAATGATACAGAAACGGAAAGCAGAGATAAGTTAGTCGAGATCCAGCCACGGGAAAGTGCGGAAGTGACCCCGCTTACAAATTCTTACACATTCTTTATAATAAGTTAAGCTGGAATTTCAAATAAACTTGAGTCTATCAAATCCCGGCTTTTACATATATTCAGAGTAACGTTGATCTTTGCAACTGGGAAAAAGTCTATTTATATGAAATTTCAGAAAGTGAGATCAAATCTCAGATTAAATGATCGGGGGAATGTTGATTGCCTTTTGTGGGCTGTGTACTGTTCCATTTCAAATTCCCGAAGTTTTCTTCACAAAATTCTGAAATAAAAATAAAAAATAAAAATTAAATTAAAAAGTTATTAAACATTTGAACCATAACGGTAGTTTTGCGCCACCCTGTATGTATGTCGGAACCAATGGAATCGGACTACTGTGTCATAAGCTGCCATAGGAACGACCGGTCCAAAAGTCCGTCTCTATAAGAAAAACTTTTTTATTTCAAAAGATATCTTTCTCAAATTTAATATTATTCAGTAGTATCATTCGAAATATCACATTCCCGAATTTGGTTGAAATTTAACTACTCTGTAGCTGTCATAGGAACAACCGTTCCAAAACAAGTTTTTGTTAGAAAAACTTTTCTATTTCTGAAGATATCTTTACCAAGTTTCATATTATTCAGTTATATTTACGGCCAAATCACATTCCTAAATTCGGTTGAAATCGGCCCACTGTTTCATATACCTCTCTTAAAAGAACAGTGAAATCGGAACATGTTTTACTACTATATACTCTTAATTTCAAAGTAGCAAATGCATCATAAATGAAAACGAAGGTATCATATCTTCGACTTAAAAAAAAAATTTTTTAATGCCTTTTTAACCAATCTCCGATTTTTTGTTCATATATTCTGATAACAACGCATTTTAGATTTTTTTTTAATTTCGTCGTGAATCTTTCATAGCGCTAAAAAACCATGTACTGGATATTCAAAGTAAGTCAAGGTTACCACACAACATGCACGTTGACGGACGATGCACGTTGAAACTGGTTTATGCCAACGAAACGTCAGCTAAGCCACATGGAATAATTGACCCGCTATGCTATTGTATTGTACATAAGGGGTCGCTAGGTGACCGTAGTCGTTCGGTCATCGCTCTACGATACTAATTTACAGCTCGGATTTCAAATCTCGGCGCAATCAAAAACTGCTTGTGAGTACTAATAGAACTGTCACGGTACTCCGAGCTTGTCAGTACAAAGACGGTGCGGATAGGGGGTGCATGCTGCTAGCCACTGCACTTCCGAAAAGCAGATATGCTATCGAGACGTCAACAAGGCATAGAAATGCTAGAGATATCGACGTGCCCATGTCCCTGGATGTGTAAAGACAATTAACATACTGCATATGAGTACTATACTATCGGTTGTATGTAAATCCTTTCATTAAATCAATTCATGTAAGAGTAAGAGCTCGCGCACACAGTAAACTTTTCAATTCGCAGAAAAACTAAATACAATAGTTTAGTCAGAAATAGGTTTATAAGACCGCGCACACAGCGATAACTAAATAGTTTAGTCTGCTGTGTGCGCGGTTTCATAAACCGCCGTGTGTTCTGTTTTGCTGACTAACTATTAAATTTTGCTGCGAACTAAAAAGTTTGCCGTGTGCGCGGGTTCTAAAACTATCAAGATAACAATTTTATGACCACCCCCAGCCGAGACGGACCAGAAAATTTTTCCGAAAACAAAACAACCATCTTATCAGAAAATCGAAAAACACCAGACAACGGACATGAAACTCTTAAGTGCACTACATAGTTCAAAAAGATCCTAGATAAAAAAAAAACACTGGAAAATGCCACACTTCTAACTTCGATGACTATTAGCGACTCAATTCTACTTTAAGACCCACCTTGACTGATTGACAATAATACCAACAACAACAAGCCAATTATCAATCAATTATTGGTACCAATATTTGATTTCAAACGTATCAAAGTATCGAAATGCCAATAGATAGATTCTAGTAAAAAGATAAGAGATCCCGATATGAATCGACTACGAAACTAATTAATTCAAAGTAGTTGAACTTGTTGAGGTTGTTCAACGGTAGGAAATTATATTGGTCGTTAATATTGTTGATAAGTCCAATCACGAAAATTCGCTACTGATAAATTTCTTCATGTGATTCCAAAAATTTTGCTGTTTCGTTCGCCTCTGCAAATTTATGAACTCACTCCATGACCAATTTTCAATTTTTATTTATTATTTAATGTGGGTTAAGAGTCATTTTTCAATCAGTTTGATTTCAGCTTGGGCAAACGTGATACACTGTGCTCAGGTGATTTTCCTTGTCTATTGCCAATTTTCCTTGATTTTTTTAAATACAATACATAATAATAAAATTATTAGTGAATTTTTAGAATTTATTAAAAGTGAACTTTGAAATAAGTGTAATATTGTGACTGTTCGAAACAAGAGACGTGTTTTGCAAACAGTGGATACTCTAGTGCTTATCAAACTTTTCGCTAAGTTTGGAAAATATTGTTAAGTGTGATGGGGCAAATGATTGCCTTGAAAATACTATTTTGTATCTGGAGTTGCAGCATCGGTTGTTCCGAAGCGGTCCCACTACAAAGGGATTCTTCATTTAAAAAAGGAACGTTTACACCCAAAGCCAAGGTCCAAACACAGGCGATGGTAGCTTTTCAAGATTGTGGTAAGTTGAAGGTAGACTTTTGGAATACGAGTATGTATAATAGGAGGATGAAAGCTTTTAAATTTAACGATAAATTGCGTATAAAAATTATACAGAGTGTACCGTTCCTGAAGATAAATACTTTAATGGTAAATAGTAGTGTTCATAGTTCATTTGAGGAAAATTAACACATGACATGGACACTCTCTTTAACCATTACAGAGTTACTGAATTTTTTTTAAATTGTATCAAAAAGCTGGACTTGCCGAAGAAAATTCAAATTTGTCACTCTCCCAATCATTTAATCCGAGATTTGACCTCACTTTCAGAAACTACAATACATAAAATTTCACATAAATGGACTTTCTCCCATTTGCAAAAATGACCATTACTTCGGAGATGCAACTTTAAAGAAAGTTCATAATCGATTTTTCATCGGAAATTCAAATCAAACTGCAAAGTTGACAAAACTTGCCACACTGTGTTAGCTTTCGAAAAGAACTTAAATAAATAACTGGCGCAACAGTCCAATTTGAACCACGGCCTCGAGATGAGTTAGCATCATCTCATTTTCTAGATCGTGACGGTTTTTTGTGCAGAGGTATGTGATCAGCAACACGCTCAACCGAGCTATTTACCCCATAATGGGTACTCATTTAACAGCTGAGTGGGCTCATAGTCCGACACGTAAATCCCCGGAATCGAACCGGGGCCCAGTGCGTTGAAGGCGAACGTGCTAACCGTTGCGCCATCCGGACTACTCGAAAAGCACTTAGATTTGGAAATTTGCGAATGTTACCTATTAATGCCTAGTACTAACCTTTGATTTTCGTGCGAAATTTCATACAAATACTGTCAACTGGACGAAACTTTTGACAGTGTTTGTATGAAATTTCGCACGAAAAGAAAAACAGAGAAATATTAATTAAAAAAAAAACGAAATCGAGAAAAATTATCAAGACTATGTTTACGCGACACAACAAGTGCGGGTGATCGTGGGGGTTAAAATTTAAAATAGTATGGTCATTATCTCTTGTTGCAAATTCGAAGTCGGTTACGACGAAAAACATTCGAGATATGACAGTTTGAAAATCGCTATTTTTGCAAATTTTTTTTGTTCTCGTTGTTCTTTGATAGGGCTGTAGCTTCGTAGGGAGCGTATCGAGATATATTTTCTTTTCTAACGGATTGACTGTGTCCCAAGGTTGTGCATAGGCTATCATTTGCTCTGATCCGTGCAGTAGATGCAAATATTCATCCAAAAATGTGAGATTCTATAGAGTTTCTCGCTTAAGTCTTTACAATGATTCCAACGGAAAAGTAAAGTTTCTCGCTTAAGGCTTTTCAATGATTTCAAGGAAAAAATGTTACTCGTGGTCCGTGGTTCAACTAAATTTAGTACATAGCTTCCTTTAATTATTAAAAGTTCAACATGGTTATATGTAAAATATTTTGGTTCTGCTGGAGATGTGCGTCAGGACAAAAGGGCTCTCCTAATGATAAAATGAAACAGAAACCAAAGTTGAAAGGTATGGGTACATTCTGACTCGTGGTAATGAGACAAATGCACCGGAGCTCTGTTAAGGCATTTTGAATCATTCGGTTAGGACCAATTGCATTTTACTTCGTTTGGAGAGGAAAAATGACATTCTTGGAAAAGAAGTGATATCAAGGGATGATGCTTGTCACATAACTGGGGGTTATGAGGTGAATGCAGTAGACTAGTGTTGAAAGTATTTAGTTCTATGGAGAGTTAAAAGGATGTTCTCGACGAGGAAGCGATATCGAAGCATGATGGGTATCATACGACTGGGAGTCGTGGTGCGAATGCACTAGAGTATACTGTTGATGGTGTTTAAGTCCCTTAGTTAGGAAAACAGCGTCTTTGGTTTCTGTTTCATTTCATATCTAAAATGAAACAGAAATCAAATCTAGAAAATATCGGTCTCGACTTAAGGACATTGGCGGATCCAGAGGGGGGCCATAGGGGTCCGAGCCCCCTCCGAAATGTTTGGAATGTTGAGCTTGATCTTGGAATATTCGAGGAAATACTCAGAAATAATTTATAAAATTCTCCGGCCACGACTGACTATAAACAAAAAATAAATAACTGATGTAACAGTTTAATTTTGAAGCAAGATCTCGAGATGAGTTCGCATCATGTCATTTACTAAATCGTGACGGTGTGTTTTGTGTAGAGTTGTGTGATCAGCAACACGCTCAAGCAAGATATTTATTCCAAATGGGTACTCATTTAACAGCTGAGCCAGTTCATAGTCCGACACGTATATCCCCTTTTTTTATCGAAGAATACCGCATTCAGTAGAAATCGAACTGGGGCCCAGTGCATAGAAGGCGAACGTACTAACGGTTGCGCCACACGGACTTCAAATACATATATGCTTGACAAAAATTTTGTCAGCCTACTGAAATCACGCAGTCAGTGGAAAGAGAACACGTTTCAGGCCTAATGTAGTAGAAATTTATGCTGATGGCTCGGAGACGGAACAACCGTTAGGGGTCTGATTTTTTTTTGCCCGATAGGTTTCACTTAAATCTCTGCCTTCCAGGCCAAGGTTACAGCGATTACGGAAGCTCCGACCTGACTTGAGTGTCACGTGATATGAGCTGTAGATATTTATTTTTTCACCGACAGCCAACCTGTATTTTAATCTCTTGAACTGGGTCTGACTACGTCAAAGATCGTGGTCACAGTAGTTTTAGTGGTAAGGTACATCAAGCGATGATGTACAAATTCGTCAGATTATCTTTACGCCTATCGCTTCCTCCAAACTCTGGCTCTAAAGTTTAAAGCGATTAACTGGATCGCCTCTAGATAGTTAAATGGTTAAACATACCCCTAAAAAAACCGTTTTAGCCAAATTGTGCTCTAATCGCATCGCTAAACTGTTGTCGCTTTAAAGAGAACACATCAGAGCTGATGGGAGTGACAACTGGGCCATATCTGGGGAGCATCCGATGAAGCTTCGCATCCCCTCTAATGACTTCTGTAGAAACTACGGTGACGGAGGAAAGCAGTCTGATGACGTCCTGGTGGTAACAAAACCATCTTTATTCCAATCCATAGGTGCTCTGGTAAGCACAGCAGCCCGTATATAAGGTCCACACTTGCTTTTAAAGTACTCGATCTGACCAGTTCACTTGATCTGAAACTCTCAGATATGTACTTAAAAAATTGAAAATAACCACATATTAATTTGCGTGATCGAATTGATCTCGCGGCGCTTAGTGTGTACCCAATTGAATGTTAAACGGAGCCTTAGCTCATGGCTTTGTACATTAATCACTGCACGCTTCTCTCTGTCCCCGCTTTCAATAGACGCATGCCTCTTGAGGACCAAAAGCAGAATAAGTGTGGACGTAGCCTTAACTCTCCAGGCAACAAACAAAACTCGATTTCCAGATCCGCCACTGATTAAGGGACATGTAGGATATAAATAACTCAACGGACATAAACGAGCGGAAGACATCAATTGATCGAAGGCAACTCATAGTCATACCAGAGGCACATTTTCCCAATGTGTACTTTTATGTTAAAGCCAACACTTAGGAAATATCCTTTAATAAATAGCACAGCTTTGGAGAGTAAGGGAAATTGAGGTAAGGGAGTTGGGATGGGTTGAGTTGTATCAGATGGAATTAAATGTCAGCATTTGAATTTCTGCATGTCGTAACTGCAGGGGGAAAATGAAGATGGTAAACGTCGCCTCTGTGCTGAAGTGATTCAATGCGGAAAGTTATACGTACCACAATCACCAATAAGTCTGAAGGTTTTTATTCTGTGACTTTATTTCAAGTTTACTCGTAATTAAACTGATGTTCGGCGTGGTAATGTAGAATCATGGTTCGGACAATTCTAAACAAAGAAATTGGTAAAACATGGCTAGAAAAAATGTATGTATAAGCAAAAAGCTTCAGTTTTGGGAATCGGGTTTTGGTTCTGTAAAAGTGGAAGTTGAGAATCTGTGGAGTTAAACTTTGGTATTAATTGCACCAAGCTATTTCGGGTGTTATTCTATTATGTACTTAGTAAAATGCGATGTGCGATGATTTGGTTGAGGTACCCCTGTGGTGTGGGGTGTGAAAAAAAAATACCACGGCCTTTCCCTTTGAGGGCCTGTCGTTAAAACCGACAATCAAAGGACAGGATGTGTATGCCAGCAACTTGCACTATCCGGAATCTTTATATGCTAACGAAACCTCAACTATGCCTCGGATAAGGACTGACTCAACGGTTACGACTTTTGGCTATCGTACAATGACAAAGATTGGATTCTGGAATGTGCGTACTCTCCTGGACAATGGATCAGAAGGTCCCCAGAACGCACGATTTCTTCAATTAGAGAGTGCATTTCTGAGGTACAAATTAAATATCATAGGAGTTAGTGAGATAAGATGGTGGAACAGCGGAAAATTCATCTCTCCAACGGGCAGCACTGTAATGTTGTACTCCGGTAAAGCTACCGGTAGTCGCCGTGAGTCAGGTGTGGGGCTCCTTTTAACCAGAGCCGCGCGAAACTGTCTCTTATCCTGGGAACCGGTCTCTGACAGGGTCTTGACCGCCAGGATCCGGACCAAAGTGAGGAACATCTCAATAATACAATGTTATGCCCCTACTGAACCCGACAATGTCTTGGCAAAAGACTCCTTCTACGAAGAACTAAACGCCGTTCAGAGCAGAACACCTAAAGGTGACATTGTAATGGTTATGGGTGATTTGAATGCGAAAGTTGGCGCTGATAACTATGGGCTCAGACATGTGATGGGGAGACACGGTCTTGGTGATCGTAATGACAACGGTGAAAGATTTGTAGAGTTCTGCAACTTTCACAGTCTCTTCATCGGTGGTACTATGTTTGAGCATAAGGACCACCACAAAATCAGTTGGTCCTCTGTTGATCGGCGCAGAACACAAAATCAGATCGACCATTTTGCCATTAGTAAAAGATTCAAGAGTTGCCTCCTGGACGTGCGAAACAAGAAGGGTGCCGATATTGGGATGGGAAGAGACCATTATCTTATGATCGCTAATGTTCGATTGCGTATTGCAGCCGTGCGCCGCCCCAGAGACGAAAGATCCAGGCCCCGCAAATTCAACACCGCTCGACTAAAAAATCCAGCTGTCTTACAACAATATAATGACCATCTTGCGCAAAAAGCGGCTGAGATAACTAGTCACCCAGATAGTGACATAAACGAAAACTGGGATGCCATAAAAAATGCGTACATTGATAGCGCAAATACCATCCTTGGCCCAAACCCGGATTGCCGGAATAAGCCCTGGATGTCCGACGCTTCATGGCAGCGGATTGTTGAAAGAAAGGAGCTGAAAGTTCGTTTGGCTGCAGCATCAGACGACAATCGAAGCAGCATCGAACTCCTTTACCGTCAGAAAGCTCGAGAAGTTCAGCGTAGTGTGCGACGCGATAAAAGAGTTTATGCCAATTCTCTTTTAGCGTCAGCAGAAGAAGCCGCTAGAAGTAACAACCCAAACGCCGTATACGGTGTCATCAAGGAGTTTACAGGTGGTCGTAACTCCTGCCAACATCCGGTGAAAGATAGTGAGGGAAAGCTACTTATCTTGGAAGAAGATCAAATGAGGCGGTGGAAAGAACACTTCGCCGCGGTCTTGAACCGTGTAACCTCTGGTGAAGTTCCCCCTCATATAGATAATTTAGCTAACCATCAAAATGTGCGTATACGGTCCACTGCCCCGACTACAGAGGAAATAGTCACTACAATTATTGCACTTAAACGAGGAAAGGCCGCCGGACTTGACAGCATCCCTGCCGAACTTTATCAAGCAGCGCCAAGCGTAACTGCCGATTTGCTGCATCCACTTGTTGATAAAGCGTGGAATACAGAGACCTTTCCCACTGAGTGGAAGGAAGGTTTGATCATCAAACTTCCAAAGAAGGGTAGCCTCACAGACTGTAATAATTGGAGAGGCATTTGTGTGCTTCCTGCCGTTGCCAAGATAATAGCCAAAATCGTCCTGGAAAGACTAAAGGCCCACTTAGAAAGCACAATTGATGAAGAGCAGGCTGGCTTTCGATCCGGATTCTCCTGTGTCGATCACATTAACACCTTGCGAATCATCATCGAGCAATGCGCTGAATACGATTCTCCGCTTCACTTGCTTTTCATCGATTTCGAAAAGGCTTTCGATAGTGTGAACCGGGATTCTATCTGGGCGGCCTTGCGCAGGAGAGGCATCCCTGAGAAGCTTGTGGCTATTATTAAGGCAACCTATGACGGCGCGAAATGTCGCGTTCTGCATAAAGGTAAGGTGTCGGGGAACTTTGAGATTCGCAGTGGAGTTCGGCAGGGGTGCATCCTCTCACCGATCCTATTCCTCATAGTGATCGGCGATGTGTTGCATGCAGCCCTATCCGGACTCGACAGAGGAATTCAATGAACTTTGACATCTTATCTACAACATCTTGACTACGCTGACGACATATGCCTACTCTCCCACAAAATCATGGATCTGTCCGCAATGGCGTTAGATCTCGAGAGGGAGGCAAGCAAGGTTGGGCTAAAGATTAATACCAACAAGACCAAGGTTCTTAGCCCGCCGTTGCGAAAAAGAGATCCGACACCTATTGCTATCAATATTAATGGGCAGCCTGTGGAGAAGGTGGACAACTTCGTCTACCTGGGTAGCATTGTTGCCGAAAATGGTGGTACGGAGCAGGACATCGCTCGTCGTATCAACCAGGCTAAACGCGCATACGGCATGCTGTCCAAAATCTGGCAGGGCAGTTATCTCAGCATCAAGACCAAGCTGGGCCTGTTTCGCTCCCTGGTACTATCAGTACTTTTGTATGGGAGCAGTACATGGAAAGTTTCCGTAGGAGTTACCAGAAAGCTGCAAGTTTTCGTCAACTCATGTCTTCGTCGAATTTTAAGAATTTTCTGGCCCGAAACAATATCAAATGAAGAGCTAAGTCGGCGTACGGGTCAGATGCCAATCGACGAATTGATACGCAGGCGAAAATGGCAGTGGATAGGTCATACATTGCGGAAGAGTGATAACTGCATTGCTTTGCATGCCATGAAATGGAACCCCATTTCCAACCAAGGCCGACCAAGAGGGGGTCCTCGAATCACATGGCGTCGATCTGTGGCAAAGGAGTGTCAGGTACTGGGTAAGTCTTTTGGGGAGTTGCGCCCCATTGCCCAGAACAGAGTACGATGGCGCGCAGGAGTAGTTGACGCGCTATGCCCCGCTAGGGGTTAAGGCAAAGTAGTAAAATGCAAGAAGATGTGATATGGCTCAAAAACAGCCCTGTTGTAAAAAGCTTCCCGCAAAAGAAAAACTCATCAGCAAAAAGGGTTGATGAACATAATTTTGCCAAAGTATTCGTAGCTTTGCACCTCGCTCTAGAGTATGCATGCATATTGAATCCTGATTAAATTAGTCAATTTCTTTTATTCCTGTTTGGAGAGGAGTTCGCCCGGCGAGCGCGAAATGACTGGTTCGACGAAGAATGCAATAGACTCAACGAGCAACCAGAGCCAAAAGAGAAAAATATGACGAGGTACGGCGAATATCAAATAGAATAATTATACGTAAGAAACATAAATACTTTGACGAGCAGTTGCTGAACATTAACGAAAACTTAGCTAATTGTAACTCCAGACAATCGTGCAAACAAGTAAATGTAATTAAGAACGGCTATAAACCCAGGTCTAGCCTGTGTAAGAACAAGGATGGAAACATCATCAGCGACACCGATAGTATTAACAAACGATGGGCCTCTTATTCTGAAGAGCTTCTGAATCTACCATCTAGCATCGCCACACAAGAGGCTCTTGACGATATTGTTGATCCAGGCCCACCCATACAACCCCCGACAGTAGAGGAAGTTGATCTCGCGTTGCGGTCACTAAAACGAAATAAAGCGCTGGGCGCTGACGAGATTAAAGCTGAACTGCTAAAATTCGGTTGGACCGATCTAGCTAATGCCATGCATCAATTACTCCTGCGAATATGGGAGGACGATTCGATCCCAGACGATTGGCGCAGAAGCATCATCTGTCCAATTCACAAAAAAAAGGGGATAAACTGCGGTGTGAGAATTACAGGGGCATATCACTAGTCTGTCTGTACGTCCTATAAAATATGGACGCACATTCTGGAAAGTAGAATTAAACCGTATGCATAACGCATCATTGGCAAATATCAAAGTGGTTTCAGAACTGGTCGCTCCCCAACCGTTCAGCTTTTAACGGTCAAACTTCAGAAGTGTTGGGAATACAACGTAGACGTATACCAAATCATTGTCGACTTCACGCAGGCATACGACAGTATCGATCGTGGTGTACGGTACAACATCATTCTGCAATTTGATGACGATGACCATCTCCGTCTCACAGGTCAAGATCCATAATAGACTTACTGATCTATTTGAAACACGCACTAGTCTGAAGCAGGGCGATGAACTGACACCGACGCTCTTCAACCTAGCACTGGAATACGCCACGATACAAGCATAGATAAGCAGACTACTGTAGTCTGTTTATCTATGATACAAGGAAGACAAGATATCGCCTTACGCATGCCGGCTCTTTAAATACCTACGTCAGACGCTCCTAGAATTGTATGTATACTTAGTTTTTGGCTTTTATCTCTGTAACTATTAATCCTAGCAAAATTCTCTCTGAGGCGAAATTTAAGTTCATAAAAATATACATAAAAACTTTTTGAACCACTTTTTTCTATCTTAAATAGTTTTCGAGATAATCTCATTAAATTGATTCATTCACACGAAACTAAAAAAACAAATCAAGCAGAACCAGCACACGAGCTTTTCATTGCAACCCTCACGACAGTATCGCTTCGCTTGTTGCGGGTGCAGCACGCGCACGATGCAGCGGTCTCTTATGTCTCGTTTCTCAAATAACATCAAGCAGAGCCCACACAAGAGATCGCTGCACCGTGCGCGTCCTGCACAGTGCGCGTCCTGCACCGTGCGCGTCCTGCAAAGCACTCATGCTGCTTCCTCAACAAGCGGAGCGATACTGTCGTGAAGAATATGAAAACGAAACGCGGGAAGGCGATATCTTGTCTTCCTTGTAGTTATCATGGGAATACGCCATGATACAAGGAATACAAGATAAGGCATTCCCGTGTTTCATTTTCGTATTTTTCTGCGCATTACGCCAATGACGTAGGTATTCAGAGAGCCGGCATGCGCAATTCCATATCTTGTATTCCTTGTATCATGGCGTATTGCCATGATACAAGGCTCTCTGAATACCTACCTCATTGGCGAAATTGAAAAAACATATCAAGCAGAGCCAGCATTGCAATCATCACGACAGTATCGCTTCGCTTGTTGAGGGTGCAGCACGAACACGATGCAGCAGTCCCTTGTGTGAGCTTTGCTTGATATGTGTGTTATTTGAGAAGCGAATTTCCTTATGAGTTTATATCGCAATCATCTCAAGCGGAAACCGCTGCACCGTGCGCATCATTCGCCGTGCGCGGCCTGCACCATGCGCGTCCTTCACCGTACGCGTGCCGTTTCCTTAACAAGCGAAGCGGTACTGTCGCGAGGATTGCAATGCTGAGAGTTGTGAACCATGATACAAGGAATTGCGCATGCCGGCTCTCTGAATACCTACGTCATTGGCGTGATGCGCAGAAAAATACGAAAATGAAACACGGGAATGCCTTATCTTGTATTCCTTGTATCATGGGAATACGCTATTCCGGCTATGAATATGGACAACAGCGGGACCCTACTCATCAAGTCGACACAATCAGCAGCGTACGCTGACGACATCAACATCATGTCATCGGACGACGAGTCGACGGAGCGAGACTGCGAGGATGACGGAGAGCTTAGTAAATGCGGACGCCGCGCGACTACTGGGCTTCCAAGATTGGAGGACGCGGTCACATGATCGAGATAATTGGAGGACAACGATCCAGGCGCCCAAGGCCCGACGTCGGGCTGTCGCGACGCTATAATGATGATGGAGAGTAGGACAGTTCATCATACTGTTGCGTGTACGGGGTGGGTATCTTTTACGACCCACACTGTACCAATCTCGAATGATCGATGACCAGTACAAATTGAATGGACACTAGGCTATTCTCGAGCCATCTATAGTCTAGAACCTTCTCCAAACAGAAACATTGAAGCGGATTCTCGAACCTTCGTTGAGTAAGCACCCGAGACTGGAACATCTCGAAAAATCCAGAGTCTTCGCTAAATTGACGAATGCATGGATCTCCACCTATAAAAGGCAGATGTCACCGAACGAAGAGGCAGTCGTGAAGTAGTAGTCAGACTCGACACTCAGTGGCGGTTGAATCGCTACAAATATAAAGCGCTAAGGAAATATTCGTTATCTGCCGTCGTTGTTGTATTGCTAGTTTTAACGTTTGTTGTTAGTATGCGTGTGTAGTTCGTTTTATAAATAAAGTGTGTGTTTTTCAATCGAAGTTTTTCATTATTCAGCACAATAATATCTAACGAACCTGGTTTCGTTCTGGTTTCCCTCAACAGAGGAAACATTACAATACTTTCCGGTTTTATTAAGTTATAATAGGGTATAAAAATAACACCGACTGGTTAGTTGTGAACCTTCTTAGCTAATGAAATAGAAACGGTTGAACGGAGTGACCCCCTCCCACCCCTCCAAAAAAGTCCTTTATTGAAAATTCAATGTGGTCGTTACGGGTTCAAGTCCCGTCCACGGCGTTTGGGCCAGACATGTTTGTGTTGTTTTCTCCCTGTGGTGCGAGGCATAATAATGAGCCACAGCATCTCCCGAATTGTCGCAGGTAGGCGGCTAAATAGGAGCAGGAGCTGCATGCTGGCAACGTGTATCGTCAGAAACTGGTTTATGCCAACATAACGTCAGCTAAGCCACATGGAATAGTTGACGCACTATGCCTCACTAGTGGTTAGGGTAAATGAGTAGGAAGGTTTTTTCCTCACATTCCTCGCTCTTTCGATGAAAATTTCTGAATTCTAGATTTATTGGTAAGCGGTAAGCGAGCAAATTAGGAAGTAATGAAATATGTAAGCCCTGAGCGCTTTTGTATTATGAAATTGGAACCAGACAATTTTTTCCAGAAAATACGACATTTAGTGTGGTGACACATTTCCCTTTGTTGTATAAAAATTATCGATAATTTTTTTTCAATTCTTTAATTTGTTCACGAATAACAATAGACGCCATTCATCAAAGTCACATTCAATAATTTTTTTTCTGAGCAAAGTCTTCATTGGAATGACTAAATCAACGAGAACGAGATTACCTCGAAGTGCACCTCTGTACGCTAAAGTTATTGCCAACTTCTATGGAAGCACTTCCATATAGGTTACCTATCGTCACCGCTACGGCAACCACTTGAACTCCCGAGCGTTCGCCAAAGTTCAATTTCGATGCAATTCTGTTTTCATTTCTCTCCATATTCCTACTGATAACACGAATTATTCGTGATCACTATCATGTAAATAACAAAATCATAAAGAACAAAATAAAAATAAAGTAAACGCTAAGACGGAGTACGCTTCACCGCCTCCCATTGTCGCAAATATGGGTTTATAATATCCAATAAACACGATGGCCCATATCAGATTCAATCCATCGCCCGAAAAATGAAAACAGTAGCATCCAATCTGATTGCTGGCGGTTAATCAGTTGATAAGATATTAAGTATGTATAGTATTTTATGTCGTATAAGATTGCTGGCGTTCAACAAAAAAGATTTTTACTCTAGCGTAATCTGATTATGGATGAATCAGTACGAAAATTGATGATAGAATAGAATACTCGTAGATACAAAGTGCACAGACCGCATTTAGACTGCAAGACGGACGTACATGGCTTGAGGCTTGTAATCCCGAACTAAAGTCGTCCGATATGAACGTAGTGGTAGATGCCTGATAAGTAAGCGACTCCAATCTGCAAATCCTGTGAATCACGCCAGTGCTCAGGGTTGGCGAAAGATGTGTTGAATGTGTTGAGACCTCAATATCGGCGAAATCTACTTGAAATCCACCGGATTTCTCATACATTTTAATGCCACAAGAAATCGTGATAGTTAGCAACGACATCATGAAATCTTTCTGAAATCGCGATTGAAATCTTGGAACATTCCTGTTTCGGAAAAATTAGGAGAATTCTATCTATTTGATTAGAGAGAACTTTCATAAAACCCAAAAAATTTCCGCTTTAGGACCTACAAATCCCCTCGCGTGGGTTCTAGGTTCCTACCACCTAAAGCGGAAATGGACTACCTCTAGCGGAAATGCCGCAATGAAGGAATTTTAAGAATTCTCTCTAAATTGAATAGAGACAATTCTCCTAATATTCGCGAAACAGGAATGTTTCATATGAAGATTATGTCAAGAACGGACATCAGCCAAAATTGTTGGTACCCGTTTACATACTAGGACAATCGGCTAAACTCTTTAATACGCACTACACTCTGCTGGGGAAATTTGGCCAGGTACCAGGGTGGAGGCTGTGACGAGTGATCAGATCCTGTCGGGGTCCTGAGCCCGCGCATGGCTACGAATCCTTGTATCCGATGGTCATGTACCTCATTAGAATGTGCAACTTGGGTCTTCCGACCCACAACTAGAAAATTGTTAAGGTGGAGGAACCAGTGGAAGGCTCGTCTTGCGCTCTTTTCGTAATAAACGAGGAATCATTGGCTCCTTTTGCCAAGAGCAATGGTATCGTTAAGCTTGGTTTCCTTAAGATTAAATTAAAGATCTATAAAGGCGACCTTAAAAGGCAAGCAAGCTAACATATCCCATGGAGGAGGTTGTGACTCAAATGGGGAATACTCTCTCGATCATCAGACCCGGAGAAGAAAGCACAGATGAAAAATGGGTGTCGCTCTTATCTGATTTCGCTCACGTTGACTTTGAGTTTTTCGAGCAGATTCTGAGCGATGCGGACGCCACTATTGTGGAGGCGGGCATGTCTACATTCTAAATCTTATAACGATACTTTTTTACAGTTATGATCTGATTCGTTCAGATCAACCTTCACCACTGTAAAGCAGCATTGGCAGCACTTCTTCTCCGTTTGGCGCAAGAGGGAGAAGACGTAGCTTTAATACGGGAGCCCTGGATCGTGCGTGATTGAATAAGAGGCCTAGGGTTTCCTTGTCACGATATTTTTTTATGATAAAGATCACAGTAGTCTGCGGTGTATATACTTGTGAAAAGAAAACCTAAATGCGTTCCTTGTACCGAATTTGTGTCACAAAGATCAGGCAGTGTTCAGCCTGGAAATCAGGAGTAGGAATTATTGGAGGCTCAGCTCATTTGCCTTCAGATGAAGATGTCCCACCTTCTTCCCTAACACAGGCCGTAGTTACAGCCAAATCGCAGAATATTGGCGTTGTGGTTGGGTCGGATGTAATGCCCATCATATTATGTGGGGTAGTTCGAACAATACTGGAAGGGAAGATTCGTTGATACGACAATACACTCTCTGGTAGGCCATATCGAAAAGTCTCTGGCATAAAAGGAGTACACGCTGGTCGCCCTCCTTTATATGCATTCAACAACATAAAACCTGGATCTATCACGACTGCACTCTCAAATCTGATTGTACACGACTCACTCTGCGAGCTTATTAGCATTCTGCTTACATCGAGGGTTATCTGCTCAGCTCTAGGCACATCGCCTGCACGTAGGCATGTTAACAGGGGAACCCCTCAAGGACGTGTTATCTCTCCTCTTCTTTGGAATGTGGTGGCCAACAGACTGTTCCTGGACCTGGAAAAGTTGGGGTGTAAAATCACCGCATACGCGGATGATATTGCTATTACCATATCGGGTAAGTTCTCCTGTGTCCTTATAGTGATTTAATGCAGGAAGCTTTAAATGTTTTGGTGAATTGGGCTGGTGAGGTTGGGGAAAATGTGAGTCCAACCAAAACAGAACTTGTTTTTTCTACTAGAAGATAGAAGGTATCTTCATTTGAGCCACCATTGATGGAAGAACACGGCTCGTGCTCACTGACAAAGCGAAATTTCTGGGGTTTATCTTAGATAAGAAGTTATATTTACTATTTAGTTACTACTATACTTAACATTATGGAACGTGTGGCAAAGGCAACAGTCGCTTTGTATTCATGGAAAAAAGGTACGAGTATAGGTAAGAAATTGGCCTTACGGCCGAAAGTTGTCTTTTGGCTTTATACATCGGTCGTGCTTCCCATACTCATGCATGGGGTCATCGTCTGGCAGGCGGCACTAAACATTGTATATTATAGAATCATATTTCAAAAGATTCAAAGACTAGCGTCTGTTTCTATCACGGGAGCTCTTAGAACCACTCTCGCCCTTAAAACTTTGCTAAATTTGATTCCCTTGTACATTTTTGCCGAGCGGATGTGGCTATTCGCCTTCGTGAAATGGGTCACTAGACTACAATCACCACGGGATATTCGGCTGTATTGAACAGATTTGAAGTCACGAATTACACCTCTCCTAAATACTTGTTTGGAAAGAACTTCAAAACCTTGATCCCATCGCGAGAGGAGTGGACAGATAATGCGATCCTGAACACTAATGCCAAAAACATCTTAACTGACGGCTCTAAGACGAATCGAGGAGTTGGGGCTCTTGTTTACTCGGAGATGATGGGTATTAGTCTGTCTTTCCGTCTCCCAGAGTACTGGACTATTTCCCAGGCGGAGATCACGGCGATTTATGAAGCCTTGTTGTGGTTGGGGCACAATGTTGTGACTGCCATGGATGTTGTAATCTATACTCATAGTCAATCGGTGATTAAATCACTTGACGTTACAGTGGCCAGCTCGAGGACCGTATGAACTACCACAAGTCAATCTTAGAGATGGTATTTTTTTTTCATTATTACCCTGTGCTGGATAAAATGTTATAGTGGATTTGTCGAAAACAGCAGGGCAGATGAGCTGGTTTGTGAAGGCACAACCAATATGGTAAGCGATAGTTTCCGTAGTTTAGGAATGCGTCTGGTAACTTGTAAACTGACCTTAAATTCTGCTACTATTGACAGAGCAAACACTAGGTAAAGTATTGACACATACTTTGTAACCAGGCAAATATGGCCTACACTCAGCCATTACCGCTCTTCTAGATTGCTTCTCTTCGATAAGGGGTACATTAGGAATGTTGTGGGGGTTACTCGATTGCATCATTATTTTAGTTTTATCCTCGTGTCAAGCGTATGCAGAAGTTCTTCTGCGTCGGCCAATCTTCGGGGCATGATGTTGATGTTGTCGGCGTACGCTGCTAATAATGTCGACTTGATGAGTAGCGTCTCGCTGTTGTCCATATTCATAGCCCGAATAGCATATTCCAGTGCTAGGTTGAAGAGCGTCGGTGCCAGTCCATCGCCCTGCTTCAGACTAGTGCGTGTTTCAAATAGATCAGTAAGTCTATTATGGACAGGCTTGCCAACCCTAGCCAAAAGTAAGTAGATCTACTTACTTTTCCGCATTTTTACGTTTTTCTACTTACCTACTGCCTAGTCACCCGATTCTACTTACTATTTATAAAAAATCTGATAATCACATTTGAATAATTGTTTCCTTTTTAAACGGAACATACTGTACACAAATTCAAACAGAACCGATTCCAAAATAAGACACTGTAAACATAACAGAACTGGCTTGAATACGCCGTGCCACAGGTCATACTGCTAGTTATGCCGTGCTGTGTCATTTTTGTCGTCCACTAAACCACTGCCTCTGTCACCCCAAGTACAAAAGGAGGATCATATGCTTATTGCAAAATTTGCTTTGCCGACCTTTTTGTTGCAAAAATGGGTCAGGCAGCTTTACGAAAGCATGAAAAAACCCAGCAACATAGCTCACGTACTTCTGTTTTATGGCGTCAGCCTAGTATGCTTGAAAGCCTTTCTAAGTCTAAATCAACGGTAACCAAAATTTCGGAAGCAGAACTCCGATCTGTTTTTTTCTTAGCTGAACATTACCTTGCGTTTAATTTAATGGAACATTTTCGACGAATGATCCAAGCAATGTGTATCAATTCAGAAATTGCTAAACAAGTTAAATGTGGACGCACAAAATCGGTTTCGATTTTAACGAATGTTATTGGGGCAACTTATATGGAAATGATAAGTAGTGTTTTGAATGAAACTAAATTTTGCCTAATTGTAGATGATTTATCCGACATTTCATTCAAAAAAGTTCTTTGTTTAGTTGTCAGAGTATATTGGAAAAATAAAGTTCAAGATTTATTTTATGATATATTGTCTGTTGCAAAGGCTGACGCATTAAGTTTATATTCCTCTATTAAGACCTCATTCACAGATAACGGCATTAATTATAAGAAGAACCTGATAGGTTTTGCAGCAGATGGGGCAAATGTAATGAGTGGAAAAAATCACTCAGTAGCAACTTTGCTACAAAATGACATTCCGAATATATTTATTCTAAAATGTGTATGCCACTCATTTCATCTTTGTGCGTCTCACGCATGTGAACTGCCGGGTGAAACAGAAAGTCTAGCTAGAGATATATATAATTACTTACGAAGTTCAACGCGTTTAAATGATTTTAACTCATTGCAAACTTTTTTTGAAATTAAACCCTTAAAATTCTTTTGCCTTCACTAACCCGTTGGTTGTCTCTGCAAATGGTTATATCGAGGTTACTCAACCAATTTGAAATATTAACTGCTTTCTTTTCAATTGAAGCGAAGGATACAAATCTCCCCACCGCCGTAAGAATATATAAAATGTGACCCAATAAACAAACTTTATTTATTATTCTTAAATTATATTTTGCCATTTTTCAACAATTTGAATAAATTATTCCAATCGGAGAATCCACAATTACATAGTCTTTTTGGGTCTGTTAAATCTTTAGTTTTAACATTCTTAGAAAACTATATGAAAAAGGAATATTCAAGATCGGTAGACATTGCAAAAATTGAAGTGGACAAGACAAGCGAATTCGAGGAGCTTGATAATATATATTGTGGTGTATATGTACATCAGTTTATTTTGGGCCGTGAATTAGATCCTATTTGCTTAAAACTATTTAAATTAAATTGCCAAAAATTTTATGTCGAAAGCGCCAAACAAATTTTCCAAAGATTCGATTTTAATTCTAAATTTTTGAAATGTGTTGACATAATTAACCCAAAGAATCTTCTTCAGAACAGATTCATTTCGGTTATTGAACTAGTAGATACGGTGAAATATTTAATTGAGGATCACAATTACCAAAAAATCGATGTTGAGTTCAGACTATTAAACAATAATTTACAAAAAAAAATCCGATGTTAAAGAAGATATAGTAGAGTTTTGGCAGGATGTTTCCACTATTCAGATAGGTGGTCAGAGAGCTTTTGTAACGTTATGCAATTTTGTATTTAATATCTTGTCTTTTCCACACTCGTCTGCAAATGTTGAACGTGTTTTCACAATATAACCTTATCAAAACCAAAGCCAGAAACTTAATTGGAATTACGTCAATCAAAGGATGCTTACAAGCCAAGGCACTTCTTAAAATATCAGAATCAAATTTTTTAATTATAAAATATCATCCGAAATGTTGAGAAAATTCAATCAATATATGTATAATTTCAAAACAACCCATTAATTCTAATTTTGTGTCGTTTAAGGTTTAACATACATAGGTGCGTTTTCTGAATCTCACGATTACGCTAATCGAGAGTTTAATTTATCAAATTGATAAACTAAAACGGCTGAAATGAATTAGTCAGCTTAGTCAGTTTTCTACGTTTATAAATTCAAATGGGTTAATTAATCAATTATTAGCCCATTTCAATGTACAAACGTCAAAAAATTCTACCTAATGAATTCGTATCAGCCGATTTAGTTTATCGATTCGATAATTTAAACTCCCCGTTAGCGTTATCGTGAGATTCAGAAAACGGGCCATGGATTGTTATACGGGGTGTGCCACTTTGACTGAATCAGCAATATCTGACGTGATTCCAAGCAAACGAATTTATTAATAATAATTTTTCGAGGACCACCCAGTAAAAATGAGAGAGATGAGATGGTCATCGTCATCTTTGTCAGTCGCACTAATTTTGCCGGTGTACCGAATTGCAGAATGATATTGTACCGTACACCACGATCGATACTGTCGTATGCCTGCGTGAAGTCGACAATGATTTGGTATACGTCTACGTTGTATTTCCAACACTTCTGGAGTTTGACCGTTAAGAGCTAAACGGTTGGGGAGCGACCAGGTCTGAAACCACTTTGATATTCGCCAATGATTCGTTCTGCGTACGGTTTTATTCTATTCTCCAGAATTTTCGTCAAAATTTTATAGGACGTACAGACTAATGATATGCCCCTGCAATTCTCACACCGCATTTTACCCCTTTTTTTGTGAATTGGACAAATGATGCTTCTGCGCCCATCGTCTGGGACCACCACGTCCTCCCATATTCGCAGGAAAAACTTATGTATGACATTAACTAAACCCGTTACACCGAATTTTAACAGTTCAGCTGGAATCTCGTCAGCGCCCGGCGCTTTATTTCGTTTTAGTGACCGCAACGCAAGATCAACTTCCTCTACTATCGGGGGTTGTATGGGTGAGCTTAGATCAACAATATCGTCGAGAGCTTCCGGTGTGGGGATGTTAGATGGTAGGTTCAGAAGCTCTTCAAAATAACAGGCCCATCGTTTGCTACCGGTATCGCTGATGATGTTTCCATCCTTGTTCATACAGAGGCTATACCTGGGTTTATAGCCGTTCTTAATTGCATTTACTAGTTTGTACGCTTGTCTGGAGTTCCTATTAGCTAAGTTTTCGTTAATATTCAGCAACTGCTCGTCAAAGTATTTACGTTTCTTAGGTCTAATTATTCTATTCGATATTCGCCGTAGCTTGTCATATTTTTATACTCTAGATGAAATCTGAGAGTATTATAAGTTTGCCACAAAGTTTGTAACGCTAAGAAATAAGGCTCGCAGAAAAAATTAATGATACAGAAGTTCATATTATCACTCGAATATCTCAAAACCGGATGTCCGTCTGTCCGTCTGTCCGTCTGTCCGTCTGTCCGTCTGTCCGTCCGTCCGTCCGTGACCTCTCTAGCTCGAGAACGCGTTGAGCTATGAAGTTCAAATTTTGCACACGTTATTTTTGACAAAAAATGAATGCTAAGTTCGTGAACGGGCTAAATCGCTCCACCCCTTCTACCCCCTCCCATACAAAATGACACATTTTTGAAAATTTACAATAATCAGATTTTCTCAGAAACTATAAAACATATTGCTTTGAAATTTTTAATATATCACTTTTATGATAATTGTAACCTACATTATAAAATTTATTGTAATCCTCACCCTCCTTCTACCCCCTCCCATACAAACTGCACTATTTCATGAAATACGTTAAGCCAATTTACTCATTACCTATACAATTTATCGGGCTGAAATTTTGTACTTAACACTTAATTAACAATATCAGTTAGATTCAAAAAAAGTAATCGATTACCCTTACTCCGTCTACCCCCTCCCATACAAAATGACACATTTTTGATAATTTACAATAATCAGATTTTCTCAGAAACTATAAAACATCTTGCTTTGAAATTTTGAATATATCACTTTTATGATAATTGTAACCTACATTATAAAATATATTGTAATCCTCACCCTCCTTCTACCCCCTCCCATACAAACTGCACTATTTCATGAAATACGTTAAGCCAATTTACTCATTACCTATACAATTTATCGGGCTGAAATTTTGTACTTAACACTTAATTAACAATATCAGTTAGATTCAAAAAAAGTAATCGATTACCCTTACTCCGTCTACCCCCTCCCATACAAAATGACGCATTTTTGATAATTTACAATAATCAGATTTTCTCAGAAACTATAAAACATATTGCTTTGAAATTTTGAATATATCACTTTTATGATAATTGTAACCTACATTATAAAATTTATTGTAATCCTCACCCTCCTTCTACCCCCTCCCATACAAACTGCACTATTTCATGAAATACGTTAAGCCAATTTACTCATTACCTATACAATTTATCGGGCTGAAATTTTTTGCTTAACACTTAATTAACAATATCAGTTAGATTCAAAAAAATTAATCGGTTACCCTTACTCCGTCTACCCCCTCCCATACAAAATGACACATTTTTGATAATTTACAATAATCAGATTTTCTCAGAAACTATAAAACATATTGCTTTGAAATTTTGAATATATCACTTTTATGATAATTGTAACCTACATTATAAAATTTATTGTAATCCTCACCCTCCTTCTACCCCCTCCCATACAAACTGCACTATTTCATGAAATACGTTAAGCCTATTTACTCAGTACGTATACAATTTATCGGGCTGAAATTTTGTACTTAACACTTAATTAACAATATCAGTTAGATTCAAAAAAAAATAGTCGATTACCCTTACTCCGTCTACCCCTCCTATACAATATGACACATTTTACCAACGTTGCTCTCTAGCTTGATATCGCTTTGAGCTAATACAAAATGTTGTCTTTTGACAATAAGCTGATTTTCTCGAAAAGTGTTACAGCTATTAGTCTGAAATTTGGAATATAAAGCTTTGATGAAACCGAGATTGCAACCAAAATTATTTATTGGCTTTAACCAGGTTCAAATTCATCTAGAGTATTGCATGATTGGGGTTTACCCCAATCGTATTTTTTTTATGTTTTTCTTTTGGCTCTGGTTCCTCGTTGAATCCATTGTCTATAGGCCTCGTTTTTCACCTCAAGTGAATTTTTGCATTCTTCGTCGAACCAGTCATTTCGCGTTCGCCGGGCTCTAAATCCCACGACTTTCTCTGCGACCTCTTTGATGGTATCCTTGACTTATTCCCAGACCCCATGGACGCCTGTGTTGCTGATAGGTGGTAGTCTTTCCTCAATGACGGCAGTATACGCCACCGCTGTAGCATCGCTCAAAAGTTTATTAACCGCAATGATTTTGGGAGAGCTTATTCTCGATTGGTGCACTGAGGTGCCGTAAAATCGGATGTCAGTACTTCCACTTAGAAAAATTTTTCCGCATGTTCTCATAAAAATTACGTAGTTCAGTACACCTAAAAATGACTAAATGGTAGTAACTATCGACCTTAAGACAAGTGAAACTATAGGCATAATCATCACAACTCAGTGGGAAAAATAGAGATTTTTCCAAGTTCAAATATTTGATGTATAAATTTGTATTGTATTGTAATTGTCATTTTCGGAGCAAAAACCTTTTGGGACAGCGGTGAGTGTGGTATGCGTTTCTTTTATAAAATTCAACAAACGAGTTTTACTTGCTCCGCCGGACCTGCCAGTGATGCAGATAATCGATAAAAACTGTCGGAATGACGCACTGGCACTGCGGACAAGACAATAGTTTTAAATATTTAAATATAAAAGGCTTAAAAACAATACTCGTAGTATGTAGTTCCTAAAAATTCTTAATCAACACATGATCCATTTGATTGGCGCCAAAACAAAAAAATGTCCATTCATTCGCAAAGAAAAATTACACAATGATCAATGGAAATTAAAGTTTTTGCAGCAGACTCAGTAGATATTTGTACAATACATTTTTTTTTTGTCGGGAAATTGGTGTGAAAAGTGTGTATCATGTTTGACGTGTTTACTAGAAAAAGATACGTTTAAATTTTGTGAATGACTCTCACTATAGGTTTTTTGAACTTACAAGTCTGCGTTATAACTTTTTACAGGTAACGTAATTCAATGAAAGATGGTAAATGCGAAAAAAATTCAGCACTCAAAATCACTCAGTTCGGCTTTGCATTTACACGTACATACACGTGAATTTGTATGAAGATATGTGATTGGAGGGGATATTTTTAGATTCCGGGCCCGGGGTGAAAAACTCACTTTTCGCTCGAATTTTTTATCACTTATCGCTCGCAACACCCTATGGCCCGTTTTCTCAATGTCTGGTTAACGCTAATCGGGAGTTTAATTTATCGAATCGATAAATTAAAACGGCTGATACGAATTTGTTAGGTAGAATTTTTAACGTTTGTACATTGAAATGAGTTAATAATTGATTAATTAACCCATTTGAATTGATAAACGTAAAAAACTCTAGCTGACTAATTCGTACTAGCCGTTTTAGGTTATCGATTCGATAAATTAAACTCCCGTTAGCGACTCTCAAATTTGCAATAATTTTTTTTTTATTTTAAGTTTTTTGTTAATTTTTTACTGTAAGTTTTAATTTTTATTTGTTTTCCTTATTTTTTTTTTGTTTTAGTGATTTATACTGAATGTTTGGTATGTTTAAAACTGACCAAAACGTTGTTGCACGCAGAGCGAATTAATTAATTATGTTTGTGCGATACTGAGGGTTGCGATCCCTTAAGCGCGGAGCGAGCGTAGCGAGCAAAGCCCACGCAAGGGGATTTGCGAATATTTCATTTTTCTATGCCTTTAATATACCAATCATTCGGTATAAATTATGAAAAAAAAAATTAAAAAAAAAAATAAAAACTTAAAAAAAAAAATAAAGAAAAAAACAATTTCTTTTTTTTTTGCAAATTCGAGACTTTTAGAGGGACGCGAGTGAAAAATGACAAAAATCCGAGTGAAAAGTGATTTCCCCAGCCAGGGCTCCGGAAATTAAAAGGTTGCCGAAATTGGTCATTAAAAACTGTCTACAAAAAGCGCAGAATGTCTTATCAGTGTGTCGAACCAAAAAACATATCCATGTTGACCTTTAAGTATGGACGCCAAAAAAATGAAACATAGCTGTGACCGTGAGGTCTCACAAACCTCTATCTTCATAGTCGTTTTTTTATGTGTACAGTGGAACCTCGGTTATCCGAACCTCCACTATCCGAACCCTCTATTATCCGAACTCGCAGAGTTAACAATTCGTCAACCATCTTTACACGTCTTTTTTGTTCGTTTTTTACAATGTCCGGACAAAAGTTAAAAGCGGAAACGGGTTGTTCTCGACAGTTTGAACCGACTCAAAAAAGGTGAATCAGCGACGTGAGAAAGTCAACGATTTCGGACATTAAAACACAATCCGACACGATTTTGACGTTCGCGAGCAAACTCGATTGCGATGAAGTAAGTTCAAAGCGCAAGACAATCGCAAGAGATCCGGAAATGACAGCACTTTTCACTTGGTTTGCGCAAAAACGTTCTTCTGGGCAACCTATCAGCGGTCTATTGTTATGTGGTAAAGCGTTCAACAAAAAAATAGGGGATGACTTTTCTGTAAGTTAAGGATGATTGCAAACATTTTAATTTCGACATGGCATCCGTTAGCTTCATATTCAGGGTGAAAAACTTAGTGCTGGCTTTTCATCTGGCGCTGCATATACGATAAAGTAATACATAATGGGTAATTTGTTGTACTTTTTAATTTTTCACGATTTTTTTGCAGTTTTTATTTATATAAGTTTTCAACCTCTATTAAGCGAACTTTTCGATTATCCGAACCGCCTCTGGGACCAATTAATTCGGATAATCATGGTTCTACTGTATATGACTCTATATGGTTGAAAAAAAAAACCATATTCATATCTAAGAATAGTTATTCAATAGTAAAGAGAAACAAGTAGATATAAATATTTCTTTTATTTTCATTTGAAAATGTTGCGAACTCAACAATTGTACCACATTTAAGCCTTCCCACAACACACTTTAGTTTTCGAATTTTTAAAAATATAATAAAAATAACAGAACAAAAACAACAATCTTTCCTTAAAATATAACGTATAAAGATTTCAAAAAACAAAAAAGTAAATTCAGAAAACAAAAGAACAAAATTCTGACAATGGTCTTTTTAGGCCCACATTATTGGCAGTCTTTGTATGCAAATTGGTTTCCTGCACCCGGAACAAACGTAAATAGTCTTTATAGTCAGTTTGAGTTTGGTGGATACAATCTGCATGTTCTTCTTCTTACTTGAATCATTTTTTGATCCAGGACCTCTTCTACCACCATATACTCACCCAAAACTCGGGTCAAAGTTGTCTTCAACTCTCTCGGCAATTTCGTGTTGACTACACGCCTTTGCATATGTGGAACTACAAACGAATGAGCTACAAGGTAGATACAATTTCTCGATACTTTTGGAACTCCCTTAGTACCTCTCGCTTGTTTTGTCTCATTTTATCCACATAAGTGAGATTGCGCTTCAGTAGTTCATCTATCAGCTCTATAGAGGCAAACAAATCAGCAGTAATGTTGCGGTTGTTGCCCATTTAAACGCATTGAGCAGGGACGCGAATTTTTTTTTCGTGTTGTGTCAGTCCCGTACATTGGAGCCTTTTCTTGAATAAATATAGCCGTTATAAAAATAGGAATTTTTTGCATCACAAAAATTAGTCCATATTTACCCGGTTTCTTTGACGTGTATGATTTTATGTTACTACTACCATGAAACCTCACTAACATCTCGTCTATTGTATGTAACAGATTCGCTCAATTCATATAATTTTTGAAAGTTGATGAAAAACTTATCAAAAATAGAGGATACAGCTGTCAGGCTGTCAGACTTTTATCTCTTGTTCGCGATCATCTGGATTGTCAAATAAAAGAGACACTAGCAGGATGAGAAATCTAATTTCTGACATACAGCATCTAAATATCTCACAACCTGTACCATCCAAAGCAAATAAGTATGTTAAATTTTTGTTGTTTGATTTCAAAACAGCTGAATATACATACTATAGTATAATAACAGATCTAGAAATGCCCTGAGCTCAGTTGGGTCTAAGCTGTTCAGTTCAGGTCCATCCTGACAAGCGAACTTTCCCCTTTCGATTGCTGATTTGTTTATTTGTCCACGTTAAAATATCTTGGAGCATTTCTCCACCAAATAATTTACTCCAGATGATGAAAGGATCTTTTTCATCTTCGGTTGTTAATTTTTAGGAACAGCCAAGTCGTACGATGGAAGGCAAAAACTCCTCTTCCATAGTCCTCCGCGTGGGCGCCCCCTGGAACGGCAGTGGTCACTGACCATTGCCAACCAACGTCAAGCCGCCAGTGATGGTGGTGCGATGATTTGGTTGAGGTCCCCCTGTGGTGTGGGGTGTAAAAAAAAGAATACCACGGCCTTTCCCTTTGAGGGCCTGTCGTTAAAACCGGCAATCAAAGGACAGGATGTGTATGCCAGCAACTTGCACTATCCGAAATCTTTATATGCTAACGAAACGTCAACTATGCCTCGGATAAGGACTGACTCAACGGTTACGACTTTTGGCTATCGTACAATGACAAAGATTGGATTCTGGAATGTGCGTACTCTCCTGGACAATGGAAGGTCCCCAGAACGCACGATTTCTTCAATTAGAGAGTGAATTTTTGAGGTACAAATTAAATATCTTAGGAGTTAGTGAGATAAGATGGTGGAATAGCGGAGAATTTATCTCTCCAACGGGCAGCACTGTAATGTTGTACTCCGGTAAAGCTACCGGTAGTCGTCGTGAGTCAGGTGTGGGGCTCCTTTTAACCAGAGCCGCGCGAAACTGTCTCTTATCCTGGGAGCCGCTCTCTGACAGAGTCTTGACCGCCAGGTTCCGGACCAAAATGAGGAACATCTCAATTATACAATGTTATGCCCCTACTGAACCAGACAATGTCTTGGCAAAAGACTCCTTCTACGAAGAACTAAACGCCGTTCAGAGCAGAACACCTAAAGGTGACATTATAATGGTTATGGGTGATTTGAATGCGAAGGTTGGCGCTGATAACTATGGGCTCAGACATGTGATGGGGAGACACGGTCTTGGTGATCGTAATGACAACGGTGAAAGATTTGTAGAGTTCTACAACTTTCACAGTCTCTTCATCGGTGGTACTATGTTTGAGCATAAGGACCACCACAAAATCAGTTGGTCCTCTGTTGATCGGCGCAGAACACAAAATCAGATCGACCATTTTGCCATTAGTAAAAGATTCAAGAGTTGCCTCCTGGACGTGCGAAACAAGAAGGGTGCCGATATTGGGATGGGAAGATACCATTATCTTATGATCGCTAATGTTCGATTGCGTATTGCAGCCGTGCGCCGCCCCAGCGACGAAAGATCCAGGCGCCGCAAATTCAACACCGCTCGATTAAAAAATCCAGCTGTCTTACAACAATATAATGACAATCTTGCGCAAAAAGCAGCTGAGGTAACTAGTCACCCAGAATGTGACATAAACGAAAACTGGGATGCAATAAAAAATGCGTACATTGATAGCGCAAATACCATCCTTTTCCCAAACCCGGATTGCCGGAATAAGCCCTGGATGTTCGACGCTTCATGGCAGCGGATTGTTGAAAGAAAGGAGCTGAAAGTTCGTTTGGCTGCAGCATCAGACGACAATCAAAGCAGCATCGAACTCCTTTACCGTCAGAAACCTCGAGAAGTTCAGCGTAGTGTGCGACGCGATAAAAGGGTTTATGCCAATTCTCTTTTAGCCTCAGCAGAAGAAGCCGCAAGTAATAACAACTTAAACGCCATATACAGTGTCATCAAGGAGTTTACAGGTGGTCGTAACTCCTGCCAACATCCAGTGAAAGATAGTGATGGAAAGCTACTTATCTCGGAAGAAGATCAAATGAGGCGGTGGAAAGAACACTTCGCCGCGGTCTTGAACCGTGTAACCTCTGGTGAAGTTCCCCCTCATATAGATAATTTAGCTAACCATCAAAATGTGCGTATACGGTCCACTGCCCCGACTAAAGAGGAAATAGTCACTGCAATTATTGCACTTAAACGAGGAAAGGCCGCCGGACTTGACGGCATCCCTGCCGAACTTTATCAAGCAGCGCCAAGCGTAACTGCCGATTTGCTGCACCCACTTGTTGATAAAGCGTGGAATACAGAGACCTTTCCCACTGAGTGGAAGGAAGGTTTGATCATCAAACTTCCAAAGAAGGGTAGCCTCACAGACTGTAATAATTGGAGAGGCATTTGTGTGCTTCCTGCCGTTGCCAAAATAATAGCCAAAATCGTCCTGGAAAGACTAAAGGCCCACTTAGAAAGCACCATTGATGAATAGCAGGCTGGCTTTCGATCCGGATTCTCCTGTGTCGATCACATTAACACCTTGCGAATCATCATCGAGCAATGCGCTGAATACGATTCTCCGCTTCACTTGCTTTTCATCGATTTCGAAAAGGCTTTCGATAGTGTGAACCGGGATTCTATATGGGCGGCCTTGCGCAGGAGAGGCATCCCTGAGAAGCTTGTGGCTATTATTAAGGCAACCTATGACGGCGCGAAATGTCGCGTTTTGCATAAAGGTAAGGTGTCGGGGGACTTTGAGATTCGCAGTGGAGTTCGGCAGGGGTGCATCCTCTCATCGATCCTATTGCTCATAGTGATCGGCGACGTGTTGCATGCAGCCCTATCCGGACTCGACAGAGGAATTCAATGGACTTTGACATCTTATCTACAACATCTTGACTACGCTGACGACATATGCCTACTCTCCCACAAAATCATGGATCTGTACGCAATGGCGTTAGATCTCGAGAGGGAGGCAAGCAAGGTTGGGCTAAAGATTAATACCAACAAAACCAAGGTTCTTAGCCCGCCGTTGCGAAAAAGAAATCCGACACCTATTGCCATCAATATTAATGGGCAGCCTGTGGAGAAGGTGGACAACTTCGTCTGCCTAGGTAGCATTGTTGCCGAAAATGGTGGTACCGAGCAGGACATCGCTCGTCGTATCAACCAGGCTAAACGCGCATACGGCATGCTGTCCAAAATCTGGCAGAGCAGTTATCTCAGCATCAAGACCAAGCTGGGCCTGTTTCGCTCCCTGGTACTATCAGTGCTTTTGTATGGGAGCAGTACATGGAAAGTTTCCGTAGGAGTTACCAGAAAACTGCAAGTTTTCGTCAACTCATGTCTTCGTCGAATTTTAAGAATTTTCTGACCCGAAACAATATCAAATGAAGAGCTAAGTCGGCGTATGGGTCAGATGCCAATCGACGAATTGATACGCAGGCGAAAATGGCAGTGGATAGGTCACACATTGCAGAAGAGTGATAACTGCATTGCTTTGCATGCCATGAAGTGGAACCCCATTTCCAACCAAGGCCGACCAAGAGGGGGTCCTCGAATCGCATGGCGTCGATCTGTGGCAAAGGAATGTCAGGTACTGGGTAAGTCTTTTGGGGAGTTGCGTCCCATTGCCCAGAACAGAGTACGATGGCGCGCAGGAGCAGTTGACGCGCTATGCCCCGCTAGGGGTTAAGGCAAAGTAGTAGTAAGTCGTACGATGTTATGTAGAGCTGTTCTCACTCTGGTATTCGGTGGTATCTTTGCCCATTTAAAGCGGCCTTCTTTGTAATTCGGAAAGAGGTACATACATATATTGATTTCTGAGCTATAATCACTGCTGCTATCTCCTTCTCCTCGAATGTCTGTTTCGTCTGCGTCTGAATTGTCACTCTTATTGTGGTGAAGCATTGCATCTGATTAAGAAATCTGTCCAATGTCGTCCTCATTGTCCGACAAATCAAAATCTAGCGACAGAGCTCAGAGATCTTCCTCGAATGAAGCGTCGGATACCCGGAACCTTTTTTTTTGTTGACTGATAGGTCGAACTTCCCGATGATCGCCACTTTTTGCCATTTTATGCTTATAAATCTAAAGCAAACAGTAACACATTGCACGAATAATTTGTATGACAACCATAGACGTAAGGTCTGACAGACCTCGTCCGATATTTTAATAACTGTAACTTACATTCAATGCACCATAAATTAAAATTGCGACCCCTCGCATTCGTTTCACACCTAAAAATGAAGCTACTAACTTGCTCGGAGTCGGGAAGAGAGAGGAAGTATGCAATTCTAGAATATGTGAAAATTCGAAACGTCTGTAAGACCTTACGTCCATACTTAAAGGTTAAAAAAAAGTTGATTAATTTTCATTGTTAAAATTATATTTTTCTCTTTTTTTTCATGTGTTTTAAGGCATTTTTGCATTTTTGTCTATTTCCAGGATCAATCTACGATATTCTAAAACTTTCCATTTCGGGATGTGAGGAGGCACCATGTCAAATGCCACTGGGTGACAGTGTTCAAGTGAATGCGGAATTTAATGATTATGGTAATTATATAAAAATGCCAGACAGAGTTGTGCAACAGACCAATATAAAAGTCCTAGGCTGTTTTACACGTTAGACCAGCTGCATGCGTTAAAACACGCATTAGATGACCTATTAGACCATCTATCAGACTAGCCAGTAGACCACGTATTAGGCTACCTACCTACGTTGGTCTAACGTGTAAAAAGCACCTTAAGTTAAAATCTATTGTACAAAATATATTATCGCGGGACAGATAGCTACAGCCAGTTGCCCTCTAAAGAACTGGGAGAGAAAACTGAAAGTCTAATCCGGTCCTTCTTCCTTCCGGTTCTTTTCTAATTAAAATATTAATCGTCTGCTTACGTGTTTTGTTGCTGATTGGAAAGGGATAGGGACATACAAAAATGGATTTATTTGTTCTTTTGGTTTCTTTTTATTCAGTTTTGAAGGATATTCTCTTAATAATTCCTATTAAGTTAATTGTAGGGCTACCCGTATAGTGCATCAGGTTCGCATGGTGTCTGTCAACGGGTTAAATTTTTGCTTTGTTCATCACCCAGCTAACCTCTTTAACTGCTTCTTATATATAGTATATCTCTTGAAGAATTACGATTGAGCTTAAATGTTGGTTTAAAAATGATATAACAACGGTATAAGAACAAGAAGGCACCTTTTTTTGCTTAAATGTATCTTGATTTGTACTGAAATCATGATATAAAAGAACCCGAACGAACGATATAAGAAAGATCTAAGAAACTTATAAGCTCGCAAAAAATGAATTTCTCGACAGTGTTTTGATTTCGAGTCTCTCTATCGCGGTTTTTGCTTTTTTATTTTCGCCTTCTGTATTTTTTTCCATCGCATTTATGTTCGATAAATTGTTTATCTGTGATGATATATTTAGTGAGAATGACAGGGAGAGTGAAAGAAATTTAATTTTTTACACTGATCGGACTTTGAACGACCATACCCCACACCGCTTTCATACAATACTATTGATATGTGTCGTATACTATCGCTATGTGTCCTACTTAACAGCAGTTTCTAATATAACGATTTAAGATACAAGTATCTATTGTATAATAGCCTCCACATACTATACGATCCGTCTTCAGATCGAACTGACGATATTGTGATCGTCAGATCGATCGCATCGTCTATGCGCCTATCATGGGCGATTTTTTGACAGTTCCATATAATTTTGATCGTCAGATATTTTGTGGTGATACATTGTCAGATCTATCTGACGACGGATCGCACAGTCTATGGCGGGTCTAACAGAGTGATGTTGGATCGGCTTTATGCGATGTTCTTATGTCGTTCTTTAATCGTGCTTTAAAAAACTTCTTCGAAGTGTCAAATTTTTTTCTTATAGAATGTTTAAATAATTTTAGAAAAGAAATCAATCTTTTTGATTGGCTCTCTGTGGTTTCAGTTTCTTAAAGCATGTTTTAAGAATGATAAAAGACACCAAAGTCGATCCAGCAAATAATGTTTCTAGAGTGATTACTGAAATTAATCATTAATAACGATATACGAGATTAATATCTCAAAAAGCTGTTCCGATAAAATTCTGGTTCTTAAAAGTTTCTTGAAGCATGATATAAGAAACGAAAAACATTCATAATGCTACATATCCGTATAAGAACGATTTAAGAGTGTTTGTTGGGCTGACACGTTCGTTTACGGATCTCCAATCAATGACATGGGACTTAAAAACTTTATCCACCACGAAAGCTACTCGAAATTTGCGTTTTCCAGTTGATTCCCCGCTTTTGTAGATTGTCGGTAATTTCATGTCGATAACGTCTACTCCGATCCATTTCGTTTCCTGGATTGCCAAAACGTTTAGGTTATAGCTATTGGTCTTGTTAACCCTAGATTACCGCACACTAGTGATGGGCATAATGACTCTTTTCACTGTGCCAGCACATAAGCTCTGACTCTTTCCAATGAGTCGTTCAAAAAGAGTCGTTCAAAAAGAGTCATGCAAAGAGTCTGAAACTTGGTTAATAACATATTCAATAAAAGTCGTAGATGGGCAACCCCAATTTTTTTTTTCTCTTTTTTGACCCCATATTCGGAGTTGGCGACCCCCCAATGCCCTTTAGTTCGAGCCAGCCCGGTCGGACCACTATTTCCCATGAAAAGGGGGCTGCCAGCCTGGGATGGGCGACCCCATATTCGGAGTTGGCGACCCCCCAATGCCCTTTAGTTCGAGCCAGCCCAGTCGGACCACTATTTCCCATGAAAAGGGGGCTGCCAGCCTGGGATGGGCGACCCCAATTTTTTTTTCTCTTTTTTGACCCCAGATTCGGACTTCGCGACCCCCCCAATACCCTTTAGTTTGAGCCAACCCGATCGGACCACTATTTCCTATGAAAAGGGGGCTGCCAGCCTGGGATGGGCGACTCCAATTTTTTTTTCTGTTTTTTGATCCCAGATTCGGACTTAGCGACCCCCCAATACCCTTTAGTTCGAGCAAGCCCGATAGGACCACTATTTCCCATGAAAACGGGGCAGCCAATCTGGGGCGGGCATACAAAATCAACTCGCACAAAAAGATTCGTTCAAAAAGAGCGATACAAAATCAAACCGCACAAAAAGAGCGATACAAAATCGAACCGCACAAAAAGATTCGTTCGAAAAGAGTCAATTGACTCTTTTGACTCTTTTTGAACGTGTCGCTCTTTTTGAACGTGTCGCTCTTTTTGAACGAATCTTATTGTGCGGTACGATTTTGTATCGCTCTTTTTGAACGAATTTTACATAGAGAAGGGAGAGGGATAGGGAGGGAGAGGGCTGAGGAGCATCCAAATAGTGGGGATGGATGCTCCTCAGCCTGGATGGGTGATCTAAAGGGGGGTCAAAATGGTGTCAAAAATGCGAAATTCCTTATATTTTAGAAGTTATGGCCACAAAACAGTTTATTTAAAACTAGGGTATAGTAGTGGTGTAATTGCTTGAAACAGAATGATTTATGGGATAAACTAAAATAAATAGTGGTCGTGTGAACGGTCCACAACCCAAGGTAAAAGCAGTTCACTTTCCAGTCTACGCTCGATACAAGCATGAGATCGAAAGCGTGCCACGATGTCATGTATCGGCCCCGTCAGAACGCTGCTTTACACTGTAGCTGTAGTGCAAGTGGAAGCTATGGGTTTTTGTTTGGTTTCATCTAAAGTTGAGCTTGAGATGATGATACGTAAGACGAATACTTTTGTTTTAGAATGTTGGGATTGTTTTCTGTATTTGGAGAAACTTGGCTGTGCGGTGGGACGCGACGTAAGTAAATTATTTTTGATATGTTTGCATTTGCAGTCAGCATGGGTTGTTGCGTATATATTTAGAAGTATACACAATGCGTGCATTGCATACTGCATAGAGATGAATATGAATGGATTTGGATGGGATTGCTTTGGTAGATAAATGATGGTGGTTTTGCTTTTAGATAGATACTGGGATGGGATATGAGTGAATGAATGTATTGTAGTACATTATATGTATTGAGAAATGAGCGTGGATTGGTAGATAAATGATTGTGGTTTTGCTTTTAGATAGATAATGGGATGGGATGTGAGTGAATGAATGTATTGTAGTACATTATATGTATTGAGAAATGAGCGTGGATTGGTTATGCGTTGGGTAATATTTATGCGATGGGCTAGTTTGGGAATTAATTTTACAGTGAGTCATTCTTAAATTGAACGACTCGAAGGCTATGTCGTTGTGCCGAATCTTTCGCTCATCCTGATGAGTCGTTCAAAAAGAGCGATTCGTTACTGTGTTACACATCACTACCGCACACTAAAAATGTTACTTTTTCGGCAAGGGGTGCATTTGCACCCCATCAACAAAATACAAACGACATTGTGACAAGAAAAGTATATTTTCCCGTTATTTTGCTTGCAGTGAACTGTATTCTTTTCGTTGCTAGTTACTGTTTAATATTACGTGTTGTACAGTGAAATTTTACAGTGACAATTAATACAAAGTGGAGCAATTGGGAAAAAAAATGTGAAAAGAAGTGAATATTCTTTATATTGTGAAATTAAATTTATGTTTTCTTTACGTTTACTTTTGATTAGATGGCTGAATTCAATAGAACCTTGAGACGTTTTAATCGCAGCAGTGATGGGGGGTAGCGGAGATAGAGAATAATTAGTATTGCCATTGTTGGGATTAGTTGACGAAGAAGAAGACCCCTCTCATTTCCGTGGTGATGATGAAGACGTCCACCTGAATCATGCATTAGAAGAAATGGTTAACCCAAAAGGAAAATCGGCTAAAAAGTATATCGTCTAGTTTATGATTCATGGGCCCCGTTTATACCGTGAAACTAAAAGGCGATTTAACAAAATCGTTTTAGTATTAGTACTTGTTCGTGGTGTATTTATACCGACCATACGGAGAGGTACTAAACATGAAAGATGTCAGCTGTTGGTTTGCGACTTCGGTGACTTTGGTTTAGAAAATGTCAAAAGGAAGTAGCCTCCTCATAAAAACGTGTTTATACCGCTACAATCAAAGGATGAAACGAATGCAGAGTTTCAGGAAAGGATGAGGTATTTATATAACAAAAATAGAATTTTCACGAACACCATTAGCGGAGACTGCAACACCATCTAGTCCCAATTTTTCAGTCTTTTTGTATAGCAAGTGAAGCTAAAATTAGTACCAAAACTAGCTAATGCTACATGTTTATATCGTCGTGAGTTAGTTGATCCTCGAAGATAGCTCCGCGGCATAAACGAGGCCAATGTTCGACTTCTCTGATAAAATGGTTTTGGGTCGTATGTTCCGAAAATGAATTAACACTAAGAATAGAAATACAATTGGGGCTAAAGGGAAACCCGAAATCATATGCGACTATAACAAAAATAAAGGAGGTGCTGATGTTTTTGATCAAATAATATCAACTTATTCCTGAGCTCGCCAAAATCGACGTTGGCCGATGATCGTATTTTATAACTTATTGGACGTGGTTACCCTGGGATTTGTCATCATTTATAAAAATTTCGATTCATCAATTGAAAATAGAAACTCTTGGTATTGAAATGATAAGTTGAAACAGCTTGCAAAGGAGCTGATTGAGTCGGAGCTAGAAAATCGTTCAGATCTTTCGAATCATCAAGTAATTGGCAAAGACGCAGTTAATGCTCTTAGAATTTTGCAAAGAATTTGGCCAACTCTTATTCAATCACTTGATGAAAGGCTTCCCCGAAAACAAGTAAAATAAAGCTTACATACGAAATAAGTTTTGACTGATATATTGATTTTGAATGTTTTCCAATGTTATTTTTCAGGCCAGATGCCACATGTGTCCAAGAAGTGAAGAGAGAAAAGAAATATTCCCACTTACTTGTACTATAAATATATAATTTCGTTGAAAAAAATAAAGTTAATGTTTTTGGGGTGCAAATGCACCCCAATATGAAAAAGTGACAAAAAAAATTTAAAAAAATTCTGAAAATTTCAGAAAAAATACCACGGCCAAGAGAACACCAAAAAACTATAGAAAACAGTTGAACTTAAAGGTACATACTGAAGACCACAGATAGAAAAAGATAGAAACTGAAATTTAAAAGATGGTCAACGTAGGCTTGGGGAAAAAATGCACACCATGCGGTAATATAGGGTTAATTCGTAATTAAATCACTGACGCTTCCAAAAATTTCTGCACTAAAAGGCCCATAACCTGTTGTTTAGCGAAAATCTATTGTGTGGAAGATGAAATAAATGAAAACACATCTGGAGGGGCCCAACTTTGTTACCTGTAGAGCTAATGGTGTGTCCACAATTATTGAACTTTCGTTGATCAAGAGGCATGCATCTATGTAAAGCGCGGACGCAGTTCTCATTGGAGAAGTAAAATGGTGAACGTATAAAACCGTGACGGGCTTCTGTGCTTACCACAGCACAGAAGGACTGCAGACAGAAGGGTTCGCCCTGTTACCACAAGGCACTCATTACTCGACAGTCTTCATCATTGAACTAGACAGAACTTCCAATAAGACGACGAAGTTTCCCACCATCAACATAAACATAATAATCCAGTTCAGTGAAGAAGTAGGATCTAAAAAATCATCTTCTTACCAGAGTAGGACTGGTGTATAGAAGACAAAAAAAAGCTCCTTTTGTCCGCATAACCGCAGCTTCTGCAGCAGTTATAGGGGCTGTAGAGCGTGCTCCTCCAATATACAGTGATGATTCCCAATTCCGATGTGTTGCTCTTTTAGCGACAATAGTTTAGCAGTGAGACTAGAATCCAATCGAGGCCACAACGATTTTGTTAAAACGTATCTATTTTACTATTTGCCCATCTAGAGTTGCTAGCTTAGAGCTAGTTTGGAGGCATCGTCATCTATGTAGGCATTGAGCGACATTCGCTGACAGTCCTTGACGTAGTCAGACCCGTTACTGGAAGATTTAGTTACAGCTTGCCTATCGGTGAAAGTTACAATGTCTCTAGCACATATCACGTGATGTCCCTGCCAGGGCAGGGCTTGTATAAACGCCGTTTCCTGACAAACGTCGCAGTATTCAATGAGACGGAAAGAGAAGTTTAAGTTAAATCCATCACAGAAAGCACCAACCCATAGTCCCTCTTGAATTAGGCAAGAGAAGCGCGTTGTTTCTCTCTCCACTGACTGTGTGATTTTATCAGAATGACAAAATGCTTATCAAGCGCATTCAGAAGAGGTGTAGTCAGTCGTTACTGCAATATTTGGGATTCTCAGAATGGCAGCGTGTTCATAGCTTTAAGCAATGCCATCTAGATAGACAGGCCTCCGCTCAGCTGATCGTGGTGAATTAAACTTCATTTGTGACGTCAATTTTACGTCATTAATTCACTGGCAAAGCAGTGACTGCTCACGACGATGTCCCCGGCACGACATATGTTTACAATTGGAATTGCGTCAGGCGGCATTTTAGTCCTCTAAAAACACACTTTCTGCACACTTGCAGCAATTTGGTCGAAGCCGCAGCCCCGGGGATCAGTCGCAGAGCATCGTGGAACAGTTCACACTTGACAAAATACATCTTTTGATCGCACGACACACTTTCATCGTGCACGTGTTTGTTTTCCCGGATCACTAGATGAAATTTTGCTAACAAATAAACACTGAACGCGAAAAACGAAAACTAAACACGGAACGCACAAATACCGGGGACTCGCCAGCACCAGTCGCCGACCACTGAATTGTGGATACGATGGCGTCATTAAAGGAAATAATTGCGTAATTTAGCAGTCAAAACCAGCTGAGCGGAGGCCTGTATATCTAGATGGCGCTGCTTTAAATTAGTCAGTCGCTAGTCAGTGGTGTTATGGAGTCGAATGATCGTCTTTGCGGACATCCATTCAGCAAAAATGTCAAAAGGTAGCAGCTTAAACAACATGTTCAAGGCAGCAGAAATGGTTGTCCTGAGAGCAGCATAAAGAGCGTACCAGACCTCTCTTTGTACCTCTCCTCGTAAGCTACGGTTAGAGTCTGAAGTAGTCTTCCGAAAAACTACCACAAAACATGAGTAAAACAGCTTTATAGAAATTTCTCCTTATAAGCAAAACCTTGGCTCGTCCCATGCAGTTCAAGAGGCTCGGCTAGGAGCATCCAAGACAAAAGACAAAATCTAAGAGGAACGCGTTGTGCAAAGAAACTCACCGTTGTCTTGTATCTTTAGAATTTGTTGTCATTTTTATAAATTATTTTCGAGTATTTTCTCAAATAATTGGAGGACGAAGCTCTACGAGTATATCCGTATAATACCAAAAATTTAGGAGGAGGCACGGGCCCCCATGGCCCCCTCTGGATCTGCCACTGGATATAATAAGTGATCTTGCTTTAAATCACAATCCAAATCTACCTAATGTTTTTCCCTACTCGGTACTAGTATCGGTTTTTTGAGCACCAATACTACAAACGACTAAAAAACCGGTAAAAACTGACTTATGATTCAAAAAAATGAAAAAATAGGAAAAAGGTTTTTAGTTCCTTTTCCCAACTGATCAGTTCAATTTCTACCTACACGATCCGGACATGCGGGGCTGATCAGTGTTTGCGGAGAGGATTTCCGGTGCGGACTTGATCAGGGAGAGAATCAAAAATCAAAAGTTGCTTTCATGCTATACAAATATACGTTTCACGTGAAGGCCTGATAAAAAGAGTTTTATATTTTAAAAAAATTAAATTTAAAAATTAAAATTTGGTACACTCGTACAATATTTTTGGCCGAATACTTCATCACTAATTTTCAATGATTTAATTTTTATATGTTACAGGTGACGATGTGCACGTTTTGCGCCACTATGCCTATTGGGTGCTCAATGCGGTGAACACAAAAGCAGCCGTCACCCCTGAAGCATGCGATGGCAAATTATGCCCTTTTCGTGGGACGGATGGGATGGCCTTTACCGCAGATCTTTTCGTTAACAGTACCCTGCCAGCTGTAAATAAAAATAAAGATCGAATCAACGTATTTCATTTGAAAATGTTTAATTTCCTTTTTACAGCTCCGTGGAACTCTCTTCTGGGAAGTCTACAATCAATCCGAAGAACGTGTGATGTGCTATAAAATTCCGATTTCTTTAACATACTAATCAAAACTACTGGATTATGATTTGTGCTTCGAGTTTCGGCCTTTCCGGATCACTTCATTTATTAACAAGAAAAATTGTTAAACGTTTCGAAAACACATTTACACTGCAGAACGCCTTTTGTTGGTTTGTAATACAACGGTGTTCAAAGAATCAACATCACCTCTGTGAATATAATTTTGTATTCAAATGAAAAAAAAAAATGGCAAGTGGAAGCATGCAATAATTCTCGTAAAAGATTTTTTTAATTTGTAATTTTAATATAAAAGAAATTCTCAATATACTCTTGATCTCGCTCTCGATGAAAATGATCAGTATTTACAACTTTTTACCATGTGTGATATATTGTAACATAAATTTTATTTATTAAGTCTAGTAAAACAGAGATTAAACGCGTAGTGAAACAAACGAAAAAAGAACTTATTTAAGAAACAGAAAAAAAAATTTAAACTTTATTTTTATTTATCAAAATTGATTTGAATTATTTTTCCTTCTTCTAAATCTTTGGTGCAATTTTACCTTTTGATTTTCTTTTTGCAAATTATAGTTTTGTTCCCGGATTCCGTACATTAACTATACACGCCGTCAAGACCGGCGTACGAGTAACAAGTAAAACTCGTGGGTTGAGTTTTTATTGAATTAAAAAAAAAAACATATCCGATCAGGGGGCGACCGATAGCTCAGTGCATAGTTTTTTTTATGTTTATGCTAAGGCTTAGGGGATACCCTTCGATGCGAGAGCACAGCCTTAGCGGGAAGGAAATTAGGATAGTGGGGCTATAATGGGTTGAGTTTGGATGAGGTACCGGTGTACGTTTCGTTTAAATTTTTGCAGATCATAACTGCAGGGGAAAACAAAAGATGGTAGGTTGTTCCACATTCGTGTTGTTCTGGATACAAATGAATCATTGAATTTAACGGTACGACTACTACTGAGTTCAAGAAAATGAGGATGGGCACGGCAGGCTAGCCGGGTGTTACGCGAAAGAAGAGCAAGCTCAGGAATAAGACTGGATATTTCGGCAGAACAACGGCGGTCGTAATAGCGATAAAAAAGTGATAAACAACCGACATTTCGTCGGTGTTCAAGCGGCTCTATATGAGAAGTTATGGATTCATCGCCAATAAGCTTGAAGGCTTTACGTTGAACTTTGTCTAATGCGGATAGGGCAGTTCGACCTGCGCCTGCCCATATGTGGGAATTATATTCCAGTCTCGGTCTTATGTGGGCCTTATAAATTTGTGCCAAATCAGATGGTGTAAAGTACTTGTTACAGCGATTCATGAAACCTAGACACTTCATTGCATTTTTTGCAATGTTGAAGATGTGGTCAGACCAATTTAGTTTACTAGATATGTTTATACCGAGTACGTTCAATGTGGGTGAATCAGTAACGCTTACACCATCGACAAGAATGGGTTGGGCGGTAGATGGGGCACGGCGTTTATTGGAAATAAGACAACATTCAGTTTTGTTGGCATTAAACTCTACTCGATTCGCTTTCCCCCATGCAATAGTTTTTGAGATATCTCTATTTAGTGAGTCAGACATGCGATCTCGGTTGAAAGATGCAGCATTTTGGCAGGAGTCAGCTGCAGAGTTAAAAGTATAAATAGAATCAAGAGTGCTGTCATCAGCAAAACTGTGAATTGGGTTTGATGTCACACTAAAAAGATCATTGATGAACAGAAGAAAAAGCGTTGGTGAAAGGACGGTACCTTGAGGGACCCCTGCGTTGGTGGTGTGGCAATTCGATTTAACTCCATCAAGGACGATTCGAAGCGAACGACCGTGGAGGAAACTTTCAATCCATACAACTAATTTTGGGTCCAGACCAAAAGCCTGGAGTTTAGCTAAAAGAGCCGGATGCCAAACTCTATCAAAAGCTTTCGAAATGTCGAGGGCAATGCTTTTAGCTTCACCAAATTGATGAACACATCGATTCCATCTTTCGGTGAGATATGTCATTAAATCTCCGGTGGAGCGCGAGGAACGGAAACCGTATTGTCGATCGCTGATGAGATGGTGTGAATCAAGATAGCTCAAAAGTTGGTTGTTGACAAGGGTTTCAAAGACTTTTGACAGGACCGAAGTCAATGCTATTGGTCGATAGTTAGAGGGATCACATGCTTCACCTTTTTTTGGGGATTGGTTGGACATGAGCCAGTTTCCATGTTGATGGAAATACTCCTGTCGAGTAAGATAGGTAGAATAGTTTTCGAAGAGGTCTCGCTAATGAGGAAGCGCAATGTCTGAGAACTAAAGGGGAGATGCCATCAGGTCCAGCCGATTTTGATACATCGAGCTTGGAGAGTACTTTGAATACTTCCCTAGTGCGGAAATGTAAAGGCCTCTGGTGTGAATCGTATAAGGGTGTTGCTGGTGGATTTTGCGTAGTGGGCAGTAGCCAAAAGTTTGCACCGAAGATTTCAGCAAACAAATTGGCCTTTTCTAGGGATTCACTATATATTTTCCCATCATGTACAAGTGGTGGAATGGAAGAACAGCTGAAGTTATTCTTCACAGCTTTAACAAGGGACCAGAAGCCTTTGCTACCTTTTCGCTCAACGAAAACTTTTTGACTGATTTTACTATCGAACTGAGAGTTGTAGACCTCTCTCAGCTCGACACAAGGGCGTTGTTTGTATGTACGGTATGCCGCTTCTTTTCTCCTAATAGCCTCTTTACAATCTCTGTTAAACCAAGAGGTGGTAGTTGGTTTGGTGTTCTTAAAGCTATGCGGGACGAAGCAGTACATTCCGTACCAGATGATATTTATGATTGATTCGCTTATATAGTCGACGTTCTTCGTGGAGAAGCAGTCGGCCCAGTTCAATTCACTGATGTATTGATTGAAAGCGACCCAATCCCCTTTATTATATTTCAATAATAGTCTTTTGGTGGGAGATAGACCTTTGACATTCAGGGAGCAAGTACTGAATCGGGTCGATATCAATTTGTGATCGGAACTTCCTAAAGGAGATGAAACCAATACTGAGTATTTATCGGGATGTGAGGTGATAAACAAGTCCAATAGGTTGGCGTTTTGGCCTTCGATATCAGGTATTCTGGTTGCGGAATCTACTAATTGGTGTAGGTTGTATGATTCACAAAATAACTCAACCAGTCTTCCTGTTGGGCTTGTGTACGAAGAGTACTTAAGCCATTCAGTATTGTGAACATTGAAATCGCCTGCTAAGACGATTTCTGATGAAGGGAACTTCTCTAACAACTCATCGATATCGCTGGAAAGTATATCGAAGTAGTGTTCCGTATCGGAATCAGAAGTCCCAGGGCTCCCATATAGAAAACACAAGAATATAATGTGTTTTTTAAAATTGAATCTAATCCAGGTGTAGGCGAATTCTGGATTAGATAAAGTGAACTGGAGGCTGATGGTTGAATAGGCTACATTATTTCTAATGTAGATTGCAATTCCCCTCTGGGTTGAGAAGACAGGCAAGAAGCGATATCCAGGGACGTAATACTGGCTTATGTCGGAATCGCTAGAAACTTTCGTTTCGCTTAAACCCATAACTGCTGGATTATGCAACATCAGATGAGCATGCACCGCAGTATGATTCGCCCTTATTCCACGAATATTGCAGAAATCAAAAATGAAATCTTGCATGTTTCCGTGTAGGAGTAACGAAACGTACAACGTTACGGGAAGGATGGTGGATTTACTCACTTAATAGTTGGACTAAGCAGCAATTATCCGATCGCAGCTAACAGTAGTGTTATGCCTACTTGTTAGTTATGATTGGATCGACGGCTACCTATAGTCGCACTTATTACAGTGATTATTCTGAATTTATTGCATTTGCATTAAATTCAGAAAACGGACAGGTTTTTAATTATCTAAAAGGAACAGACTCACCGAGGCCGTGCTTTCTTGATACCAAAGGAGTCCTTCGCCACTGTACACAACACATACACACACGCACACACGATATTGAAATGCGAGACTTAAATGTGGCGCGCACATGTGGCTACAGCCAGGCTGGACGTGCAAGTTATCTATTTTTAGATTTAAAAAAATTGAGGACAGATTACGCGCACGTCTGTTCCTCATGACGGTCCGAACTCAACTCAACTCAGTGCATAGTCTTACATCTGACTACCGCCGTTTCGGGATCAAATCCCGTCCACGACGATGTTCGTGGCCGTGAATGTTTGTGTTGTCTTCCCCCTGTGGTGCGGGGTAAAATAATAAGCTACAGCATCTCGCGACTTGTCGCAGACGGCTAACTGGGGGAGCAGGAGGTTCATGCTAGCAACTGCATTCTCCCAAACTATTGTAGTTTACAGTCGAGAACGGATAAATGCAAAACACTTAAGTGAAAAACCTCATTAGTGCAAAATTTATAAAACCCGGTAATTTTTCACCTATTTTTCATATAATACTCGTATTGTCTCTATAAGTGCAAAACGCATAAGTGCAAAACACGCTTGAGTGACATACAATACGAGTATATGACAGACCCATAATAAACACAAGCAAATTGCAACGGATAAGTGCAGGTCAGCAAAATTAAGTCAAATCTTGTGCCTTAGAGGAAATAGTTATGAAAGATCGGGCAATAATTTTAATCCCTTTTTTATGATCATACATAGGCAAGCTTAACGTTTGGTAGGTGAAAATCCGGGAAATTTGAAACTTTTTTTCCTTTACTTCAAACCATTGCCACAGATCGAAAAAATTAACAGGACGTAAATTAAAGAGCGTTGAATTCTGCATCTAATGCACTGCTCAAAGCAGAATTTCGGCTCAGCAGCATAATCCAAACCGATAATTACAAAATGACATTTTTTGAAGCTTAGGAGAAAAATCGCACTTTATAAATTTTCCAGCTCACAAATCTTTGTAACGGATGCTCCAAATGAAAAACTGATTTAATCAAAAGATGAAGATAATTCTATTTTAAGTTTAAAGTGGTCAATATTTTTCAATTCGACCCATTTTTAGTGTGGCTGTGAGCGAAAATGTAAAAATACCTGTTAAGCGATTTCAGCCTTAATAGCTTAATATCTTGGTAAGTATAATATAACAGCTAAAAGTTCCGTTTTAGTCTTAAATAATAAATAATTTACTCTAGTTTAAAAAGGCTTTACTCAATTTTTTACTTTTACTAATTTAGGAGATATTTTGAAAAAAAAAAACCTTTTTTTGTTGATAGCGGCGTCTGTAGCAGCATTGTAATCTTTGCAAAATCGGCGACCTTACTTTAATTAAAACCCAGTGACTCAAAAACTACACCAGGTAAAATTTTTGCGGTAAACACTGAATCGCAGTTAATGTTTTATCTTACTTTTCTCGAGTTTTCACCTGAATATCATATTAATTTGACTAGAAAGAAAAAATCGCTGTTCTGTTGTAAATAAATTTTGATAACTTTATGTAATCTTAATTAAGTTTATTGAAAAAAAAACACACACAACCCACAACAATAAAGCTATATTAAGTAAGAAAGAAATAGCAGCTCTCAATGCTCTTAGGATACATGTAACCTCCGATGTATGCAGTAGTGATATTGGTCATATGACTATATCTCTGAAATAAATTCCTGGCATGCAGATTTGCCTAAGATCAGATTGGATGACCACGGAGTTATGCTTTGGTAATAAATTCAAAGCTTTCATACCATATCGCTCGGAATGGGAAAATGGCAATCTTTGCGCTGACCTCAGGTGTATCATGTGGACACCGATGGGCCTAAAGCTGGTGGAAGAGTGTCATGAACTTTTCCGATATCTGGCGATCGTCAACCACATATTTTTGTATTGGGTGCCAGGCCAGGGGAAAATGAAGCACCGGACGAAATTGCAAAAATTTTCTCGGGCCGGAACCCTTTTGTGGCCTGGGCTTAGCTTCCGCTGAGACAATCATAACGGATGGGTCTAAGTTGGAGTTTATGAGACCCTTCAGCTACATAGATACCACCCGCATGATTAGAGTCGACCTTAGGCTACTTCTGGGCTACCATACCTATCAGGCCAGAAAGAGATTTTATCTAAACAAGATGGGTTTGTCTAACGAGACGGAGTGTTGTCTTTGTTTGGAGGACGTTGAGACCACATGTTGCATTTTATGTGTTCCATCTGATATCTTTTTGAGTTATTGCTTTTTATTAATAGGCGTGTTTTTTTGAACTGCGGTGAAGGTTAATTGGGGGCTATCCGGGTTAACTTACACACATTGCACAAACAACAAGGGTATGTTGTTTGTGTAATGTGTGTAAGTTAACCCGGATAGCCCCCAATTAACCTTCACTGCAGTACAAAAAAACACGCCTAAAGTAATATTGGGTTCACACAAGCCAGATTGAGCTGAAATCGAGTGCTTTCGCCGCAGTGTGAACATGAACTATGGTCGGTTATTTCGCAAAGACTAGATTGCCTGTGTCCTGTCAAATTGTTACAGCACTGGTTGTATTAATTAGGGTAGTTTCAAATTTTTGAGATGTTGCATGAGTTTGTACATTGCTGAAAAATTTATAATTCACTTATCAACGCAAAGACCGCCTTTTTAAAAAAATCGCTTAATTGCTTAGCTTGTCCAGTTTTTTTTTAATCTGTTAAATTAGTCTATTAAAAAATTTTGAAAAGCATTTTCAAGCTATAGTAAATTATCTACAATTTGAAATTAAGGCAAAACTTCTGGTTGTTATACTTACCGAAATACAGCTATTAAAGTTGAAATCGCTAAACAGACATTTTTGCATTCGTGATTACAATCACAATAAAAATGGGTCAAATATTGCCCACGATAGACTGGAAGTCTTCATCTTTTATCTAAACAATTTTTCACTTGGAGCATCCGTTTCAAAAATCTGTGAGCTTGAAAATTGATAAAATATGGTTCTTCTGAGCCTCAAAAATTATCGTTTTGTGACTATCGATTTCGACCATACTGCTGAATCGAAATTTGACTTTGAGTAGTGCATTGGACGCAGAATTCAACACTCTTTAGATTGCATCCTATTAAATTTTTTGATGCGAGGCACAGAATTTATAAAAAAAATAATAAAAAGAAAAGATTCAAGTTTCTCGGATTTTCACCTGCCAAAAGTTAAGCTCAGCTTATGCGACTGTGCAAACACAGTTCGCATGTATTCGGAATCTATAAAAGGAATTACAATTACTTCCAGATATTTCCCAATTACTTCCTTTAAGACCCCCAATTGATTCAATTTTACTGGCCTATCTTTGCAACGGATAAGTGAAAAAAAAACGGAAAAGTTCTTCACTGTATGCCAACGAAGCGTCAATTGGGCCACATGATTATGGCAGTTGAGTACGTGAACAGATACCCCTTCTCCATCACCCCAAGATTTTGTTTGATTTTAGCAATTTAATAAAAGAACTTTGTCCTATTTTCAAAATGAATATTTTGCAGTTAGAGTTCAAGACCGGTGGCTCATGAAGCAGCCTAGGTGCAGGTGGGGAGTTTTGCAGATTTTTAAACTTTCGACAATGATTTTAATACAACTATTTTTTTCTTACAAAAAAAAATGTATTTGGAGTGCTAATTACGAATCTGAGGTTTGTCAATACAAATTTTGACCAAGGAAGCCTTTCTAGATAAAAAAAAAGGAAATTATATTTTTCGGCTTTTGTTTTGTCAAAGTTTTTTTTTGTACTTTTTTCGGTTTTTGCTTAATATCTCCCGAAGTACAGTAAAACCTTGCGTACACCTTCAATGGGTGGACACCTGCCATATCCGGACAAATTTCCTCTGCATACTGTTTTGGACTCGTTTTTGGAACAAAATGACCTCCAACAAGCGGGCTCTCCAATGGACGGACGCGGACACTATTTTTCCGTACATTTGATACAAAAAACCTCTCACAAGCGGACAAAAAACTGGTTTTACCACAAAAATATTCAAACGAAAATTGAAATCAAATTGGTTATTCCACTTATAAGAAATATTGAAGCATTGGTTTGAATGTAAATAGTACTGGAGCCCAATGCAAGGAAGCCTTCGTCATCTGTAACCGGCTGGAACTTACGCCAGTTGTAAAACTGCGAAGATATACGTCAGCCCAGTCCTGCCCGGGTCCGTGACCCATACTGTTCGAGTTGACCATTTTTGAGATGGTCAGCATGGGTCAGGGACCCGGACAGGACTGGGCTCACGTACGGTTTCGTAGTCTTCGTACTATGTTTTACAAGTTGTGCAAATTCCAGCCGGTTCCAGATGACGAATGCTTTCTTGAAGCGGGCTCCAGTACTAGTTTAAGAGCATAAATGGAAAAGCTTGAGATGTTGATCAATTGGACGTCGACCAGTTTAGGGCAAAATGGCCCCTATGTTGCTTGGGTATAAACACAAGGATATTTATAATGCCGATGAGTGGCCTCTTATCGCACTTTATGCATAGTACTAACCTTTTTTTTTCGTGTGAAATTCCATACAAATACTGTCAACAGGACGAAACTTTTGACAGTATATGTATGAAATTTCGCACGAAAAGAGAAGGTTAGTACTAGGCATTACCCGATAAAACTTGAAATCCGAAAAATGCGGTGGAGGTAAATTGTCCAAAGACAGACTCTCAATTTTTTTTTTTTTTGTGAATGTGTCAGGGGATAAGGGGATGCTGTTAGTTATCGGTAAAGCAGCCCGTCCTCGTGCATTTAAAAATCTTCGCTTTCAAGATTTACCTGCCAATTGGAAGTCGAACCAAAAAGAGTGGATGACGCGGGATATTATGTCGGAATGGTAAAAGCAATTTGACAGGAAAATAAAAATTCAAACAGAAAAGTCCTTTTGCTTTTAGATAATGCTGCATCTCAAACTAGAGATTTGAAATTAACAAATATTAGCATAATTTTCTTACCAGCTAACACTACTTCAGTCTGTCAACCATTGGATCAACGGATTATTCAAAATGTTAAGGATAATTATAGAGGATTTATACCCAAACACATTCTTTCGAAAATCGACACAACGAAATCAGCATCAGAATTCGTCAAGAACAATAGATGCTCTTGACGCTTTGTACGCTTTATCAAACCTTCGTATGATAAAGTTAACGCAGCGATTATCAAAAATTGTTTCAGAAAAACAGCATTTATACAAACGACTCAAAATATTTTAGAATTTCATCCCGAAGATCAGCTACCCTTATCAACGTTAATAAATTTACAAGAAGTGTCCGTCGAATTAAAGGACCGGTTTTACCGGAAAATTCATGAACTGAATGAAATGCTCCCAAATTTCAAATCCCAAAGTTTTGTCGTCTTGGTGAGCGTATCTTACAATTAAAACGTTTTGCTCTTCACGAGAAATATCGTTGCATCTACCAATATTCCATAGTAAATGGCTTTTTCCCTTTGACCTAAAATCGTTTGGAGGAGTTTCTCACCGCCCAACTCGATGAATTCATTTTGGGATTCCCAGAATAGATAATACGCTTGTCCACCAATATTTTTTCCCTTCAACTGTGTCTCTCGAATTGTCAAATGTTCCCGAATAACGGTATCGTGCTTCGCGAGCAGTTCCAAAATACAGTAGAGTTCGCTTATAACGAACCCGGTTGTAACGAACTTCCGCTTATAACGATCCAATTTCAAATGATCGAACGAAAAATATATAAATTCAGTACATTTCCTACCGGATATAACGAACCCGCTTTTAACGAACTATCCGGATATAGCGAACCAAATCCTACGAAAAAAGGTCCAACGTTCCGCTTATAACGAACTTTTATACGTATAATTGGGGTATTCCCGGGGTGCGTTTTGTATATGTTTTCCTTCAGTCATTTACTGTGATTGTTATTGGCAAGATGTCATCTGCTGGTGGTGTAAAACAAACGCGCAAAGGCATATCATTAAAAGAGAAGTTTGATATTGTGAAGCAAATTGAAAGTGGTATTAAACAAAGTTATTTATGCAAGAAAATGCAATTGAGTAAGTCAACAATAGCTACAATATGGAAAAATCGTGAAACCATCATACGTAGTTTCGAGAACAGAAATTCGGATACGAAGAAATTAAAGAAGTCCAAACATGATCAGCTGGATCAAGGACTTATAAAATGGTTTTCGCAACGGCGAAATTCGAATGTCCCTATAACAGGCGCTGCCTTACAATCGAAAGCGAACGAGTTCGGAGAAAAACTTGAAGATAATGACGAATTTCTTGTAGCAAGAGCTGGATTGAACGATTTAAAAAGCGCCATGGTATCGTTTCCGGAAAATTATTCGGAGAATCTGCAGCGGTAGATAAGCATGTGGTTGATGACTGGCTACAAAACAAATGGCCCGTGCTTAAAGAAAATTATAGAAGCTGTGACATTTTCAACGCAGAAGAAACCGGCTTATTTTATAAGCTCACGCCAAACAAGACACTAAAATTTAAAGGAGAATCCTGCTCAGGTGGAAAGCTTTCAAAAGAGCGAATAACGGTTCTTGTTGCAGGAAATCTATTGGGAACTGAAAAAAGAAAATTGCTTGTCATTGGCATCTAAAAATCCCAGATGCTTCAAAAATAGGAATCTACCCGACGACTATGAAGCCGATTCTAGAGCCTGGATGATGGCTGATATTTTTGCGAATCATTTGCGGCAGTGGGATAAAGAGTTATCCGGAATAAATTGGAAAATTCTATTATTACTGGATAATTGCCCTGCTCACCCGGATCTGAAAGATTTAAGGTGTATTAAATTGGTTTTCATGCCACCTAACACTAGTGCGAAGTTACAACCAATGGATCAGGGGGTGATTCATAGCCTGAAAAGCAATTACAGGCGCATTTTTCTAGCGAAGTAGATTCATGCTATTGACGACGGCAAAGACAAGTTTGCTGTTACCCTTTTAGATGCAATAAATTTTCTTCACATGGCACGAACAATCGCGAACTGTTACGCTCATGCCGGATTTTTGGAGGAATACAATTCTGACGGATTTGATGCGGAAGACAACATTCCACTTGCTGAGTTGCTGAGACAAAGTAGCGAAACGATCATGCCTGGCATAGACGTAGAGTTCAGTGAGTACATCCGAGTTGACGAGCATCTTATTAATATAGCACCGAACATCTAACCGATGAGCAAATTTTGTCAAGTGTTTCATCGGCAGATAGTGACTACGACGATGAAGATCCCGTAGAATATCACAACACGATACATTCAGCTCCGCCGATTATCGATGTAATTCACAAGATGGGTCAGATTCGCGATTTTTTACAACTTCGAGATGCATCAATCGACATACTTAATAGTTTTGCGCGAGTTGAGTCACACATAAATGAATCATATTTAACTTCCAGAAATAAGCAATCGACAATTTTGAACTTTTTTTCTTAAAATACTTCCATTATGTACATGCGTATGAATATTGATATGACTATGTTTAAAATAAAAATAATTTCGTAATAGTTCTTCTACTTTTGTATCTTTTGATGAAATACAACATTTAAATATCAAATACGAATGCTATATGTATTTTCCTTATATGTTCCGTTTATAGCGAACTCCGGATATAACAAACCAAATCAGCCGGTCCCTTGAGGTTCGTTATATGCGGACTCTACTGTACTCAAGAAATTGTCATTATGGACGTCGTAAATTTTGGTAGTAACTGCTTAAAAAGCCAACCCCCTGCTTGCTAAAAACAATGTAACATTCAAGATGCGCTGAAAGATTGCCCTCAACCTTTCTGTTTCAATCTGAATTTGGCGTTGTAAATTGGCATCTACTCCATGTCCTTCTAAAGGTACGTTTTGCTAGGCTGCAACTGAGCGATTGGCGACTGCGATTGCGATTTGCGCACGTTTCACTACGAGTACTTGTGTGTATTTTATATGGAGCTGTTTTGCTAGAACCTGCATTGGACGAACGAAAGCTATGAGCGACTGCGATTGCGATTCGTGCCTGGGCAATGTATTGTAATATATTGGCACCATGATGATTGTGACTTCGTGGCTGTGAGATGCTGTGTATTTGCACGAGGATGATTGAACACGGCAGTCAATGGTGTTGACAATGGCAAAATATCTTTAGGTGGAAAGTAGCCTTTGCAATTTGTGTGAATGTGAAATGAATGGTTTTTGCATGAAAATAGTACACGTATGTTGCTTAGGTTGTGGCTATGCAATCAAGGATTTTGATGTGTACGTGTTGAGAATGTATGGAAAGAGACGAATGTACTGTAGATGTAGAGTCCTTCGGTGGAAGCAAAGACATTCGAAAAAGGATATTTTTGATAGTGAAACGAAATATGGGCAATATGGGTGTCATATGAATCGGGATAGAGAGGCGAATGACCAGGAGTAGTCTAGATAGCCTTTTGACCGGTGGCAACAAGGATATTCGAAAAAGTATATTTTTGAAATTGAAGCGAAATATGAGCAAAATGGGTGTCATATGAATCGAGGTGAAAAGGCGATTGCCCAGGAGTAATGTAGATGGCATTTACAGCCCTTCGGTGGCGAAAGGACATTCTTGGAAATCAAGTGAAAAATGGGCAAAATGGGCGTCATATGAATCAGGGTAAAGAGGCAGGAGTAGTGTAGATGCCATTTCGGATCCTTCGGTGGTGAACAGGACATTCGAAAAAGGATATTTTTGGCAGTGATTCCAAGTATGGGCAATATGGGTGCCATATGAATCGGGGTGAAAAGCTGAATGCCCAAGAGTAGTGTAGATGGCATTCCGAGTCTTTCGCCTACTTGCGCAGCATTTCCTTGAAAATGGTAGTACGGACCAGGACATCGCTCGTCCTATCAACCAGGCTAAATACGCATATGACATGCTGTCGAAAATCTAGCAGAGTAATTGTCTCGGCATCAACACCAATCCGGGCCTTTTTCGCTCCCTTGTACTGTCTGTACTTTTCTATGGGTGCAGTACATGGAAAGAGTTACCAGAAAGCGGCAAGTTTTCGTCAACTCATGTCTTCGTCGAATACTAAAAATATTCTGGTCCGAAACAATATCGAAGGAAGAGCAAAGGAAGAGCGAAGACGGCGTCAGATACTACTACTTTGCCTTTACTCCTAGTGGGGCATAGCGCGTCAATAAATCCTGCGCGCCATCGTACTCTGTTCTGGTCAATGGGGCGCTATTTCCCAAAAGACTTACCCAGCGTGCTACCCTCCTTTGCCACGGATAAACTTGTTTAGAGATCAGAGACTACGAAGATTTAAAGCACGACCAAAAGGGCAATGGTTTACCGCACAACACATAGCGTCGTAGTGCGTAATTTGCATAGGGAAGTTTATTAATTTATTTATCGGCCGCATAAAAATGTAATCGAAATTTTCTCATTTACAGTCCAGTCTTCAGAGTTTTAATGCCAATAACTCCCCTCAAGTTGAGTTTTTGATGGTTTAATCTTGAGAAGTGATGATGTTATGTGATTACAGGACCCCATTACTTCAGTAAGAGTTGTGCTGACAACCGAAATCCATTCTTCAAGCATCCCGAGTGTACTTCATACAAAACCAGGTCAATATTTACTGATATTGTTTCTGTTTTTATTGATGCATGGGCTAATTTTTTTTATTAAAAGTAAAGGCCAATTCAAATTAAATATAAAAAAAATTGCCATATTTATTTAAAGCTACCTATAGAGCTAATTTAACATTTAAGGAGAAGTACAATCTAAATAGTCGAGTTATTTAAGATAATAATAATAAAACTAACATTTAATACTTAAATTCGGATGAGTCTTTTTGAAATTTTCACAATGCGGTGTTCTAAACGTTTTCGTAATTTCATGCACTTTCATAGGTTTTCGATATATCACACGTAGTGTATATTGGGTGTTGAATTTTAGTCGACTAAAGATAATTTCCTTTTTCTGAAAAAAAATGCAAGAAATATGATATGATACAAAGTAATTTTTAACCAGAAATTTAGTTACATGGAAAAAAAAACTCACCCGCGGCCGCACAGCACCATACTCTTTCGTCTCACAATCATTCGTCCCCGAACATAGTTCGACAAAACTAAAAATAAATAAAAAGCTTAAAAAGGAATCTATGCCGCGACAAGATCAGAAAGTGATCTTTTAGAGGCTCTTTACAAGTTAGACTAACCAGCCGTTAAACCACCCATTCGAACACCCATCAGACCAGCCAATAGACAACGCAGTAGACTACGCATATCAGAGCAGCTTAATAGGTGGTCTAATGCGTTGTCTTTTGCGATTGGTTTGGTATATGGTTGAATGGGAGGTGGTCTAGTGCGTGTTCTAACGTGTAAAAATACCTTTAGGGAAGTGTTTTGCTGGATAGGATAGAAAACGACTTTTTGGAAACTGTGAATAACGACCAAATGCTCAAAATTCACAACACTGTTGTTCAGTGTTTCAGTGTTTATTTTCAGTTCTCACAGTAAAATTGTTTGAGGTACTCTTAACCCCATTCATCGGATAACTGCTATATTTACACCGATTCAGGAAAAATGTACATCTCAATTCTGGTGTCACATGTTAATTACTCTCATCCGAAAGGTGAATGAATTAACCGAAAACATGATGCTAATATCATCTTGTAAATAAAAAATTACCGTTCTAGTGAAAATTTACTTAAACAAAGTGAATTTTATATGGGAAATATTTTTAATTTAGTTCCGAAAATTTCACGATTTGTGTTGTAGACGAACACCATATTTCTATTATAAGTTAAAAATAATGCGAACGTTACAAATACTGGCAATAATTTTGTAGTTAAATTGCTTATTTTAGTCTATAAGTTTATTTATATCTCCTTATACATGAATTGAAAAATAAATAAATTACTTCTTCAATTTGACTTCTTTTGAATCTGTAATGGAGTGACACCTATATACGAATATATTTCTATCCACTTGGGGTTATTTTTATAACTTTTATCGTATAAATTCAATTCCGAAAAAACAGCCATCATCTTATTTCTTCGGTGCGTTTCTACAATACTTCTATCGTATACATCCCTACTCCTATCGGATAACTTTCATTCTATCCCATCGATGGTTGAGTTATCCTTTAGAATTTAGATAGACCCGTTAATTGTAATCTTACTGACCCCCAAAGATCACCACAGTTTGTTCTTAATAAACACCGAAAAAAGTAGGACTCCCTGAAAAACCGATTCGGTGTCCAGTGAATAGCAAATTTTTACTGTGCTACAGCCTGGTACACAGATCGCCGTGGAATAAAAATTAATTTCGGACAAAAATAACACCCCTCCTTCGCGACTTTCGATTTTGACCTACCTCAAGATTGTGCAGAAAAACTTTAACAAACCCCCATTTTTTGGGAATATTTGTTATAATCAATCCCCCCCCCCCCCCCAAATCATTTGAAAAACTGCCACCCAAAATTAGGACGCTTACTCCGCGCCAGAGAGAGAGGCAGAGAGGATTATCCTCATCAAAAACATTTTCCAGCTCACTTCAAGTGGATTGAAGAGCTTTTAGAATGAATAACGGAATGCAGACTTGAATCTACGTCTTTCAGCGTGAAACTATTTTTATGATGCATGCACGCTATATGCGTACTGCCTTAAGCGGCTATCTACTTGACGGTAGGTTTAAAACGCATTTCTACTATAGGCAGTACGCATTTAGAGTGCATGAATCCTAACAATAGTTTCACTCTTAAAAATGTAAGTCCGTTGCATTTTTTAAGCGATAGTCGACTTAAGGGTGGGCTTAGAGTGGATTTGCACTTAACACAGTAGGAACGTACGGTTTTAATCTAAGATACGAAGGTCCGTAGGTACTGCCCAAAGAGATAACTCACTTGAGCCCTGGCCCCGCTTTAGGCAGTAACGAATATAAAATAACAAATGGAACACACAACTTAACAAACACCATTCTCCAAAAAATGAGTATCGCCCTAAATTTGAGACAATATATCCATCAGTCAAATTTACGTTTTTTGTCATGATGACAATCATGATGACGATGACGAACTTCGTCTCACGGGCAAGGATCTCTCTCTCTCTCAATTGCCCTAACCCCTTGTGGGGCATAGCGCGTCAACTGTTTCATGTGGCCCAGTTGACGTTTCTCGGCATAAACTGGTTTCGGAGAATGCAGTTGCCGGCATGCACCTCCTGCACATCCATGGTCACGAACGTCGTCGTGGACAGGTTGACTGATCCTTTTGAAACACGTCTTAGTTTGAAGCAGAGTGATGGACTGGCGCCGACGCTATTCAACCTAGCACTTGAATACGCCATTCGGTTAATGGATACGAACACCAGCGGAACGCTACTCATCAAGTCAACACAGTTGATAGCGTATGCAGACGACGCAGAAGAACTTCTGCATACACCGCTGCAAAAGAAGTTGGACTACGCATCAACGAGGACAAAACAAAAATAATGATGCAATCAAAAACCAGGACGCCAGCACAATCGAATATCAACGTAGGGGACTTCAGCATCGAATTCGTAGATGACTCCACATACCTGGGCGACGGATACAGCTAGCAAATAAGACTTTCTTCTCGGTCCTCTCCATAATAAAATCGAAGCATGTACACAAACAAACACAACAAAACACGAAGCTCTGCGTATACAAAACCATCATAAGACCAGTGCTATGCTATGGCTGCGCAACCTGGACCCTACCCAAGCCTCCGAAAACATGCTGAACACATTGAACGAAAAGTCCTTCGGTGAATTTTCAGAGCAGTTTACGACCGAGATGGATGGCGCATCCGGTACAACCAAGAGTTGTATGAACTGTACGATGAGCTGGAAGTTTCGAAAATCGTCAAATTACAACTTCTTCAATGGGCAGGGCATGAGAGCTCGTTGGGAGAGTTCAGTATATGCTGACGCTGAGCAACTACTTGGCCTCCAAGATTGGAGGACGCGGTCACGTGACCGAGATAATTGGAGGACAACGATCCAGACGGCCCGAGCCCCATGTCGGGCTGTTGCGCCACGATGATGATGATGAATTGATGATAGTTAGCAAAGCACCTATTTCTTGGTGTGGCGTAAGTGTTGGTCGTTTGAAACACCAACCGCGACTAAACAACAATTCGTAATTTGAGCTCGTTATACCTAATTTCGTGTCTGATTTCAAGACTACAGAGATATTTTACTGTTAAGATGAGTGTCAATAAGACCAACACATCTCAAAACAGTTCCTATTATGCGATGCATTATTAGCGCTCAAGTAGAAAAATTTGCCATTTCTTTGCATATTAGTTGCTCCTTAGTTGCAGTCTTTTCGGGACGTGACTATGTACTTCAACTGCTGCCAAATCAATTAATCAGAACTATAGATTGCATTTCCAAAACAATATGCCGATTTCTCAAATTAAATTGACGTTTGTTCAAATCAAATTAACGTTTGTTCAAACAAGCAAAAAAGCCATTTCAAAACCAGCTAATGCATTTCCAAATCATGCCAACGCTCTGTCAAGTAAACTGTTTTGAAAAAAACAACGGCTAATTTGATTTGGAAAAGAATTAAATGGTTTTGAAAAGTCGTTAGCTTGATTTGATCAAGTGTTAATATGTTAACTTGTCCAGAAAATGCTGTTGAGCAGCGATATTTCGCCGAGAATAAATGGGAGATGTAGTACAGTTTATTGTTTCGAATAGCTAATTTAGAAGCAACAGTGTCGCTAATATCAATCGTGAAAAATAGTTGGTCTATTCCCTACTGCACAGCTACTTACTTACCTTCCATTGAAGCTCCGATCGCTATGCTCGCTATAAACATGCACCAGCATTCCATACTTTCGATTAGGTAAAAATTTACATCGAATTTCACGTTCATCCTGTATGGGCAGAACATTCAGTTCAGCCGCATTTGAAGCTCCTTCCGTGTTCGACGACAATAGTCTATCGGTGGTTGTGTTTAACAGCTTCGATTCCTTCAACGATTTCAGTCTTTTTCCTCCACTTATAGATATAGCTTGCACTTGTACATAGTAAAAGGAGTCCTTGCGCAGATCGAACAGTTCATAAGGTGGCTAAAATCACATATATAGCGATGTCATAATGCCATAGTTGAAATTATTATTGAGCGTGAGTAACACAAACCTCCTTTATAAAATCCTCTTGCTGATACAGCGAAATATTATCATTCAAATACAATGACCATTTAACTTTATATCGATCGATCGGCAAATCTGATTTGGGTCGTGACCAATTGATGTTGGCCAGTACCGTACCGTTCGGCCAATATCCAATTGTCGATACTTTCAAATGTCGCGGCGGTTTGGGGGCTTTCGGTTCTGCATCGGGATTTTCTGAAAAATTGAAGTCAAAGACCAAAAATAAAGGAAGTACTATACGAATATTTACGATCGTTTAGTCGATATTCGTGTGAGAAATTCGAATAACCCCTAAAGCCGTACTTATTGATGGCCGCCACTCGTATTTGATACCACACGCCCATTTTCAGTTTGATGTTGGCGGTGATTCTGGAAGAAAAGAAAAAATGTCACTTCATATCTTGGATCTGATTATTTTAATGCCTGCTATAGACAATGGCCCATCAATGGCAATTTGGAGCCATTGCCATCGCATCGTGTGCATGAGCGGATAGCAGCTAGTGCCCATGTTTCAATCAATGGCCTAGCGTGACTGTCAATCAATCAGTTGTTGGCTGCTACATGCATCATACAACCTACAAGTGATGCTGTCATTCGAATTTTAACCTGCAAAGTGATTAGTCGTTTCTTGACAGGACCATCGAAGACCAACGCTAGGATGATGAAGATTTGAATTGATATTTCGTGTATGATGGTGCCCATCATGGTCGCCTATGCGCTGAGCCATTGTCTGTAGCCGCCTAAATATGTAAAAACTTACTTCTTTATCATTAACTCATGATCAACGGACTCTCCGCTCCTTTCGAAATGGCACCATTGCCATTTGTCCAGTTTTCGGTGGGAAAACACATTTCCCACATGCGATCGCATTTCCACAACGTAGATGATGTTCAACGGTAAAATTTCAAATGGATTTTTATGTATTTTCCATGAAATTTCGCAGTTTTTAGCATTGCAGTGATGTTCTGATACAGAAACATTGAAGGGAATCGGTGGCAAGTCAGGATTAGTATCTAATCCGAAGGCATCTTGACAAGAATATCCACAGTCTTGTTTGCAACAAACTCTGTAGAAAAATTCCAAGATACAATAACTCGTAAATATTAACTATATAACAAATTAATAGCGCAGGTGTATATCCTGGATGCTCAAAAACCAGTTTCAACTAATACGTGCAACTAACCAATCGGGATCTCTTCAACACAGACCGTGGTTAAAATCTGTTCTATCGTCTATAATTGAGAATGTAGTCCAAACGACTTCGTTGTCGCTCATGAGTTAACATAAACAATTCTCCTTAGTCAGTTCCAGCAAGCTGCTGATAAGAGGATATGATCTTAGATGTATCCTAAATAATCCGTAAGATGTTCTGTAAATCACGTTGGGGAAATGAACTGAATCTTAAATTCTCAACTTGTCCAGAGGTATAAATATCCAACGGCACTAAGCATAGCTCGGCTAGAGTATTAGCCGCTAAGTAGAAGGGTGAAAGAAGAAAGTGCCACCTGCTAGTCTTCTCGATAAAGTCCCAAACGAACTGAACCTCTCAGATATCGCTAAAGTACTCGACTGTTTGAGTTGAGGTAAAAGCATTTTAAAATAGTGAAAGAATTTTTGGCGCCCAATGTCAGTTTCTTAATAAGGGAAACTATTTTAATTGTTTTGAAGCTTTGCAAAAACTTGGCTCTACTAAAAATATCCCCATCCACTAGGTCTCAGGACATGTTGGTATTTCGGGTAATGAAATCGCCGACAAGTTGGTCAGAAAATCTCCTTGGCCAGGTCACTCCATGGAACTGCTGAGCATCGACGGAAGCAGGGTTAGAATTATTTGCGTACTCCTCTTGGTTCTTGGATACTCGTCTCTGAGGAGTCTCTGCGATTTCCCAGCACATTAGAGTAGTTGACCCAGTATGACCCACTAGGGGTTAAGGCAAATAGCATATGACAGGGAGACAAGTCTATTCGCTTTTAAAATGTAATGTAATGTTCGTTTGTAATAAGTCTCCGTTTCCCTTCAACATAATTTTACTGAGTTTCAGTTTGCAAAATTCTACGTATTAGTTGAAACCGTAAAACGGCATAGTATAATTACACCTCACCATAGTCTTTTCATCTATTAAACTAGGATTTAAGTTTTGATTATTAAAAGCAATAATAAAAAAAACACAAAAAACAAGGTGGACACTTTTGGATAGTATGCAAAATGATAACATGAATTTCCTTGAGTTTCCTTTTAATTGAATTAAATTTTTCTCGAGTAATATGATATATAGGACATAAATTAATATTTTAACAAAATTTATTCCTTACTTTGTTCCGGAACATGTATAATCGTTGCCCTCCTTACATTCGTCTAAACATATTTTTTCTAATATAGAATTTGTACTATTTGGACATAGTCCAGGTTTCTTTGATATTTCTGATAAATTATTTCTGCACGTACACTGAAACTAGCGAATTAAAAAAAAATAACTTTAGTAATAATATTGCATGGCAGTTGATTTAAAATATTTTTCTTTCTAGCACCTTACTTCTTCTGGTTTATATGAACAGGAGACCTCACAACGTTTCTGTAGAATATTTTCATCTATATCCCAAGGTGAAATTCCCCTGCGACATTGCACAACAAATCCATAAAATAGAATTAATGTAGAAACAGTATAAAAACTCTCTGGGATCATCTGAAAGAAAAAGATGAAAAATTAAATGACATAAATAATATCAGTATCAATAACATGAAAAAAAAATGAAATGCGTACTAAGATTACCGCGTAACCAAAGGGGTAAATTTTTAAAAACATTTTTTAGAGCAGCCTGCACACTGGATCGTGTGTCTAAAGATTTTGTTTTTTTCACCCCTCCCCTCACCAATGAAGATGGTAGTAGATTCGTCATCAAGAGTCCTACAACTTATCTCATCGAATCTGAAAACTATAAATTTAACAAAACCATTAAGCATTACTTTCACCATGCCAGAGCATTCGCCCCATCACACAGTGTCGCAAAATGGACAAAAATAAAATAGAAAAATTTAAAAATTTGTTTTTTAGTTTTAATTGAGTTTGAAAGTATTATATCCCTTAAAGAACACATTAGAGCTTCCGAAAAATGTATTTCTAAGTTGGTTTTTGTTTGTTTTGTTAAGAATATTATGGGCCAAAGTTGACAAATTAGAAACTTTGGAAATGTGATGTACGAGTATTAGTTGTGACTTGTCTGTTGGTCGTAATACAAGTGCTGGTTAATCAAAGTTCCATATTTGGGTTAGATTGGATTGTAGGCTTTCAGTTTAATACAAAAAAAGTATAAAAACATGCAGTTTTGCCGGGCAAAAAACTTGTTTTGCAGTCTAGCCACTTGCGCTAGGCCAGAACGGTTGGTGGAATTCCATATCGGCAAGTACCACGTTGTTATTTGCATTCGGAAGGAATTCGCGCCCATGTCGTGTTGGTCCGCCTATATAAGGCAATCCAACATCTGACTTGGTTGTTCCCGGTCACGTCTCTCCCATTGGTACGATGCGCGAAGCAGAGGCGTCTAATGAGACGTGCTTCGCACCAGCGGACGAAACCGGCGAACACGATTTGGGCTCCCTTCGGGGAGTTAATTATTCTTAACAAAAATATAAAAGCATGTTAAAAGTATTAAATAAATAACACAATTATTGATCTAATTCGAAAAATAAACTTTAATTAAGGATTAGAAAGATGGGCCCGAAAAGAGTTAGTTTGTCTAGCTGCTTTTTTGGACGTAATTCACCTTTTTGAGGATAAAGCCGCATTCAATACAACTATTATCATTTATATAATTTTCAGACTTTCAAAAAGTCACAATTATAACGAAATTTTAACAAATCTAATAATTTCAGTGAAAATTGAGATTTGGTTTAATGCTTAACTCGATAACGCACCGGGCATTTTTTGCTACTCGAAACACGGTCGTCTACAGTTCAAGCCCCGCAACGGAACCAAATATTTTTTGTTCTCAAATTCTCTCTGTTTAATTTCTCCAGGCTGGTTTCGTACGGATAGAAGCACTGATCAGGTATTGCATCTTTGCAGCTATCCATGTGCAAGAAGACCACGTTATTGTGAGAATTCTATTAGTATAAGCCGTGAAGGCGTGATTTTACTTGAAAACTCGACCGTGGAGGTCTAGATGTGTGAAGCACTCATATTAATTCACTAGAGGGGGTGGAGAGGGTGAAAAGTGAAGATATTTGTTCCCTGGCAATTTTACTTTATGTATTCAATGTTCTTGCAATGTGCAAGTGCCGTTCCGTTGTGGGGCTTGAACCGCAGACGACCGTGCTTCGAGTAGCAAAAAATGACCAAAGGTCATAATTCCAGCAAACTTATGGCCAATTTAGAATTTTTTCATATGGTATTGTCTAGGACATTTTTTGCCCCTCTATCCAAATATTGCGGTGGGGGCAGGGCAACGCCCTCCAATATTTCAGGAACGAAAACCGTTTCGCCGGAAAAGCGATCTTAACTCGACTCCTTCGTTCAAACAATCAAACAATTATTTAGCTATGAAGTTACAATGATCACTATTCGATCTTATATTTTGAGAATTTAAAAAACGACAAAGAAGAATTTAAATCTTTATTCGGCTTCGTGTATAACCCACGAGCTGTCTTTTCTTAAAACTAACTTGCTTACAAATTGACAACCTATATTTATATGAACTACCTCTATAATCTATCGGTTATTATTGTGTTTGGATGTTGGACTTTAGAATTGTCCGACATCCCTTCTTATCTTGTTTTTCCTATTAAAGGCTATATAAGAGTAATTTACTAATGAGATGTTAAATGCATTTTATTTGACAAACACATCTCCTTTTCTTATGTTTTATCGATTCGCATAGGCTTATCCTAATTATGCTTATTTATCTATTTGCTTGGGATGGATGAATGTTCGTGGTATGCGTCACCGGGTTGGATTGGTGACGTAACTAGGACATATAGGGAAGAAAGGAAGGGGCTTCTACGGACATATACAATATATGGCCTATGACGATCGTACCATTGAATCTTGCGCTTTAACAAGGCCTGGCAGCCGATAATCCCCTTGGCGCCGGGTCATGAGAACCCGTGTGATATAAGCCCGAATCATAATGGAATCATTTGAGTATGTATAAAACTCGACCTTCAATTTGGTTATGATTCCTCAGCATATTGTCAAAACTTAGTGGATCTTTTGTGAACTAGAATTTAATTCAAATTCAAGTCATTATTTTGTGTTATCAAACAAAAAAGCATATTGGTTGATCAGTAAATGCTTGAAAAATTGACCTGGCACTTAATGCTTCATTGTTAAAAACAAACAAGAAACGTGATTTCCACGCAACCCTGATGATTTGCACGGTCGGTTCCAAATTAGTCCCCTTCAATCGTGAGAACATTTTCATTGACTCAATGAGACTATACATTCGTATCGACATCGAATATTTGCCTGCTTTAAGACGTCCACTTTTTTAATTGCGGCTATTGGGCCGTTCTTTTCGTGGGCCCATTATCAGTCCATTTTTTAAGTGCAAGAGATATGTTAATTCTCATTTTAAGAAGGATCAGTTTATTGTGAAGATACTATCACAAAAAGTTCACGCATCAGGCAATCCGACAGTCAATACAAAACATATGAAAAGTAACCAAGGAGCCGTTCCCAAATTCAGGATGGTTACACAGAGCCAGATCAGGGAGGAAGTTTCAGCTTCACCACCATTGAGACTACTGCTTCGAGACCGAGCCTAAAAGCATCTCGTCATCATCGTTGATGCTGCTTTGCTGTGATGAATAGCACACAGTTAGTGTTTCTTTGCGCGAATACAGTTTAACTCTATTAGAGCCGAAAAAATAAATTAAGAAATTTCATCACTCTTATGTCGTACCTACTCGATTGAAAACGAGATTGTCTCAAATCACTCTTATTTCGAGCAAATGTCCCAGAAACCCTGCTCTGAAAAAGATTTCCCCAAATCTCATTATAGCCTAACTAGATAATAGATAAGCACACGGTAAGCAGTTGCATTTCGAATTTGCTATCCGGCCCGCTGAGCCTAAAATTAAGAAAATCTGGCCCTTTTTACCGAAACCTGCGGCAAACTTATTCTAAAAAGGGCCAAATTTTCTTAATTTTAGGCTCAGCGGGCCGGATAGCAAATTCGAAATGCAACTGCTTACCTTGTGCTTATCTATTACGCCCAAATCAAATGAGGAAATCGATATGTGTTTCTACAAATGGCCGCAAACCTATATCGATTTCGTCAATTCGAAGTAACGAAACAGATAAGATAGCATTTGTAATACAACTAGATGTGGACGAAATTGAATCGAAATTATGAGCAATGTAACTGTTAGATAGGAGAAAAAAATGCGGTTATTTTTTCGTGACGAAATTAGAGAGAATTCAAGTAATTCACTTATTTTTTGGATTGTTGTTATTGAGGATGAATCCTGAGTGGGTTCCCCCTTAGGATGTAATGTACATATTATATTCCTTCAAAACTACAGGTTGACGCCGAAAAACGAAAAATCGTACTACCTAAAGTGGAAATAAACTTCAGCGATTGAAATGCTTGGCAGAGGAAACCGCAGTAAAATGTTAGTCTCTAATAAGTCGCTAATATTGATAATTTATCTATCAATGTTAGCGACTTATTAGAGACTGAAAATATGCTGTGATTAAACCTCCGAAAACGAAATGCTCCACCGTAGCGTGGCGAATACTTTAAATTCGTTATCCTGCAAGGAGTACAGAGTGGCCTGGTTCGTATGTACGTATATCCAAGTTTCCTGCAAAGAATTATGTTTCACTGAAAAATGGAAGCTTGGTTGGTTTCGTTTCATTTTGCATACCAACTTAGTATGCGTCTGTAGGTTGGCTTGACAACGTGTCATTGTGTTGCCAGTCGAAACACTGCCGACTAGAATTCGCGCCCTTACGGGACAAATCATTTTTGTCTTCTAAATTCTCACTATTTTAATTATTCTGAACTTAGTGGACAAGTATTTGTGCCGTGAGGGGCACGTAGGTCTCCCATGTAGCAAATAAACTGTTTTAAATTTCACTCAAACGCACTAGGTTGTTATAAAAAATGGGTTTTAAATTACATATGTATTTGTACAATATAACTTTGATTTTTTTTGGTCAAAAACAATATTAGCTTGCGGCCCGGACGAAAACCAGAGGCGGGCCGGATTTGGCCCGCGGGGCGGAGGTTGCCGACCCCTGCCCTAGACTTCTAGTATAGGGTATATTGTGTTTGTCACGACCAAAATATGTAACACCTTAAAGGAAGCTCAGGAGGTATAGCAATGTATATAGGGTCACCTCCTGATTCGACTTAGCCATGTCTGTCTGTGTGTCTGAAACGTGAAAAGGTCTAGCTTTTGTAGATATCTCCAAAAGGTCAGTTTATATTCTCCTGGGAAAATAAAATCGATCAGTTTGAAACTAACGGTAATTTTCCTGCAAAGATCCCCGTGCTACCCTACTTTTCAAGTTTTTTGTCTATAACTCTTGAACAAATTGACGTAGACACTTGATTTTTGGTATGTTGCCTTCTGATGAAAAGATACTTCAGTTTTAATAAGATGAGCATAATCAGACCAAAGGAACGCCTACCTCCCCTACAAATTTCAAAAAATTAAATATTCATTGAACTACGATGACTTTCGATAGAATGAAGGTAGATACATGAAATTTGGTCAAATGTTTGTAGTAGAATCTAGTTGGTTAGTGGGCAAGATTCGAACCAAGGAACCCCCTACCTCCCCTACAAATGAAACTTCAAATAAGCGATAATTTTTGATAGAATGCAGCCAGTGACTTGAAATGTTGGTCAAATGTTTGAAGTTAGATTGAGTCAGTTGGTATTAAAGATGGGCCAGATCCGATCCAAGGAACCCCTACCTCCCCTACAAATGAAATTTCAAATAAGCGATATCTTACGATAAAATAAAGCTAGCGACTTGAAATTTTGGTCAAAAGTTTGTAGTAGGATTCAACTGGCTAATATTGAAAATACATAAAATCCGACCAACGAAACCCCTACCTCCCCTACAAATGAAACTGTAAATAAGCGATAACTTTCAATAAAATGAAGCTAGTGACTTGAAATTTCCGCCAAATGCTTATACTGGGATCTAGTTGGTTGTATGTATTTTAGTTAAAAACTGCGCTAGATTCGACAAAGAAACCTCTACCTCCCCAACAAGTGAGACTTCAAATAAGCAGTAATTTTCGATAGAATGAAGCTAGCGACATTGAAAATTCGTCAAGTGTTTGTAGAATGGGTTAGTTAAATGATTTTGAGAATGGTCAAGATCCTCCTGAATGAGTGCCAACCTTCCCTATAAACTGGCCATATAAAAACTCACCACTAGGTCTGTACAAGTCTAGGGTATATACGCTTCGGTGTGGTTTTTATTTCAGAACTGCTCTGACTTTTACTCAACTCAATTTATTTTATCGAACAGAACAAAGCTTGTCTTGACAAAGGGTAAATAAACTAATAATGGTTAAGTTCATAACCCCCAACGGTTGGCATACTGTTGCCAATTTGTTTTATGAATTCTCTCCACTGAGTTTTTGATGGACACAACATACTGTGAAAAATGTCATTTTCTCCATCATAAAAATTTCTCCGCTGACTAGGACCAGCATATATATGATGACAATTCAGAAAAGACACTCGCGCTGTCATATTCGTACGATTTTTCGTCAGTGGTCAGTTTTGAACTGGAAATTTGACAATTGATGGATGACTAGATGCGAATGCAGTTCAACTTGTTGTGTGTTGCTGTAAAGCTGCTTCGATACTGTTCCCACAGCATGTTGTAATTCCGCTGTGTGTTATGAACTTAGCTAATCTCTTATGAATTTATTTTGTTTATTTATTTGTTGTCATAGCCCCAACTTTGTTCTAAAGTAAGTAAATGAAAGAATTCGTTGTATGTTCGATTGGCCAAATTGAAATTTAGGACAGATTTCGATTGATTTTGCTCAGAAACAGAGCGAATTGCGTGCCAACCGACAACGACATTAAAAGCACCCTATACAGGAATCAAAATTATTATTATCACATATATGTAACTTATGTCCCGATATTCCTCAATTACTCTCTTTTCAAATATTATGTATTTCAGTAAAATGCATAGGATAAAAATTAAGAGATACTAATTTTACAAAACCATTTATTTCGAAAGTGGCATAAGTCACTTTATAGTGGTGAAAGGCAATGACAATTTTTCAATAAGTGTTGGAAACTGTTCATACTAAAAAAAAACTTAGCATTCCTAGATAGGAAATACGAGGAAATCTTGTCGAAAAATGCCATCATTATTTTTAAACGTGTTAAAACGCAAACCCTTAAATATCTCGATTAGAAAGCAAAGTGATATCTGCCACAAAAAAAATCCGCCCAATTAATGTGAAATATCCTCCGCAAAACTTGGGGAATTTGCCATCTTTTTTTGTGGCAAAATTAATCTTTTTTTTTGGGAATCACCACAAAAATTACAGGCTCGTGACATCATGTTTAGAATTTGGAGAGGGGATAGTTCGCGGAGCCGAGATTCATACATATAAAATTATCAGTTTCGTTTAATCGATCATCATAGATCGTATTGGCCAATCGCCTCCTTTCAATTTATTAAAAACAAATAAAAATAATTTTTCTAATGAAAATCATGCCTAGACGTCGATTCTCAAAAAATGCTCACTCGTCTTGTCGAAAATCTAAAATTAAACATCTTTGTTGCCGTTGTCGACGAGCAAGTTTTGTCAATATCAAGACGCAATCTATTGGAGTTCAAGCCATCGGTAGAAATATCGACATCGAACTGGAGCAGCTTTGTGGTGATACATCCCCCCTGAAATACTATCGCGACTACAAGATGAAACGAAAGGTGAAGAAATATCCAAATTTAATAGTATCGGCCCGATGTGGTCGAATGAATGATGGTCCTGTGGATTCTCATCATGGCGAAAACTTTGTGAAGAATCCCAAAAATCCCGACTTTAAACCAGGACAGGATGAAACTCCTTAACTGATCGTTCTTTATATACTCGTTCTAAGTTTTGTCGAAGTTTTTAAATGTTTTGAGCCAAATAAATTTTCGTGCATATAAGGTAACCGATAAGTATCATATTTTCGCTGATATACAGTGCTGAAAAAAAAAGTTGATCAAACTATTTTATTCCGTTTTTCGTAAAAATTCTTTGAAGTAGTTAGAGTGATGGTGTTTTATTGGCTTAGGTTATAACAAAGCATTTGTATCCTGTCTAGAAATAGTGAAAAGTTTTTAAAGAAGTTCACTCATTTCGTGATAATAGCCTAATAAGCTGAAAAGTGCAGTTAGGGTGAAAAATAGGAAAAAGTTAGTGCGGAAAACAAAAGTAATATTTTGATTTTGGCGCGAGAAAATCGAAAGTGTACTGTGAAATGGTACTCGAAGAAGTTCCGGGAAATGGGCGCCACCGAGCGGAAGAAAGGCTTTGAACAAACAAGAAAAACCACCCTAGTTTACCGCATTCTTACTGTTACAAAGCGATCCGAACTGACGCAAAACTTTGTCTGACATAAGAAACGATCTAGCTTTAGCAACGGATATGCAAATTTGAACAAGTTCGATGAGAAGCAAGATTGTGAAAGCTGGCTTACGTACGTGGAAGCCAGTCGGTAAGCCGAACTTTCCGTTAAAGCATTAGAATAAAACGTTTTAAATGGGCGCTGAAGCATGTCACATGGATTTAGAACCTGGAGAACACAGTAATAACTCCGGGATAGTTGAAATTTAAGCAACATGTTGGCGGCGGAAGTTTTTGTGTCAGGCGAAAAATTTGAGGAAAGCCATTGGGTGTGAATACCTAACGCAAAAGGCTCCAATTCATTTTTCAGTATTTGCAAGTAAACTGCAACTGTTACTTTTGAGCAGGGAAAGCATATTCCACCACCTTCGTGACCGGAAGCAATCTTCGAAGGCATTCACCGCTGAGCGTTTCTCGAGGCTTCCACTGTATGCAAATTAATTAGTCGCCAACATATTGCTTAAATATAGGCACACAAAAAAAGATGGCAATGTTCCAAATCTTTTGGGTTCATTTCACATGCTCCTGGGCTCATTCCGAACATTTTAACCTGATTTATTAACGGAAAGTCTGGCTTATGGACTGGTTCCAACGCACGCAAGCCAGCTTTTACAAGCTTTTCTCGCAACAGATTTGATGAGATTTTCAGCACGTTGCTAGAACTAGGTCGCGATGTACCGCAGCCAGCACTATCGATGGTACCGTGCTCGTAACGCGTTGGTTTGAATGGGCACGCGGTATGCTGCTACCGCTGTACCGTACCGCGCTGGTTTGTGTAGAGCTTAAAGGCTCAAACAGACAGAACGCGTTATAACGCAGCGCTCATGGAACGCCCCTCAACGCGGCGTTCGGCGATATTGACTACGTCACACACGCAGCGTTATCTGGGCGGGCGATCCAGTACTGTGCAATCATGAGTAGTTCTGATGAGGAGAACGCCGGTAACGCACGGTACTTTTGTAATTTTGTACAACCCGAAAAGTTGACGTCGCGTTCCGAAATGTAGCGCTGAGTAATAACGCCACGTGTGTGACAGGGATGTTGCAATGTAATGCAATACAACCGTACCGCCGTAGCGCAACGGTACAGGAACGCCGAACGTCGCGTTATAACGCGTTCTGTGTGTTTGAACCTTAAGGCTGTATTCACATAGCGAACCGAGCCGGTCGATGTCTTGCGATTTGATGCCGAGCAGAGCGAAGGCTTGCGATGCAATGAAGGCCAGGGATGCTCACACTGCGCGCAATGATGGTTTGATGACGGTTTCACAATCCCAGCTGCGCACCGCTGTGTATAAACGCAAAAAGCGGCATCCGTGGCGGCTTTAGAACGATGAATGTATAAACCCCTCGACTCGCGCGCAATCTGTATACTCAAAGCGTAATTCCATTTAAAATTGAAAACAATAATTGCTGAGTTTTCATTATGATGAGTTCCAGAGTCTGGAGAGCAATGGCGCACAGGTCTTCCACATCCATGCCAGAAGCTAGGTATGTGATAGAAAGTCACTGAGTTATAGGAATCGCTTCACGCACATTTGTACATTTGTTCTCTATATTGAGCCGTACTTTTCAGTAAAAAATCAAAGCTCTCTTGGTTTTCGAATTTCTAGTGAAGTTCTCGTAGTCTTCTGGTTCCGTATCGCGGAGAACGTTAAGTAAATGTTCACAAGTGAAGTGGTTTCTCGTTTTATACCCACCCCTTGGACCAATGCCGTTTCCTCTTATTTTTTCCGCTTGAAGGCAACCAATGTCATGGCAAGAAAGGCCAAATCTGTATTGGAAACCGTTGCGAAACTTCACAATTTTTCCGAGTCGGAAACTCAATTGAGAATGAGTTTTGATCAAAAGCTTGAAGAGTTAATTGAGGGTAGATTGAAGAATTGCTTGTATGAATTGACCGTGTAGAAGGTTGATTGAAGCGTCCGTGCTACGAGACGAGACTACAACCGATTGATCAAGCAGCTTGATGGTCCAGGGGGTCCTTTACGCTCAGTGGGCCCCATTTCCCGGAACTTCTTCGAGTATCATTGCACATTACACTAAGGAACATCCAGTCTTTCAGTTCTTTTGCAAATAGTTCGATTGTCTCGCACCAAATCCAAAATATTGCTTTTGTTTTTCGCACTAACTTTTTCCTATTTTTCACCCAAAACTGCACTTTTCTGCTTATTACGCTATTATCACCAACTAAGTGAACTTCTTTCTTCTTTCTAGACAGGATGCACGCACATAATTTGTTATAACTAGAGACCGGATTATATGCAAATGCATAACTTCATATGCATTTGCATATATTGGCTGTTTTTAGAGGTTTTAGCATATTTCATTGAAAATCCATTAATTTTGCATATTTTTAGGGAAATTGTTACGAGTCTTCTCATGATTTATCCAAATCTCATGTAGTGTGCAAGGGACATTTTGTGTTTATAAGCAAACACTGTGAAAACAGAGTGAAAGCTATGCTATGATGCTTGTGCTTGCTGGTGCTGATATTTTGATCGTAAACCCTCAGCGAAGAGAAACGTTCACGTGAAACGTGCTCATGGAGCTTCCCCTACTCATGAGCTTAAGTGTCACCATACACTGTCGAACACGAACCTAGTACAAGTGGACCGGTTTTCTTCAAACCTATGTGAAGTGTATGTGTGTGTCAGAGGACATTTGTACCAGGTTCGTGCTCGAGTTCGACAGTGTATGGTGACACTAAGATCGCATTCGTAATTGTCCGGTGATTTTCTATATAAAACCCATTCATAACACACAGAAAAATGAAGCCAATACAATACAGCATTTGAAAATTCTTCTACATCATCAGAACATCGCTGCCATAAGTACTCATTTTTCCCCACATACCCGAGTGTATCAAAAAACTTGAAACTCGAGGCTTGCAGTTGAATGGATCTATTCTTGCAGTTGAATGGATCTATTCTGCTGATTGAAAAAGTTCGTAAAATACACTCTGAATTGCCCAGACAAACTTTAAAAAAAAAGTTTGAAAACATTCTAAACAACAACCCAGGCTTCGAGTCTGTGCCGGATTAATAGTTTTATTAATGGTACAGGTAGAACTTTGCCTGGGACAATATCTGCCAATACAGCACCCATGTTTAAGTATTGCCCTGTGACATCGGTGGACGTAGAACGATCTTTCTCAAATTACAGAACTATTTTAAATGATAAAAGACATAATCTTACAACTGAACACAGAACAATATATTATACTAAACTTCTATAAAAACAAGAGACTGCTAAAACCATTAAATTTGTGACTTTTCGTCCCTTTGTTTCTTAATAAAAACATAATTATCCAATTTTTTTCTTTTATTTTATGTTGCATATTTTCACATTTTACTTGCATATTCTAAGCATTTTACATGCATATTTGCATGCATATTTCAGCCTTTTTATGTTGCATATAATCCGGTCTTTAGTTATAACCAGAGCCAATAAAACCCGACCACTTCGAAGAATTTTGGCGAAAAAGTTAATAAAATAGTTTGAGCAATTTTTTTTTCCAGCACTGTACCTGTAGTGAGAGGCACTTCATTTCGTTAGAGCTCCAAAGCAATCGAATACCTCGGACTCGGACTGATTTTCGAGCTTAGTTCAAGAGTTCGTAAGGCTGCTTTCACACGACGTGTACGAGACACGTTATTTAACGGAAGCTTTTATAGAATTAAGCAGTGCTAGCTGTAGCACGGAGCTACTGCGAGAAAATCACGTAATCGCGAAATATAGTTTCTCGTGTACATACTACACTTGCCACTGCGATTCGGCAAAGCTCGAATGCATTTCAGGCACATACGATGTATGCGAGGCTGTCTTGTGATATTCTTAAGAGCTCGATACCATTTTAGGCACACGCGCCATCATTTCACAGCAGGGACTATTCGTTGTAGTTGTAGCTTTAAGAGTGCGATATTTTCGAGGATCTACTTTTCTCGAAATCGAAACAGCATTTTCCCTGGCGATATTCGATTATTCGCATAAATGGTTTTATCCAATATTCTCAGGTGTGAAAAGCAAACAGTCGCCGCGTCGCACCTCGCCGTTGTGAGAAGCTGCTTTCACACGACGTGTACGGCACACGTCACTTGACGGAAGCTTTTGTCGAATGAAAGAGTGGCAGTTTACATTGTATAAAGATGTTCACACGGAGCTAATGCGAGAAAATAATTTAATCGAGAAATATGGTTTCTCGTGTATATACGACACTTACCACAGCGATTCGGTAAAGCTCATGTGCATTCTAGGCACACATGATGTGCACGAGTCTGTTGTCTGATATTCTTAAAAGCTCGAAAGTATTTTGGGCACATGCGCCATCATTTCACAATGGAGACTTGATTTGATAAAACCATTATGTGAAATCGAAACAGTATTCCACATGACGAAATTAGATTTTTCACATAAATGGTTTTATCCATGGAGGAAATAATATTTCCTCCATGGTTTTATTCAATAGTCTCCGGTGTAAAAAGCTATGGCAAACAGTTGCCGCGTTGCACCGAACCACGCCACGCCGTCGTGAGAAACTACGACGAATAGTTTCCGCTGTGAAATGATGGCGTGTGTGCCTAAAATGCTTTCGAGGCTTTAAGAGTATCACATAACAGATGCGCACATCATAGGTCCCTGAAATGCATTCGATCTTTGCCGAATCGCAGTGCCAAATGTGGTATGTGCACGAGAAACCATATTTTACGATTACGTGATTTTAACGCATAAGATCCGTGTGAACATCTTCATACATGGTACACTGCATGATTCAAGATGGTTGAAGGTTGCGCAATGCCCAGGTCCGTTGTTCAGCTAATAAACGAGAGAGAAAGCTCGTTACGTCACAGTTTCAATTTCCATATGCGTGCGTTGCATTTTTTATGAAATTGTAAGGTTCTTGGAAGAAAAATTGCATTTTAATCTACATTTTTATTTGAATTTTGATGAAATTGATCACTGGACCTTCAGAGCATGGGGAATATCACTATTTACATGAGATTCTAAAAACCCATCCCCTACCTTTCTCCCACCCTCTAAAGGAAATCTTTAGTTATACCTTAGGTTTTATTCCGATTCTGATGAATTTTAAGGACTGGACCTTCATAGCAAGGGGAATATAACAACATGAGATATGAAAAAAACAACCCCACCCCCTATGCTAACCCTCAAATTAAATGTGCAGTATAAAATGCAGTTTTACTCGAATGTTGATTAAATTCAGACTTTAGACAGTCAGAATAAGGGGAATAATATTTGCAAAAACCATCCTCACTCCCCATCTCGTTTTAAAGCCTTCAAAGGAAAGGTTAAGCTAAAGTTTCTCGTTCAATTTTGATGAATATTGAAAATTTGACCTTGAAAACAAGAAGAATCCAACTCCCTTCATCCCCATTCCCCTTTCACTTAATCGCGATCAGAGTAAAACTTCAGGTAAATCAAATATCTTTTTCCAAATCTGTAACCTTATCCCCTTGTTCTGAAGGTCCCACATTTAAAATTTCACATTGGTAGGAATCTTCAGCTGGGTGTGAAAGGGGACGGGGGATGTTTTACGAATCCCGTAGATAGTGACAAGACAACGTTTAGACCGTGGTAAGAATCGTAGTACTAACTGTGGTGGATTCGAGTTAGTACAACTTCTTGGTGTGCTTAGACCGACTGGTGCACCAAGTATTACCGATGTCAGCTGTGGTTTTATTGTCTTTCCGGTCATTTCGGGACTGCTCATAATTGGGCGAATAGGTAACTTTGAGCCAGACGTTCGGATTCAAGTACACAGCGGAAAACGCAAACGTTACACGCGATGACAGCTGTAGTCAGCTCAGTACCGCATGGCAAGTGGAGTTAAGGTTAGTCGTAGCATTAACTTATCTGGTACGTTTAGACCGCGGTGAGTTTCTTCGTATTAGTTAATCCTCCGAGTAGTTCGCACGGTCTAAACGTACTCAGTGACCTTCCCTTGTTCTGAAGGTCCGATTATGAAAACTGCGTCAATATTTTAAAGCTGCAGATTAATTTACGGATTTTTAAGGCCGAAAGGGGGGAAGAGGGTGGTCTTCCGAAATCCTATGTAGACAGCAACCTTCCCCTAGCGTCTATTCCATCAAGACTGGAATAAAAGTGTGGATATATTTGCACATTTTCTTTTGGTGGTGAGAAGAGGGCTGGGGTGTTTTTTCTCTCCAATCTTATGCAAACTTTAACCGTCCCCTAGTCTTCGAGGTCCAATATACAAAATTTCGTTGGAATAAAAATATAACAAAAATGTAATTAAAAATTTAACTTTCTTTTAAGGGGGTGGGAAAGGTGGATGGTGTAGATTTTCAAAATTCCGTGTAGACAGTCACCTCCTCCTTATCTTGGAGGTCCAATTTCATGAAAATCGTATTAAAACTATGGATTTTTAAGCGAGTTTTCTTTGAAAAAGTACGTGATTTCATACCAAATTTATTGAAACTTTCTAAAAGTGAAATTGTGACGTCATGCACAGAGAAAGCGAAAAAGTTGCACATGCCTTGCGTAACCTTCTATTCTTGAGCCATGGCACTGCCATCTTTACTCTCAGGCCGGAGTGTCAGCTGATTGTCAAAGCACTAACGACATGACAAGCAGTCAACGAAGTGTGAACGCGTGCGGTCGCCCCGTGAAATATCGCGATAATTGTGTGTAAAAGTGAGTTTAGTGCCGGAATTTTAAGTGTAACTAAAAGAAGTGGCTATCAGTGCCGTGTGAAAGTGAAAAAAACGTGAAGTGCCGGGAAATATCGAGTAAAATAGTGTACTGAAAAGTGCGAGGTTAGGAAAGTGCGACACGGGAAATTTCGCATTTTTCGTTTATTTTCCGGCAATTCGGTAAGTGTGAATGGTACAGCACTACCCTGGGACGAATCCTCGGGCCGGTGAGTTTAGCGGAAACTCCCGGAAGTGCCCCAAAAAGTGAATTCAAAGTGGTTGTCAAATGACAACATTACAGGTGATTTCCAGCCTTTTCATCGGAATTCATAGGGTAAGTATGCGTTTTTTGTTGTGGTAGAATTTAAGTGGATTGATGCGCCCCAAAGTGTGCATTTTGACCACGATGTTGACGATCCGGACGAAAGTTTCACAGCTAGGCATCTAGTCCTGTCAGCTGCAGTGAAACTTTCGTCTGGCTCGTCAACAACGCGTTTAAGACCCGTATTTTGGGGCGCATCAATTCACTAAAATTTTTGCACAACAAAAAACGTATAATTACCCTATGAATTCCGATGAAAAGGCCGGAAATCACCTGTAATGTTGTCATTTGACAACCACTTTGAATTCACTTTTTGGGGCACTTCCGGGAGTTTCCGCTGAACTCACCGGCCCAAGGACACTAGCCAAATTACCGGGAAATTAACGAAAAATGCGAAATTTTTCGTGTCGCACTTTCATAACCACACTCATGTCTCGCGCACTTTCGAGCAGTTCATTTTGTTCGGAAGTTCGCGGCACCTTGCGTTTTTTTCACTTCCAAATATCAGTGACAAGCACTACTTTCAATTGCACTTCAAATCGCGACACTAAAATCACTTTTACGCACGAAAATCATCAGATTTCAAGAGGTCGACTGCACGCGTTTTTCACTTTGTTTACATATGGTTCACTGCTTGTCATGACGTCATTACTTTGACACTCCGGCCTGTGGATAAAGATGGCGGTGGTACACACGTGTCTCGTTTCTCGTAGACGTCGTGTGAAAGCCGCCTAAGGCCGCTTTCACACGATTTGTGTGTAATGTGTAACCGAGAAATGTGGTTTATCGTGCACATACGACACTTGCCACTGCGATTCGATAAAGCTCGTATGCATTCCAGACACACATGATATACGCGAGTCTGTTGTGTGGTATTCTAAAGTCTCGTATACATATGAGCAGCCGTGCGCGCACGAGCGCTGTGCGCGCACAAATACTCATATGAGTACGGTAGGAGCATGCGTGCGCGCACAATTTTATCCGCACGAACACGATCCATCGCTAGTGGATCTCCGTGCGCGCACAACTTTGTGCGTGCAATTTGGTCTGGACGAGATTCTCATATGGCTCATATGTATACGAAGCTTTAAAGCTTCGCACAGCGTTCGTGCGGGGAAATATCTCGTACACATATGATCATTCGTGCGCGCATAGCGTTCGTGCGCGCACGATTGCTCATATGTATACGAGGCTTAAAAAGCTCGAAAGCATTTTAGGCACACGCGCCATCATTTGTAGATTATTGTAACAAGAAGTGGGACTCCATACGAATTAAGAGTGCCTGCATAGTCGTTGCATGTGTGTTGGATTCCATCAGTACACGAAGGGATAATGAGGAATAGCAAGTATGTTACTCATACGATGAAACGTACTAGGCAGTTGCCATTGGAAGAGCTTTTTAAAATGTCGTCGTCCATGTCCCTCTAAAGGCAATTTTCATTTGATTATTTGCGTATCAATAGGTGCTGCGCTTTTGCTTAAATCGTATGAAGTTCCATTCCTCTGGCAACGGAGACAATTCAATAAAACCATTTACATATGTGGAAATCGAATGTCGCCGTGTGAAACGCTGTTTCGAAAAGATGATGAGCTTTTCTCGGAGTCGAAACAGCATTACACGGCGACATTTTATTCTCCACATAAATGGTTGTATCGAATAGTCTCCGTTGTGAAATGATGGCGCGTCTACCTAAAATGCTTTCGAGCTTTTAAGAATACCTCACAACAGACTTGCGCACATCATGTGTGTCTGGAATACATACAAGCTTTACCGAATCGCAGTGACAAGTATCGTATGTACACGAGAAACCATATTTCTCGATTACATGATTTTCTCGCAATAGCTCAGTGTGAACACAATCATACAATGTTCACTGCCACTGTTTCATTCGATAAAAGCTGCTGTCAAATAACGTGTCTCGTACACGTCGTGTGAAAGCAGTTTAAGGCGGTTTTCACACGGAACGCACGATACCATTGCCATCCAGAAATACAGGCCTCCGCTCAGCTGATTTTGACGACTAAATTACGCAATTATTTCCTCCGATGACTTCATCGTATCCCTAATACAGTGGTCGGCGACTGATGGCGGCGAGTCCCCGGTATTTGTGCGTTCCGTATTTAGTTTCCGTTTTCCGCGTTTAGTGTTTACTTGTTGGTAAAATTTCATCTAGTGATCCGAGAAAACAAACACGTGCGCGATGAAAGTGTGTCGTGCGATCAAAAAATGTATTTTGTCAAGTGTGAACTGTTCCACGATACTCTGCCACTGATCCCCGGGGCTGCGGCTTTGACCAAATTGCTGCAAGTGTCCAGAAAGTGTGTTTTTAGAGGACTAAAATGCCGTATGACGCAATTCCAATTGTAAACATATGTCGTGCCGGGGACATCGCCGTGTGCAGTCACTGCCGTGGCAAAGGAATTAATGACGTACACGATCAGCTGAGCGGAGGCCTGTATTTCTAGATGGCAATGACGATACACGAGATCCTAGCAAAAAGCACCAATGGCGAGCGAGCTTTCTATACGAGTGCAATTTTAAATTAATAACCCTACATAAAAGGCTCGCTCGCCTTTGGTGCTCGCTGCCAGAATCTCGTGTATAGTGCGTTCCGTGTGAAAGCCGCCTATAGTTCTTACACGTGTTGAAGAAAAAGCTCCAGGTGGCTGGTGGTAAGTACGATCGGAAATCTTAAGATACTCCAAGTATTTATAAACGTAGTATTTGTTACTTTGACAACTTCCCGTATGACTGTAGTCGAGAAGCTTATTTACATGCTTGCATCTTCAGTGCGTAGAAACTGCATCAAAGTACCTAATCGCTGTGTCCGCAAAGTGATAAGTAATGACATATTTGCACTTGGCATGGAATTGGAACCCATAAGGAGGTGGTTGCTGTCTGCCTTCTCCATTATGGCAACATGAGTCTAATCTCTGAACTGTCTGATGAAAGTCGATCCTTTGTCTTAATGATAATGACGATGAAGATCATGATGAAGAGGTTGCTTATGACGACCACGAGGCTTCCGAATATATCTCGAACGTAAACTAAACGCCGGCGAGGCGCGGCAATTTGAACTTGTATGTCAATAGAGATCACTGCACTCCAAGCTATTTGCATAGAACGGCTTTTGATATCTGAGCCTGATAACAGTCGTAAACTGACAATTTGTTTTGGCTGAGGCGGGAAATGCATAAAAAGAAAGTGTGTTTGATGCATTATGGATGGATCGACCTTCTTCTTTTCGGGGTGAGCGCTTCTTCTTGGATTCCATTCGCATAGTAGATAGATACATTTACGAGTATGTAGTATAAGTGAATTCAAATGATGAGTCTATACGAGTATGTATGTACATATTTTGTATGGAATACATTGAAGGGCAAGTAGCTATCACAGGAAATCGGCAGTTGTAACGACGGCTTCTTTTCTTCACTATCTGCTGGATGAAATATGCAATACGGAACGGATTCCACAATTTTGCATAAATGGCGTAAACTGATCATATGGATAGTTTGAAATGACCGATTTATATATAAGCGTATGAACCACAAAAGTTATGAAATTTGCTTTGTACTCATCGTATTGTACATTAACACGGCTAGATTAAGAATATTTTTCATTGAGGATTAGAAATTCTTTCTCAAAGATATTAGAACCTTAACCAACAATTGCTTTGTGCCATGTTAGCGAAAGCCACAAGTGAAGATAATACGGATTTCATAAAATTTTAGTCGATCGGATTTAACATTGCATTGTTAACACTATTTGAGCATTAAGCTCGCCGCAGACGATCGAATCGAACCGTTCGTGACCATTATCGAACCACGTGCAAATGAGGAGAATTTTCCTATGACGATGACGTATTTTTCAATGGTGGTCACGAACGGTTCGATTCGATCGTCTGTAACGACCTTAAGCTTCATATTTAATCATTGTAACAGGCCACACAATCGGCCGGTCATAGTTATATGGAACGATCTGCAAAATCTTTTACTATTAGCCCAATATTGCTGGTTCTTACGAGTATAAATTATACTCGTGCCAGCCCTAATTGTCGCCCCTGTTGTTGTTAATAATATTTTAAATACTCTAAGCATTTACAAATATTTAAAGCTTGTGAATAAAATAGAATAATCGCAACATTGCTTGTTGACCAACTCCGCCGAAACCTTTGTGAAAGGAATAAGGAAGGCCTGGCTGAGTTAACACCTAAGTGTCTCAGGTCATTAGGTTGGCATCAATCACGTAGACCTGCAACATAGTTGTGTGAACTCTGGCACGTTATGAACCACCTGAAGCAGCTATCACCGAGTTCACCCCTGAATATGGTTTTGCGATGGGCCGACAACCCATCCTTGTAAAAACTACTCGATGTCAAGAAACTAGAAAAAAAAGCCTCGGATTGGACGGATCAACGATGACGACCGCGAAAACGTTTAACTGATTATTCTTTCGGATCCTGGAATGTACGCTCCCTGAACAAACCGGGGGCCCAGAAGGCTCTCGTACAACAGGGCATCACTGCAGTCCAGCAAATAAATTGGGGCAGCGAGATCAACGAAAAGAAATCGCACACAATTTTCAAAAGAGGTAAACCACATGGACAGGAGTGTAGAATGCCGTTCATCGTGAACGATCACCTCAAACCGCACGTTATTTACTTCAAATTCAAACCCATTAATGAAAAATTTTGTATGATTCGCATTAAGACTCGGTTTTTCAACCGCTGGCTCAATTACGTGCACGCACCCACTGAAGTGAAAGAAAAAGCAGTGTAAGACAAGTTTTACGCCCGCCTAGAGACATTGTTCAATTCACTTCCAGCAAACAACGCCAAAATACTGCTGGGATATTTCAGTGCGAAAGTTAGGAACGAGGGTTGGCATCGGGAAACCGCTGGAGGACACAGCCTCGACAAGGGATTCAATGACAACGGTCAAGGACTTATCGACTTCGCATACAGTAGGAACCTTGTCGTAAGCTCAACATGCTTTCCGCAGGGACGCATTTATAAGGAAACATGAAAATCTCCGGATACACGTACCGTTAACCAGATAACCTGCGAAAGATTTGCTTCAAGTGTGATGGACGTCCAATCATGTCCAGCAGCAAATTGCAATTACGACCTTCGCTTGGTAAAGACAACCTATCGGTGTAGGATCTCTTCAGTACACCAATCAAGAAGAAATCCCTCCCAAAATCTTTGCGGTTGACAAACTCTTGACCGATGCTACGGCGCAGGCATATACATATGTACAGCCGCCCTTGAAGAACAACTGACACTTATGCTACACGACATCGGCAACAAAGGTGTACACGGGTTTTGGGAAGAACTAAAAGGTTCTATCAAGGTGGCTGCTGAGAAGGTCATGAGACATAATGCCCGGCGAACGCGAAATTACTGGTTCGACGAAGAATGTAGAAAATCACTTGATGCCAGGAGGTGATCACTCCATAGAACTTTCGCCTCTGCCAGAAGATTTGTATGTATTGACAAATTGTGTAGACTACACAAGAAACTCACTCCATACAACTTTAGCCTCCGCCGGTAGATTTGTATGTATTGATTCTCTTGTGTATCTATACTGTGTAGTCTATACTATTTGTCAATACATACAAATCTACTGGCAGAGGGGAAAGTTCTATGGAGTGATCACTCTTTTAGAATATCAATCCTCTGTGCTTGATGCGAAGAACGAAGCTTACAATAGGCGCGTTTTTTTCAAGACCCATATAGAGGAGAGCAGGTTAAGACCACACAATTACACTAACAATTTGATCTGAGTTGCTCTCGATAGAACGTTAGTGCAGGATTTCTACTCTGTTAAATAGTTCCACGTTTGAAATGCAGGCGGCGCAGGCGTCGATATTTTAGAACAGTTTACAATTTGGGATGCACGTAAAGTTCATTTCCTCTCAATAAAATGTCCGTTTTGTGTAATCATTTGGAATAGTAAACATACAAAATAATTTTGCTGCCTAAAGGAAATTTGTCCGATTGTATATGTACTAAGGATTTAAGTTTTCTCTTGAAATTTTAGTTGACATTTGAATTCTAACTAAACCAAGACCCACTCCCTTAGCAAAGACAAAAACTTACTCCGTTAAATTGCTCTGGATGGTTTTTTTCGTCGCTTAACCTGCTCTGCTCTGTACGAAAAAACGCGCCCAATGTATCCAACGTCTACCCAGAGCTAAGAGCGAAAATAATGACGACCTACGAAGAATATCAAATAGAATAATTAGAGGTAAGAAACGGAAATACCATACTTTGACGAGCAATTGCTGAACATTAATGAAACCCTAGCTAATAGAAACACCAGAAAAGCGTATAGAGTAGTAAATACAATTAATAATAACAAGGACAGGCTAAGATACCCAAGGGTGGGCACTGCAACCATGAGATCTATTGTGCCAAATACAATTAAGAACGGCTACCAACTCAGGACTAGCGTCTGTAAGTACAAGGATGGAAACATCATGAGCGACACCGATAGCATCAATAAACGATGGGCGACCATTTTTAATAGCTTCTGAATCCAACATCTAACGCCCCCATACAGGAAGCCCAAATCGATGACGTCATTACTGGTCATGGCCCCACTACACAACCTCCGACAGTAGACGAGGTTGATCTCGCCCTGCGGCCACTCAAACCAAATAAAGCGCCGGGAGCTGACTCCAGCTGAGCTGCTAAAATCCGGTAGAACGGGTCTGTTAAACGCCATACACCAAATTCTTCTGGGAGGAACAGGTGATCCCTGGCGATTGGCACAGGAGCATCATCTGTCCCATCCACAAAAAGGGAGAGAGACTGCGTTGTCATAACTACAGGGGCATTTCACTTGTCTGTATGTCCTACAAAATGTTGACGAAAATTCTAGAGAACAGACTAAAACCGTACGCCGAACGAATTGGCCAGTATCAAGGTGGCTTGAGACATGGTCGCTCCACAGCCGATCAGCTTTTCACACTCAGGCAAATCCTGCAAAACTGCTGGGAATACAACGTTTACGTGTACCAAATCGTTGTCGACTTTAAGCAAGCATACGACAGTATCGATCGTAGTGTACCTAGTCTAGCCATAAATATTGTTACAAGGTTTGGCAACCCTGCAGAAAGGAACCGTTATATTGCATTTCTTAAAAATTGAGCTAATCGCTATAGTACGCTTGTGCTTGATGCATTTGTCATCATTTGAGTTTAATTTTTAGTGTAGTGAACATGGATTGGGGTGACAAAGAAAATAGAATTGCTGTGATTGCACTTCATAAAGTAGGAATGCAACCAAGTGATATTTTTAAGACTCTGCATACCCTTGGTATAAGCCGAATGTTTGTATATCGGGCTATTGAAAGATTTAATGATACGTCTGGAGTAAGTGACCGTGAAAGAAGTGGCCGTCCACGAACTACTCGAACACCTCAAGCGGTTAAAGCCGTGCGCGAGAGAGTTCGCCGTAATCCTCTTCGGAAACAAAAAATTTGATCGCGCGAGATGAAAATACCCCAAAGAACAATTTCACGTATCATCAAAAGTGACTTGGGGCTGGGTGCTTATCGTAGATCTACCGGGCATTTACTAACAGATTCGTTAAAAAAATAGAGTGGAAAAATCAAAACGATTACTTTGCCGGTACGCAAACCAAGAACACCGTAAAATTTTGTTTACGGACGAAAAAATTTTTACTGTCGAAGAAACATTTAATAAACAAAACGATAGGGTCTATGCTCGCAGTGCCAGAGAAGCTTCTCAAGTTGCCCAAAAGGTTCAAAGAGGTCATCATCCAGCCTCAGTAATGGTTTGGTGGGGTGTTAGCTACAACGGGGTGACAAAGTTGCATTTTTGTGAGAAGGGCGTCAAAACGTCTGCCAAAATTTATCAAGAAACCTCTCAACACGTCATTATTCAAAAATCAGCCTTGGAGTTTCCAGCAAGATTCTGCACCAGGTCATAAGGCGAAGTCAACCCAAAAATGGCTTGAAGAAAATGTTCCAGATTTTATTAAAGCTGAAGATTGGCCTTCCTCTAGCCCAGACCTGAATCCGCTGGATTACGAATTATGGTCTGTCTTAGAGCAAATGACGTGCTCTAAAAGACATTCTAATATCGAATCCTTAAAGAAGTCTCTTACACATGCAGTCGCCAACTTTCCGATTGAAGTCGTGCGTGCTTCCATAGATAAGTGGCCAGCTCGATTAAAGGCTTGTGTAAAGGCAAAAGGCAATCACTTCGAATAACTTGTTGCAATTTCCGTTGTTGACAATGCATTTAATAAATAAACAATGATTTCTTAACATATAACACCTCTTTTATTGAACAGTGCTTCAAAAAGTTTGTAACAGTATTTATGGCTAGACTAGGTACTGTCCAACATCATACTGCAATTTGGTATACCAGCAAAACTAGTACGAATAACAAAGATGACGATTAATAACTTCGTTTCATAGGTCAGGATCCAGAACGGGTTGACTGATACTGGTTTGAAGCAGGGCGATGGACTGACGCCGACGCTCTTCAACCTAGCTCCATTCGCTTAAAGGATATGGACAACAGTGAAACGCTACTTATCAAGTCGACACAGTTGATAAGGTACACAGACGACATCAACATCGTGTCCCGAAAACTGACCGACGCAAAAAAAAACTTGAGCATACTCTTGACATGGCTGCATAAGAAGTTGGACTGCGCATCAACGAGGACAAAAAAACCAAACCGAGTCCGAAGCGTATATAACCTAGACTTGTACAGACTTAGTGGTGATACTAAAAGTACCAATTGGCATCGACCATATGCATTTAAAGTGAGTTTCCTATATGGTCAGTTTGAACCGTGTGTGTGGATCCAACGATCCATCGTTTATACATTCAGATTTTGTATATGTCTATTTGAAATAACGTTTATAGGGAAGGTTGGCGTTCATTCAGTAGGATTTTGCGCATCCTCAAAATCAACTAACCAAGACACACCACAGACATTTAATCGAAATTTCAAGTCGCTACCTTCATTTTGTCGAAAGTTATCGCTTACTTTAAGTTACATTTGTAGGGGATAGGAGTTCTTTGGTCCGTTTTTGCGCGTTTTCAATAGCCGGAAAGCCGTATGACGAATTTTTGGAGCAGTTTACGACCGAGATGGATGGCGCATCCAGTACAACCATGAGTTTCATCAATAGTACGATCAGCTGGAAGTTTCGAAAATCGTCAAACTACAACGTCTTCAATGGACAGGGCATGGACAACGAATGAACGATGTTCGCATGCCGAAACAAGTAATGAACAGAGCGAGACTGCGAGAAAGACCGAGAGCTCGTTGGGAGAGCTCAATTCTCAGTATATGCTGACGCCGAGGAACTACTGGGCATCCAAGATTGGAGGACGCGGTCACGTCGCCGAGATAATTGGACGACAACGATCCAGGCGGCGAAAGCCCGACGTCGGGCTGTTGTGCCACGATGATGATGAAACATTTGGCCCTCAAAATATGGGGATGGAAGTGCTCTGTCTACACCCCTATTTCGAATTTCTCTAAGTAAATCTACAATTTTATACCGAAACTAATTTTCAACAGAAGTGTTTAGATGATACTACTCCTAACTACCACTCGTCATCCAGAGAGCGTGAAAAACAGAATGTTCTACATGAATTATATTAATATCAAATCTATAGTATAGTTTATAAATAAATTGAATTTAAATTCGACTCATGGCCAAAATAAATCAAATTTACGCATCAAAATTCATGTGTGAGAAATGAGGGCTATTAAGCTGAAATCGTTGAACAGACATTTTTGCATTTTACTCATATCCACACTAAAAAATGGTCCGAATTCAAAAATATTGATCACCTTAGACTTGAAACCAAATTATCTTCAGCTTTTACTTTGTCAGTTTTTCATTTGGATCATCAGTTTCAAAGATCTGTGAACTCGAAAGTGGACGCAGAGTTCAACGCTCTTAAATTTACTACCAATTAAATTTCTTGATCTGAGGCACCGGTTTGAAGATGTAATAATAATTGTATTGCGGGGGATATCCAAAGTAGACCACTAATGTTTTAGGTCTCTTTTCGCCCCCTTCCGGTCATCAGTGATTTCCAGATGTCGACTGGTAATTTTGGACCCCTTTATTCGTCACTGAGTCGCTTGTTATTCCTAGTATTTCTTTAAGGCTGAGTTCAGTCATGGCTTCCACACTTATCGTGTGCTTACCTATGATCCTCAACCTCGTGCTAGCCAGTGCTGGACATTCGCACACAATATTTGCTGCCGTCTCAACCTCTTGCAGACATAGTCTGATCAAATATCATCTCCCTCGATTTTCATCTAGGCCAGATGAGTCTTAAAATTACCATGCCCTGTAACCAAAGCAGTTGTTCAGCTTAGGGTACTCCGTTTATAGTACCTTTTTCGCATCCCTGCCTAAAGAACTGGTGACTACCATCCGAGCTTGTTTGCAAGTGACTAGGTTAGGTTAGGTTAGGTTAAAGGGCTGCTGTGCCTAACACAGCACATATGGACCGCAGCAGGGTCCATTGTGTTACCACCGGGGATTCAACACCCGACCATCCTAATCATTAAACCAGCCAGAACTTTAAATGAAACGATGGAGGTTGCCAATATCAACATAAGCCAAGTCGTCCAATTCAGTGAAGAAGTAGGCTCCCAGAAAAGTCCTTCTCCTTATTGACAAAGCAGGGCAGGTGCATAGAAAGTGAAAGACGCACTCCTCCTCCTCCTCGTCACCGCAGCTCCTACAGAAGTCATTGTAGGGAAGGCGAAGCCTCCTGGCGTGCTCACCAATCACACAATGCCTAGTGATGACTCCCACCCCCGCTCTGATATGCTGCTTTCCGAGTGACAGCAATTTAGCTGATCGGCTAGAATCCAATCTGGGCCACAGAGACTTTGTTGAAAGACATGTGCTTCCATTTAACCATATAGAGTTGGTCTTGATAATTGCTTCGGTTTTAATAGCTAGTTTGCAGGCAGCGATAGGCATGTAGATATTTCGACGAATTTCACCAGCTAAGTAGGTTGTACCCTGCCTGGCAAGTTCGTCTGCTTTGCAATTACCAGCGAAACCACTGTGGCCCGGAATCCAGCATAAGAAAATGGTAAGAAACTCACTCATCTCCGTAAGCAGAGAGCGACATTCCGCGATAGTCCTTGACGTGATCAAACCCCGTTCGAGAGATTTAATTACAGCTTGGCTATCTGTAAAAATTGTTAAACATATCTCTAACTGATATTACATGACGCCCCAACCAGTACAAGTGACTAACTACCGCCATCTTCGTTGATGCAGGGAGTCCATCCACTTCCCGACCTTCGCTCCAATCATGACGTTCCCCAGAGCAAGTCTGGGTCCTGGTCCAATGAAGGTCGCCGCAGATCGTTGTTTTGCTAGGGCATCGCCGTGCCGCCTCATTTCCTGATGTACCTATGTGTCCTTTTACCCACATCAGTGTGACCTCATTTTCTGAGGCACACGTGTTGAGCTTTCGGACACACTCTAGTACCAATTTAGAGTTTAAGTTCGTCTGCTGCATGCGTCTGATCACCGATTGGTTGTCCAATGTAGTAAGGATTTTCTTCCCCCGCACTTGACCTTCCAGCAGATGGTCCAACACATTCAACAAGCCAAGCATCTCTGCCTAATATACGGACACATACTCTCCCAGACTAAGCGCACAGGCTAGGTTTAACTCTTCAAGTAAACCCCCGCCCCGCTTTCCCGTTCATTAAAGAGCCATCACTAAAAATGCTAATGTTATTGTACATACCTATACACTCATTGTGTATATGTTGTGTATTACCGAAAGCGCCCCCGTTTTTAGGGTTTTGTAGTAAAACAAAACCCTTATGAAATCGGTCATGCGTCCGTCTGTCCGTCTGTCTGTCCGTCTGTCCATGAAATATCTCATGAACCGCTGAAGCTACATATATGAAATTTTGTGGGAATATGTAGAATTATTACAATTCGCCGGAGAAAGCGATTCGTTGTAATAGGCTGACTTTAAGGGGAGGTCCCCATAGAGGGGAAATGAAGGTCAAAATTTTTTTTCATCTGGTATAGGCAAGTGGGGTATCATAAGAAAGGTAGCACCGAGTACATTCAATTTTTGGTATTTTCATCAAATTTGAAAAAAGGGGAAAAGAGGTAGAGGGGAAAATATGTGATCCGAGTTTGTCCCCCCCCCTTGCATTTCGAGACCGTTACACTTAGAAATATGAAAATTTGCAGAATGCGGCATTTTACTAGCATAGAAAACCAAAAATCGTAGAATTTTGATATCTCATCAAAAAAGGTTAATAATAGTACGTTTCTATAGTTGCAGTTAGCACACCCCTGCACCCTTTAAACAGATCACAGGTCAGAAATATTGATGGCCAATGATAACCAACACTATAGGCAATAATGTCTCGAAGTTTCATTACAATCACATAATATTTAATAATAGTACATTCATTTAAAGTTAGGCATTTTGACACTATCCACACAAAAAATACACCTACCGGCATCATAGGTGTGAGTACTACTTTCATGTTGTTTTTCGTAGTGCGAATTGCAGTTATTTAACTAATCATTTTTGAAAGGGTAGAGATTGGTTGGACCGCTGACTAATACAACTTAAGCGGGTGGAGGGGGGGTGTCCACATAGAGGCGAAATTAAGGTTAATTTTTTTTTATCGACTGCTATAGGCAAGTGAGGTTTCGTGAGAAAGGTAATATTGAGTACATTCCATTTTTTCGCATTTTCTTGAAATTTGTAGAAAGGGGAACATTGGGGGAGGAGAAAATATTAGTTCGTAACTTGTTCCCTTTCCCTTGCAGTTCGAGACCGTTATACTTATTGCAGAATTATGAAAACTTACAGGAAGGTGGGTTCCGAAAAAAAAAATGGAAAATAATGGCATCTATATATCTTCTCAGAATAGTTTATTTCTATAGTTACAGTTAGCACACCCCTGCATGCATTAAACACGTTCGAGGTCAAAAGTACTGATGGCCAACGATAACTAACACCTTAGGCAATAATATGTTCTAAGTTTCGTTACAATCACGTAATATGAATTGGCATGTAAAATGTAAGCGAGTAAGGCATTTTAATTATGTTTTTTTTATGCATCTGAATGGTACCAGGAAGAGCAAGGAGCCGATATTTATACTCGTATACCCAAATAAGCGCTTGCTACAAAACCCTCGGATTGCGGGCGTAGCCCTCTATATTCCGGTTTCATCTTTATAATTAATTCCAGCGGCGGCAGTCCCAGTAATGCATCCATTGCTAGCGTTGCTGTTGTACGCATTGCACCACATATGCTTACGCAAGCTGTCCTTTGTACGCCATATAGCTTCCGCTTTGTGGTTTTCTGTGTGGCTTTTGGTCACTATACCACTGATGCATAGTGGATGTTCACACTGCGTGCGATGCCGAGCCGTGCCGAGCCGGGTCGAGCGATGCGATGTGGTGGGTGTTCACATTGCACGCCGTGCGATGCCGAGCCGAACGATGGCTTGCGATGCAAAGATGATCCGAGCGATGGCTTGCGATGCAAAGATGATCCGGGATGTTCACTGCACGCAATGATGGAGAGTAGGGACCAATTTAGTTCAAGGAATAGAATCTGTTCGACATCATGTCGTTTGTATGCTTGACCCAGTAAATTTATTTCTGTTTCAAAACAGTGCTCTAAAAATGGAAGGGCGTCGCCATTGGGTGCATCCCATTAATGAAGAAAGGCCCAGTGTTGGTGAATTTCATCATCTCTTCCGCGACCTCAGACGAGAGGTTTCACAAGCGGATTGAGCAGCGGCGCACCGCTGTGTATAAACGCAAAAATCGGCAGCCGCGGCGGCTTTAGGACGATGAATGTATAAACCGCTCGACTCGCCGTTGCGACCACCGCCGCGGTTTGTGGAGCGGCGAGATTGCATTTGAATTCAGTGTAAGAGCCGGTACACATGGACGTCCAAATGACACCGGACGCATCGTCACTTAAGCTCCTCCCTCTTTGATACCTACCTATCTGCATTTCAATTCACATGATACGATAGTACACAGCGTCACTCTGTATTATATAAGCCGGGCTACATAATAGCGAACCTGAATTTACAATTTATGTTATTTTTAGTTTTAAATAAACTGTCTTTTGGCCATAACTTCTAAAATATAAGGAATTTCGCGTCTTTAACACCATTTTCACCCGCCTTACAAACCCCCGTCCGAGCTGAGAGCTCCCTCCCCACCATTTTTTTTTTTTCAAAATTAATTGTCAATTGTAGTAGTCACCATCAACGATTAACAATTAATTAATTGGCACTTAAAAGTGATCCTCAAGCGAATGGTTTAAGAAACATCATACAAATCAGACATTGTGACCGTGTCCGTGTTCCGGGTTCGAATGTATGTAGGCCGGCTTATTAAAAATTGATATGCGGACGCGTGAAATGACGCAGATAGGAGCAGAAACCAGCGTCATCCCAGATAGCTATCGCGGCGGCAAAATGTCGCCGATGCGCCGATAGTTATCGGATAGCTATCTGCGGCCATGTGCATCGCTTTATTGCCCGTAATGTATTTCTTCCTATCCGATTGAAAGTGACGCAGCGTCAGACGGCATTTCGACGTCCATGTGCATCGGCACTAAATATGTAAACCGCCGCTTCTGCTCTATGCCTTTATACGCAGCGGTGTCCGCTGCTCAAACCGCTTGTGAAACCACGCGACCTTATTACGGTGGTAATAACCTTTCATTTGAGCCATACTGAATCAAAACCGGAGTCCAAAGCGTATATACCCTAGACTTGTACAGACCTAGTTGTGATACCAAAACTTCCAACTGACAACGGCCATTGCATTAAAAGTGAATTTCCCATATGGTCAGTTTGAGCTGTGGGCGTGGATCCAATGAAAAGTTTCATCGTTCATCCATTCGAATTTTGGGTATTTACATTTGAACTAACGTTTATAGGGAAGGTTGCCGTTCATTCAATAGGATCTTGCCCATTCTCAAAATCAACTAACAACCTACACTATAAATATTTGTCGCATTTTGAAAGTCGCTAGCATCATTGTATCGAAAGTTATCGCTCATTTGAAGTTTCGTTTGTAGGGGACGTAGAGGTTGCTTGGGACGGAGCTTGGCCATTTCCAATACCAACCAACTAAATCTAAATCCAAATATTTGAACCAAATTTCAAGTCGCTAGCTTCATTCTATCGAAAGTTATCGCTCATTTGAAATTTCATCTGTAGGGGTTCCTTCGGTCGGATCTTGCCCATTTTCACTACCAACCAACTAGATCATGCTACAAACATTTGACCAAAATTTCAAGTTTCTAACTTCATTCTATCGAAAGTTATCGTGCAAACGAACAGACAGACAGATATGGCTAAATCGAATCAGGAGATGACCCTCATAATTTCCATGTATACACTGCCACACCGCCGCGCCTAAAAGTCTAGGGTATAAAAGCAGACATACATGCATTTTTTTCAATGTGATCTTACATCAAATATTACTTTACAGTTCGTACTTGCACCATACTGGCTCCAAAAAGCTTCACATCGCAAAGCCCATAAACTCCATCGCAAAGCCCATTAAATTCCATCGCAAAAAATCAGCAGCCGGTACTCGCACGAAAAAGCAAAGAAGTTTGTGAAAACATCGGGCCATCGCTCGGCTCATCATTGCATCGCGCGCAGTGTGTACACTCAAAGCGTGATTCCATTTAAAATTGAAGACTTTCCATTTTCTTGCTTTAAAAGCTTGTATTCGCATTGCATCGCTCGACCCGGCTCGGCTCGGCATCGCACGCAGTGTGAACATCCACTTAGGCTAGAATGGGTCTTACCATCATTGTGTGAATCTAGAGTTCTGAGCTTGCCTTTAGGTCCTTTAAATAATGCTGTAGAAAATTATGAAGATTCTGGAAATTACAGTGAGTCATGCGGTTTCAAATCGATTGTGGAGTACTTTTTTCAAATTTTCATATTTGTGGCGTGGTGAGTGGAAGACGGAGGACACCATACCCTAGAGCTCTGGGTGTGTCTTTAGGTCCCTTAATGAGTGCTATAGAAATTTATGAAGATTTTGGAAATTCCGGTGAGTTTTGCGGTTGCAAAGCGAGTTTGGAATACTTTTTCCAAATTTTCATACTTGTGGCATCAGTACCCCAGAGTTCTGAGCTTCTCTTGAGGTCCTTTAATGAATTCTGTAGAAATTTATGAAGATTTTGAAAATTCCGATGACTTCGATAGTGCTAAACCAGTACATGTTATTTTTGGAGATTTTCATCCCTATGAAGTTACTTAAGGGATCTTAAGGGGTGAGTGGGGGTCACTATATCCTGAGAATTCTTAACCTGCAGGAGGTTTTTTCATTTGGAAAACAGATTGAAACTTGGTTGGATGAATGGGAACTAACCTGCGTTGGTTAAAGTACATACATATATTGTCAGGTTGCAACCCCTAAATTTTTTTTTATAAAATTTATATTTTTGCTGATTTTTTTTCTAAAATTAGTCAGGAACTCTAGAACTTTTAATTATCCATCGATTTTAAGCATTGGAATTATTTTAGCCCAATAAAATTTTTTGCGTGAATTTGGCACCCCAAAATTTAATTGATAAAAAAGCCATTAAACCCCTAGAACTATGCCCGCACCCCCTCGAGAACTCTAGAACTATTGCTAATAAGCAGCGAACTCTAAAAAATTCCAACTTTTCCAAACTTGGGGTGCTAACTTCCGTGGGGTTCACTCAAGCGTGTTTTGCACTTACCGTTTTGCACTTACCGTTTTGCACTTACCATTTTGCACTTACAGAGGCAAAGTCATATGAAAAATTGGTGAAAAGTCGCAGGGCTTTTTATACAATATATTTTGCATTAATGCGGTTTTTGCAGTTAAACATTTTGGACTTATCCGTTCTCTGTATATACACAGCTATACCTGCGGAGTCTCCTTTCAGGTGTTACATATTTTCGTCGTGACAAAAACAATATACCCTGTACCTTATACCTTATAAGGGTATGAAAAGGAAGAAATCACTTCAAGACCCATTCAAGTTCGGTGTGAACTACTTGGAATAGCGCGACCCTTTTTGGATTATGTCTATCATCAATAGTTTCCCGGATGGTTTATGCTCATCAATACCATTCAAAGGAGGTAACTTTCAAATTTGTGATGAAGATCGCTTTGATTTGGTGTCATATTTCATAATATTTTAACATGCATCGAGTAAGAGCTATGTGCATAAATGCTACCCATTTACTTCCCTTACATGCGCGTATTTTCTCGTAGATTTCTTAGAAATTACTGCATCTTCACAAAAAGTGGTGTGGAATTGGTGCAATGACTTGCCGATTGAAAGGTAATAACTAGAGCAACCAAAATATGCATAATGTGTATTTTTTCTGGAATGTCCTATCGAAATATAATTGAGATAAAAATCGGATTCAAGTAGTAATTGTAATTGTTTGAGCTATATTTTTTAGTGCGTACTTTCGCATAACTTGCTTATAAATGTATATTTTGCTTATAAATGCATAAAAGCATATTTTTGCATTTTTGTTTGCATGTCCCATATAAAAATATGTATAACGAACGGGCATAGGTAAAGTCCGATGCATGCTGTACGTTTGTTCGTTTGTTAGTTTGTCCGTGCACTTTCCGTATTCTGATCTTAATCAAATTTGGAATGTAGGTTCCTTCTATCCCCCTGAACACAAATCGGAGATCACAATTTTGATCATCATTTGGACTAACGGTAGATTCTGTGTTGTTTAAAATAAAGTTACTCCCTTAAGTATTTTCAAGGATTTTTCCTCGAGGCATTTCCCGTGGTAAGATTTCATCCAAATTTTATACGTAGCCTCCTTGGGTTATTATAAGTACAATGCGGTGATATTTTGGTCCTCTTGCATATGTGAATAAAAAAAGGACTCTTTTTATCTAGAAATTAAACGCAAACCAAACCTGGAAATGGGTGTCTCCTGATTCGGGTGATGAGACCAATGCACTCGAGTACTTTCTCTCTCTCTCTCTATCTGGTTCCTGTTGACCCCTTGTGGGGCATTAACCACGTCGACTTTCCACCTCGTCCTATTCGCTCACTCCACGACTTGCCAATTGAGGCACCTCCTCTCTCAACTGATTTTCTCCAGTTGTTACTAGATCGTCGAACATGGTGGCGACTTGCGTTGATTCTCTGCGGGTTCCAGTCGAAGGCCTGTTGAGCAATGTTCGGCCTTTTTCAAAGAGTGTGACCTATCCATTGCAACTTTCGCCTTTTTATGGAAGTGTATATCCTGACCAGTAATAGCAACGAGGTCGTCGTTCAAAATGACCTACAGCCAGCGTATGTGTAGGATGCACCATACTGGTTCACGAAAGTTTGCATATCTTGTTGGTCACCTTCCTAGTTGAATAGCCATATATAAGCACCGATTTTAAGTTGGTTTTAAAGATCCTGAGCTTGGTGCGTCTGGAAATGTTATTGTTTTGCTAGAAAGGAGTCAAACTGAAAAATGCTGCCCGAGCCTTATTGACACGGGACTGTAAGTACATCAGCATCTGCTCCACCAAATGGTGGAACTACGCCTCCGAGGTAGTAAAAACTGTTCACTTTTTCGACCGCTTGCCCCAGCACACAGATTTCGATCTGTCTTCCTGGGCCCAAGCTCAATTACTTATAGTTTTGGCAGTATTGATTTTTAGCTCTACATTACGACCTAGGCCGTGCAGAGCACCAGTCATTTGAGCTACCGATTTATTTGAAAGAAGACAAATACCGTCAGCGTAATCCAGATGTTGAAGGTATTCAAACAGCTTCCATCTGATACATTTGCTCTTGTGTTCAAGAAGCGCGCTGCGGAGTGCGTCGTTGATGGCAATCAAAAACAACATAGATGAGGAAATGCAGCCTTGCCTCACTCCGCTATGTACCTCGAAGGAATCTGAAAGTTTACCCTTATTTAAGACGTGACATTGAGCTCCTCCTCCTTGATGATTTTTAACCTATGTGTTAGTGAAATGACACGCAATACAACAACACTGCTACCCTATGCTACGAAAATCCTGCAGAATAGAATGAAGTTGTACGCTTAACGAATCATTGGCGAATATCAAGGCGGTTTCAGACCTGGCCGATCTACAACTAGTGCTGATTCGATACCCCCAGGGTATCGATACCAAGTACTTCGGGCAAAAGGTATCGATACCTACTTGGTATTGAATCAAAAGCATCGATACCTACTCGAATCGAATCGAATGAGTACATTTTACATTTGAAAGTTACTACAGATGAAATTAGAAGAGTTCAATATTTTTGTTTTTGTATTCCTGAACACTACAAAATAGGCCGAAAAGGATAAGTGAAATGATGTGCGAACAAAAACCAGTCGTACGAGGGTAAGATGAAAAGCTCTCGGCCTGACACAGAAATACCGTTACAATTAGCAAAAAATTATATTTCCTGCCTGGGTGCACGTATCATTAGTTCGTATGACAAGTTTCAACTTGTTCTCTCAAGTAGTTTGTTTACACGAATTTTTGCAGTAGACGTCTTACGTGTTTTTTTTTAAATGGAGAAACTTGAATACTTGTATACGTGCCGTCGTAAAATTCTTCGTTTTGGATGGATTAACCCCGAAGGAAATTCATCATCAAGTTAAAAAAAAGTTTACGGGGACTCTGCTCCTTCGATGTCAACCGTTAAAAAATGGGCAGCTGAATTTAAACGTGGTCGCACGTCCCTCGCAAACGACTCACGTGAAGGACGGCCAAAAACCGCAACCACAGCGGAAACCATCGAAAAAGTGCATGAAATCGTATGGACGATAGGCGAATAAAAGTGAGTGATATTGCTGAGGCTGTTTGGATATCGGAAGAAAGGGTGCGAGACAACTTGCACAAAGAATTAGAGATGCGAAAGCTTTGCGCAAGATGGGTGCCGTATGTGCTGAATGCCGATCAAAAAAGCAAATGCGCAAACGATTTTCGCGGCAATCTTTGCACCGATTCAATCGGGATCCGACCGATTCTGTGCGGCGATTTGTCACCAGGGATCAAGTCTTATCCACATCCAGAAATGAAACAGCAGTCGAAGCCGATGGGTCAGCGCCACAGAAAGCGAAGTCGATCGCATCTGCCACAAAGGTCGTGGCTAGCGTGTTTTGGGATGCGAAAGGGATACAGTTAACTGATTACCTTGAAAAAGTCAGAACAATAACAGGCGAATATTACTCTGAACTTCTTGAACAGCTGGATGCCAAAATTCGCGAGAAGAGGCCTGGCTTGAAGAAGAAAAAAATCATTTTTCATCAGGACAACGCACCTTTACAAAAGTGTGCGTTGGCGATGGGAAAACTGCGGGAGTTGGGGTACGATTTACTCGACCATCCCCCCTATATTCCTGATTTAGCACCCTCAGACTTCCATCTGTTCCCAAACTTGAAGAAATTTCTTTCTGGGAAGAGCTTCGCATCCAATGAAGAAGTTGAGAGGGCCATAGCGTAGATGAATATTTTCGCAGCCTTTCCGACTCTTACTTCCGGGAAGGAATACTGATGTTGCAGAAACGCTGGACCAAGTGTGTTGAAGTCAACTTTTCACCTTACCCTCTTCACATAACACAAATTCCAATGGAAAGGAGGAAGTGATGAGTGTAGAAAAGGAGTGAGTGAGAGACAATATACGTGTAACGTGTGTCAAATTGGTCAAACCGGTCAAACCATATCCATACCCATCATACAATGCAATAGATGGCGGCTGAATGACATGGAATATGGTAATGGTATGGCGTAGTGCGTAGTCTCAATCACTTAATACACAATGATCAATGAGGAAGCAGTAGAAATGTGGTTTGTAGCCGATTCAAGTACTTTGATTCGATCCAAGCACTTTTATTCGATACCTACTCAGTACTTGAGCTAAATGTACCGATACCAAATGTACTTGGATCGGAAGCAAAAGTATCAATACCTTACTTGTACTTATTTGAATCGAATCAGCCCTATCTACAACCGATCAGTTTTTCACGTTCAAACAGATCTAGGAAAAGTGCTGGGAATACAACGTTGACGTGTACCAAATCTCTGTTGATTTTAAACAAGCATACATACAACAATATCAATCGTAAAATTAGTTTGATTAACAAAGATGACGATGACCAACTCTGTCTCACAGGTCAGGACCCAAAACAGGCTGACTGATCTGATTAAAACACATACTGGACTGAGGCAAGGCGATGGATTGCTCCAAAGGTCTTCAACCCCGCACTTAAACACGTCATCCGGGCAATGAATGAGAACCACAGCGGCATACTGCTCTACAAATCGACGCAGTTAATAGCGTACGCTGACGACATCAACATCATGTCCCGAAACCTACCCAATGCAGAAGAACTTCTAAATAATCTTGACACGGTGGCAAAACAAGTTGGACTACGCATTAACCAGGACAAAACAAATGTGATGGTGCAATCGAGAACAAGGACGGCCGAACGACCGAACATCAACGTCGGAGACCTCAGCATCGAATTTGTCGACAACTTCATATACCTCGGTAGTAACCTGTGAAACTATGCCAGTGAAACTGACGAAATCAAGCGACGGATAAAGCTAGCAAATAAGACTTTCTTCTTGGTCCTCCCAATAATGAAATCGAAACATGTGCACAGAAACACTAAGCTCCACATATACAAGACCATGGTGGCCGAAATTCCTCTCCATAGTCTTCCGCGTGGGCGCCACATGGAATGGCAGTGGTCACTGACCATTGCTAACCAATATCAAGCCTCCAGTGATGGCGGTGCGATAATTTGATTCAGATAAACCTTCCCCCTGTGGTGTGGGGGCGTAAAAATAATACCACGGCCTTTCCCTTTGACGGTATGTCGGTGAAACCGACAAACAAACGACAGGATGTGTATGCCAGCAACTTGCACTATCCGAAATTTTCCATATTCTAACGAAACGTCAACTATGCCTCGGATAAGGACTGACTCAACGGTTACGACTTTTGGCTATTTTGACGCGCTATATCCCACTAGGGGTTAAGGCAACGTAGTAGTATGTACAAAACCATCATACGACCTGTGCTATGCCATGGCTGCGAAACCGGGACCCTTACTCAAAAATTCGAAAACATGATAAACACATTTAAACGTAAAGTTCTTCGGTGAATTTTCGGAGCAGTTTGCGAGCTGTACGATTTATACGATGACCTGGAGAATCGTCAAACTATGATACAACGTCTACAATGGGCAGGACATAGACAACGAATGAACCATGAACGCATACCTAAGAAAATATTCAATGGACGTCTACGAAGCAAGGCTACGCGGAAAACGGAGAGCTCGTTGGACAGACGCCGAACAGCTGCTGGGCGTCCAAAATTAGAGGACGCGATCACTTGGCCGAGATAATTGGAGCTCGATAATCGAGGCGGCCAGGGCCCGACGTCGGGTTGTCGCGCCCCGATAATTAAACAGAACAGCGAAAAGTATTACAATAACAAAATTCCCGCCTGTATCATCGAAGATTTGACTTTATACGTTGTAGGATACCTTTTCTATTCGTACAAAAAAAATTTAGTCAGTTCGTATCCGAGCGTTTTTTGCAAGGCATATAAAGCCAAATCTTCAATGATAGTAGTGGTCAGTATGTTAAAGCATTAGCTTCCACCGATCTGTTCATTATGCTAACATATACATATACAAAACTATATTACGATCAAACCGGCTTCGAAAATTTGCAATTTTAATGCAATTTAATATTCCTTAAACTAAATACAATAGCATGATTACATTTTTATTTTTATTTATGTAAAATTTAACTTAAACTTGATTTTTGGGGAACAAAAAGGCATTTTTACTTTATTTTGTAATATGAAATGAAAGAATTTTAATTTTATAAGAGCATATTTTTAAATTTTTAGAGGGATATTTTTCTATTTTAAGGGCATATTTTTCTGTTTTAGAGCATATTTTTCTATTTTAAGAGCATATTTTAGGCGCCTGATATCAGGTTTTTTAGAGCATATTCTGGTTGCCCTAGTATTGCACATTATCTGAATAATCTTTATTGTTTGAACTGAAAGAATATTTTCCATTAAAGGTCCTTTCTATTGTTGCAGCTACAAGTAACTGATTCATTCAACATCCAATAAAATGCAACCAATTGAAAGAGCGTGCAATCCATGATCAAACAAATAAATCTACAATCCGAAGGCAAGCCGCACAAACCAAAATCGTAAACCAGAAAAAAAACACTCCTTGCACAAATTGCACTCTCTACATGCGTCCAATCGACACTTTTGCCTCCGCACTTGCCATCTCCATAACGTACGCGAACATTAATCGAAGCATTTATCTTACAGCAAAGTGCATATTTGGGGCGCACTCCCCCGAGGGGCAATTTGGATGAATCAAAATCTAAGCAAGCATTGCAATTATTTGCTATCGTCAGCCACACTCAGATTCAATTTACAAGTCCACGGATACTTTACATACACTTTAATTAGTTATCGGACGCAAAGATCAAGTGCACTGACATCTAAATACCATATTCTAATAAAAACATTTGCAAATATTTTGGTGCAGCGGAGGTGCAACATTCGAACCTAATTTGGGTCAAATTTTCGTCTTGCTACTATTGAAAATTAACCAACGAACAATATGCACTTTTTACTATACGAAAACGATCTTACCGGAAAGCTACTGTACGTGTAATAACAAACTTCGCCCTTATGAACAACTTAAAACAATGCACGATGATATTATATCCGATAAATGTAAGATACTTGTTAAAAGATATACTAACTACCGTAACGTACTTTTCTTCAGACGGCGAGCTGATCTACACGGTTGTGACTTGTGAAGTGAAAAGATCGCCAGGAGAGGAAGCTGATCATCGATCGCGATCTGAACGTGGACTGAACTCTGGGCAGTCCTTTTCGTAGCAAATTGCCTCTACCGCGAAGCGATGGATGGCATGTTAAATGCTACAAGAAGTGGAGGTTCAAGCTTGGAAAATTGCATTGCAACTTGTAGTACGCCCCGAGCATAACGCGTTCAAGTCGGGTAGCATAGAGATATACTACTTGTGACCACTGGACGTACAACATCCACTTTACATTCCCAATCAATCCATCCATACTTCGCGAGAACCAAACGGTTCATCACCGATTCGCGATTCGTACATGAAGATGGAGCATAATAGAATCGACAAATGCCAATGGATGGTTGGCTTTTCGTTCGTTCTCCCAGCAGGCTCCAGGCGCATTGAGTGTCGCTACCATACGTTCATTACACCTTTCCCATACTGTTGTGTGCCAAACCGGGCGTCCATTCGCACTTTTTGTTGAGGCTAAAAGCTCGTCTCAGGCTATCGATCGTATTAGCACCTCATTGTCGGAATCCACCTGTTTCACCTGAGTTCTGATGTAGCCCAGCCCAAGTGGCTCCACTCAACCATAGTCGTCGGCTCGATCAGTCGGCCTCGTCATCTCAACCAGTCCATTAAGATATAATATATTTGGGGACTGTGGAGCGTCCAGACCAGTCGAGAGACTTACGGCTGCAGCACAAAGATCTTTGGTTGCATGCTCTATCAGATACTCGTACAATCTTTCTGCAGTCTTTCGGAAGATTGCACAGCTCATTGATCTATCTGCTGGAGTAGAGCCTGTTCTCACAGACGAAATAAAAAAAAACATGCAACATCCGTAGGATGCAAGGAATGCATTTTTTTGAGATCTGATTCTTATGCTTAAGTTGGGTTCGCAGAAGCAGACATGCATTGCTCAGATTCCTAGAAGATGTACTTTACGATGCAATTTGCATAAACATCAATTACGGCGGAATCTTGATGGTTTTTGTGGTCCGTTTGGTTGAGACTTGGAAATAAAATGCAAAATTTTGCAATCAATGATGTGATAGACATGCAGACCGGATTATAATTAGCTACACGCAAGAAATAATGGCTCCGTGAGATTGTCCATCGCAACAAAGTAAATGACACTAAAAGTAGCGATGTTGCTATCGATACTTCAGGCCCTCGATATACTTTCAATCTCTCTATACATATATTGATATAAGAAAAGATAGTCGAGCTTCTGACCCGGCAGGAATGCACTGCGACCATAATAGGTCTATTATGCCGTAGCTCATTATGTCAAAAGACCGTCCACCTTTCTAATAAAGGACAGTATATCTTTAACTGGAACCTGAAGTCTGCACTGCTGATAGTAGCCTGTCCGAGGAGTGGCATCCTAAAATGCGCGTTTGCGGGACATTCGTTTGGTCGTTTCCACGTTCTCCAGACAGAGTCGGCATTCAGTCTCGCTCGACAGACCCACCTTGTTCAGGTCAGGTGATATACAGCATACGCTCTCATAACCGGACACCAGCGGGACCTACAATTTTGTCTTGTTATGGGGAGTTTCCTCTTAAGAGAAAGCCAATATTTGTTAAGGTTACCTTCCAAGTTTGTTAAAGAATCAAATAGCCAAAAACCGGTATGGAAATTTGAAGTGTTCAATCTCACCCTCCTCATTTGGTTATTAAATGTCACTGGAGAGATAGTTAATGGGCCGTGACCCACAAAAGAGCCGCAAGCACTGCGAAAATCAGGCTCTTGTGCCATATGTCCTTATTCTAGAGAGCAGGACTAAGTCTGTTGATCCAATCTGTCCAATGTTAGACTGCCCAGGGAACCAGTAGACTGTGAGGTTATTTGAGGCTTCAACGATGTTAAGGATATCTTGGCAGGACTTCACTAGTCTTGAGTGTACTGTTGTACTAGTCAGCGCCATGATGGCCGGTTGACCTAACCTATGGCCTGCCATAGTCACGCACAGATTTCAATGTCATGCACTTCCGTTTCGCAGATAGTGGGGAAGTTTCCCATAGGGATGAGAATCATAATGTAATTATATTATTAGAAATACTTTATTGCCATACGTGAACCATTTTATTGTGTTTGGATGGAGAGAGTTGTAGGAATCCGTCCACTGCTCTATATCCCACACAGTTGACCGGAAGGAATGCTCGAGGCATAGCTAATCAGGTGATCAGATGGCATACTAAGCGTATTGGGTGGGACTTAGCAGACTGCTATTTTGTTCCGGATTCTGTGCAACCTGTGTAGGCTTTAAGTCTTGCTACTGTAATTTTCACCTCTGCCTCAATATGGATGTACAGTGGCGGAAGCTCAAGCAAAGCCCCAAAGGCCACAGTAGGAGAGGATAGCATGATTCCCGTTATTATGTGGCAAGGACGCTTTTGTATTTTGGTAAGAGTGTCGCTACCAGTTGAGGTGCTCGCTCTGTTCCACCGAACAACTGCTCCGTAATTAACAATTGGCCGAAAAATCGCTTTATGAACTCAGAGGACTTTGCGGGGCTTGGTGCCCCAACTCCTGCCTGCAGATCCCTACGATGTTCCATACTCAGAGTAACTTGCTGCCAAGTGTGACTCCTAGATATTTGATGTTATTTGTCATTTTAAATAGTGTGTTATACAAAGTGGGGCATTTCATTGTTATGCTTCCTTTTTTTCGTAAATGGGACGATAATGACCTTGAACGGGCTGACCCGAAGTCCGTTGTCACACCATTCTTGAATTACGCACAACGCTGCTTGGATGATGTCGGGTTAAACTTCTTCAAATTTCCCCCTGACATGACCGTGACGCCACAGTGCCGTGACCGGCCCATGATTCCACCGACGAGGTCGAAAATATTCTTCTATCAATTTTGAAGGAACCTATTCACATTTGCCCGACACCTGACCGCGACCGTACAAACTGTGCTCTCACCGTAACCGTACCGTATTTTTTCCGACGATATTTTCAGATTATACGGCTATGTTTTTTTCACATTGTTGATTTTTCCAAGACTGCACTACACTACTCCACTACAGCACGGATGAATCACTGAGCACGAGTCACACTAAACAGTGACGGCACAGTGCCGTGACCGACCCGTGAACTCGCAGTGATTTCAATTCATAGTGTTTAATCTGTATTGTAGCAGTGCAGTTGAATGGAAAACATGGCAACGTTTTCTAATGCAGAACTTTTGCTAATTGCACTGGTTTTCGACGAAGAAGAGAAAGAAGAGGTTGTGAAACGCAAGTGGGTCCATCAAGCATGGCAAAAGAGATGGACAGAAGGTGAGTTTGTTACACTATACAAGGAACTGGTAGACGATGGAGCAAAAATTTTTTAATACTTTAGAATGAAAGAAAATTCGTTCAACTTACTGTTGACCAAGATGAAAAAGCATGAGAGAAAAGCTATCACACCAAAGAAAAGGCTCGCTTGTTTGAGGTAAGAGTTTTCAATCTGATACAAGCACTCAAAAAAATAAAACTTTATTCTGACAAAAATTTACAAACAAATAAGAAAAAAGTAGATGTAAGTCATTTTTTTTATTTTGGTAAAACTCTTGCCAGCAGCCAACACTGTATTCTCCTTATTTTGACCAGTAGATAATCTTGATTGGTGGCCATCCCTCGAAGTAGACTGATAGCTTTCTGAAGAAGAAGGTTGTTCATACTAGTTGTTGGTTAAACCATGTTAAATTCATAGCAACAATAGCAAATATGTCGCCTTTGGCGCTAATCCACTCTCGTGGAGGTAGGTTTCTCAAAGATGGAGCTACTCCTGATAAAAAAAAAGCGTCAACAGAATGCTGCTTATTTCGTGGTATAGTGGTTGCCGGTTTCGATTTAGATGAATTTTGATCATCTGATTCCAGAGTCACGGGATGGTTAACTTCTGTTGTATAATCTTAAATAATTTCTTCAGCTGATACGTCATCACTTTCCTTAGCATCTGTGGAATCTCTGTTCATTACTTCGGCCTCAATGTTAGTCCTGGCCTCCTTATCCTTATAGAATTTCTTCAAAAAGTTTAACTGTTCTGAATATTTGTATGGCTTGACATTTGTGGCTTTTGGCCACTCTTAGTTTCTGCTTATTCAAAGATCTTCTGAAGTTGTTCCTAATGTTGCTCCATCTAGTTTTGCATGAAGACCCTGAAACATAAATGAGAAATTCGGTTGGTTTCGTATATATTTTCATTAAAAAAAAAATTAAAAATCCTTCCCTACTGGCTATTTTCTTTCAGGTATTTGGCCACTGGAGATGCACTTAACACAATCTCCTTTAGCTATCGTCTGTCTAGGGCATAGTAACAGTTCACAAAATCGTATGAGACACCTGCAAGGTTATTATTGAACATCTGATGGAGGAATTGATGCCTACTCTGACAGAGGAAATGTGGATGAAAATTTCTAATGAATTTCAACAAATGTAGAATTTTCCTAACTGTATCGGAGCTGTGGATAGCAAACACATTATTATTTAGGCTCCTCCTGAAACCGGATCAATGTTCTTTAATTACCAAAAGACACTCTCTATAGTTTTATTAGCTCTTGTAGACGCTCATTGCAACTTTATTGCATTCGATATAGGAGCGTATGGAAAGGGCAGTGACAGGGGAGTGTTTGACAATTCAAATTTTGGAAAAGCACTTTAGCAAGGGATATTGAATGTGCCAGCAAAATCTCCTATACAAAATACAGATACCGACGCTACATATGTTATTGTAGCTGATTAAGCATTTCCTCTGAAAACGTACTTGATGCGACCATATCCATTGGATAATTTAGATGATCGGAAGCGTAACTTCAACCACCGTTTGTGTCGTACCAGGAGAACATCAGAAAACGCTTTTGGTATTTTGGTCCAAAAATTTCGATTTTACTATAGACGAATTCAGGCCTTTCCAAAATATATAGATAACATGGTTTGGCAACTTGTTTTCTCTCTCTGGATTCTGTCACCCCCTTGTGGGGCATAGGGAATTAATCACGCCAACTTCCCAGCTCGTCCTGTTCGCCGCCATCGCCTTCAACTGACTCCAAGATTTGCCTAATGACTTACCCTCGACCTCAACTGATCTTCTCCAGGTGCTTCTAGGTCGTCCAACGCGGCTTCTTACATTGGTTCCCTGTGGGTTCTAATCGAGGGCCTGTTTAGCAATGTTTTCCGACCCTTTTCGAAGTGTGTGACCCATCTATTGCCACTTTCGCCTTTTTAAGGAGGCGTCTATCCTGTCCTGGCCAGTAATGAAGAGGAGGTCGTCGTTACAAATGACCTCCGGCCAGCGTATGTGTAGGATGCGCCGTAGACACTGGTTCACGAAAGTTTGGAATTTACTTGTTATCGCCTTGGTCACCTTCCAAGTTGAACAGCCATAAAGAAGCACAGATTTTACATTGGTTTTGAAGATCCTGAGTTTGGTACTTCTGGAGATGTTGTTTTGCCAGAAAGGAGTCAAACTGAAACCAGGCCGAAGCGAAGAGTCCGAAGCGTATATACCCTAGACTTGTACAGACCTAGTGGTGATACCCAAAAGTACCAATTGGCAACGGCCATATGCAATAAAAGTGGGTCTCCTATATGGCCAGTTCGTAGGGGAAGTTGGCAATCATTCAGTGGAATCTTGACAATTCTCAAAATCAATTAATTAACTAACCCATTCTACAAATGTTTGTCAAATTTTTCAAGTCGCTAGCTTCATTCTATCGAAAGTTATTGCTTATTTGAAGTTTCACTTGTAGGGGAGGTGGGGGTATTTTCAATATTAGCCAACTGGATCCTACTGCAAATATTTGACCAAAATTTCAAGTCGCTAGCTTTATTTTGTCGTAAGTTATCGCGTATTTTAAGTTTCATTTCTAGGGGAGGTTGGGATTCCTTAGGTCGGACCTTTCCCATCTTTAATGCCAACTAATCTAATCTCACTTCAAACATTTGACCAAAATTTCAAGTCGCTGGCTTGATTCTATCAAAAGTTATCACTTATTTGAAGTTTCATTTGTAGGGGGGGGGGGGGTTTCTTGGGTTGGATCTTGCCCATTTTCAATATTAACCAAGTAGGTCTTACTAGCAACATTCCAACAAATTTTCAACTTGCTAGTATCATTCTATCGAAAGTTAGCGTAATAAAAGGAATATTCAATTTTTTTAAGCTTGTAGGGGAGGTATGCGTTTCTTTGATCTGATTATACCCAACTTACAGAATCTTAAGCAGCTTTTCACCTCAGGGTTACATGCTAAAAGTCAGGTGTCTACGTCAATTGGTTCAAGAGTTATTGGCAAAAAACTTGAAAAGTAGGGTAGTACGGGGCTCTTTGAAAGAAAATTACCGTTAGTTTTCAACGGATCGATTTTATTTTTCCAGGAGAGTAAGAGTATAAGATTACCCTCACAAGTAATCTACCAAAGCTAGAGCTTTTCATGTTTATTTAGTCGGGAGTTATAGATACTTTTAAGTATTTTACATATGTAGAGGAGGTAGGCGTTCTCTCGGCCTAATCATGTTCATTTTCAATACCAAACAACTAGATCACACTGCCAACATTTGGCCAAAATTTCAAGGCTCTAGCTTCATTCTATCGAAAGTTATCGTGCGAACGGACGGACAGACAGACAGACAGACAGACGGACAGACAGACAGACAGACAGACATGGCTAAATCGAATCAGGAGGTGACCCTGATCATTTATATATTTTATATATATTGCTATACCTCCGGAGCCTCCTTTAAGGTGTTACATATTTTCGTCGTGACAAAAACAATATACTCTATACTATAAGTCTAGGGTATAAAAAGCTGCCCGAGCCTTATTGATGCGAGACAGTACATAAGCATCCGCTCCACCATCATCTACATAGTAACTACGCTTCCGAAAATTGTCCACATTTTCCATCTTCTGCCCTGAAATACAAATTATGCTCTGTCTTCCTGGATCCAAGCTCAACTACTTAGTTTTGGCAGGATAGATTTTTTTTTTAATTTGTTTTATGCATAATTTCATTAAAATAACATACATGCAATTATGTTACATCGCAAGTCGATTTAAGAAGTGGGGGTCCCACACTAGAAAATGTTTATTTGCAAGGAGGGAATGCAACGACAGATGCATTTCGTGTACGCGAAACATTCACTGACTTTTTCAATCCTCATTCTTGGTCTCTCCCACGGTTATCAAATAACCATAAAACTTGAAAAATGTTGTATAATCTAAGTTAATATCATTTTTATAACCAACCTGTTCCTACCGTTAGCAAACTGACATAAACACGTATTTTGTACTTACAATCTGCTTTCATGTTAGTTTCAATTTTCCTCCAGATACTATTTTTAAATTGTGAATCCTTTTGTATCGGACGAGGCGTATCGAACAGCACGGGATTAGCGCGCACCAACTCAATAAGCTTTAGGGCATTCATCATTGAAAAAACTACACGGTCTGAAAACACGACCGTCAAAATCTAAAAATATTGTCCGAAAGAAATCTGAAAATTACGGTACGGTTACGGTGAGTTTTCTGGCTCTATGTCTCAGTCCTGCGGCCTATACTTCTGCATGGTATTATTGTCTGGTGGACTGCCCTCAATTTTGCGGTTTACCGAAGTATGCTGGAGAAATTCCAAAGAATGGTGAGCATCACCATCACAGGGGCTTTTAGAACTACGCCAACAGCTGCTCTTGATGTCCTGCTCAATTTTCTCCCCCTGGATATTTTTGCTAAGCAGGTGGCCTCGAACGTAGCCATTCGTCTTCGGGAAACTGGACAGTTGACTGTTGCAGCCACGGGACACTCGTCTGTTCTTAGCAGCTTGGATTTTCCTGCGGTGACGGATTACACTCTTCCCAAGTATCTGTTCGGTAAGAATTTTGTAAGCCAAATCCCCTCACAGGACGAGTGGGAAGCCAACACTTTCCGGGAGTCTAATGCTGTAAGTTTATACACTGATGGTTCTAAGACGGATAAAGGAGTGGGAGTGGGGGTGTACTCGGACAAGTTGAATTTAAACTTGTCACTACATCTCCATGACTTTTGCAGCGTTCTTCAGGCAGAGATTGCGGCTATTTGGGAGGTTCTCATATGGCTCGGGCGTAATGTCATAGCTGCTAAGGATATTATCATTTTTACGGATAGTCAGCCGGCGATTAAGTCCCTTGAATCTGTGATTACAAACTCAAAGATTGTTGCCACATGCCGCACCTGCATCCTGGAGATGGGAAATTTTTTTAACAAATCCCTCTGTTGGATTCCGGTCCATAGTGGCTTCGATGGAAATTGCAAAGCGGATGAACTAGCTAGAAGAGGCTCTATTGGGGGGACCGGGTTTAGTCACTGCCATCTCGGGTGGTCTTTATCAGCCTGTAAAGTGTTGATGAACAATGTCGCGTTGAGTGCTGCCAACACGAGGTGGAGTAATGGTAGCACTTGTACTGTTACTAGGCGACTTTGGCCTAGGATCGATCCCAAACGCTCTGAGGAGCTGCTGGCGTTGAATAGACGTAATCTACAGACTCTTGTGGGGGTGATTACAGGGCACTGCCTGATCGGTGAACATGCTAGGAGATTGGGGCTTCCACACAATGACCTCTGTAGAAGTTGCGAGGATGAGGATGTGGAGGAGAGTACCTTTCATCTTTTATGTGAGTGTCATGCCCTGGCTAGACGAAGAAGGATTACGCTGGGGTCTTTCTACTTTGGCGATCTGGACGACCTTAAGGATGTTAGTATCGGCCGGCTCCAGCGCTTTATCAACAGCTCAGGCTGGTTCAATGAATAGGTAGGACTCGGGTTGTGGAGTCGATGGTGGTATCACAAAGGAGTGGTGGTCTATGTGTGCTGTGAGTATCACGGCAGCCCCTTTAACCAAACCTACGGTGAGTGCACTGTTTGCGTTATCACGGTCAAGCGTCGGGAAGATGTGAATAGGCCCCTTTAAAATTCGTAGAAGAATATTTTCGACGTCGTCGGTGAAATCACGGGCCGGTCACGGCACTGTGCCATCATTGTTGTGTGTGAATAGACTTCAAGTGTACATATAAATCACTATAAGCTCACTGCTGGTGGAATCACGGGCAGGTTACGTCACTGTGATGTCACTGTTGAGTATGAATCGTGTTATAATCATGCAAAATTTCAAAACCACACGATTTTTTTTTCCTGTTTTAAGGGCGATGTCTACTTTAAAAAAAAAAAAATAAATTTTCAAGGAAAACTGGGAACAATTAACTGTTAACCTCCTTTATTCTACAGTTCCGGACCCCCTATCAACGGGGGCTTTGGAGCATATATTCAGTGGATTCTTCACATTAGTTGTGCCAAATTTCAAAAATAAAGATTTTTCTTCAATATCCGCCGTCATTCTATCTTTATAAAATAACCACAGTAGTTCTTATTCCAAAGCACACTCCAGTTTTCAACATCCGAAATCAGAACCTCCATCGTCGTTTTTACGCACAACAAGGCTCAATTTATACACGCGTTTTTTTCCACTCAAGAGAAGGCGTATTTTTAACGCTTTTCTCTTACGTGAAGAAACGCTTGTGTAAATTCATTTGCGTTGCATATTTTCCACCGCAAGCGTTCGTTTTTACACCGCAAGCGTGGGTTTTTTCAACGCGAGTATTGCTTTTTTCAATGCAGGCTTTGGTTTTTTCAACGTGAGCGTTGCTTTTTTTACCGCAGGCGTTGGTTTTTTCACCGCAATCGTTGGTTAATCAAACGCGACCGTTTTTTTTTCAACACAAATACTCTAGCGTTGCAATATGAGCACATATACCAATTTAGCATTGATGTTTTTGTTGCTGTGGATACACACAGATATAGTTTAGTTTGCTGTGTGCGCGGTCTCATAAACCGCCGTGTGTTCTATTTTCTTGACTAAACTATTTAGTTTTTCTGCGAACTAGTTTGCCGTCTGCGCGGGCTCTAAGATAACATTGCAAATTCCAAGCTTGCATAAAAAAATGAAATAAAAATTGTGTGAATAGTTACAAAAAGTAGAATAAGCGACCTGAGATGTGCTTAAGGGGTACAAGAGAGTGCTAACTGCAAATGTAGAAATGTACTATTATTATCCTTTTTTGATGAGATATCAAAATGTTATTATTTTCCATTTTCTATGCTAGTGAAATACCGCTTTCCTGTAAATTTCCATCTTTCTAAGTATAATCGCTTCGAAATGCAAGGGGTGGGGGGACAAACTTTGGTCACATATTTTCCCCTCTCCCTCTGTACCCGTTTTTTTTTTCAAATTTGAAGAAAATGTTGGAAATGGAATATACTCGATGGTATCTTTGTTACGATACCCCCTGCCTACACGAAACGAAAAAATTGCTTGGCCTTCATTTCCCCTTTATGGGGACACCCCCATTAAGGTTGGCATATTACGATGCATCGCTTTCTCTAAAGAATTATAATTCTTCTACATATTTCCACCAAATTTCATGCTTGCATTCATGGCATTTGATCGATTTCATAAGGGCTCAGTTTTTACTACAAACCCCTAAAAAAATCTAGATAAAGATAATGTCCTTGACTGCGCCTTAAATTAGACTTTAACCGGCCCTATCGATAAGGAACGAAAAATTCATAAAAGACTTTCTATGTCGAAACATTTATGACACGTTGGTATGTACCTTTTAACTCCGGTCAATACTACCGTATGGCGCTTACGGTCACCCAGTGAAGCTGCGTACCAAATTTCTCTTTCTGTTCTTTCTATTCATAATGTCTATTTGATTCACAGATTGGTCAATTTGTGTCTCATTTCTTTTATGTCTGGCCGATAATTTTGTCAGCACACAAATAAAGACTTAAATATATAGACAGAAGAAACACTCGACGAAACGTATACACTTGAATGTTGATACTGATCCTTGACCACGAACCGGAATTAACAATAATATGTTTACCTCATCGGTGTTCTTTAACAGCCACTTAGCCACCACGGCTCATATGACGCAGATTTAAACAGTAAACTTGTTATCCAATCTTTAGCCCTGAAAGTGAGCTCACATTATACGTACGGGAATTTACCTATTAATTTATTGCAGATACTCGTCATGAGCTCAGTTTTGCGGTTTTTCTGTTTTTTTTTTCACCACAAGTACGCGTTCGTTTAGGAATTGATTTAGCATCAATAAGATTAATAATTGCTTTTAATGAATTATCGATTCCGATTACATTTTTTTCCGATCTGCTCTACGCGCTCATGTCTTGCATGCCAATGGCGCGTTAAAGAGCACCCGAAATCCGCGCAAATTAAATTTGAGTGGTTTTCCAAACGACTACTGCTTAGCGGTCAGAACGTCATCAATTATTACTGTTTTAATTAGCTACAGCTTATTAATGTTTTGTAGAGAAGATGATAGATACGATTAGTGAGTTGCCGCTGACGTAGAAGCGTGTCATTCATTTTGCAAAAATCTAACGCTCTTTATAAATAAGTTAACCTGTCCGAATTCAAAGCCAGTGAATACGATTCAATTTGAAATATGGGTTAAGGCGACTTACGCTTCAAAACGGATACGAAAACGTGACCGCGAATGCCATGATTTTTATGAATGAAAAAGTTGTCGCTGAACGTTTTATCTTGACTTCCTAATGAATTGCGGTTACATAATACCGGTGAAATTAGCATTCGTGCTTGTGACCATACTTGTTCGGGAAGTTCTGGAGATTAAGCACCAAATTTTTTGACATTGTGTTTTTTTAATATTCAAAAAAAAACCCTGAATAACCCTGATCTTTTCAAGATCATCTGATATCTTAGAAGGTATTCTATAATTCATTGAATTTTGGCGCTCTTATAAGAGGGAACGAAGTACAATTTTTAAATGTAATAGTAATAAAGGTAGGTAAAGTCTAATGTTATTGTTGTTGTAAATTACCTTGACTCCTCCAGGAGCAGGAGCACGTCAACACATCTGGCATATCTATGCCTTGTTGATGTTTCGATAGCATATCTATTTTTCGGACGCGGAGTTGCTTGCATGCAACTCCTATCCCCACTGTCTTTATACTGACAAGCTCGGAGCACAGGGAGAGTTTTATTAGTATGCAGAGGCAGTTTTTTTTAAATGTGTAAACATCTTATCGCTCGGAACGAGGTAAAACCATAGAAGCTGCGGAATGATGTACATAAAGTCAGCGAAACAACTTCCGCAGATTGAGTCGGAAAATGGCCAATAATTTGTCGCTAATTAGTTGTGGAAAAATCAATTTTGTCGATGTTTATTGAAAAAAACTAGGGTATAAAAATTGGGTGTTTCGCTAAGTTAAGTTAGCGAAACAAAAGGTGGAAAGGGTTACCATATAAAATAAGAGTAAGTCAGTGATTTGCCGCTAATTGTGGGTAAATCAATTTTGTCGTTGCTCATTTAAAAAAAAAAGTTGCCATCGAACAAGTGCGAAAGCTTATAACGTCACAGTTTCAACTTTTTTCTAAACGCGCGCATATTTTGTACGAAATTTCATGGTTTTTGAAAGAAAAATTGCTTTCAAATCTACAGATTTTAATGCAGTTTTTAATTTGGACCTCCTTAACAAGGGAATGGTTACTCTTTGTAGGGCATTTTGGAAATCCATCCCAATCCCCCCACCTTAAAATAAGTTCGCAATTTTTTTTACGGTTTTATTCATATCTTGACGAGATTTTATATATTGGACCTCCAAGATTAGGGGGAGGTTAATAATCACATAAGATTAAAAAAAACACCCTCATCACCTTTCACGCCCCTAAAAGTCAATCTGCGAATTTATCTACAATTTTATTTCGATCTTGATGAAATTTTGTAAATGATACCTTCTAGGCAAGGGAAAGTTGACTGTCTACATCAGATTTCACCCATGCCCCCTCCCACCCCCAAATAAATGTATCTACAGTTTTATTCCAATCTTGATGGAACTCTGTATATTACTCAATTGCCCTAACTCCTTGTGGGGCATAGTGCGTCAACTGTTCCATGTGGCCCAGTTGAGGTTTCGGTGGCATAAACTGGTTTCGGAGAATGAAGTTGCCAGCATGCACCTCCTGCACATCGATGGCCACGCACGTCGTCGTGGACGGGATTCGAACCCAAAACGCCGGTAGTCAAACAAGAGACTGATGCCTCATCACACTGCGCTACCGGTCACCCCAAACTCTGTATATTAGACCTCAAAGTCTAGGGGAAAATTGTTGTCTACATAGGATTTCGGAAAAGGGCTGGGGATGGTTTTCCGAAATCGGATGTATAGGTAGATAGTCACCTTCCCCTTGCCTAGAAGGTATCATTTACAAAATTTCATCAAGATCGGAGTAAAATTGTAGATAAACTCGAAGATTGACATTTAGGGGTGTGAAAGGTGATGAGGGTGTTTTTTTAATCTTATGTGATGATTAACCTTCCCCTAATCTTGGAGGTCCAATCTATAAAATTTCGTTAAGATAGGAATAAAACCATATAAAAATGCAAATTTATTTTAAGGTGGGAAAGGGGGATAGGGGTGGATTTTCGAAATACCCTACAAAGAGTAACCTTCCCTTTGTTGAGGTCCAAATTAAAAACTGGATCGAAATCTGTAGATTTGAAAGTAATTTTGCCTTCAAAAACCATGAAATTTCGTACAAAATGTGCTCGCGTATAAGAAAAATTGAAACTATGACGTCATGAGCTTTCTCACTCGTTCGGTGGCATTTTTTTTTTAAATGAACAACGACAAAATTGATTTACCCACAACTAGCGACTAATTAGCGGCAAATTATTGCTCATTTTCCCACTCAATCTGCGTAAGTTACTTTAAGTATTAATGTTCTTGCAAATGTACAAGTGCGAACCATTTCTGTGAAAATCGGAATTTTTTGTGACACTTGGTTTCATTCTGCACACCAACTTAGTATGCGTCTGTAGCTTAACTCGGTAACGCACCGGGCATTTTTTGCTACTCGAAACACGGTCTCTGCGGTTCGCGTCCCGCAACGGGACCAACTACTTTTTATTCTCAAATTCCCTCTGAATTAATTTCTCCGAGCTTAGTGGTTTCACACTTTCGTGGTCGTCTTGCACATGGATAGCTGCAAAGATGCAAGACCTGATGAGTGTTACTATCCATACGAAACCACTAAGCTCGGAGAAATTAAAATCAGAGGGAATTTGAGAATAAAAAGTAGTGGGTCCGGGTTCTAATTCCCGTTGTGTCATGGTTTTCTTTCTCTTTTTATACCCTTCACGGATGTGACAGGGTATATTAACTTTGTCATGAAATTTGCAACGCACAGAAGAAATCATCTCCTATCACACAAACTACAGTTGCGAGCAAAAATACTGAATCAAACCGAAAGCACGTGTATTTGTGTGTATATTTTTAAAAGTACGTTATGTATCCCTACAAATCGTATGTCATTTGAAAGTTTGAGATCTTAACTTTACAATGATACCTTTTTTATCACCATTTAATGAGTGTTTTATGAATGAACGCTAATGGAGCTAATAAGTCGGAAAATTGAACATTTATGAATGGGTTATTACAAGGCAAACTAACCCTATAAATGCATCCGCAAAGGGTTTTCAATGGTCAGTTGAATCTGGAAGGTCGATTGATTAAGTTTAAAGCAATAAAAGTCACAATTTTGTCATTCATGAGTACCACGCCTCAGCAGGCGGCTCAAGCTGTCGCCCTATTTTCGGAAGGGCTTACTCAGAGAACAGTCGCTCGTCAGCTAGGAATGAGTCAGTCTACTGTGTCAAGAGTGTATAACCAGTTTCGAGAGGAAGGTAGCTACAATCAGAGACCCCGACCCGGCCGCTCTAGGTGCACTTCCGATAGAGACGATCGTTTTATTGTGACAAGTATGCTACGAAATCGGCACCTCACGGGAGTTGACGTGCAGCAGAATCTGAGGGACGTTCGCGGAGTAGTTGTTAGCGAGTGGACAGTGAGGAGATGACTAAAGGAAACGAATTTGACTCCAAGGCGGCCCGCCACAGGCCCAAAATTGACCCCACATCACCGACAAGCGCGACTCACGTTTGCCAGAAATCACTTAAATTGGACCCTCGAGCAATAGCGGTCCGTATTGTTCACCGACGATACCAGAGTGTGTCTACATGGCAGTGACAGAAGAGGTCGGGTATACAGGCGTCCAGGTGAGCGATTTGCGCAATACTGTATCACAGAAATGGTAGCATACGGGGGCGGTATGTAAAGGACGATGGAGACACCCGAAGGTGTCAACGGGGACGGAGCCATATTTGACCGTTAAGGTGCGGAAGTGACAGCTGTCCAAGTTGACAGCTGCCCAAATTGGCTCCTCAACGAGCTAAGCGGCGGCCTGTGCTTGCTATAGCTCAGTTCGGGAGATATAGGTGGGGTTTTTGCCGCTCGTTGTTCCTGTCCGTACATATTACGAGAGATTCACAGGCCTGGGATAGACAACAAAACATGGGGTATAAAATTTTAGGAAGAGAAAAGAAACGTGGCGTCAGCCAGCGCAGGTGCCATCTTTTGTGCTCCAGGGCCCAGATGGCGATGGGCCCCGGCCTACTAAACCCGCTGAAACACAGAAAGCAACCCGACCTTGAGGCTCCGTTGGCCGAAGTAGAAAAAAAATACAGGAGTCTCCCATAGCGAACTTAGAAGAGATGAGGCCTTTACCTCATCTCATAAGCAACCTGAAAGGGGTCTGGGGAAGGTTCTGTAAAGGAAAACCCGAATTTTCAAATTTAGTACATTATTATTATTTTTACTTCAATTTGTCCAACTAATGACAGAGGAAACACAAAAATCAAGATCCCCGTAAATTAATTATTAATAAGTATTATTAGAAGAAACGAATTGAATACTGTTACGTTACGTTATTGGAAAAATCACAACAAACTTATCCTGAATCGCTGATGCAGGAGCAGCTGGAACTTATTAATCGAACAATGTGCACAACAGAAAGAAACTAGACTTCAAAGCAAAACATTAAACTTTTGGGATCCATTTTAGACAAAGAAACAATAATCAAGACCAAAAACACGGCGCGGTAATACTATAGACATATCGTTTGTTGTTGTTGTTCTCATTATACTGATGCACTTCAATTATGACTAATCGGAATAGTGGCTGAACGAACTTGTGGGTGCCTTAGATCAACATAGAAAATACTCAGGCACTGGGCAGCATCACCAGGGTGGATTTCACTATAGCCCTCTTGGGGTCGATGATCAGAGCAGTAATCCGGTGCTCTTTGATGGGGCACATGCAACTAGCCACACATTTGGTTACGGCCGGCCGGTGGCACACCTTTCCGTTTACCACGACACGATCCTATTGCCAGACAACTGGGGACCTGGAGTCCTTAAGACATTCCATTAACTGCACCACAACATCACGCTCTCGTCGCGACAGCCTTGCGGGTGCGGAGAAAAAGCGCCACGTAACTTGCTCACGGACGGGTGTTACAATTTTTTTGTTACAAGAACGACACGAACGAGATACATCACTGCAATTCCGATTATCGCTTCAGAGACGGACATGGGTATGCCGCTAGGGTGGGTGGCAATATTCTCTTATTCTCCTTTTTCGAACACTCGAACAAACGAAAAAAAAACGATGAAAACGGAAAATAGCAGACAAAGGCTTAGCTACAACTTCACTTTTATTTCAACGATTTCCCCTTCTGCTAGAGTTACTCTGCAACTTCCATTAAGGCCGTAAATTGTAGCGCCGTTGATCGATTCAATAAAACTGGTTATTATTTCTAACTCTAACTATTCGAATTTTTATGGTGCGCACCACCCGTGCTCCACGGCGTTTTCAATCGGACTCCTCTTTCTCACCCGTTCCAACTTCGTCGTTTTCCCCATCCCTGTTCATTACACTACATTTTCGCGCCAAAAATTGACTTCACCAATCGGGTGTTTTTCCCATCCCTGGAGTTTGATGACAGCGGTGTTTTTACAGCGGCCAATTCTAACCGATAAATGCCTATTTTTGAGTTTGTATCGATATTTCACAAATGTAAATGATTTGAAGTAAATCCAAATTAAATACATTTGTGAAAAATACACAAGTTCAAAAATAGACACTTATGTGACTTGGTCCGTTACAGGTTCGTGTATGGTGTGGGCCGGTATCTCTGTGGATTCAAAACCAGAAATTGTATTCGTGCCCTCTGGAGGCCGAGGAGGAGGACTGACAGCCGAACGGTATATTACCGGTATTCTACGTGGCCACGTTGTTCCCTACGCAGCATCTATTGGCGACAACTTTACTTTAATGCACGACAATGCACGATGTCACACATCGCGTCAAGCACAGCAGTTCCTGAACGAAGCTAATATTGCGACAATTGACTGGCCTGCACGCAGTCCAGACTTAAATCCCATTGAGCACTTGTGGGACGAGCTCAAAAGAAGAGTCCGACACAGAGATCCCGCTCCTTCGACTATCGACGAATTGAAGGAGGCCTTAATAGAGGAATAGAGCGAAATTCCTCAAGATACCATTACAAAATTAAAAATTAAAAATCGAGTACAAGCTGTGATTAGAGCAAGAGGTGGTAATACCAGATATTAATAAATAAATAATTTTGTTATTTTTTCAAAATTTTTTGTTTTATTTGTAGTCCGGATAGCGCAACGGTTAGCACGTTCGCCTTCAACGCACTGGGCCCCGGTTCGACTCCGGGGATTTACGTGTCGGACTATGAGCCCACTCAGCTGTTAAATGAGTACCCATTATGGGGTAAATAACTCGGTTGAGCGTGTTGCTGATCACATACCTCTGCACAAAAACCGTCACGATCTAGAAAATGAGATGATGCTAACTCATCTCGAGGCCGTGGTTCAAATTGGACTGTTGCGCCAGTTATTTATTTATTTTATTTTTGTTTTATTTAATAAAAACCTGACCACAATCCATTTTCTAAAATCCCCATTTTTCCTACTTTTTGATTTCAAGCTCCACCCCCACTCTTTTAAAATATATCTTCAAATAGTGTTCAAAATGATATTAATGTAAAGCTAAGATTTCAAGTTTTCAAATGATGTACGATTTGTAGGGATACATAATGTACTTTTCAAAATATGCATACAAATACACGTGCTTTCGGTTTGATTCAGTATTTTTGCTCGCAAGTGTATATTATTGGTCAGTATGATGAGACGACTCGATTAAGCTTTGTTCGTCTGTCCGTCTGGTTCTATGCAAACTAGTCCCTCAGTTTTAAAGTTATCGAGCTGTACAAAGCCAACAATTTTGTACAAAACCTTCTTTCTATTGCACGCAGTAAATATGTCGGAACCAACGAAATCGGACCAGCACGTCATATAGCTGCCATAGGAACGACCGGTCCAAAAATTCGCCTTTATGAGAAAATCTTTTTTTTCTAAAGATATCTTTCTCGAATTTTGCACAAAGCCTGCTTTTTATTGCACACTATAAATATGTCGGAACCAACGGAATCGGACCACTACATCATATAGCTGCCATATGCACGACCGGTCCAAAAATTCGTCTTTGTGAGAAAAACTTTTTTATTTCTAAAGGTATCTTTTCCAACTTTCACACTAATCAATATTATCTTTAGCTAAATCACATTCTCGAATTTAGTTGAAATCGGACTACTCTATCATATAGCTGTCATAGGAACTACCGTTCCAAAAGCAAGTTTTTGTAAGAAGAACTTTTTTATTTCTTAAGATATCTTTACCAAATTTCATATTATTCAATCATATTGACTGTGAAACCAAGTTCCCAACTTGAATTGAAATCGGCCCACTATTTCATATACCTCTCATAGGAACAGTGAAATCGGAACAAGTTTGACTACTAATTTCAAAGTGGCAAATGCACCACAAGTATGACGAACCTTCGGCAAGCTATCCGAAAGCTAGCTTGTTGTTTTTCTTTTTAACATGAAAACGTGTATTGGTAGGTGATTATTATGGAAAGCGACCAGAAAAGCGACACAATAAAGCGACCAGAAAAGCGACATAAAAAAGCGACGTGGTTCTTTGCTGTTTGTTTGTTGTTTTTCTTAAAGTGAATTGGAATTAACCATTTCTGAAAGGGTAAAGATTGGCGGGATAGGAATGGGAGGGGAGAGAAGTGGGAGGGGAGAGAAGAGGAGGGGGGTCCAAATTTAAATGAATGTACTATTATTAAATATTATGTGATTGTAATGAAACTTGGAGATATTATTGCCTATGATGTTGGTTATCATTGGCCATCAATATTTTTGACCTCGGGTGCGCTTAAGGGGTGCAGGGGTGTGCTAATTGCAACTATAAAAATGTACTATTATTAACTTTTTCCGATGAAATTTCAAAATTCTATTAATCTAGATTTTCTGCGCTAGTAAAATGGCGCTTTTCTGTAAATTTTCATATTTCTAAGTATAACGGTCTCGAAATGCAAGGGGGGGGGGCAGACTCGCATCACATATTTTCCCCTCTTTTCCCCTTTCTTCAAATTTGAAAAAATTGCAAAAATGGAATGTAATCGACGGTACCTTTCTTACGATACCCCACTTGCCTGTACCAAGCGAAAAACAAATTTCGACCTTCATTTCCCCTCTATGGGGATTTCCCCTTAGAGTTGACCTATTACAACGCATCGCTTTCTCCGGCGAATTATAGTAATTCTACATATTCCTACAAAATTGTATGTAGCTTCAGCCGTTCGTGAGATATTCTATGGACAGACTGACAGACGGACGGACATTTGACCGATTTCATAAGAGTTTTGTTCTAACTATAAAACCCTAAAAATGATCTAAAAAGTTAGTGTAATTTTATCTATAGTTAATAATGCCGAAAATTATAACCGAATAAGCACATGGTGCCGTTCGTGACAAGACAAAAAAAAACGTGCCTTATGATTTTTAAAATGTAATGCATGGTTGGCCAAGGCCTGACGTAGGGCTGTCACGCCACGACGACGATGAACTTATGGTTGTCCTAATAAACGCAGGATATCACGGCCCGACATAATGACACCATAGTGAAATGCATGGATTTTTATTGAAATTCCAAATATTTCGGAAAGAGTCGAGACCCCTGGACCATCTATCCCCTGGCTCATCACTGCATCACTCTTATCTATGCGTCTACAGTTCTATTTCTTATTGACAATCTGAACATATCCAATAGATTACTTACCATGATTTATACATGTATCTGCAGTCGTCGCTTGTCTTTTTTTATATTTTAATCTTTCTTTCATTTTCAGAAAAGGCATTTAGTAATGCTAAGAGAGAACTAAGTATACTTGACACTGAACACAAGAAACTAACAAGCGAAATTGCGGAAAGGCGATCATGAATACATATCGTGGTGCATGAGAAACCTGTCTGAATCTCAATCTGTGTCTGAATGCAGCCGATATGCATTTTAGTATATGTATTCTAGTACAATCAAATTATATTAAACTCAGAAAAAATGAGTCTAGGGCCAATTTATTTTTAATTGTGATCTGTAGGAGTCGAAGGGTATAAAACTCGTTTTGCTACAACTCCAAAAAAGACGAGAACGCCGAACAACTGCTGATCGTCCAAAATTGGAGGACGCGGTCACTTGACCGAGATAATTGGAGGACGATGATAAAGGCGATCTGAGCCCGGCGTCGGGCTGTTGCGCCACGATGATAATTTAAAAAAGGTGGAATTCATTTTTCCAATATGATGTGACTTAGCTGACGTCTCATTGGCATAAACCAGTTTCGGAGGATACACGTTAACAGCAGGTACCAGTTCACGCGCTATAGCCCACTAGGGGTTAGGGCAAATAAGTTATGTGATGCATATTTTGGGGGATATTGTGGAAAATCGAAAAGAAGTAAAAAAATTATCTTAAAAGCCTGAAAATATTCCGCGCTCAATGTGGAGTTAGTGTAATTTTATCTATAGTTAATAATGCCAAAAGTGGTAACCGAATAAGCACATGGTTCCATTCTTAACAAGACAAAAAAAAACGAAACCTTTTTAGACTGTACCGCGAGTGCATTTTTACACGAAGAGCCGCAAGGCTCTCGCTCGCGAGTGAGAGCTAGGTACGTTAGTGTCACCATACACTGTCGAACTCGAACCTAGTACAAGTGGACCGGTTTCCTTCACATCTATGTGAAGTGTGTGTGTTTGTCAGAGGACATTTGTACCAGGTTCGAGTTCGACAGTGTATGATGACACTAAAACTGAAATGCAAAGAGTACACTTCAGCTTTCACACGGGGAGCACGAGCCTTCACGTCGCGCGAGTGAGAGCCGGTACAGCTCGTGCATCACGAGACATGCGTCGCGGCTCTTGATATAGTATAAATGCAAAGCGAGGAGTGCTGGCATTCACACGCGAAGAGCGATAATGGCTCTCGCTCTGCATTCAGTCGCGAAGTATGCATTGCATGTTGCATGCAATGGATTGTACACGTGCTGTGGCCACTTACCTTCTTTACGGCCGACGCTGTTTTCGACGACAAAAACGTAAACGTTCCAGAGCATATTGGGTTCATCCTATTAACAAAAAGCAGGATGAAGCAGGAATTGCCACACTTTATGAAGAACTCGCGATCGAGAGCCGTGCGGCTCTTCCTGTGATAAGGATGCCTTATGAGTTTGTAATGAACCACCTGTAATGAACCATATTATGGTCTGGTAGTGCTGCTCCCACCCGTAGATCGAAACAGCACCTGATGAGTAGTGATCTGTTGGTGGTACGAAACCAGAAGCCGAGGATTCCATTACACCCGAACCCAGATTCGACCGCTTGGGCGTCTGATCCATCCGCCAACCATTGCATCCTTATCGACTATTTTTTTTTTCATTCCCCATTTTTAGCTCCCCTGTTTGTGTTGTCTTCCCCAGGCCTATGAATTTTTAGTAATACGTAAAGAACAGGGACAGCGTGCGGCGAAAACCCCGCCCACATCTCCCGAACTGAGCTACAGCAAGCATAGGCCGCTGCTTAGCTCGTTGAGGGGCCTTTTTCTTCGCCAGATGGCACTGCCCGACCTTCACAGTCACTATGCTACCTAGGCTCCCCACAGGCATCTTCGGATGCCCACCAAACCGTCCTTTACAAATTTTAAAATGTAACGTATGTTGACGTCGGATATATGTATGTAGGAGTCGAAGGGTATAAAACTCGTTTTGCTACAACTCCAAAAAAGACGAAAAAAGGGTGTTCTAATTTTGTTTCATCGACTATAGACATGTGGGTGCCATATAAAGGAGGATAATGAGTAGTTCCATTTCTGGTATTTTTTTCCAATTTGAAGTAGCTATCAGGGAGTGAAGAGCGAAATAGACAAAAAATGCTAAAAAAACTGCAAAGCACTACAATGCGTATAATCTCGTTAAATATTAAACGATTGGTATGAAGCATGGCTTGAATATTGTCTATACTATCAAACAAATAGCCCAATAGCCCTAGGCAAATAGGAAAAAGTGCCTTGCCCATCATAGTCGGCGCCTATGCATATAGCAATAATTCCTATAATTTCAGTTAATACTCACCTGCGCATCTTTGTTTGAACCTGGGTGAATTGTATAGTTGCCAAATGATAAATAACATCGTAGACAATATTTCTAAGTTTTATATCAATCGTTAAATATTTAACGATATTACATGCAATTTCTTTTTACATTTGTTTCTCTACTTTGCCCCCCACTCCCTCGTAGATAGTTCAAATTGGGAAAAAATGAAATGAAATAAAAAGTGCTCATTATACCCTTTGATATGATATCCCACATACCTATAGTCGATGACACACAATTTGTCTCCCTTTTTTCGTCCTTTTCGGAACTGTCCCATCAACATTTTTCGAAACAAAATGGACTTTAGACTCTCCGACCACAACATGTTCTAACGTAACGTAATTTTGGATAATTTAATTGTACTATTCGTATCTTTTAGTGCAAGTGCATTTTAGATGGGGGCTGATGACTGATCGATTTGAATCATGGAATTTAGTGGACGGTTTTGAACATTTTTAATTAAGTATATACTAAGTATATGTTAGTATCGCATGTTTGGGTCTGCTCTATATGGGTCTGGGTCTATACATTTGAGAATGAGTGATACAATTTGGTTTAGAGATGGATATCCGTGTAAGTACAAGGTGTTTGTGATGCTGCTAGACATTTTATTAGGAAAGAATGGCATGACTAATTCGTAGTGCGCTACAATATTTCAAGCTAAATAAGAAGCTCCACAACACTGTTTGCTCCGAACGGTGAGGTGAACAACACTAGTATATTTTGGCTGAGTCTCTATATTTTTTTTATTACCCTCGTTTGATATTTACGCTAAGGTATACCAATAGTAGTCTTTTTATACTGTACTATTTGCCCTAACCCCTAGTGATCATAGCTTCTCATGTGGCTTAGTTAACGTTTTATTAGCATAAACTGATTTCGGACGATGCATATTGCTAGCATGTACCTCCTACCTGCGACAAGTTTGGAAATGTGGCTTATTGTTACGCCCCACATCACATGGACTACCACTCCTCCCTCCTTGGCTTCTTCAACCTCAACAGAAACATCAACCACGTAAGTCGCCGAATGATAATCGGACTCAACCTTCCAGCTTACACGAACTCCAGCTAGAACTCAACGAGCTTCACCCCCTCTATTGGGTCGCGAGGGTCGCAAAAACAAATTAAGATGGATATCAAAGTGATAATTTTTGGGGTCGCTGGGTTAAAGTATACTTGATACTCCCGTACTCCCGTGGACCGTCACCTCCTCCATGGGGTCGCGAGGGTCACAAACCAAAATTTGAAATGGATATCAAAATAATGGTTTTCGAAGTCGCTGAGTTGAATGGTGGTACTCCCGAGGTCTGGACGCCTGTGCAGGTATATGTATACAATACATACATACATAATATGACAACACACACGTTATGGTATACTTGTACATTTGATCTGTGCAGATATTTCTACGGTATAACTTGCTTTAATTTTAGCCTTTATTCTTCAAAGTCTTAATAATTACACCATTTATCGATAATATGATCGCAATCTGGGGCGACCGGTAGCGCAGTGTGTTGAGGCATCCGTCTTATGTTTGACTACCGGCGTTTCGGGTTCGAATCCCGTCCACGCTCGTGGCCATGGATGTGCAGGAGGTGCATGCTGGCAACTGCATTCTCCGAAACCAGTTTATGCCGTCGAAACGTCAACTGGGCCACATGGAACAGTTGACGCACTATGCCCCACAAGGGGTTAGAGCAATTGAGAGATTTAGTTTCCTATTTAGCACAATTTAATTTTCTCAATGTCTGGTTAGCGTTATTAATCGGATTAACGCTAACCGTCCCCTATCCTTCGATTAATCAGTTATCCAAAACAAAATCCAACCCCTGGCTTCCTCTTGAAATTTGAGTTGATGTTTGCATGCTAAACTAAACCAAGAAACACTCCCAGCAAGGCATGCTCCGTTTTCATCTTCGCTACTCTGATCTGCTCTATAAGGTTGGTTTTTGCGCTTATCCTGCTCTACTCTGCTCTGTCAAACCAGAATGTCAATTTGGAATTCACAGATAAATTTACCCCCTATTTTTTTGAAATGGTAGTCCACAAGTGTTTACCTTCATTAGCAGGGCTGTAAAAGGGCGGGAGGGGGCGGGAGGGGGCGGGGTGGTTTAACATAGGCTCGAGTTCCTTATAAGTACCAACCACAGCGAGAGCTTCAAAACTGGCAGAAAGAACGAATAATCATTCGATAATTTATTTAGAGCAATAATCTAGTGTAAAACTGCAGAGGCTACTACAAAGAGTAGACATTACTGTCACACTAACCATGCATCTAGTCGACTATAGAGACGAGAAACGACCGGCTTGTATTCGCGGATTAAGTAGGCTTTGGTCGATTAATAAAATGTTTCTGTGAGTTGAACATGATTTGCATATAATGCCCGGTTCACATTATTCCAGTAACGAATCCAGTCCAGTAATCCAGTCCAGCGCTGGATTGCTACTGGAATAATGTGAACCGGCACTGGACAGCAATCCAATCCAGCAATCCGGTCCAGTGACTAGATTGTCGGTCTACTTTTTCATTCCAGCTCGCCCAGAAATCATTGTCACTGTAGTTACCGAATCAACAACACACTCGCCGGACTACTGGACTGGAATCATGTAGACGATATGATCCAGTCCAGCACTGGACTGAATTGCTGGACTGGATTACTGGACTGGAATAATGTGAACCGGGCATAATTGAAAAAACGATTCTTGTAAATAAACGTAAAATTAATAGAACTATCGCTATTATAATTTTTCGCAAACCCCTTCATCCTGACATTACAAAGATACCACACTTCAAACAATATTTGCATATGTGTTGGTTCCCATAGTGCATACACAAATGGGTAACGCGATCTACCAAGCATGTTACTCATACAATGAAACGTTATAGGCAGTTGCCATTAGTGAAGTGTTGCCGTCTCTATCCTTTTGAAGACGATTCCCCTTTGAATTATTGGCACCGCGAGGTTTATTTGCGTAGGTTAATTTGTATCAAGCTCAGTATCTTTGTAACCAAGTGAAACGACGGATACAGCTAGCACAAAAGACATTTATCTCGATTTTTTCTATAATAAAATCGAAGCACGAAAGCACAGAAATAAGAAAGATCCGCATTACATACCACCTATGCTATGCTATGGCTGCGAAACATGGATCCTAATTCAATCCTCCGGTAACTCACTGTATAAATTTGTACGGCAGGTGTGGATGGCGTATCCCGTACCACCAATCCAGGAGGGAGTCATGGGGGCTATCCCCCTTCAAAACGTTTGGTGTCTGGAACTCGGTCTTGGTATATTCTAAGAAATACTCGAAAATTATTTATAAAAATGACAGCTAATACAAAAGATACCCGACCCAAATATTCCGGCAAAGACTGACTTTCGAACCGGGTTTTAAATCTGACTAACTCACAAATTCGTCGAAAAGTCTATACACTAATCTCTACTTCCAAACTAATGACTGGCAGGACCAACTCTGGATAGATAAATGGTAAAACAAGCCTTTGAACAAAGCCGTTATGGCCCAGATTGTATTCTATTTGCACCTCTGTTGTCACTGTAAAGGCAACAGATGGAGTTATAAATGGACCATAGCTGGGGAGCACGCTATGATGCTTCGCATCCCCTGTAATGACTGCTGTAGAAGCTACGGTGAAGAGGGAAAGTGAAGGAGGAGTATATTTTTTATTTCTCAGCACCTTTTCTGCTCTGGCAAGAGGGAGGAAGACATTTCTTTGATCCCGTTTCTTCACTGAACTGAATGACTTAACTAATGTTGATGGTGCACGGTTAGAAATTTTGGTATAAAATGAATACGATTTAGCATTCATATAAATCCTTCCGAAAATTCTTATTAGTTGTATACTATCGGACCGGATAAGTTTGCTTAATATGAATTCATATAAAATCAATAAGAAAATAATATAAAATTATTTTATATGATTTTGGCATACATTTTATACGAAGATAGTTTAATGCATGTATATGATAACCGGATAAAATTTAGAATATATTCGGATAGATGGAAATATCGGAGTTCGTATTCAATATATCCCATTTGAGTATAGAAAGTGGCCTAGTGCCATGGGTTATAGGCCTAAGTTACACCCAACACAAGGAGCATTTATTAGAACTCCGCTATATTAAAGTATTAAATAAAAAACCTTTTATCGTTGTAATATGTTTATTTGTCATTTTATCTTATTGCAAACCAAACATATTTTAATTTCCTATCTGCAATATACGCACTATTTTCTTAGAAGATTCACAAACGATTGGAACAAAAAGACCGGAATTCATATTCACTTTTATCACGGACAACACTTCACAGCACAAAACTCTAATGCAAGCCATAGACGCTCGTACCAATCCGTCGGATTGGTCGCAAGTCAACCACTGATACGCGAACCGTATTCATACAATTTTACTCAAGAAAAGTAGTCAAACAAGTTATTCTCTATCGCCGCGACACGCTCCGCATAAGTGTACAGCGACAGCCCGCGCGACTACCTTTTCTGATCCCATATTGTAGTTGTTGTTTGGGTTGGCTCTGAGTTCGTGTCGAGCTCGATGCTCAACACTTCGAGCCCAGACTCGACCCAACAACAATTTCAATGTAGAGTCCGACCGGTATTTGAATAAGTGAATTGTTGTGAATGAGGCTGGCTACACCAGGCACAATTGTTCCAGGAACAAAACCGGTTATGTGCCTGTCTACACGAAGCACGTCGAAACGAGAACAACTTGTATACATGTAGAGCGTTTTCAATGTATTGATTTTATGCTATACTGTGGAAGGATGCGAAAAGTGCGTGTATTTGTTGGGAACAATTGTTGTGCTTGAAATTTTCGAGCACAAGTTTTGTTCCCTTCCTATACCTTTCCCTTCATGCATCTCGCCTACAAAAACCGGTTTTGTGCCGGAACAATTGTGCCTGGTGTAGACACCCTCAATGAACGATTACGGTGTGTGTCAAAATACAGTATGGTCTGCTTATTGACGAATTTTTCAATGCAGAGTTTATAGGCACGATATTATATACGTATACATGCACGTACATATGTGAGTATTATAGAAGCCTCGTTGTTATTAAGATTGGGTAGATCTTCACCGTCTCCTTAATCAAAGTTGAACAGGTGCAATAATAAATTCAGCCTGCAGGTAAATAGGAATTATGTAATTATACTAATAATCGTTGGAATATAATATGTTGGTTGGCTGGAAACTTGAACAAATTTTGAATTGTGCTGTAGCGGATCCTATATGGTATATTATCTATGTAATATGTATGTAATGTAATGTAGTAGAGGAGCTGATTTTCGAGACCGTTGTACGGGATGATGGTAATGGGGAGGTGAATGGTCAGTACCACGCTTAGCCCCCAATAATTCTTATGAAATCAATAATTTCATTTTCAACTGAGTCGACTGGTAATCGGCGAGAAAAGCGAGAATTCAAATTTGCTGTCAGCATGGTGAAGACCTCTCGCTTGACAGACCAACGCTGCACCTATGGAGCTACCACGGTTACATATTAATTGTATGAGACAGTGGTAGCACTGATAACGTTAAAACTACCAAAGAAATTCGGCAAACATTGAATTATTGTACATACTGCGTTTTTGTAACAGATCAAGTGCAGAGCAACAGTCGCACATATTACACTAACAACCAGCTGCCATATGTACCTTGATTGCAATAATTCGATTTGATAGTTTCATTGATATCTCTGGTATGACTGTCAATATCTGCTCACAGGGTTTCCACAACTACAACGAGCTACATTCTAAATTATGAATGAAGAAAGCAAAGTTGCCAGTTAGAAAAAAACACGATTAAAAATTCAAGGAAAGCCCAGCCCGGTGTGTAGATAGGTTCATTGAGGATCATAAATTTGGGAGTATTTTACCTTTTTTTATGGCCTTCTAGGTCTTTCGGATTGTTTTATAGGTGCTAATGAGTACCTTCTTTTTCGTATAACTGTTCAGGATATTAGAAAATGTTTAAAGGGTTTGTTTCTATATTATAAAATATATATATATATATATATATATATATATATATATATATTCTATATATTCTGACAACTACTATAATATTTAACTGTGGTAGCTTCAAGGGGAGAAACCATTCACCTCCCAATGACCATCATCCCGTACAAAGGTCTCAAAAATGAGCTCCGCTACTACATTTTTCATCTCATATTCCGACTTCAGAATAAAAGGAAGCTATATATATAGATACTACACCATATTGGATCCGCTATAAGCCCCAGTCTTACTATATATAGCACGATTCAAAATATGTATTAGTTTCCAGCCAACCAATAAATTATATTCCAACGATTATCAGTATAATTACCTAATTCCCATTTACCTGCAGGCTGTAATTATTATTGCACCTGTTCAACTTTGATTAAGGAGACGGTGAAGATCTACCCAACCTTAATAACAACGAGACTTCTATAATACTCACATATGTACGTGCATGTATACGTATATAATATCGTGCCTATAAACTCTGCATTGAAAAATTCGTCAATAAGCAGACCATACTGTATTTTGACACACACCGTAATAGTTCATTCACAACAATTCACTTATTCAAATACCGGTCGGACTCTACATTGAAATTGTTGTTGGGTCGGGTCTGGGCTCGGAGTGTTGAGCATCGAGCTCGACACGAACTCAGAGCCAACCCAAACAACAACTACAATATGGGATCAGAAAAGGTAGTCGCGCGGGCTGTCGCTGTACACTTATGCGGAGCGTGTCGCGGCGATAGAGAAGAACTTGTTTGACTACTTTTCTTGAGTAAAATTGTATGAATACGGTTCGCGTATCAGTGGTTGACTTGCGACCAATCCGACGGATTGGTACGAGCGTCTATGGCTTGCATAACAGCGACTGCAAAATTATGCGTCGCTCTTAGAAAATCGTAATGAAAACAAAACACAGGCAAACATGTGCCATAAACTCAACGCTGGGATAAATTTTATCCCAATTTCCTATAAGTTGAATACTGTATCAGATAAGTTTGATATTTCTTGTAGATAGATATGTTTATACTTTTCTGAAGGATAAAATTTTATACGAACTTATGATAAAAAGTTATACGTATAAGATAAATTTTAAACTAATTTTCTGAGATTGGACTATGAATCTGAATTTCGAATAAGGTTTATACAATTTCCTATTTTATAATGAACCTTTATACATTGGAATATATCGGGGTTTATATTGAAAATCGCATACATAATTCTATAAATTGGAAAGTATAGAAAATACACCAAGATTTCTAACCGTGTGCTAAAGTCCATCGTTTTATTGAAAGTTCTGTTTAGTATAATTATTAGAATTTCCCGCCGATGAGATCCTGGTGGTAACAGAATGAACTCCCTTTGCAAACCATGTGCGCTGTGCTAAGCACTGCAACCCTTATACCTTACCTAACCTGAGTTTATGGTTTTGTACATTCATCATTGCCCTCCTCTCGAATAAGGAATGCATCCGCACTTTCATTAGACATATGCCTCTTGAGAACCAAATCTTGAAGAAGTGTGGACGTACCCTTAGCTCCCCAGGTAACATACAAAGTCGGTCCCCTCCGAGCTCGATTACTAGATCCGCCACTGCACCCAGAACCGTACGCACTGTACGATGAGCTGAACGTTTCGTAAATCGTTAACAACAACAATTCAATGGACAGGTCATTGACACTCAATTGTGGCGATTCGGCTGGAGCACTAAATTTTTAAATTGAGCACCTAATTAGCCCCTAATTATGCGATATGTCACATCTCGATTTTTTGTTGTGGGGGTGCCAGCTTAACGGACGTCACGATGGTGATGATGATTAATAATCTGGGGCAGTGAAATTAAGAAATCCAATCTCACACGAGATAACATAAAGTTGTTCAAAGGCAAAGAAGTGCAGGCATTTTGGGTCCATTCCACCGAGCATCGACGCCTGAGGTAACTTTTCCTGTCGTCGTCCAGGCAGATATTTACACGATTGCGGTATTTGTTGATATTTGCCCGCAGCTGGTTACTGTAATAGAAATATAGCGTTCTTCAAAAATTGTCAAGCGGCCAGTACGGCTCTAGTTAAGTACGAGTAATCCGCCACATCTTACTAGGATACGTACCCATAATTGTCATTGCCATTTCGTGGACACATCAGCTTTGTCGGAAATGAAATGGCTCACGAATTTGCCAGGACGGCTTCGGCGACTCGTTTCAATGGTCAAAAACTCTTCAGTGAAATTTCACTAGGCGCGGCTAAAAGGTGCTTCTGAGATTAAGAGCAATCGAAAAAATTATTTCGGGATACTCTATCTACTATAGTCCTCTACTATGGCTCTGCGAACCTCCTCCCAATTAATTATCCCCCAAAAAATTATATTATATGATCCCTCAACTTTGGAGGATTTTTAACGGCTCTACAAACCATCACAAATTGACTAACACCCAAAAAAATGATGTCATTAGTCCCATTTTGGGGGGATAGTTCATCGTTACATATTCTCCCAGCAAGAAATGACTAAACACCCACATAAAAAAGAATGCCTCCCCCTCCCCGAAAGATGACACATCCCAGAAAGTGGGGAGAGGTGTTAATCAGCACAGCTATTCTTTTTTGCATTAGTAAAATTTATGGGTTTTGGGACTTGTGTCATTATGATTTTTCTCCTCAAACCAAAATCAAATTTTTGAGTGAATCTTGTGAATTATCCCCAAATTGGGGGACATGTCATATGAAAGAATTTTTTGGTGGATTTTATCATGGTAGCTTGGAGGGGGATAATTCATTGGAGGAGGGGGGTAAGTTTGCAGATCCCGCTACTACCATCCGCTGGTGTCCACGACAGCTAAATTGTAGGAAGGTTACAGTCATTTGTAGTTTTCTGACTAGAGACTCGTTTCTGAAAGGACATCTTAACCTGAGGGTTATAATAAAACATCACTGCACACTCTTTGTAAATGTCATCACGCGAATTGCCTTTCTCGACCCGAATAAGATAGCTTCCCGCTATCCCGCTGAAACATTTGAGCTGCTTCGTGAAAGCAATCAAGCTTGATTGGCATAGGTAAATTGTGATACACATTCAGTTTCATTGCTTGTGGACATTAATTGCTCAGATCCCCTATATCTCCTACTAGTTGGGACGCTAAGCGATTTGACCTTGCAAAATATGATAGAGAAATGCCGTTTGGTATTATTGTTGGTGGTCCCCATACATTCATTTTAAGAGATGGAGCCATCTTGAAGCCCACGGCTGTTCAGGCGAAAAACCGAAAAATTTGAGCCCTTTATTTAATATTCTCCTCATTATTTGTAAACAGTGCCTCGGATCGAAAAACTTAATAGGATTTGAATTAAAGAGCGTCAATTTCTACATCCAATGCATTGCTCAAAGTTGGAATTCGGTTTAGTAGTATAGTCAAAACCGATAGTCGAAAAACGTCACCTTTCGAAGCTTTGGAGGAAAATCACACTATTTTGCTTTTCAAGCTTACATATCTCTGAAACCGCTGCTACAAATGGAAAACTTATTAGGCAAAAGCTGAAGATATTTCTATTTCAAGTTTAACTAGCACAATATTTTTCATTCCGGCCCGTTTTTAATGTAGTTGTGAACGAAAATGCAGAAATGGTTTTTTAGCGATTTGAGCCTTAATAGCTCTATCTCGATAAATATAACAGCTAAAAGTTTTGGTTTAGCCTCAATTCGTAGATATTTTAACCTTGTTCATAAAAGTTTTTTTTTCAGACTAATTTAATTAATCAAATAATTAGTTAATTAAATGATTTAATTTCTTCCATAATTTCTAAGTTCAAGCAACTTAAATGACACTTTAGGTTGGTTGCTGATGTATTTGGTCATTCTGAGTCAAATGAGACCAACCGCTATTCCATACGGCTATTAGTTCAAAAGATATCCACATTTTTCCAGATTGTTTAATTAGTTAAATGAGCTTTTAGGTTAAGTAAGTTCAAAATAAAAGGCTTTTATGCCAGTTTTAGATTGATTCTTAATGAATTTGGTCATTCTAAGTAGAATAAAAACAACCGTGATTCCATACGACAATTAGTTCAAAAGATATTCACATTTTTCCAGATTTTTTTATTAGTTAAATAAAGTTTTTTATTAAATAAGTTGAAAATAAAAAGCTTTGATGCCAGTTTTAGGCTGTTTCCTAATGTATTTGGTCATTTTGAGTCGAATGAAACTAAAGGCAATTACATACAACCGTTAGTTCAAAAGATATTCACATTTCATCAGACTTTTTTATTAGTTAAATAAGTTTAAAATAAAAAGTTTTTTTTTTTACTTTTAGGTTAGCTCCTAATGTGTTTGGTCATTCTGAGTTGAATGAAGTCAACCGCAATTCCGAACGATCATTAGTTCAAAAGATATTGAAATTTTCCCAGATCTTGTTATTACATAATTAAATTTTGTTATTAATTAAATTGTCTTAAATAAGTTTAAAATAAAAAACTTTTTTTAGCAAAACTTTTATAAACAAGGTTAAAATATTTTCTTTATCGTTTTTTAACACAAAACTCGCTAAGGTTAAAATATCTACGAATTGAGGCTAAACCAAAACTTTTAGCTGTTATATTTAGAGAAATAGCTATTAAGGCTCAAATCGCTAAAAAAAAACATTTTTGCATTTTCGCTCACAACTACACTAAAAACGCGCAGATTTGAAAAGTCTTGGGCTAGTTAAACTTGAAATAGAAATGTCTTTAACTTTTGCTTAAAATGTTTTTCCATTTGCAGTATCGGTTTCAGAGATATGTGATTCCTAAAAGCAAAATAGTGTGATTTTCCTCCAAAGCCTCAAATGTGACGTTTTTCGACTATCGGTTTTGACTATACTACTATGCCGAATTCCAACTTTGAGCAATGCATTGGACGTAGAATTTGACGGTCTTTAATTTAAATACCATTAAGTTTTTCGACCCGAGGTACCGTTTACAAATAATGAGGAGAATATTAAATAAAGGGCTCAAATTTTTCAGTTTTTCGCCCGCACAGCCACTCTGCCGCGGGCTCCAAGATAGCTCCATCTCTTAAAATGAATGTATGGGGACCACCAACAATAATACCAAACGGCATTTCTCTATCGTATTTTGCAAGGTGGCGTCCATTTATGTCGCTTAGCGTCCCAACTATACTTCCTATCTACATACATAGTTTACTTAGCGCACATCTTCGAGTAAAAAAGTAAATTATTTAAATATTTCAAAACCTTTTTACAGAAAATAGTACATTTTAACAATTTATTCGGAGATTTAATAAGAAATTGATTTTTTCCAGACTTCAAAGGAGGGGGGGGGGATTTCCCCCCTGTTCCCTCCATTGATTTCGCGCCTGGTTAACAAAACTATTACGACTGTCTACCTACCACCTGATACATCACCTGAACTGTGCCAACTGCATGTTGAAGATGTCTTGAATACTGCCGAAACTAACTCGGGAGCAGATTTAATTGTTACTGGCAGCTTTAAGACCGAGTTTGTGCAAATTGCGTCAGCTGTCGCGGGAGCCGCCGCGGTTTAAAAATTTACATCGAATTTAAATGCAATCTATTTAAATTCAATAACCGCGTCGGCTCCCGCAGCTTCTGAACATGTCATAATTTAGGAAATTAATGTTGATTGCATATCTAAATCATGATCGATTAACAACACTAATATAAAAAGTTTTAAGATACATGTTCATTCATAAATTTCAATCAATTCAATTTAAGAAAAAAAAATATTTCAAACAATATTCTAGATCTACTCTAATTTAGAAAATTTTGATGTAATTCAATCCAATTTTCCGATAATACCTGCTGACATATCATCCAGAATTAGAAATTAATGTGAATAAACCATCTGTTAACCATAAAGAATGGAATTCCTTAAGATTTTTTGAATTTCAAAAAAGCAGATTATATTCATTTGCATTCAGCTTTAATGCGCATTAATTCATCTGAAAAACTTGAAAGCGGTGTCTTGTTTTTATAATGTTCTCAATAATGTTATAAATTGATGTGTTCCGAGAATTTACTTAAACAATGATAACTTCCCAATTTGGTTTTCCTGCGAACTGGAAAAAACCTATACGTCAAAGGAAAATTATGCACTTGGAATATAAAACCACGGCAGATTTAAATTATTATAATTATTTTTCAACATTAAAATCTAAATGTAAACAAAAAGCTATGCTAGATTTCCAATGTTACATCTGTAGACTAGAATCGCAGTTACCGACAAACCTGAAATATTTTTAGTGGTTTTTAAATTCCCGCAAAGTAGATAATGGACTACCGCATATCATGCATCTTTGGAATTAGAAGCTCCAATATATCCGAAATCGTTAACTTATTCGCAGAACACTTTCCGGAGTCTGTAGTATTGTATAGTATAGGTTTTTCGACCCTCCTTTAATAATGACACATTTGCTCTGGGAAAAACTGTTAAATCTTGACATTTCTGAAGTTCTAGACCTGATGGAATTCCTCCAAGTTTACTAGAAAACTGGATAGAACTTCGGGTTGTTTTTATCCTGAAAGCGGGCAGAAATTCGCGGCCGAATGACCTCAGACCCATTAATATTTCTTCGATATTGCTGAAACTTCTGGAAAGACTGATTGATGTCTATCTGCGGAGCACCATTCCGTTGCGCTCTTTATCTGCGTAGCAACATGCGTATTGGAAGGGTAGATCGGTATATACGGCTCTGCACTCGCTGGTTGGTTTAATTGAAAACTTCCTTGATCAAAAGGATTACGCCATGGTTGTTTTCCTGAATATCGAGGGCGCCTTCAATAACATTAAACCTAGCGAGATCATTGGAGCACTTCTGAGCCTGCAGGTTGATGAGTCGCTCTGTATGCTTATTAGCACACTGCTAAGATCAAGGTTGATTTATACTACCCTAGGCACATCGTCTATGTGCAGACGGGTCTGCAGGGGAACCCCCCAAGGGGGTGTACTGTCCTCCCTTCTCTGGAATCTAGGGGTCAATGGACTGCTGGTGGATCTGAAGAAGACTGGGTGTAAAGTCATTGCGTATGCAAATGATATCGCGGTTGCAGTCACGGGTATGTTTCCTGATACCCCTAAATGATATGCTGCAAAATACTCTATCCATTCTAACGGTAGCCCACTCCGTCGGTAGGATGTTAGAGCTAACCCGGACAAAACGGAGCTTGTGCTCTTCACTAGAAGGCACAAAATCCCTCCAATCGAACCCCCCACCCTGGAGGGCTCAATACTGGCCTTCACAGATAAAGCAAAATTTTTAGGTCTCACCATTGACAGGAAGTTAAAGTGGAAGCTTAATGTTGAAGAACAGTTGAAAAAGGCAGCCGAAAGCGGTATATTGGTTATATACAGCTATGGTACGCCCTATATTATTGCATGGTATTAGTGGGTGGTGGACTGCACTCAGAATTGCGGCCTACTGTAATACCCTAGGAAAGGTACAAAGGCTGGCTGCCCTGGCCACGACGGGGGCTTTTAGAAGCACTCCATCAGCCCGATTAGATATGATTCTCGGCTTACTCCCGTAGGATATAATTGGCGAGCAACTGGCGGCAAACGCGCTTCTACGCCTTCGTGAGGCAGGCCAGTGGCGCGCGCTGAGTGTGGGACACTCCACTGTTCTTGACAATCTGAATCTCCCAAGGGAGACGGACTACATTTCACCAAGATACCAATTTAGCAAAGACTACACTAGTCTCATTCCGTAGAGGAGTCTCTGGTTGGGAGACGCGGCTTCCACCACCGAACCCATGGCCATCTATACAGATGGCTCTAAGACCGATGAAGGGGTCGGGATAGGCATATACTCAGAGGGACTGGGGATTAACCTATCACTCGGTCTCCCGGATTTTTGCAGTATCTTACAGGCGGAGGTTTCAGCCATCTCGGAAGCTCTGTCCTGGCTAGGCAGTCACGTAATTACTGTGAAGGACATTACTTTTTATACAGATAGTCAGGCGGCGATTCTTCTTGACGACAGTTTTAGATGTCGAGAACTGTCGCTTAGCGGTCGCAAAGATGGCTGGCTTCTTCAATATTACCCTCTGTTGGATTCCGAGCCCCAGTGGTTTTGCGGGTAACTACAAGGCAGATGAGTTGGCCCGAGAGGAGAAAACTGGTGCGGTTTATGACAGGCGCAAAGACATAAGGGTTCCATTTACCCTGTGCAAATTAGCGATTAAGACCGCTGCCGTGGATAGGGCTAATGTTAGATGGCTCTGCGGCAATACATGCCAAACAACACATTGCTGTCGTTGAACAGAAAGCACATTGGCAGGGTAGTAGGAGTTATCACAAGGCATTGTTCAAGAGGGGAACATACCAGGAGACTACATCTTCCTCACCACGACTTCTGTAGGAGCTGTGGCGATGTGGAGTAGGAGGAGAGCGTTCTCCATCTTCTATGTCATTGTCCGGCCTTAGCCAGTAGGAGAAGAAGTTTCTGGGCTCACGGGTCTTGAACGATCTGGATGACCTTAAGGATATGACCGCCACACGGCTCAGTCGTTACATCGCGAGCACATGCTGGTTTGATACGTAGGTTCAAGTGAAGGTGATAGCGGTGGTACCACAATGGACCCAATGTTGGTCTAAGTACGCTGTGACACATCACGGCAGACCCTGTAGCTAACCTGATTTAACCTACTAGAAAACTGCGTGAAAATATCTTGCATCCATTTCAGTATCTCTAGAACAAATCTCTAGCCTCTGGCCATTTTCCATTCCAATGAAAATTGAGCTATATATTAAAATATATTGCCTATTTTTAAGCCCGCCAGCCGAAGGCGTGACAGGAGGACTAATATTTGGACCATCACGGTATTTTTGCCGTAATTGTCATGCCCTAGGAAGTGCGACCTTTATCTCCAAGTGATGACGGGTGGAAGCAGACTGTTGGTGGATTCTTGTCGACTGAATTCTTCGGCGACTGTCCTTCCTGGATACTTGTGGGATTCTATATGGACAACGCAAAACTAAATAAACCTGGATGTAATGCTGCTCCAAATGCATCAAACTCTGGTTCCTCTGAGCTGCCTACTAGCTCATTTTTCAGCGGAGCCTACAGGTCCGTTGTTGAAACTGCCGATGGGCCGGTCTTTAAGCGATGCAGTCCTTCTGAGTAGTCCTTGGACTGACATGGATTCTGATACCGACGATTTGTGTTCGGAGAAATCTGGACTGACGGTCATAGGTGAAGGAGTCAGCCGCATGGGTTTCAACCCAAGTAGACACTGTACCAAATTAACGATACCAGGACTCGTGAAACCATGTAACAGTGGGTGTTAAGCTGCGGCTCTGCCCAGCGAATGCAAACGCTACCTCCCTAACAAGCGAGCAAATGACTCTCGTACAGGAGGGTATTATCGACGTAACGATAGAGAACAGGCCCGATGATCAGAACATTGCTTTTGAGGCGTGTGTTCCAGGTTGGCTCTTGCTGGTCTGTACTAACGCCGTGACAGCTGAATGGGTGTGATGAGCTTTGGATTTATCAAATCCAAACACGCGTTCCCCATTTCACTTGTAAAAAATGAATGTTATATGTTATGTTAATTGCCTTGACCCCTCCAGGGGCATGGGCGCGTTAACTATGCCTTGTTGACGTTTCGATAGCATATCTACTTTTCGGAAGCGCAGCTGCTAGCATGCACCTCTTAATTTTATGTATTATATGTATATATTGCCTATATTTTTTTTTTAAGTAAAATATGACTTATAGAAAATTTTTGAATTATGAAATTGTGGCATTTGAATTTATTTTAGTTGATTATTTTAGTCAGGGCCGGCGGAAGGTGTGTTGGACATATTGAGATCTCAAAACATGAAATTTCTCGTGTGTTGAATTTAACACATGGAAAAAAAGTCATAGAACTTCGTGAAAAATCCATCTCAGAATACGGAATATTCCTAATGGGCGGGACTACGATCATTTGGTTTGCGTACTAGATTCTTTAATTCTTGATACAGGCAATGGCCCAGCACATAGCTGAGCACGATGGTCACCATCACGCACCAAAACTAAATTCAATTCTTCATCCAAACAATTGTCTTCGATGGGCCAGTCAAGAAAATGCATAGTGGGCCATTGATAATCACAGTTAGTGTCACCACACACCGTCGAACTCGAACTTGAACACGGACCGGTTTTCTTCACATTTATGTGAAGTGTGTGTGTGTGTCACTGGACATTTGCTCCAGGTTCGTCTTCGAGTTCGACAGTGTGTGGTGACACTTATCCCCGCCCTCACACACAAACTTGTCACTGTTCTCTTGTGCCATGGAGGAAATTGCGGCTGTCTCTATTTGCTGTATTTGAAACGCCGTATCTAATGTCGAATACGAATACTTGCCATCTGCCCGTCCACACAATGGCAATGGTTTCAAATTCTCACGGATGGGCTATTGTCTGTAGCAGGCATAATCTTATCGTTAAACATCAAAATGCCAGCCTTACCGTGCAAATTTGTCATCAAAGCCACTGCGGTTGACTGGGCGAACATGAGATGGTTAAACGGCGATACGTGCCAAACAACGAAGTCGATTTGGCCGAAACTGCTTTCACTGAACAGAAAACACTTTGGCAGAGTTGTCGGAGTTATTACGGGGAACTGTTCTATGGGAGAGCTTGCCTGGGGGCTTCGTATTCCTCACAATGACTATTACAGGAGCTGTTATGACGTTCTTCATCTTCTTTGTCACTGTCCGGCCCTTTCTGAGAGGCGGAGAAAATTTCTGGGTTCTTGTTTTTTTTTCGGGAACTGGAGGACCTTAAGGATACGAGTGCAATACAGCTCAATCGCTATATTGCTAGTACATGCTGCCTTATTGCCTAGGTTTAATTAGGTGAATTTTGTGGTATCACAACAGACCCAGAGGTGGTCTATGTGTGCTGTGCGGTAGCAGGGCAGCCCCTTTACCTAACTTAACCTATTGTTAGATATCATTTAACTTCCAATGGAAGTATGGCTTATCACTGCTGGTCACAGTGCGAGCGAAGCGAACGGAAAATATTGAGGGTTACTACTCTTTAACCATTGAGCCCACATATCCGACTATTCAGTAGTCCGGATGGCACAACGATTAGCACGTTCGCCTTCTACGCACTGGGCCCCGGTTCGATTCCTACTGAATGTGGTAGTTTTCGATAAAAAGGGGATTTACGTGTCGGACTATGAGACCACTCAGCTGTTAAATGAGTACCAATTTATGGGGTAAATAACTCGGTTGGGCGTGTTGCTGATCACACACTTCTGCACAAGACCGTCACGATCTAGAAAATGAGATGATGCCATCTCATCTCGAGGGGGGCAAAAACTCCTCTTCCATAGTCCTCCGCGTGGGCGCCCCCTGGAACGGCAGTGGTCACTGACCATTGCCAACCAACGTCAAGCCGCCAGTGATGGCGGTGCGATGATTTGGTTGAGGTACCCCTGTGGTGTGGGGTGTGAAAAAAATACCACGGCCTTTCCCTTTGAGGGCCTGTCGTTAAAACCGACAATCAAAGGACAGGATGTGTATGCCAGCAACTTGCACTATCCGAAATCTTTATATGCTAACGAAACGTCAACTATGCCTCGGATAAGGACTGACTCAACGGTTACGACTTTTAGCTATCGTACAATGACAAAGATTGGATTCTGGAATGTGCGTACTCTCCTGGACAATGGATCAGAAGGTCCCCAGAACGCACGATTTCTTCAATTAGAGAGTGAATTTCTGAGGTACAAATTAAATATCTTAGGAGTTAGTGAGATAAGATGGTGGAACAGCGGAGAATTCATCTCTCCAACGGGCAGCACTGTAATGTTGTACTCCGGTAAAGCTACCGGTAGTCGCCGTGAGTCAGGTGTGGGGCTCCTTTTAACCAGAGCCGCGCGAAACTGTCTCTTATCCTGGGAACCGGTCTCTGACAGGGTCTTGACCGCCAGGTTCCGGACCAAAATGAGGAACATCTCAATAATACAATGTTATGCCCCTACTGAACCCGACAATGTCTTGGCAAAAGACTCCTTCTACGAAGAACTAAACGCCGTTCAGAGCAGAACACCTAAAGGTGACATTATAATGGTTATGGGTGATTTGAATGCGAAAGTTGGCGCTGATAACTATGGGCTCAGACATGTGATGGGGAGACACGGTCTTGGTGATCGTAATGACAACGGTGAAAGATTTGTGGAGTTCTGCAACTTTCACAGTCTCTTCATCGGTGGTACTATGTTTGAGCATAAGGACCACCACAAAATCAGTTGGTCCTCTGTTGATCGGCGCAGAACACAAAATCAAATCGACCATTTTGCCATTAGTAAAAGATTCAAGAGTTGCCTCCTGGACGTGCGAAATAAGAAGGGTGCCGATATTGGGATGGGAAGAGACCATTATCTTATGATCGCTAATGTTCGATTGCGTATTGCAGCCGTGCGCCGCCCCAGCGACGAAAGATCCAGGCCCCGCAAATTCAACACCGCTCGACTAAAAAATCCAGCTGTCTTACAACAATATAATGACCATCTTGCGCAAAAAGCGGCTGAGATAACTAGTCACCCAGATAGTGACATAAACGAAAACTGGGATGCCATAAAAAATGCGTACATTGATAGCGCAAATACCATCCTTGGCCCAAACCCGGATTGCCGGAATAAGCCCTGGATGTCCGACGCTTCATGGCAGCGGATTGTTGAAAGAAAGGAGCTGAAAGTTCGTTTGGCTGCAGCCTCAGACGACAATCGAAGCAGCATCGAACTCCTTTACCGTCAGAAAGCTCGAGAAGTTCAGCGTAGTGTGCGACGCGATAAAAGAGTTTATGCCAATTCTCTTTTAGCGTCAGCAGAAGAAGCCGCTAGAAGTAACAACTTAAACGCCGTATACGGTGTCATCAAGGAGTTTACAGGTGGTCGTAACTCCTGCCAACATCCGGTGAAAGATAGTGATGGAAAGCTACTTATCTTGGAAGAAGATCAAATGAGGCGGTGGAAAGAACACTTCGCCGCGGTCTTGAACCGTGTAACCTCTGGTGAAGTTCCCCCTCATATAGATAATTTAGCTAACCATCAAAATGTGCGTATACGGTCCACTGCCCCGACTAAAGAGGAAATAGTCACTGCAATTATTGCACTAAAACGAGGAAAGGCCGCCGGACTTGACGGCATCCCTGCCGAACTTTATCAAGCAGCCCCAAGCGTAACTGCCGATTTGCTGCACCCACTTGTTGATAAAGCGTGGAATACAGAGACCTTTCCCACTGAGTGGAAGGAAGGTTTGATCATCAAACTTCCAAAGAAGGGTAGCCTCACAGACTGTAATAATTGGAGAGGCATTTGTGTGCTTCCTGCCGTTGCCAAGATAATAGCTAAAATCGTCCTGGAAAGACTAAAGGCCCACTTAGAAAGCACAATTGATGAAGAGCAGGCTGGCTTTCGATCCGGATTCTCCTGTGTCGATCACATTAACACCTTGCGAATCATCATCGAGCAATGCGCTGAATACGATTCTCCGCTTCACTTGCTTTTCATCGATTTCGAAAAGGCTTTCGATAGTGTGAACCGGGATTCTATATGGGCGGCCTTGCGCAGGAGAGGCATCCCTGAGAAGCTTGTGGCTATTATTAAGGCAACCTATGACGGCGCGAAATGTCGCGTTCTGCATAAAGGTAAGGTGTCGGGGGACTTTGAGATTCGCAGTGGAGTTCGGCAGGGGTGCATCCTCTCACCGATCCTATTCCTCATTGTGATCGGCGATGTGTTGCATGCAGCCCTATCCGGACTCGACAGAGGCATTCAATGGACTTTGACATCTTATCTACAACATCTTGACTACGCTGACGACATATGCCTACTCTCCCACAAAATCATGGATCTGTCCGCAATGGCGTTAGATCTCGAGAGGGAGGCAAGCAAGGTTGGGCTAAAGATTAATACCAACAAGACCAAGGTTCTTAGCCCGCCGTTGCGAAAAAGAAATCCGACACCTATTGCCATCAATATTAATGGGCAGCCTGTGGAGAAGGTGGACAACTTCGTCTACCTGGGTAGCATTGTTGCCGAAAATGGTGGTACGGAGCAGGACATCGCTCGTCGTATCAACCAGGCTAAACGTGCATACGGCATGCTGTCCAAAATCTGGCAGGGCAGTTATCTCAGCATCAAGACCAAGCTGGGCCTGTTTCGCTCCCTGGTACTATCAGTACTTTTGTATGGGAGCAGTACATGGAAAGTTTCCGTAGGAGTTACCAGAAAGCTGCAAGTTTTCGTCAACTCATGTCTTCGTCGAATTTTAAGAATTTTCTGGCCCGAAACAATATCAAATGAAGAGCTAAGTCGGCGTACGGGTCAGATGCCAATCGACGAATTGATACGCAGGCGAAAATGGCAGTGGATAGGTCACACATTGCGGAAGAGTGATAACTGCATTGCTTTGCATGCCATGAAATGGAACCCCATTTCCAACCAAGGCCGACCAAGAGGGGGTCCTCGAATCACATGGCGTCGATCTGTGGCAAAGGAGTGTCAGGTACTGGGTAAGTCTTTTGGGGAGTTGCGCCCCATTGCCCAGAACAGAGTACGATGGCGCGCAGGAGTAGTTGACGCGCTATGCCCCGCTAGGGGTTATGGCAAAGTAGTAGTATCTCATCTCGAGGCCATGGTTCAAATTGGACCGTTGCGCCAGTTTTTTATTTATTTATCCGACTATTCTATAATAATTATTGATAATGACTCGACGTATTTTTGAAGATCACAAAAAATAAAACATAGAAATGAAAAATTAAAGGATTCGATATTTTTTCCGCTACAACCATTGTTTCGCAATTGTAGCCGACTACATCTCCTAATTTTACCACACATTTTGAAAACGACCGGGCCGATTTCTTTACTTCTTTGTTCTGGTATCCCATAAAAATCATCGGGACACTAAACTATCCCATTATTAAGAATTGCTAAGGCTCAGCAGTGCTTTATAATCTGTAAGGAAACTTTCATTTTTCATCACCCCGAATTGCTGATATTTGCTATTTTTGCTTTTTGTTTCAATTCATGACCAAGAATGTGTTGTTTTTGTTGCCGAAAGGACTCAAAATGCCAACTGTCCTGACCAAAGGACTCAAAATGCCTTCAACAGTACTCCAATGCATTGGGGCCTCATCGCCCCGATAAACCCACATATATCAGGCTTGGTTTCCGTTTCATATCATGATCAAGAGAGTTGCTTAGATCTGACACATACCTGCAGTAGGACCAAAATATTACAAAGTGGCACATATAATAAAGCAAAGGAAGTTATACGTACGTGCAAGATTTGCTTGAAATCGGACCGGGGAAAATGTTTGGAGGAGAGATCTTTAAAAATTTCAGTTTCTATTCAATTTCCATTCAATTTCTATTCAATTTCAATTCAATTTCCATTTACCTTATGTATTCAATGTTTTTGCAATGCGCAAGTGCGAATTATTTCAGTGAAAATCGGAGTTTTTTGTAACACTTGGTTTCATTCTGCACACCAACTTAGTATGCGTCTGTAGCTTAACTCGGCAATGCACCGGGCATTTTTTGCTACCCGAACACAGTCTTCTACGGTTCGAGCCCCGCAACCGTAAAAGACCAAAGCTGCATACTAAAAAAGACAAATATGTCATGAACGCTTACCGATCTTTATTTCATGAGTTTTGATCGCTCCGTGCAAACATAAAATACTTCAAACATATCCTGCTGAGGTTGCCCCATCGAAACGGATTTATCTGCTAACGGCTGGGACTTGAGGAACAATAGTTTTACTCACAATGTATCTCTAGTCACCCTGTTGTTCACTGCATTGACCATGCCCTATTCCAATCAATTAATTAGGTCTGTCGCATTTCATCTTACAACTTCATTTACATACATAAATCTTCTTGGGCATGTTGCTTTTATTCGGGTATACGCGCATAGTTTATAACGTTGGCGTCAAATACATTTACCACGAAATTTTTCGCATGTTGTCTTTTCAGCGATATCTTCAAAATGATATCGTTTTATTATTCCTTTATTAATTGCTTTTATGGTGCCGTATATTGTACGTTAGTTGAGGTTGAGGTTTCTGCAACATACAATACTATTTATGTGCTTATTAAGAAAGTCTAGTTAGGATATTATCACGATCATAGCGAGACTGTGGCAATTGGTTTTGAAACTGATACGTCCAGTAATATGTTACATCTTATATCACAAGTTAAAAAGGCAACAAATTTTTATAATCTCGTCAAAAATAAATCATAAATTAATCATCAAACAGTAAATCTTTATTTTTAGCGTTTGAACATTTTTTCTAGAGCCTTGGGTCGCTTTCAGATCGCCGAGCGATATGCGCGCGAGCGGATGAGCGCGTAAGCGTGTGTGCGCGCGATTTGTGCTCACACCCAGTATACCACATAGCGAAGGTTCACCAAGAAGCGAATGATAGCGATCCTTTATAATTCACTTAAAGTGAAGAAAAGCGAACCAACATAGGGTTTTTTTAGCGAGGGTATGCGACTCGCTAAAGAGCCACTAAAGCGAAGGTAAGCGAAGGTTTTTATTTATTTATTTATAATATTGTTTTGTGTTCTTTTGAAATCAATTTTCTTCGTCAAACCCTCGCTAAGAGCGAAGATATGTGAGGAGAAACTTCACTAAAACTTTCACCAATGACTCGTCAGTGATCAGAAAAATAAGACTCGTCGCGAATGTAAATTTGGAACGACAGAGGTATTACCGGCGAGTCGTTAGTGAATGAACTTGCGAAGGTTTTGCTTGCCAAAGTGACCCGCTGGTGACTCGTTAGCGGTTTGCTTGGTATGCTAGGCACTGAAAAGCGTGCAACGAGTGAATAATTCTGCAGTTGCAGTTCAATCATGGTCGTTTCCAGAGCTATGCGTTTGTTTGTTTTGCTCGAAGAAAGTGCATATTTGACACATTACGTTTTTTTTTAATTAATTAATTTGATATAACCGTTTTTTTTTTATTAATTTTACTCGACATATCTGTGCACAAACTCACATCACTGACGATAATGTAAACACGTTTAGAAAATTGCCAGAAAATCAAGTTCAAGTTATTGCTTATTTAAAGTTTCATTTGTAGGGGAAGTAGGGGTTTCGTTCGTCGGATTTTACGGATTTTCAGTATTAGCCAAATGGATCCTACTACAAACATTTGACCAAAATTCCAAGTCACTGGCTTCATTCTATCAAAAGTTATCGCTTATTTGAAGATTTGTGTGTAGGGGAGGTAGGGGCTTCTTTGGGTCGGATCTGGCCCATCTTTAATACCAACTAATTAAATCTAACTTTAAACATTTGATCAAAATTTCAAGTCAATGGCTTCATTCTATCAAAAGTTATCGCTTATTTGAAGATTCGTTTGTAGGGGTTCCTTGGATTGGATCTTGCCCAGTTTCCATACAGACTAACTAGATCTTACTAGATATTCTACCAAATTTTCAACTCGCTATTGTCATTTTATCAAAAGTTACCGTAATTAATGGATATATAATTTTTTTGGAATTTTTAGAGGAGGTAGTAGTAGTTTCCACCTTCTCTGCTCCTGTCCAGCTTTTGCAGTTAGAAGGAGGTCGTTACTTGGATCCTACTTCTTCGCTGACTTGGAAGAGCTAGAAAGCGCGGATGTTGGAAAACTCCAGAGTTTTATTGTTCGCTCTGGATGGTTCTATCAGAAATATTGAGAGAGGATGTGCGTTAGTGGTATCACAACGGACCTATTTGAGGTCTAAGTGAGCTGTGTTTTGTCACAGCAGCCCATCTACCTACCTAGAGGAGGTAGGCGATCCTTTGATCTGATTATGCCCAACTTACTAAAACCCAAGCAGCTTCTCACCTTAAGGTTACATGCCAAAAATCTACATTCAATTGGTTTAAGAATTATAGACAAAAATCCTAGGGAAGTACGAGGTTCTTTGTAAGAAAACTACCGTTAGTTTTCAACTGATCGATTTGATTTTTCCAGGAGAATATAAGATCACCCTCACGAGAAATCTACCAAAGCTAGAGCTTTTCGTGTTTATTAAATTGGGAGTTCTAGATACTAATTATTTTACATATGTACGGGAGGTAGGCGTCCCCCGACAGTAGAGGAATTTGATCTCGCGTTGCCGTGACTAAAACGAAATAAAGCGCCAGGTGCTAACGAGATTCCAGCTGAATTCGGTGGAACGGGTCTAGCTAATGCCATACATGCATACATCAGTTACTCCTGCGAGTATGGGAGGACGAGATGATCCCCGACGATTGGCGCAGAAGCATCATCTGTCCAATTCACAAAAAGGGAGATAAACTGTAGTGTGGGAATTACAGGGCCATATCACGTATCAACGAGGGTAAAACCAAAGAGGAATGATAATTCTACAAGAGTTATCACTCCATATAACTTTCCCCTCTGCCAGGAGATTTGTATGTATTGACAAATTGTATAGACTTCACAAGAAAGCTGACTCCGCCTCCGACGGTAGATTTGTATGTATTGATTCTCTTGTGTATCTATACTGTGTAGTTTATACTATGTTTATACAATTTGTCAATACATACAAAACTCCTGGCAGAGGCGAAACTTCTATGGAGTGATAACTCTTGTGGAATCTATACTATTTGGTAAAACTACAATAAAATAATGATGCAATCGACGACAAGGACACCTGCACAACCGAGCATAAATGTCGGGGACCTCAACATCGAGTTCGTGAACGACTTCATATATCTGGGTTGCAACTTGGCAAGGGACGCCAACGAAACTGATGAAATCAAGCGACGGACACAGTTAGCTAATGAGACTTTTCTCGGTTCTCCGCATAATGAAATCGAAGCATGTGCACAGAAACACGAAGCTCCGCGTGTACAAAACCATTATGCGACCAGTGCTATGCTATGGCTGCGAAGCATGGACCCTAACTCAAGCCTCCGGAAACATGCTAGACACATAAGGTTCTACGGCGAATTTTCGGGGCTGTTTGCAATCAAGATGGATGGCGCATCCGCTACAACCATGAGTTGTATGAACTGTACGATGAGCTGAATGTTTCGAAAATCGTCAAACTACAACGACTTCAATGGGCAGGGCATGTACAACGAATGGACGATGATCGCATGCCAAAGAGAGTAATGAATGCAGAACGAGTCGACGGAGCGAGACTGCGAGGACGACCGAGATCTCGTTGGGAGAGCTCAGTATATGTGGACGCCGAGCAGCTACTGGGCTTCCAAGATTGGAGGACGCGGTCACGTGACCGAGATAATCGGAGGACAACGATCCAGGCGGCCAAGGCCCAACGTAGGGCTGTCGCGCCACAATGATGATGATATATTTCTAAAATCTCACTTCGGGCTCTTTTATATCATGATCTAAGGACGAGTAAAGATACATTTAAGCAAAAAAGAGTGGCGTTTTGTTCTTCTATCATTCTTTAAGCGACGTTGAAGCTCGAGCATTTTTCTTCTAGAGATATATAAGATTAAGAGAGCTTATGGCTAGCTGGGATGGGTTGTGTTTAAATCAGAGAGTTTCCCGCCTGAGTCTCTTCTGAGAAAGTTCGTGTACGGGAAGCTATATCAGATGAGTAGTTATTTTTAAATTTAACTGTTACTTCGAATCGTAGTATATTTTGCTCCCATGGCCATATCTAATTTGTTTTCCTCTGCGTCCGTAGATAGAATCATCAACAACTAAATAGATACGAGTAATACACATTATTATTAAGACGCAAATTATTTTGCGTGATTAACTCGGGTCACCTATCTTAATTGCATTGTTAAACCTGAATACAGTGTCCATTGGGAAATCCATCCACTCAAAGATCACCCTGAGGAGTAAGTCTAAGTACTCAAAACAGAAAGTTGTTTTCTTTTTTCGTTACCATCATGGCTCTATATTGAACTCGCGTCATAGTTCCGAGTGAGCCCATCTGAGCACACCGGTTTGACCAACGAACGATTCATTTAAGAACCTTCATCTTGATGCTGATCCGATGATTAAGTAGTATTTTTTCTACAATTTGAAGGAACCTTATTCTAAGACCTCCGGGTGTGGGTAAATAAATAGGCCCTCTTGTATAACCACTTAAATCAATTGAACGGGAGGGACTCACTCGTTTTGCCAATGAAGGCCAAAATCTTAGATAATTCTGTACGTTGGGCCCGGGGAGACGCAACATTCACTAAAGGTAATTCCCGCACAGCTTGCTAATCAAGTTATTCTTATTTAATTATTATTATATTCTGGACTACCATAAATTAGTATAGTCACCCGTATCACCTGCAAACTAAATTAGTAGGTACGAGTTATTTGGGAGGGGTGTGTGTTTAACAGAGTGTGGCCTTTAGCGGCACAGAGTTTCAAGAATGTCGGTGCGTTTGCGTTGGATTACATAATTTACGGATGAAAGTCATTATTGAGAATCTAGATTGTTTTCGGCTACCGCTTTTTTGCAGATTGAATTTTGTAAATACCCGTCTTATTAACTGACTCGGAAATCCAAGTCCATATTTTAGAATAATAATTTCTTATTGCGGATTTTTCCGCAGTATAGTACTTCTCTAAGGCAACCTTTTTTTTTAATGGATAGACAGCATCCGTTACGGGGATTACTTATGTTGCGGCTAATTTGGGGTAACATACGGAAGAAGCGTGTTAAATTCACATGGCTATCATTAATCCGCGTTAAAAAAGAATTAGAATTATGTTAATGGGACAATAAATTAGTTTTTTTTTGTACGAGCAAGTTTTTGTAGCGAATATATAGAATATGCTGAGCCATTACTAATATAGTAAGTAAATATTGGAAAAAGTTGAATTTCCGGTCTTTGGCTTATTTTTTCTCCTAACTACGAGAAAAGTGGGTTACTATTCTATGTGGCCAATAATAAAATTTAACAGTCATTTGTTTTTTATTTTGTTTAAAATATGGGCCGTTTATTTTGAAAGTGGCATAAGTCACTTTGAAAATACATAAACGAGATCGAGATATTTAAAGGTTTGCGTTTTAACAAGTTTGAAAATATTGACAGCAACTTTCGAAAAAATTTAATTGCATTTGTTATCTACGGATGCCACATTCTTTTTGTATGAATAATGTCCAATATTTACTGAAAAATCATCGTTTTTCACTACCATAAAATCACTTGGGGGACAAAACACCTTTTCCAAAGTCCTCCACGTGGGCGCCTCCTGGTAACGGCAGTGTGCCAAACTGCTGCCGGCCAAGTCTTAGCGATAAGACAGTTCGGAAAAAGGCAGATAGCTGTGGCCTGAATGGCTAACCAACACCTAAGCGTCTCAGGTTTAGTAGGATGGAATGACTTGCGTAGTTGAACCTGCAACACAGTTGAGTGAACTCCAGCACGTTTATAAAACCATCTGAAGCAGCTATCTTGCGAGGCCATTCCCTGAATGGGGTTAAGCGATCTGCTGACAACTCGTCGTTGTAAAAACCACTTCACGTCAAGAAACCTGGAACGGAACCCTCGGATTGGACGGATCAACAACGAGGACCACGCAAACGACTAAAGGATTAGTCTTTTGGATCCTGGAATGTACGCTCCCTGAGCAAACCGGGGGCCGAGAATGCACCCCTTCAACAGGTCGAAAAGTACAAATTGAGCATTTTTGCCGTCTAGGAAACAAATTGGCTTGACAGTGAGATCAATGACAAAAAATCGCACACAATACTTACAAGTGGCATACCATCCGGCCGCAAGCAGTTTGGAGCAGCATTTATAGTGACCAATCGCCCCAAACCGCACATTACTGACTTCAAACCCATAAATGAACGGCTGTGTGGGATTCACATTAACACTCGATTCTTCAATCTCTGGCTCATTAATGTGCACTCCCCCACTGAAGTTAAAGAAGACGCAGTAAAAGACGAGCTTACGCCGGCCTTGTGAATGTAATGAACCACCTGTAATGAACCATATTATGGTCTGGTAGTGCTGCTCCCACCGGCAGATCGAAGCAGCACCTGATGAGTAATGATATGTTGGTGGTACGAAACCAGAGGCCGAAGGTCCCATTACACCCGGACCCAGATTCGAACGCGTGGGCGTCTGATCCGTGCGCCAACCATTCCATCCTTATCGACTATTTTTTTATTCCCCATTTTTACCCCCCTTGTTTGTGTTGTCTTCCCCAGGCCTATGAATATTTGTTAATACGTAAAGGACGGGGGCAACGAGTGGCGAAAACCCCGCCCACATCTCCCGAACTGAGCTAGAGCATAGGCCGTTGCTTAGCTCGTTGAGGGGCCTTTTGCTTCGCCAGATGGCACGGCCCGACCTTTACGGTAATATGCTACCTTAGGCTCCGTCCCCACGGGCATCTTCGGATGCCCACCAAACCGTCCGTTACACTCTTCGACTCACTTCCAACAAAATACGTCAAAATGCCGCTGGGAGACTTTAACGCGAAAGTCGGAAATTAAAGTTGGCACCGGGGGACCACTGGAGGATACAGTCTTCATCAAGAATGTAACGACAACGGCCAGCGACTTATCGACTTCGCCTGCAGTAGGAAACATACTTCCCGCATCGACGCATTCACAAGCACACCTGGAAATCTCCAGACACACATACCGTCAACCAAATTGATCACATCCTCATTTGCAGGAGATGGGTGTCTAGTGTCATGGATGTCCGTTCTTATCGAATAGCAAACTGCGACTCAGATCATCACTTGGTGAAGGCGATCTACAGATGTAGATTTTCCTCAGTGCACCAATCGAGAATCAGCCCTCTCAAAATCTTCGCGGTTGATAAGCTTCTGAGTGATGACACGGCGGTGGCGTATACTACCGCCCTTGAGAAAAGACTATTTCCAATGCTACACAACATCAGCAACACAGGTGTCCATGGGTTCTGGGAAGAACTCAAAGGTACCACCAGGGATGTCGCAGAGAAAGTTGTGGGATATAAAGCGAGCGCGAAATGACTAGTTCGACGAAGAATGCAAAAATTCACTTGACCCGAAAAACGAGGCCTACAGACAATGGATTCAACGAGGAACCAGAGCCAAAAGAGAAAAATATGACGAGCTACGGCGAATATCGAATAGAATAATTAGACGTAAGAAACGTAAATACTTTGACGAGCAGTTGCTGAACATAAACGAAAACTTAGCTAATAGGAACACCAGACAAGCGTACAAACTAGTAAATACAATTAAGAACGGCTATCAGCCCAGGACTAGCCTTTGTATGGACAAGGATGGAAACATCATCAGCGACACCGATGGCATTAACAAACGATAGATCTAAAGAGCTTCTGAACCACCACCACAACTACCATCTAATATCCCCACACAAGAAGCTCTCGACGATATTGTTGATCTAGGTCCACCCATGCAACCCCCGACAGTACAGGAAGTTGATCTCGCGTTGCCGTCACTAAAACGAAATAAAGCGCCGGGCGCTGACTAGATTCCAGCTGAACTGGAACGGGTCTATTTAATGTCATACATCAATTACTCCTGCGAGTATGGGAGGATGAGGTGATCCCAGACGATTGACGCAGAAGCATCATCTGTCCAATTGACAAAAAGTGAGATAAACTGGGGTGTGACAATTGCAGAGGCATATCACTAGTTTGTACGTCCTATAAAATTCTGACGAAAATTCTGGAAAATAGAATAAAACCGTACTCAGAACGAATCATTCGCAAATATCAAGGCGATTTCAGACCTGGTCGCTCCACAACCGACCAGCTCCTTACGGTCCAACAAATACTCCAGAAGTGCTGGGAATTCAACATAGACGTAGAAGTCTAATGTTCAAAATTTCATCAAGATCGAAATAAAACTGTAGATAAATTTGCAGATTTCTTTTCAGTGGTGAGAAGGGGGATGGGGTGGTTTTTTGAAAACCTATGTAGACAGTCACCTTTCCCTAGTCTTGAAGATCAAAGATACAAAGTTTCATCTAGATCGGAATAAAACTATAAATACACTTGCAAATTTCTTTTTAGGGGTGAGAATGTCACAAGTAGATAATCACCTTCCCCTTGCCTTAAAGGTCTTATATACAAAGTTTCATAAAGATCGTAATAAAAATGTAGATAAGTTCGTAGATTTTTTAGTGGATGTTCACACTGCGTGCGATGCCGAGCCGAGCCGGGTCGAGCGATGCGATGCGATGCGATGTGATGGGTGTTCACATTGCACGCCGTGCTATGCCGAGCCGAACGATGGCTTGTGATGCAAAGATGATCCGAGCGATGGCTTGCGATGCAAAGATGATCCGGGATGTTCACTGCGCGCAATGATGGAGAGTAGAGACCAATTTAGTTCAAGGAATAGAATCTGTTCGACATCATGTCGTTTGTGCTTGACCCAGTAAATTTATTTCTGTTTGAAAACAGTGCTCTAAAAATGGAAGGGCGTCGCCATTGGGTGCATCCCATTAATGAAGAAAGGCCCAGTGTTGGTGAATTTCATCATCTCTTCCGCGACCTCAGACGAGAGGTTTCACAAGCGGATTGAGCAGCGGCACACCGCTGTGTATAAACACTAAAAGCGGCAGCCGCGGCGGCTTTAGGACGATGAATGTATAAACCGCTCGACTCGCCGTTGCGGCCACCGCCGCGGTTTGTGGAGCGGCGAGATTGCATTTGAATTCAGTGCAAGAGCCGGTACACATGGACGTCCAATTGAAGCCGGACGCCTCGTCACTTAAGCTCCTCCCTCTTTGATACCTATCTGCATTTCAATTCACATGATGCGATAGGACACAGCGTCACTCTGTATTATATAAGCCGGGCCACATATTATTTTTAGTTTTAAATAAACTGTTTTTTGGCCATAACTTCTAAAATATAAGGAATTTCGCATTTTCAACACCATTTTCACCCCCCTTACAACCCCCCATCCGAGCTGAGGAGCATCCATCCCCACTATTTTTTTTTTCAAAATTAATTGTCAATTGTAGTAGTCACGATTAACTATTAATTAATTGGCACTTAAAAGTTATCCTCAAGCGAATGGTTTAAGAAACATCATACAAATCAGACATTGTGACCGTGTCCGTGTTCCGGGTTCGAATGTATGTGGGCCGGCTTATTAAAAATTGATATGCGGGCGCGTGAAGTAACGCAGATAGGAGCAGAAACTAGCGTTATCCCAGATAGCTATCGCGGGGGCAAAATGATAGCTATCGGATAGCTATCTGCGGCCATGTGCATCGCTTCATTGCCCGTAATGTATTTCTTCCTATCCGATTGAAAGTGACGCAGCGTCAGACGGCATTTGGACGTCCATGTGCACCGGCACTAAATATGTAAACCGCCACTTCTGCTCTATGCCTTTATACGCACCAGTGTCCGCTGCTCAAACCGCTTGTGAAACCACGCCTTCTAAACGCGACCTTATTACGGTGGTAATAACCTTTCATTTGAGCCATACTGAATCAAAGCCGGAGTCCAAAGCGTATATACCCTAGACTTGTACAGACCTAGTTGTGATACCAAAACCTCCAACTGGCAACGGCCATATGCATTAAAAGTGAATTTCCCATATGGTCAGTTTGAACTGTGGGCGCGGATCCAATGAAAAGTTTCATCGTTCATCCATTCGAATTTTGGATATTTACATTTGAACTAACGTTTATAGGGAAGGTTGCCGTTCATTCAATAGGATCCTGCCCATTAACAAAATCAACTAACCAACCCACACTATAAATATTTGTCGCATTTTGCAAGTCGCTAGCATCATTGCATCCAAAGTTATCGCTCATTTGAAGTTTCATTTGTAGGGGACGTAGGGGTTGCTTGTGACGGAGCTTGGCCATTTCCAATACCAACCAATCTAAACCCAAACATTTGAACCAAATTTCAAGTCGCTAGCTTCATTCTATCGAAAGTTATTGTGCAAACGGACAGACAGGCATGGCTAAATCGAATCAGGAGGTGACCTTCATAATTTCCATGTATACCTATACACTGCCACACCGCCGCGCCGAAGCCTCCTTTAAGGCGTTACATATTTTATGCGTGACAAAAACAATATACCCTATACTAAAAGTCTAGGGTATAAAAGCAGACATACATGCATTTTTTCAGTGTGATCTGATACATCAAATATTACTTTACAGCTCGTACTTGCACCATACTGGCTCCATGGAGCTTCACATCGCAAAGCCCATAAACTCCATCGCAAAGCCCATTAAATTCCATCGCACCAAATCAGCAGCCGGTACTCGCACGAAAAAGCAAAATTGTTTGTGAAAACATCGGGCCATCGCTCGGCTCGGCATCGCATCGCGCGCAATGTGAACACTCAAAGCGTGATTCCATTTAAAATTGAAGACTTTCCATTTTCTTGCTTTAAAAGCTTGTAATCGCTCGACCCGGCTCGGCTCGGCATCGCACGCAGTGTGAACATCCACTTAGGCGTGGGAAGGGGATCTTCTTCTTCCCTTTCATAGCACTCTGCGGCTTCGCGTTGCTCTACCTGCGGTGTTGGCACTTCGCCCATTTTGACGGTATAGTCTCAGCTTCCTTCTGCAGACAGCTCGGTCTTGGATCGTATCATCGACAAGATTAACGCGTTATTGTTGCTTCTTCATCTGATCCATCCACGTCTGTTTCCGTCTGCCTCGGGGTACCATACGACGATCTTCGAGCTTTTCAGTGCTCGGTTGCTGCTTTTGGTCACACCGGCTGACATCCGCAGCATTTTCATCTCAGTCGCAATCACTTTACTTTCGTATGTCTTGTACATAGTCCAGCATTCAGACGCACAAATGAGCGCGGGACGTACTCCAGAGTTTTCTCGCCACTTCATCCAACCGACACTGATGCGATGTTTGATATCCTCATCGCAGGTAACTTCCTTGTTGACCATCGAGCCCAGGTATTTGAACCTTGTACAGGACTTCACCTGCTCTTCTTTATGTACATAGATATCTGGTATCAGTCTCTCTGAATCTGAGAAAGGGCAGCAAATGTACTCAGTCTTTGGTATGCTCATCATCAGTCCATGATCCTTCAGTATCTTACACCACTTGGTCAGTGCAGCCTGCAAAGCAACGATGTCTTTGCTACCCAGGACAATGTCATCGGCGAAGAGAAGCGTTATTTCCAGGGTGGGAAGGGGGATAAGGGTGGTTTTCTGGAATCCTATGTGAACGTTAACCTTCCCCTAGTCTTGGAGGGCCCATTTTCAAAAATTCGTGAAAATCAGATTAAAACTGTAGGTTTTCAATAAGTGAATTCTCTTTCAAAAAGTATTTGATGTCATACCAAATACATTGAAAGCTTTCAAAAAGTGAAATTTTGACGTTATGCGCAGAGAGAGCGAAAAAGTTGCACACTTCTTTGCGTAACCTTCTATTCTTGAACCATGGGTCGGACCTAAGAGTAGAGATTGTTAACAAAAAATGGGACTCCATACGAATTAAGGGTGTTTGCATATTACTTGCATACATATGTGTTGGATTCCATCAGTACACGAACCCACTAGGAAAAATCGGAAGACCTTCTCGGGGAAGGTTTTTAGAAGGTCTTTTTTATTCCGAGGAAGCAAATACGGAGGGATTTAGAATGAGTTTAGAAAGCAATATCATTTCATTCCCGAGTAGGAATTTGGGAGCAAATTGGAAGGAATATATTTTCCCTTAATAACTCCAATTGACGATGTTTCGACTTTGTGATAATCCATTTTAATTTGATGAATGAAAGATACTTCTTTGTCTTTATCACTATTTTTATTACATAGTTCTGACGCGTTTCGCTCTTTCGAGCATCTTCAGAGAACTTAGCCTAAGATTACAATTTGGTGTACTTAAATATTACCTTAAATTACTCAACATACTCGTATGATAGCAATATGACCGTAAAATTTCTTATCTGTGGTAATTTGGTGGAAAAACACATGATTATTAGGTGTAAAATTCGAGTTATAAATTTAGCAGTCGAGAATGGTTCAGGTCCCGATGGTCATTAAGAAGAGTTTTGCCTGGAATTCTGTTGGCCCTATTTATCTCAAGCGCTTCCAGGATGTTGAGTTTTTGTCCCTTAGAACAGGTATGAAGGATCTTGGTTTTGAAGTCGTTTCCGACTTTATGGCCGGTTTCAGTCAAATGGTTGGAAAAATTTGGAAAACTGGATCCATTCATATGCTCCTTAAACATGGTCTCGATTGTTCGGCCCGTATGTCCCACATATGTAGCTGAGCACTCGGGGCATTCCAGCGTATATACGCCCGGTTTTTTATATTTGTTTGGGCGGGGTTTTGCGTTAAGCAATTTTTTACCAAGTGTGTTGCCACTTTGGAAAGCTGGAATCATGTCTTTTCTCTTGAACAGGCTCCCCACTTTTTCTGAGAGAACAGGTATGTACGGCAGCGAAACATAGTTTTGCTGTCGTTCAACTGCACCTCTGGGATAAACTAAGTTTCGAATCATTTCGCTCTTTTTCTTTTTTATTAGGTTATCCATTTATTTGGCAGCAGAAGCCGCGTTGTTCGCGCATAGTGATTCTAATATTATATTACGTTTACACTATCCCCAGATTACTTCATCTGCGCCGGCTGATTTAATCTGGAACTGTCAAATACATACAATTTTAAGCTCACCACACCCAGATTAAGCGGCAGATGAAGTAATCTGGGGATAGTGTAAACGTTACGTTAATATTACGTTTACACTATCCGCAGATTACTTCATCTGCGCCAGCTGAGATAATCTGCGACTGTCAAATACATACAATTTTGAACTCACCACACCCAGATTACGCAGCAGATGAAGTAATCTGGGGATAGTGTAAACGTAATATTACACTATCCCCAGATTACTTCATCTGCGCCGGCTGATTTAATCTGGAACTGTCGAATACATACAATTTTAAACTCACCACACCCAGATTACGCAGCAGATGAAGTAATCTGGGGATAGTGTAAACGTTAAATTACACTATCTCCAGATTACTTCATCTGCAGCGTAATCTGGGTGTGGTGAGTTCAAAATTGTATGTATTTGACAGTCGCAGATTATCTCAGCTGGCGTAGATGAAGTAATCTGCGGATAGTGTAAACGTAATATTAAGAAATAATTTAAATTACATTTATTGAAGAATAACCAATAAACGTGGTTTTAGTATTTTTTATTTTAATTATTTACTTCCATTTTTCTATCGATATTTGTGCCATACGAACGGTTCCATGTAATCGAATGGGGGATTGAGCGATTGATACGATATCGTATACGTTATATTACGTTTACACTATCCCCAGATTACTTCATCTGCGGCTTAATCTGGGTGTGGTGAGTTTAAAATTGTATGTATTTGACAGTCTCAGATTAAATCAGCCGGCGCAGATGAAGTAATCTGGGGATAGTGTAAACGTATAGTTAACGGAAGCCATCATAATAGCCAATTACGATACGTTTGCTACGTTCACGGGTTGCATAATACGAAATACACATTTTTCCGTGACGAGTAGTCTGTTCACGGAACTCATAATTCGACCCCAGTTCAGGCGACTACTTCAGTTTCGTCATCAACAAATTTGGGACAACCTTCTAGCAAAAAAAAAGGAAAACAAATACGGTATCAACGCTACCTCACTTTTTTGATTCAATGAAAGCAGACGAACAAAAGTAGAATGACAAAGCTGTGGCGTTTTTTTTAACGACTGCCTAATTCCACTGTATAGAATAGAATCGCCGCATTTTAAAAATATGATAATGATAGTTTAAATACATAATAAATAAAATTTACCAAAACTTTGAGCGTATCCTTACTTAAAGAATAGAGGGAGCTATGAAGACCATATGCAACGAAAGTGAGCGATCAATTGTGAGTGCTTTCAGAAGGCACAGTCATTTTGCAACGATTCGGCAAATACCTTCTGAGTTACTTCTACTAATCATATTAGTACTAGAAATTGAAAATCCACATACAATTATGTTTTTTACATTTTATTTTTTTTGCGTTGCGTGAAAAAATTTGAACGTAATAAAATTATTTTTTACATTTAAAAAATTTAGTAAAAAATGTAAAGTAAAAAACCGGAACAACTCTGCCGACAGCTCGTTGGGAGAGTTCAGTATATGCTGACGCCGAAAAACTACTGGGCTTCCAAGATTGGAGGACGCGGTCACGTGATCGAGATAATTGGAGGACAATGATTCAGGCGGCCATAGTCCGACGTCAGGCTGTTGCGCCACGATGATGATGTTTTTTTTAGTACTCCTTTTTGGTGTTTTACGATTTTTTTGATTGTATAATTGTCCGAAACTAAGAAATAAGGATAACATTACTACTTTGCCTTAACCCCAACCACTCCTCTACGCCTTCGTACTCTCCTCTGGGAAGACAAGTGGAGGCGACTCCCCAAACGACTTACCCAGCGCCTTACAATCTTTTGCCACAGATCGAAGCCATGTGATTTTAGGACCCCCTTCAGCCTTGGTTGGAAATGGGGTTCCATTGCATGGTATGTAAAGCAAAGCATTTATCATCCTTCCGCATTGTATGACGTATGAACTGCCATTTTCGCCTGCGTATCAATTTATCGATGGGCATACGCCGTTTATTTGATATTGTTTAGGGCCAGCAAATTCTTAGAATTCGACGAAGACATGACTTGACGAAAACTTTCAGCTTTCTGGGAACTCTTACGGAAACTTGTACTCCTCCCATACAAAAGCACAGACAGTACCAGGGAGCCCAGCTTGGTTTTGATTAAAATTTGTGTCCATTGTTCTTACAGTTGCTTATAGGGGTAAAAAGAACTAGGTTTTTCCTTATACTGTAAGCGTTTTTATTTGTAGGCATACAATTGTTTCGGAAGCAACGTACTTCCTTCATCAGTGCTACCTAATTGAATTGCGTCACAATGTTTCCTTATTATATACTACTCTATGTTAACTATTAACTAATATCTAATTACATTTTGCTTACGACTTTTATAAGGGTAGAAGCACAATTACCCTCATCGTGATTGAGAACTACGTGTTTATCTTGTTTTATTATATGTAGGCTTTCCGCTGCATCGAGCAGGTAGTTTTTCCTTACCTGCTTAATGACTTCCAAATGTTCGATCGATGTGGTGTCCTTCTTCTAGCATGTGCCTCGCGACCATGGATTTTACGTGTCTTATATCGTCTTTTTTGCCTTTTACATATTCTTTGTGGTGCTCATCGAATCTTGTGGTTACCAAACGTTTGGTTTGGCCGATATATACTTTGGGGCATTCCGGACAACTTATTTTGTAGATTCCGCTTTTTTCCGTTTTGACTAGCTTGTCTTTGGGTGATCCCAGTAGTGTCCTTAGCTGTTGGTTCCTACTCATACTTATTACTTGGATGTTGTGTTTTGCCAGTAATTTTCTGATGTTGCCGGTTACTGTTGAGTGTGTCACGGTTGCTCGAATTGGTGGGCTCTCGCTAGTTTGCTGGCTGAAGTGCGTGGTAAGTTGGTCCCTGTGTATCCTTTTCTGTTTCTTCCTTAATAGTTGGTCGATTATTTTGCTACTGTATCCGTTTGCCTCCGCAGTGCTTCTAATGTGTTCCAGTTCGTTTTCGTACCGTTCATCTGTTAGAGGTGTTGTGACTAGTTTATGGACCATGCTCTGGAATGCCGCCATTTTTTGAGCATATGTGTGGTTGATGTGCACGGGATCGTTCGTTGTGTGTGTGTTTTTTTCCCGTATTGAGGAAGATTGCCTAGTATCTTTCGACGTGAAGGCGCTGTACCCAAGCATCCCAGTGAAGGAAGCCATATGGAAGCTCGAGGACTGGCTAATTCAAGCAAGCAGCACAGCCGGAGACACAAAGAAAGCGAAGACCTATGCAAAACTAGCCGGAGTCTGCATGAACGAGGCGTACTTTACATCAAGGGGAAAATTTTATAAAACCACCGCAGGCACAGCAATGGGTAATCCGCTCTCGCCCTTAATCAGCGAAGTATTCATGGGCACCATCGAAGCCGAAATAAAGAAACGAGGAATAATGCCGAAGTTCTGGGCGAGATACGTAGACGACGTGTTGGCAATAATACCAAAAGGGGACTTGGAGCGTACATTCTTAGAAATTAATAAAATCCACAAGAATATTCAATTTACCATGGAGAAGGAGGAAAACAACGAGATTCCATTTTTGGACTTAAAAATAATTCGGAAGGACAAACAGCTAGAATTCGACATCTGCAGGAAAAAAACACACACACAACGAACGATCCCGTGCACATCAAACCACACATATGCTCAAAAAATGGCGTCATTCCAGAGCATGGTCCATAAACTAGTCACAACACCTCTAATGGCTCGTTTACATTTGCCAGTGCACCGGCATGCCTGTACACTTGTCGACAAGTGCCTTGCGTGTAGCTGCTTGCATGACGTGTGCCAGTAGGTGTTTACACACACAATTCGAGTTGCAAGTTGGCTGGGATTTTTTCTTGAGTGTCAATTTAATTATCACGTATTTACCATTGCGACATTCAGTTGCAGGCGACATTGATCTTTGATCGTTTTTTGGCGTACCAATGACAGCAAACATATGTTCGCAAGTCTACTGGAATGCCTGTAGGAAATCAATTGGCCCGGGAGGCCAGCTACTTGCAAGGCGCCGTGCGGGTTTACTGGCCTGGCAGTTCACAGGCACGGGTGTTTACACATATGCAAGTGACAGCTTGCAAGTTACTTGCAGGGCACTTGCAATGCCTGTAAAATGTACGTACTTGCACGGTCTACTGGCAAGTGTAAACGCTACTTAACAGATGAACGGTACGAAAACGAACTGGAACACATTAGAAGCACTGCGGAGGCAAACGGATACAGTAGCAAAATAATCGACCAACTATTAAGGAAGAAACAGAAAAGGATACACAGGGACCAACTTACCACGCACTTCAGCCAGCAAACTAGCGAGAGCCCACCAATTCGAGCAACCGTGACACACTCAACAGTAACCGGCAACATCAGAAAATTACTGGCAAAACACAACATCCAAGTAATAAGTATGAGCAGGAACCAACAGCTAAGGACACTACTGGGATCACCCAAAGACAAGCTAGTCAAAACGGAAAAAAGCGGAATCTACAAAATAAGTTGTCCGGAATGCCCCAAAGTATATATCGGCCAAACCAAACGTTTGGTAACCACAAGATTCGATGAGCACCACAAAGAATATGTAAAAGGCAAAAAAGACGATATAAGACACGTAAAATCCATGGTCGCGAGGCACATGCTAGAAGAAGGACACCACATCGGGATCGAACATTTGGAAGTCATTAAGCAGGTAAGGAAAAACTACCTGCTCGATGCAGCGGAAAACCTACATATAATAAAACAAGATAAACACGTAGTTCTCAATCACGATGAGGGTAATTGTGCTTCTACCGTTATAAAAGTCGTAAGCAAAATGTAATTAGATATTAGTTAATAGTTAACATAGAGTAGTATATAATAAGGAAACATTGTGACGCAATTCAATTAGGTAGCACTGATGAAGGAAGTACGTTGCTTCCGAAACAATTGTATGCCTACAAATAAAAACGCTTACAGTATAAGGAAAAACCTAGTTGGTTTTGATGTTGAGATAACTGCTATACCAGATTTTAGACAGCATGCCGTATGCGCGCATTTAACCTGGTTGAGCGATGTCCTGCTAGGTGGTACGGAGCGTTTTTCGGCAACAATGCTACGCATGTAGACGAAGTTGTCCACCTTTTCCACAGGCTGCCCATTAATATTGATGACAATACAATAGGTTTAGGAACCTTGGTCCTGTTGGTATTTATCTTCAGCCCAACCTTGCTTGCCTCCCTCTCGAGATCTAACGCCATTGCGGACAGATCCATGATTTTGTGAGAGAGTAGGCATATGTCGTCAGCGTAGTCAAGAGGTTGTAGATAAGATGTTAGCCAGTGGTTTAAAAGTTTTTGCACGACAAACATACAAAAATAATCTTCACTTTTATATAATAGATTCGATACGAAATCTTTCATTCGAAGCGAATACTCGATGATTTTTGAAATTAGGGGGATTCATGCTCACGTCGTATGTCGTAAAGTTGTAAACATCGGTCATTTTACTATGGAGATGACAGAAGTTTACGGCGAATACGACGTTTACAACATATACCACAGGGAGCGTGAATCCCCTATTGACTAATTCGTTTTCGAGTTACAAGGTACCATTTTCCTCCTTTCGAAAGCAATTCGATTCGAACCGAATTATATGATAGGACCCAGCTTTGCGCCAGGGATGGTATCTGCGCTGTCAATGTTCGCACTTTTTTAAGGCATCCCAGTTTTCATTTAAGTCACTATCTGGGCGACTAACTCCGCTACTTTTTGAGCAAGATAGTCGTTATATTTTCGTAAGACAACTGGATTTTTCAGGAGAGCGGTGTTAAATTTGCGGCGCCAGGATCTTTCGTCACTAGGACGGTCTTTTCCCATCCCAATATCGGCTCCCTTCTTATTTCGCACGTCCAGGAGCCGACTTTTGAATCTTTTACTAATGGCAAAGTGGTCGATCTGATTTTGTATTCAGCGCCGATCAACAGAGGACCGATTGATTTTGTGGTGGTGGTGGGCTCAAACATAGTACCACCGATGAAGAGATTATGAAAGTTGCAAAACTCTACAAATATTTCACTGTTGTTAAAGGAGTTCGGCAGCTCTTCGCCGTTGTGATACGGGTCGCGCCGATGCGAAGAACCAGCTGCCATAAGAACGAATGTAAAATTTTCGGATGGAATGGTTTAAATAAATAGGCTTTAGCATACGCCACCGGTATTTAATTTAGCTTTAACTAGATAATGACAACAGCCGCTGTTTTGTCCTGTATGCGTCCGCATTAAGCGGACATATGAAGTGTTGTCTTTAAGCCAATGGTTTTTACTGTCTGGTTGTTATCTAAACCGCTATAATAACATGATGAAGTGGAAAAGCAGAGAGGATGCAATCTAAATATTTAAGGATAAAATAAAATCATCCAAGTATTTTGGATTATTTTTAATAATATTATGTAATAAAATACAATTTAATTGTTTATTATATATGTCGCTGTTTGAATAACAATCACGGCGACGACATTAATGATAGATAGCGTGACAAATGACGAGATCTTGTTCTATTTGATTTCGTTACACGTTTCGCTTTTGTATCGTCCGCACTCTCTATCATATTCGGGCGTTCCCCGTCAACTCATCTTTAAAATTTTTTCATCATCTATGCACTTTCTTCTTTCTTTTTTTTCTTCATTATTCTGTTTCTCCTTTTTACATTAATAATCATAAACAATAATTCGAGCAAAAATTTCGTAAAAACATTTCTATGTACGATAACAACAAAAATTAACATTTCTTTTGACTATACTAGAGTACGTTTTATTCCTTGATCGATCCCATTACGCTTTTACAGGACACGACAGGCCGACGTTTCATGTGTACATCCGATCCGAATTGGAAAAAAAGGATGTGTCGTCGTGTAAGTAGTGTGTGAACCTCTCCCCCTTTCACCTTGATGCCGACTGAATTTCATTATGTGTGTTGATTTCCAGTGAATCTTCGTCAGTGCTCGGGAGGAGAGATCAACATCCTGGCACAGCCGCAACCACCAAAGTTCGATAAACAAATTGAGAGATAACCGTCGCGGTCATGTGCCACATTTACAACGTCGGCTCTAACGATACTTCATTGCAACAGATTGCATGAAACCGGTGGCGGCTATAATTCGGACAATGACGATGGCGATGAGTTATGTTGCAGACGTGTTGTTGTTATCTCACTAAACAGTTGGGAACTTGATGTGATGGCGCTGGCGGCCACGTTTGGGCCTATCGTGATGGTAGTTTGACTACTAGCCTGAATAGTAGACGAGGTACGACGTACAGCTGCGGCGAGGGCCGACGATGACGAGGCAAACGGTTGTGGTTGTTGTTGTTGCGTGGGTGATGTTACAGCGTGCGGATGCGATACAATGATCGATGACGATGTTACCGGGATCGATCGAGTACTAAACTCGTTGGCAGTATTGGTCGGGCTCACAGCCAATGCTTGGAGGTTGTGAAGTTCCGTGATGGATCTGAAACTGGTCGAGAGACCTTCGTTTGATGTTAGCGATACGGACAGGGGAGAGTTGTGTTCCATTGAACTTATGATGTCTGCAATGAGATTGAAGGGGATGATGTCGCGAATGCATTTCGAAATGAGGTATGAAATTGCTTACCAGTCCTTTCCGATTCGGGTGTTGTCGTGGACAGACTGGTGGCCATCTGATTCTTGTACAATTCCGCGATACGTTCCTCCATTTGAAGGATGATGGTCTTTTGAATTTCGTATTTTCGCTCTAAAGCCTGATATATACGGGGGAAAGTGCCATTAGTTTCTTAAGTTCGCCACCCACGACAACCATTTGGATTACGAGCCACCATTGAAACACGACAAAATCAATGACAGGACAAAATGAATTTCCGCACGTTCTATTGATTTTGTCGTGGTTCGATGGTGGCTCACGACCAAAATGGTTGTCGTTTAGATTCCCAACACAATTTCGGAAAAGAACGACTCACCTTTAATTTTTCTTCATACTCCTCCTTGGCTGCTTTCAACAAACGCTTCTGATCCGTGAAGTTATTATCCTTGGTGGCATTATTCGCTAGCAGCACCCCAATTTGATGTGTGATTGTATCGAATTGGGCACATTTCATTTCAAGAGCACTTCGTGTTTCTGAAACGAACCCAGATAAACATACATACAGATAAAAAAAAACTCCCACGTTACCTCGAATCTCCTTGCTATACGTCTCCTGCAATTGAAGCGCCTCGTCATCGCGTGCCTTCAAGCTATCCAATTCGGTCAATTTATCGCGACATTTCACCTGCACTTCGCCAACGATCATCAGTTCCGTCTGCAACTTGACCAATTCCTGTTTGTACTGTTGACCGAGCTCGGCCTGGTACTGGACCTGTTGCATTTCGTTGCGCATATCGAACAATTCGCCGCGCAACGCCTCAATCTGAAGTGCCATCTCCTTGCGACCGTTCGTCTCGTCGTTGATACGTCGATGCAACGCGTCCGCGGTCGATCGCAACTGTTTGCTTGTCTCTAACTCAGTTTGGTATTTGGTCTTCCACAGGTTCATCTCGGTCGTAAGCACCTCTTGCTGTTCATTGAACATGCGACGATTCTGCGCCGCGTGTTTATTGAGTTTCTCGATCTCGTCGATCTGCTTTCGCAATTGATCGCGCAAGCGATCCTCGTCTTTTTCTTGCGATCGAACCGTTCGACTCTTGCCCAACAGTCGACGATTGCGCTCGGCATGCACTTCGCGTCGATAGCGTTCGAAATTTAGCAGAGCTTGCAACAATCGAATCTGATCCTTGAGCACTTCATCGCGATTCTTCGTTTCCGCCGTGTTTCGACTGACGCACTGATCGAACATTTCGTATGGATCGAAAGGTTTCTTTTGATTTTGCTGTCGTTGCTGGTTCAGCTCGAGAAACACATCGAAAATTTTCTCCTCGTAATGCCACTGCGGCAACGTCTGAGTGTAAGTGTCCTTCTGATACACGAGCAAGGTACCTTCAATTTTTTTCGTTGATCGCGATTTTTGCTGCATCTGCTTGAAATGAGTGGCCGCTGAGACGGCATCATCGCCCGATGGGCTGCTTGAATCGCCGTTCGTTTGGATATTGTTGCTGTACTGTCGGGCTACGACACAGCCACTTCGCTCGGTACATTGTAGCACGGGCCACGATCGCGATCGTCGCACTCTAAAGGCATTCGTGGCGAATTTGCAACGTTCAATGTGCTGGCTGTCGGACGGACTTGTCGCCTGGCTCAGATAGTTGCTGGTGTCGTTGAGACAACGATTGCGTGATGCTCGACGCTGCTGCAAGGTCAACTGCTGGCACGCGGTTGCATTGAGGCCGCCCATCGAACACGACGACTGTTCAGTCTCATCGCCACAATCGGCCGAAATGTCCTGCAACGTGTCCGAATGATTGGCCGTAAAATTTGTACTTGTAAGCTCCTGAACTTCTTGATCCTCCTGAGTACTCTCAGTCATTGTTGGCGGCGAATCGAGCTGCTGCTGTTGCTGGCCATTATTTCCCCTGATGGTGAGCATTTCACCTGGAGGATACGTCGCCGTCACATCTGCAGTCTTATTAAACGTTAACTTCCTCTCCGATTCACTGCGATCGCGGTTCATTTGCAGTAGCAGTCGCGTTTTCAGGGCAGACGTTTGACTACCATAATCGGATGTGGACTTTTCTTTGTGTTTGGAAGGTGAAGCCGGCGGACTAGTGACCGATAATGCTCGCACCGCCGATGAGTTTGCACTGATTGTTCGCTTGATTATGTCATTCTTTAGCGGCGTGTTTTCGGGGGTGGCTTCAACAGCGGCCTCCGGCGGAGATGCTCCCGCGGCGCCGGGAACATTTGCTGTGGCCATCAAATTCGGGGGCACATTATAGTTGGGCGTGGGTGTATGCATCACAGCGCTTGTTGGCGGAGGCGTTGACTGAATTTCAACGCTCGGACTCCACATGGGATAGTTCATTTTCTGAACAGCCAATAAATTCGATCCGTCCTCGAGCGAACGAAAAGTGAAGGAGGAGGATGACGCCGTCGCGCCATACGAGTATGACCCGTGTGCTTTGGGCCAGTTTCGAAATGGTAGATGTGTCATTTCCGCATCGCCGGACGTACCCTCGCGACTTATTACGGCATTCTTGCAAAAATACATCACGTTTTCCTGCAATAAGTGACGCAACGCAAAACCGTTAGAGATTTCTTAAACCCTGCCGTACGAAGCACAACTCACCTGATTATAGTCTAAAGATAATTTTGCACATTCCACTACAATATCATGCGGTTCCTTCTCCTTCCAACGCGTATGATTCGCCTCGTCCTCGGCCGTACTGCTCACAAGCATCGGATGAATTCGCACCGTCTCCAGGAGTGGATTTATCGTACTTTGAAATATGGCACTATCTTTTGCCGCGAATCGGCGTAAGTATCGAATAAAACTGTTCGGATACATGCCATACAAGTAGTGAAACAACAAATAGATTCCGATCTGTACATGCACGATTTGACTTTCGGGCAAATTGCTGGCATTTTGCGCACTCCATGTGGCCAGGTGGCCGAAACCGTCCAACAGACCGTCCAGGAAGCTGGGAACTGACGATGGAATTATAGGAAGTAGTGTAATAATGCATAGTAAAGCACTCATAAGATGTGTGACCTCCTTCTCGGTCTGGAAGAGTGAAACAGATGGAAGCATGTACGTGAGAAAACAAAGAGAGTAGAAAAATATCAAAAAAATGTCTTACCTGCAATAACTTTAATATATCTTTAATTAACTTGTGTTTTGCAATTTTATAAAGCCATGTCGGATGCTTGCGTATAATGAAACCTAAAAGATCTAGCGCTACAGCTCGATATTGACCACGCATCCAGTCGGTAATTCGATCTAGCACGCATATGTCGTTTGGCGATTGGACTTTCACCAGAACGTCGATCATACGAACGGAATTGGTTCGTGCATAGTAGTCGAGAAGACCTTGCAGAATCGTTTGATCTTTAGCTGAAATGAAAAGAGTTGAAACGTTGATTAGACTCAAACTCAAGCTGAGGCAGCATTTCCTTATTGAGTTTTTTTTCGACAAAATGAAGAATGGCGAGGCTGGCGAGAAAACAACTGTTTGAATATCTTCGTTGCAAGAATTGAACCTGCGACCACTCACTTGGTGAAACGACGCTACGAGCTACCGCGATAGCACTTTTACCAATTTATTTCGTTTTCCCATTAGGATTTAATCTTTGCTGAGTCAACAACGATGATATAACACATAAGGCCGTGTCCCTTTTTTGTTTTGATTATACCTAGTCTAGCCATAAATACTGTTACAAACTTTTTGAAGCACTGTTCAATAAAAGAGGTGTTATATGTTAAGAAATCATTGTTTATTTATTAAATGCATTGTAAACAACGGAAATTGCAACAAGTTATTCGAAGTGATTGCCTTTTGCCTTTACACAAGCCTTTAATCGAGCTGGCCACTTATCTATGGAAGCACGCACGACTTCAATCGGAAAGTTGGCGACTGCATGTGTAAGAGACTTCTTTAAGGATTCGATATTAGAATGTCTTTTAGAGCACGTCATTTGCTCTAAGACAGACCATAATTCGTAATCCAGCGGATTCAGGTCTGGGCTAGAGGAAGGCCAATCTTCAGCTTTAATAAAATCTGGAACATTTTCTTCAAGCCATTTTTGGGTTGACTTCGCCTTATGACCTGGTGCAGAATCTTGCTGGAAACTCCAAGGCTGATTTTTGAATAATGACGTGTTGAGAGGTTTCACTACACTTTCAAAGACACTTTCTTGATAAATTTTGGCAGACGTTTTGACGCCCTTCTCCCAAAAATGCAACTTTGTTACCCCGTTGTAGCTAACACCCCACCAAACCATTACTGAGGCTGGATGATGACCTTTTTGAACCTTTTGGGCAACTTGAGAAGCTTCTCTGGCACTGCGAGCATAAACCTTATCGTTTTGTTTATTAAATGTTTCTTCGACAGTAAAAATTTTTTCGTCCGTAAACAAAATTTTACGGTGTTCTTGGTTTGCGTACCGGCAAAGTAATCGTTTTGATTTTTCCACTCTATTTTTTTTAACGAATCTGTTAGTAAATGCCCGGTAGATCTACGATAAGCACCCAACCCCAAGTCACTTTTGATGATACGTGAAATTGTTCTTTGGGGTATTTTCATCTCACGCGATAACATTTTTTGTTTCCGAAGAGGATTACGGCGAATTCTCTCGCGCACGGCTTTAACCGCTTGAGGTGTTCGAGTAGTTCGCGGACGGCCACTTCTTTCACGGTCACTTACTCCAGACGTATCATTAAATCTTTCAATAGCCCGATATACAAACATTCGGCTTATACCAAGGGTATGCAGAGTCTTAAAAATATCACTTGGTTGCATTCCTACTTTATCAAGTGCAATCACAGCAATTCTATTTTCTTTGTCACCCCAATCCATGTTCACTACACTAAAAATTAAACTCAAATGATGACAAATGCATCAAGCACAAGCGTACTATAGCGATTAGCTCAATTTTTAAGAAATGCAATATAACGGTTCCTTTCTGCAGGGTTGCCAAACCTTGTAACAATATTTATGGCTAGACTAGGTATATATGTAGAGCTCCCCAATATTTGCGTTCCGTCTAGAGACTTCATAGGATTGATTTTGTCTAGAAGCCCATACGAAGCCAGAGCATGTCGGGTCGAGAATTGTTTGTTTCAGTAATGGTTTGGGGTAATAATAGGACATAAATCACGCTCACTTCAATACTGAGCCTTGTGCCGATAGTCGATCGTTGAAGGAGTTTCGTCCAGTTGGCACTGTCAAAACTCTACGGTCACAACGGCAAACCTCGGCCCCGAGGCAATTTTCAAGCGTCTACGCCTGATCATTTTCGACATATATTTTATTTTCCAAAATTGTTAAGAAACAAAACATTTTTAACTGGTAGATTGTGTTTTTCGTGTTATTTGGCCTTCTAAATCGAATGAGAGATTGTGCATCTTGCCATCAATAGGTGCGTTTTTTTGTACAGAGCAGAGTAGAGCGACAACGCTGTAGAGCAGCTTAGAGTAGCGAAAACGGGACATGTCTTTGCTGGGAGTGTGTCTTGGTTCAGTGATAATGCTATTTCAACCGTAAGCTCAAATTTCAAGAGGAAACTTAAATCCTAAGTACAGATACAATCGAACAAATTTCCTTTAGGCGCAAAATTATTTTGTATGTTTACTATTCCATATTATCACAAAATGAACATTTTATTGGCAGGAAACGAATTTTATGTGCTTCCCAAACCGTAAGCTGCCCGAAAACTTCGACACCTGCGCCGCCTGCATTTCAAAACGCAGACTACTTAATAGAGTAAAATTCTTGCACTAACCTTCTATCCAGTGCAGCTCAGATCGAATTGTGGAACATTCCTGTTTCGTGAATATTCGGAGAATTCTCTCTATTGCAGTTAAAGAGAATTTTTAAAATTCCTTTATTGCGGCACTTCCGCTTTGGGTAGTAGGTGGGAAGAACCTAGAATCCACGCGGGGGGATTTGTAGGTCCTAAAGCGGAAATTTCTTGAGTTTTGTGAAAATTCTCTCTAATCAAATAAAGAGAATTCTCCTAATTTTTGCGAAACAGGAGTGTTCCCAAATTGTTAGTGTAATTGTGTGGTCTTAACCTGCTCTGCTCTGCATAGCTGTTAAAAAAACGCCCCTACTATTAAATAACTTACGGTCACTATCTTTTGATGATCTGACAGACAAAGTGAAAGATTCGATACATTTCAGTCGATCATTAATGTATTTCTTTTCCTGCTCGATGTTCTAACTGGTTTCCCTCTTAAATTGTAGTCGTAAAGGCATAGCCATAGCCTCAAGATGATGGTCGAGGATTTTGCCAAATCACGAGTTCGGTCCTGCCATCTGAACCAGGAGATACCAATCGCAAGGGTACGAAGGAAGTGTGTCTGAAAACCGGAGAGTTGTAATGAACCACCTGCAATGGACCATATCCTGGTAGTGCTGCTTCCACCGGAAGATCTATGGCAGCACCTGATGAGTAAGGATCTGTCGGTGGTAGAGGCCGAGGGTCTCATTACACCTGGACCCCAATGCGAGCGCATGTTTGTGTTGTCTTCCCCAGGCCTATGCATTTTTGTTAATACATAAAGGACAGGAGCGGCGAAAACCCCGCCCAAATCTCCCGAACAGAGCTACAGCAAGCATAGGCTGCTACTTAGCTCGTTGAGGGGCCTTTTTCTTCGCCAGATGGCACGGCCCGACCTTCACGGTCATTATGCTACCTAAGGCTCCGTCCCCACGGGCATCTTCGAATGCCCACCAAACCGTCCGTTACATATTTGGCGCCTAACGTGGGGACCATTTCTGGTCAAGAACAGGACTAAAAAGGACCTCATTGGGTCCCTTTTTGGTCCTTCCACCGCTATGCTTCCCCACAAGTACATTAAGGCCACTTGCTCTAAGTTTTAGGACTAAGCCATTTTCACTGAACGTTTTCTCCCCTCAAGTAGCTCTGTAGCACCCCATCCTTCGTATAGAGTAGTTTTTCCTTTTAGAGTCAGTTCAACAAGGCAATCCTGGTGTTGTGTTTATCTTTTGTGGTTTAGCCACGTACCTAAGGCCTCCATAAATGCTTTGAATTGCCGGCATTTAGAGCTTCTTCGGTGTCCGGACAAAGCGCGGAGGAGCCCTGGGTACCTTTCTGTTCGCCAGGATTGTCCTTTCAGGTCAGTTTAAAATATTTGATTGCCTAATATTGCATTTTTGTATCATTCATGTGCTCAGAAGCTTACAGAGTTTATGAGTGAATTACGGCAAGGGATGCAGTGTTGCGCCTCTGTTGGCCTCAGGATTATCTGTAACCTGTTGATCATATAAATAATGGGGAAATGTAGTATTTTTTTTTCTCTTTGTTAATTTTTCCCCTCTACAATGATTGTCGGCTGACTCCGTTGGCCAGTTCGCTTTGTTTTTTATAGTTAGCAGCACACTCTGTCCTCAGCTTCTACTTCTTGGCAGGCCGCGAAGTAGGAGCTGCCCTGTAATGAACCACATGCAATGGACCAGTGGAAGTGCTGCTTCGACCGGCAGATCTATGGCAGCACCTGATGAGTTAGGATCTGTCGGTGGTACGAAACCAGAGGCCGAGGGTCCCATTAAACCTGGACCCCAATGCGAGCGCGAGAGCAATCGAGCCATCCGCCAACCATTCAATCCTTGTCGCTTAATTTTTTTTATTCCCAATTTTTACCTCCCTTGTTTGTGTTGTCTTCCCCAGGCCTATGAACTTTGGTTAATACGTAAAAAACGGGGGCAACGAGCGGCGAAAAACCCCGCCCAAATCTCCCGAGCTGAGCTACAGCAAGCATAGGCCGCTACTTAGCTCGTTGAGGGGCCTTTTTCTTCGCCAGATGGCACGGGCCGACCTTCACGGTCATTATGCTATCTAAGGCTCCGTCCCCACGGGCATCTTCGGATGCCCACCAAACCGTCCGTTACAGAATCTGAAGCGTCTTCGTCCGAAAATTGTTGATGATATTCACAATGTGCTCGACTCCCATCCAATCGCCACTTAAAAGTTTGATTTGAGAGTTGGATATGATTAGGTTAGGTAAAGGGGCTGCCATGGCACCAACAAAGCACACACAGAAAATCTCTGGGTCCGTTGTGATACCACCAAAGTCACCTAATTAAACCCAAACTAGCTTGTGCTGGCGAAATAGCGATTGAGCTGTATTACTTTCGTATCCTTAAGGTCCTCCAGAACCCGAAAAACCAGAAACCCAGAAATTTTCTCCACCTCTCAGCCAAGGCCGAGCACTGACAAAGAAGATGGCGTTAGTTTGGCTGCAGCATCAGACACCAATCTAAGCAAGATTGAACTCCTTTACCGTCAGAAAGTTCGAGAAGTTCAGCGTAGTGTGCGACGCGATAAAAGAGTTTCTGCGAATTATCTTCCAGCCTCAGCAAAAGAAGCCGCACGAAGTAACAACTTAAACGCCGAATATGGTATCTTCAAGGAGTTTACAGGTGGTCGTAACTCCTCCCAACATCCGGTGAAGGATAATAATGGAAAGCTACTTATCTTGGAGAAACATCGGAACATTCCTGTTTCGCACAGATTAGGAGAATTCTCTCTAGTGCATTTAGGGAGAATTTTTTAAATTCCTTAATTGTGGAATTTCCGCTGGAACATTCCTGTTTCGCAAAAATTGGGAGAATTCTCTCTAATCAATTAGAGAGATTTTTCACAAAACTCAAGAAATTTCCGCTTTAGGATCTACAAATCCCCCCGAGTGGGTTCTAGGTGCTTACCGCCTAAAGCGGAAATGGACTACCTAAAGCAAAAATGCCGGAAAGTAAGGAATTTTAAAAATTCTCTCTAAATGCATTAGAAAGAATTCTCCTAATATTTCCACTTTAAGTGGTAAGAACCTAGAACCCATGCGGGGGGATTTGCAGGTCCTAAAGCGGAAAATTCTCGAGTTTTGTGAAAGTTCACTCTAACCGAAAAGAGAGAATTCTCATAATTTGCGATAATGCGAAACAGGAATGTTCCGGAACATCAAATGAGGCGATGGAAAGAACACTTCGACGCGGTCTTGAACCGTGTAACCTCTGGTGAAGTTCCCCCTCATATAGATAATTTAGCTAACCATCAAAATATGCGTATACGGTCGACTGTCCCGACTAAAGACGGATTAGTCGCTGCAATTATTGAACTTAAACGAGGAAAGACGGCCGGATTCGACGGTATTCCTGCCAAACTTTATCAAACAGCGCCAAGCGTAACTGCCGATTTGCTTTACCCACTTGTTAATAAAGCGTGGAATACAGATACCTTTCCCACTGAGTGGAAGGAAGGTTTGATCATCAAACTTCCAAAGAAGGGTAGCCTCACAGACTGAAATAATTGTAGAGGCATTTGTGTGCAACTGCAGGAATGCCAAGATAATAGCTAGAATCGTCCTGGAATGACTAAAGGCCCACTAAGAAAGCACAATTGATTAAGAGTAGGCTCGTTCCTGCCGCAGCCGGTCTACGCACCGAAGCAACTCATTTTTATAATGACCAAGAGCTGTCAAACCCCTTCAATGCAAGAAGGATGTTTTTCTATGTGTTGTGTATTCGGTCTCTCTGCGCAACTGCTCTCAATACTACGTCTCCGCGCCGACATTGAAAGCAACCCATGTCCATGGATCTGTTACGTATGTAATAGAGACCTGCATCCTAATCCTAATGCGACGTCAGTGAGATGCAACTGCCGCGACGACTGGTGTCACCTGGGGAACTGCTCCGGACTAAACCATCACGGGCACTGAAATCCTTCATTTACTGCCAGTCAGCGCAGAAATCGAGGACCACAAGCAGCGAGCTCGTCTAACACGCCTCACCTTCTTACACCACTGAGCACCCACACGAGCTTTCAGTGAACCCCAACGACTCCTGCGAATAGACCCAGTAGGATTCCCCAACAAAACAACCTTACGCCTGCACCGCCGATCGCCATTTTCGATACGCTCTCACTCGTCCAACTAAACTGCAACGGGCTGCAAAATAAAATCGCCGAACACGCTTCATTCATGGACAGACACCGCATTCAAGTTGGAGTCATCCAGGAGACGAAACTACATTCCAATTCGTCCCTCAACGCTCATGGAGATTACATCATCAGGAAAGACAGGTTGACCAACTCTGGAGGAGGACTTGCCTTCATCAGTCACCATTCCGTGCAATACCGGAAAATAGATGTCACCAACAACGACATCACCATGGAAGTGCAAGCCATCGCCATAAAATCAGGCAATGTCGAAATTGAAATTTACAACATATATGTATATTCCACCGGTATCCAGTTGTCCTTCAAGTTACCATGTAAACATCAACACCCTCTCCTGCTTGATGACTTTAACGCTCACCTTAACGGACTCTGGCACTCACATCTTAACAACGCCAGAAGTATTGCCATTGCAGAACAACTTGATGCGTCAAACTTCTGTACACTGAATGACGACACGCCCACCCGTATTGCCGGTACCTGTTCCAGACATCACGATTGCCAGTGCTAGCCTCATAAATGAAACACAATGTGAGCCAGTCCTTACACTTTCATCGGACCATTTACCAATCGTAATAAGGCTTGACAAACTGACAGATATCGTATCTTTCGAACATCGCACTTTTGCCAACCATAACAAGGCTGACTGGAATAGTTTCACCCAATATACTAGTGCTAAATTCCTCGCCCTGTCAAATCCCACCGACGTACGTAAGGCCGAGTCCAATATCAGGAAAGTCCTTAATAAGGTGGCTGCGAAATTTATCCCTCCAGGACGCATTTCGAAAATTCGGCCCACTTTTCTACCTCAGCCCCCAGACTGGCAGACGAGAGAGACAACATCAGGAGCACAAACCCAGGCGATCCCAGAATTTACGAAATGAACTGTGAAATTCAACGACTAGTAGCCGAACACAAGGGGTTAAAATGGAATACGCATCTGAATGAATACAACCTGACCGCAGGTGTAAGCAAAATATGGTCGACAGTCCGTGCCCTCTCTAATCCACCGAAACAGAAGGGCAATGTCGCCATGCAGTTCGAAGAAAATTCAATCAGCAACCGTGCCCACTGCGCAAGTCAGTTCAATAGGCAGTTTATTGAACATCCTCCGCCAGACAGACAAAAGCGCATAATCCGCAGGAGGATCCATAATCGAACCGCAGACAACATACCTGTCTTCACCGCGGACGAAGTGGCTGCAGCAATCAGGAACGCGAACAACTCGAATGCCTTGCGACATGATGGAATCTCAATGGCAATGCTTAAACACCTCGACTCACCAGCTATCGAATACCTCACGGTTACTTTCAACCTATCCATCACAGCACTGATCGTTCCGGAACTCTGGAAGAAAGGGAGAATATTCCCAATCTTGAAACCTGGGAAAAAAGCGACACTCGGCGAATCCTATCGTCCCATCACACTTCTATCACCAGTTGCCAAAACGCTCGAAGCACTAGTCCACCCTTTCTTGCGGCCCACATCCAGCTTGCAACCACCAGCACGGCTTCAGAAGGATGCATAGTACGACGACGGCCCTGGATGCACAATGGCCTCGTCCATGTCACAGAACAATTCTGATGGCACTTGACCTGTCGAAAGCCTTCGACACAGTCAGCCACTTAGCACTTCTGTCTGACCTATACAATGCATCTCTTCCAACGCAAACAACAAAATGGATTGCCAATTATCTTGCGGGCAGGCAGTCCTACACCCAATTTAGGAGCAAGAAATCGAAGATAAGGAAGATCAAACAAGGTGTGCCACAAGGAGGAGTTTAGTCTCCCTCCTTGTTTGTTTACTTATCTGGAATTCCGGCGACTGCTCCATTCTGGCAGCAGGAAACAACATCACGGAAATTTGCGAACGAATAAATTATTACCTGGGCTCTATTGCACAAATCAACCAATCATCATCATCGTGGCGCGACAGCCCGACGTCGGGCCTTGGCCGCCTGGATCATTGTCCTCCAATTATCTCGGTCACGTGACCGCGTCCTCCAATTTTGGGAGCCCAGCAGCTGCGCGGCGTCCACACCTACTGAGCTCTCCCAACGAGATCTCGGTCGTCCTCGCAGTCTCGCTCCGTCGACTCGTTCTGCATTCATTACTCTCTTAGGCATGCGATCATCGTCCATTCTTTGTACATGCCCTGCCCATTGAAGTCGTTGTAGTTTGACGATTTTCGAGACTTGCAGCTCATCGTACATTTCATACAACTCATGGTTGTACCGGATGCGCCATCCATCTCGATCGCAAACAGCCCCGAAAATTCGCCGTAGAACCTTACGTTCGAAAGTGTCTAGCATGTTTTCGGAGGCTTGAGTTAGGGTCCATGCTTCGCAGCCATAGCGTAGCACTGGTCATATAATGGTTTTGTACACGCGGAGCTTCGTGTTTCTGTGCACATGTTTCGATTTCATTATGGGGAGAACCGAGAAAAAAGTCTTATTAGCTAACTGTATCCGTCGCTTGATTTCGTCAGTTTCGTTGGCGTCCCTTGACAGGTTGCAACCCAGGTAGATGAAGTTGTTCACGAACTCGATGTTGAGGTCCCCCACGTTGATGCTCGGTTGTGCAGGTGTCCTTGTCACCGATTGCATCATTATTTTAGTTTTACCCTCGTTAATACGTAATCCAACTTCCTTTGCAGCGGTGTCGAGCGTATGCAGAAGTTCTTCTGCGTCAGCCAATCTTCGGGACATGATGTTGATGTCGTCGGCGTACGCTGCTAATTGTGTCGACTTGATGAGTAGCGTCTTGCTGTTGTCCATATTCATGGCCCGAATAACATATTCCAGTGCTAGGTTGAAGAGCGTCGGTGCCAGTCCATCGCCCTGTTTCAAACCAGTGCGTGTTTCAAATAGATCAGTAAGTCTATTCTGGATCCTGACTTGTGAGACGGAGTTGGTCATCGTCATCTTTGTCAGTCGCACTAATTTTGCTGGTATACCAAATTGCAGCATGATGTTGTACAGTACTCCACGATCGATACTGTCGTATGCCTGCTTGAAGTCGACAAAGATTTGGTATACGTTTACGTTGTATTCCCAGCACCTCTGGAGTATCAGTTTAACTGAGAAGAGCTGATCGGTTGTGGAGCGACCAGGTCTGAAACCGCTTTGATATTCGCCAATGACTCGTTCTGCGTACGGTTTTATTCTATTTTCCAGAATTTTCGTCAAAATTTTATAGGACGTACAAACTAGTGAGATGCCCCTGTAATTCTCACACCGCAGTTTATCTCCCTTTTTATGAATTGGACAGATGATGCTTCTGCGCCAATCGTCTGGGATCTCCTCGTTCTCCCATACTCGCAGGAGTAATTGATGTATGGCATCAACTAGACTCGTTCCACCGAATCTTAACAGTTCAGCTGGGATCTCGTCAGCGCCCGGCGCTTTATTTCGTTTTAGTGACCGCAACGCGAGATCAACTTCCTCTACTGTCGGGGGTTGAATGGGTGGGCCTAGATCAACAATATCATCGAGAGCTTCCTGTGTGGGGATGTTAGATGGTCGGTTTAGAAGCTCTTCAAAATAAGAGGCCCATCGTTTGTTAATACCATCGGTGTCGCTGATGATGTTTCCATCCTTGCCCTTACAAAGGCTAGTCCTGGGTTGGTAGCCGTTCTTAATTGTATTTACTAGTTTGTACGCTTGTCTGGTGTTCCTATTAGCTAAGTTTTCGTTTATGTTCAGCAACTGCTCGTCAAGGTATTTACGTTTCTTACGCCTAATTATTCTATTCGATATTCGCCGTAGCTCGTCATATTTTTCTCTTCTGGCTCTGGTTCCTCGTTGAATCCATTGTCTGTAGGCCTCGTTTTTCGCGTCAAGTGAATTTTTGCATTCTTCGTCGAACCAGTCATTTCGCGCTCGCCGGGCTTTATATCCCACGACCTTCTCTGCGACATCCTTGATGGTACCCTTGAGTTCTTCCCAGAACCCATGGACGCCTGTGTTGCTGATGTTGTGTAGCATAGGTGATAGTTTTTCCTCAAGGACGGTAGTATACGCCACCGCTGTAGCATCACTCAAGAGCTTATCAACCGCAAAGATTTTGGGAGGGCTGATTCTTGACTGGTGTACTGAGGAGATTCTACATCTGTAGGACGTCTTCACCAAGTGATGATCTGAGTCGCAGTTTGGTCCTCGATAGGAGCGGACATCCATGACACTAGACGCCCATCTCCTGCAAATGAGGACGTGGTCAATTTGGTTGACGGTATGTGCGTCTGGAGACTTCCAGGTCTGCTTGTGAATGCGTCGATGCGGGAAACACGTAGAGCTTACGACAAGATTCCTGCTGCAGGCGAAGTCGATAAGTCGCTGGCCGTTATCGTTACATTCTTCATGGAGGCTGTGGCCTCCAGAGGTCCCCCGATGCCAACTTTCATTCCCGACTCTCGCGTTAAAGTCTCCCAGCAGCAATTTGACGTCGTTTGTTGGAAGTGAGTCGAAGAGAGTTTCAAGGCGGGCGTAGAACTCGTCTTTTACTGCGTCTTCTTTAACTTCAGTGGGGGCATGCACATTGATGAGCCAGAGATTGAAGAATCGAGTCTTGATGCGAATCGCACACAGCCGTTCATTTATGGGTTTGAAGTCAGTAATATGCGGTTTGAGGTGATTGTCCACTATAAATGCTACTCCAAACTCCTTGCGGCCCGATGGTTTGCCACTTGTAAAAATTGTGTGCGATTTCTTGTCATTAATCTCGCTGCCAAGCCAATTTGTTTCCTGGACTGCAGTAATGCTCAGTTTGTACTTTTCGACCTGTTGAAGGAGGGCCTTCTCGGCCCCCGGTTTGTTCAGGGAGCGTACATTCCAGGATCCGAAAGAATAATCCTTTATTCGTTTGCGTGGTCGTCGTTGTTGATCCGTCCAATCCGAGGCTTTTGTTCCAGGTTTCTTGACATGGAGTGGTTTTTACAAGGACGAGTTGTCAGCACGTCGCTTAACCCCATTCAGGGGATGGCCTCGGAGATAGCTGCTTCAGATGGTTTAATAAACGTGCTGGAGCCCACACAACTATGTAGCAGGTCCAACTACGCAAGACATTCCATCCTACTAGACCTGAGACGCTTAGGTGTTTGTCAGCCATTCAGGCTACAGCTATCTGCCTTTTCCAAACTGTCTTATCGCTAAGACATTGGCCGTCAGCGAATTGATACACTGCCGTTACCAGGGGGCGCCCACGCGGAGGACTATGGAAAAGGTCTTTGCCCCCCACAAATCAACCAATAATATTAGTAAATTTTAAATCAAATCAAATCAACCAATAATATTAGTAAATTTTACAAGTTACTAGTACCAATATTAGTAGTACTAATATACAGTGGTGGCCAAATAAAAGTTAACACTGTGAAAAAAAGCGAAATTTCCTAAAAAAAAACGATTTTTATGGGTCTTATAACCAAAATTTACCTGGAAAATTCCACATTCGGGGTTAATTATCTGTCGGTTTGTTCAGGTTCCGCTTCTGTCAGTCGTTTATTGTAGTTTAGCCGTTGACGAGTAAACATGGCACCACAGTTGGATAGTGAAAAAAAAATGATTATTGTTGCGTTAAACAACGAAGGGCTTTCCACTAGGGCTATATCCAGAAGAATTGGTTGTAGCCACGTGGCTGTGTCCAAAATTTTGAAAAAAAAACGCGAAAAGATCTCTCCAGCGGAAACCAGGAACAGGACTTGGCAACAAAAAGACGACCGCGAGAGATGACCGACATCTTAAAAGCATAAGCCTAAGTGACCGAAAAAAAACCGCTAGAGAAGTCAATATGGACTTCCAGGAAGCAACTGGAACAATAATTAGCGACAGAACTGTCGGAAGAAGGCTACAGTTATGTGGACTTTCAGCTCGGCGACCCCGAAAGAACCCAACTTTAACGGCTAAAATGAGGACAGCGAGGCTGAATTTCGCCAAATCTCACCGAAATTGCTCGGAAACTGACTGGAAGAGAGCACTCTTTACCGACGAATCAAAATGCAACCTCAACCAATCGAATGGATTGCAGTATGTACGTCGCAGAATCGGAGAGGAACTCCAATAAAGACAGTGTAGTGACTCGAAACAAGTTCCCTCCGTATTACATGGTTTGGGGTTACATTTCCTATTTTGGCACCGGGGATTTGGTGTTTTTAGAAGGATCAATGAATGCGATCAGTTACATCAGCGTGATTGACAACCATTTGATCCCGTCGATGGATAGGCTCTTCCCAGTCATTTACGACCCGATTTTTCAAGATGACTCTGCGCCATCCTCCAATTGGTTCAGGTTGCATTTTGATTCGTCGGTAAAGAGTGCTCTCTTCCAGTCAGTTTCCGACCAATTTCGGTGAGATTTGGCGAAATTCAGCCTCGCTGTCGTCATTTTAGCCGTTAAAGTTGGGTTTTTTCGGGGTCGCCGAGCTGAAAGTCCACATAACTGTAGCCTTCTTCCGACAGTTCTGTCGCTAATTATTGTTCCGTTGCTTCCTGGAAGTCCATGTTGACTTCTCTAGCGGTTTTTTTTCGGTCACTTAGGCTTATGCTTTTAAGATGTCGGTCATCTCTCGCGGTCGTCTTTTTGTTGCCAAGTCCTGTTCCTGGTTTCCGCTGGAGAGATTCTTTTGCGTTTTTTTTTCAAAATTTTGGACACAGCCACGTGGCTACAACCAATTCTTCTGGATATAGCCCTAGTGGAAAGCCCTTCGTTGCTTAACGCAACAATAATCATTTTTTTTCACTATCCAACTGTGGTGCCATATTTACTCGTCAACGGCTAAACTACAATAAACGACTGACAGAAGCGGAACCTGAACAAACCGACAGATAATTAGCCCCGCATGGAATTTTCCAGGTAAATTTTGGTTATAAGACCCATAAAAATCGTTTTTTTTTAGGAAATTTCGCTTTTTTTCACAGTGTTAACTTTTATTTGGCCACCACTGTATTTTGTTGCACAATGGCTTTCAAGTTTCTAATAATATTAGAAACATTTTACAAGTATATGTCGCGGAAAATATTAGTCAGCTGATAATAATCGTCTCAGGTCTAGTAGGATGGATTGACTTGCGTAGTTGGACCTGCTACATAGTTGTGTGAACTCCAGCACGTTTATTAAACCATCTGAAGCAGCTATCTCCGAGGCCATCCCCTGAATGGGGTTAAGCGACGTGCTGACAACTCGTCCTTGTAAAAACCACTCCATGTCAAGAAACCTGGAACAAAAGCCTCGGATTGGACGGATCAACAACGACGACCACGCAAACGAATAAAGGATTATTCTTTCGGATCCTGGAATGTACGCTCCCTGAACAAACCGGGGGCCGAGAAGGCCCTCCTTCAACAGGCCGAAAAGTACAAACTGAGCATTACTGCAGTCCAGGAAACAAATTGGCTTGGCAGCCAGATTAATGACAAGAAATCGCACACAATTTTTACAAGTGGCAAACCATCGGGCCGCAAGGAGTTTGGAGTAGCGTTTATAGTGAACAATCACCTCAAACCGCATATTACTGACTTCAAACCCATAAATGAACGGCTGTGTGCGATTCGCATCAAGACTCGATTCTTCAATCTCTGGCTCATCAATGTGCATGCCCCCACTGAAGTTAAAGAAGACGCAGTAAAAGACGAGTTCTACGCCCGCCTTGAAACTCTCTTCGACTCACTTCCAACAAACGACGTCAAATTGCTGCTGGGAGACTTTAACGCGAAAGTCGGGAATGAAAGTTGGCATCGGGGGACCTCTGGAGGCCACAGCCTCCATGAAGAATGTAACGATAACGGCCAGCGACTTATCGACTTCGCCTGCAGCAGGAATCTAGTCGTAAGCTCTACGTGTTTCCCGCATCGACGCATTCACAAGCAGACCTGGAAGTCTCCAGACGCACATACCGTCAACCAAATTGACCACGTCCTCATTTGCAGGAGATGGGCGTCTAGTGTCATGGATGTCCGCTTCTATCGAGGAGCAAACTGCGACTCAGATCATCACTTGGTGAAGACGACCTACAGATGTAGAATTTCCTCAGTGCACCAGTCAAGAATCAGCCCTCCCAAAATCTTTGCGGTTGATAAGCTCTTGAGTGATGCTACAGCGGTGGCGTATACTACCGCCCTTGAGGAAAAACTATCACCTATGCTACACAACATCAGCAACACAGGCGTCTATGGGTTCTGGGAAGAACTCAAGGGTACCATCAAGGATGTCGCAGAGAAGGTCGTGGGATATAAAGCCCGGCGAGCGCGAAATGACTGGTTCGACGAAGAATGCAAAAATTCACTTGACGCGAAAAACGAGGCCTACAGACAATGGATTCAACGAGGAACCAGAGCCAGAAGAGAAAAATATGACGAGCTACGGCGAATATCGAATAGAATAATTAGACGTAAGAAACGTAAATACCTTGACGAGCAGTTGCTGAACATAAACGAAAACTTAGCTAATAGGAACACCAGACAAGCGTACAAACTAGTAAATACAATTAAGAACGGCTACCACCCAGGACTAGCCTTTGTAAGGACAAGGATGGAAACATCATCAGCGACACCGATGGTATTAACAAACGATGGGCCTCTTATTTTGGAGAGCTTCTAAACCGACCATCTAACATCCCCACACAGGAAGCTCTCGACGATATTGTTGATCTAGACCCACCATTCAACCCCCGACAGTAGAGGAAGTTGATCTCGCGTTGCGGTCACTAAAACGAAATAAAGCGCCGGGCGCTGACGAGATTCCAGCTGAACTGCTAAGATTCGGTGGAACGAGTCTAGTTGATGCCATACATCAATTACTCCTGCGAGTATGGGAGAACGAGGAGATCCCAGACGATTGGCGCAGAAGCATCATCTGTCCAATTCATAAAAAGGGAGATAAACTGTGGTGTGAGAATTACAGGGGCATCTCACTAGTTTGTACGTCCTATAAAATTTTGACGAAAATTCTGGAAAATAGGATAAAACCGTACGCAGAACGAGTCATTGGCGAATATCAAAGCGGTTTCAGACCTGGTCGCTCCACAACCGATCAGCTCTTCTCAGTCAAACTGATACTCCAGAGGTGCTGGGAATACAACGTAAACGTATACCAAATCTTTGTCGACTTCAAGCAGGCATACGACAGTATCGATCGTGGAGTACTGTACAACATCATGCTGCAATTTGGTATACCGGCAAAATTAGTGCGACTGACAAAGATGACGATGACCAACTCCGTCTCACAAGTCAGGATCCAGAATAGACTTACTGATCTATTTGAAACACGCACTGGTTTGAAACAGGGCGATGGACTGGCTCCGACGCTCTTCAACCTAGCACTGGAATACGTTATTCGGGCCATGAATTTGGACAACAGCAAGACGCTACTCATCAAGTCGACACAATTAGCAGCGTACGCCGACGACATCAACATCATGTCCCGAAGATTGGCTGACGCAGAAGAACTTCTGCATACGCTTGATACCGCTGCAAAGGAAGTTGGATTACGTATTAACGAGGGTAAAACTAAAATAATGATGCAATCGGTGACAAGGACACCTGCACAACCAAGCATCAATGTGGGGGACCTCAACATCGAGTTCGTGAACAACTTCATCTACCTGGGTTGCAACCTGTCAAGGGACGCCAACGAAACTGACGAAATCAAGCGACGGATACAGTTAGCTAATAAGACTTTTTTCTCGGTTCTCCCCATAATGAAATCGAAACATGTGCACAGAAACACGAAGCTCCGCGTGTACAAAACCATTATACGACCAGTGCTATGCTATGGCTGCGAAGCATGGACCCTAACTCAAGCCTCCGAAAACATGCTAGACACTTTCGAACGTAAGGTTCTACGGCGAATTTTCGGGGCTGTTTGCGATCGAGATGGATGGCGCATCCGGTACAACCATGAGTTGTATGAAATGTACGATGAGCTGCAAGTCTCGAAAATCGTCAAACTACAACGACTTCAATGGGCAGGGCATGTACAAAGAATGGACGATGATCGCATGCCTAAGAGAGTAATGAATGCAGAACGAGTCGACGGAGCGAGACTGCGAGGACGACCGAGATCTCGTTTGGAGAGCTCAGTAGGTGTGGACGCCGCGCAGCTGCTGGGCTCCCAAAATTGGAGGACGCGGTCACGTGACCGAGATAATTGGAGGACAATGATCCAGGCGGCCAAGGCCCGACGTCGGGCTGTCGCGCCACGATGATGATGATGATAATGAGTGTAATGCATAAAGTGAGTCACACGAGAGTAAGAAGTACTTTTCATAGAAATTGCTCCAGTACCTCAGGATGCCAATGGCATAACTGGAAGGTTTCGATCAGTTGACACGAGCTAAACAAAGGAGCACTAATTATCATTAATTATTGTGCAATAGTAGAAAAGGAAACGTGTAGATAAACGAAAACTGAAACTGTGCGTTCTCAATAAAGTAAAATTGAAGCGATGTGTTTTGTTTGGCGCTTTTTCCGATCGCTTAGCAAAAAGCGACAAGATCAAGACTTGGGAAAAAATTATAAATATGCATTATCCCTTCAACCTGTTTCGGCTGGTAAAGATGGCTCATACATGCGCTATGGCTTGGTGGTTTAATATACTTAAGTTATCAGTGGCAAGTGTTTTAATTTGTCGTCTTATTTGTTTAGGGTTAATTTAGACATTTGTCGATAAAGTGACTGATAGGTGATCCTAACGGACTTTGAGATACTTGAGTATCATATCATTAATATTATGTAGCTATCAAACACATATTTCTGGTTTTTTTTTAAAAGAGAAATTTGACAATGCCAGGAAGATTGGCACAAGTAAAGTTCCCGAAGAGAAATTCACGGAAGTGGACGAAACCGTCAGAGCGAGATTCTCCGTTCGTAGGGGAGATCGCAGTTACACAATCAATGGAGAGGCAAAACGATACTTCCGAGCTGGATCAATGTCAAACAGAATTGCAAAAGGAAGTTCCAGAAGAAGAAGAAGAATGGGCTCAACCCGATGTAAACGGCAAGCAGGCGCCGGGAAAGGGTTGAGGTTCACCTTCTCGGTCATGCTGTTGTTCATCTACAGTTATATTACGAGTATTATCAAATACCTCATCTTCATTCCAATTCAAATGTACATCTTCTATTGCTTCTCTACTAATATTACATAATGCCATGCAACACTTGACAATGTTAGCAGCAAATATGAGTCCCACTCTAAGCTTGTTTAATCTAAGGAATTTTTCTTTTAAAATTCCCAAGGTACATTCTATTATGCGCCTTGTACTTTTGTGCCTTTTCTTGTAAATTCTTTCTGCTTCATGTCGGGGATCATCTCGAAGCGATAGAATAAGCCGCTTTTTTAGACCGTAGCCTGAATCACCAAGCAGAACATAATTCCGAAACAGTCCTTGCTCCATTCGTTCATAAAGACAGCTGTTTCAAAGCACACGATTATCATGTACGCTGCCTGGCGATTTTGGTTGACATAAAAAAAATTGGCCATGATAGCCACAAACGAACATGCAGTTTAACGAATGGTTACCATTACGGTCGACAAAGGTAGCCTCATGGCGTGGTGGTGCATCGATCTTTACCAACGAGCCATCGATTGCTCCAATCACCCGGGAAAAACGTGCGATTTCAAAAAAGTTCACAACCTCTTGTTCTTGATCTTGTGGCCATGGTATCACACGAGGAAATATGCGGACATTGATAGCTGCAACAACCCTTTTCACAGTGCGGCACACTGTGCTTTTGTGCACACCATGCATGTCTGCAATGGTGTGGCATTGTGCTCCAATGCCTAGCCAGTGCAAAGTGATACATACTTGCTGCTGAATACTCAATGCACTACTTCTCCTTGACCGATGAACGAGGAGAGATCCTATTTCATCAACTATAAACTGCATTTTGTTACGGGACATACGGAACCTCTCCCTAAATTCAAAATCACTTAAGAGGTCGTAGTTTATTCTTGGTTTAAAATATAAACTTTTCGGTGGCGGAGGTTCTGGGGTTGTTGGATATCATCTTCTTCAGAAGAAGAATTGAAAAGCAAGTCTTCCAACATCTTGACACTGACTAATAACAAATTTACAAGAGAAAATACGCTAATAGAAATAATATTTGTGTTTACTGTCACCTCGGTATTTCTGAATATATTTTAGGCGATTGTGCAACGTAAGCTAATAGTATTAGCTAATAATATTGCCCATTTCGCTAATATTATTACTACTAATATTTTCAGATTGTGCAACAAAAATTACAAGTTATTAGTGGTTTTACTAATAATATTAGTTAATAGAATATTGTGCAATAGGGCCTGGAAGAACTTAACTGCTTCTTCACGGGCAAGAAATTAATCGTATCAGCGCCTAAATCCTCGGCAACCTTATTTACCACCTGGACGAAGGAAGTCAAGATGCAACTTGGAATCTCAATTGGCAATCAGCCTATTCCGACCGTGAACCATCCGAAATTCTAGGAGTAACCCTGGACAGCATGGCCACATCATCCCCCCATGCTTCAACTGTGTGCAACAGGATGCGCGATAGGAATAAAATCCTTAAAGCATTGGCCGGTAGCACATGAGGCAAGGATAAAGAAACCCTACCGGTCGCATACAAAGCAGTCGGAAGGTTAGTAGCCAACTATGCGCCTCCAGTGTGGTCACAGAATCTCTGTGACACACAATGGAATAACATTCAGGCTTGCCAAAACGCCGCTCTCCGTACTGTGACTGGCTGTCTCCTTTTGTCATTCCAGGACCATCTGCTTCAGGAAACAAGAATGATGCCTCTGAGGGACCACAACAAACTTCTTGCGAAACAGTACCTGGTGGGTTGTTACCGGAGGGAACACCCCAACCGACCTCATGGACAATACACCGACCTCATGGACAATACACCGCCACCAAGACATGTTAGGCGTGATTTGAGGGACCTCGAAAGAGACGTCCAGAGGAACAAAAGGGTTCCCTTTCATAACAACGCATACAGATCAGCCATCGCAGCAATAGATCATGAGAAGGTACAAACATCAATTGCAGGACTAGGTCCAAATAGAATTCTTTCGACACAACCACCAGCCATTTCTCCCGATGAGAGAATACTTCCGAGAGCAGCGAGGACGACACTTGTCCAACTTCAGTCGCGTCTTAACTCCTACCTATCTCGCATTGACCGAGATATCACAAACACAGCCTTGCCTGCAATGGTACACCTCATGATGTGGACCACATTTTCAATTGAACAGCTGTACCCACACACTTGACCTCCAGGTCGCAGGGGGAGAACCCCGTAGAAACAGCTATCTTCCTGTCCCTTAACACCGAGGAAGATGACGAACAATAACAGCATGTAACATACTCACACAATGAACTTCTGACTATTGCTACAACAAGAGCAGGCTGGTTTTCGATCCGGATTCTCCTGTGTCGATCACATTAACACCTTGCGAATCATCATCGAGCAATGCGCTGAGTACGATTCTCCGCTTCACTTGCTTTTCATCAATTTCGAGAAGGCTTTCGATAGTGTGAACCGGGATTCTATACTGGCGGCCTTGCGCAGGAGAGGCATCCCTGAGAAGCTTGTGGCTATTATTAAGGCAACCTATGACGGCGAGAAGTGTCGCGTTCTGTATAAAGGTAAGGTGTGCGTCGCGATACGCAGTGAAGTTCGGCAGGGGTGCATCCCCTCAGCGATCCTATTCCTCATAGTGATCGGCGATGTATTGCATGCAGCCCTATCCGGACTAGACATTCAATGGACTTTGACATCTTATCTACAACATCCTGACTACGCTGACGACATATGCCTACTCTCCCACAAAAGTAAGAGCAGGACACCGCTCGTCGTATGAACCAGGCCAAATGCGCATACGGCGTGCTGTCCAAAATCTGGCAGAGCAGTTATCTCAGCATCAAGAACATGCTGGGTCTGTTTCGCTCCCTGGTACTGTCTGTGCTTTTGTATGGGAGCAGCACATGGAAAGTTTCCGTAAGAGTTATCAGTTTCGTCGAGTTCTAAGAATTTTCTGGCCCGAAACCATATCAAACGAAGAGCTAAAAACCGGAATTTGAGCCTTTTTTCTAATATTCTCCTCATAACTTCTAAACGGTACTTTGTATCGTAAACTTTGAAGGAAGTAAATTAAAGAGCGTCAAGTTCTGCATCGAATACACTGCTAAAGTATTATAGCCAAAATTGATAGTCAAAAAAAGCCAGTTTTTGGAGCTTGGGAGAAAAATTACAATTTATCACTTTTCAAGCTCATAGATCTTTGAAACAGATGAAATGACTCAAACTCGTTCTCCACTACCACACAAAAAATAATCAGCTTAATTGGAATTGGCGTTAAGCTGATTAATTTTTGTATGGCAGTGTCGAGAGAGTCTAAGTCATTTTACTTAGACTCGCAATGATCCACTCCACTTTATTCTTTTCAATAAATAATAGTTGAAGACAATTCGATTTCCAGTCTAACGTGCCAAATACTTTTAGCCCAATTGCATACTCTTTTATCGCGTCGCACACTACGCTGAACTTCTCGAGCTTTCTGTTGGTAAAGGAGTTCGATGCTGCTTCGATTGTCCTCTGATGCTGCAGCCAAACGAGCCTTCAGCTCTTTTCTTTCAACAATCTGCTGCCATGAAGCGTCGGACATCCAGGACTTATTTCGGCAATCCGGGTTTATGCCTATAAAATAAATGTACGCATTTTTTTCATTTCAGCTGCTTTTTGCTCAAAACGGTCGCTATATTGTTGTAAGACAGCTGGATTTTTTAGTCGAGCGGAGTTGAATTTGCGGCGCCTGGAACTTTCGTCACTAGGACGGCTCACAGTCGCAATATGCAATAGAACATTAGCCACGACCACTTTGATCTGATTATGTGTTCTGCGCCGATCAACAGAGGACCCAACTGATTTTGTGATGGTCGTTATGTTCAAACATAGTATGTACCACCGATGAAGAAACTGTGAAAGTTGCAGAACTCTACAAATCTTTCATCGTTGTCGCTACGATCCCCAAGAAAGTGTCTCCTCATCACATGTCTGAGCACATAGTTATCAGCGCCAACTTCTGCATTCAAATCCCCCCATAACCATTATAATGTCACCTTTAGATGTTCTGGACTGGACAGCGTTTAGTTGATCGTAGGAGTCTTTCGCCAAGACATTGTCGGATTCAGTTGTAGCATAACCTGGTGGTCATAATTCTGTCGGAGACCGGATCCCAGGATAAGAGACAATTTCGGGCGGCTCTGGTTAAGATAAGCTCCACACCTAACTCACTACCGGTACCTCTACCGTAGCACAACATTACAGTGTTATCCGTGGAGAGATAAATTTTCCGCCGCTCGTAAGACGTTTAATTTATCGTTGCTGCGGCAGCCGGTTCTTCGTACCGGAACGACCCGTTGTTCAACGGCCAAGAGCAGCCAAACCACCTCGATGCCAGAAGAACTGCAGTATTCGAAGCATCGCTACCACAACAACAGCAACGTTTAATTTATACCGTAGAAATGCACTCTCTAATTGAAGAAATCGTGCATTCGGGGAACCTTCTGATCCATTGTCCAGGAGAGTACGCACATTCCAGAAATCAATTTGAGTTCTAATAGTATCCAGTTAGCTTTTATTTTATTAACGGGCCGGGCGAATGAACCGCTGAACTCTAGATTGAAGCATAGTGCCGATCGAGATCTCTCGGCTACCGAACGTGTCAAAATTGCATTACGGCTACGAAAATGTGGAAAAGGCAGACAAAACCCCGTGGAGATTCTAACCCCGGAGCTTTTAAGAGAATGCGCCGCTAATATAAAAAAAAATTCCAAACAAGCAGCCTGAGCGCCTTCCCACCGCAGGCTGAAATCGACAACTCTGGACCAACCAGCTGTCAACCTGTCACCGATCCACCGACGATGACAGCCCTGGTCGGAGGCTCATCCGTCGACCGGACTTCTACCTTCGCCCCACAGCCGGGAGTTCGTTGACAACCGCATCGCATATCCCCAATAGGCTCCCGGCGACCGATACTAACGATTCGCCACCCGCACGGGCACCCATCGAGCGTGCTACCCGTGGAAAATCGCCACCCTGTCAAAGGTGTCAACCGCAATCGGGGAGACTAAAAGAAAAGTCAAGAAATTACTTTGATTGACGAATTCCGCAAGCGTCTTCTTCGCCTCCTCCGCCTCATGCGTGTTATTCGACTCGAGATCTTCAAACAGCTTTTTTACGTCCATTTCGGGGTCCGGCTGGGGTTGTTATTGTTTCTGATGGGGAGGGTTCGTCCACTGGTGTCGCCGCTGCTGTCGTTTGTATGCCGCCTTTGCTGCACTTCTCACTCGCAATTTTCTACGCACTTTCTGCAATTTTCGTATTCTCATATTTCCAAAGTTTCAAGGACTATGCGGGCGCCGGCTCGGGATGCTCACGACACATTGCAACTCAACTAAAAGCGCCAATTGAACGAAACCAAAGTCAGCGAGGAACCGAATTGGAAATGGCTTTTGTCCATTTCTCGTTCTTTTCTTCTTTTTTTCCACTACTGCGCTCCCGACCAACCAGCCGACACTACGAGTATACTTCACGACCTTTCACGATACAACACGACTGGTTGGTAGTAGCGTTGCCAGATGTGGGGGGACGGATCTAGTACAATTTGACGCTTATTGGAAAGTGATTTTATAATTGGTGGGACAATTTCTGAGGTTTCGAGTGATATTGATTTGATTTATGGGGTTTTAGGAATGATTCGGATAATGTGTATGTGAAATATCCAAGTGCTTACGAGCTTAATTTGCCTATCGGACATGTACGTATTTATATACGTATATTTGGTGTTTACGATTTGCGGGTGGTACTAGACTTCCCAACTTCCCGTGACAGCAACAGCTGATTGACGTTAACAGCTGAACCAACGAACATGGATCACATAGAACGGGCACTCAGTACATTGTCTGCGTTCACGTTCCGCAACGTTGTAATTGCGGTAAAGATTTTCCCTCCACCCAACCATAAACTCTTAACCCGAACGACTTGTTTTGCAGTTGTCATGTATTAAACACCTGACAGCCGATTCGCTATTGAATTTCAAACAAAACTTCAATTAAATTCGCGACGGTTTCAGGAAAAATGAACAACACTGCAAAATCGCCACAAATTTCTGTTGCTCCGGTGTAAATAAGCATACAAGACGCCATGTAAAAATCAAGAAACCGAAAATGAAAATCCACACCATATGCAATACGTCAACTAACAACTGTCAAATACGCTAATACCCCTTACCTCCCGGTTGACCGGAAATTAACCAGGAAAAATTTCTGGTCAATTTCCCCGATATGTGGTAGATTAAACGCAAACTGGAACGGACCGTCCACGAGCAAAATCAGTCGAACTGTTTGCATTTGTGTTTAAAACGTTGCGCGACCTGAACCCACTCATTAATTTTTGTGAAGCGGGATGCAAATAGTCAGCCATACACATGTTTACCCATTTTTGACAGAAATCCAAAACCATCTCCATACAAAGCAAAACCCTCTACATTCAAAGCCTGGAAGCAGACATGGTCTCGCACACAACAATAGCTCAAAGGAGGCCGATGTCAGTCGAAAATTTGCATGGCGGTATATGGACCGCGAGTGATTCCGCGAGACAAGTTGCTCGAAAAATGTAGGTGCTCGGTCGGTTTGCGGCATGAAAGTCCAATATGTTCTATAGTGAAGTGTCGTGTTGATGGTGAGATAAAAAAATGTCGAATAAATATGAATTTTCGACGAAATTCGCGTGTTCTAAGATGCGATGGAAAATGTTTATTTACATTCGTGTGTCACGTGACGAAATAGTGAGAGAGCCGAAGTGGCAATATGGCGGCAGTGACATTTGTGAATTTTGTGGTGATTTTGTTGGTAAATGAAGAAAACATGAATTTCGGTTTTGTGAAGTGAAAGTGGGGTGGAATTGTTATGAAAATTGAATTGAAGTACCAGACATCTCATTTTGTTGGTCGTGATAATAATTCGATCACAAAATGGATATGCCTGAAAAACTTCGATTTGATATCCAGCTGTCATGTGAATAAAAGTGAAATAGGTTTGGAAGAATGAATTCATTTGAAGGTATGATACTTTTGTGTGAATGACATGTTTTTGCTTCATTTGACTGGCCTCGACATACGTATGTATGTAGATGGTTTTGATACAAAGCCTGGAAGCAGGTCGCTGAGAGTGTGTGAGTCGGCCTCCTTTCAAACTGACAACCGGCACTAGCTCCGATGACCAAGTTCCGAAAGGCTCCGACTTCACTTCGGCACGAATATGGTGTTGTCTCAAATTGAAATTGTTCAAGCATGTACAACTATTAATTGATTATTATATATCGCAACCAAAAGATGACATGCCCGAAACTTCAATTTGATTCGTATATACCGTTTCCGCACTGCGCACTTCCTTCCACAAGTAAAATTATGAACAGAAACAAAAAAATGTATTTGGTGCGAGAAAAAATTAATTCACCCGCACAAATCGCCATATTGTTTCTTGTCCGCACTTGTCACACACGATACAAAAAGTAAACAAACAACTTCCACATTCACTTTAAACGGAAAAACGAACACTGAATTCATCGGTTTTACATATATTTTTTATTTTAGCACATGAACAACACTTTACTGCACAGCATATTTAAGTTTCACGCCGCAAACCAATCGAGAACCGACATTTTTCGATTAAAATGTCGCGCGGAACCACTCGCGGTCCATATTCCGCCATCGACTGACATCGGCCTCCTTTGAGCTATTGTTGTGTACGTGACCAGTTCTGCTTCCAGGCTTTGAATGTAGATGGTTTTGCAGAAATCTAATAGCCACCATTATCCGATCCGTCGCCCGATCGATCGGCCGATGGATCGCCACAAAATGTCAGTTGATCAAAAAGTATACGGAACTGTAAAAAAAATCGTCAACGATGAGCACATACACAGGCCGATCCATCGGCCAATATCGATATCAAGCGACGGGTCGGCCGATCGATCGGTGTGTGTATGGCACGTTTAAACGGGAAATTGCATTGGATAGATAAGGACAGCATCACTTCATAGCTACGATGAAAGAATACAGGATGTAATATAAGCGAGAATTTTGGGAACCATTTTCTTCATGTGGTTGTGCGCACCAACACTATCTCATTTTCAATGGGCTCATTCAACAAACATGAGTAACAACGCGGCAACTACTGCGCTCCGGAGCATTCGTTCTGGAACGACTACCTCGCTTTGTTATTGTGTGTGCTATCGGAATCCACATGGCACATGATCCGAACATACAGAAGGTCTTATCAAGACAAATCTTTCTTTCTCTACGATTTTGTGAAATTTATCCTGAAATACAACGCGAAAACCACGAAACTAGTACGAAATCTTTTTATTTCCGGGACTCTCGCACTTTTCGCTACGGAGGTAAAGTAGCGGCTCAGCAATATGAATGAGCCCAATGGTGAAAATGACAGACGGACATCTGTTTACCTTGCGACGGGCGAGAAATGGCCCGCAAAAGAAAACAATTGTTTTATTAAGAACACAATTGTATTTTATTTATTCCAACGCCACATCACGGTTCCGCACATCTTAAAGGACGCGTTCAACACTTTTACGTGTGTAATGAGATTCTCATTTTCCGGAAATTCTACTTGTTTCGGCGGACTTTTGCGACGCGCGCTATTTTTGTAAAATTTGGGTGTTTCGCACTATATTTTACATTTACAAGCCCACAAATAGAATGTAAGATTCGAATCTCGCAAGATTACGAAAAAATTTCACCAAATAAACTTAATTTTCTCTTATTAAACCGCACTTGAAAATTCCGCTGCGCCAATTCACTTCTTTAAAACAAGGAACTGTCAACCAAACAATTGTCATCCAGTCTAAGAGCGCGTTGACATGATCAAACTACGATTTGACAAACTAGCATTTGACGAAAAGTTGAGCACCGTCCAACTACGGTTTGACAGAAGCACAAGACATCAAACCAGTTTGACAAGGGGTTGACACGTTCAAGTAGGTGGTTTGTCAAACCGTAGTTTGATCGTGTCAACGCGCTTTAAAGTACCAAAACAGCTGTTAAGGTTTGGTTCCCCACACACATAGTGTATATGTGCGTTAGATCTCATCCATATAGATCGTTGCTTCATAGCAAAACCCTCTACATACAAAGCCTGGAAGCAGACATGGTCTCGCACACAACAATAGCTCAAAGGAGGCCGATGTCAGTCGAAAATTTGCATGGCGGTATATGGACCGCGAGTGATTCCGCGAGACAAGTTGCTCGAAAAATGTAGGTTCTCGGTCGGTTTGCGGCATGAAAGTCCAATATGTTCTGTAGTGAAGTGTCGTGTTGATGGTGAGATAAAAAAATGTCGAATAAATACGAATTTTCGACGAAATTCGCGTGTTTTAAGATGCGATGGAAAATGTTTATTTACATTCGTGTGTCACGTGACGAAATAGTGAGAGAGCCGAAGTGGCAATATGGCGGCAGTTACATTTGTGAATTTTGTGGTGATTTTGTTGGTAAATGAAGAAAACATGAATTTCGGTTTTGTGAAGTGAAAGTGGGGTGGAATTGTTATGAAAATTGAATTGAAGTACCAGACATCTCATTTTGTTGGTCGTGATAATAATTCGATCACAAAATGGATATGCCTGAAAAACTTCGATTTGATATCCAGCTGTCATGTGAATAAAAGTGAAATAGGTTTGCGTACATTGATAGCGCAAATACCATCCTTGGCCCAAACCTGGATTGCCGGAATAAGCCCTGGATGTCCGACGCTTCATGGCAGCGGATAGGTCACACATTGCGGAAGAGTGATAACTGCATTGCTATGCATGCCATGAAATGGAACCCCATTTCCAACCAAGGCCGACCAAGAGGGGGTCCTCGAATCACATGGCGTCGATCTGTGGCAAAGGAGTGTCAGGTACTGGGTAAGTCTTTTGGGGAGTTGCGCCCCATTGCCCAGAACAGAGTACGATGGCGCGCAGGAGTAGTTGACGCGCTATACCCCGCTAGGGGTTAAGGCAAAGTAGTAGTAGTAGTATTTTAGATTTGGGGTGAATGACCCGCCGTTAAAATTTGGCGCTTCAGATACTGAACTCGTGCCGAAATAACTCTTGCATGCTCATTTATTCAGTTTGAAAGCGGAGTTGGAAAAAATATGCACGATTTGTGGTCAAAACCGAAATGGCCCATAGCGAACTAGCACGCTCTGGGTAGAAAATCCGAAAAAAACGAAATTATTTCGTGGTGATTTCCGACGGAAAACTAAATTCTCCGAATTATAAACACAAATTAACAATTGTTAACCATATACCGCACGCACAAAACACTGTTACACAGCACTGTTGAACATTTTTCCCAATAAATTGATTCTACCTACTAATTTTTCGCTAATAAATAAATTTTCCCAAAAAATTTACGTACCTGTCAATGTAGAAAATACCGCCAATTGGTTTATTTTTTCTTTTGTAAACAAACCAAAAAAAAATTAATTGGTGAGAGCAAAATCATATGTAACATTCATTACTCTCCCATGTCGGAAATATCAATTTTGAAAGGAGGCCGACTCACACACTCTCAGGTTTTGTTCATAGTCAACTGCTGAAATGACAGCTTCCCATGTTTTTGAATGTATTCGTAGTTTTTTCACACAATTGCAATGGTGTGTGTGCTATTTTTCGTTTCGTTCTAAAATCTGTCTATCGCGATCTCTTTCCGATTTACGAGATATTGGGCGCGGTCCTGGAAGCCTTCTGATATGGATCTGACTTTTCTGTTTTCTCCTCTATGTGCTTCCCCCTCCAGTAAATTTAGTACAGACAACTGTCAATTTTTGGATCTGAGAAATATTCCCACAGACGGCATACACGGCCGTCTTGTCAAAAAAGATCTGTCAAGTTTTTAATTTCAAAATGGAAAATTTAGTTATTGTGGAATTATTGGATGATTTCGGTGATATCCTAATTGTAAATAGTGTGCAAAGCATACTAAATATAGTGTGCGTTACCATGGATAACAACATGACAAACGATTGGAGTTTGTTGGACGGGATTGAGCGTGAAAACCGACCCAGAAATGCAAATTATTTCGAACAAACAGTTCCCCGATACGACGACTTCCTATTCAAGGAGCAGGTTTATAGGCTAAAGGCGCAGCAAACTACCACTAAACACTTCGCAACACGTCCTGCACGCTGGCTAACGGATGACTGGCTATGTTGCTTTGGTGACAGAGGCGCCGGTGACATCTGAGAACTGTCAAAATTGCTGATTTTAGAAATTGACCGGAAAAATATTCAGATCCAGAGGGGAAATTGTCAGATCCAAAAGTGACAGTTGTCTGTACTAAATTTACCGGAGGGGAAAGCAAATGGAGGAGAATTTGAGAATTGTCAAACCTGATCCGCTCGCAGGAACGCAGCCAATATGAATAGACATATTTTTGTCTATTTTTCGCAATCCTCTCGCAAAGCGATTGTGTTATGGATGGTGGAATTTTACGCATAGATAATTACGGGAATAGGAAACAACCTTTGGGCAACTTGTACTGAGTGCTCCTTCTATGTATTCCATGTTCGTTAGCCGAACCACCACCATCTTTACTAACAGGCCGCAGTGTTAGCTGATTGTCAAAGCTCCAACGACATGACAAGCAGTCAACAATAAGTAAACGTGTGCGGTCGCCGGTGAAATTTGGCGAATTTCGTGCGTAAAAGTGAGTTTAGTGTCGCGATTTCAAGTGCGAATAAAAGTAGTGGTTATCAGTGTCGTGTGGAAGTGACAAAAAAACATGAAGTACCGTGAAATACCGAGCAAAATGGACCGTTGAAAAGTGCGAGGTTATAAAAGTGCGACACGGGTAATTTCGCATTTTTCGTCAGTTTGCCGGCAATTGGCTAATGTGAATTGTGGGGCACTGCCCTGGGACAAATCCTCGGGGCGCTGAATTCAGCGGAAACTCTCGGAAGTGCCCTAAAAAGTGATTGCAAAGTGGTTGTGAAACGACAACATTTCAGGTAATTTCCGGACTTCTCATCAGAATTCATAGGGTAAGCATAGGTTTTTTTGTGCAAATATTTTAGAGGATTGAAGCGCCCGAAAATGCGGGTCTTGAACACGATGTTGACGAGCCAGACGAAAGTTTCACTGCAACTGACAGGACTAGGTGCCTGGCGGTGAAACTTTCGTCCGGTTCGTCAACATCGTGGTCAATATCCGCATTTCCGGGCGCTTCACTCTGCTAAACTATTAGTGCAACAAAAAAAGTCTACTTACCCTATTACCGATAAAAAGTCCGGAAATTATCTAAAATGTTGTCATTTGATAACGACTTTTCAGTCACTTTTTGGGGCACTTCCGGGAGTTTCCGCTGGATTCACCGGCCCGAGGATTCGTCCCAGAGTAGTGCTGCACCATTCACATTAGTCAAATTCCCGGCAAAATAACGAAAAATGCGAAATTTCCCGGTTCGCACTTCCATAACTACACTTACATATGTATATATCTCGCGCACTTTCGAGTAGTTCATTTTGGTCGGTAGCTCACGGTATTTTGCGTTTTTTTTTTCACTTTCACATGTCACTGACAAGCACTACTTTCAATTACACTTAAAATCGCGACACTAAAATCACTTTACACACGAAATTTCAAGAGGTCGACCGGACGCATTCTTCACTTTGTTTACATATAGTCCACTGCTTGTCATGACTTCATTGCTTTGACACTCCGACCTGTTAGTAAAGATGGCGATGATTAATTCCTCTTCAGTCGACCATTTCGTTCTTCTAGTCCAGGCTAGGAAGTCCGAAAAGGCTTGATTGGGAAAAAAATCGTGTAGTTTTGAAATTTGGTACAATTGTTGGGGGCAGCCCCTCAATATGTGACCAAAAGTTCCCGGTGATAGGGAGTCCGAAAGTGTAGGGGAGAGGGGGTCAAAAGTCCCTTTTTTCAGTTTTCCTTGTTTACGTTGGAAACTGGATTCTACAAAAAAAAAATGTTTCAAGGCCGAATTAAAGCACATCAAATTCCCTACAAAATCTTATATTATACCCTAGACCATAAAACGGTTTATTATACTCAAGACCATGAAAAATATCTTATATTGATTTATTCATAAGGGAAAGCCGCACGATTACTCCCGATAAAATACAGTTAGCGACATCAAAATTTCGTAAAATATTCCTCCTAATATCTAGCTGGTTTGTACTGAGGACGATCCGACCAAAGGTACGCCTACCTCTCCTACAGATATTATTTTTACAGACATGCCAATAACTCAGCACCGAATAAAAGTAGACAGATCAAATTCAGGTGAATGACTGCATATGACCTTAATACACTTCTCTGTAAAAACTAGTTCGACTGGATGAAACCCAAGGCTACCTCCCATGCAAAGTGCACCAAATTACCCTACTTTTTCTCTATTTTTTTAGTTTTGTTATCCAACTAAAAATAGAGAACAAAAATAATGAAGTTTTGAAATTTGACACAATTGATGAGAGCAATGCTCGGAATACATGTCCAAAAGTCCCCGTTGATAGCAGGTCAGGAAGTGTCGGGAAAAAGGATCAAAGGCACTTCCTTCAAGATTTCCTTGAATATTTGAAAACTAAAATACATGATTTTGTTCCCTATATTTTTTGTACAATTTTAGAGAAAAACCAGACCGAAGTTTCGCTTCAAGTAGTACCCTTGTGAATGAAGGGCAATATAAGCTCGTTTGATTGACGAAACCCTGGAAGGTCATTCCAGTACTGATGACGCAATAATGATCCGCAGCTTGGCCGAAGCCAGCCCGAAGCCACAGTAAGGCTCAGGTCCATGAAAACGACTGGATGATCCTTGTCTAGCAAGTTCATCAACAGCCTCGTTCGAGTTCGTAACACTCCTTCACCAATTTGAAGAGATTTTATTGTATATGAGGAGAGCGCTTTCATAGCTGCTTGGCTGCCTGAGTAGATAGCAATGTGAGTGCCGCGAAGTCCAGTTTCCAAGATTACCCTGGCGCAGACCTCAATGGCGTGGATCTCAGCTTGAAAAACGCTGGGCGAGACACCCATTGCGATCGAAATCTTGATGTTGGGTCCAAAGACACCAGCACCAACACCCTGTTCTGTTTAGACCCATCGGTGAACCACTTAATACATCTAGGGTCCGGACAGGGTGTACCATTTACACATTCAGAGCGGTCAGGGATGAGGGCTGAAAATTTTCTGCCGAAGCAAACCTCCATGATCATGTAATCTGATCTCAAGTAGAACTGCACGTCAGGAATTTGATTCAGAATGCTCATGTGACTGCTTTCTTCACTACGCACTCCGGAAGTTAAACGAAGTCTAATGCCTGCTACAGACAATGGCCTAGCCCCGGCCATTCGGTGCCATCGCCACTGTGTGGACGGGCGGATGGCGTTCAGTGGCCAATGCCGCGTAACCGTTATTTCTGTCAACAGTGATGGGCCATCGGATGGCCACAAATGGCTTCGAGAGCCATTTTCCTCCACGCGATGGCCCATCGCGTACACAACTTTGAACAGCTGTTTTAAGTTGACAGGCTACTACTCAGTTACCGCAATGCTACTATCATCGACCTTCTGTCGTACGCGATCCGTTTGATTATAGCTGCCGTGACGCACAGAGCGACAGCTTTCAATTTCAAAGGCCCCCTGTACGCAATTTCCTGATGGCCCATCGAAGACCATTGTGTGGACGGACAATATTTGAAAATATTTGTATTCACATTTGGTGTGCGATGGCGGCCATCAAAGTCACCATAGCGATGGGCCACTGTCTGTAGCAGGCATAAGAGCATTTAGATCTGCTGATTCTTGAATGAATATGTATATGTATGCAACGGAGTAAGTTCAATTATCGCCTCCAGGGCTGGCGTAGGACAAGTGAAAACTCAGCAATCTTCTGTCTTACTGAAGTGCAATAAGCTTCAACGCCTTGCCTGCCTTTGAATCACTGGAGCTATGCGCAACGACCATATGCCTTAAAAGTGATTTTTTATATGGCCAGTTTATAGGGGAGGTTGGCACTCATTCGGGAGGATCTCGACCATTCTCAAAATCAATTAACTAACCTATTCTACAAATATTTGTCGAATTTTCATGTCGCTAGCTTCATTCTATCGAAAGTTATTGCTTACTTGAAGTCTCACTTGTAGGGGAGGTAGAGGCTTCTTTTGTCGAATCTTGCGCATTTTTAATAACAACCAACTAGATCCCAATACAAACATTTGACCAAAATTCCAAGTCTCTAGCTTCATTGTATCGAAAGTTATCGTAGTTCAAGGAATATTTCATGTTTTGAAATTTGTAGGGGAGGTAGGCGCTCCCTTGGTCTGATTATGCCCATCTTACCAAAACTGAAGCAACTTCTCATCTGAAGGCTATATGCTATAAATGTCTACGTCAATTGGTTCAAGAGTTATAGACAAAAAACGTGAAAAGTAGGGTAGCACGGGGTTCTTTGTAAGAAAGTATACCGTTAGTTTCCAATTGATCGATTTTATTTTCCCAGGAGAGTACAAACTGACCTTTTAGAGCCATCTACCGAAGCTAGAGCTTTCACGTTTATTTAATCGCGATTTACAGATACATTTAATTATTCTACATATGTAGGGGAGGTAGGCGTTCTCTTAGCCAGATCATGCCCATGTCATGCCCCAATACTAACCAACTAGATTATACTACAAACATTTCACCAAAATTTCAAGGCTCTAACTTCATTCTATCGAAAGTTATCGTGCGAACGGGTAGACAGACGGACAGGCAGACAGACAGACAAACATGACTAAATCGAATCAGGAGGTGACCCTACTACTACTACTTTGCCTTAACCTCTAGCGGGGCATAGCGCGTCAACTACTCCTGCGCGCCATCGTACTCTGTTCTGGGCAATGGGGCGCAACTCCCTAAAAGACTTACCCAGTGCCTGACACTCCTTTACCTCAGATCGACGCCCTGTGATTCGAGGACCCCCTCTTGGTCGGCCTTGGTTTGGAAATGGGGTTCCATTTCATGGCATGCAAAGCAATGCAGTTATCACTCTTCCGCAATGTGTGACCTATTCACTGCCATTTTCGCCTGCGTATCAATTCGTCGATTGGCATTTGACCCGTACGCCGACTTAGCTCTTCATTTGATATTGTTTCGGGCCAGAAAATTCTTAAAATTCGACGAAGACATGAGTTGACGAAAACTTGCAGCTTTCTGGTAACTCCTACGGAAACTTTCCATGTACTGCTCCCATACAAAAGCACTGATAGTACCAGGGAGCGAAACAGGCCCAGCTTGCTCTTGATGCTGAGATAACTGCTCTGCCAGATTTTGGACAGCATGCCGTATGCGTGTTTAGCCTGATTGATACGACGAGCGATGTCCTGCTCCGTACCACCATTTTCGGCAACAGTGCTACCCAGGTAGACGAAGTTGTCCACCTTCTCCACAGGCTGCCCATTAATATTGATGGCAATAGGTGTCGGATTTCTTTTTCGCAACGGCGGGCTGACAACCTTGGTTTTGTTGGTATTTATCTTTAGCCCAACCTTGCTTGCCTCCCTCTCGAGATTTAACGCCATTGCAGACAGATCCATGATTTTGTGGGAGAGTAGGCATATGTCGTCAGCGTAGTCAAGATATTGTATTGTAGATAAGATGTCAAAGTGCATTGAATCCCTCTGTCGAGTCCGGATAGGGCTGCATGCAACACATCGCCGATCACAATGAGGAATAGGATCGGTGAGAGGATGCACCCCTGCCGAACTCCACTGCGAATCTCAAAGTCCCCCGACACCTTACCTTTATGTAGAACGCGACATTTCGCGCCGACATAGGTTGCCTTAATAATAGCCACAAGCTTCTCAGGGATGCCTCTCCTGCGCAAGGCCGCCCATATAGAATTCCGGTTCACACTATCGAACGCTTTTTCGAAATCGATGAAAAGCAAGTGAAGCGGTGAAACGTATTCAGCGCATTGCTCGATGATGATTCACAAGGTGTTAATGTGATCGACACAGGAGAATCCGGATCGAAAACCAGCCTGCTCTTCATCAATTGTGCTTTCTAAGTGGGCCTTTAGTCTTTCCAGGACGATTTTAGCTATTATCTTGGCAACGGCAGGAAGCACACAAATGCCTCTCCAATTATTACAGTCTGTGAGGCTACTCTATAACTCCTGATTAAATAAACATGAAAAGCTCTAGCTTTGGTAGAATGCTCGTGAGTTTAATCTTATACTCTTCTGGAAAAATGAAATCGACCAGTTGAAAACTAACGGTAATTGTCTTACAATGAGCCCCGTACTACCCTACTTTTCAGGTTTCTTGTCTATAACTCTTGAACCAATTGACACCTGATTTTTGGCATGTAACCCTGAGGTGAGAAGCTGCTTGAGTTTTAGTAAGTTGGGTATAATTAGATCAAAGAAACACTTACCTCCCCTACAAATTTCAAAAAATTAAATATTCCCTCAATTACGATAACTTTCGATAGAATGACACTAGCAAGTTAAAAATTTAGTAGAATGTTGTTAGTAAGGTCCACTTGGTTGGTATTGAAAATGGGCACCCGACCCAAGGAACCCCTACCTCCCCTACAAATGAAACTTCAAATAAGCGATAACTTTTGATAGATGCTTAAATGTTCATATCATGATCTAATTGGTTGGTGGTAATGATGGACAAGATCTGACCCAAGGAACAATGACTTGAAATTTTGGTCAAATGTTTGTACTGGAATCTAGTTGGTTGTTATTAAAAATGCGCAAGATTCGACAAAAGAAACCTACCCCTACAAGTGAGACTTCAAATAAGCAATAAATTTAGATAGAATGAAGCTAGCGCTTGAAAAATTCGACAAATATTTGTAGAATGGGTTAGTTAATTGGTTTTGAGAATGGTCAACATCCTCCTGAATGAGTGCCAACCTCCCCTATAAACTGGTCATTTAGGAAACTCACTTTTAATGCAAATGATCGTTGCCAATTGGTACTTTTGTATCACCACTAGGTCTGTACAAGTCTAGGGTATATACGCTTCGGACTCCAGGCCGAAGCGAAGCTTCGGTTTGGTTTCTTGCTATTTTTCGCTCGTAGTCTGGACTATTTTGATTCTAAAGTTGATTGTGATATGCTTCGGGAACTATTCCCAGCAAACAATTTCATATTATTTGGAAGATAGAAGAAGGCCCGTTTTATTAATGTCCAGTTAAAATTTAAAATAAATAAATAAATAACTGGCGCAACAGTCCAATTTTGAACCACGGCCTCGAGATAACTTAGCATCATCTCATTTTCTAGATCGTGACGGTTTTTGTGCAGAGGTATGTGATCAGCAACACACTCAACCGAGTTATTTACCCCATAATGGGTACTCATTTAACAGCTGAGTGGGCTCATAGTCCGACACGTAAATCCCCGGAATCGAACCGGGGCCCAGTGCGTTGAAGGCGAACGTGCTAACCGTTGCACCATCCGGACTACTAAGTTAAAATTTAAACTCGAGATAACATTTGTTGTTGTTGTTGTTTTCCCTGTAAAATTTAACAGATGAGTACGTTCAATGTCTGTTTATTATATACTCTGGGGGATAGCCGAAGCAGACCACTAACGTTTGGGTTCCTTTTCGCCCCCTCCCGGTCATCAGTGACTTCCAGATGTCGACTGATAATTGTCGACCTCTTTCTTCTGTCTGTTTAACTGGAGTTTAAATTTTAATCATACATTGAGAAAACGGGCCATAGTTTAGCAAACACATTTGTTTGTGATTACAATATTTATTTAAAAAAAATGTGTAATGTGTTTATCAATCCAATTTATTGTAATAACAACGACAAGCAGAAAATATGTGTGTAATATACTTGGGCTCAGTCTCATGCTTGACTACCGGCGTTTCGGGTTCGAATCCCGTCCACGACGACGTTCGTGGCCATGGATGTGCAGGAGGTGGATGAGATGAGTCACGTGTCCATCGATGACCACATCAACCAGCTTAACCCAAAAATCGACAACATAATCACTTTCTCTAAATTCGCAGTTCAAAAGATAAATGTAATTAAACACCTTAAATTTAAATAATGTAATTGAACACTTTTGAACTCTCATTTCCTTCAAACTTGCAATTCAAAACATAAATGTAATCGAACACTTTAGAATTCCTGAAATGTTTGTTTTGTCGTCTGAGTTGGCTTGTAAGATTGTAAATCTAAACTCAGCACTTTGCGATGATAAAAACACGTGAATTGTATAATGGAGCCGGAGTCGTACTTGATAATTAAACTCAACAACTAGTACTCAACAATCTCCGCATTTTTCTCTTGGAACATAACTCATGCTGACAACTGCATTCTCCGAAACCAATTTATGCCGTCGTAACGTCAACTGGGCCACATGGAACAGTTGAAGCGCTATGCCCCATAAGGGGATAGGGCAATTGAGAGAGAGAGAGAGAGAATGTACTGAGAAGATTAAAAATAAGGAAGAGAAATTGGGCGAGAGAGCTGGAGCAATTTTACACATGTGACCCATTTGTATTTATGTATGAAGGGAACGGTTTGCTTTCTGCAATTGGCGTCGTTGAAATGTGGAAAAATTATATTGGGGGCTGCATATTAATTTGACTGACAACATTTATAAACAACAAATACCAAATGCGTTCAATACTTAAATTTAGAGGTAACGATAAGTATGTTGGGCATGGTATTACCTTTTTATTTATTTACATTTTCCCCACATGTTTTTACCACCCGTTAATATTAATGTGAATAACGGAACTCTCGTTTCACATCGTTTTATTAAAAATACCAGTCGATGAATCATCGGGGAGCTTACAGTAGGTTCCCAAAATAAGTAAATTGGCTTAATCTGGACTGTATGGGGAAATTTATAGATGTTAATTGCCTTGACCCCTTCAGGGGCATGGACGCGTCAATATTTCTTGCATTTATTTGGCTTGTTGACGATTCGATAAATCGACTTTCCGGACGTGCAGTTGCAAGCATGAACCTCCTATCCGCGTCATCTTTATATTGAGAAGCTCGGCGCGTAGTGAAAGTTCTATTCGTACCCACATGCAGTTTTTGTTCGCGCCGAGGATCGAATCTCTGTTATCTACTATAGATGGAGCATCGTAGAGCGGTGACCGATGGAATACGGCCACCGAACCCGTCGAATTTATAAATACCTATATATACTGAAATTTTCTGTATTTTATAATTCTCTCTAACTTAGTGGTTTCGTCCAGATAGAAGCATTCTTTACTATCTGCGTGCAAGACGACCATGGATGGGTGAGCAGTAGTGATGGGCATAATGACTCTTTTCACTATGCCAGCACATAAGCTCTGACTCTCTCCAATGAGTCGTTCAAAAAGAGTCATGCAAAGAGTTTGAAACTTGGTTAATAACATCTTCAATAAAAGTCGTAGTTTTTAAAAATTCAGTTTTTTTTTCTCTTTTTTAACCCCAGATTCGGAGTTAGCAGCATTCATGGAATCCAATTTAAATTTTGCCAATGGTAGGTAAAACAAACGCACGAACGCTGTGTGCGCAGGAATGCTCATGTGTACGTGATATTTACACGCACGAACGCTGTCCACGCACAGAGTCTCATCCAGACCAAATTGCACGCACAAAGTTGTGCACGCACGGGGATCCACTAGCGGTGGATCGTGTTCGTGGGGATAAAATTGTACGCGCACGCATGCTCCTACCGTACACATATGAGCATTCGTGCACTCTTAGCGTTCGTGCGTTTGTTTTACCTATCATTGGCAAAATTTAAATTGGATTCCATGAATGCTTGCAAGGTCTCACGTTGTCCTTCGCTTGGTTCCTTTGATCGGCCATCCATTTCGCTCACGAATGCTCATATGTTGAGGCTTTATTTTCCCCAAAAACTCTATGAAAAGATGCCGAGGGAAGCGGTATAATTGAAGAAATTGTTCCTCTTTAGTACTTTCAAACGAATTTTGAGTATCCCTTAAGCCCGACACACAATTGCGTCCAAAATTCAAATTTTCTCCGAGCGCATGCAAAATTTCACTGTAATATCCATATATAGGTATCCATGGGGGCAAAAGACCTTTTCGATAGACCTCCGCGTGGGCGCCCCCTGGTAACGGCAGTGTATCCAATCGCTGACGGCCAATGTCTTAGCGATAAGACAGTTTGGAAAAAGGCAGATAGCTGTAGCCTGAATGGCTGACCAACACCTAAGCGTCTCAGGTTTAGTAGGATGGAATGACTTGCGTAGTTGGACCTGCAACATAGTTGTGTGAACTCCAGCACGTTTATTAAACCATCTGAAGCAGCTATCTTCCGAGGCCATCCCCGGAATGCGGTTAAGCGACGTGCTGACAACTCGTCCTTGCAAAAACTACTCCACGTCAAGAAACCTGGAACAAAAGCCTCGGATTGGACGGATCAACAACGACGACAACGCAAACGACTAAAGGATTATTCTTTCGGATCCTGGAATGTACGCTCGCTGAACAAACCGGGGGCCGAAATGGCCCTGTTCGACAGGTCGAAAAGTACAAACTGAGCATTACTGCAGTCCAGGAAACAAATTGGCTTGGCAGCCAGATTAATGACAAGAAATCGCACACAATTTTTACAAGTGGTAAACCATCGGGCCGCAAGGAGTTTGAAGTAGCATTTATAGTGAACAATCACCTCAAACCGCACATTACTGACTTCAAACCCATAAACGAGCGGCTATGTGCGATTCGCATCAACACTCGATTCTTCAATCTCTGGCTCATCAATGTGCATGCCCCCACTGAAGTTAAGGAAGACGCAGTAAAAGACGAGTTCTACGCCCACCTTGAGACTCTCTTCGACTCACTTCCAACAAACGACGTCAAATTGCTGCTGGGAGATTTTAACGCGAAAGTCGGAAATGAAAGTTGGCACCGGGGGACCACTGGAGGCCACAGTCTCCATGAAAAATGTAACGACAACGACCAGCGACTCATCGACTTCTTCTGCAGCAGGAATCTAGTCGTAAGCTCTACGTGTTTCCCGCATCGGCGCATTCACAAGCAGACTTGGAAGTCTCCAGACGCACATACCGTCAACCAAATTGACCACGTCCTCATTTGCAGGAGATGGGTGTCTAGTGTCATGGATGTCCGCTCCTATCGAGGAGCAAACTGCGACTCAGATCATCACTTGGTGAAGACGACCTACAGATGTAGAATTTCCTCAGTGCACCAATCGAGAATCAGCCCTCCCAAAATCTTTGCAGCTGATAAGCTTCTGAGCGATGCTACGGCGGTGGCGTATACTACCGCCCTTGAGGAAAGACTATCGCCTATGCTACACAAAACCGGCGACACAGGCGTCCATGGGTTCTGGGAAGAGCTCAGGGGTACCACCAAAGATGTCGCAGAAAAAGTCGTGGGATATAAGGCCCGGCGAACGCGAAATGACTGGTTCGACAAAGAATGCAAAAATTCACTTGACGCGAAAAATGAGGCCTACAGACAATGGATTCAACGAGGAACCAGAGCCAGAAGAGAAAAATATGACAAGCTACGGCGAATATCGAATAGAATAATTATAGCCGCCATACATTATCCGATCCGTCGCCCGATCGATCGGCCGATGGATCGCCACAAAATGTCAGCTGATCAAAAATTATACGAAACTGTCAAAAAAATCGTCAACGATAAGCGTGTACACAGGCCGATCCATCGGCCGATATCGATATCGGGCGACGGATCGGCCGATCGATCGGTGTGTGTATGGCACGTTTTAGACGTAAGAAACGTAAATACTTTGACGAGCGGTTGCTGAATATAAACGAAAACTTAGCTAATAGGAACACCAGACTAGCGTACAAACTAGTAAATACAATTAAGAACGGCTACCTACCCAGGACTAGCCTTTGTAAGGACAAGGATGGAAACATCATCAGCGACACCGATGGCATTAACAAACGATGGGCCTCTTATTTTGAAGAGCTTCTGAACCTACCATCTAACATCCCCACACAAGAAGCTCTCGACGATACTGTAGATCTAGGCCCACCCAAACAACCCCCGACAGTAGAGGAAGTTGATCTCGCGTTGCCGTCACTAAAACGAAATAAAGCGCCGGGCACTGACGAGATTCCAGCTGAACTGCTAAAATTCGGCGGAAGGACTCTAGTTGATGCCATACATCAATTACTCCTGCGAGTATGGGAGGACGAGGTGATCCCAGACGATTGGCGCAGAAGCATCATCTGTCCAATTCACAAAAAGGGAGATAAACTGCGGTGTGAGAATTACAGGGCATATCACTACTTTTTCTGGAAAATAGAATAAAACCGTACGCAGAACAAATCATTGGCGAATATCAAAGCGGTTTCAGACTTGGTCGCTCTACAACCGATCAGCTCTTCACAGTCAAACTGATACTCCAGAAGTGCTGGGAATACAACGTAAACGTATACCAAATCTTTGTCGACTTCAAGCAGACATACGACAGTATCGATCGTGGAGTACTGTACAACAGCATGCTGCAATTTGGTATACCGGCTAAATTAGTGCGACTGACAAAGATGACGATGACCAACTCCGTCTCACAAGTCAGCATCCAGAATAGACTTACTGATCTATTTGAAACACGCACTGGTGTGAAACAGGGCGATGGACTGGCACCGACGCTCTTCAACCTAGCACTGGAATATGCTATTCGGGCTATGAATATGGACAACAGCAAGACGCTACATATCAAGTCGACACAATTAGCAGCGTACGCCGACGACATCAACATCATGCCCCGAAGATTGGCCGACGCAGAAGAACTTTTGCATACGCTCGATACCGCTCCAAAAGGAGTTGGACTACGTATTAAAATGGGCCCCACGTTGGGCGCCAAATATGTAATGGACGGTTTGGCGGGTATCCTAAAATGCCCGTGTGGGGACGGAGTCTAAGGTAGCATATTGACCGTGAAGGTCGGGTCGTGCCATCTGGCGAAGAAAAAGGCTCCTCAACGAGCTAAGCAGCGGCCTATGCTTGCTGTAGCTCAGTTCGGGAGACGTGGACGGGGTTTTCGCCGCTCGTTGCCCCTGTCCTAACAAAAATTCATAGGCCTGGGGAAGACAACACAAACAAGGGAGGTAAAAATGGGGAATACAAAAATGAGGCGATAAGGATGGAATGGTTGGCAGATGGCTCGCTTGCCCTTGCGCTCGTATTGGGGTCCAGGTGTAATGGGACCCTCGGCCTCTGGTTTCGTACCACCGACAGATCCTTACTCATCAGGTACTGCCATAGATCTGCCGGTGGAAGCAGCACAACCAGACGAGAATATGGTTCATTACAGAGTGTAAAACTAAAATAATGATGCAATCGACGACAAGGACACCTGCACAACCGAGCATTAATGTGGGGGACCTCAACATCGAGTTCGTGAACAACTTGATTTACCTGGGTTGCAACTTGTCAAGGGACGCCAACGAAACTGACGAAATCGAGCGACGGATACAGGTAGCTAATAAGACTTTTTTCTCGATTCTCCCCATAATGAAATCGAAGCATGTGCACAGAAACACGAAGCTCCGCGTGTACAAAACCATTATACGACCAGTGCTATGCTATGGCTGCGAAGCATGGACCCTAACTCAAGCCTCCGAAAATATGCTAGACACTTTCGAACGTAAGGTTCTACGGCGAATTTTCGGGGCTGTTTGCGATCGAGATGGATGGCGCATCCGGTACAACCATGAGTTGTATGAACTGTACGATGAGCTGCAAGTCTCGAAAATCGGCAAACTACAACGACTTCAATGGGCAGGGCATGAACAAAGAATGTACGATGATCGTATGCCTAAGAGAGTAATGAATGCAGCACGAGTCGACGGAGCCAGACGCCTTCACGTGATCGAGATAATTGGAGGACAATGATCCAGGCGGCCAAGGCCCGACGTCGGGCTGTAGCGCCACTATGATGATGATGATCCATATATCGACCGGGGAAATTTTGGATTGAGCACGGGAAAAATTGGATTTTGAACGCGTGTGTGTGTTGCTTTAGGTTCCTTCTAATTTCACTTTCCTCCTGGAAAAGAATAAATGTTGGTGATCGATTCCAGAACTTCGTATGAAGCATTTTACACCTTAAACGTGCCATACACACACCGATCGATCGGCCGATCCGTCGTCCGATATCGATATCGGCCGATGGATCGGCCTGTGTATGCGCTTATCGTTGACGATTTTTTTGACAGTTCCGTATAATTTTTGTTCAACTGACATTTTGTGGCGATCCATCGGCCGATCGATCGGGCGACGGATCGGATAATGTATGGCGGCTATTACATTAACGTCACCCAATTTTATGACGTTTTCAACAATCAGAAAAATTATGCCTGGTTTCCACCAAAGGGACAGTTTTGAAAAACAGTTTTGTCTTCAAAAACAAAAACAGAAATAAGTTTTGTTTTTTGAAAACAGTTCTGTTCTATGTAAACAAACTGTTTCAATTGAACAGACTGGTTTTGTTTCTAGTTCTGTTTATCTTGTTCTAAAATACATAGTGCCCAACAAAAATTTCAGACGACGAGGATTTCATAATTAGCTTCGGTTTTTTAATTAATGACATCCAAAGAGATATTGGGTCAGTTCTCAAAATGGAAACTGATAATTGACTGTTTACTTGTGTATTGTTACAGAAAACCAAAGTGCGTGTTTCAAACAATCAGACAAAAAACAAGAACTGAAAGAGAGACGCATTTAACTGATACATTCACACATTCGACGCACACGAGAGAGCAGAATGACAACCAACCAATTTTCGTTAGGCCTGTTTCTTCGTAAATGCACTAGAGCGAAAGAGACAGATAGGCCGGTAGATGTATTTGCTTAGAAATCATAGGCTGGGGAAACGAACCAACAAATTTTTCCGGTATATTTCCCATCTAAAGATCCTCTCAGATAAGCGACACTCTCTCTTCAACTTACGAATATACAATACTTCACATCTCTGTTACTCACTGTCAAATTGTCTGATCCTGTAAGTTTCCCAGAACACAGCCATTGCTTGATTACGCGACCGGAAGGAAAGCGAACATAGAGATAGGCAGTGACGTCAACGCACACCACACGATAGGGGGAAGTAAGGACGACCACAAGAGAGGTGAGTCATTACTAGTTTTTCTACTCAACTATAATTTGAAACTAGCTAATCGTGGAGAGGAACCGACCTACAGGGGACCGACTAGCGAGAACGTACTAGATGTAACACTAAACTCAAACGGTGATACGTGTGATGTTCACAACTGGAGGGTCCGGGATAGACCCTCATTCTCGGACCACATGTACATAAGCTTTGAGGTAGGGTTCACAACCATGAATGAAACGAAGAAATACAGAAACCCGAGGACAGCCAACTGCGAGGCGTACAGCCAAATTGTAGATACCAAACTTTCCAGTAGGCGCCTGGAGTACATACATAACGTTAAAAGTCTGGAGCGCACGACCCAGACTCTAACCAACATACTTACTAAAGCATATAATACTACATGTCCCCTCAGAAAACCCCCTAAGAAGACCCAATCACTATGGTGGAACAAGGAGATTAGGGTAGCCCGCTGCAAGGTAAGGAAGCTGTTCTGCAACGCCAAACGCACGGGGCAGGACGATGCATGGGGCGAGTACAGGAACTCACTAAAAATCATTTAAGAAACAATTAAGAGCGGCTAAAGGGAATAACTGCAGTCAAATTGAAAGCACGACGGAAGCTTCAAGGCTAAGAAAAGTCATCTCCAAAAATCCTAAACGCACACTTCCCTGGCTGTGAAGACCATTACACCCTCGTAACACGGCCGGAAACAGGAAATGGCGACGCAAGAAGAAGCAAAATTCCGGGGCTATTCACGTGCAGACGCGTAAAATGGGCGATAAGCTCGTTTGACGCGTACAAATCGGCAGGCCCTGACGGAATCATACCGGCAATGCTACAAAAACCCATGGACATAATAGCTCCTTGGGTGGTTGCCATACTAAAGGGATGTCTCCGACTAGGCTACGTACCTCTGGCGTGGAGGGAGTCTAGAGTGGTGTTTATCCCCAAAGAAGGCAAGAGCAGCCATGTCAATCCTGAGGACTTTAGACCTATCAGTCTAACGTCCTTTTTGCTAAAAACAATGAAAAAATGCACACTTTGTACCTATCTGGAACTCAGCACGCTTATATGAAGGGGAAATCGATAGAAACCACTCTATACGAGGTGGTCTCCACGATCGAAACATCCCTTCAATACAAAGAATTCACTCTTGGTACATTCCTGGACAGCAGCAGGGGCTTTCAACAATGTCACTATGGCTATAGTGGAGGCCCTGGAACTTCCTGAGGTGAATGTTACTCTAAGGAAATGGATCGGAACACTACTATCGAATAGGTTAGTAACGTGTGAATGGGGAGGTGCTAAAGCCACCAAGAGTACGAGGAGATGCACTCCGCAAGGAGGAGTGCTATCGCCGCTCTTATGGATACTCGTACTGAACAATCTACTAACATTCCTCGAATCGACCGGAATACGTGCGGTAGCCTACGCAGACGATGTTGTGGTACTTGTATCAGGCAATCACCCGAGCACACTGTCATAACTAACAACTATGGCTCTCAGTAAGATACTAAGGTGGGCGGATAGAGAAGGTCTAAATGTAAATCCTCAGAAAACTGAACTAGTCTTCTTCACAAGGAGAACCAGAATTCAGGAATTTATCCTGCCAAAGATGGGTGACACCGAGTTAACTTTGTCAACCCATGCAAAGTACTTAGGGATGTTCCTGGAGAGTGGACTTAACTGGGGTCGTAACGCCGAGGAACGAAACTGGAAGGCCAGCATCGCCTTTTACACCTGCAAAAGCTTGCTTGATAAAAAGTGGGGTCTCAAACCAAGAATAACTCACTGGATATACACGGCTGTCGTAAGACCGATACTAACGTACGGAGTTGTGGTCCGGTGGACAGCACTCAACACGAAAAGAATCCTACAGAAAATGGAGAGGGTACAGAGACTTTGTTGCTTAGGGATCACTGGTGCCTTAAGAACATTATCTTCGCTCTCTCTGAACACCCTTCTAAACCTGCCTCCGATCGGCCTATATCCGAAGAATGAGGCAGCTAAATGCACCCTAAGGCTTAGAGAGGCAGGGCACTTCAAAGATAGGCCATATGGCCACCGCAATATTAGGCTGCCATCTATTAATACTGACTATATGAAACCACAAGTAGGTTTCAACACAAACTTCGTGGTCAATATACCCGATAGGGCGCAGATCCCGGTAGTTGATCATGGACGCAGAAAGGCGCTGAACCTCTACACGGATGGCTCCAAGATGGACGCCGGAGTTGGAGCAGCAGTCTTCTCGTCGAAACTTCCATGCAACCTTTCCTATAAACTGCCGAATGAGCGCAGCATTTCCCAGGCGGAGGTGCTTGCCATCCAAAAGGCAGCTGAGGTGATGATATCATCCCGGAAAAAGGGTGGAATCGCCATACACTCGGACAGTCAAGCAGCACTAAAGGCGCTACAGTCCGTCACAATCAAGTCGAAGACAGTGCATAACTGCCTAACAGCTCTACAAGCTCTGGGGTCAGCTAGAACCCTGGAACTCTGGTGGGTTCCGCTCCATAGCGGGGTTCTAGGTAACGAAATAGCGGATGGACTAGCCAAACAGGGGGCTATCCTCGAACGAGGGGCAGCCCAAGAGCTGCCGACGCCAATACAAACATGCAAGAAAATAATGGACGACAATATATGCGTGAAAAGGCCATAGCTAACTGGCTTAACACAAACGACTCCAGAGTAACGAAAATATTCTGGAATTCTTATGACAAAAGGAAAACTGAAAGCCTCTTGGGACTGCCCAGAAGTCAGTGTGCACTATTAGTGGGCATACTAACGGGCCACTGCCTGATAGGGAACACGCCCACAGACTAAAGCTAATAACCAGCGATGGCTGCAGGAATTGCCAAATACCAAACACGAAAGAAACTCTAAAGCACCTGCATTCGCTAGAAGGAGATTAAAGTGTGGAGCTCACTTCTTAAACGATCTTGAAGGAGTCGCAGGATTCAGCTGGAGAAGCCTCTTGAGCTTCGCCAACGAGTCAGGTTCCTTCAAGCTCAACGACGATCTTCTGATAGGGGCCAGCAACGACACGGGATGAGTACCTGTTATATGTGGTATCGCTATGAACCTTAGCGGTCTGTGCGGAGTCGTCTAGGCTGCCACCCTACCTAACCTAAGATCTTTCAGTTTGTCTTAGAAAATTTTTGGCTATGGCTAACCGTTTTCAAATTAAAAGAAAAAGATTTTTTTTTGGCTATAATTCAATCTGTACAGAAAATTTTTGGTGGCAAACTCAGACTCGTAATTAGCACCCCAAAAAAACATAAATGAAAAAAAAATCAAAACTACCCAATAATTTGATTTAAAACAGTTCCTATAAGCACTTAATGACTAGGCTATCACTACAATTGCAAAAGTTTCCTCTGAAACTTTCCATTTATTAAATTTGCGAAATTCCCATCTAATGAATATATAAGCGTTACCCCCCGAAGGCATGCATTCCTCCGAAACACTTGTTGCTTGTAAAACCTAAAACCCCCATTGAAGTTGTTCATTGTCGAGTAAATCTTCTTGTATGGCTGCGATTCACACTCCGTACAGAATGCTAAACGCATACCGTATCCTTCCACTATACCATTCCAACATGTACAGCATATCTCAAGCTAACAACAATCCTTGCCGAAAGTTGCCGCTCGAAAAATTCTCATCATTCCTTCGTACGAGTACCATTGGAATTCCTGAGGCTATACATAAATTGGTAAGAGAAAGTTGTTAAGTGTCTGGATGTGACACGAGCAACTCTTTGGTCGTCGGATCAAGGATAATTCTCGTTTGGGGTTAACTTTATGACTTGTTCTTTCCGTGTGGATTATGGAAAAAATCATTCAACATGGGTTTGTATGACCTGGGTAATTCAGTGGTGAGGTGAAACGAAGTTAGACGTGCGTGCTTGATGCGGAACAGGCTGTAGTCCTGTTGGGATAGTTTATAGGCATGGGGAATAATTCTCATTGATCGGAATGTAAAATATTTCCCGAGTACTCGTATTTACTTAATTGTACGTGCTATTGGTTTGGAATATCGGATAGAGATAGTACACCTACATATATGTATTGTGGGATTCATATTTGAAGTGATAAACGAGATAATAAAATAAAGGATACAAGAGTAGGCAATTGAATTGCCATGTTGGGCCAACATAGTGGTGGAACTTCCGTAATAATATTGTAAAGCTAGTATAGTTGTTCCTAATGACGTCATTTTTATTACAATGTAGCACGTTTTAAAGTAAAATACCACTGGTATCATGGGTGCATTCAAGCGTCACGGAAAAAAGGGTAATGCGCTGCATAGAAATAGCGAATTCCCAAGCAGCACATAACAATTTTTTTTGTGACGCCCGAATGGTATGCTGGCTCACCTGTTGTAAATTGACATGCCTGCATTCACAAATCGGTAGCGCTACTAGAGCGCTCCTATTTTTGTCCCAATTTTACACTGAATTATAACAACAAAAATGGGAGTGCTCAGGTAGCGCTATGATTTGTGAATGCAGGCAATTCGTCCGAACTGTCAAATCTCCGCTAAGCCAAGACAGCGAACAAATTTTGTGCTGCCTAAAAGTGTTAGCGCCTAGCTATTTGCGCTAAGTTTAGCAGTGGTTTAGCGCAACATACGGAATACAAATCACGAGGCAGCACTTAAAGCTAGCTAGCAACCGTGACTTCCGAATGCACCCAATACCACGCTTCCAAGACAGCGGAACTAAACGATATCAAAATTGAAGGTGAAACATTCCTACTTGACCGGGCGAAGCATAGTAGCTCGCGTCTTTGACAAATAGTGGGTTTTAATTTAAGGGGCTGCAACCCTTCGTATACCGCCCTAGAACGCTAGCTGTGCTCGCTCTATATCCCACAGCGGTAAACCCATAATTACCCAAGGCACGAGCCTCGATGCGTCGTCCGGTGAAATAGGAATATACCTTGAAGGTTTTCTTCAGGACGAACCTGTTCACTGTTCGCTCCATTGAAATCTTAAGGGGTTAGTACATTAGGAGGTTTTTAAAATCCTATTTATTTTTATTGCATAAATTGCTAGCTTAACAACCCAAGAATACGCTGCCAAATTAAAAGCGAAACTAGCATTCGTTTAGATTTTATGAGCATAGAACCAGTCTACGGGCTCGAGCGCACTCTAGGGGGTAGGGCGGAGCACTTCATCAGGTAGTCGCTTTACGTACTTACGTAGATTTGTAGGGGAGCCCCACTTTTGCATTTTTGTTTTCAAATAACGGTATAGAAGGTACTAGAAGCATCAACAAAAGCGATTATTTCGGTTATATTCTGTTTTTCAAACGCGTTTTTCTCAAAATGACTTTTCTCACATTTGCGGAACTTGCCACCATGCAAAATATGATAGAGAAATGCCGTTTGGTATTATTGTTGGTGGTCCCCATACATTCATTTTAAGAGATGGAGCCCGCGGCCAAGCGGCTGTGCGGGCGAAAAACCGAAAAATTTGAACGCTTTTTTTAATATTCTCCTCACAATTTGTAAACGGTGCCTTGGATCGAAAAACTTAATAGGATTTAAATTAAAGAGCGTCAAATTCTACATCCAATACATTGCTCAAAGTTGGAATTCGGTTTAGTAGTATTGTCAAAACCGATAGTCGAAAAACGTCACCTTTCGAGGCTTTGGAGGAAAATCACACTATTTCGCTTTTCAAGCTCACATATGTCTGAAACCGATGCTACAAATGGAAAAACTTATCACACAAAAGTAGAAGACATTTCTATTTCAAGTTTAACTAGCTCAACACTTTTCAAATCGGCTTGTTTTTAGTGTAGTTGTGAGCGAAAACGCAGAAATGATTTTTTAGCGATTTGAGCCTTAATAGCTACATCTCGATAAATATAACAGCTAAAAGCTTTTATTAACCTCAATTCGTAGATATTTTAACCTTGTTTATAAAAGTTTTGCTAAAAAAAGCTTTTTATTTTAAATTTATTTAATAAAAAAGTCTAACAAAATCTGGAAAAATGTGGATATCTTTTGTATGGATTTGCGGTTGATTTCATTCGACTCAGAATGACTACATACATTAGGAGTTAACCTAAAAGTGGAATAAACATTTTTTATTTTAAACTTGTTTAATAAAAAAAAAATTATTTAAATAATAAAAAAATCTGAAAAAATGTGAATTTCTTTTGAATTAAGGGTTTTATGTAATTGCCTTTAGTTTCATTCGACTCAGAATGACCAGATACATTAGGAAACAGCCTAAAACTGACATCAAAGCCTTTTGTTTTCAAGTTATTTAATAAAAAAAAACTTACTTAACTAATAAAAAAATCTGAAAAAAATTTGAATATCTTCTGAAATAATGGTCGTAAGGAATCACGGTTGTTTTTAATCAACTCAAAATGACCAAATACGTTAAGAATCAACCTAAAACTGGCATAAACGCTTTTTATTTTTAGCTTACTTAACAAAAAAGCTCATTTAACTAATAAAACAATCCGGAAAAATGTGAATATCTTTTGAACTAATAATCGTATGGTATTGCGGTTGATTTCATTCGACTCCAAATGACCAAATGCATTAGAGACTATCCTAAAACTGGCACAAAAGCTTTTTATCTTCAACGTATTTAATAAAAAAGCTCATTTAATTAATAACAAAATCTGGAAAAAACTGAATATATTTTGAACTTATAGCCGTATGGAATAGCGGTTGGTTTCATTTGACTCAAAATGACCAAATACATGAGGAACCAACCTAAAGTGTCATTGAAGTTGCATGAACTTTGAAATTATGGAAGAAATCGAATCAATTAAATAACTAATTTATTCAAATTGATTAAATAAAATAAAATAAATAACTGGCGCAACAGTCCAATTTGAACCACGGCCTCCATAATGGGTACTCATTTAACAGCTGAGTGGGCTCATAGTCCAACACGTAAATCCCCGGAATCGAACCGGGGCCCAGTGCGTTGAAGGCGAACGTGCTAACCGTTGCGCCATCCGGACTAAATTGATTAAATTAGTCTGATAAAAAACTTAGCAAAACTTTTATAAACAAGGTTAAAATATCTACGAATTGACGCTAAATTAAAACTTTTAGCAGTTATATTTATCGAGATATAGTAGTCATGATATTATCTGCTCATCTTGCGGATCAGGTCGACCTACTCCGAATCCGGCAACGGACCTAGCTTTGCAGACCTAGATCTGCGAAGCTAGTTTCTTGAACCTACTCTACTTGAACCTAATCTGTTGTTGATGGAGTGGAAGAACAGAAGAGCAGGTGAACTAGGTTCGTTGGAGAACTGAACTTTTGATTAGATTAGAACATCTACATGTGGCTTAGGTAGTATATTGTAGTGTGGGATTGGGATGAAATGGATTGTATTTACAATCGGATTTTATTGATATCAGTTGGAGTGGCGCTTTTAGATTTTTGTTGCGTTGTTATCTATTTTGCCTTTGGTATTTGGTTTAGGTTAGAGGCGGATAAGAGTATGGTATTGGTGTTGGATTGCGTACACTTTCTTATTGGTTTACCTTAAATATGGAATTGCGTTGCGTTCACATTTAATTTGTTTGGATAGATTTGTTGCATTATATTGTATTTGCAGTCGGTCTTTGGCTTTGTTTACGTTTGACGCATAACTCGCTTAGATCCCAATACTTTTCTATGAAGAAATTATGTAATATAGGACAAATATAGCCAAATATGCTCTACATTTTTCGAAATATTTAGTTGAGCACTCTTCTCTAAAAAAAATTCCCGAAAATCACCCAATTTTTCAGCGTTCACACTGGTATAGCCCCTTAACTCCCAATCCCATATCCTATCATCTTGTATAATTTGCATCGTAACGCAACGCAACGCCTATTCTAAGTTAGACAAACAATACATATAAGTAAGTATAAGTACGAATGTGCGTGCACCCAATCCAATACCAGCTTCACTCTACCTAACATAAATAATATCCAATTGAACATTTATTCCACTCCATTCTACACTACAATATAGCGTAGCAATAGCGACATCAACTGTATATATAGGTATAGGTACCTATGTGACACCATCTGTTCTTCATCTACTTTTCTATTCCCCATATTTAAACGATCTGATCTGATCATACTCCGATTCCGACAGACGGATCTATTATCAAACCTATTCACTGTTCATTTTTAAACTGCTCCGATTCCGACCTGAACTTAAAAGAATCAAATAATCTAGGTTCGTTTTCTTGCTCCGAAACTGATCATTTTTCGACCTGATCATTTTTCGATTGCGGACCTAGGTCGACCTAGTTCGGTATACGGAGTAGGTTAAAAAGAGTAGGTTCGCGAATTGGCAACCATGACTATCACGAACCTACTCTTTTTAACCTACTCCGTATACCGAACTATGTAGGAGTAGGTCGACCTGATCCGCAAGATGAGCAGATCATATCATGACTAGTTCGCGAATTGGCAACCATGACTAATATATAGCTATTAAAGCTCAAATCGCTAAAAAATAATTTCTGCATTTTCGCTCACAACTACACTAAAAACGGGCCGATTTGAAAAGTGTTGGGCTAGTTAAACTTCAAATAGAAATGTCTTCAACTTTTGTCTGATAAGTTTTTCCATTTGTAGCATCGGTTTCAGAGATATGTGAGCTTGAAAAGCGATATAGTGTGACGTTTTTCGACTATCGGTATTGACAATACTACTAAACCGAGTTTCAACTTTGAGCAATGCATTGGATGTAGAATTTGTTGCTTTTTAATTTAAATCCTAATAAGTTTTTCGATCCGAGGCACCGTTTACAAATTGTGAGGAGAGTATTTAAAAAGGGCTCAAATTTTCCTGTTTTTCGCCCGCACCGCCGCTCTGCCGCGGGGTCCAAGATGGCTCCATCTCTTAAAATGAATGTATGAGGACCACCAATAATCATACCAAACGGCATTTCACTATCATATTTTGCAAGGTCAAATCACTTAGCGTCCCAACTACAAGTCCCGCAATTGGAGAACTCTAGTTACGGCCTTCAGCGAACATCAGTGTGTAGCTTTGTTATTTTTGGCTTAAGTAATTCATAAAAAAATCACATAAGCTATTCGAAGTATGATATCAAAATTTGATTGAATTCTAATTAATTCTTCCCCCCCAAAAAAAATCCTAAGAAATTAGTGAAAATCAACCTCCTAATGTGTTTTTCCCCCCTAAAAGATGGCTATTTTTCTTCAAAATATCTTCCCAACTCAAAAGTCACGATGTATCATACTGAAAACCTGCTATGAGTTTAACTCATTTCAACTCCAAAGAGCTTTGAGCTTTCCAAAATCAAATATCATATGTATGAGCTTTCGGCAGGCAGTTTCCGATTAGTCTGAAAGTTGTCTGGAAAGAAAGGTATTTTCGACCGTCGAAGATGGAAATGATGTATAGCAAACAATGCCTTCTTTTTTATACCCAAGACTTCTAGTATAGGGTTAGGGTATATTGTTTTTGTCACGACGAAAATATGTAACACCTTAAAGGAGGCTCGAGAGGTATAGCAAAGCAATGTATATATATAAATAATTAGGGTCACCTCCTGATTCGATTTAGCCATGTCTGTCTGTTTGTCTGTCTGTCTATCTCCCCGCAGGGGACACCCACTGGGTCGAAAGACTTATGAAGTTTTGGGTTTAGCGAACCCACGGACCTGAGCTACGCAAGGAGGTGGTGTATAGGGTAAAGGGGCCTTGGCGCTGATCCCTATGCATGCCTTTGGGGACTGACGACCCCATGTACCTTAGTTATGAAGTTAAGGTGGCTGATTGACGGTCTCGCTAGTGGTGTCCGTCGTTATGATGCCACCGGTGTTGTGTGATGGTCTCTTGAGTCCGTCGTTATACGACACCTGGGGAGTGGTGCCCCCGCATAACGAACTACGAAAAGGGGCTATATAGGCTGAAAAGTATCTTGAATGATTCCTATTGGAGCAATCCTATAGGTGCCATGAAGCGGAAAGGTTGCTGGGGTCCTCCCAGTATTCCAATTCCTAGACTTGATGACGACACGGCTTTGGGGTTTTTCCCAAGATCTGATTCTAACATAGGTGTGGATTGGTGGAAAGTAAGAGATACTGATTCCTATACTGCTTTGGGGCTAGACAATCCCACGTACCTAGTCAATTGGCTTCCTAGTACCTGAACATGGTGCGGACCTGTGATGCGAAAGGAAGCACTATCCCCGACTGAGGAGAATGCTTACTAGTACGTGAGGAACGGAAGCACATTCAACTCTCTTGGGGATAGTGGGTTTAACTGAGCCCGTGATGCACAACTTAACCAGTAAGATATTCCGTAAGGATATTGAACGGTGAGATCATTCCGGCTTTTGAGAAGTCAGTAGCAAATAATGGACCACGGGGATGGGTGTGCCCACAGTACCAAGGTACTGGCCCATCAAGGTGTTGGACTCGTGGTGGCTGTGAGTTATTGTTAAGTCGGCTAAGCTAGGTCGCAGCCTATAATGGTAAGGTTCTGAGGAAAGTGCATGTTCCAAAGTAGTCATCCTTCTGACCTCGGTCAGAGAAAACGCCATCCCCGTAAGGGGGGGAGGTAAAGAGCTTCGAGCTTAGGTACTCCTTAAGGCACCGAATGTAGACGATTCTGGGAATTCCTGTCTGTCTATCTGGCCGTTGGCACGATAACTTTCGATAGAATGAAGCTAGAGCCTTGAAATACCCTACTTTTCAGGTTTTTTGTCTATAACTCTTGAACCAATAGACGTAGACCCCTGATTTTTGGCATGTAACCCTGAGGTGAGAAGCTGCTTTAATTTTTGTAAGTTGGGCATAATCAGCTCAAAGGAACGCCTACCACCCCCACAAATTTCAAAATATTAAATATTCCTTTAATTACGATAACTTTCGATATAATGACACTAGAAAGTTAAAAGTTTGCTAAAATGTTGCTAGTAAGATCTACTTGGTTGGTATTGAAAATGGGCAAGATTCGACACAAGGAACCCTTACCTGCCCTACAAATGAAACTTCAAATAAGAGATAACTTTTGATAGAATGACGCCAGCGACTTGGAATTTTGGTCAAATGTTTAAAGTGAGATTGAGTTAGTTGGCATTAAAGATGGGTTATACCCGACCTAAGGAACCCCTACCTCCCCTAGAAATGGAACTTCAAATAAGGGCTAACTTACGATAAAATAATGCTAGCGACTTGAAATTTTTGTTACATGTTTGTAGTAAGATTCAGCTGGCTGATATTGAAAATACGTAACATCCGACCAACGAAACCCCTACTTCCCCTGCAAATGAACTTCAAATAAGCGATAACTTTCGATGGAATGAAGCTAGAGATTTGAAATTTTGCTTAAATGTTCATAGCATGATCTAATTGGATAGTGACAATGATGGGCAAGATCTGACCCAAGGAACCCCCACCTCCCCTACAAATGAAACTTCAAATAACCGATAGCTTTCGATAAAATGAAGCTAATGACTGAAAATTTTAGTCAAATATTTGCACTGGGATCTAGTTGGTTGTTATTAAAAATGCGCAAGATTCGACAAAAGAAAACTACCCCTACAAGTGAGACTACAAATAAGCAACAACTTTAGATAGAATGAAGCTAGCGACTTGAAAAATTCGACAAATATTTGTAGAATGGGTTAGTTAATTGATTTTGAGAATGGTCAACATCGTCCTGAATGAGTGCCAACCTCCCCTATAAACTCACTTTTAATGCAAATGGTCGTTGCCAATTTGTACTTTTGGTATCACCACTAGGTCTGTACAAGTCTAGGGTATATACGCTTCGGACTCCAGGCCGAAGCGAAGCTTCGTTCTGGTTTTCTATTCATTTAAATCTGCATGGTCAACGTAACATTCGAAAAGTTTTCAGATAAGGTTTTTCATTAAACTCCTTCAAACTGGGACTTCCGAAATTTTAATGAGGGCAGATAACCTTCATAAGAACTGATTTTTACCGGTGTATTGTGTCGATAAAGTCTTTTGAGGCTCTTTAAACCTCCACAGCATGTATTCAGTATACTATTACTATTATACTGGAGATTATTATGTTGCCAAGTTGAAGTGAAAATAAATTTAAATTTAATTACTTAGAATATTTTCAATTGAAAAAAAATATACATACATATATAAACAACAAAGTGATTTCAATTAAAAATTTTATTTATACTTAAAATACTCGAACGTATGTGTATGTGAATATTATACAAAATGTATAAAAATCGAAAAACACTTTTTAATACTCCTAATACGTCTATCGTTAATATCATTATCATTCTACATTATGGTTTATTTTCATTATGAATGATTAAATGCAATTATTTTGATTATTTATTTATTTAAAATTACATTTAAAAATTTAAATTAGATTGCTGTTGCGGTTGATAGTTAATTTCTGTCATGTGATTTTCAATGAAAAGTTTTGAATTTCGATTCTGTTTACGACTTTGCTCCAAAACATCAAACAATTCCTTAAGCGCGGCATTGGTTTGAGTTCGTCGTCGTGCACGACGTAACGTCACGTTACCGTCTTTAAGTTCTTTCACTAGAGCGTCAAGACCTGTAAATAGACAATTTAAGAATTAGTAATGGATTTTAAGCAAAAAAACAAACAGTTAAAAGTACAAAAGCAAACTTATTCTATCATGAAAAATACTATATAGGTAAGTAATACAGTATACCAAGAATCGTCCATTCTACTTGAGGCTTATTACCAAGGTCGATTGGGTGAAATTTTGTAATTTACCATCCAGGAAACAAATTAAAAAAAATATATATGGAAGAAGACTAACATTAGGTTCACACTAGATTCAAATCTACAAATGATTGCTGAATCTTGTAACGTTCCTCCAAAATAAAATTGTGTCGAAATCGGAATTTAAGGTGCGTTTTGCTAGGCACCATTCTCCGTTGATCGCAGGCGATGGTCAAAAAGATAACTATAAATTGTGCTCCAGATCGATTATCGCGAACAATATGCGACGATCATGTGTGTTGCAAAACGCACCTTCAGGCCAGTCGCATATTGAATCGCGTGCGCATGTTGTCTGTTAGGCGGGTTTAAGGTGTGAGTTCCAAGGCCGATTTGCGATTTGCGTTTGCGACTGTGAAAAAAAAACTATCATAACAGAACACTATTCTTGTGTTTTTTTAAGTTTAGAGGATTGTCGAATGCAGGCTGTAGTTGTACGACTGTACTTTCACATTAATTACACACGAATTGTGCTCCGTTATGATAGTGTTTTCCACAGTCGCAAACGCAAGTCGCTCAGTCGCTGCCTTGGAACACACACCATTAAAGGTGCGTTTTGCTAGGCACCCGAGCGTCGCACATTATTCGCGATAAAGTTAGGTACTAATATTAGTTCTTCGTGCGAAATCTCATACAAAAATTGCGCTCGCACGAAAAATGTTCGCTAACTCAGTACCTACCTGCTCTTCATCAATTGTGCTTTCTAACCCCTAGTCTACACTCATAGACAAAATCATGCGATTGTCTATAGACAAATCGAGGATTTTGTATTTAGACAATCGCGAACAATTCGGAACATTTCTATGGACTTTGTTGCTCGTCCACATCTACATTTAGTTTTTGAGAGACATGGCAACTGAAATAGCAGCCTGTGGAATTGCTGCTTGTGTAACCTTTATCTTTGCTAATGAAAAGGGGAAGAAAGCCCACAAACGTTTGTTTATACGGACCTTGTTTGTAGATGGTCCTAAATTCGGGCTTAATCTATTAGAAAAGCTGAAATTGGAAGATGGCTTAGGCTTCCAAAGTTTTTCCTCATTAACCGCTACGGATTTTGAGGTATTCCTACAAATGGTTTGAAGTAAAATTTCAATACAAGACACAAGATTTAGAGGAAGCATTCAACCTGCCCTCAGGTGGTAAAGCTTCGTTATCTGGCGAGTGGTGGTTCATTTACTAGCCTTATGTATACATTCAGGGTTTCCAAGCAGACGATATCATCGTTTGTCCCGGAAGTTTGTGAAGCCATAATATCTTCGTTAAAAAACTTCGTGCAGGTAAGTACAATAATAAAAAAGTGATAATTTTAGTGAAAACATTTATTAAAGCTAGAAAATATAAATGAGTTGATATGTTTTCTCTGTTGTCCACATTTCAAAAATACTACTCAAATAAACGATAATTATTTGACCGCACGCTATATGCTCTTGCGAACACGACGAAATGATGCACAAAATGTCTCAAGTTTTCCATTCTTGATGGAAACTCATAGACACACGATAGACAACTCATAGACATGTACATGCAGTTGCAGAACACTTGAATTGTTCCCGATTTGTCTCTAAAGAATCGCAGAACCCTGTCTATAGACACGAGTTGCGGAACTTGTCTATGAGTGTGGACTAGGGGTAAGTGAACCATTAGTCTTTCCAGGACGATTTTAACTTTTATCTTGGCAACGGCAGGAAGCAATCAAATGTCTCTCAAATTACACAGTCTGTGAGGCTACCCTACTTCGGAAGTTTGATGATCAATCCTTTCTTCCACTCAGTGGGAAAGGTCTATGTATTTCACGCTTTATCAACAAGTGGGTGCATCAACTCGGCAGTTACTCTTGGCGCTGCTTGGTAAAGTTCGGCAGGGATACCGTCGAGTACAGCGGCCTTTCCTCGTTTCTTCGAGGCAGTAGACCGTATCCGCACATTTTTATGATTAGCTAAATTATCTATATGACGGGGAACCAGAGGTTGAAGACCGCGGCAAAGTGTTGTTTCCACCGCCACTTCCGCTGAAGGACGTTGGCAGGAGTTACGACCACATGTAAACTCCTTGATGACACCGTATACGGCGTTTAAGTTGTTACTTCTTGCGGTTTTTCTGTTTAGGCTAGAAGAGAATTCGCATAAATTCTTTTATCGTATCGCATACTACGCTGAACTTCTCGAGTTTTCTGAGGGTAAAGGAGTTCGATGTTTCTTCGATTGTCGTCTGATGCTACAGATGCTACAGCCAAATGAACCTTCAGCTCTTTTCTTTCAACAATCCGCTCCCATTAATCGTCGGACATCCAGGAGTTATTCCGGAAATCTGCGCTGTCAATGGACGAGTTTCTAAAACGGATCAGTTTTCTGATTCTTGCATCTTTTTTCTGAATTTCTTAAAAACGCTGTCCGGTACGGTTCCGGTACAATGGAACATGTTCCAGGTAACGTCATTTTTCGGATCATAATTTTTGTCCGGACCAAACAGAATATATCATTAGTCCAGTCGATGATCGAAATTGATGTCAGGATGCCACAAGGAATCTACATACCAAATTTGGTTAAGATCAGAATACGGGAAGTGCCCAGCCAAACGCACAAACGAACAAACGTACAACAAGCATCGGACTATATGCCCGTCCATTATCCTGGGGCGACCGGTAGCGCAGTGTGTTGAGGCATCAGTCTCATGTTTGACTACCGGCGTTTCGGGTTCGAGTCCCGTCCACGTCGACATTCGTGGCCATGGATGTGCAGGAGGTGCATGCTGGCAACTGCATTCTCCGAAACCAGTTTATGCTAACGAAACGTCAACTGGGCCACATGGAACAGTTGACGCGCTATGCCCCACAAGGGGTTAGGGCAATTGAGTATTATATATGGGACGGGCCAAAAACTTTAATTTCAGCATCTCAATATAGCATTGTTATTTACAAGTAGACATTATTTTTTAGTTTAGCTGAGAAACGTATCACCTCCATTTACGAGTATATGAAACTCATATTACGAAAATTTTATAATTTCACCTTTTTCAAACTGCACTTAATTTGCTAAAAATTTATTACCAAAAGCAATTTAGCACTTATCTAAGTAACTGCTCTTCAAATTTAGAAAAAGTTAAAAATGGTTGTCATCCAGATCCTGCCAAATATCGGAAAAACTTCTCATCTCCCGTATGCTTAATAGTTCCCTGAAAAAGACAAAAAGGTGGCACAGGGACCGTTCCAGTCCCGAAATTCGAATATTAACGATCAATTTTTGATGATTAAAGGCCCGTCTTGCTATACACGGCTCTGCATCGATCGCATGCGACGATCGAAAAAAGATACACACAATCCGTGTGTGCTCCGTGTTGACCGCTAATTGCGAATAATGTGCGACGATCGTGTGCCCAGCAAAACTACCTTTAATCTAAAGTGGTCGGCGAGTAAAAAAATTAAAAAATATTGAGTGGAAGAATAAAAATGCTCGACATTTTGTTTTGATGAGAGATAAGCCTGTGGAGTGTCATATCAAAGAGGAGGTCGAGTACCTACATCCCATTTTTTGTATTTTGTACTAATTTGAAGTAAACACATTGGAATTGGGGGTCACATAAGTTGAAATGAGATGTGAGTAGCGTTATGGATATTTAGTTAAAAAGTCGAGAAAAGATTATAATACTTTTTTCTTGGAATCGTGTGGTAAAAACAGTTTTAAGTAAACCCAGCACACCTTGTGTACGGGACGGTTGTATACCCGTTTTTCAACATTAGCATCTGGTCATCCTACATACTAAAGACTAAACTACCAGCTCCAGTAGAACTCAACTACTTTGCTTCTCCAAATTTCATCCCCTCATAAATTACCCTTGTTATCTTTTCGTCACTCCATCCAATAAACATCCCGTAGATTCAGATCAATTTTCAATCGAATTCAACTTTACCGGGCACATTATTATAGTACATAAATACAATTACGAACTTTTGCAGTTCATAATAACAACAACAATAAAAGCAAATCCTGCCATCACATCATAATTGGGTAGACGTCGGACATCGTTTTTCGCTAACTGAGATAATCATCATTTTACCAGTCATTACGCAAAAGCCGAATAAGCCCCGAGAATTAAGTGAAATGTGCCACAATACGGCTATGATACGGATGGAGCAGACGAGACGAGAGGCCCTGCTACAGGAAAGGATGCTGAGAGTGAGAGAGCGGTGGTGGTGGGCAGAACCATACCCCAAAGTGCTCTCGTCCGGAAAATCTCGTGTTTTATTTTTCCTTGTTTTCGTCATGGCTTTTTTGGTTTAACGCGTCACGCGGTAGCTGTTGTCACACAATGTCCTTTTCGGTTAGTCATGGGAGTTTGTTGGTCGATGGAGTTACCTCCATGTTGCGGTAAGATGGTTTGGGGGTCTGGAAGGTGTGTGTGGGTGTATATTGTTGTCGTTGCTATCGTTATGCTGTTGTCTTTGTTAAAGTTCTGTGGTTTCAGCAAAACGATTCCGGGGCCTTGGTTTTCTCTCGCTCCATCGTTTCTAGCCCAACATCGCCGGCATCATTATTCAGGACTATTGAATTCAGTGGGAAGTAACTAAGAGAAATGTTGACGAGGAGGGATACACTTTGATGTTGTCGCATTAACTCTATGATTTTTTTTTATCATTTTATGGAAGTGTGTTTTTATTTTTGCTTGTACATTCGGAGACATTGTTAAGAAATCGGTTATTGGTAATTTCTTTGGTAGGTTAGGTTGTTAATGGGTATATAAAATTGTTGAGAGTGAGTGCTGCTCAAAAATCTAGATCTAGGGGATAAGAATTTTTCTTAGAAAAAAAATTTCATTCAGATTCCCCACGCTAAGGGCCGTTTTCTTAATGTCTGGTTAAAGTTTGTCCTATTCATAAACACGAAACGCCACCTATCATCATCATCATCGTGGCGCGACAGCCCGACGTCGGGCCTTGGCCGCCTGGATCATTGTCCTCCAATTATCTCGGTCACGTGACCGCGTCCTCCAATTTTGGGAGCCCAGCAGCTGCGCGGCGTCCACACCTACTGAGCTCTCCCAACGAGATCTCGGTCGTCCTCGTAGTCTCGCTCCGTCGACTCGTTCTGCATTCATTACTCTCTTAGGCATGCGATCATCATCCATTCTTTGTACATGCCCTGCCCATTGAAGTCGTTGTAGTTTGACGATTTTCGAGACTTGCAGCTCATCGTACATTTCATACAACTCATGGTTGTACCGAATGCGCCATCCATCTCGATCGCAAACAGCCCCGAAAATTCGCCGTAGAACCTTACGTTCAAAAGTGTCTAGCATGTTTTCGGAGGCTTGAGTTAGGGTCCATGCTTCGCAGCCATAGCATAGCACTGGTCGAATAATGGTTTTGTACACGCGGAGCTTCGTGTTTCTGTGCACATGTTTTGATTTCATTATGGGGAGAACCGAGAAAAAAGTCTTATTAGCTAACTGTATCCGTCGCTTGATTTCGTCAGTTTCGTTGGCGTCCCTTGACAGGTTGCAACCCAGGTAGATGAAGTTGTTCACGAACTCGATGTTGAGGTCCCCCACGTTGATGCTCGGTTGTGCAGGTGTCCTTGTCACCGATTGCATCATTATTTTAGTTTTACCCTCGTTAATACGTAATCCAACTTCCTTTGCAGCGGTATCGAGCGTATGCAGAAGTTCTTCTGCGTCAGCCAATCTTCGGGACATGATGTTGATGTCGTCGGCGTACGCTGCTAATTGTGTCGACTTGATGAGTAGCGTCTTGCTGTTGTCCATATTCATGGCCCGAATAACGTATTCCAGTGCTAGGTTGAAGAGCGTCGGTGCCAGTCCAACGCCCTGTTTCAAACCAGTGCGTGTTTCAAATAGATCAGTAAGTCTATTCTGGATCCTGACTTGTGAGACGGAGTTGGTCATCGTCATCTTTGTCAGTCGCACTAATTTTGCTGGTATACCAAATTGCAGCATGATGTTGTACAGTACTCCACGATCGATACTGTCGTATGCCTGCTTGAAGTCGACAAAGATTTGGTATACGTTTACGTTGTATTCCCAGCACCTCTGGAGTATCAGTTTGACTGAGAAGAGCTGATCGGTTGTGGAGCGACCAGGTCTGAAACCGCTTTGATATTCGCCAATGACTCGTTCTGCGTACGGTTTTATTCTATTTTCCAGAATTTTCGTCAAAATTTTATAGGACGTACAAACTAGTGAGATGCCCCTGTAATTCTCACACCGCAGTTTATCTCCCTTTTTATGAATTGGACAGATGATGCTTCTGCGCCAATCGTCTGGGATCTCCTCGTTCTCCCACACTCGCAGGAGTAATTGATGTATGGCATCAACTAGACTCGTTCCACCGAATCTTAGCAGTTCAGCTGGAGTCTCGTCAGCGCCCGGCACTTTATTTCGTTTTAGTGACCGCAACGCGAGATCAACTTCCTCTACTGTCGGGGGTTGAATGGGTGGGCCTAGATCAACAATATCATCGAGAGCATCCTGTGTGGGGATGTTAGATGGTCGGTTTAGAAGCTCTTCAAAATAAGAGGCCCATCGTTTGTTAATACCATCGGTGTCGCTGATGATGTTTCCATCCTTGTCCTTACAAAGGCTAGTCCTGGGTTGGTAGCCGTTCTTAATTGTATTTACTAGTTTGTACGCTTGTCTGGTGTTCCTATTAGCTAAGTTTTCGTTTATGTTCAGCAACTGCTCGTCAAAGTATTTACGTTTCTTACGTCTAATTATTCTATTCGATATTCGCCGTAGCTCGTCATATTTTTCTCTTCTGGCTCTGGTTCCTCGTTGAATCCATTGTCTGTAGGCCTCGTTTTTCGCGTCAAGTGAATTTTTGCATTCTTCGTCGAACCAGTCATTTCGCGCTCGCCGGGCTTTATATCCCACGACCTTCTCTGCGACATCCTTGATGGTACCCTTGAGTTCTTCCCAGAACCCATGGACGCCTGTGTTACTGATGTTGTGTAGCATAGGTGATAGTTTTTCCTCAAGGGCAGTAGTATACGCCACCGCTGTAGCATCACTCAAGAGTTTATCAACCGCAAAGATTTTGGGAGGGCTGATTCTTGACTGGTGCACTGAGGAAATTCTACATCTGTAGGTCGTCTTCACCAAGTGATGATCTGAGTCGCAGTTTGCTCCTCGATAGGAGCGGACATCCATGACACTAGACGCCCATCTCCTGCAAATGAGGACGTGGTCAATTTGGTTGACGGTATGTGCGTCTGGAGACTTTCAGGTCTGCTTGTGAATGCGTCGATGCGGGAAACACGTAGAGCTTACGACTAGATTCCTGCTGCAGGCGAAGTCGATAAGTCGCTGGCCGTTATCGTTACATTCTTCATGGAGGCTGTGGCCTCCAGAGGTCCCCCGATGCCAACTTTCATTCCCGACTTTCGCGTTAAAGTCTCCCAGCAGCAATTTGACGTCGTTTGTTGGAAGTGAGTCGAAGAGAGTTTCAAGGCGGGCGTAGAACTCGTCTTTTACTGCGTCTTCTTTAACTTCAGTGGGGGCATGCACATTGATGAGCCAGAGATTGAAGAATCGAGTCTTGATGCGAATCGCACACAGCCGTTCATTTATGGGTTTGAAGTCGGTAATATGCGGTTTGAGGTGATTGTTCACTATAAATGCTACTCCAAACTCCTTGCGGCCCGATGGTTTGCCACTTGTAAAAATTGTGTGCGATTTCTTGTCATTAATCTCGCTGCCAAGCCAATTTGTTTCCTGGACTGCAGTAATGCTCAGTTTGTACTTTTCGACCTGTTGAAGGAAGGCCTTCTCGGCCCCCGGTTTGTTCAGGGAGCGTACATTCCAGGATCCGAAAGAATAATCCTTTATTCGTTTGCGTGGTCGTCGTTGTTGATCCGTCCAATCCGAGGCTTTTGTTCCAGGTTTCTTGACATGGAGTGGTTTTTACAAGGACGAGTTGTCAGCACGTCGCTTAACCCCATTCAGGGGATGGCCTCGGAGATAGCTGCTTCAGATGGTTTAATAAACGTGCTGGAGCCCACACAACTATGTAGCAGGTCCAACTACGCAAGTCATTCCATCCTACTAGACCTGAGACGCTTAGGTGTTCGTCAGCCATTCAGGCTACAGCTATCTGCCTTTTCCAAACTGTCTTATCGCTAAGACATTGGCCGTCAGCAAATTGATACACTGCCGTTACCAGGGGGCGCCCACGCGGAGGACTATGGAAAAGGTCTTTGCCCCCCAAACGCCACCTATGCTCCAGTTAAAAATTATCGGACGATAGTTGCAAACAGCTGATACCGGCTGCTGAAATTTTAACAGCTAGAACTGTTTACGTTTGAACATTCAAATGAGACAATAATTAAACTGGTCATAAAGAACAGACTTCCCGAAATTCATTCGATGGAAGTGAATTTGAAACCAAATCAACCGCAAATTGATGCTGGGAGACGGTACAGACGTAGAATAAGAACAGGTGGCAGAATTCCGCCAACAAAAACAGCTGATTTTCTACTGCATTAGCTGAGCTTTCTACTGCATTATCATATTTTAAGCGGTGCATACGTTTAGGTTAAGTTTAGTGTCCCAGATAGCTAACTGGCTGTTTAACCAGACACTGAGAAAACTGTCGCAAATTAGACTTATTTATTTTATTTAAAGCCTTTTTAAAAAAATTAAAGTTTCTACATTACATAAATGCAAAGTAGGCGCCCAACGTGGGGCAGATATCAAGCAATAAGCACCACCCAAAGCAATCGGAGAGGTAGTTTAGATTCTAGAAGATATTCACTGCCTTTGCCATTAAATAATAATAATAAATAGGACTCGACAATTAATGGAGGATACGCTAGGGGTTATGTTTCATTCGGCTGCGTTAAAAGCACTGCGAAGTTTTGATAGATAAGTACTGATTGCATGGCTAGATGACTTCTATCCAACATTAACTTAAGGAGTCAAACGTCCAACTTGTCCGCATAAGAACTTGTAGCAGAACTTTGAAAAGGGAGTAGATTTATACGAATGCAGAATACAATATCGAACTCTAAAGTTTTTATATAATAAATAAACCTATCCGTTTTATAAAATAAAGCGAATGATCTTTCCTGTCTTTGGTAGATGATTACGATGTTAAATACGAGCTCGAAGGAATTTGCTACTAGTTGGACATGAAATGGAGAAATTAAACATAATTAAAGTGCTCAAAATCCAATGGTAAAATGCTCAATAGTTGCTTACATACAACTCAAGTTAAATATAAATCCTTGTGTGGACCACCTGAAAGGTTTCTACTGTTAAGACTTTGTTGGCTGACCAATTTGGTGCTGTTTGTGTGAGTTTTCGCAGTTTAACTACCCGAAATTAGGAAATACGCTCATGTTAACGCAAATTGTTCACAATAAACTCTTTTTTTTAAGTGGTCTTGTCCTGCAAGCCCTATTTTCATGCATCCCTTAAGAGTATGAATGAAAGATTGACTGCTAGGTAGATAAGTCTACTTATTACTAACGAAACCTTTGAATGATAAAGACCTAACTCACGTCTGGGGGGGCAATTTCACAAAACGCCCACAGAAGCAACTATTGAATGAAACCGGAATATAGAGGGCTACGCCCGCAATCCGAGGGTTTTGTAGCAAGCACTTATATTTGTACGCAAGTATCGGCTCCTTGCTTTTCTTGGTACCACTTAGATGGATAAAAAAAAAACATAATAAAAATGTCTGAGATATCATATAGTATCTTACATGCCCATTCATATTAAGTGATTGTAATGAAACTTAGAACATATTATTGCCTATGATGTTGGTTATCCTTGGCCAATAGTGCTTTTTATCTCGGACGTGTTTAAGGGATGCAGGGGTGCGCTAACTGTAACTATGGAAATAAACTATTATTAACCTATTTTGAGGAGATATACAAATTCCATTATTTCCCGTTTTATATGCTATTCGGAACCCACCTTCCTGAAAGTTTTCATTTTTCTAAGTGTAACGGTCTCGAAATGCAAGGGGGGACAAATTACGATCTAATATTTTCTCCTCCCTCACTGTTTCCCTTTCTTCAAATTTAAAGTAAAAGCCAAAAATAAAATGTACTCAACATTACCTTTCTCACAACACCCGACTTGCCTATACCAGTCGATAAACAAAATTTGACTTAAATTTCGCCCCACCCCCCTCCCCCGCTCGTTATAATTGGCCAATTACAACACATCACCCCTTACCAATCTTTACCCTTTTATAAATGTATAACCATAATAATGTAACAATAACTGTAATTCGCACTACGAAAAACAACATGCAAGTAGTACTTGCACCTTCGAAGCCGGTAGGTGTATTTTTTCTATGAATAGTGTAAAAATGCCTAACTTTAAATGAATGTACTATTATTAAATATTACATGATTGTAATGAAACTTAGAGACATTATTGCCTATGGTGTTGGTTATCACTGGCCATCAATATTTTTGACCCCGGGTGTGCCTAAGGGGTGCAGGGGTGTGCTAACTGCAACAATAGAAATGTACTATTATTAACCTTTTTTGATGAGATTTTGAAATTCTATAATTTTTAGTTTTCTGTGTTAGTGAAATGCCGCTTTTCTGTAAATTTTCATATTTCTAAGTGTAACGGTCTCGAAATGCAAGGGGGGGGGGGACAAACTCGGATGACATATTTTCCCCTCTCCCTCTTTTCCCGTTTCTTCAAAATTGAAAAAAATTCCAGAAATGGAATGTACGCGACGATACCTTTCTTACGATACTCCACTTGCCTATACCAGACGAAAAAAAAACTTTGACCTTCACTTCCCCTCTATGGGGACCCCCCCTTAAAGTTGACCTATTACGACGCATCGCTTTCTCCAAAGAATTATAGTACTTCTACATATTTTCACCGAATTTCATGCATGTAGCTTCAGCGGTTCGTGAGATATTTCATGGACAGACAGACAGACGGACGCATGACCGATTTCATAAGGGTTTTGTTTTACTACAAAACCCTAAAAACTTGAAGGGACGGCGATTGGGTTAGGTTAGCTAAAGAGGATGCCGTAATACGTTATGTCACACAATGGGTCCGTTGTGGCACTACATTGATCACTACACCTCATTAAATAGATCTCAGCCCAGGAATATCCTTAAGGTCGGCCAAGTTATGGTAAAACGAGCAACTTAGAAATTTCCTTCTTCTGCTAGTCACAGCAGGACAATGGAAAAGAAGGCGAAAAACGTTCTCCTCCTCGTTCGCATCCTCACAGCTTCTGCAGTAAGCACTGCGAGAAAGCTGTAACCTCCGGGAAAGCTCACCAATGGGACAGTGTCCCGTGATAACCGTAGCCAACTTAAGTTAGCCCTGTCGACCGCAGCGGACTTGATTGCCATTTTGCACGATCTAATTACTCATTTGCCCTAACCCCTCGTAGGGCATTGCGAGTCAACTACTCCATGTGGCTTAGTTGACGTTTCGTTAGCATAAACTAGTTTCAGACGATGCACGTTGCCCGCATGAGCCCCAATTGACATAATAATATTATTGCGATTCCCATCAGCAATGGCAATAGTCCCCTCACGAGCAAGCTCATCAACCATGTAGTTCCTTTCAAAACCAATGTGGTTCGATATCCAGTACAATACCATTAAATAAAATACCCATCTCCGTGGAGCTGAGCGCCAATTTTCAAAGATTTCGATGCAATAAGAACGGATTCGAATGAGCGAATTGCAGTCTGATTGTCCGTAAATAGTAATGTTTCTTGCATTAACGACGTGACTCCACAGCCAGATCAGACAGAACTTTCGAAATCGCCAAAACCAGGGCACTACAAAAATCGGGTAGACAGAACGATAAATGAATCCTCAATCCCTCCGAGTATATATCCGACCCAACCCCGACGTCGGTCTTTAAGCCTGTCTAGATGACCATTGAGTCAAGGACTAAGGGTATATTATCTGTCCAATGGTTCCTCAAGAGAATCAGGCTGGTGTAATTTCTATCAAAAACGTGCTTTGGAGAGGTGTAGTTAGTTTCCGCGGGAAGATTGCCCAGAATTCTGAATGCGCAATACTCAGTGAACGCCACTGGACAGTTTGAGTAAGGCGTAGGGCCCTATTTTCCACTAGTTGCTCGCCGAAGGTATCCAGCGGAAGAAAGTCGAGCAGCATACCTAATTCGGCTGTCGAAGTGATTTAAAAGCCCCCCATCTAGCCTTTGCACTCTCCGCTACGGATCGCAACTGGACACACAACAAATGTATATAACTTTTACATCCGACAAGAATAGAGTGAACTGCTCACCGGTTCTCGAAAGTTGAGCATCCAACTTAGCTTTTTTTTTAACTCTGTCTGTTTAATGCCCTTCAGTGTGGGAAAGCAGGAGGAGGGATCGTATACCTTCTAGTGAAAAGCACAATATTCATCTTATCCGGTTTAAAGGCCCGGCCACACAGCCGTCGGTCTGTCGCGACGGGCAGCGACACAGCGGTCGTCGCGACGGTCTGCGATATGGGGATGTCACATAGGACGCGATATTTTTGTATGTGGGGTCTGCAAGTTGTCAATTTTCTCGAATATAAGTTCGGACGAAGAACAACTTCTTCTGCTATTCGCGTTGCGAAAAACCAAAAACAAAAGGAAAAGACAAAGTTGGGTGCACGAAATAAATAAGAAAAGGGGTGAATTAGGGGAATATCACCGTTTATGCCTCGAACTCGAGTCGCACGAATATCGGTTTTATAAGTATTTTCGTATGTAACTGTTTTTCGTCTCCTGAATAATATAAAAAAGTAAATTTACGCACACTTTCAATAAAAATTTCTGTATCTGACATTTTTAAATACGAGTAGACCGAGACGGTCACGCGGTCAATCTGTAATTTTGTACAAGCAGACCGCTTGTCGTCGCGACAAATTCCGACCGAAAGCGGCAGACCGCGTTCTGTGTGACAGAGACGATGCAACATTGTACTTTACAACTAGACCGCCAGACCGATTCGGTCAGATATCGCTGCCCGTCCTAACGACCGACGGTGGCAACGTTTTTCCCACTCGATTAAAATAAATACGGCATTCTGAAGCATCTCGCTCGGGAAACCTGGAAGCTTTCCTGAAACGGCGAAGGCACACATACTTTTCACATGGAACAGTTGACGCGCTATGCCCCACAAGGGGTTAGGGCAATTGAGAGAGAGAGAAATTCCACAGAAGAGGAGACAATACGCTCCTTGGAGTTTCGCTTACAAACACGTATTTTCATAGACGATGTATCCAGGGTAGTGCGTATAAGTCTAAATGTTAACAGCATGTCAATGAATTTAAAAAGCGTCTCATCAACATGAAGGCTCAAGAATGCCTTGATAATAACACTAATGCTCGAAACTAGATTACCGGCAGAAGCATCCAGCAGCATCGTCTGTCTCTTTTACACTTCATTCGCACCTGGCAAATTTTCTGAAGAAAAAGCTTAAGATTTGTATGAAAATATCCTAGGTTCGAGGTAGGTACCATATACGAAAGCACATTTACAGATACAAGACGATGAAGCTGCTTCTGCGCTGCTTTGCTTCTGTCGGCAATCTGGTTCGGACATAAGTCTGACATTATTGAAGGCGCCCTCAATATCTAGGAAAGCAGCCATCATGTATTCTATGTAAAGCTAGGTACTAAGATCAGTTTTTCGTGTGAAATCTCATACAAAAACTGTCAAAAGTTGCGTTCGAATAAAAACTTTTCGCTCTCTCCGTACAAGTGCAACATTTTCGCACGAAGAGGCTAGTACCAGCCTTAATCAAGAGATTTTTCAATGAGATCAGAGAGTGTAGAGCCGTATCGACTGATCTGCCTTTTCAGTATGCATATTTCGAAACAGAAGGTGTGACGGAATGGTACTTCGCAGAAGTGTTGATCAGTCTCTCTAGGGATGGTGATTGTCAACTTTCGAATGAGGAAAAGGATGAAGGTAACGCATTCGACTGCTTCAGTCAAACTGAAATAGTCATTTCGGAGTCATATTAATTGACACAAGTTTAGGTTAGGTTGGGGGGTACCGTGTTACGACAGCACACATATAACAGATTTGTATCCCGTCTTTATGTACCTATAATATCGATCCATCTGAAGCCAACCAGAAACCGACAGCAGCCAACTGTAATTCAGATTTAAGGTGGAGAGTAGTTTAACGAAGTTGCCGCCCTACCGGCCGCACCTCTGTGAGCCAGTTCGTCAGCTCTGCTGGATATAATGAGGAGACCCATCGACATCGAAGCCTGTTTTATCGCACAGACCTCCGCCTGGAAAATGTCCAGAAGCTTGCACGTTGAAATTAGTAGTTTATATTGAGCTCCTCGGAGTACACTCCGGCACTCCGTGAATGTCCACAGAGAGGTTAGTAGTGCTTACGGAACCCCTAACTCCCACTGACGACGGGGTGGAATCAGGCTTGCATAATCTTTCCCGAAACAGTACGTTGGTAGACAGTAGTCTATCGACGTTGGGGTATGTGTATTATTTAGAATTGTAGAATACCCTCAAAGTGATCCAGCGACTGGTCTCCTAAATACGTATGGTTGAGTTTGCCGCAATTTTCTCTCCAAGAATGTCCAAAGGAAGCAGACGAAACACTGTATCTAGCGCTGCAGATGGAGTCGATCGAAGAGCTCCGCTGGTTGCCAAACAGGCCGCTCTCTATACCTTACCCAATAATTTGCTATTGGCTTCCGTACGAAGGGCGTTCCACCAGACAAGGACATAGGACACAATACCGATATATAGAAACAATGCAGCATCCTAGGCCGCAAATACCATGTCTTACCTATAGCCTTTCTGCAGCAGTAGAGTGCTTCGGTAGCTTTGTTGCCACGTTCCTCAGCTCCTGAGCTTCCTGTCCAATACCAGGCCCTGTCAGTGAAGGTCAATATTACCATCGTAAGAGGTTCTACTGGGTGATACTATTTTTCCTTGTAAATATCTATAGCACAAGTTAATACTAAAGCCGCATTTCCTGGCCCATTTAGTAAGCAGAGAGAGAGCGCATATTGTGTTACCTCGTTGAGGGTCCCAGGGAACTTATCGGTGGGGCAGTAAATACGTCATCCGCATTGGCTGACACAAATTCAAATGAACTGCAGATTCCTTCGCACCTTTCAAAGCACCTGGATTCGATGGAATATTTTCTGCTCTGTTGCAAAATAACATGGATACAATCATCTTTCCGGCGATTCTTAACTTCTGCGCTATAAATAAACTTAGGGGTACAAATATGGAACCCAAATATGTACCAGGGGGCGACCGGTAGCTCAGTGCGCAGAGGCGTCAGTCTCATGTCTGACTACGGTCATTACGGGTTCAAGTCCCACCCACGATGTTTTTTTTTCTTCCCCGTGGTGCGGGGTGTAATAATAAGCCACAACATCGCCCGACTTGTGGAAGGTAGGCGGCTAAATGGGAGCAGGAGGTGCATGCTGGTAACTTGCGTCGTCCGAAACTGGTTTATGCCAACGAAACGTCAGCTAAGCCACATGGAATAGTAGACCCGCTATATCCCACTAGGGGTTAGGGCAAATTAAAAAACATGGAAACATACTAGTACGATTGTTGGAGCACAAGAAAAGGCCCTGAACGATCACGGAATTGGTTTTAGTATGTGAGGTTGCTTGATGAGTTGAATCAGTTAAGGTCTGACCGCAAAACAGATTGCTCTAGTCATTATAATATCAATTAATGGTAGACGTTTGGCTTTGGGTACGCACTACCAATGTTAAGAATAAGTTTCAACGAACTGTCGAAGAAGTAATGGAAGACATAGTTCTATACTGGTGAGCTACTGTGGTCTTAAGTGTCAATCTACAGAAAAACATAATAGCGTGGAGGCAGAATCAGCGGGTATGGGTATTCGTTGTTCGTCCATACGTTCACAATGTCCAAGCCACTAAAGTTCGGAGCCTAAAGAAGCTGGAGACCGCTGCTTCGTCATATATTTCGTACAACTCGTAAAATCATTTTGTTGACTTACAACTCTTTTTGCCAGTGCGTATGCAGCCGGTATTGGTAGTAACAACGTCTTCACCCCAATTTGTAATGTAGATCCGACTTTTGATTTCGAGAGTATCACTGCAATTCTCAGCAATCTTCGCCTCCTAGGAAGACCATAGAAAACGAAAGTAAAACGCGTCGCCAATACGATTAACTGATAACTCATTTAGAGTTAGCATTCGTATTATTTTTAGCTTTGTCAACGTTTGGTTTTTGGTATTGTTAACCTAATGTATTACTGTAGATGTAGTACAGAAAAGACAATTAAAGCACAAAATAAATAATTGCGCAAAAGTCCAATTAATAGACCAATGCCTCGAGATGAGTTAGCTCATGATCGTGACAGTGTACTTAGAGGTGTGTGATTAGCAGCAAAGCTAATACACAGCCGAGTTATTTATCCCGAATGGGTACTTATTTAACAGCTGATTAGGTCATAGTCCGCCACGTAACTTCCCTTTATCGAAAAGACTACTGCCTTCAGTGGGATTCGAACCAGGGCTCAGCGCACAGAAGGCGAACAAGCTGGCCGTTTCGCCATCCGGATAATTTAGTCCGAAACCGAAGAAGGCGTTCGAAAAGCTCTCAGTATCGAGAAAGCACATGCCTAGAAAAAATACATCAGGGAAGAGTGTTTTCATACAAATATCACAGAATGTTAACACCAAACAAGCATATTTTATTCAGGCTAGAAACGGTAGTCGTTTTTAGAGTTCTGGTGGAGTTGTACCGTGTGTCATCTCAGTGCCAATACGTTACAAGTCAAAGGAAGTGACAATCCTCGCCGGAGATTATATAAACACGTCCCAGTAACTCGTCAACGCACAATAGTCAAGACAGAGCCTCAGTAAGAAAAAGGACCTTATACTCACAGAGCTCTCATACAGAATCTTTAAGAAATTGTTTCTAGTGCAACATAACATACTTATATCTTGGCGTGTTCAGATCGTTACACTACCTTATTTTCTGGTTGACACACAATACACCGGGAATAACCATCCCAAGAAACTTCCAACTTCCGCATTTTACAGCGACAGAATCACAGCCAGTCAGTCATCCAACTGAGAAGGACGACTGAAAACAAGCTTAAATCCGTAACCGTATTCGCATCGGGACCAAACAAAATATGAGACGTATAAGAAACCGGGCAAGGAAAAAAGAGCAACGGCTTTGTAAATAAATCCCCGTGCTGCTCCATTATAGTTGTCGTGTAAGGACGAATCTCGGTGATATACATAGTACATCCTATGACGACAGGCGGCTTAGTTGAGTGAATCGAACTTCTTGACGTGTGTGTGTGTTTCAATTTTCACTGATGAAGTACATTCGTTTCATCCTTACTCCCTATAATACCCGTGTGTTCTGATACGGTTCGATTTTCATGACTCTATTTACTCGGCACTGATAGAGCCCCGGGGTACGTGAAAACGCAAGAAGGACGAACCAAAGACCGAATCGAAGAAGTCTCAGAATCAAGAGCGACTGATTGATTTTTTTTTTGTATTTTGACTTGGAAACGTTCATCATTCGGTTTTTTGCCGTGATCCTTGTGTTGTTGTCGTGCAATTGTCCTTGCCTGCTCTTCTGATAGCTGAATCCGCTACCAAACCAACGACGACTACCGACTTTGTGAAGTGAAACGATGACAGTTGGATGATAGTAATGATATTACTCAAGTCACTGCATAGACGTAAGGCCTGGATTCGCACAAGTGTATCTTCAACGTTCAGTGTTCTTGAAAAACGGCGGCGTCGTTGGTGTCCTTGGTAACGCAGGAGTGGTGCGAGGTGGTGAATGCTGTGATACGATGTGTTTTTCTGGTGATTTCTGATTATGTGACGGGAATAAAGCTTTCAACTGGGAAGTTAACCATTAGCCAGGATGGAGTTCCTAGCCTGTTGAGCTCAGTGATTGTGGTCGTGCATGAAAGACTAATTGGAACTCTGGTGACATGCAGATAGGCTCACTATATCTGAAGATACCTATTCTATTACATATCCAATAGACATGTTGATTTCTCGGTAGAGCGCAACAAGTGTTTTCAGTCAACGTGTGTTCGGAAAGAAGTGAGTGAATCCTATGCAATTGCGGAAAGTTAGTGGATATGTTGTTTTTCAATAGAGACATTTTTGTGGTTACTATTCTCATAAAATCCCAGTGCCACTTACCCTCCGCCCACTCCATCAGTGAAACTGTTCGTATCACAGAAATCCTTAAAGTGTTTATTTAAGAGTATTTGTCGAGCTGATAAAATTAATTTTTTGCGCCTGTTCTACATCTCCGCCCTATTTGCGTTTTTTTTTCTGCTCTCAGCTTGTTCTTTAAATTTTCACAAAGTCCTTGATGTTTTAATTAATTACTGCAAAGCTCCCTCCTCCCTGGCAGTGATGCTGTAATGGTTTCCCTACCGTGTAACGACTACTAACCGTTCATAGTAATGTGGTCGTGTTGTCGCCACAGTTTGACGATATCCTTGCCGACTTTATGAGTTAACATAAAAAGTTCGGCGAGCAGAAACGGAACTCTTTGGAAAATAACAACAGGTGAAATAGGAGACGAACCATTCAGAGGACTGGAATACAGCCGAGAGCCAATGTTGAGTTTACAGTGCTTGGATATAAAACCAGCTCTGATGGTAACACTCGTCCTTTCGATTGACTAGAAAAGTCGTGCCGCGTGATTTCAAATCTTCGTGTCCGGATCGATAACGTTATCCTGTGCGAGTTATGTATCCTACTTTAGACGCCATCTACGAGTACTTTGCCATTATATGGAATTGAATATGGCCAGGTATGTAGAACGTTCGAGAGAGCCTTAGAAAAGAATATGCCGGGCAAGTAGCAGCACAACATTGTGTTGAGGTAGGACAGCCAGGTTACTGGTAAATGTTAGGAATTATCATTTTTTCAACGTTAGACCGTTATTCAACAGTTTATATTGCGCTCGTTCTCGTACAAAACGAATAATGTTTGCTGGTGGTTGTGCTATAATCTTCAAGACGGCACATGCTTTTCTCAAATAATACAGTTCGACATTGACTTAATTTTTTGGACAAATTTCATAATTGCTTCCAAGGATTTTGATTCAACAAGCACGTTTCGTGAAGATGGAATCAAATGCCCAGGTTGCATAGTGAGTAAGCTTAAGCAACCGTAACCGTAGCAACCGATCATAGCCCAGGTGACGTCGAACAACTGATAAAGGACGTAACAGACGAGGTAAAAATTGAGTGCGTAAGTATCACCACAGACTGTCGAACTCGAACACGAACCTGATACAAGTGGACCGGTTTTCTTCACGTTTATATGAGATGTGTGTGTGTGTCAGAGGACATTTGTACCAGGTTCGTGTTCGAGTTCGACAGTGTGTGGTAACACTAATACGCACATTCAAATCCTTCAAAGCTACAGGGATCGATGGAATTCCGCCAACTATGCTCCAAAGAGCAGACAGGTCCATCATCCCAATACTGCTTACGATTTAGGACAACACCCGAACAATGGAGTAAAGCACAAGGGGCCTTCATCCCAAAACCAGGCAGGTTTAATCACCATAATGTGAATGATTGCCGACCAATCAGCTTAACATCTTTTCCGATAAAAACAATAGAAAGGCTGGTGGTTTCTCACATCCAAAACTCAGTGGATGTCCAGGGACTCTGTGTTAACCAGTATATATCTTTCGGACAGATCAGTGGAACCGGCGCTACACAAAGTAGTCGTGATGATGGAAAAATCCTTACCATAAAAGGAATTTACCCCAGCACCCTTCCTTGATATCGAGGGGACTTTCAACAATGTCATTGTGATCCGTAACGGGGTTAACCCAACTCTGACGACTTGAACGTCGGATTTACTCAGGAACTGGAAAATCGAGGCCACTTTAGGGGACAAAAAAGAGAAAACAGTATAGGTATACCGCAGGGAGGGATATTATTCCCTCTCTTCTGGATTCTCACGGTCAACCAAATACTAGAGAGATTAAAAGCCGGCGACTTTGAGGTGAACTAATACTTTTTACAAGGAAACATAATGTGCCGGAAATTACCACACCCACCATAAAATGGACTAACACTACACCTTGCGGACAGTGTTAAATATTTGAACCTAATATCTACTTGGCAGGAAACTACTCTGCGGGGATAACGGAAGCACAGAATAGGTAGAGCCTTCTTTGCGTGTCGGTCGACTTAGTCCAGTACATGGGGTCTCAGACCTCAGATGGCCTATTCAGTGGCGTAGCAAGGGCGAAGCGAGTGAGGTATTTGCCTCGGGTGCCATCGCACAGGGTGGGGAGCAGGGCCGCTGGGAGGAGGCGGGAGGGGCGCATCGCACCGGACCCGTGTTTTTAGGGGGCCTGGGAACTCAAAAAATTGAGAATAAAAAAAAATTAATTTTTATCAAATAAAATTGACCGTGGCAATAATACAAGTGTTTTCAAAGCGATTTCATTTGGCGTTGCCATTATTCCTCATTTAATAGACTAGGAGCTGACGATGATTGAGTATGAAAAATTAGCGGATCGCGGTTTCTTAGTGGATTTTCTTCTAGGGATTGTAGGAGACAAGGAACGTGTAGGGTGCTGGCTGGAAATTGTGGTCCTTATCCTGGGAGGGGAGGAAAAGAACTAGAGGCGGTTAAGCTGTACGCGTTCCGGAAATCGCTCGGAGCTAGACAACTGGTAATCGTATCCGTACATAATCTCAAATTCTTCAGATCTTGGTCCTCTATACAATTTTGCTTAGTAGATACATTTGCGAAACAGTGATGGTTTGCCCGGGAACGAATTAAAGTTTTATTTATTTAAAGTTTTATTTATTTTCAAACACACTAAAATAGCCTCACAATCCCATAGATTCACGAAAAGTATAGTATGGGAAATTCGCGAACTGCGGTTTTTCTTTTGATTCATCTCCAGAAGATGTCAGTGTAGGAGGATGGGAAAATGCTGGGTACCGGCCAGAGAAGTGTTTAGGTAAGTTCGGGAGGGAGATGAGAGGAAGGATGGGAGGCCCGACATGAGAAGGGAATCAATCGTTACTTGACAAACTATCATCGTAGAAAGCTTCACCTAGTATCATATAATGTCTTCCAAACCATTTAAAAGGCCACAAAATCGCTCATATACCTGAATAAATGCAAATAAAAGATAAGTTACATTTTTTAAACCAATCGCCAAGTACGTGCTGGTGTGAGTGATGCCCTGCGAGTTAATATTTTATTGGGAAATTGAATCAATTGAACTGAATGAATTCGTAATGAACACAAGTTCTTTTAAGCTGAATTTTTAATGCAAAAAATATTTATTGAACTTTTTAATACTATCAAACACGAAAAAATGCGTGCAATAACATCCACCATTATTATGTCGTATTATGGGTCCCGGGCCCGAATTTTCTTTTCACGGCCCTTTCTAAAACTTGGAAAAAGTGTTTATTCGCATAAAAATACAGCGAAGACAACTCGAGGATCAAAAAATGACGAGTACCTTTGAAAAGTGACCTGCGAAACCTTCCGATAATGAACCATGAACTTAGAACATAGAGGCATGGAATGAGCTTGTCCTGTATGTCTCTGGCTCCAACATTTGGCGAACAAGTCGACAGCCAGCCTACTCGGTTGTTGTTTGATATTGACATATGTTGACTGTTCTGTCGAATTGTGCATGAATAAAGGTCAATTCTTGTCAATATTTAAATTTCATAGTTAGTTAACGGTCTACTGAGTTAGCTGACTGTCAACCACATGTCGACTTAGTACCCAGATTTTGGAGCCACTGTTTCTATGGATACATACAGGACAAGCTCATTCCATGCCTCTATGTTCTAAGACCAGGAAGTAGTTCATTATTCAAAAATATCGGTAAGTTAATTACAATATATTTTGAATTTAAATTTAATACCAAAATCAGTACTTCCCCGAATTTGTGACAGTTTTGCGTCAGTTGACTTCACTCAATCGTTAAGTTTCCGAAATTGCCATCTTCTGCAAGTGAATACAAATCAAAAAGTATAACTGTGGAAGAAACCTCGAAACCAGATTTGGAATCATTTGAACAAATAGCAAATGAAGTACCGCTTCTAGGAATATTCGAGAATGCTGAAGACTTGCAATCAGAAAACTCAAGCATCATCCCTGTCGCTCAATCTGTCCTCAATTACAACGACCCCCAATCATGGCCACGAATTATGTTTTACATAAGAATAAACATTACATAGCATGGTCCAGATCAAGGGAAGAATGTGGATTTCAAGAATACTGAAGCAAAAGATGGATGTAGATTTTCTGCTCATTGGATCCAGAAAGTCTTACCTAACTGTGAAACCGTGGAAAGAAAAAGTTTAATTTACTCTAAAAATAGTGACGCCATATTCTGCTTCTGTTGCTGCCTTTTTTAAATTCCGACTTACAAAATACCTTCTATTGCCAATCGACAAGAAGGATTTTCGGACTGCAAGTCGGATTGGGGGTCAAGAAACATCACCAGCTTATCGAGAATATTTTCTTCAGTTGGAAATTTTGGAGACTAGATAAAAAAAATCGCAATGTAATGATGACACATTGCTGAAACATATCCTTTTGGAGAAAGAGCGATGATGTCATATCCTTTGAGCATTTTAAATTCGATTATGTTATATGCTAAAAACAATTTGACGTTACGCGGCTCGACGTCACAAATCGACACAAAAGGAGCCAGTGTGTTTTTAGTTATCATTGAATTACTAGGTAAGTACGATAAAACTTTAGGAGAGCTTATTGTGAACCACAGAAAAGGGTCAACCAGCTACTTATCACCACAAACCCAGAACGAATTTATCAACTTATTGGAATAGAAAGTTCGCAGAGAGATTTAATCAAGAGTTCGGAAATCCAAATATTATGCTTTGCTGATCGATTGCACACCTGATATGTCTCATAATGAACAAATGGCAAAAATTATTCGTTATGTTCATATAGATACGAGGGTAAGATGAAAAGTTCACGGACTGACCATGAAAAATTGCGATTTTCAGTTAAAAAATTATTTTATTTTTCTAAATAATCTCCCTTGACTTCAACATACTTGGTCTAGCGTTTCTGCAACATCAGTATTCCTTCCCGGAAGTGAGAGCCTGGAAGGCTGTGAAAATATTCATCTACAGCCCTCCCAACTTCTTCATTAGATGCGAAGCGCTTCCCAGAAACAAATTTCTTCAAATTTGGGAACAGATAGAAGTCTGAGGGTGCAAAGTGAGGAGAATAGGGGGGATGGTCGAGCAAATCGTACCCCAAATCCCGCAGTTTTCCCATCGACAATGCACACTTGTGTACAGGTCCGTTGTCCTGGTGAAAGATGATTTTTCCCTTCTTCGAGCTAGGCCTCTTCTCGCGAATTTGGACATCCAGCTGTTCAAGAAGTTTGGAGTAATATTCGCCTGTTATTGTTCTGCCTTTTTGAAGGTAATCAATTAACAGGATCCACTTCGCATCCCAAACACGCTGGCCATGACTTTTCCGGCAGATGCGATCGACTTCGCTTTCTTTGGCGCTGAACCACCGACTTCCACCCACTGTTACGACTGCCGTTTCGTTTCTGGCGGACCCAAGTCTGATCCATGGTGACAAATCGCCACACAAAATCGGTCGGATACCGACTGAATCGGTGCAAAGATTACTGCGAAAATCGTTTGCGCATTTGCTTTTGATCGGCATTCAGCAAATGCGGCACCCATCTTACGCAGAGCTTTCGCATCTTCAATTATTTGTGCACGATGTTTCGCACCCTTTCTTCCGATATCCCCACAGCCTCAGCAATATCACTCACTTTCATTCGCCTATCGCCCAACACGATATCATGCACTCAATACTCAATTGGAATTGCCCTAACCTTGTGGGGCATAGCGCGTCAACTGTTCCATGTGACCCAGTTGACGTTTCATTGGCATAAATTGGCTTCAGAGTATGCAGTTGCCAGCATGCACCTCCTGCACATCCATGGCCACGAACGTCGTCGTGGACGGGATTCGAACCCGAAACGCCGGTAGTCAAACATGAGACTGATGCCTCAACACACTGCGCTACCGGTCGCCCAATAGAGATAACTGAAAGTCAGAGAGATGACCTTTCAAAGCAACAATCACACTACGCATTAATAGACTACGCACTGGAACACCTATCAGACCAGCCATTAGACCACACATTATACCGCCTATTAAGCTACTCTGATAGTGGTTTAATGGCTGGTCTAATGTGCGGTTTACTGCCTGGTTTAATGGCTGATAAAATAGGTGATCAAATGCGTGGTGCAACGACTGGTTGTATGTAGAAAAGCCCCTAAAGTTCGTCTGTACAGTACATAATACGTATTTTCAATCTAACGATTTAGAGGAGACGAATGCGTACAGCGGCGAGCTGAGGCACAGTTACAAGCCAAACAAAAATTGTGGGTATTTTTTTTTATTTTTAAGAATAAAAGTAGAGTATACTATTGTTAAACAGTCAACACGACCATTTAGTAATGATCCCCACACAAAACTCGTCAGTATAAAGCCAAAAACACAAAGTGATTGAGCTGGTTTCGTTACCCCATACTGTACTCTTCTCTAAGGCGATGATACATTAGCAAGTAATACCGCGGTTTTGTTTCCTCTACGGTAAAGCTTGCTAGTGTATCACATCCATATCGCGGTTTTGTATACCGCCATAATGGCTCGGGGGTCGTCATTTCTGCTTGAAATTCTGGCTCGCATCGCAGTAACCGACAGTGTATCACGAGCCAAATTGACAAACTCCGAATTCAAATAGTTGATAGTTCGTGTCAATCGTTAATAAGACCGGAATATAAAAGGGTACGCCCGCAATCCGAGGGTTTTGTAGCAAGCGCTTATTTTGGTTGTAATATAGGCTCCTTACTCTTCTTGGTAGCACTCAGATGGATAAAAACACCATAATTGAAATGTCTCGCCCATGATATATGTAGGTATCTTACATGCGAATTCATAAAAATAAGACTCCATCTGTCACCTCTCAAAGTAATGGTTTTAATACGAGAAGCTATACTGTAGATAGATATGTACATATGTACACGAGATAAACTGTCCTATTCTTCGATGATGCTTAACCATTCATGCTAAGACGACATTGCAAATTGCAAACTTGCATTAACAAAATAAACATAATAGGGTCAGCGACCAGCCTACCCCCTTCACCCACCAATCTTACCCTGACAGAAATGGTTAACTACAATTCGTTCTACGAAAAACAATACGCAAGTATGTGGTACTCGCACCTACACACGATGCCGATAGGTGCATTTTTTGTATGGACTATCCATACAAAAAATGCAGAATAATGCCCAAATTTAAATGAATTTATTATTATTAAATATTACGTGATCGTAACCAAACTTAGACATAGGTATTATTGCCTATGGTGTTGGTTATCGTTAGCCATCAGTACTTTTCACCTCGGATGTGTTTTAAGGAATTCAGGGATGTGCTAACTGTAACTATAAAATGAACTATTATTAACCTTTTCTGAGATTCCGAAATTCTATTATTTTTAGTCTTCTATGTTAATAAAATGCCGCTTTTTTGTAAATTTTCAAATTTCTAAGTATAACGGCCTCGAAATGCAAGAGGTGGGGGATCAAACTCGGATCACATATTTTCCCCTCTCCCTCTTTTCTGCTTTCTTCAAATTTAAAGAAAGTGCAAAAATGGAATGTACTCGACGGTACCTTTCTTACGATACCCCACTTACCTATACCAAACGAAAAAAAATGTTGACCTTTATTTCCCCTCTTTGGGGACCCCCCCTTAAAGTTGACCTATTACAACGCGTCGTTTTCTCCCGAGAATTAGTACTTCTACATATTTCCACCAAATTTCATGCATGTAGCTTCGGCGGTTCGTGAGATATTTAATGGACAGACAGACGGATAGACGGACAGACAGACGCATGACCGATTTCATAAGGGTTTTGTTTTTGCTACAATACAAAACCCTAAAACTGGATCTGCTAACATTAAACCTCAATTTCTTATTACAATTTATAAGTTGCTTCAAAGAAAACGAGTGCCTTTGGCTTGGTACTTTATTTTTTTCGCAATTATTTAAAGTGTAAAATTATTACGAAACTGTCAAATTATTACCGATGAGTAAAACCGTCGAATAATACCGACGAACCATATTACCAATGTATCACCAAGCCAGGCTGACGAGTAAAACTGGCGAATAATACTGTCACGAGTAAAACCGCTAATTTATCACCGAGTGCTTTTTTTATGTTGGGGATATCAACCTTTTAAGTGCCGAGCGTGCGTACCCCGTTTTAAACCGAAAGTACACATCAATGCATATATAAACATATCCCCCTGTGGTGCGGGGCATAATAATAAGCCACAGCATCTCCCGACTTGTCGCAGGTAGGCGGCTAAATGGGGGAGTAGGAGGTGTATGCTGGCAACTGCATTCTCCGAAACTAGTTTAGGTCAACGAAACGTCAACTGAACCACATGGCACAATTCACGCGCTATGCCCCACAAGGGGTTAGGGCAATTCAGTATATGGCTTAGTATTGCTTATTTCGTGAAGACTGATAGGTCGTGTCATAGTCTTTGGCGTTACGTGCTGTAACATGTGACTTTCGACATCATGTGCCGTGAAATGTGACTTTCGGTATCACGTGGCGTGACATGTGAACTGGCATTAATAAAGTCTTGTGGGACTTCGAAATGTAGTGACCACCCCTACGGGCAAATGTGACTGAATATTTAGAAAAAAATGTTAATTTCAATTTTCATGAAATTTGTAACGACACTATATGAAAGGAAGTCTGTGAAAAAAAATCAATTAAAATGAAAAGGTCACAGTTCGTCAATGAGAGTTGGTAGAGAGAGTTAATTAGTCTAAAAAAGTTAAAGGTCAACTAAGAAGTCTTCCCAAGTAAAATTTACTTACCAGCCCCTCTCTAAAACCATTACACATGTACAATACAATAGCTATTGGAAATCGACAAAAACAACAAAACAAAGCTAAACAACCTCCACCTACCTGTTGACTCAGCCTGTTGCTTTCGCTTCATACTGCCCCCACTCACGCTACCCTCCGCATGAAGACTATGCTTTGCAATACTATCATTAAGACCACGCACCCCATTTTTCATTGGCGGCGTGGGGAAATTTAATTGTGGCATGGGTGGCGGTGGTGGCGGCGGAGGTGGGGGTGGTGGAGCAGGTGCACAGGATGCTGCTCCTGTTGTCGATGATGATGTTGTTATCACGAGCGATACCGACGACCTTTTTACCGAACCGTCATCATTCGGGACGGATGATGACTGATAGGTGGCATTACCATGCATACTATTACTACCCTGTCTCCTACTACCATCCATATTGGATAGACTGGCATGTAGTTTTTCTTCGCAATCGGTCAATTTCGTTTCGGCTTTTTCGGCCCGTTCCAATGCCAACATAAGATCCTTTTCTAACATCTCGACTTTTAAACGTAACGTACGTATCTCTTCATTGCTAGAGTTTTCAATAGCCGCATCCATAAGTTTTTTCTACCAATTTGTTTGAATGTAGGTGTGGGTGTTGTTAGTGTTCGTAAATCGGTATAAAAACAGGAAGGAAAAATAACAACAGAAAGGCAGAATTAGTTATCAAAGTTATTGTTAGTTTTATAAGAAGGATAAATAGCATGCAATTGAGTACAATTCCGGAAGTTAGAAAAAATGTTAAAGATATTAAGATCGGCGGGTAAGTATAAATAGGGTTGTTTCGTAAATCAAACTATGTACAAAGTAGACCCAAACAGTTTTAATTTACAAAAACCCCAAATATACTAAAAAAGATACATAGACCCATCTCGCCTACGACTCAAAATGCATTATATTACCAATTACTGTTAATTTTACAATTTCTTACAAATCCAAAAAACCAGCAAATTGCATTCTTTTAGAAAATCGAAATTGGCTACCTACCATTTCTACTATCCTTTCGCCATGTGCCAGGTCCCGTCTATTGATTTCCTCTTTCAGTCTGGCTATTTCAGAATTTGGTGATGTAGGTGGTGCATTATTGATTGGTGTTATCGTCGCCGTAGCAATCTTTCGGCCAGGTAAATTATTTGAGGGACTATTGCCCCCATCCAGTGAGTCCGATGTGAATTTTGTCAGCTCAACGTTACGTCGTTTCATTTCAATGAGAGCTTCTTCCATCCTGTGAAAAATATACAAATTACATGTATCTTATATATTTTCAGATACTCTACGAGTACTATATATGTAAATGATTTGCCAAATGGAAGTCTAGAAATCCTCCCAATTAACCAGAGTCTATCGTTAATAGGGCGAACAATATCTGTTGGGGATTCAAGTTTCACACCGCAATTTCATTCAAATATAACTTCCATCTTAATCAATTCATTCGATAGAAGGAAAACTTGTAAATTTACTTTTTATTCGTATTTACACTTTCTCGCATATTTGTTGTCATCAGTTCAGCTACCCTGGTTAAATTTGTGTTTTCCGTTCGAAGTTGTTCGATCTCCTCTTCGAGATGGGTTTGCTGCAAAACAAAAGATAAACAATTTTCGGTAAGTCCACGTTTCAGATAAATAGGTACACGAATATTTAGGCTGCCTAAGAAGTTGAGCTGTCGGGTAAACTTTCTCGTCTGCAAATACGCTACGCACACATTCACAGTAAAGGACTAATTTCAATCCGCGGTAATAATCTCTTCGAATTTGTTTGATATGGAAGCAAGGAAGCAATAAGTTCATGATGATACAATACAAAGGAGCCAACCATAAGGAGTAACTCGCAGGATAGTATTCCTCCACCCCACTAATTGTATTCCTTCTGAATATGTACTTACATTTTCCAAAAGTTCTGAGATCTTCTCGTTGGCTTCGTACAAATGCAGCTCAACATTATTCAAGCTGGTTTTGTTCTGTGTAAATTCAGCGACAAGTTTCTGTATACATTCGATGGCAATCAGATGTGATGTATCCTTTTGGGTATCGATGAGACTTTCGAATTCGTTTGTATTCGTTGCTGGCACTAATTTACAAATTTCCTCTTTGAGCAATTTATTCGCGGCGATAATTTCGCAAGAGTCGAATTGGGCGTTTCGCAATTCGTCGATTTGTTTGTTCAGTCTGAGAAAAAAATATTATAAAAACGTATAAAGTACTTATTGAATATAAGATCTTAAATGGGATATGCAAGAATAATTGACAGGAATAAACTGATTTAAGGCGCGTCACACAAAGTTGTTTTGCACTTAAGTCGTCAATTTTTTAAATATACTAGTAGGTATATTACATAGAATATTTAAATATTCAGAAAAATTAGAAAATTAGAGGGTTCGTAGTTAGTTCATAACAGTTTCAGTTCTTCATTCATCAGTTTTGCATAGGATCTCCATCAGAGTTTTCAATCCATTCTCCATCCGTTTTCCACAAGTTTTGGTAGGACTTGCCACGTTTTTCCGTAGGATTGGTTTACCATTTACGATTCGAGTATACGAGCTGAGTTTAACAGTATTTCTTTATCCGAATCGTAAATCAATCTTTGAAGCAAAGCGGATAGATAATGGATAGAAAAATCGAGATTTCGATAAGACCTGTCAAGATTACGACCCAGCAGGGCGCGTCTTACTAGTCGAAAGGCTGTAAGTCGTAATTGCAAAATTAGGGAGTACAATCGATGGATCTAACAACTAGGACAGTATTATAGCTCAAAAACAAGTAATAAGGCCGGTACAATCCGAATGAATGTCCGAAAATTAGCTAGAGTACCTAACTAGCTGTTCATTAGTGGCATTGCGGAACAAGTAAGGACTTGCGAATGATGGAGGGCATCAGAGGTACGCGAAAAGACCGAGCTTAGTATCGCGCCCTTCTGGCCCGATAAAAAAGATGAAAATTGAACCAGTAGCGCCTTCCTTGTCGATGGAAGGCACCATATGGGTAAACTCGCAGGTGGCATTCCACAGAGAAATCTAATGCTAGGATTACACGATTGACCGAAAAGCGTAAATCTAGCGTCAATAGTTTTACGCTCGATTGGCGTATTTTCGACAGAAGCGTAAACAGATTGTTCCCCCGAGTTATACGATTGACTTAAACACGTCAATTTTAACAGCGTCAACCAAAATGTCGATTGACACAATTTAAAAAAAAGGGTAAACCGCCAACCGTACAATCGAACCATTTACATGATTGACTCTTTTTATGTCAATCGAATTGATCATTGGTTGACGCTTATTTTCAATAGCGATAATTGAATTCCAAATTATTCACTCTCCCCAATCAGACAAAATTGCGACGACGACGGACGTGAGCATATACTCGTACATAAATATTGTTAAAAAAAAATATTTTCAACTTGTGAATAAAATTATTAATTTAATATTAATTAATAATTATTTTTAGTTGTGTAGTGAAAATCGGTTATGGTTTATAGTTTTTCTATACGATGTTGAAAAATATAAAATTGAAACCGGAATATAGAGGGCTACGCCCGCAATTCGAGGGTTTTGTAGCATGAGCTTATTTTGGTATCTAAATATTGGCTCCCTGCTCTTCTTGGTACCACTCAGCTGAATGAAAACACCATAATTAAATGTCTTACCCATAATATAGTATCTTACATGCCAATTCATAAAAAGACTCAATCTGTCACCTCTCAAAGTAATAGTTTTAATACGAGAAGCTGTACTGTAGATAGATATATACGAGATAATCTGTCCTACTCTTCGAGATGCTTAACCATTCATGTTAAGACGACATTGCAAATTGCAAACTTGTGTAACGGCTTCGAAATTCAGGGCGGCTGGGACAAATTACGGTCTAATATTTTTTCCTCCTCCACTGTTACCCTTTCTACAAATCTCAAGAAAATGATAAAAATGGAATGTACTCAACATTACCTTTCTCACGACACCCCACTTGGCTATACCAGTGGATAAAAACGAATTGACCTTAATTTCGCCTCTGTGTGGACCCCCCCCCCCCCCCCTTTCAAGTTGGCCAATTACAACACAACGCTATCTCCAGCGAATTGTAGCATTTCTACACATACACATTATCGCCGAATTATGTATGTGTGTAGCTTCAGCCGTTCGTAAGATATTCTATATGAACAGACGGACAGACAGACATTTGACCGATTTTGTAAGATTAAAGACACAAAACCTTAAAAAAAAATTGTGTGAATAATTACTGTTAGAATCACCGCCCTAACCAATCTTCACCCTTCCAAAGTTGGTGCATTAAATAACTGCAATTCGCACTACGAAAAACAACATGCAAGTATTGTATTTGTAGTACTCGCATCCATGCATGAGGCCGGTAGGTGTATTTTTTGTATGGATAGTGTCAAAATGCATAACTTTAAGTCAATGTACTATTATTAAATATCGTGTCATTGTAATGAAACTTAGAGATATTATTGTCTATGATGTTGGTTATCATTAGCCATCAATATTTTTGACCTCTGGTGTGCTTGAGGGGTGCAGGGGTGTGCTAACTGCAACTATAGAAATGTACTATTATTAACCTTTTTGGAAGAGATTTAAAAATTCTATTATTTTTAGTTTTCTATGCTAGTGAAATGCCGCTTTTCTGTAAATTTTCATATTTCTAGCTATAACGGTCTCGAAATGCAAGGGGGGGGGGGGGGACAAACTCGGACCACATATTTTCCCCTCTCCCTCTTTTCCCCTTTCTTCAAATTTGAAAAAAATACAGAAATGGAATGTACTCGACGGTACCTTTCTTACGATACCCCACTTGCCTATACCAAGCGAAAGAAAAATTTCGACCTTCATTTCCCCTCTATGGGGACCTCCCCTTAAAGTTGACCCATTACGACGCATCGCTTTCTCCAGAGAATTGTAGTATTTCCCCATATTTCCACCAAATTTCATGCATGTAGCTTCGGCGGTTCGTAAGATATTTCATGGACGACAGACAGACAGACAGATAGACAGACGGACAGACGGACGCATGACCGATTTCATAAGGGTTTTGTTTTTATACAAAACCCTAAAAAGGGCAGCAGCCTTGTACGTGTTTGCCGCATTCTATCAGCAGTATTTGGATGAAAAAAAGGCAACAGAAAATTCTCGCGCTGTACGGCGAGCCTGGGTATTTGAATGGTTTGAAAAGCGGCCAATGTATGGAGCACACAATAATGTGTTGCAGGAATCACAAATATAGAGAATCAGAAACATTTGTATACAAATTTTCTGCGTATGAATGAAACTGCTTTTAATGAATTGTTGCATATGGCGACACCGCTAATTCAAAAGCAGGATACAAATATGCGAAAGTCAATTTCCGCATCTGAGCGTTTGGCCGTAACTTTAAGATTTTTAGCTACTGGCGACAGCTTCAAATCGCTCTCAGTACTATTTCGAATCGCACCTTGTATAATATCAATGAGAGTACCAGAAGTCTGCAACGAGATATATTCTGCTTTGAAAGGAAATTTTATACAGGTTTGTCTCCACTGGTTGACGCAATTGATCTGTCGATTGACACTTGTGCTTCAAAAAGGTCCGTTTACATGATGGATGTAAACGCGTAAATTTTGGTTGACGGAAATTGGGGACAATCTAGTGGTCAGCCCAATTGGCGTAGATTGACGTAAAAAAATTGTGCCTAAAAGGTTCGTTTACATGATTGATGTAATCGCGTAAATTTTAGTTGACGGAAATTGGGGAAAATCTAGTCGTCAACCAAATTGGCGTAGATTGAAGTAAAAAAAATTGTGCCTTTACACGATTGATATCGATTGAACATCAAAAAAGCGTAAATATTGACGCGAATCGTCAATCGTGTAATCCTAGCATTACTGAGCAGAACTCTCATCGAAGACGTGACGTCTCGAATCGGCATAGGTCTAAAGGCACCTTGGCGCTAATTCCTATGCAAGCCTTTGGGGAGTGACGACCCCATGTACTACAGTTATGCAAGTGTGTGGATAATTGACGGTTTCATCCGTCGTACAGTGCCAGCTACATCGGGGAGTGGTGACCCCGCATAACACGAAGTACGAACGGGGGTTATATAGATAGAAAGGTCCATGGCCGATTCCTATTGGACTGGCTCCGGCCGATCCTATAGGTAACAAATTTGCGGAAAGCTTGTGGCTAGAAACTAGGCTGATTCCTAGAGGAGACGCTTGCCGTCTCCTAAGTTGGTGGAAAAGTCCTGGACTGATTTCTATATAGCCATGGGGCCTGACAACTCAACGGACCCAGTCCTGCAGGGGATATCTGATCAGTCGAGATGCTGTAGGGTGTCTTGGGTGTAGCGATACCACGAACCTAATGCTACGCAAGGAGGTGGTGAGAGAGGTTTCGTACCTCTTTTCATCAGCATAGGGTAAAGGTGCCTTGGCGCTGATTCCTATGCCGGCCTTTGGGGACTGACGACCTTTGTTATGAAGTTACAGGTGGCTACATGATGGTCTCGCTTCACTAGTGGATTCCATCGTTATGGTGTCACCTCGGGGAGTGGTGACCCCGCATAACGTAGCTACGCAAGGGGACTACTATAGGCGGAAAGGTATTCGATCGATTCCTATTGGAGCAATCCAATATGATGTGGAAAGATTACTGCGGTCCGCCCAGATGCTGATTCCTAGACTTGATGAGGACACGGCTTGGGGCCCTCCCAAGCTCCGATTCTAACATAGGTACTGATTGGATGCAAAAGAGAAAATACTGATTCCTATACTGCTTTGGGGCCTGACAACACCACGGACCCAGTGCTTCCTAATACTGATATATGGCGCCATCCTGTATTGTGAAAGGAATCACTATCGCCATCTGGGGAGAATGCTTACAAGTACGTGAGGAACGGAAGCACTCTCGAGAATGCTTACTAGCACGAGATGAATGAAAGCACTTTCAACTCTTTTGGGGATAGTGGGCTTAGCTGAGCCCAGGAATGCACTCCACTAATCAGCGAGATTTTCCGTAAGGAAATTGAACGGTGATATCATTCCGGCTTCTTAGAAGTTTGTAGCAAATGATGAACCACGGGGATGGGTGTAGCTACAGTATCAAGGTACTGACCCATCGTGGTGTTGGACTTATGCGGACTGTGTGTTGTTGCATAAGTCGGCTAAGCTAGGCCGCAATGTAAATGATAAGATTCTGAGGGAAGTGCATTTTTCCAAAGTAAACATCCTTCTGACTTCGGTCAGAGAAAGCCGTCCCGCAAGGGTACTCCGTAAAGCAGTGAATGTAGACTCGCGGGTTGTCAAGATTATGGTACAGTCGAGATATTTGTAGTCGATAATCCGAAATCGAGATTTTGTTAATTGAGATTTTATAAGTCGACGTTTCGTACACAGCCCATATCTGACATACAGCTCGGAAATTTCAGAAAAAGATTGAACACGACCCCAAACTAGGGCTTTGTTCTCTTCCGAATACCTTGTTCTTAGAAAAGAGATAATGGAACAAGAACAGGAACACTTAACAACATCACCAACTTTACTTCCGCATTGAAAACTCACATGAAACTGGGGATTCCCTTAAAAGAAGGTGCCGGCGCGGGCGTACCTTGTTGTAAATTTTCATTGTTTTTGAAGAATAATCGCATTTTTGCGACTTTGAATCTCGTAACCTATTAGAGTTAGGAAGCGAAGCGAAACTTCGGTCTGGATTCCGAAGCGTTTATACCCTAGACTTGTGCAAACCCAGTGGTGACACCAAAACTTCAAATATAGGTATAACAGCCATAAGCATTGAAATTGTACTATATTTCCAATGTGATCGGTTTGGTCAGAAGTTAGCCGATGAAACTACGATAAAAGAACATTTGTAGGGAAGGTGGGCGCCATTTAAGATGAGTGAATCCTTTTTACCACAGCTTTATGGAGGAGATAAGATCGGGCCCATTCCCAAAATCAACTAACTAACCCACACCACAAATATTTGACCAAAATTTCAAATCGCTAGCTCAATTATATGAGAAGTTACCATATATTTGAGCCAGTGGCGGCTCGTGACCTAGATAACTGGAGGTTCACAAAGAAAGACAAGATTTTAAGATGATTTTTTTTTTAATATTTCTAATTTCAAAGTAAGAAATAGTTGATACATATTTCATGAATGGAAATAAATCAAAAATATTAAATACACGTCTTACAGTTGAAATCTAGTCTCCTATTCTTTTTCGATGCGGACGGATCAATTACTTTTTCATTAAAATCTGGAATTTTGGCAATCATATTTTTCTCTATTGAGAGCATGGCCAGTGCACTTAATCTTTTCTCACTCATAGTGCTTCTCAAAAACGTTTTGACTCTCTTTATCGATCGATATGCGGTGTCCAGTTGCTGGCGAATGTCTACTTTCCCCAAGAGGCTTAGCTCTAGCGCCGAGTTCAAATGAGATTGAGAAACCACATGTTTTTAATTTTTGCGACAAGTGCGCAAGGTCAGCAACCCCTGAATTAATCCAGCCCGAATCGCCATTTTTCCCAGAAAACAGGAGGCAGGGGAAACAAGTAACTTCAGACCTGCAAATCCAACCATTTTTTTCGTAAATTTCTATTTTAAATTCCCTTTTGAACTCGCGTAATTTGGATTTCGAGACTTGCTCTATTTTTAATTCAGGTGTAGGCCTTCCGTCGTTCTTTATTTTAAGTTTGTCTTCTAATGGCAAGCACGAAAACTGCAAACTTTTCAGTGCAGATACAGTTGTCATATTGCATACAACAATTCTGAAACAAGGGAACAAATATCTCCACTTCTCACCCTCTCTCCACCCCTCTAGTGAGTTAATATCACACCATCTAGACCTCCACGGTCGAGTTTTCAAGTAAAATCACGCCTTCACGGCCTATACAAACAGAATTCTCACACTTTCGTGGTCGTCTTGCACATGGATAGCTGCAAAGATGCAAGACCTGATGAGTGCTACTATCCATACGAAACCACTAAGCTCGGAGAAATTAATTCAGAGGGAATTTGAGAATAAAAAATAGTTGGTCCCGTTGCGGGGCGCGAACCGCAGAGACCGTGTTTCGAGTAGCAAAAAATGCCCGGTGCGTTACCGAGCTAAGCTACAGACGCACACTAAGTTGGTGTGCAGAATGAAACCAAGTGTCACAAACAATTCCAATTCTGAAACATTTTCTAATACACATAAACACATACCCTCTTTTTATATAAAATTCTCATTCACTTACATTCTGAATAATTTAAAGGAAAATTATGAATTTGTTCCCACGTCTCACGCAAGTTCATCGATGCAATTGACCAACTAACTACACACAGAATTTTTCTTATTTTCCACCCCAGATTTCCAACCAACGGCCCCAAGTTTACGCAGCAGTTCGACCCAGTCCGATGGAACGAATATTTTCCTTGATAACATCGCTGTACAATTCCCAATAGGAGCACACATTTCTTGTGCTCCTATGAAAGCTAATTCGCTTGTATGGCGAATTCATCTTTCCCAATGTAAAATAAACCCGAGCGAAGTATTTTCTAAGAGCACGTGCGCGTAGACTTGTAGTATAGCGTAATGATCGATTTTGGTAGGTGATGTTGTTGGGAGTTGATATGATGTTTGATTTCTTCGTCGTGTGTGCAAGTTTATAATAGATATTGTAAATTTGTAGTTAGGTTAATTAGAACTGTATAATGCCGATGATTGATGTAATAAATACACATGGGGGTTCACGTGCTCATGTGCTCCTATGGAGCAGCCGCCACTGATTTGAGCTATCATTTGTATGGTAGGTAGACGTCCTTGTTGAGTCCTTTTGCCTTTTTCAAAAGCTGTCAACTGGATTCTTTTACAAACATTTGGCCAAAATTTCAACTTGATAGATTTATTCTATTGAAAGTTATCGTCTACTCGAAGTATCATTTGTAGGGGAGGTAGGGGCTACTATTGTCGGATCGCGCCTATTTTCAACACGAGCTAAGTAGACCTTACTACCAATACTCTACCAAATTTGCAACTCACTAGTGTCATTCTATCGAAAGTTATCGTAGTTACAATAATATTTAATTTTTTGAAATTTGTGGAGGAGGTAGGCGTTCCTTTCGCCTGATTAAGCCCATCTTACTAAAACTGAAGCAGCCTCTCATTTGAAGGTTCATTGCCAAAAATCAGGTGTCTACGTCAATTGGTTCAAGAGTTATAGACAAAAAACCTGAAAAGTAGGGTAATACGGGCTCTTTGTACGGAAAGTACCGTTAGTTTTCCACTTATCGATTTTATTTTTCCAAGAGAGTAACAAATCACCCTCTCGTGCCATCTACCAAAGCTAGAGCTTTTCACGTTTATTCAATCGAGAGTTATAGATACATTTAATTATTTTACATATGTAGGGGAGGTAGGCGTTCCTTTGACCTGATCATGCCCATTTTGAATACCAACCAACCATAATTTCAAGGCTCTAGCTTCATTCTGTATCGTGCGAACGGACAGACAGACATTAGGGTGTTACATATTTTCATCGTGACAAAAACAATATACCCTATACTTATAAAGTCTAGGGTATAAAAATATTATAGGTACGAAAGTAATCCTCTAGAAATTTCGAAATTGGAACTACATAACCAGTATAATTGCAAGCGGAGATTTGCTAATTACACTGGCCTATTTAGTCGCGGTATAACCGCGACCATGTTACGAGATGTGCAGAGAGGCCATACGCCATATTAAAAAAATAAGTGTGCTTTAAAACATCAGTGATACTTACTTTTTTATTTTATCGGCACTTTGCTGTTGTGTGGATTTGATGAGCATTTTTTCTTCTATTGTTTTATTCAGCGTCAAATTGATTTCAACCATTTGTGATTTAAGCATTTCGTGTTGACCTTCCAATTCTTTGATGCGTGTTTTGAGAGCTGCATTTTCCTTTTCCAATTTCTGTTTTTCCTCTTCGACTGAAAATGTATACCAAATATTATAAACACTATGTCACACTATTTTCACTGAATAGTGGGATTAAAAATGGACGTGGCGGGCAATTTTCGCTATCAGGAGTTCTACACAATATTTAAGCCGACATCATGCACAATTTCACATAAATCACTAGATAGATAATAAGGTGCCGCTGGGCTCGGACGGCCCACAAGCACCGCGCTCAAGAGGGAGGTGCTATTGTGCTATAGCTCACAGTGACGTGCATTCATAGTAAGCAATTCCAGACTGCTTGACTTGCCAAATAAGATATTTCCCCATTTTCTTCGCATTTATAAGTACGTACGTGATTTCCTCCCTAAACTAGAAGCAATAGTATCGTACGAATACTTTACACATGCAATGTGTTGAGCCTGCTGGACCCGACGGTATCATTCCAGCGGATTTACAGCATCTATCCAACGTTATTTACCACTGGATCGTAACTATTTTCAAGGCTTGCTTGAATTTAGTCTGGTTAGTGGTTTCTATTCCTAAAACGGGTAGGAGTTCACATTCACGCCCGAATGACCTAAGACCTATCAGTCGGTCCTCGACTCTACTGAAAATGTTAGAAAGGCTTATTGACAGGGCCGGCGGAACGTATGTGGACTATGTGAATTACTCCACATACCACACGTGGGCCTATATGGAATTCCACACTCCACTAATATGGCAGTTTTTCGGCTTTGAAAAGGCTACTATGTCACAGGCGCGTCTTAATTATGTAGCAATCCTACATATTTACAACAATGTACCCGATAAAATTGACACTGAAATGTTAACTGAAATATTAATGGATGTATCTGCACGGAAAAATTCCAAAAATGTATTTGCATTGTCATATGTCATTGTTTACCATTACTATTTGCCCTAGCCCTTATTCCACATACTAAAAGTTCGCGTTCCGCCGGTCCTCTCTCCCTCTCTCTCTCTTTCTCAATTGGTCTAACCCCTTGTGGGGCATAGCGCATCAACTTTTCCATGTGGCTCAGTTGACGTCAGTTTCGTCTGCATATACTGGTTTCGGAGAATGCAGTTGCCAGCATGCACCTCCTGCACATCCATGGCTACAAACGTCGTCGTGAACGAGATTCGAACCCGAAACGCCGGTAGTCAAACATGAGACTGATGTCTCAACACACTGCGCTATCGGTCGCTCCGCCGGTCCTGCTTATTGATATATACACTTAAGGAACAGCATTCCTACGTCACTTCCATCAAAAACGCAGCACGTCTACTAGAAGAGTAGGTCGGTGGATACTGCTCTGCATTCTATCGTGACCTACATATATCGAGAAAGCGCTAAGTTTTAAGGAGTACATAACATACACATTAATCGCTTTCATGGACATTGAGGGTGCGCTTAATAATGTTAAAACTGAGTCAATTATCGATGCACTATCGGGACTAGGAGTCGATGGCTCGTTATGTATTGTACATTAGCCTACTTGATGTTAACATCCAGGATAATCTGTACTGAACTGGGTACAACGTCCTCCACAGGGAGGAGTCTTTCCCCTCTCCTGTGGGACACCATGATTACCGGTCTTCTCCTTGACCTAGAGGCGCTCAGCTGTAAAGTGATTGCTTACGCGGAAGACGTTGCTATTGCAATCTCGGGAAAGTTCCCTGCAACTCTGAGCGAACTATTGCAGAATGCCCTCTCGCTCTCTTCATTAACGAATTGGGCCTCAATTGTGGATTTCGGATAAATCCAAGTAAGACAGAACTCATCCTATTTACAAGGAAACATAGGATTCCACTCTTTGAACCTCCCACTTTAGAGGGAGCGAGACTGATGCTTACTGATCGGGCAAAATTGCATGGTCTGTTTCTAGACGGGAAATTAAGTTGAAAGCTAAATATTCAAGAACGCATAAACAAAGCTAATATCGCAGTCTACTGCTGTAGGAAGGCCACCGGTAAAAGGTGGGGCCTGCAGCCAAAAGTGTTATACTGGCTCTATGTAGCGGTTATACTATCTACTGTTGTGCACGGTATAGTTGCCTGATGGAATGCACTTAGCACAGCGACTAACCGCAACTTGTTGGGAAGAGTGCAAAGGCAATCTGCGTGGTTCTCAAAACGACTCCGTCTGATGCCATATAATGCTCAACTTGCTCCTGCTAGATATTTTTGGCGAGTAGATGACTGCACGTTTTCGCGAAACAGGTCAGTGGTTGACTCTAAGCTGTGGACACTCGACAGTCTTAAACTATCGAAATATCCCTGCAAATACAGGCCATGTGTTGCGCCAAAACTTATATTCACAAAGTGCTTCAAAAGTCTCATCCCATCACGAACAGAATGGAATGAAGACTTCCTTCCGACAACAGATACGATACACATCTACACAGATGAGTCTAAGACCGACAGTGGTGTAGGAGCTGGCATTCACTCTGATAGTTTAAGTCTAAACTTATCGGTACGACTACCTGGCTACTGTAGCGGAATTGATAGCTATTTGAGAAGTCCTGGTCTGGCTGGCGCGTCAGCATCATGTCGTATCTGTTAGGAACATTATTATTTTAGCAGACAGCCAAGCCCAATTAAAGTCCTGGAATTGATACTTATCAGCTCAAGGATGGTGCTGGAGTGCCGTGAATCTCTCATGCAGATGAGCGATTTCTTTGATATTGTTCTGTGCTAGATTCCAGGTCATATCGGCTTCGTTGGCAACTCCCGAGCTGACGAACTTTTGCTATAAGAGGGACAGCGGAAGAAGCCGTATGGAGTCTCCGCAAAATTGAAATACCTATTGATGGATGTAAGCATGCCATAATGCAGGTTGCGATTAGTAGGACTAACAGAGATGGCTTAGCAGCAGCAATTGTTATAGAACAAAGCTGATAAGCCAAGGCTGGACATGAGCCGTTCTGCTATTGTTGCTGAAAAGGCATCATATTGGTACGATTGTTGGCGTCATCACTTGGCATTGTCTAATTGTGGAGGACGCCAGGAGGCTTTGGCTTCCCTATAACGGCTACTGCAGAAGCTGTGGGGATGAAGAAGAGAAGGAGAATACATTCCACTTTCTCTGCGAATGTCCCGGCTTGCAAAGTGTGAGCCTACTACTTTGCCGAGCTAGGGGACTTGCAGGACATTGATGTTTGCCAGCTCCGACGTTTTGTTGTGAGCTCAGGCTGGTTCGAGGCTTAAAGAGGATCGGAATAACACATTCCGTTGGGTATCACAACGGACTCAGATGCGATCTATGTGTGCTGTGGTTATTCATGACAGCCCTTTAGCCTAACCTATGTACTGGTTTGACGAAAAACCGCAGTAAATCGGCAGTCAGTAATGTAGAATTTGACTATTGGAATTTTTAAAGAAATTCGCTAACATTTTTCGGAATTGATACACTTTTCCGGGAAAACTGCGAGTTTTTAACAAAATTATTTTATTAAAAGATTGCAGAGGACTAAAACCAACAATCTGAGATTAGCAGAGCTATCTACGCTGAGTGGTTGCCGATTGCCATCAAACAAATTAAACACCACATTCATCTTGCTCAATTTCATCAGCTGCAGGTATTCAGGTAAACCAGGGCTTTAGAGGCTTTTAAACGGGAATTTATAACATTTTCGCAACAACATCTTACACGAAATTATAGAGGACTAATATCTGAAAAATTTAAGACCAAAAAATGTTTCTTACAACAAGTGGTTTTGCATCATACAAGTTGAGCGCCATACCTATTTCGCTTATTTTCGTCCCCCTCCATTATCCGGGTCCGCTTCTCCAGCCACTTAGATGCACATTTCCCAACTCTGATCTTCCAACTCTGATTTAGTTTTCCGGGGAAATTATTACTTTTCCAAAAATTTTACATGAAGTAAAATTACAAACAATTAAGAGCTGAACAATTTATCGCACTCGGTGGTCATCGCGCTCGGTGGCCGTGGTCGTTCGGTCACCGCTCTACGATACTAATCTAGAGCTCGGAGTTTAAATCTCGGGGCGATCAAAAACTTCCGAAAAGTAAATTTGCTATCGAGTCGTCAAAAAGGCATATAAATGCTAGAGATGTTGAAACGCTCATGCCTCTGAAGGGGTCAAGGCAATTAACATGAACGATTTAATACTAAGAAGAGCTTTCTACGATGAGCGGTTACATTTGATTCCCTGCTCGTGTCCAGTGGGCACGCCTCCCTCTCATCTCCCTCCTGAGCTTTCCCAAACACTTTTCTGACCTGGCACTTTTTTATTCTCCTACATCTCCTGAAAAGGCATCAAAAGAAAACCCGCGATTCGCAAGTTTCGTTTACTCAACTTTACATACATTTTTGCCTATGGGACTGTGAGGCTATTTTTTTTTGGAATTTTTCGGGCAAAATATTACTTTTTCGCAAATACATATGTCCAGTAAGCAAAATTGTCGAAGACTAAGTTCTGAAGAATTTGAGACCAAGTAGATCCTTCTATGATTAACGGTAGTCCAGCTACGGGCGATTTTGTAACGGACGGTTTGGTGGGCATCCGAAGATGCCCGTGGGGACGGAGCCTAAGGTAGCATATTACCGTGAAGGTCGGGCTGTCCCATCTGGCGAAGAAATAGGCCCTTCAACGAGCTAAGCAACGGCCTATGCTTGCTGTAGCTCAGTTTGGGAGATATGGGTGGGGTTTTCGCCGCTCGTTGCCCCTGTCCTTTACGTATTAACAAAAATGCATAGGCCTGGGGAAGACAACACAAACAGGGGAGGTAAAAATGGGGAATAAAAAAAATAGTCGATAAGGATGGAATGGTTGGCGGACGAATCAGACGCCCACGCGGTCGCACCTGGGTCCGGGTGTAATGGGACCCTCGGCCTCTGGTTTCGTACCACCAACAGATCATTACTCATCAGGTGCTGCTTCGATCTGCCGGTGGGAGCAGCACTACCAAGATATGGTCCATTGCAGGTGGTTCATTACAATTTCCGGAACGAGCCTAGCTTAAACGCCTATTATCTTTTTAATACCCCCTCTCCCACTATTTCCAGCCAGCACCCTGGACTTTCCTAGTCTCCTACACCCCCTAGACAAGAATCCATAGAAAAAGCAAAGTTTACTAATGTTGCATACTCAATGCCTGGGTGGGCGACCGGTAGCGCAGTGGGTTGAGGCATCAGTCTCATGTTTGACTACCGGCGTTTCGGGTTCGAATCCCGTCCACGACGAAGTTCGTGGCCATGGATGTGCATGCTGGCAGCTGCATTCTCTGAAATCAATTTATGCCAACGAAACGTCAACTGGGCCACATGGAACAGTTGACGCGCTATGCCCCACAAGGGGTTAGGGCAATTGAGTATACTCAATGCCTGTCAGTGCCTAGTCTACAACGAATTTGGTAAAATCTTTGTCATCAAATCAGAAATCACACATGTCGCTATAAATTCGCCAACCTATTATATTCATTCACACTCTTCCATTTAACTCACATTTACTATTTTTCTCTTGAAGCGATTCATTTTCCTCCCTCAGTGCAATGTTATCTTCGAGCAATGTAAAAAGATCTGTTTCCGGATCGGATTTATTATAATTTGGATCACGTACTCGGCTCCTACTTCGTGTTTTCCCATCGGGGGTTCGATATGTCGCGACAGGAATCCTCCCACGACGTTCCATGCTTGAAATATCTATAAATAAAATAAACGAAAATTAAGTACGAATAATGTGAGACCTTCAGTGTTTATAAATAAACAAAACAAAAATGCAATCTTAAGAAATTAATATCTGAAAATTTCAATGTCGTATTCAAGGCTACAGGTGTAGGCGTGTCTGAAATTCGCGAAAAGATAATATTGACTGGAACGTATCGTGAGAATAATTTGGTATTGAATTGAATATTGTTTAATTATTAAATTGTTTTAAATATTAACGATAACGCGAGATTGCATGACTTCAAACAATAAATAATAATTTGCTAATTACGGTATGTATTGACTGAAAATGCCTTTGAAATTGAAACACGCCTTTGTTTCGCTTGGCATTATTCTATAGTGACAAGAATAAATTCAAGAAGAATAAATAAAAAATAATTATGCACATATCTCAAAAATATGTTTCGCATTTGTTCAAATATTTGAAAATGAAATTGGAAACATTAACATTCCTACGACCAATTAAGTTAATATGCGCTTTCTTTAAAACCATTGCGTCAACTCCCCACATTTTTATTCTCTGCTTAAAAAAAATAATTGGATTGACCGGACCAGATGGGCGGAATGGAAGAAACCTAATTTACGTTCATGAATCACAAGTGTGTATATGAATATTTTTGCCAGCCATTATCCATTCATACATATGTACATATGTATATTCTGTGTATAGATAAAATATTACTCAACTTGATTTGTGCTAAATTAAATCCCATTAAGATTGAAATTTCCATCTCTCGCATATTTTATGTTTGTACGGATACTACACTATAAAGCCTGTTGGTTAATTGACTGCTCTTTCCCGGTAGTTCTATGAATGGTCAATGACTTTGATTGAAGTAACAACAGGCTATAAATATTATTAACAAATTCGAAACGCCGCGCCGGTATGTCTACACCTACACACAATATTTACATAAATATTTAGTGTGACAGATGAACTAGTATCTCTGGTTTTGAGTTGTGTCATGTTCATGTGCATGTGAAATTCAACACAAATTGCTTATTCAATTAGCAGAGACCTTGACAAGCACGGAGATCAACACCCCCTCAAGTTCTCTACAAAATATGACCCACAGACAAGGCAGCATAGAGATACAAGAGTGAATAGATAGAAAAAAGTGAAACAATAGGCGTGTTCTTTTAGACTCCGTTGCAGGTTAATTCAGGTAAACAACACACAATTACAAGAAGGCGTTAACCTGGATTAATCCGAAAAATCCAACGGGTTAATATACGTACCTAGATACACATAGATATGTCAACAGATGTCGCTTCGCATCGAAGTACCTATACTGTAAACTCTGTATGTGTGTACTGCCTTAAGTATAAATCCTTTCGATTGATCGTCTAGCTAGGTTTTTGAGGCGAAAGTTCAATATGGAAAATCATCTCAAAACTGGGGCCATTTTTAATTTTAATTTCGGGGAAATTTTTCGTAGAGCCCTGACAACCCCAGCTCATTTCAGATCAAATCATAATTCCAAAGAGAGTCCTATGTTAACCGGTCAATTCTATACTTTTGCACTAATTCATTGCACTAGCAATCGTTGATCATTAATCTCACAATCCGATGAAATAAAAGACAAAAAAACTTTCCCGGATCAATTAATTTAAAGTCAAGTATCTGAATGTGAAGTGGAAAAAATATTGTTAATAGTGATTGTGCATATGCATAATGTATCCATGTACCTAACATACTTTTTTGTGGTTTGTGGATGTTGAAAGACACGCGAGTATATGAATTTATCCATTGTGTGTGTTTTTTTACAATGTAGTTTCTATATTCATCGGAGTTTTTGCAATTTAAGAGTATACCTGGCTATCTGGGTGCTGGTTAGTCGGTGTACCATATACACAACCTAGGCTTTGGCTAGCTTGCCGAAGGTATGATACCCTTTACGCATCGCGTATCGCGGTATCGTGCAATAAATAGACCGTGTTGCGATAATTTTGATCCATTCTGCACTTGCCACTTTGAAATTATCAGCAGCAGTTCCAATTCCACTGTGCCTATGAAAGGTTTATAAAATAGTGTGTCGATTTTAACCAAATTCAGGAATGTGATTTGACAGTAGACATGATTGATTAATATGAAATTAGGTAAAGATATCTTTAGAAATAAGATTTTTTTCCTAAAAGAAAAACTTACTTTTGGACCGGTCGTTCCTATGAAAGCTATATGATATATTGTAGTAGCTACTTCAACCAAATGTGGTTTGGCAGTAGATATAATAGCCTAAGATTGCTGGTTCGTATAAATGGTCGAGGTGGAAAGTTTTGCAGACCTTTTGATTTTAATGTACCTTTATGCTTTTGAGGGTGCTGAAGACGATTCCGGGGTTTGCCAACAAAAATTCGGTTGGGATTTTTTTTATAGGCAAAAATAACGTTTTTTGACTAACCTTTGTGCGGTTATTTTAATGTTGTTGTTGTAGAGATGGTCAGAGTTGCAGTGTATGTGTGTTATATGTTTAATTTCGTTTCAAGCTCCTCGGATCCAAGGACCAGGGTTACATACCGTGCCGGCGCGGTTTTGAAAGATTGAGAGCAGTTGCGCCAAGATGTATTGCTCTCAATATTCATAAAAAACGGAGTTGGACATATAGTATACATACACACTCCCTTCTAGCATCGAAGGGAGTTTGGCAGCTCTTGGCCGTTCTGATGAACGGGTCGCTCTGGTACGTAGAACCGGGTGCCGCAGGAACGGTTATTTTAACGCTGATATGGTATGTTGTTGTAATGTAACATTTTTTAAGTGTTTCGTAAAAAAAAATTTTTCATTCGAATGGTATTTTAGTTGCTAAAAACAATTCTAAGGTTTGCCAACAACAATTTTGACCAAGTACCACTTTTAGAACAAAAAAAAAACGAAATTTCACGTTTTCGTGTTTTTTTTTGTCCAAGTCTTAATTGCACTTTTTTCGGTCTTTGCTTAATATCTCCCAAAAGTATACGCCCTACAAAAAAAATTGCTCTAACATTTTTTAATGCCCACTAAATTTGCTAAAGTTTCACACAAAAATAAGCTTTGTATGTTCAGAACTTAATAAAAAAAAGCTCTTCAAAATGAAAAATATTTATTCTTAATTTGTGAAAAATTTTCGTTTTCGTGATGATTTTTTGCCAATATCGGGAAAAGTAGTGATCCCACAAAAAAAATTATGGGGATCAAATTTGATGATAATTCAATTATCTACAATACGAGATAAGTAAGATGACCGTTTGTTTGTTAGTAACTTAGCAAATGCCCGGCTTACATGTAAACCCACAGAAAACTGTCGTTGTGCCGTTCACACGAAAACGAAATATAACTTTGGATCCAATTTCGTTAGGCGGCACGACCTTAGATTATTCCACTGAAGTTAAATGCCTCGGGGTAACTCTAGACTCGAAACTCACCTGGAATACTCACATAGATAATGTACTTGGAAAAGCCACACGCACAATGTGGGCTTGCAGAAGTTTCTTTGGACGGACATGGGGGCTCACCCCAAAGATAATTAAGTGGTTATACACCATGCTGGTGCGGCCTATGGTGACCTACGCAGCGCTTGTGTGGTGGCCGAAAACTCAGCAATCTTCTGTCTTACTGAAGTGCAATAAGCTTCAACGCCTTGCCTGCCTTGGCATCACTGGAGCTATGCGCACTTGTCCTACGCCAGCCCTGGAGGCGATTATTGGACTTACTCCGTTGCATATATTCATTCAAGAATCAGCAGCTCTAAATGCTCTTAGACTTCGTCTAACTTCCGACGTGCGTAGTGAAGAAAGCGGTCACATGAGCATTCTGAATCAAATTCCTGACGTGCAGATCTGCTTGAGATCAGATTACATGATCACGGAGGTTTGCTTCGGCAGAAAATATTCAGCCCTCATCCCTAACCGCTCTGAATGGGTAAATGGCACACCCTGTCCAGACCCTAGATGTATTAAGTGGTTCACCGATGGGTCTAAAACAGAACAGGGTGTTGGTGCAGGTGTCTTTGGACCCAACACCAGGATTTCGATCGCAATGGGAATCTCGCCCAGCGTTTTTCAAGCTGAGATCCACGCTATTGAGGTCTGCGCCAGGGTAATCTTGGAAACTGGACTTCGCGGCGCTCACATTGCTATCTACTCAGACAGCCAAGCAGCTATAAAAGCGCTCTCCTCATATAAGGTCTCTTCAAAACTGGTGAAGGAGTGTTACAATCTCCTTCAACTGTTGGCAACCAATAACCGAGTCTTCTTGTGTTGGGTGCCAGGCCACCAGGGCACTGAGGGGAACGAGGCTGCGGATGAACTTGCTAGACAAGGATCATCCAGTCGTTTTCATGGACCTGAGCCTTACTGTGGCTTTGGACTGCGGATCACAGATTGGTTTGCACGATTGCGTCAACAGTACTGGAATAACCTTCCAGGGCTTCGTCAATCAAAGGAGCTGATAATGCCCTTCAGTCACAAGGGTACTACTCGAATGAGTAGAACCCACCTAAGACTCCTAGTGGGGTACTTATCTGGCCATCACTTGGTCAGATATCACCTGAACAAGATGGGTCTGTCAAGTGAGACTGAATGCCGTCTTTGTCTGGAGGACGTGGAAACGACCAAGCACATTTTGTGCGAATGTCCCGCCATCGCGCGTTTTAGGATGTCACTCCTCGGGCAAGCTACTATCAGCACTGCAGAATTCAGGTTGATTCCTGCTAAAGACTTACTGCCCTTTATTAGAAGGGTGGACGGTCTTTTGGATTAATGAGCTACGGCACAATAGATCTTTATGGTCGCAGTGCCTTCCTGCTGGGAAAGTAGCTCGAATCTTTATATCTATCTATCTATCTATCTAGCAAATGCCAACACAAAATTGACAAAAACAAGGACTTCGTAGAAGACAACCGTGAACATCGCTAAATATCTCCTTAAGTATGTGTCATGGAGGAAAAGTGATCCTTATCTATTTGAAATTTTATAAAATTTTCTTAAATATTTATTTAAAATTCTTTTCCTACGTCCCTTCTTTTACAAAACACAGCTATTAAAAAAATTATGTTCGTTTAAAAAATTAAATTTTTCCGTTTTTGCTATAAATCAAAAATCCGACGAAGAAAGTTATTAGAAATGAATTTATAGTAAATTTTATTATCTTTAATTTCATATAAGCAATAATCCTATAGTCTCATTAGTTACAAAGGAAATGACAAAAAAAAAACAATATCGTAAAAAAGCGATTTTGAGAAAATTATCGTACCAGAAAATGTTTTAATGCACATTATCTCCGTAACTAAGCGTTCTACAGAAAAACTTTTCATAGTTCGTCTGACGGACGGACGGTCGGCTGAGCTTTGTCCGTCAGTCCGTCTGACGGACAAAGCTCAGCCGACTTATCTCATCATACTGACAAATATACTTTACTATACATGGTCGGAGATGCTTCCTTCTCTCCGTTGGAAACTTCATGACAAAGTTAATACACATGCCCTACTTCGTGAAGGGTATAAAAAGTATGTACAATAGTTATCCAAGTGCGTTTGTTTGATACAATGTAGATACACTTATTCGTATGTTTCGATTCGATTTTTATTTATTCGTATGTAGAATAGGAGGTAGCAGCTAGTTTCAAACAACATTCTTTAAGTGTCTTTGGATTTTTACTTTTTTCTTAACTTTGATAAATCACTCAATTTAAAGCTTCTGATTTGCAAAACCGGTGTGAAATAGCAAACCAAAAAATAAATAAAAGTAAAGTCAGAGCGTAATCGCATTATCGTATGTCAGGAAAGACAAGCCACTATGAGTCAGTCGTAAATTTTTCGATATTATTAACATAATTTATTCATATCCATCCAAAGTGATCAGAAAAAATAATCTAAGTTTGGGAACATACAAAAAACCAACAAGAATAACAACATCATGAAATAGTCGAGGTTTTTCTATCTTTTTATTTGATTATGTAATCTGTTTTTTGTTTTCTGTGAAACTTTCAACTTTACCACTAATTTTAGTGAATTTTCCTAGTTCAAGCCATCTCCAATAATACGTCAAATCTTGAAGGATTTTTACATTCTGTTTGTGGAAAACACCTCTCAGAATAATTGCTCTGTCTTCATAGTCCCGGAATATTGTAACTTTCACCCATAGGGACTAGGAAAAAGCTATAAGCAAGCTGGATTTTTTTTGTGAACCCTTCTAGTTACCATCAATAAATAAATCCTCAAGAGTACCAATTGACAACGATAGCAGTTAAGGTTTGTAATGAACAAGGTGGTCACCAGATGGTGTTCTTGGGGACGGAGCCGGAAGTTTGCCGAGAAGACCGTGAAAGTCCGGCGACGCTAAAAGCGAATGCTCCTCAACGAGCTGAGCGGCGGCACATGCTTGTTCCAGCTCAGTTCGGGAGATGTGGGCGGGGTTTTTGCCCGTTCGTTGTCCCAGCCATTACATTGATAACATGTATCATGTGCCTTTTGACGAAATGTAATCAATATGTGGTCGAAATGAAAGCTTCTGATCAAAAATTATACCGAGGTCGGATATCTCTGAGACTTTTTCAAGAACACTTAGATTCTAGCTCGACCATCATTTCCACACATGCAAAATATTTATTCACTAACCCTCTAGTAATGTCACAGCCCTACACACATCAAATTCGGTGAGATATCGTCAATAGCAAACTTTAAAGAAAACTACACAACGGATTGGCAAAGACTGACACCGACATAGGGTTTTCTTACAGTGGCCCTTTAATTGTTTTGCTTTGTGTATTTAGGTATCGTTGCTATGCCATGAATGCTTCCCGGAAAACTAAAAAACTTTTCAGAATATTTCCGTCCAAATGACCTGGGAAGCTTTCTAAACCTAATATGTGAACTTAAAGTGTAAGACATTAGGCCCGTTCTTTTCATTCGTACAAAGATCGGGAGTGAAAAGAACGGCACGGATCCTATGAAGTGATAGCACATGAGTGAGGCAATCAAAATGAGCCAATCATCATACTGAATTAAGAGAGTCGACTCCCTTTATTCAACAACAATCGCTCACTACTCACTTATCTCATCAAATTTGACCCGGACTGGTCAATTTAAACTGCGCGCGTAAACCGAATCGGTAACATTTTTTTCCTAGGTTGGTACAACCTTCTTTGACATGCGTGTGAAGTCTGATCGAGATATGTCAATTAGTGAGTGTTTGGCAGGTATTTGTTTACGACGCAAAAAGTTTATCTGGCGATTTTTTGCAAAAACAACGTCGAGTAGAGGTCGCGAAAGAGATGCTTGCCAACGTAGCTGATGACCCTACATTCATCAAACGCATCATTACTGGTGACGAGACGTGGGTTTGTGAATACGACGTCGAAACTGCCCAACAATCTAGCGAATGGCGCGCCAAAAATGAGCCGAAACCGAAAAAACCACGCCAAAGTCGGTCGAAAATCAAGGTAATGCTATCGTTTTCTTAGATTACAATGGAGTGGTTTACCATGAATTCGTTCCACCGTGTCAAACAGTCAATAAGGTATACTACTTGGCCGTTATGAGGCGTCTACGTGAAAATATTCGTCATAAACGGCCAGATTTGTGGGCAGACAATCCATGGATTTTTCACCACGATAAGAATTTTTGGCCAAACACGAAACGAGAGTCATGGCTCAGCCACCGTATTCGCCAGTCCTGTTTCCGAAACTGAAGTATCCACTCCGGGGAACGCGCTATGAGTCGATTGAGGCCATTGAAAGAAATTCGCCGAAGGAACTAAATTCCGATAGAGGCCTACAGCAGGTGTATGGAAAATTGGATAAACCGTTGGAATGCTTGTATTGAATCAAAAGGAGCCTATTTTGAAGGCAATAATAAAGATTTGTATTAAAATAAAATACATAAAATGTTGTTGTTTTTTTTTAACCAGTCCGGGTCAAATTTGATCAGATGGTATGCAATCATTCTTTGTAGAGCCAAGCAAAGGCCATGACTCTGCAACTCATTTGATGTGCTGATTGATTGAACATGCGGTTGATCGATCGCGTCGCGACTCTGTAAATGGTTCTCTTGCTGCTAGTTGATTTGCTCGGTCGCCATGGCCACTCTTTTCACACTACAGGCTACAGCAACATAAGTCTGCGACTCACTCCATGTGATGCGTATTTGAAGCTGTATAAGTGTCACCATACACTGTCGAACTCGAACTCGAGCACGAACCTGGTACAAATGTTCTCTGACACACACATACACTTCACATAGGTGTGAAGAAAACCGGTCCACTTGTACTAGGTTCGTGCTCGAGTTCGAGTTCGGCAGTGTATGGTGACACTAATGTAGCAATGAATAGCTTTCTATCTGCATCTGCATAATGTAGATATGAGCGGTTGACCGATTGTGACTCGTTGTGCACTGTGCTTTTGCATTTGAATGTAAAGTTGATGTCTCTAAGTGTCATCATACACTGTCGAAATCGAACTCGAATACGAACCTGGTACAAATGTCCTCTGAATAGCTCAAGACACACACACATACTTCACATAAACGTGAAGTCAACCGGTCCACTTGTACCATGTTCGAGTTCCAGTTCGACAGTGTATGGTGACACTAAAAAGAATTCGAATTTTTGGTGGAGACGTTGGTGGTTCGATGTGCAAATGTGTGGATATATGTATAATTTCATGCCGGTGTTTACTATTCGATAATTTGGAAGTATTGTAAGGTGGGTTCTGAACATTTGAAGCGAATAATGTTCTTGAAATAATATTTCGCGGCGCTTTTGTACGACTCTTTGTGATTGACTCACTGAAGTGAGTTGTAAAGAGGCAACTCATTAAAAAGAGTGATTTTTTCCATCACTAATCATACGACGAGCGAACTCAAACAACCATACAGATGATTCGCCGCGTGGGGCGAATTGCGGACTCAGTATACAAAGTTATAGGGGCAAAATAAAATGGCTTTCAACCAATTGACTTTCAGCTGTGATTTAGATGTGATCCAGTTCGAGACCAGGATCATCGACGGTCATTCGTTTTGTTTTGAAATGAGCCTTTGATCCAGCGGAAAGAATGCGGCCATTAGCCGTGTTCGAGACAACCGGATAAAGTTGATATCTAAACCGAACGGCCTGGATCAAGTGACGAGCGAATTCAAACAGCCACCATACAAATAATTCGCCGCATGGGGGCAAAATGCTGGCTCAGTAAAAAGGGGCGAATTGCCAAGAAAAGGTTGACGTTCAACCAATTCACTCTCAACTCTGATTCAGATGTGATATCATACGAGACCTGGATCAATCAAAGGCCGGTCGGTAGTTTTGGATGAAAATTTATCTGATCCAAATGAATTGAATGGAGCTACTATTTCATCAAAAGGAGACCTTATTTTTTCCGAACAGTACAAAACCCTGTCATTGAGAGTTAAGCCCAGTATATTCCGAATTGTTTCATAATTTATTGTCGCTGATAGCTATCAAATAACTGTCACATCTACTGATTTGGGACTATTGGGAGGATTTTCATAAAAGATTTTGAAAGAAATGTACACCGACAGACAGATTAAAGATCTGTAGGAGTACGACTATACATACGAGTAGTATTCGTATTTAGTGTATGTAAGATCAAAGATTTAAAGATTTTCCTTCAAAAGTTAGATCGACGATTTATTGTTTTTTTTTAAATATGATTGATGTTTTTTTTATGCTGATTAACATTCAGTTTGATAGGATAAACAAAATCTTAAACAATACTTTTTCGATCCCTAATCGGATTAGCTTTTGACTAGTCCATTGACGTAATAATATCGGTTATTGGTCAATAAACACTTTCGCTAAGAAATTTCTCACGTTTTGCTTGGGGCTATTTTTCAATAATGAACAAGCTGACTAGAATTATTATTGTCATGTTTGATTTCGGATATTTTTATGTAAATTCCGATCAGTTTAGATCATTAAACGGATATTTTCCTAGTGTCGTTTTGCTGAAATGTGCATGTTTTCATGATAAAAATCACACTTACTAAATTTTTTTAGAGATTTCGTTGTCAATTACTTTAGTTAGATTGGGTCGTTTAAACACCCCGACTTTCAAAAATGGAAAACTGACGCAACGCTTAGTCAGGCCTAATCAAAGAAAGTACTCAAAATAATTGATCACGTCATTTGTGTACAAATCTGTAATTGAGATTGACATTTAGTAGTTTTTGGTGAATACACGAATATGTTATCGAAATTTCTAACGAGATAGTGTTTATCGTTATTATAACTTATATATGTATGTGTATGTGTATTCACTGTTCATTCTAGCATATCAACACGAGTATGAGTATTGTTGTTTTCTTTATTTCAAACAAGTGGTGTACTCATCCAAATTAATTAAAGGCTACATTGAGTCTAGCGGGATAGAGGAAATAAAGTTGTCACCATGCTGACTATGAAACAAATTTATTGGAAAATATCGAATGTTTTTTTAAGCTACATGTCCAACTGTACTGAGTCACTTACTTCCGTTGACGTATAAATGATCCAAAGAGTATAGACCACTATACAGCTTGGGGTCCAATATACGCGAATAATTCGCGCGCTGTTCTTTTTACTATAATAGGAACGTGCGGAAAAATCCCCTTATTTCACGCACATATTAGACAACAACATACAAAATGCTTTTTTCTTTAATTATTTGGTGGCACTAAATTACCATAAAATCGCAACATCCAGTTTGTCACACGACAATCTGGAGGGAGGTCAAAATAAAATAACTGAAAGGGAAACATACTAAGCGCCGATTTCTCAATTTCCGGTTAAAATGCCGGTAAACACTCAATATTTGAGAAACCCGCGCACAAAGTTTGACAAACGCTGTAGCAAAATCAGCTGATTTTTTTGGTGGTATTCTGCCATCTGTACCATTCTATTTATGTCTGTACCGACTCTCAGCATCCATTTGCGGCTGATTTTGATCAGAATCCTCTTCCAGCGAGTCAATTCTCAAAACTCTGTTCTTTATAGCCAGTTTTATTGTTATTTGAATGTGCAAAAGTACTTCAGTTGTGAAAATCTCAGCAGGCGGAATCAGCTGTTTGGATTGACTGTTTCGATAAACTTTCGCCGTTTCCGATAGGATAAACGCTAACCGGATAATGAGAAATCGGCCCTAATAGTACTCGTAAGTGTATCCTTAGAGCTCGCGCCCACAGCAAACTTTTTAGTTCGCAGAAAAACTAAATAGTTTAGTCAGAAAAATAGAACACACGGCGGTTTATGAGACCGCGCACACAGCAAACTAAACTATTTAGTAATCGCTGTGTGCGCGGTCTCATAAAACACCGTGTGTTCTATTTTTCTGATTAAACTATTTAATTTTTCTGCGAACTAAAAAGTTAGCCATAGGCACGAGCGCTTAATTGATCCATATAATCCATGATAATTAACCAGCAATATGGGAGTTTTTGAAAATACGAATACTTATCGCAATTTTTCATGATTTATACTCTTTTATGATAGACCAATCAGAGGAGGAGTCTACTGTTTATGGCAGGAGCAAATAAGGAAGCATATATCCATGTGTGTCTACAGGTCCCGTTTGATATTAATGTACAAATAAAAGGACAGTACAGCAGCTAATTATAATCAATATTTCATTGATAACGCAGTTTCGTATAGCTATCCATATGGATGACAAAATTTTCATTATATGTAATCATCCTGAAGGTATAAATAGCATCAAAATTTTAGCTCCTGTATAGGGATAAACAGAAGTGTTGAAATAATTTCTATATCAGATCATATTTTACCTGAACTTTAAAATCAAAATCAACAGATTAAAAGGTTTTTTTAGGCATTAGGTATTGTGATATACAAGGAGCCTTAGTTATTTCGCTTGGTAATGTCTTTGCGGTTTTAGTTGAACCATAAATTTTCCTGGAGTTGAAGTTTCATCGTCACACATTCTGAGATTCAGTACATTCACATCGGAAATTGGTGGGCGAAGTGATTCATTCCATGGAGGCTTGCACTGTTTACTCGTATTTTAATTCATATGAATGATTGTCAAGTTGTTTTGGTGTTCTTAGAATGTGCATTGTCTATGTTTTTGATACCAGCAAGGAGCTTTTAATAACGAGCAATTTTCAGGGCGCGCCCCGCGGTTTTAAAATAACCGCCCTGCAAGCGTTGCATCGCTTACGTATTTTCCACCGCAAGTATTCTTTTTAAACGCAAATACGCTTGCGTTCCAACGTTTGCGGTAGAAATATTGACGCAGATTTATTTAGATACACATATCGGAGTGCTGTGCAAAAATAAGTTTTAGTTACAATATGATCCAATAACTAGGTCTACACTAGGTCTCGAGTAGGTCTTCTTGTGTGACAAATATTTAATCGAAGGACTTCTGTTAAACGTGGCCATCCAGTTAATTTTATCTTGTATATTTAATAATTATAATTTGGTTTATCTGAATTCATCATCATCATCGCAGCGCGACAGCCCGACGTCGTACCTTGGCCGCCTGGATCGTTGTCCTGTCATTATCTCGGTCACGTGACCGCGTCCTTCTATCTTGGAAGCCCAGTAGTTGCTCGGCGTCCGCGTATACTGAGCTCTCCCAACGAGCTCTCGGCCGCCCTTGCAGTCTCGCTCCGCCGACTCGTCGTCCGTTCATTACTCTCTTTGGCATGCGATCATCTTCCATTCGTTGGACATACCCTGCCCATTGAAGTCGTTGTACAATAGTTTGACGATTTTCGAAACTTCCAGCTCACTGTACAGTTCATACAACTCAGGGTTGTACCGGATGCGCATCACAGACAGCCCCGAAAATTTGCCGCAGAAGTTTGCGTTCGTATGTGTCTAGCATGTTTCCGGAGGCTTAGCTTGAGTTAGGGTTCATGTTTCGCAGCCATAGCATAGCAATGATCGAAATGATGGTTTTCTACACGCGGAGCTTCATGTTTCTGTGCACATGCTTCGATTTTATTATGGGAAGAACCGAAGTCTTATAAGCTAGCTGTATCCGTCGCTTGATTCGTCAGTTTCGTTGGCGTCCTTTGACAATTTGCAGCCTAGGTATATGAAGTCGTTCACGAGCTCGATGTTGAGGTCCTCCACATTGATGTTCGATTGCGCTGGCGTCCTTGTCGTCGATTGCATCATTATTTTAGTTTTACCCTCGTTGATACGTAGTCCAACTTCTTTTGCAGTGGTGTCGAGTGCATGCGGCCAAGCTTCGGGACATGATGTAGATGTCGGTCGGCATACGCTTCTAATTGTCTCGACTTGATGAGTAGCGTCTTGCTGTTGTCCATAGTCACAGCCCGAATAGCGTATTCCAGAGCTAGGTTGAAGAGTGTCAGTGCCAGTCCATCGCCCTTCTTCAGACCAGTGCGTGTTTCAAATGGATCAGTAAGTCTATTATGGATACTGATCTGGGAGACTGAGTTGTTCATCGTCATCTTTGTCAGTCGTACTAATTTGGCCGGTATACCAAATTGCAGCATGATGTTGTACAGTACTCCACGATCGATACTGTCGTATGCCTGCCTGAATTCGACAAAAATTTGGTAGACGTCTACGTTGAATTCCCAGCACTTCTGAAGCATCAGTTTGACCGTAAAGAGCTGATCGGTTGCGGAGCGACCAGGTCTGAAACCGCTTTGATATTCGCCAATGATTCGTTCTGCGTACGGTTTTATTCTATTTTCCAGAATTTTCGTCAAAATTTTATAGGACGTAGAAACTAGTGATATGATCCTGTGATTCTCACACCGCAGTTTACCTACCTTTTTGTGAATTGGACAGATGATGCTTCTGCGTCAATCGTCTGGGACCACCTCGTGCTGCCATATTCGCAGGAGTAAATGATGTATGGCATTTGCTAGGCCCGTTCCACCGAATTTTCGCAGTTCAGCTGGAATTTCGTCAGCGCCCGGCGCTTTATTTCGTTTTAGTGACCGCAACGCGAGGTACACTTTATCTACTATCGGGGGTTGTATGGGTGGGCCTAGATCAACAATATCGTCAAGAGCTTTTTGTGTGGGGATGCTATATGGTAAATTTAGAAGCTCTTCAAAATAAGAGGCCCATCGGTTGTTAATGCTATCGGTGTCCTTGTAATGTTTCCATTCTTGTTCTTACAGAGACTAGTCCTGGGTTGATAGCCGTTCTTAATTGTATTTACTAGTTTGTACGCTTGTCTGGTGTTCCTATTAGCTAAGTTTTCGTTAATATTCAGCAACTGCTCGTCAAAGTACGAGTATTTGCGTTTCTTACGTCTAATTATTATATTCGACATTCGCCGTAGCTCGTCATATTATTCTCTTTTGGCTCTGGTTCTACGTTGAATCCATTGTCTGTAGGCCTCGTCAAGTGAATTTTTGCATTATTCGTCGAACCAGTCATTTTGCGCTCGCCCGGCTTTATATCCCATTACCTTCTCTGCCACCTTTTTGATAGTACCCTTGAGTTCTTCCCAGAACCCATGGACGCCTGTGTTGCTGTTGTGTAGCATAGGTGATAGTCTTTCCTCAAAAGCGGCAGTATACGCCACCGCCGTAGCGTCGCTCAGAAGTTTATCAACGGAAAAGATTTTGGGAGGGCTGATTCTTGATTGGTGCACTGAAGAAATTCAACATCTGTAGGTCGTCTTCACCAAGTGATGATCTGAGTCGCAGTTTGCTCCTCGATAAGAGCGAACATTCATGACACTAGACGACCATCTCTAAATAAGGACGTGATCAATTTGGTTGACGATGTGTGCGTCTGGAGATTTCCAGGTCTGCTTGTGAATGCGTCGATGCGGGAAACACGTAGAGCTTACGTCTAGATTCCTGCTGCAGGCGAAGTCGATAAGTCGCTGGCCGTTGTCGTTACATTTTTCATGGAGACTGTGTCCTCCCCTCCAGTGGTCCCCCGGTGCCAACTTTCATTTCCGACTTTCTCGTTAAAGTCTATCAGCAACAGTTTGACGTCGTTTGTTGGAAGTGAGTCAAAGAGAGTTTCAAGGCGGGCATAGAGCTCGTCTTTTACTGCGTCTTCTTCAACTTCAGTGGGGGCGTGCACATTGATGAGCCAGAGGTTGAAGAAACGAGTCTTAATGCGAATTGCACACAGCCGTTCATTTACATATTGAGGTGATTGTTCACTATAAATGCTACTCCAAGTTCCTTGTGGCCCGATATGGTTTGCCACTTCTAAAACTTGTGTGCGATTTTTTGTCATTGACATCGCTGCCAAGCCAATTTGTCCCCTGGACTGCGGTAATGCTCACTTTGTACTTTTCGATCTGTTGAAGGAGGACCTTCTCGGCCCCCGGTTTGTTCATGAAGCATACATTCCAGGAACCGAAAGAATAATCCGTTAGTCGTTTGCGTGGTCGTCGTTGTTGATCCGTCCAATCCGAGGCTTTCGTTCCAGGTTTCTTGACGGAGTGGTTTTTACAAGGACGAGTTGCCAGCACATCCCCATTCAGGGGATGCCCTCGGAGATAAACGTGCTGGAACTATGTTGCAGGTCCAATTACACAAATCATTCCATCCTACTAAACCTGAAGCGGTTAGGTGTTGGTCAGCCATTCAGGCTACAGCTATATCTAAATTAATCTGTGGCAATTTTTCCAGCACAAACGTTCGTTTTTACACCGCAAGCATTAGTTTTTCCATCGGAAGCGTTCGTTTTTTCAACGCACGCGTAAAATATGTTGTCCGACCAACCAATTGGAGCCATACTCTGGACCCGCAATCTACTTGAATTGGTTGGTCGGACAACGCATTTTACGCTTGCGTTGAAAAAACTAGCTCTTGCGTTGAAAAAAAAAAACAACGCTTGCGGTGTAAAAACGAACGCCCGCAGAGAAAAATACGTAAGCGTTGCAATAATTGCTTCGTAAAAGCGCAACGCAATTGTATGTATTTACACAAGCGTTTCTTCACGCAAGAGAACTGCGTTAAAAATTCTCATTTCTCTTGCGTTAAAGAAATGCGTGTATAAATTGGGATTTTTAAAATCAAGCTTGATTATTAATTGTAGAAAATGACTGACAGCATGGAATGAAAAGAGTACGGAGGAGGCATTGTGTTTCCTGGCGCGCTGCTTACCTCTATAACTCATATTCGTAGCACACCGACCTCTATAGCTCGTAGTAGCCTCTCCAATTCGAATCTTTCGCAAAACCCAAATTCCCGAAATGCCTCTATTCTGAGAATTTCTTTTGCGAACTTCGACTTATAGAGGCGATGAATTCAATTCAATGAATGAATTCGAGCTATAGAGGTAACCACCGCGCCAAGAAAAATAGAGCTATGGAGGTTATTTTTCCCACTTGTGGAGTTTTTCGGTTAAGAGCGGAAGGGAATCGATTTTTTTCTTTACTTACAGAGGTTTTCGAGTTATGGAGGTTCGAGTTATCGAGGTCCGACTGTTATATCGAATACCGAGCATTACCAGGAGCACGCTTTAATGTTGATTCATAATTAGTTAAATGCTTATAGGTCACACTATGGTTCAATGATATCCTGTGCTAATAAGAAAAATTCGTTTTTTTATTGATGTGTAAACATCTTATGGCGCGGTACGGTGTAAAACCGTGGAATCTGTGGAATGCGTAACAGCATTAGTGTCTGTGAAATCTCAATTTGTATTCAGTGCTGTATTTTATGTTTGTATATGTACATAGCATGCAGAAGGAACAACTCCCGTCAGAAGCTGCACAGCTGAGTCGGTAGCGTACCCGGGCACGGTAAATTTTTTTTTCGATTTTTAAGAACATCACGCGCTATTTCTGAATCAACACCGTCGTCGAGTCATTAAAGAAGTTTCACTTCAGAAAGTCTTAAAAAAAGAAGAAACCAAAAAAATGCATAACAAAGCAAAAGGAAAAATAAGTTGAAAGTCTGACGAGGACACTTTCTGTTATAGAATCCATTTAAAAGCCGAAAAAATAAAGCGTGTGAAGGACAAGCTCCAGTCTGTCATATTTACGTTTTATTCAGACATGTATGCCTACATCTCCGGAAAAAAAAGTAGGCGAACCGAAAAACCTAACAGAAGTCTGCATTAATACACAAAACTTTCATCTAGTACCATGAAAACGCTACTCTGAGTGATGCCGGATTTTTTTTACGATTCTTGGAAACTCCAGAATAATTTTTTATTTTGCAAGTGCGTCAGAAAATGACATTTGTATAATGCGTAATATCTGCTGATGAATTCCCAAGACCTAATCTGTCATAACATCTTGACGGTGAAACTAAACACTTACTACTTACTCGTACTACCTAATGGCTATTTATTTCTGTGTCACTCAGCATAGAGCTATGAAAGGTATGCAATGCACTAAAAAAAGTCTAATCATTCTTATCATGAAATGGAATTAGTTTGTTGTTTTCAACTGTTCAGCGTCCATATGTATGGCCTTTATTCAGAAGAAGGAGATTGTCAGTTTTTAAAATTAACCAAGCTTTCATTTCTTATGGTCCAGTCAAAATACGCATCGAATGGCATATTTTCAATTGATATTAATTTTATTTTGTGAGAGGTAAGTCGAGTCTTAGTCTTGGAAAAAACACAAGATTTTTTATATTTTTTTATGTTTTTTTGCTCTGATTTTTTTATTAGAAATAAAATAAATAATAATAAAGGTGTGTTTAAATTTAGCGAAACCGCTCGCGAAACTGTTGTCGCGAAACTCACTTGCGGCCAGTCTCGCAGTTTTCGGTAGAGAACACGTTCACACGCGCAATTTTTTCTCGTACAACAATTTCGCGAGTGGTTTCGCTAAATCAAAACACATCTTAAGAACGTGAGAGCTTTAGAAGAAAAGTGCTGAGCAGAGAAGAATGTAGTTGCCAGCATGAACCTCCTGCACATCCATGGCTACGAACGTCGTCGTGGACGGGATTCGAACCCGAAACGCCGGTATTCAAACATGAGACTGATGCCTCACCACACTGCGCTACCGGTCGCCCAGACAGAAGAAAGAGATAAGGAAGAATAATCACTATCTATGTACACTAAATTCACTGAAGCAATTTTAGCTCATTCCGTCTGCTGAAAAGTAAACAGAGAGACACGCGCCCTCTACCCCGAGCACCCGCCCGCACCCTATATAGTAGAAGAACCAGGCCGGAACAATGCTACCGAAAAATTGCTTCGTTTCTCTCGAGTAATTTCATTTCCTTATTTCTCTCTCTTCTCTGGTGCTGAAAGAGAGATGGTTTATGTTTTGGGGTGAAGAACGGAATCTGCGGTTCCCTAGCAAAAATTTGGAATAGGAGAAGTCGTTATTTGGTCAAAATAAAAAAAAAACAAGCTAGCCTTTGGCTAGCTTGCCGAAGGTACGATTGTGTTTTGTGGTACATTTGCCACTTTGAAATTAGTAGTTAAACTTGTTCCGATTTCACTGTTCCTATAAGAGGAATATGAAATAGTGGGCCGATTTCAACCAAATTTAGAAACGTGGCTTAGCAGTCAATATGATTGAGTAATATGCAATTTCATAAAGATATCTTCAGAAAAAAAAAAGTTTTTCTGATAAAAACTTGCTTTTGGAACTGTCGTTCCTATGACAGCTACCATATATGATAGAGTAGTCCGATTTCAACCAAATTCGGGAATGTGATTTCACTAAAGATACTATTGATTAATGTGAAACTCGGAAACAATATCTATAGAAATAAAAAAGTTATTCCCACAAAGTATTACTGATATCTGTGAAATTTGAAGATGATATCTTTAGAAATAAACAAATTTTTCTCACAAAGACGAATTTTTGGACCGGTCGTTCCTATGACAGCTATATGATGTAGTGGTCCGATTCTATTGGTTCCGACATATATACAGCATGCAATAGAAAGAAGGCCTTGTACAAAATTTCAGCTCGATAGCTTTAAAACTGACGGACTAGTTTGCATAGAAACAGACGGACAGACGGACAAAGCTTAATCGACTCGTCTCATCATACTGACCAAGAATATATATAGTTTATATATTCGGAGATGCTTCCTTCTGTGCGTTGCAAACTTCATGACAAAGTTAATATACCCTATCACATCCGTGAAGGGTATAAAAAAACAAATATTTCTAAGCTTCTCTTGTACTGTTGACTTTTCTTCGTGTTTTTATGCCCTTCACGAATATGATAGGGTATATCAACTTTGTCATGAAGTTTGCAACGCACAGAAGGAAGCAAGTTTGCAACGCACAGAAGGAAGCATCTCCGACCATATAAACTGTATTATATTCTTGGTCAGTATGACGAGAGGAGTCGATTGAGCTCTGTTTTTAAGCTATCGAGTTGAAATTTTGTACAAAGTCTTCACGTTGTATATATGTCAGAATCAATGGAATCGGACCACTGCGTCATATAGCTGCCATAGGAACGACCGGTCCAAAAGTTCGTGTTTGTGAGAAACATACTATATAAAGATATCTTAACCAAATTCCATATTTTTCAATGTTATCTATTGCCAAACCACATTCCCGAAATTGGTTGAAATTGGACTACTGTATCAAATAGCTGTCATAGGAACGATCGATCCAAAAGTAAATTTTTGTCGGAAAAAAACATTTTCATTTCTAAAGGTATGTATACCAAATTTCACATTAATCGATCATAGTTACCGCCAAACCACATTCCTAAATTTGGTTGAAGTCGGTCCACTATTTCATATACCTCTCAAAGGAACAGTGAAATCGGAACAAGTTTTACTGCAAATTTCTGGGTGGTAAATGCAGAATGGTTGATCTAACAAGCAACACAGACTATTGAAGATGTGATACACGCGAAGAGAGAAGGGTCCATACCTTTTTTTTTTCAAATATACATATAACTATAGCTATGGCCCATGATGGTCTAGTGTTGATGGCCGCAATCGCTCTAAACGCCAACAACAACACGTCTACACGGTAGATGGCACTTGTGTAGCACACATGCCATCCATATTGGCAACGAAGTCTGGGTATTCACGGACGGTCCAAATCCAAATTTTCTCTGGTCGAACGCAGCTATTACACTTCTTCTTCCTTTCTTCCTTTCATACCACTCTGCGGCTTCGCGTTGCTCCGCCTGTGGTGTTGGCACTTCGCCCATTTTGGCGGTATAATCTCAACTTCCTTCTGCAGGCAGCTCGGTCTTGGATCGTGTCATCGCCGCGATTAATACGTTGTTGTTGCTTCTTCATCTGATCGATCCATGTGTGTTTCCGTCTGCCTCGGGGTCTGGGTCCACAAATGGAACATTCAATGATAGTGCCTTCATGACTGAGTTCTCAGGTGGACGGACACCTTAGAACATGGCAATACCAATCCATACGACGATCTACGAGCTTTTCAGTGATCGGTTGCTCAATAAACAAGCTGCCTCGGATGTAGGTACTTTTGATGCGATCCTTTTTGGTCACACCGGCTGATATCCGTAGCATTTTCATCTGGGTCGCAGTCATTTTACTTTCGTATGTCTTATACATAGTCCAGAACTCGGACGCATACATGAGTGCGGAACGAACAATCGTTTTGTAGAACTTTCCCTTAAGCTTTCGTGGCATCTTCTTGTCGCAGAAAACTCCAGAGTTTTCTCGCCACTTCATCCAACCGACACTGATGCGATGTTTGATATCGTCATCGCAGGCAGCTTCCTTGTTGACCATCGAGCCCAGGTGGTTGAACCTTGTACAGGACTTCAACTGCTTTCCTTTAATGTCGATATCTGGTATCGGTCTCTCTGGATCTGAGAAAGGACAGCAAACATACTCAGTCTTTGGTATGCTAATCCTCAGTCCATGATCCTCCAGTATCTTACACCACTTGGTCAGTGCAGCCTGCAAAGCAACGATGTCTTTGCTACCCAGGACAACGTCATCGGTGAAGAGAAGGGATATTTCTGGGTCATCAGAAATGAGTGTTAATAAATAGAGGATGACACTATCATATTTAAATTATCATATCCATTCTTATACCCTTCACGGATGTGATATGGTATATTAACTTTGTCATGAAGTTTGCAACGCACAGAAGGAGGCATCTCCGACCATATAAACTATATATATTCTTGGTCAGTATGATTAGACGAGTCGATTAAACTTTGTCCGTCTGTCCGTCTGGTTCTATGCAAACTAGTCCCTCAGTTTCAAAGCTATCAAGCTGAAATTTTCTACAAAGCCTTTTCTTTTTCTTCTTTTCTATTTATAAAGATTTCTTTTTCAAATTTCACACTGATCGATAGTATCTTTAGTCAAATCAAAATCCCGAATTTGGTTGAAATCGGACTATTCTATCATATAGCTGTCATAGGAACGACCCTTCCATAAGCAAGTTTTTATTAAAAAAAACTTTTTCATTTCTGAAGATATCTTTACCAAATTTCATATTATTCAATCGTATTGACTGCCAAACTATGTTTCTAAATTTGGTTGAAATCGGCCCACTATTTCATATACCTCTCATAGGAACAGTGAAATCGGAACAAATTTTACTGCTAATTTCAAAGTGGCAAATGCACCATAAGTCACAACGAAGGCAAGATAGCCGAAGGTTAGCTTGTTTTTATATGAACTTGTGTGTGGATGTCATGACACATTCCATATAAAATGGATATGATAATATAAATATGATGGCGTAATAGCGGCCGAAGCCAAAATTTCCATGTCAAATCCATAGTGCGACTGGAGAAATTTTGGCTTCAACCAGGGAAAAATTGGTTTTTGGATGTCCGCGAATGTCCACCATAAAGCCCGACACACACTTGCGTCCAAAATCCAAATGTTCCCCGGGCGAATCCAAAATTTCCCTGTCAAATCCATACATCGACCGGGAAAATTTTGGATTGGACGCGGGAAAAATTGGATTTTGAACGCACGTGTATGTCTACCTTGAGAGTTTTCAAATACAGGGCTTACGTTTTTATAAAAAAATTGGCTGGCCACGTATCCACTGTACCTGGATAGTCAGATATATTTCTGAATCGCCTTAGAGCGCCATGTCATATACATATTTAATACCATTTTGCTTAACATTTTGTGGGGTATAGCGCGTCCTAAAAGGTCTCGTTGACGTTTCGTTAACATATGAAAGGTTTTCGATTACGGATGATGCTGTCCATCCATCATTGATGTATTCGCCCTCTGTCACAAATCGGCAAAGACTGAGGGAATTACGTAAATTGTGGAAAATTTGAATTGTTAAGAATTCTAAATTCCATTCGACAATTTCTAGAAATTTCAAATTCATTCGAATGTCCCAGCCATAAATGCCAGCTGTTTTCTTATCTAAAAAATTCTCATCAACTTCAGAGCAAATATGTTATCTACAAGTTAAGTATCTGGTGCTTAAAGCATTATGCAAATATTTATTGCAGAAAGCAAGTCGCTGTTGATATGAATATGTTATTAGGGTAGGGTGTATGTGTGTTTTCAAGATGAAATGATGTGTTAAAAATCTACTGCTTTCAAGTAACTTTGTGTACATAATATCAACGTGAAAAAGAAGATTTATACTATATACATACGAGTACGAGTATGTATCTTTTCGCTTATCGTCTTATCGTAAAGTCTGACTCTTAATATAGTGCAATTTACAATCATCACTGACCTCGTCATGGCCTAACTTAGATAACATTTTTTTTTTCACAGGGGAAAACCAATGAGAATATAGCGGATCCTTCAAATAAGGCTCCACGTGTGACGATGAGTGAGAAAGAGAAGGATATACATGTATTTGCTTCGAATTAGAGCTCATGCACACGGCTAACTTTTTAGTTCGCACAAAAACTAAATAGTTTAGTCAGAAAAATAGAACACACGGTGTTTTATGAGACCGCGCACACAACGATTACTATTGTAAATAATTTAGTTTGCTGTGCGCGCGGTCGCACAAACCGCCGTGTGTTTAATTTTTCTGACTAAACTATTGTATTTAGTTTTTGTGCGAACTAAAAAGTTTGCCGTCTGTGCAGGCTCTTGGAAATGACATTTTTGTCTTTTGTTCGATTAATCGGTAATCGTTAATCGACGACTCCTTTGTTAGACTAGTGATGGAATTTGCTCGGTTATTCGATTCGTATCGGTCAACCGAACTCTTTTCTCAAAAAGCTTATTTTGAGAGTTTTTGCATCCGCGATCCCATCTCAAAGACATGTTCTTTCTCTATTACACAGTATACAATATACTAGAAAGGGAATGGTGGATACTAAAACACTTAAAATTGGGTGGAGCTTGTTATATTTATTATTCATCATCATCGTGGCGCGACAGCCCGACGTCGGGCCTTGGCCGCCTGGATCATTGTCCTCCAATTATCTCGGTCACGTGACCGCGTCCTCCAATTTTGGGAGCCCAGCAGCTGCGCGGCGTCCACACCTACTGAGTTCTCCCAACGAGATCTCGGTCGTCCTCGCAGTCTCGCTCCGTCGACTCGTTCTGCATTCATTACTCTCTTAGGCATGCACTCATCGTCCATTCTTTGTACATGCCCTGCCCATTGAAGTCGTTGTAGTTTGACGATTTTCGAGACTTGCAGCTCATCGTACATTTCATACAACTCATGGTTGTACCGGATGCGCCATCCATCTCGATCGCAAACAGCCCGGAAATTCGCCGTAGAACCTTACGTTCGAAAGTGTCTAGCATGTTTTCGGAGGCTTGAGTTAGGGTCCATGCTTCGCAGCCATAGCATAGCACTGGTCGTATAATGGTTTTGTACACGCGGAGCTTCGTGTTTCTGTGCACATGTTTCGATTTCATTATGGGGAGAACCGAGAAAAAAGTCTTATTAGCTAACTGTATCCGTCGCTTGATTTCGTCAGTTTCGTTGGCGTCCCTTGACAGGTTGCAACCCAGGTAGATGAAGTTGTTCACGAACTCGATGTTGAGGTCCCCCACATTGATGCTCGGTTGTGCAGGTGTCCTTGTCACCGATTGCATCATTATTTTAGTTTTACCCTCGTTAATACGCAATCCAACTTCCTTTGCAGCGGTATCGAGCGTATGCAGAAGTTCTTCTGCGTCAGCCAATCTTCGGGACATGATGTTGATGTCGTCGGCGTACGCTGCTAATTGTGTCGACTTGATGAGTAGCGTCTTGCTGTTGTCCAAATTCATGGCCCGAATAACGTATTCCAGTGCTAGGTTGAAGAGCGTCGGTGCCAGTCCATCGCCCTGTTTCAAACCAGTGCGTGTTTCAAATAGATCAGTAAGTCTATTTTGGATCCTGACTTGTGAGACGGAGTTGGTCATCGTCATCTTTGTCAGTCGCACTAATTTTGCTGGTATACCAAATTGCAGCATGATGTTGTACAGTACTCCACGATCGATACTGTCGTATGCCTGCTTGAAGTCGACAAAGATTTGGTATACGTTTACGTTGTATTCCCAGCACCTCTGGAGTATCAGTTTGACTGAGAAGAGCTGATCGGTTGTGGAGCGACCAGGTCTGAAACCGCTTTGATATTCGCCAATGACTCGTTCTGCGTACGGTTTTATTCTATTTTCCAGAATTTTCGTCAAAATTTTATAGGACGTACAAACTAGTGAGATGCCCCTGTAATTCTCACACCGCAATTTATCTCCCTTTTTATGAATTGGACAGATGATGCTTCGGCGCCAATCGTCTGGGATCTCCTCGTTCTCCCATACTCGCAGGAGTAATTGATGTATGGCATCAACTAGACTCGTTCCACCGAATCTTAGCAGTTCAGCTGGGATCTCGTCAGCGCCCGGCGCTTTATTTCGTTTTAGTGACCGCAACGCGAGATCAACTTCCTCTACTGTCGGGGGTTGAATGGGTGGGCCTAGATCAACAATATCATCGAGAGCTTCCTGTGTGGGGATGTTAAATGGTCGGTTTAGAAGCTCTTCAAAATAAGAGGCCCATCGTTTGTTAATACCATCGGTGTCGCTGATGATGTTTCCATCCTTGTGCTTACAAAGGCTAGTCCTGGGTTGGTAGCCGTTCTTAATTGTATTTACTAGTTTGTACGCTTGTCTGGTGTTCCTATTAGCTAAGTTTTCGTTTATGTTCAGCAACTGCTCGTCAAAGTATTTACGTTTCTTACGTCTAATTATTCTATTCGATATTCGCCGTAGCTCGTCATATTTTTCTCTTCTGGCTCTGGTTCCTCGTTGAATCCATTGTCTGTAGGCCTCGTTTTTCGCGTCAAGTGAATTTTTGCATTCTTCGTCGAACCAGTCATTTCGCGCTCGCCGGGCTTCATATCCCACGACCTTCTCCGCGACATCCTTGATGGTACCCTTGAGTTCTTCCCAGAACCCATGGACGCCTGTGTTGCTGATGTTGTGTAGCATAGGTGATAGTTTTTCCTCAAGGGCGGTAGTATACGCCACCGCTGTAGCATCACTCAAGAGCTTATCAACCGCAAAGATTTTGGGAGGGCTGATTCTTGACTGGTGCACTGAGGAGATTCTACATCTGTAGGTCGTCTTCACCAAGTGATGATCTGAGTCGCAGTTTGCTCCTCGATAGGAGCGGACATCCATGACACTAGACGCCCATCTCCTGCAAATGAGGACGTGGTCAATTTGGTTGACGGTATGTGCGTCTGGAGACTTCCAGGTCTGCTTGTGAATGCGTCGATGCGGGAAACACGTAGAGCTTACGACTAGATTCCTGCTGCAGGCGAAGTCGATAAGTCGCTGGCCGTTATCGTTACATTCTTCATGGAGGCTGTGGCCTGCAGAGGTCCCCCGATGCCAACTTTCATTCCCGACTTTCGCGTTAAAGTCTCCCAGCAGTAATTTGACGTCGTTTGTTGGAAGTGAGTCGAAGAGAGTTTCAAGGCGGGCGTAGAACTCGTCTTTTACTGCGTCTTCTTTAACTTCAGTGGGGGCATGCACATTGATGAGCCAGAGATTGAAGAATCGAGTCTTGATGCGAATCGCACACAGCCGTTCATTTATGGGTTTGAAGTCAGTAATATGCGGTTTGAGGTGATTGTCCACTATAAATGCTACTCCAAACTCCTTGCGGCCCGATGGTTTGCCACTTGTAAAAATTGTGTGCGATTTCTTGTCATTAATCTCGCTGCCAAGCCAATTTGTTTCCTGGACTGCAGTAATGCTCAGTTTGTACTTTTCGACCTGTTGAAGGAGGGCCTTCTCGGCCCCCGGTTTGTTCAGGGAGCGTACATTCCAGGATCCGAAAGAATAATCCTTTATTCGTTTGCGTGGTCGTCGTTGTTGATCCGTCCAGTCCGAGGCTTTTGTTCCAGGTTTCTTGACATGGAGTGGTTTTTACAAGGACGAGTTGTCAGCACGTCGCTTAACCCCATTCAGGGGATGGCCTCGGAGATAGCTGCTTCAGATGGTTTAATAAACGTGCTGGAGCCCACACAACTATGTAGCAGGTCCAACTACGCAAGTCATTCCATCCTACTAGACCTGAGACGCTTAGGTGTTTGTCAGCCATTCAGGCTACAGCTATCTGCCTTTTCCAAACTGTCTTATCGCTAAGACATTGGCCGTCAGCGAATTGATACACTGCCGTTACCAGGGGGCGCCCACGCGGAGGACTATGGAAAAGGTCTTTATTATTAATCAGTCTTTAAACTTGCCACATTTTAAAACAAAAATCACATTTCAAGATTCTTTTATATACGAGTATACTAATGGAAAAGTAATTAATTATTCTTTAGAGTAAAACTGGAATATTAAAGGAAAATTTACGAAAACAACAGTTCAGCACTTACAGAGGACCTGACCTGATTTGGGTGGCAATGAGGCAAGCGTGCGAGATTAAACTTTTAGAAGCAGTGGAGGTGGCCATTATAGGCAAGTACTCCATTGCCAGGTCGTAGACGTATTCTAAGCCAACCCGGCTGGACGTGGACAAGGCTATGTTAAGTTCTGTTTTCAGTAACAGTTGACTGTTGACAGTCAAAATTAAGCACATATCAACCTTTACCTAAAAACAAAAAAAAAAACATCCATCCGCATCCATCATCATATCATATCATAAGGCGCGTTCTTTTGCTTTTCTCAACCTGAATAGGTTAGTACAATAAAATAACACGCAGTACAACAACAGTGACAGATTAGCGCTTAACTCAGTAGTTTATCGAGGGCCGATCGTGACCTGGATAGCGCACAAGTAAAGCTTTTATTTAGGACGCATCTAGGGGTTGCTAGAAGAAGTTCGATCGTTCGACGGTGTTCCACTGTTTTTTCACCTCAAGTAAATTCAATGGGATTCCACATTTTTTTCAATTAGAAAGACGATTTTTGTCGACATAGGAAACTCGGAATCAGAAATTTTTCCCGATTTTTCCTGTTTACATGCATTTGCATATACATTTATTTTGCTGTGAAGAAATTTCTATAAATATCGATTAGTTGATGGATTTGTTCGGTTAACGCGATTAATCGACATCTCGATTTCGGTGACGGTTAATCGATTAAGTGCGGACATTATTGGAACCATCGAATATTCGATCGTCTGTTGATCCAACCCAACTTCGAATGTAGACAAAAAAGCTATATAAGCACATATTTGCTATTTGACGATTGCTTAAATTTGATTCAGAAATTGTTCTGCTATCCTGCAAACTATCTTTCACCAGTCGACAATTTTTCTTTCGCCGAGAAGCAGCGGGGAAAAAAATCATGCAAATCATATAGACATACACATTTCCACTTCGATCGCTTATGTACCTTCATAAATTGTTCAGGTTCACGACATATTTCGTTTTCCCCTCGATGATACAATACTTGACAAAAGTTTCCATCGAGGGCTTCGATATTCGCTTAATTACCTTCAGCAGTAAATGGCTATGGTGGCTCAATGGGTAGAAATTTGATCTCATAATTCGTGCGGTCTGGGATCAAGCTCTGCCAAGAGCAAATATTTTTTGACATGGACATGTCTTATAGCTGGGGGTCATCCTAAAAATCTGTCCGTCACACGAAATGTCTGTTTTTCTACTCGGGGGTCAGAAGAGGAAACAAGCCCATTGAAAATTTTTCTTTTCTGGTTGTGCATGTCGTTTGAGTGAAGTGGTCATTGTGCATGGCTGTTGCTTGTAGATCCGCGCGGGCGGCGCGCTTGCGGGGATGCTGTGTGTACATGTTGGGATGTTGATTTGATAGCGATAAAGGTTGACGTTGTGGACGGCAAGAAATAACATAGTGTACGGGTGAACAGGCGCTCTCTGTGCTCTCTGTCCCACGCTCTCAGTCAACGCGACGCCATAATCAAAACTCCTGCATACACACCATACCATACATTCAAAATCCTCAAAAATATAGAGTACGCTCCGTACTACCTAACTCGACTAGGCCCCCAGAACACGTCGCAAGAAGTCGTCTGCTCTCCTCGCTTGACATGCTCACACGCAATTTATGGTCTCTGAATGTATGCGATTTTTCGCTCAGGGCAGCGGACCTCCTCCTCTCATTCATTCATATCATTCTCATTCTCACCATTTCATTAAACAAATTGTGCACTCCCGACATGCACATGCATAGACCCAATCTGAGGTCACAATGAATGAAATTCCATTTTTACTCATTATTTAGGTCAAGGACGTCCAAGGACTTTCAATGACCTTCAATTTCCGCCAATTCCCATTCATCAAATGCCCCCCTTCCGCAAAAATTCCAAAATGTTTAAAATGGCTGGAATCCAAACAAATAAAATAGCGCGCGTTGTACTACATATCTGAATCAATAGGGTCCCAGAAAAAGTAGCAAGTAGTCAGTTCCACTAACATTTGGACATGCGCAGACGCAATTTGAGAGTGTGTATATTACATAGTTCCCGCCCCCCGAAGATAGAGAGCGAGAGCCATCGCGGATGAAGTTCATTATATCCAAATCAGGTGATCCAGCAACTGTAGTTGTGCATTTGCAATGTTGGCGATTTGAGGTCTGACTGGCCCACAATGTGGTCCCCCACCACACGTGCAATAAACATATCATAAAACAAAATGGCGGATTCGTACTACGCGAGTTAAAATCTCCCAAGCCCCGAAATAGAGAAATATTTGTCGCAGGATGTTATAGCAAAGATTAACCATAAGGAAGATACCCTACTTCATACAAATTAACGCGACTGACTAGTAGTTGCGTATGTGTAGGTTCCCATATGCGTACACAAAGGGGTGGTGCCAACTAACACGCATGTTACTCACACATTGAAACTTTATAGGCAGTTGCCATTACTGAAGTGTTGCCGTCTCTATCTCTCTTAAGGGAATTTTCCTTTGAATTATTGGCAAAGATTAAACATGAGTGCATCCCGTTCTAAAAATTAAACCGTACTAAGTGAGGTATCTTAGTAATGTTTAATCTTTGGTTATAGTTCCGGGCAGCTCATCGTGACATGATGTACATTCAGAGGTCTGCAGAAGATCAAATGCCCCCCCCCCCCCTTCTGCAAAAATTCCAAAAATTTTCTTGTGCATTCTCTTTGTGCGTGTGTTGGAATGTTTTGTTTACTTTTGTTAGTTTCCCTTTCTGTTTGCCGGACACAATCGCATAGAGTCGTACGCGTTACTTGAGAAACGGATTGTGTGTGCCGGACCCGGACTGTTGATTAAAGGGGCGGGATGAGGCGGATAGTGTGGGAGCGATTTTGCAATAGATACACAAACACAATACACGTCCGATTGGGAAAAGATGGTGGGAAGCGTGATTGCGATTAGCAGAAGCTTACTCAGAGAAATGTCGATAGGCTGCAGTCTGCAAACTGTACCGAACGGGTAGATGGAACAGGGTGCACGAGAGGAGACGAATATTGCACACACGCGATGCAAACGAAAACGAAACGATCCCGCGAGACAAAGGAGCCCGAGCGCACAGGACAAAGCAAAGCAGAATTTATGACGAGTATCTACACTGCCACCAGATACATCGGTACATGAATATGTCTTATGCCTACCGAAAGCGTGGGACGTGTTTTTTTCGAATGATTTCATCCAGTATAACTATACTGGGATCTTTATAAAACTTACGTCGATATCTTCAACACAACTGGTTCCACGCAGTCGGTAGTCATAGACATATCCATGTTCTGATGTATCTGCATGCAGTGTAGATACTTTGTATCTTTTCTCATCTTGATAGCCCTCGGTGAAACCATACATGACCACCTACAAGTCCATACATGAGTGTCACTGACGAATTCATCAAGCCGGCTTAAAGGAATTCGTCAGTGTTACTCATGTATAGACTCGTAGGTGGTCATGTATGGTTCCATCATATGCTTGAAAAATATGATACATAAGTGACTTTTGTCCCGCGGCTAGAACAGTGGTCATGATGCCTGTCATCCAGGCCTAAATAATGAGCACATTGATGTCTTCATCATGACTTCGTTCGCAGGGTAATGACATGCACCAATCCGTCTGTAGAGTTTGCTCATCTTTAAGCTATTGAAGTAAGTTTTTGAACATTTCATAGAAATCCGTCTGGTTAAAGTTTATCCTATCAATAAACGCTGAATGCCACTTATCCTCCAGCTAAAAATTTATCGGACGAATTTATTCCAAACAGCTAGAACAGGCTGCTGAGATTTTGACAGATAGAACTTTTTACGTTTGCATAGTCAAATGAGACAAATAAACTGGTCATAAAGAACAGAGTTCAGGAAATTCATTCGATGGAAGAGGATTTGAAACCAACTAATTATTGCTGAGAGACGGTACAGACGTGGAATAGAATAGAACAGGCGACAGAATTCCGTCAAGAAAATTAGCTGATTTTTCTACTGCATTATCATATTTTGAGCGTTGCAAATGCTGAGCCTGGCATTACACTTCGCGTTTTTCTGCAGGAAGAGCAATCCCGCAAAAAACGCATTGTCGTACAAGAAGAGAACCCTATTAATTACACATTGCGTTTTTCTGCGGGAAAAGCTTGTGAAAGAAATAAATATATCCCAGTGAGGAAATTGATGGTTTTATTTTTGTGGCAATATACCAATGGTAGTCCATCTTTGACATACATACCATTTGAAGTTTGTATTCATAAGCTGTCAATGTCAGTATAAACATTTCGTGTTGATTGTTGACAACGTATTTTACCGGACCATGGAAAGTTTCGAAAATTCACGAAAAAAACAACATTTGCGGGAAGTTTTACTTGGACATTATTTTGCTAAGAAGACTGCAGCTCAGAGTCATAAATTGCTCGTGGAAGTTTACGGTGACGATGCTTTTTCGCGTGCACAGTGTTTTCGGTGGTTTCATCGGTTCAAAAATGATAATTTCGACATTACCGACGAAGAGCGACCTGGCCAGCCAAAAAAGTTTGAAGACGAAGAATTGACGAAATTACTCGAAGAAGATTCGTGCCAAACTCAAAAAGAGTTGGCAATTTCGTTGGAAGTGACTCAGCAAGCCATATCGAAGCGGTTAAAATCACTGGGAATGATCCAAAAGCAAGGCCACTGGGTTCCGTACGAGTTGAAGCCAAGAGATGTTGAGAGGCGCTTTTGCATGTGCGAACAACTGCTTCAAAGGCAAAGACGGAAGGGTTTTTTGCATCGTATTGTGACCGGCGATGAAAAGTGGATTCATTATGATAACCCAAAGCGAAAGAAATCATGGGGACCGCCCGGGCACCAATCAACATCGACCGCGAAGCCAAATATTCATGGTTCCAAGCTTATGCTCTGCATTTGGTGGGACCAGATCGGTGTTTTTTATTATGAGCTGCTAAAACCGAATGAAACCATTGACGGGCAGCGCTATCGACTGCAATTTATGCGTTTGAGTCGAGCATTGCGTGAAAAACGGCAACAATTTGCTGAAAGGCACGACAAAATAATTCTTCAGCATGACAATGCTCGCCCTCATGTTGCGCAAGTCGTGAAAACGTACCTGGAAACAACCAAATGGGAAGTGCTACCCCACCCGCCGTATAGCCCTGACATTGCTCCATCCGATTACTATTTGTTCGCTTCGATGACTCATGCGTTGGCTGATCAGCACTTCACTTCATATGAGGATACTAAGAACTGGCTCGATTCATGGATAGCCTCGAAACCCCAAGATTTTTTTCGCGACGGAATTCGTAGACTTCCCGAAAGATGGGAGAAAGTTATCGCTGCTGATGGCCAATATTTTGAATAATTTAGTTATATGAATAAATCTATGAATAAATGCCAAAAATTCCAAAAAAAAGTCTCATTATTAAATTGTAGACAAAATTTAGTAGGTAGAAGTCGGGAGGCTGATACAATTTCAGCCAGTCCTGAATGGATGCACTGCATGAATTTCGTCACTGGGTGCATGCGTTTATAATTTATCGTTGAACCAAAAAACGGAAGGTGTAATGCGTTTCATATACCACCGTGTGTTCATCTTCTCACTGGGTTTTTTTTGCGGGAGAAGTATTCCCGCTGTCCTTGGACTTGATGCTGCAAAACGAGTCCTGCAAACTGCAGCGTTGTCGTTACGCATAAGTGTAAAGCGTTCCATTTAAATGTACGCATTCCTCTTCTTGTACGACAATGCGTTTTTTTTTTCGGGATTGCTCTTCCTGCAGAAAAACGCAAAGTGTAATGCCAGGCTTAGGTTTAATGTAATGTCCGAAATAGCTAACTGGCAGTTTAACCAGACATTGAGAAAACGGTCGTCTGATGTTTGTTCTACCTGTTCATGGGTTCGGTTATGTTTGTGTTGTCTTCACCCTGTATTGGGGGGGGGGGGATGTATGAATAAGCCACAGCCTTTCCCGGCTTGCCTCAGAAGGCGACTGAATCTACAGGACGTGTATACCAGCAACATGCTTAACCTAAAACTTTGTATACCTATATGTTAGCGAAACGTCAACAGTAGGCGCGCTATGATCCCACAAGGGGTTAAGTTAAATATTAAGGGATTCATGCTCACGTCGTATTTGCCGTAAAGTTGTAAACTGCTGTCATTTTCTATGGGAATGACAGAAGTTTACGACGAATACGACGTTTACGACATTAACGACAGGGAGCATGAATCCCCCTAGTATATAATTTACTCGACCTTGGGCCCTTCTTCAAACTTCAAATTTAAACTACTTCCATTGCCCCAATAGTATCTGCATTTTTATAACTTTCGCCACTCAAACTATGTACTAGCCAACGTTTAAGTGTTAAAGCCAGAATGATCCAACAAGTTTCTTTCCTTGCCACATTTTCTCGCTACTTGCAATTCTTCATTGGATGCAATTTCATAACATGGAATGTCAGTTATTCCCGTAGAGTACGACATGGTTGATAGTTTGCCAGTGCACTCACTTTCAGCACACCATACTGTGTACGGACACAGCAGAATTTAATTGAAACAAGCAGAGTTTAGCAACCTCTCTATGTCTCATTGGACATTCAAACAATGTGGCATCTAATCGATCGTGGATAGATACTTAAGTAAACATTGCAAGTTCTCTCTACTTTGTACGTATACGTATATCTAACGTACTAACTAACAACAATTTGAAGTACATATCATTTGAATACATCAGGGGTCGGCAAACTTTTTTTGAAAAGTACCAGATCGTTCGAATTTTGGGGTCTGCGGGCTGGATAGGAAACCCAAAGTGTAACTGTTTACCGGTGCGGTCAACCTACTGCTAATTGAAGGTTTGACGGAAGCACCACAATTATGCAGTAAAATTATCGAGAATTGTGTTTTATTAGAAATGCAGCATTTAAAAAGGTCCGAAATTTTTAATTAGTTTTTGAAATGTGCATTTACGGTAGTAGCGTTGCAGTTCAATCTGAACACTTATGCAGTTCAATCTGAAAACTTACTTTCCTCCTTTCTTCGTTCTTCTTCGACTCATTGGCTGCGTTCATAAGATAAATCACTGAGTCAGCGCTTCACAATTGCTGACCAGCACATTGTAACTATTTTCGTGTTATGCCGTCTGGTTCATTTGTGCAATGTTCAGTTTGACATTTGACAGAAAACTCGAAATTTCCTGCTTCGATGAGTCCCAGGTGACACCCAAAATATGATAACAACTTTCTTTCCCATAATAATTACAATTAATTACAATTACGTTAAAAACACAATCATCGACCATACACAACACAACCGAGGTTAGAATTGAAGTTTGGCTATGGCAAGAAAATTTTATCTGAACGAAAAGTGAAAGCGCTTAGTATCAGTGTTTAGCTCAGCGAAAGCATTTCTAGGAAGAATTACCATGCAGCACTAATCGCTTGATAGTGCTGACTCAACGATGGCGTTTTATGAACGCAGCCATTGTGTATGAACGCCTCCTACCAGAACCACGTACAAGCAGAACAGATGAAGTGTTAAATTTTTTGCTCTCATACGGCGGTTTCATTCGCGGTTTAAAATAGTTTATGCTTGTAATACACTTGACGCTAATAAGGTCTAGGGTATATTTATGAAAAACAAATAGCTGCTCTGATACGTGGTCTAATGGCTGGTATGATTGGTGGTCTAATGGCTGGTCTGATGCGTGGTCTAATAGGCGATCTAGTACGTGGTCTAATGGCTGATTTCATGCGTGGCTAATAGGCGGTCTAATGCATGGTCTGATGGCTGGTCTGATGCGTGGTCTAATAGGTGGTTTTAAGCGTGGTCTTACGCGGGTAGTTGGTCTAGCATCTAAAAACCGCCTTAGATATGAGCAACATTGCTCCTATACATACATGTTCTTATTGCTATATGTCGTCACTGATCGTACCAGCATCAGTTACGATTTTTGGATTAATACAGGCCTACCTGATCCGGGTCAGCTTGCTGAATATGTAGTTAGTTGATATGATTATCTCCATTGGATCTCCAGTGCGGCGTGATCGGAACGTATTTGTTATTCTACCATCGGATCCGGAGTAAAAATCGTATAGTATTTGGGGGTAAGTTACACATTGAGATGTACGTCGCAAAAGTAGTGCGATTTCTTTAAAGAACTGATCGTGCGACACAAATTGCGTAACTAATTTGGATGTGGAATGGAGAGTCTTATGGTGCTACCACATAATTTGCCATTTGGCGACTACCGAGCAAATGCTCGCCAAATGCCAAGTATTTGACAAATGTCGAGCAATTTGCGAACATGTGAATTTTTCCCCCACCGAGTCATCGAATAGAAATAATGTTCGTCAGATAGTATTAATTAACCTACCGGCAAATACCGCGAAAATGCTTATCGTACCCACACGGTGTGACCGCTGGCCAATCACCAAGCAAATGCACATTGCTCTGTAGTGTGATTGGGTCCACCATTAGACGAGCATTTGGTCAACACTTGCGAGTATTGAAAAATTAGATTTTAACGGAAAAAATAGTTTTAAACTATTTAATGTCATTTTTAAACATAATTGTTCACGATAAAAAAAAGTATTAACCCGCGGGCTAGATGAAAACCAGAGGCGGGCCGGATTTGGGCCGCGGGCCGGAGTTTCCCGACTACTGATATATATGATGCACTCGAAACAAATATTTTCTTCATGGCAGGTGATAGGCAGCCTCAACTCTACTGCAGAAGTATGGGAAGCCAATTTTATTCTTTCTCTTTTTATTTGGTTTTGTTTCCTCCTGCAATTATTATGCAAGTGAACAATAAAAACAAGCTGCGATATTTTGCATATATCAATGGAAACAATATAGTGGGCTTGTAACAGCATAGTGTGAATGATGTGTGGGATAAGTTGCTACAAGGTCGTTAGACGAATGTTAATTTTTCTGCGGTGGATTCGAAGCACAAACAACAGGTAGAGATTAAACAGTTCAGTAAATTGTTTTGATAAATGCCAAAAACAGATGTCTTTTTACTTATTTTTTTTAGGGATTTTGAATTTATGAAAGCCTTCCAACTGATTGCTGAATCAAACCGGAGATACTGTCTTAGTGCACACAAAAATAAAATGGTTGCTACTGTTTCAGAGTAGTAACGACCAAACCTCTTATTCCAGATTTTTACAAGAGTAAGTCACCTATGTAGTACCACGCTAAAATAACTCCCAGCAAAAAATTCTGCTTAATTGAAAAAATGGAAATAAGTGAAATTCGCGTTATGCATAATAGGCCAGTCAAATTAAGCCAATTTTGGGGCTTTTTAATAATAATGAGGGAAATATCTGGAAATAATTTTAATCCCTTCTATAGATACTGAATACATGGAAACTGAGTTTGCACGGTCGTGGAAGGTGAGCTTAACTTTTGGAGGGCGAAAATCCGAGAAATTTGAGCCTTTTTTTTAATATTATCGTTATAAATCTTAAACGGTGCCTCGGGTCGAAAAAACTTGCAGGAGTAAATTAAAGACCGTTGAATTCTGCGTTCAATGCATTGCTCAAAGTTGAAATTTGGTTCAGTAGCGTAGTCAAAATTGATAGTCAAAAAATGACAATTTTCGAGGCTCCTGAGAAAAATCACACTTTTTCACTTTTCAAGCTCACAGATCTTTGCAACGGATCCTCCCAATGGAAAAACTTGTCTGTAAAAGTTGGGGACAATTTAATTGTGAGCCTAACGTGGCCAATATTTCTCAATTCGGGCCATTTTTAGAGTAGCTATGAGTAAAAATTCAAAAATGAATGCTCATCGATTTATGCCTTAAAAGCTCTATCTCGGTAAGTATAACAGCTAGAAGTTTTATTTTAGTCTCGAATTTTAGATAAATTACTCCAGTTAAATAAAGTTTTACAAGATTTCTTGTGAGACCAATTTAGGAGATACTAAAAAGAAACCGGACAAGCCAAACAATTAGGCACATTTTCAACATGGTGGCGGGGTCCCTGGTGCTAGGGGGGAAATACAAAACTCGAATTTTTAAGCAATGTACCAACTTAAACAATATATCAAAAATCGAAACTACCCTAATTGAAGCAACCAGTGTTATAACAATTTGACTGACCAAAATAATTTAACCTTTGCAACCGACTTTTTTTTAAATAAAAACGCAATTACTCAAAAACTATACCCGCTATCATATTCTAGTAAAGAGTGAATCACAGGTAATATCTTACCCTAAAAACAGAAAATAGCCTTTAGAAATCAGATAAACTGTTAAAACTGGAAAATAAAATAAAAAAAAAGTGTGAACAAATTATTTTTTTTTTAATTAAAGGGCTGAAATTTAAAAATTAGTATTATATAATGTTAAAACAAATTGTTTACAACAAAACAGGAAGTTTTTATTTTTGATAAATTTAGTATAATATGTAGGTCAAAACTCGAGAAAAATAAGATAAAACAGCAAATGTTGATCGTGGGCTACATATCCTTCTTATTTTTTCGAGCTATATCTAATAAACAGTTTATCTGATTTCTACAGGCTATTTTCTGTTTTTAGGGTAAGATATTACCTGCGACTCACTCTTTACTAGAATATGCTAGGGGGTATAGTTCTTGAGTAATTGCGTTTTTATTAAAAAAAAGTCGGTGATTCTGCAAAGGTTAAAATACTTTGGTCAGTCAAAATGTTATAACACTGGTTGCTTCAATTAAGGTAGTTTCGATTTTTGATATATTGTTTGAGTTGGTACATTGCTTAAAAATTCGAGTTTTCTATTTCCCCCCTAACACCACGGACCCCGCCACCATGTTGAAAATATGCCTAATTGTTTGGCTCGTCCTGTTTCTTTTTAGTATCTCCTAAATTGGTCTCACAAGAAATCTTGTAAATTTTTATTTAACTAGATTAAATTATCTATAATTCGAGACTAAAATAAAACTTCTAGCTGTTATACTTACCGAGATAAAGCTTTTAAGGCATAAATCGATGAGCATTCATTTTTGAATTTTTGCTCATGGCTACTCTAAAAATGGCCCGAATCGAAAAATATTGGCCACGTTAGGCTCACAATCAAATTATCCCCAACTTTTACAGACAAGCTTTTCCATTTGGAGCTTTCGTTGCAAAGATCTGTGAGCTTGAAAAGTGATAAAGTGTGATTTTTCTCCGGAGCCTCGAAAATTGTCATTTTTTGACTATCGATTTTGACTACGCTACTGAACCGAATTTCAACTTTGAGCAATGCATTGAACGCAGAATTCAACGGTCTTTAATTTACTCCTGCAAGTTTTTTCGACCCGAGGCACCGTTTAGGAGTTATAATGATAATATTAAAAAAGGGCTCAAATTTCTCGGATTTTCGCCCTCCAAAAGTTAAGCTCACCTTCTACAGCCGTGCAAACTCAGTTTCCATGTAATCAGTATCTATAGAAGGGATTAAAATTATTTCCAGATCTTTCCCTAATTATTATTAATAATATTTAATTTGACTGGCCTATAAATGGTTTATTTATGTAAAAAAAAACAAGCTGTTTAAACTTTCACTGGATCTTCCCCATGTATTCAAAGGAATTTTAAGAAGAGTGCTGAGTTTCGTTAGGATCATAGTAGCTTCGTTGATGAACAAACATCATTCGGGGCGGCTAAAAACTGCAACCTTTCATGAAAACAGCGAAAAAACCCTATCAAATGGTTTTGATTTTTGAATGATCGCCAAATCAAAGACAGAGACTCCTGAAGCTTTATCCACAACTATTTGTCTAACCTGAAGTTGACACAAGCGCGTCAACTACACCTAACCGATTTAGTTGAAGTTTCGTTAGCATATTAACGCGCTCGGTGGACGTGTTCGGTCACCGCTCTACGATGTGGAATGGAGGTTCGAGCCTCAGCGCGAACAAGAACTACCTGTGGGTACTAATAGAACTCCCAATGCGCTTCGAGCTTGTCAGTATAAGGACGGTGCGAATAGGAGCTGCATGCTAGGAATTACGCGTCCGAAAAGTCGATATGTTGAACAGGGCGTAGAAATGCAAGAGATGTTGGATGCGCCCATGCCGCTGAAGGGGTCAAGTCAACGCCACAGGGTGAAGACAACACAAACAAAAAACAATGGAAAAATGTTGCTTAATCAAGACAGTGTGGCGGCTCACACCTCGGTAGTAACCATGTCTACGTTGAAAATAAAATTATCCCGATTAAAAACCTTTTAAGGGCAGAATTATTTGAAAACACACTTGGGTCTAACTGTCACCATACACTGTCGAACTCGAACTCGATCTCGAACCTGGTACAAATGCCCTCTGAATAGCTCAAGACACACACACACTTCACATAAACGTGAAGAAAACAGGTCCACTTGTACCATGTTCGAGATCGAGTTCGACAGTGTATGGTGACACTAAGAAGCCATCTTGAAACTATGGGCATAATGGAGGATGAGACGTCATTAGTCATTTTCATTCTTTGTAAATGTAAGGCATTAGCATGTAATGGCAGCATCTTTCATAGATTTTTCTTTGAAAGTAAGATAGGTTGACAAGGTAAACAAAAGAGTACAATATGTAGTTGTAGGCGTATAAGTATTGTAGTGTCGGAATGCCGAAACGTACGTACGTAAACTGCTCGCAAAATCGTTATACGACACACTTTACCTCGCAACCGACACTTTACTCTAATACCTAATATACAATTTATCTCATAAAAATATTACTAGGGGCCATATACCTATACATAATATCTGCTTGGGCTGTGTGCCGTTGAGCGTTTATCTATGGGATATACTTTAAGCAGACATTGTGAAAATGTTAAATGAGTACCCTTTTGGGGAAAATAACTCGGTTGAGTCTCTTGAACCAGTAGTAGGTAGCATTTTCCAAAGTCTACAAAGTCTCATTGTCAACCTGTCAGCCGGAACTCAAAAATGTTCATATATTTTGCTCCCTCACTCCGTTGTAATTACTTTAACTTCCCCTTCCATTTGACGCCTCATGTCTGACTACCGTTGAACAAAGAAAAGAAAAAATTGACCTCATCCCACTCCCCTAAACTAAAAAATTTATAAAAAGTTCATATTTGTTCAGTAAATACATTTCCAACAAACACGAGATTATAAAAGCCTTTTTGACTAGTAAATAATTCAGGGAGAGAGGGGTGCGGGGGGGGGGGGGGGTTAATCCGCAAGATCCCCTCGAAAATCCGGTCTTGGGCAATCTTTTAGTTTCCGGGCCTTTCCACTCGGATTTTTGTTATTTTTCACCCGCGTCTCCCTAAAAGTCTAGAATTTGCAACAAAAAATTTTGATTTTTTTTCTTTTATATGGTCGGTCTACAACTTAATAATGAGACTTTTTTTAGAGATGGCAACACCGATAAACCAATGGTAGTCCATCTTTGACATACATACCATTTGAAGTTTGTATTCATAAGCTGTCAATGTCAGTATAAACATTTCGTGTTGATTGTTGACAACGTATTTTACCGGACCATGGAAAGTTTCGAAAATTCACGAAAAAAACATTTGCGGGAAGTTTTACTTGGACATTATACTGCAGCTCAGAGTCATAAATTGCTCGTGGAAGTTTACGGTGACGATGCTTTTTCGCGTGCACAGTGTTTTCGGTGGTTTCATCGGTTCAAAAATGATAAAATTTCGACATTACCGACGAAGAGCGACCTGGCCAGCCAAAAAAGTTTGAAGACGAAGAATTGACGAAATTACTCGAAGAAGATTCGTGCCAAACTCAAAAAGAGTTAGTTAGTTAGTTAGAGTTAGTTATATGAATAAATCTATGAATAAATGCCCAAAATTCCAAAAAAAAGTCTCATTATTAAGTTGTAGACCCAAGTACTTTTTTTAAGTTTTTTTTTTCTCCGCTCGCTCTTCGTGCAACAGCGTTTTGATCAGTTTTAAAGATAACCAAACATTAAAAAAATAAAAATAAAGAAAAAACTTTAAAAAAATTAAAAAAAGGGAGCATTTTGGCCTTAATGGGATAATTCTCTCTATTGCATTTAGAGAGAATCCTTAATTGCAGCATTTCCGCTTTAGGTAGTCCATTTCCGCTTTAGGTAGTAAGAACCTGGGTTCTTACTACCTAAAGCGGTTCTAGCGGTTCTAGTTAGAACCCACGTAGGGAAATGTGTAGCTGGAAATGTGGAAATTTCTTGAATTTCTCTAATGAAATAGAAAGAACTCTTCAACTCTCAAAAAATAAATAATTAGCGCAACAGTCCAATTTGAACCAAGGCCTCGAGATAAGTTAGCATCATCTCATTTACTAAATCGTGATGGTGTGTTTTGTGCAGAGGTGTGTGTCAACACGCTCAACCGGGTAGTTTACCCCAAAATAGGTACTCATTTAACAGCTGAGTACAGTCCGACACGTAAATCCCATTTTTTATCGAATACTACTACATTCAGTAGGAATCGAACCAGGGCCCAGTGCACAGAAGGCGAACGTGCTAGCCGTTGCGCCATCAGGACTACAAACTTTCAATACTTGAAAAAAAAAACCAAGGAGATCAACTTTGTATAAGAAATTTAGTAAATTGAGAAGATGCGTGCCTAAATCGTTCGTTAAATAATATACATTCAGCGTAAAGTGCAGAGTGCAAATTTGGTAATTCACATATACATATTTAGGGGTAACTCATTAAACATTCTTAGCGCGATGCATGGAGGAGCTTCTGCGAACATATCGAAGGGTCCTGCGAAACCTCCAGGCTTAGGAAAATTTTGGCTTCCAATCCATCAATGCCAAGTTTTCTACAAAAGGAAGACGGATCATGGACGTCTTCAAGTAAAGAAACCATCGAGTGTCTGCTTGATACACATTTCCCTGGAAGCTCGGCTGATGCCTCACCTGGAGACTCCTCTACGTGTCGCGCATCGCCATGCAACAGTGAATCTATTGTGTCTCGAGAAAAGATAATGTGGGCAATTTCCAGCTTTGAACCCTTTAAATCAGCTGGGCCTGATGGCATCATTCCGGCGGACTTGCAGCAGTGCTTGGATATAGTATACCCATGGATAGAGTGTATCCTGACGGCCTGTCTGACGCTAGTGTACGTTCCACGCATCTGGAGGGAGGTGCGGGTGGGTTTTATCCCGAAAGCGGGAAGAAGCTCGCATGCGCGACCAAACGACCTCCGTCCCATTAGTCCATCGCAACATGCCTATTGGAAGGGTAAGTCGGTGGACACGGCTCTGCACTCTTTGGTCAGTTACATTGAGAAATCTCTCGACCAAAAGGAAGACACGATGGTTGTATTCCTGGACATCGAGGGGGCTTTCAATAATATCAGACCTAGTGCGATCATTGAGGCACTCCGAGGTCTCCAGGTTGATGAGTCGCTCTGCAAACTCGTTAATATGTTACTAACTTCTAGGCGTATACACTCTACTTTGGGTGCATCGTCGGTATGCAGGAGTGTCTCCAGAGGAACCCCCCAAGGAGGGATATTGTCTCCCCTCCTTTGGGTCATAGGGATCAACAAACTGCTCTTGAGGCTGGAAGAAATTGGGTATAAAGTCATCGCGTATGCAGATGACGTTGCCATTGCCGTCACAGGAAAGTTTCCTGATGTCCTCAGTGGGTTGTTGCAGAATGCCTTGACCATTCTATCAGAATGGGCAAACTTTTGCGGAGTTGGAATTAACCCTGCCAAGACGGAGCTTGTGCTCTTCACTAGAAAACACACGACTACTCCCATTGAATCTCCCATTTTGGAGGGCACGAAATTGGTTTTCGCCGACAAGGCTAAGTTCCTGGGTCTTAGTTTAGATAGGAAACTAAGGTGGAAGCTCAACATCGAGGAACGGGTCAATAAAGCTATTATCGCACTCTACTCGTGTAAAAGGGCCATTGGTAATAACTGGGGCCTGCAGCCTAAAGCTGTATATTGGCTATATACTGCTGTCGTACGACCCATACTACTGTACGGAATTAGTGTCTGGTGGACAGCACTTCGAGTAGGGGCTTATATTAAATTACTGAACAAGGTACAAAGACTAGCTGCGATGGCCATGACGGGGGCCTTCAGGACCACTCCGTCAGCCGGGCTGGACATGGTGCTCGGCTTGCTCCCGTTGGATATTTGTGGTGAACAACTGGCGGCAAACACGGCCCTGCGTCTTCGTGAGACTGGCCAGTGGCGCACGCTGAGATGCGGGCACTCAACTGTACTGGATAATTTGAGTCTCCCCACGGAGACTGACTATATCTCTCCGAAATACCTTTTTGGCCGAAACTACACCAGTTTGATTCCGTCGAAGGGTCAATGGGCTAATAGCGCGCCCCTGGCCATCGACTCCATAGTCATCTACACGGATGGCTCTAGGGTCGTTGGCGGTGTTGGGGCGGGCATCTATTCGGAGGGACTGGGGATTAACCTGTCACTCCGCCTTCCGGATTTCTGCAGTGTCCTGCAGGCGGAGGTTATGGCAATTTTTGAAGCTTTGACCTGGCTAGGAAATCATGTAGTGACCATGAGAGACGTTATGATCTACACGGATAGTCAGGCTGCCATTCGATCACTCGAATCCGTCCTGACTACATCGCAAACCATCGCAAAGTGTCGGTCGATTCTTAAAGAGATGGGTGCATTTTTCAACATTACGCTCTGTTGGATATCGAGTCATAGCGACTTCGTGGGTAACTGCATCGCGGATGAACTGGCTAAGGAAGGGACTACCGGCGCTCTCGACGGAGACCGTTTAAACATTAGAATGCCAATCGCATCGTGCAAAATTATAATTAAAGCCGTCGCGATTGACAGAGCGAACATTAGATGGCTAAACGGCGACACGTGCCAGACGACGAAATTGATTTGGCCGAAACCCTAACCTAACCCTAACCGCTCTGCCGCACTGCTTTCATTGAATAGGAAGCACATTGGCATGGTTGTGGGGGTTATTACAGGGCACTGTCCCATTGGTGAGCTCGCCTGGAGGCTCCGTATTCCTCATAACGACTATTGTAGGAGCTGTGAGGATGTGGATGAGGAGGAAAGCGTTCTGCATCTTCTCTGTCACTGTCCGGCCTTGGCTACGAGGCGAAAGAAATTCCTTGGCTGTTGGTTTTTCCTGGACCTGGACGACATTAAAAACACGAGTGTCATACAGCTCTATCGCTTTATCACCAGCTCAGGCTGGTTTAACGCCTAGGTTATAACAGGCTACTTTTGGTGGTAACACAACGGTCCAAATGATGGACTAAGTGTGCTGGGTGAGCACCCGGCAGCCCCTTTACCTAACCTAACCTAGCGCGATGTAAAAGGCTTCCCTGCTGCAATTGATGTATTATAGTATATCTAGGCTCCTGTATTGATCCAAAAAATTGTCTATGCGTGGCATAGCCGATGTCGGCTTCATTTGGGTAATATTGATATAAGCCGATTATTTGTTTGGTGGTAGTGAAGAGTGAAGCTAAGTCATTGACTTGGACTAGCAATGATCGATTCCATCCCATACTTAATCTTAATGATTGACAAACAAAAATTTCAGAAAAGCAACCAAAAAACGCCATAGTGACCAGATCCTGAATGGAAAATTGTAAAAATCTTCGCTGATTACTTTTACAACTTTTAAATAGGTAAATACGCAACTGAAAACATGACAAATGGAAATTAGATTTAGCGTGAATGAGCCGCCGATAAAATTTGGCGCCTCAGATATTGAAGTTGTGCCAACTAGATCCTAATACAAACATTTAACCACAATTTCAAGTCACTAGCTTCATTTTATCGAAACTTTTGGGGCGACCGGTAGCGCAGTGTGTTGAGGCATCAGTCTACCGTGACTACCGGCGTTTCGGGTTCGAATCCCGTCCACGACGACGTTCGTGGCCATGGATGTGCAGGAGGTGCGTGCTGGCAACTGCATTCTCCGAAACCAGTTTATGCCGTGAAACGTCAACTGGGCCACATGGAACAGTTGACGCGCTATGCCCCACAAGGGGTTAGGGCAATTGAGAGAGAGCTTAGAGATTTTATCGAAACTTACCGCTTATTTTAAGTTTCATTTGTAGAGGAGGTGGGGGTTCCTTTCGTCGAATCTTTTCAGTAGTAACTAACTAGATTCAACCTCAAACATTTAACCAAAATTTCAAGTCGCTAGCTTCATTCTATTGAAAGTTTTCGCTTATTTGAAGTTTCTTTTGTAGGGAAGATAGAAATTCCCTGGGTCGGATCCATTTTCAATACCAACCAACAAGTTGCTACTACGAACACTTGGTAAAAATTTCAAGTTTCTAGCTTCATTCTATCAAAATTTATCGTGCGAACGGACAGACGGACATAGGGACAGACAGGCAAACATGGCTAAATCAAATCAGTAGGTGACCCTGATCATCTATTTATATATATATATATATACATTACCATACATACGGGACCGCCTTAAAGGTGTTACATATTTTCATCGTGACAAAGACAACACACCTAATACTTTATAAAGTCTGGGGTATAGAAATAGGATGCCATGATGTTAACACGGTTTGATCACAAGAAAATAGAGAATTAACTTTTTAAACAGAACAAGTACATAACGTATGCAAAATTTCAAAAAATGGCAGTGGAAAAATTTTTGTTCGGAGCGAAGCAAAAATTTGGAATTTCTAAATTTATTACAATTAAACCTCTTGTCTGATTAACACCAAATAAATCTTGTATTTTAGCACAATGTATTCGATCGATTGAAACGTCAGCTAAGTATCATTAAATAGTTGACGCGCTACGCCTCACTAGGGGTTAGGGCAAATGAGTAAAGCCTGGTACTCAAATCACCGTGGAATGAAAAGCGCTTTGAAATCCATATAAAAATTTCAAATCAGTTCACTGGTGAAAAATTTGGCGTGCATTTTGTACGAGATTTCACGGCATTTTTCATTCCACAGTGATCAGGCTTTACTCATTTGCTCTAACCCCTAGTGAGGTATAGCGCGTCAACTATTCCGGTCGCCCCAACCGCCCCATTATATCAGTTTGTACAAATGTCTTTTTTTCGCTCCCTGGTACTGTCTGTTCTTTTGTATGGGAGCAGTACACGGACAGTTTCCATAAAAGTTACCAAAAAGCTGCAAGTTTTCGTGTCTTTGTCGAATTCTAAGGATTTTCTAGCCCGAAACAACATCGAATGAAGAACCAAGTCGGCGTACGGGTCAGATGCCAATCGACGAATTGATACGCAGGCGAAAATGGCAGTGGATTGGATAGGTCACACAATACGGAAGGTTGGTAACTGCATTGCTTTACATGCCATGATATGGAACCCCATTTCCAACCAAGGTCGATCAAGAGTCCTAAAATCACATGAGATATGGGAAAAAATCGCTTCTTGAACTACAACGCCATACGCGGAGCAATACAATCCAAATTTAGAGATACGGGACCGCGTAATCTTTAGTAGTTGAATCATGGATTGAACCTCGCTCGAGGCCGATAGACAAGACACAGAAAGATTTCTGAATCAAATGGGAAAAAGATGCAAGTTTGAAAATGACCTGCCGCAGAACTTCGTTAGTGTTTTGATGAGCCGAAAAGTTTGCATGAGGAATATCTACCTATGAAATTTGTCAATAATTTCGTATTCTCACTGCAATCAGTTTTATTCAGGACTTCCTATGCAGAAAGCTCATTGAGATCAGGCGTTTCCTAGTTCTATTTCCCTTATAAGACATCGATAATGCATGGGCATTTTAAGAAATTTGCATCTAACTTTGACTCTCCCTTGTCGGTAGTTAGTTGCGATTGAGGGAGGATTCAATTTGAAACATGTAAAATACATTTTATCAAATAACTGAGCTTCTAATATGTATGTGGTTTCTTTTTCACCTAGATAATTCCTGTGTAACATACACAATTTTTCCAATAAATCCAAAATCATTTCTTCTCTACATTACAGCTCCAAAATCTACTCATCATACCTGATTTTAGGTGTCATTCCGCTACACACGAGCTCATGCCAAGAAACCCGTTTTCGCGGCAGCACTTTCCACTAAGGAATCTCAGCAAGAGTACGCTGTGCTCAAATTCTACTTCTTCTGTACATATATTGTTGGTAAGTTACCATAAAATATGATAAATCTTTCATAAAAAAAAAAATGGTTACATTCTTTCACCAGAGACAAAAAAAAAGATAAAAATTCTCCAGGCCGGCAGACGACAACGACATAGACATTCTGGTCATTATATCAACCAGACAACTACTCAGCACAGGAATCTTAATCGACCATTCTATCCTATCTTGCTTCATAGCATACTCGTAGTATCTAATTAGAACAAAGAACCATTGTTTGCGCAATCGTCAACAATCACTGGACAAACTGCAGAAAACAGCTGGCTTGATCTAAAGTATGTAAAATTGTTACTAGGTCTAAGCGATGTGTCCTAATTTTCTTAGTCATAGGAGTGTCACTATTGCTTACTTCTTACCGTGGTTTGACAAGCTATTCAGGTGTTATAGTATTCATAGTGTGCCTGTATCTAAGATGCATATATGTAAGTTCTTGTTGTGCATTAAGACGCAAAGGAATCAGGAAAAACCTGTTTCAAATGTACGGTGAATCAACTTTACAACAGTCGTTGGTCGCGCGTCAGGTATCAGGTTGACGTCACCACACGTTCGCGTACCCGTACCTATACTCTTGTTTACCGTCCGTCACCGCACGATCAGATACTTGTAAATCTTTTAATAGTCCTACTCACCAGAATCTACTACCAAGTGCTCTTGTGATTAATATCTCAACGGCGACGAACAACAACACCTTGAGATGAAGCTGGATAGTATGTTGCGTCTTATTACTGTTGTTTGGTAATCGACTAGTAAGACAATACGTTGGTTGTAACACGATCACTAATCACTTTACTGCTATTGAGCGGTGTGCGATAATTGAATAACCGTTCTCAGTACCACTCAATGGTGATGTGGAGGAAGTCGCAATAACTCACTCAATACGAGTTAGAATAATACACTTTCCCGCACGCGATCACTTTTCCCGGTAAATTCTTCAGATTCAGATACTTTTTTCTTTCCGGCGATAATGACGATCGAACAGCGCAGCGGTCGTATCAGTTGATTGGACTTTACTGATAATAGAATGCGAAAAATGCGTCGAGGTGTTCATAAATAATACATCGATGAGGTCACGAATTTCCAAGAATATCAATTTGGCGAATGACTCACTCACTAGATCGAACCAAGATCACTCCATCATTTTCGCGATTCACTTGAAGACTTTTTGGTACGCGACCATTTCACGGAGGAAGCACACCCGCGTTTGATCATGAAATATCGTTTGAGATCGCACTGAAGTCGAGCTGAATGCTCGCTATCTCAAATCGGAAACTTGACTGCTAAGGTGGAGCTCGTCGCTGAATCTTATGGTTGTACATACGATGATTATGTGGGGAGCTGGCGCGGAATATACATACATATGTACATACATATTCGGTTTCATGCCGTGTCGCCCTCTAGACGGATCGATTAGTATAGCGATAAAATCATTATCAATAACAATTTACCCGACCTCCGTCGTATCTAATGGTAGCGGTACTCACAGTTAGCACAAGTAGAGACCAGTATCTTAGATATGACCCATCCATGCCTAAATATGTGCATACTCATATCTTGAAGAAAGCGTCTATGAAGACGGTGCAGCAGCGGTTGGTTCTGAAAGGTGCATGTACAATTTGTTGGTTTCCTGACTCCTGACCAGTTAGGATTGCTATTGGGCATTGGCCGATGTGGAAAAGAAAGGTGATACTACCGCGTTTGGAATAAATACATGAGGTTCATGTTCACGTACTGGTACTAACATGATATAAGATTCACCCGAACCGTGTGTCAATGCGGTGAAGATGCAGTCGTTCTGGAAATGTTTTTGTGGCTACGAAAGGTGATAACTGATAACGTTGTCGGCTATCAGCTTTGTTTATTTGCTTACCTGTAAACGGGGATTATCGCTGTTTCGTATTGTCGAATTATATAATGGAATTGATACATACGTATCTGATTGAATACATTCCAACTTAAATTTTTTATTCCGAACTTATCTTACACTTATCGAATACATTACATTTATTTTTGGATTTGCTAATATTAGGCCAGTTATTTTGAGAGTATCCTTTTCTCCAATACTAAACCACTCAAAATGCCTTCAATAGTTGCCTAGAGTGCACGAACTCACTAAAAGCATTTAAGAAATAATTAAGAGCGGCTAAGAGGGATAGCTGGAGAGACGTTTGCAGCCAAATTGAATGCACGACGGAAGCTTCAAGGCTAAGAAAAGTCATCTCCAAAAATCCGACACCACCCTGCACCCTCAACAAGTAGGATGGAGGTTGGACACAAAACAGTGCAGATACACTAGATGAACTTTTAAACGCACACTTCCCTGGCTGTGAGGACCATTACACCCTCGTAACACGACCGGAAACAGGAAATAGTAACGCAAAAAGAAGCAACATTCCGGGGCTATTCACGTGCAGACGCGTAAAATGGGCGATACGCTCGTTTGACGTGTACAAATCGGCAGGCCCTGACGGAATCATACCGGCAATGCTGCAAAACCCCATGGACACAATAGCTCCTTGGGTGGTTGCCATACTGAAGGGATGTCTCCGACTTAGGCTACGTACCTCTGGCGTGGAGGAAGTCTAGAGTGGTGTTTATCCCCAAAGAAGGCAAGGGCAGCCATGTCAATCCTGAGGACTTTAGATCTATCAGTCTAACGTCCTTTTTGCTAAATACAATGGAAAAATGCATAGATGGGTACATTAGGGAAACCATCCATCCCTCGTACCTATCTAAAATTCAGCACGCTTACATACATGAAGGGCAAATCGGTAGAAACCGCCCTATACGAGGTGGTCTCCACGATCGAGACATCCTTTCAATACAAAGAATTCACTCTTGGTACATTCCTGGACAGCAGCAGGGGCTTTCAACAATGTCACTATGGAGGCTATCGTGGAGGCCCTGGAACTTGCTGAGGTGAATGTTACTCTAAGGAAATGGATCGAGGCACTACTCTCGAATAGGCTAGTAACGTCTGAATGAGGAGGTGTTAAAGCCACCAAGTGTACGAGGAGAGGCACTCCGCAAGGAGGAGTGCTATCGCCGCTTTTATGGACACTCGTACTGAACAATCTACTAACATTCCTCGAATCGACCGGAATACGTGCGGTAGCCTACGCAGACGATGTTGTGGTACTCATATCAGGCAAGCACCCGAGCACACTGTCATAACTAACAACTTTGGCTCTCAGTAAGATACTAAGGTGGGCGGATAGAGAAGGTCTAAATGTAAATCCTCAGAAAACTGAACTAGTCTTCTTCAGAAGGAGAACCAGAATTCAGGAATTTATCCTGCCAAAGATGGGTGACACCGAGTTAACTTTGTCAACCCATGCAAAGTACTTAGGGATGATCCTGGAGAGTAGACTTAACTGGGGTCGTAACGTCGAGGAACGAAACAGGAAGGCCAGCATCGCCTTTTACACCTGCAAAAGCATGCTTCGCAAAAAGTGGGGCCTCAAACCGAGAATAACTCACTGGATATACACGGCTGCGGTAAGACCGATCCGATACTAACGTACGGAGTTGTAGTCCGGTGGACAGCACTCAACACGAAAAGAATCCTACAGAAAATGGAGAGGGTACAGAGACTTTGTTGCTTAGAGATCACTGGTGCCTTAAGAACAGTACGAGTATCTTCGCTCTCTCTCTGAACACACTTCTAAACTTGCCTCTGCTTGACCTATATCTGAAGAATGAGGCTGCTAAATGTGCTTTAAGGCTTAGAGAAGCAGGGCACTTCAAAGATAGGCCATATGGTCACCGCAGTATTAGGCTGCCATCTATTAATACTGACTATATGAAACCACAAACATTGAGAAAACGGCCCTTAATTAGAAATACATAAATCGTTTATTTACTGTAATGTATTAACACATATATTACATCATAATACATAGTACTCGTATGCACTACGTAAATAGAAAAGTTATTGTACATATAAAGCAGAAATGATGTAAAGCTTTATGGCCTGGTTACACAATACGAGTTGTTGACCTGACAGTGGACAGCTACTGCTCCTGTGTATTCGCATGATAGTAAAATCGAAAAGTTTTGTAGTAACTCGGATGCGAGTGACCGACTCGCACATAACAACTCGCATGATGCGATTACACGGTGCGAGTAGCTGCACTGCAGTAACTGACTAGACCAGCTCGGATGCTAGGTCGACTGTGTAACCAGGCCATTATTTGAAATAATCATCCAACTTTGCTAAGCGATGGAAACAGAATGCAAGGGCAAGCTAAACTGTAAAGTTCCATATTGATTTCTAAACCTCAATTTGAGTGCAAAATTCTCTTCAAAATTGTTGCAAGAGCAAGCTAATCGTCGACTGTGAAGTTACATATTGCTCTTCAAATTTTAATTTGAGTGCAATATCCTCTTCAATAAAAATTGTTCGCTTCGTTCTAACAAACACGGAACAGGATGCAGCAGGCAGCAAGAGGTTTACTGTACATTTGATTCGAAACTAACAGAGCAATGGGCGCCAAATTATCCAAGAGAAGAACACAATCTACAAAACTAAAATATGTTTACACACAATTATTTGCTCGAATTTTATTCGATTTTTCAGTTTTAGTTGCAGTTTTTGCACTCTAGCATCGGCGAGATGATAACATTAACCGGGATACCGATTACAATAAGCGATACATTTACTATGCATTGTCATAAGACTGGTTTGCCTTTCACATTTTAATAACAATAAATGGTTGATAACATTAACCGCGATCACATTATGCGATATATTAATTAAAGTTATTGAGTTTTAATGAAAGTAAGGCTAGCGATTTTATAAAACTTAAAGTGCCTGTACTACTTTGCCATAACCCCTAGTGGGGATAGCGCGTCAACTACTCCTGCGCGCCATCGTACTCTCTTCTGGACAATTGAACGCAACTCCTCAAAAGACTTATCAAGCGCCCTACACTCTTTCGCCACAGATCGACACCATGTGATTTTAGGAGCCTCTCTTGGTCGGCCTTGGTTGGAAATGGGGTTCCATTTCATGGCATGCAAAGCAGTGCATTTCTCACTCTTCCACAATGTGTGACCTATCCACTGCCATTTTTGCCTGCGTATCAATTCGTCGATTGGCATCTCCCCAGTACGCCAACTTAGCTCTTCATTTGATATTGTTACGGGCCAGAAAATTCTTATAATTCGACGAAGACATGAGCTAACGAAAACTTGCAGCTTTCTGGTAACTCTTACGGAAACTTTCCTCACCGTCATAGGTTGCCTTTCCATTTCCAGGAAACGAAACAGGCCCTGCTTGGTTTTGATGCTGAATTTTGGACACCATGCCGTATGCGCATTTAGCCTGGTTGATACGACGAGCGATGTCCTGCTCCGTACCACCATTTTCGGCAACAGTGCTACCCAGATTCCACCACCACACCTTCTTCACAGGCTGCCCATTAATATTGTTGGCATCATGTGTAGGATTTCTTTTTCGCATTGGCGGGCTAAGAACTTTGGTCTTGTTGGTATTAATTTTTAGCCCAACCTTGCTTGCCTCACTTGCAAGATCTAACGCCAATACGGACAGATCCATGATTTTGTAGGAGAATAGGCGTATGTCGTCAGTCAAGATGTTGTAGATAAGATGTTAAAGTCCACTGAATTTCTCTGTCTAGTCCGGATAGGGCTGCATGCAACACATCGCCGATCACTATGAGGAATAGGATTTCAATTTCAAAGTCCCCCGACACCTAACCTTTATACAAGGCGAGAAATTTCTCGCCGTCATAGGTTGCCTTAAAAATAGCCACAAGCTTCTCAGGGATGCAGATGCAGATGAGGTGTATGGTGGCAGCGTGCATCGTCCGAAACTAGTTTATGCCAACGAAACGTCAGCTAAGCCACATGGAATAGTTGGCGCGCTATGTTAGGGCAAATGGGTATCTCTTCTGCGCAAGACCGCCCACATAGAATACCGGTTCATACTATCGAAAACCTCGAAAATCGATAAAAAGCATAGAAGTGGAGAACCATACTCAACGCATTGCCCGATGATGATTCGCAAGGTGTTAATGTGATCGACACAGGAGAACCTGGATCGGAAGCCAGCCTGCTCTTCATCAATTGTGCTTTTGTAACGGACGGTTTGGCCCACCAAACAATTTCAAACCGAAATAAGTTATGCGAAGGAAAGCGAAAATAGCCTTGTACATACTTTGTACTTTGTTTTAAACGAAATTAAGCGTTGAGTGTGAAACCGAAAGAATCTATGCATGGCTACTCTCGGTTTCTACCGAAATTATCCATTAATGCCTTATTTCCAAATGGCTTATTTCATGGTGCCCAGATATGCTAGGACGGAACGGATGCAGGTACAATTACAAAGAGTGAAACGGGCGACCTAGGGCTACATGGGGTTTGCAACGTCCTAGGAACGGAGCTAGCCTAGCTCGTTACAAACCGAAATTATCCATACACACTTGTGCGACACTGCAGGTTGTGAATTAACAGTTGCTTGTGTGGGCTTTGCTCGTTTCGCCCGCTCCGCGCTTAAGGAATCACAACCCTCAGTACGCACAAACATGAACGCTCGCTCTGGGTACAACAGTTCCTTGTGTGGGCTCCGCTCGCTACGCTTGCTCCGCACTTAAGGGATCATAGCCCTCAGTATCGCATATACATGGACGCTCGCTTTGCTCGCTCTGGGTGCAACAGTCCCATGTGTGGGCTCCGCTCGCTACGATCGCTCCGCACTTAGGGATCGCAACCCTCAGTATCGCAAAGACATCGCATCGCTCGCTCTGGTTACTGCATGGCTATTTTAATTTTTATCGCATTGAAACAAATATTGTCCATGCATAGCTTGTTTCGTTTATTTTCCGATGAACACTTTCGTTTCCAAACGAAAGTATCTACATGGACTATTTCGTATGCCTTATTTCGCTATGGCTTATTTCGGTGCCTCAAGGTTTTGTTCCATAATTTGTAGAAAACTTCACTAATGTGCGGTAGGACTAAAAGAAAGCACATTAACCAATACACATTTGGTGCCGCTGCTACTTCCGCTTTTCTTTTTTCTTTAGTTTTTTTTATTTAATATTGGTCGGCACAGCATGCAGCCGAATATTGCTGAGAGCTACTGTTGTTTAGTAAAATTCAATGGAAAACATGCTGAATGTGCGATTAAAGTCTTAGGTAATTTTTTAGAACATGGTGCGGAGATTCAATATGACAATGAGTGAATTTCCGTGCGTCTCTGCTAAATTGAGTGATTTTTAAAGGATTGAGTGAGAATGATTTGTTTGTGGACAGCGCGAATATTTTGACGCAAGGACGTTTGCGATTTTTTGTGTGTGGAGGATCATCATCGTGGCGCGACAGCCCGACGTCGGGCCTTGGCAGCTTGGATCGTTTTCCTCCAATTATCTTGGTCACGTAGCCACGACTTCCAATTTTGAAAGCCCAGTAACTGCTCGGCGTCCGCATAGACTGAGCTCCTCCAGTTAGGGTTGGAAAAACATTTTTTTTTGTTCGGTTAATCGATAATTGTTAATCGATGACCCACTTGTTCGACTATGATCGACTAGTGATGAAATTTGTGCGGTTATTCGATTATCGGTTAACCGATCTTTTTTCTTAAAAGGCTTATTTTAAAAGTTTTTGCGTCCGTGATCCCATCCCAGAGATAGGCACTTTATGTATTACACAGTACATAACATAACATACTTGGAAGGTGATGAAGGATACTGAAACACTAAAAATTGGATGGAGCTTATTATATTGTAATGTTTCCTCTGTTGAGCGAAACAAAAACGAAACCAGGTTCGTTAGATATTCTTGTGCTGAATAATGAAACACTGCGATTGAAAAACACACACTTTATTTACAAAACGAACTACACACGCGTACTAACAACAAACGTTAAAACTAGCAATAACAACCACGACGGGACTACTTTCCGATCCCGCTTTATAGCGATCCAACCGCCGCTGAGTGTCGAGTCTGACTACTACTTCTTCGTTCGGTGACATCTGCCTTTTTATAGTTGGAGATCCATGCCTTCGTCAATTAGCGAAGACTCTAGATTTTTCGAGATGTTCGAGTCTCGGGTTTCACTACTCAACGAAGGTTCAAGAATCGGCTAGTGGCCAGTCAGCTGAGCTGATACTTGTTATCGATCATTCGAGATTAGTGGTGGTGTGGGTCGTAAAAAATACCCAATATTTATTATTACTCAGTCTTTCAACTTTACACATCTTAAACAAAAAATCGCATTTCAGGAACGTTTTATATAGGTATACTAATGGAAAAGTAATATATTTACGAAAACCACAGTTCAGGATTTACAGAGCGCAAAAATATGAGCTGGTTCAGGTGCTCAGGAGATAATCTGGACATATATGTATACATTCCCTTAACTCGTGGTTCGACGCACGCTGCTTACTTACCCTTACGGTAGTGAGCTGTCATGCCTAAGTACGCGTTCATAGCTACCTTATGCGTACAGAGTTCAGAGGTAAGCCTGAGGCCCTGCGCCTTAGATAGCTCAGCACCCTCCTTTTTTTTAAGCTCCTCGTATTTGGCTTTTAATTTCAGTGTGATCGTTGGTTCTGACGGCAGATGGTACAAAGGTTGCAGCGTGCTTACGAGTTTCCAGAACCCTTCCCGTTCCACAGTCCGTTTAGGCATATCGTCCTTGCACATCATGTACATTAGGGCCTCAGTGCAAGCCCCATCGCGTGCTCCCCCTCCTTGACAATAGAAGGAAAATCGTCAATATAATGTCATAGTCATATTTTACTTGAAATCAAGCTCTGCGAATTTGTTCGTTTGCTTCTTACTTGAGAATGACGCGCTGTTACTGAGGCATCTGTCCAGAGGACCGTCTGAGAGAGAAGAACTGGCCTGGGAAGCTGGCCGCGACGATAGACGCGTAGCAGGATGTGTGGATGATGTTGACGGTCCTGCCGAGCGTGAACATGACCTAGACGTGGCCTCCTCTTCACGGGAGGCGACGCCGGCATCGCCAGAATTGTTGTTCTGAAAAAAAAGTAGAATGAAAATATCATCAACGGACCACTCATTACTAGACTCAAAGTTAAATCAAACTCACTTCAACCTCTGGTGGATTGTCGACGACTTTCTCATGCACCTGCTCCTGCCCCCCTTGTGGGCGTCCTTTGGGTGGCAGCTTTTTCAAGTTAATGAAGTGAACACGGCTTAGGTGGTAGTATAGCGTTGAGGTAGAGGGCTTCGTGAAGCGGCAAATGCACTTTACCTCCCCGTCTTTCTTGGAATAATAGCCCCAAACCGGACTCGCGGCATACACTTCACTCCACACTTGACAGTTGCAACCATATACAAAAATAAGTGATATCTTTTTCCTCATTCTACCTATTCAAAGGTCGCGATCACACGATCTTAAATATGTTTAGTATTCAGCAAGTCAAATGCATGTAATCAGAAAATTTTTCTGATTTTTCGTGTTTACATGCATTTGCATACAAGTTACCGCATTGCAATAACAACATTTTTCAACTGGAGCCAATTTCACCTTCAGTCAAAATTAGAGAGTCAGTTTCCATCGAGTGCTCAAGAGGCACATAGTGCCTAAGCGATTAGCTCGTGTTTTGTTAAACGATAGGAGCACATAGTGCATAGTTTGACTTACTGTAAATTAGTATAATAAATAAAACCACATAGTGCCAAATTATTAAATAAATTAACGTTGTTCAATTCACACAATTAAATGAATAAAAAATAAATTAAAATACTTACAAAAACTAAAATTGAATAACTGGCGCCCAAACGTGGAGCCGCTTTTGTTGCACTTAGCGGTTCAATCATACATTTAAAGAGACCGTATCCACGGCAGAGGTATCCCCACCGGAGCAACAACATTCAACAGTTAACATCGAATTCAATCGACTAAACTTAACCTACCTGCGAACGACCTTTTTCGCTTATCAGTAGAAACGTTTCCATTTAGCGTTATTCTCGTATGATCCGTCAGCATTCATATGTATTTAATCTAGCAGATATTTTATTTGTAAGTGGAGTGTTTAGCGAGCAAAATTTTCATAATTATTTCAAACATTAAATTCAAATTTCATATATAATTTAATTAAACTAACTAATAAGCATTTAAGTAAACTTTTTAGTGTAGAATTAATGATCGCTAAGGAAAACAGAAATAATTCGTAATTGATGGTTTCGGAAAAGACCATTTTGAATAGAATTCGCGCAAGTTGTCCTTGTTGCTGTATCCGTACGAATTGAGTAGCTATTTAATTCCGACTCAAGTGCTACCGACGTATCTCTAAGGATAGGTATGGACGCGGCACAAGTACAAGCCTTAATTTCCGCGGCAGTAACGACTGCTATTAACCAGTCTCTCAGCTCTTTCAATAGAGCCATCTCCGACCTTACCACAAGACTTCACACATTAGAAACCCCAAGTACGGTGGAAGTTTATAAACCTATCACAGTTGACCCCAACAAGATATGTGAAGAGTCCCTTGACCTGGTAAAATCGCTACCCGAATTTAGTGGTGATGAAGCGCGTTATGTATCTTGGAGGCAAGCTGCTTTCGCTGCCTACAAATTATTTGAGGGATTCGACGGGAGTTCCAAACATTACCAAGCAGTGGCCATTATTAGGAATAAGGTTATCGGCTCTGCTGATCTTATCTTGTCTTCATTTAACACTGTGCTCAATTTTAAAGCTATTATCGCGCGTCTCGATTTCACATATTCCGACAAAAGGCCTATCCATTTAGTAGAGCAAGAAATGTCCACTTTAAGGCAGGGGAAACTTTCAATAACCCAATTTTACGATACCATTGAGCGGAAGTTAACATTAATTATTAATAAGGTCGTTATGTCATATGAAGGAGACGATACCCTTATTCGATCCCTTAGCGAAAAATATAGACAAGACGCCCTTTAGAACGTTTGTCTCTGGGTTGAATAAGCCTATGTGCGACATATTGTTCTCTTCAAAACCATCCGATATGCCGAACGCGCTAGCGCTTGCTCAAGAGCTGGAGTCAAATCAGGCTCGTTATAGTTTTGCGAGCTCTTTTGTTTGTAGGAACGAACGAACATCTCGACCGATTCAAACAACGAGCTATGAGAGTAACCAATACAACCCCTACAACTCGCCACATTATAGACGAGCTCCTTCAGGCAAAGATCGGATGAATTTGACCCCTATGGAAATGGACTCTGCACCCTCGAGTTATAGAGCCGTTAGACCTGACCAAATACACAACAACACCAACATCTCACCGATACCATACTGTGGTCCTAGCCAGAGACAAATCATCGGCGCTCAACACACTCCTGCATCTTTTAACTATCAAAGCAGGCCTCCTAAGCGGCAGAATGAGTCTGATCGACAGACCTTACCAAAATTGCAACGAGTAAACTGCTTAGCCCATGAGCAGCCTGTAACGACTGAACCCGACAATTTCACAGAACAGCAGTACCACTCGACTTTTGACGGAAAATATGACGATAATAGATCTCTAGACTACCTCGACGAGGACGAGGAAGTAATAGACGATATAAATTTTTTAGAGGTGACTCCCTCCTGCCATATGTTAAACGAACATTAGCAGGGAGGGAGATCAAGTTTTTAATAGATACCGGCGCTTCCGGGAGCTACATAAAAAACTTTCAGGATCTTAAAGCAGTAAACCATTGAACAGTCTGTTTGCAGTAAAATCTATTCACGGCAAATCTACAGTAACATCTAGATGTGTTATCAATATTTTCGGGCGAAATTCCACATTTTATATACTCCCAAACCTAAATACATTCGATGCCATTATCGGGTTTGATTTTCTAAGGGAAATCGGGGCAAGGCTTGACCTGCATGCAGGAACAATATCCTATAACGGAGGATGGGAAAAAATGTCGTACTTTTGTTGCAAAGACTTACACAACATTTGTACTAAGAATGTCACTGTGCAAACTTCCATATCCGCGAGTGTAGAAGAACAATTTTCATCTGTAATCAAGCGTCATTGGAGGGTATTTGCAGATCCTAATGAGTGTTTACCTTTCAATACAAAGATAGTGGCGACTATTAGAACAACCGACAACGAGCCCGTTTATTCAAGAGCCTACCCGTATCCAATGGCGTCAATGGCTGAATTTGTTAACAAGGAGGTATCTGACTTGGTTACAAATGGTATTATAAGACCTTCACGGTCTCCTTATAATAACCCCGTCTGGGTTGTAGATAAAAAGGGAATAGATGAAGGAGGAAACCGAAAAAAACGCTTAGTGATCGATTTCCGAAAGTTAAATGCCAAGACCATAAGCGATAAATATCCCATACCGGATATATCAGTCATTCTGGCTAACTTCGGAAAGTCTTCGTACTTTTCGGTAGTGGATTTAAAAAATGGTTTTCACCAATTGAATCTAGCAGAACGGGATAGAGAAAAAACCGCTTTCTCGGTTAATAATGGCAAATTTGAGTTTTGTCGACTGCCATTCGGGCTGAAAAATGCCCCTAGCATTTTTCAAAGAGCCATTGATGACCTCTTGAGAGATGAAATTGGCAAAACTTGCCACGTCTACATAGATGATGTCATCATCTTTTCTGAGACAGAGGAACAACACATCGCAGATGTCGATCGGGTATTGGGAAAGCTCTACGAAGCAAATATGAGAGTAAATCCTGAAAAGTCTAACTTCTTTAAAACAGAGCTGGAATATTTAGGGTTCACTGTATCAAATAAGGGCATCAAGACAAGTCCAGAGAAAGTCAGGGACATCATTGACTACGAGATACCCAAGACTCTTCGTGGCCTACGTTCCTTCCTTGGACTCTCAGGATACTACCGACGCTTTATCAGGGACTATGCCCACATTGCGAAACCGCTTACCAAATACCTACGTGGTGAAAATGGGAATGTTGGCACTAACAAATCAAAAAACGTTAAAATAGACCTGGACGAAGAAGCGTTAGCTGCATTTGATAGAATAAAAAAGATCCTAGCCTCGGAAGACGTGCTGCTCCTCTATCCTGATTTTAAGAGACCCTTTGATTTAACCACAGACGCTTCCTCCGATGCAATCGGCGCCGTCTTATCGCAAGATGGTCGACCGATTACAATGATCTCGAGGACGCTATCTCCGACCGAAGAGCACTACGCCACGAACGAACGTGAGCTTCTCGCGAAAGTTTGGTCCTTACAAAAGCTGAGAAACTATTTATATGGAGCAAAACAGGTGAACATCTTTACGGATCATCAGCCGCTTACCTTTGCTATATCTGATAAGAACCCGAACGCCAAGATTAAACGTTTGAGGGCTTTTATTGAGGAATTCGCTCCCAAATTCTTCTACAAGCCCGGAAGAGAGAATTACGCAATCAGGGACAGTTCATAGTGAGGAGTCCTCAACTAAGGTTATACCAACGATTCAGAATCCAGTAAACTGTTTTAGAAATCAGATAATATTAGAAAAAGGATTGGATTCACAGAAAAGGACTAAAATAATTTTTAAGAGACAGATCCGACACCTAGTCACGTTTAAAACCATGGAGGACATTTTCGAAACATTTAAGGAAACTGTCAATCCAGATGTTGTGAATGCAATTCAATGTGACCTACATACACTGAGTCAAATTCAGGACAGGATACTGCAAATGTTCCCCTCTGTCAAATTTGTTCACACAGAGAAATTTGTAATCGATGTTTCAAACCCAAACGATCAAGAATAAATTCTAGCGGCTGAGCATAACCGCGCTCACCGATCTTCTCACGAAAATACCTTACAAATACTTAAGGACTACTATTTCCCACAGATTCGGAAAAGACTGAAAGAAATTGTTTCAAAGTGTAAGGTATGTCGTGAGGCCAAATATCAAAGGCACCCTTCTAAGCCCGAGATAGGCAGAACCCCTATACCTTCCCATCCCGGGGAGATACTTCACATAGACATTTTTTCGGCCAATAAGACTCACTTCCTGACCTGCGTGGATAAATTTTCAAAATTTTCAATTGTAATGCCTATTAACTCCCACGCAATAGTTGATGTCAAGTACCCTTTACTACAAATGCTTAACGTTTATAAAGACACGAAGACAGTCGTTACCGATAATGAAAGGACGCTTAACTCAGAAACCATAAGGTCGCTATTGAGGGATAATTTCCAAATAGAAACTTTTTCCTCTACTCCAGCATTGCACAGCAAAACTAATGGACAGGTCGAAAAGTTCCATGCCACTCTAGCGGAGATAGCCAGGTGCACAAAACTTGATCAGAGTATTTGCGACACAACCGAACTTGCTCTATTAGCCACTGCTAAATATAATCGAACTATTCATTCAGTCACTGGTCATAGGCCAATCGATTTAATCCAATCTATACCCGGGACTTTACAAAACGAAATTAAAGACAGACTTTTACGTACTCAACAGACAGACTTACAACGCCATAACAGCAACAAGAACACACGCAGTTTTAAACCAGGCGAAAAGGTTTCCTAAAAGTAAATAGACGATTAGGGAACAAATTCACTAAAATTTATGAGGAAAAGACTATCCAAAAAGATATGGGAACCACCGTCCTTATTAATAACAAACCAGTACATAAAGAAAATCTCAGATAGACGTTTTCGGTTCCAGGTTTTCTAACTTTGAGATATCAGCTAACAGAAAAAAATCCTGACAGCTACCAAGAGATCGGAAACCAGTTCGAACAACTCTTCAATTTATCCTCAGTAGAATTATGACAATTGCTTACGATCCAGAGAACATTTATTCAATAATTTTGTAGTAATCGACATCGTTAATCCCACAATTTTCGATATTAAAGAAATATAATCATTAACTTTTGGCCGAACACTCTACAAAAGTTAGCGTTAATTCAATAAAAGAATAAGTTTTTTGAAATAATGATTTAGATGAATTTTGTAAGATATTATTGTAAATAAATATAGATAAATACTAGCACTAAGAAAAAGTAAAAAATATTTGTGAAAAGATGAAATTGCTTCCTGCTTATGGCAAAATAGTAAATAATAACAGTAGAGGCGTTATTGCAAAGCGTGGAGTCTCGCACATACATACACTAGAATGTTATCCAACGAGTATCGCATTCTCTTCGCAGCAGCAACCCTGACAACACGTCGCGTCGGTACGGCAGTCAATGACAAACGACACGGTTTCGAACATCCGTCATGATTATAATCGTAGTCACTTACTTCCCTTGAAAACATGCGTCAAGAAAACATCCATCCATCTATAGCGAAAATGGATCCTTGCATATTCGCAGTTTAGTAATGAGGAAGCTAGGTGAAGCCAGGGACGACTTAGCTTGAAGGGGGGAATAGTTACCGCATTGCAATAACAACATTTTTCAACTGGAGCCAATTTCACCTTCAGTCAAAATTAGAGAGTCAGTTTCCATCGAGTGCTCAAGAGGCATAGTTTGACTTACTGTAAATTAGTATAATAAATAAAACCACATAGTGCCAAATTATTAAATAAATTAACGTTGCTCAATTCACACAATTAAATGAATAAAAAATAAATTACTTACAAAAACTAAAATTGAATAACTTACACATTTATTTGGCTATGAAGAGATATCAATTAACTGATGGATTTGTTCGGTTAACTCAATTAATCGACACCTCCATTTCGGTGACGGTTAATCGATTAACCGCGGACATTGTTCGAACAATCGAATATTCGATTGTCTATTTTTCCAACCCTACCTCCAGTGAGCTCCCGGTCGTCTTCGCAGTCTCGCTCCGTCGACTCCTTCTGCGTTCATTACTCTCTTTGGCATGCGATCATCTTCCATTCGTTGTACATGCCCTGCCCATTAAAGTCGTTGTAGCTTGGCGATTTTCGAAACTTCCAGCTCATCGCACAGTTCATACAACTCATGGTTGTACCGGATGCCCCTTCCATGTCGATCGCAAACGGCCCCAAAAATTCGCCGCAGAACCTTACGTTCAAATGTGTGTGTGTGGAAACACGCTATTTCCGGAGGCTTGAGTTAGGGCCCATGCTTCGCAGCCATAGCATAGCACTGGTCGTATGATAGTTTTGTACACGCGGAGCTTCGTGTTTCTGTGAACATGCTTCGATTTCATTATGGGGAGAACCGAGAAAAAAGTCTTTTTAGCTAACTGTATCCGTCGCTTGATTTCGTCAGTTTCGTTGGCGTCCCTTGACAAGTTGCAACCCAGGTATATGAAGTCGTTCACGAACTCTATGTTGAGGTCCCCTACGTTGATGCTCAATTGTGCAGGTGTCATTGTCGTCGATTGCATCATTATTTTAGTTTTACTCTCGTTAATACGTAGTCCAACTTCCTTTGCAGCGGTATCGAGCGTATGAAGAAGTTCTTCTGCGTCGGCCAATCTTCGGGACATGATATTGATGTCGTCGGCGTACGCTGCTAATTGTGTCGACTTGATGAGTAGCGTCTTGCTGTTGTCCATATTCATAGCCCGAATAACGTAGGTATTCCAGTGCGAGGTTAAAGAGCGTTGATGCCTGTCCATCGCCCTGTTTCAGACCAGTGCGTGTTTCAAATAGATCAGTAAGTCTATTCTGGATCCTGACTTGTGAGACGGAGTTGGTCATCGTCATCTTTGTCAGTCGCACTAATTTGGCCGGTATACCAAATTGCAGCATGATGTTCTACAGTACTCCACGATCGATACTGTCGTATGCCTGCTTGAAATCGACAAAGATTTGGTATACGTTTACGTTGTATTCCCAGCACTTCTGGAGTATCAGTTTGACCGTAAAGAGCTGATCAGCTGTGGAGCGACCAGGTCTGAAACCACTTTGATATTCGCCAATAATTCGTTCTGCGTACGGTTTTATTCTATTTTCCAGAATTTTCGTCAAAATTTTATAAGACGTACAAACTAGTGATATGCCCCTGTAGTTCTCACATCGCAGTTTATCTCCCTTTTTGTGGATTGGACAGATGATGCTTCTGCGCCAATCGTCTGGGATCTACTCGTCCTCCCATACTAGCAGGAGTAATTGATGTCTGACATTAACTAGACCCGTTCCACCGAATTTTAGCAGTTTAGCTGGAATCTCGCCAGCGCCTATCGCTTTATTTCGTTTTAGTTTCCGCAACGCAAGATCAACTTCCTCTACTGTCGGAGGTTGTATGGGTGGGCCTAGATCAACAATATCGTCGAGAGCTTCTTGTGTGGGGATGTTATATCCGTATAATAGGTTCAGAAGCTCTTCAAAATAAGAGGCCCGCCGTTTGTTAATGCTATAGGTGTCACTGATGATGTTTCCATTCTTGTCCTTACAAAGGCTAGTCCTGGGTTGGTAGCCGTTCTTAATTGTATTTACTATAGTTTGTACGCTTTTCTGATGTCCTGTTAGCTAAGTTTTCGTTTATATTCAGCAACTGCTCGTCAAAGTATTTACGGTTTTTACGTCTAAGTATTCTATTCGATATTCGCCGTAGCTCGTCATATTTTTCTCTTCTGGCTCTGGTTCCTCCTTGAATCCAATGTCTGTAGGCATAGTTTTTCGCGTCAAGTGAATTTTTGCATTCTTCGTCGAACCAGTCATTTCGCGGTCACCGGGCTTTATATTCCACGACCTTCTCTGCGACATCCCTGATGGTACCCTTGAGTCCTTCCCAGAACCCATGGACGCCTGTGTTGCCGATGTTGTGTATCATAGGAGATAGTCTTTCCTCAAGGGCGGTAGTATACGCCACCACCGTAGCATCGCTCAGAAGCTTATCAGCCGCAAAGATTTTGGGATGGCTGATTCTCGATTGGTGCACTGAGGAAATTCTACATCTGTAGGTCGTCTTCACCAAGTGATGATCTGAGTCGCAGTTTGCTCCTCGATAAGAGTGAACATTCATGACACTAGACGCCCATCTCCTGCAAATGAGGACGTGATCAATTTGGTTGACGGTATGTGCGTCTGGAGATTTCTGCTTGTGAATGCGTCGATGCGGTAAACACGTAGAGCTTACGATTAGATTCCTGCTGCAGGCGAAGTCGATGAGTCGCTGGTCGTTGTCGTTACATTTTTCATGGAGACTCTGGCCTCAAGTGGTCCCCCGGTGCCAACTTTAATTTCCGACTTTCGCGTTAAAGTCTCCCAGCAGCAATTTGACGTCGTTTGTGGAAAGTGAGTCGAAGAGAGTCTCAAGGCGGGCGTAGAACTCGTCTTTAACTGCGTCTTCTTTAACTTCAGTGGAGCCATGCACATTGATGAGCCAGAAGTTGAAGAATCGAGTCTTAATGCGAATCGCACATAGCCGTTCATTTATGGGTTTGAAGTCAGTAATGTGCGGCTTGAGGTGATTGCTCACTATAAATGCTACTCTACTGATTTAACATGCCTTATTGGATTTTTTTTCAGTCGCCTGGTTTGGCCAATATATGCACTCTCGCAATCAGGACATTCGATTTTGTATACGCCGCTGTGTTTCCCGTTTGTTTTAGGGTCTTTCTCACTAATCAGTAGTCTTCAGCTACGTGTGTCTGCTCGTTGGTACCATTTCGATGTTGAATTTTGTCAGCGTATTATTTATGTGACCCTACGTGGTGTTGAAGACTTAGTGTTTGCTCACACGGGTCGTCTCGTAATCGGTTCGTCTGCGATTTGAACTCCATTTCCCAAGCAAATCGATTCACTTATGTGCCGACCAATGGACGACCCGTGTGAGCATCTCTATACATTTGCTTAGGAATATGAGTTCAAATCGCAGACGAGGTGATTACGAGCCGATTACGAGAAGACTCGTGTGAACAAACACTAAGGTGGATCTGAATATCGTTTCATCGTTGTTGTTGTTTGACATTGTTGTGAATTTCTTTTCGATGAGCATTTGTGCGCGCACGAATGCTCATATGTGTACGTGATATTTGCGCACACGAACGCTGTGCGCGCACAGAATCTCGTCCAGACGAAATTGCACGCACAAAGTTGTGCGCGCACGGAGACGCACTAGCGATGGATCGTGTTCGTGCGGATAAATTGTGTGCGCACGCATGCTCCCACCGTACACATATGAGCATTCGTGCGCGCACAGCACGTGAATGCTCATATGTAACGAAGCTTTAGCTGGGTTGATAGCCATTCTTAATCGTGTTTATTAGTCTGTAAGCTTGTCTGGTGTTTCTATTATCTAGGTTTTATCATTAATGTTCAGCAACTGCTCGTCAAAGAATTTTCGTTTCTAACGCCTAATTTTATATTCACCGTAGCTCGTCATATTTTTCTCTCTTAGCTATAGTTGGACGTTGGATACATTGTCTGTAAGCTTTGTTCTCTGGTTGTGGTTTTTGGAATTCTTCGTCGAACCACTCATTTCGTGTTCGCCGGGATTTATGCCCCACAACCTTCCCTGCGGCCTCTTTGATCGAGCTTTTTAGTTCTTCCCAAAACCCGTGTACACTTATGTTGCCGATGTTGTGTACCATAGGTGTCAGTTTTTCTTCAAGGGCAGCTGTATATGCCTGTGCCGCCGTAGTACCGTTCGAGAGTTTGTCAACCGCAAAGATTTTGGGAGGGCTGATTCTTGATTGGTGCACTGAACAGATCCTACACTGTTAGGTTGCCTTTACCAAGTGATGGTCGGAATCGCAATTTCCTCCTCGGCATAATCGGAAGCCTATGCGGACGTGGTCAATCCGATTGACGTGTGCGTATTCGGAAATTTCCATCATCATCATCATCGTGGCGCGACAGCCCGACGTCGGGCCTTGGCCGCCTGGAAAATAAATAACTGGCGCAACAGTCCAATTTGAACCACGGCCTCGAGATGAGTTAGCATCATCTCATTTTCTAGATCGTGACGGTTTTTTTTTTGTGCAGAGGTATGTGATCAGCAATACGCTCAACCGAGTGGGGGTAAATCCCATAATGGGTACTCATTTAACAGCTGAGTGGGCTCATAGTCCGACACGTAAATCCCCGGAATCGAACCGGGGCCCAGTGCGTTGAAGGCGAACGTGCTAACCGTTGCGCCATCCGGACTACGAAAATTTCCAAGTTTCTTTATTAATGCGTCGGCGCGGAAAGCATGTTGAGCTTACGACAAGGTTCCTATTGCACGTGAAGTAGATTAGTCGTTGACCGTTGTCATCGCATGTCGATGTCAACTCTCGTTCCCCACCTTCGCATTGAAATCTCTCAGCAGTATTTTGACGTTGTTTTTTTTTTGGAACCATACCAATGTCTTCAGGCGGTCATAAAACTCGTCTTAAAACTCGTCTTCAAACTCATCTTCACTGGATTTATTTTTGCGCAATGGTGGGCTGAGGTATTAATATTTAGCCCAACCTTGCTTGCATCCCTCTCAAGATATAACGCCATTGTGGACAGATCCATGATTTTGTGGGAGAGTAGGCTTATGTCGTCAACCTAGTCAAAATGTCGTAGATAAGATATTAAAGTCCATTGAATTCCACTATCTACTCCGGATAGGGCTGGGTGCAACACATCGCCGATCACTATGAAGAATATGATCGGTGAGAGGATGTATCCCAGCCGAACTCCACTGCGAATCTCAAAGTCCCCGACACCTTACCTTTATGCAGAACGTGAAATTTCGCGCCTTCATAGATTGCCATAATAATAGCCACAGGCTTTTCAGGAATGCCTCTACTGCGCAAGACCGCCCATATACAATAGAATCCCGATTCACATTATCGAAAGCCTTGTGACTCTAACTATATTATTCATACACCCTCTTTTTTGAAATCTAAGCTTGCAATTCCGTCCTAACACGCATCAAATGGTTAAGCATTTCCAGGAGTATGACGGTTCATCTCCTATTGGCAACGGACACTACAAAACCCTCATATTACGAGTGAAACCCTCTACTTTCTGGCTTCATTTTACTTTTGTTTTTATGCTGTGTGTAAATATCTCTTTGAATTTTTCATTTCATATCTACATATGTATATCAGTAAACCAGTCGAAATACGATTGCACAAAATTTAAAATTTTTTATCGTATGATTTGTTAGGTCCGGGAGGCAAAATTAAGATGTTTGCATACAAATGACCACATAGAAACCACCTCTAGGTTTATTGCAACATGAACTTAGCCCCCCTTCATTACCATTAACCTATCAGCACAAGCTTTCCAGCAATAGAAAAATTTATACTCGTAGAACACAAAAACCCCTGCTTATTCTGTCGAAGGCTAAAAAACCATCCAATTAAAATTCAATGTTGCAAGTTATAAAATGTTACCCCTATCTTGCATGGGGAAAACCCACATATGGCCAAATGATCAATGGTCAGGCGACAACTTGTGTTTGGAACGAAAACCATTTTTTTCTTCAAATTAAATTTTTAAATTATCTTATCCTACTCAATCAAGGAATGAATAAGAATCCCATATTCCCATCAGATAACAGATAACCGTAGGAACGGCTCCCTTTGCAATCATTCAAATTAATCTCTGACTTGATAAAACAATTCAACAAATTCACTACACAGTACCATCATCGGCGCATCCAAAATGGTTTTTCCTTCTCCCAGAACGAGTCGGAATCCTTGTCCATTAACACTGGAATTATTGTCTGGTTTCACCACCATAACGTATATCGAAGCAAATGACAAGTGAATGACACGTGACCATGAAAGGATCGTATAATGGGGAGTACGTGTGAGTGTGCCTGCCGTCGTACCGCCTATATACGTGTTAGCCTTGTGCCTTACAACAGAAACCCTTTTAGGAAAATGTGTTTGTTGCGCTCTCTACACCTTTCACGGCGAATTAAATTCGAATAGAAGTTGGGATATGAAGCCATTAGCAAACCCAAAGGACAATGTTCGTGCCATGTATGTATATTGGATTGAAGTCGGCCTTTTATCGGTTATGGTTTCAACCTTCATTATCCTTTCGAATCCTGTATTGGTAGCAATCGATAATTATTGAACTTGGCACCCTTAATGATGATAGAAATTATGGGCTTTAATCGTTGTTAGAGAAACGTGATTTTCGGGATGAAATCTATAAGAGATGATGACTTAATTGCATGCTATTTGGTGATGCGGGAAGGTGGAAGAAAGGAGACACGTTATTGACATTTTGTGGACATACATATAGTATAAGAATATTGATATGTATAAAAAACCAGTCCGAAGCGTATATACCCTAGACTTGGACAGACCTAGTGGTGATACCAAAAGTACCAATTGGCAACGACCATTTGCATTAAAAGTGAGTTTCCTATATGACCAGTTTATAAGGGAGGTTGACACTCATTCAGGAGGATGTTGACCATTCTCAAAATCAATTATCTAACTCATTCTACAAATATTTGTCGAATTTTTCAAATCGCTAGCTTCATTCTATCTAAAGTTATTGCTTATTTGAAATCTCACTTGAAAGGGAGGTAGAGGTTCTTTTGTCAAATCTTGCGCATTTTTAATAACAACCAACTAGATCCCAGTACAAACATTTGACCAAAATTTCAAGTCATTAGCTTAATTTTATCGAAATTTATCGCTTATTTGGAGTTTCATTTGTAGGGGAAGTAGGGGTTTGGTTGGCCGGATTTTACGTATTTTCAATATCAGCCAGTTGAATCCTACTACAAACATGTAACCGAAATTTCAAGTTGCTAACTTCATTTTATCGTAAGTAATCGAAATTTCAAGTTGCTGGCTTCCTTCTATCAAAAGTTATCGCTTATTTGAAGTTTCATGTGTAGTGGAGGTAGGTGTTCCTTGGGTCGGATCTTTCCCATTTTCAATATCAACCAAATAGATCTTACTAGCAACATTCTAACAAATTTTCAACCAGCTGGTGTCATTCTATCGAAAGTTATCGTAATTAAAGGAAAATTTAATTTTTTGAAATTTTTAGGGGAGGTAGGCGTTCGTTCTTTTGATCTGATTATGCCCAACTTACTTAAACTCAAGCTCAAGCTTCATTCTATCGAAAGTTATCGTGCGAACGGACAGACAGACAGATAGACAGACGGACAGACGGAGAGACGGACAGACAGACATGGCTAAATCGAATCAGGAGGTGACCAGATCATTTATATATATACATTGCTATACCTCCGGAGCGTCCTTTAAGGTGTTACATATTTTCGTCGTGACAAAAACAATATACCCTATACTAAAATATATGTAAGTCTAGGGCATAATGAATGTTATTGGAAGCTTTATTAGCTAATTTTGTATTTTGGTTTGATGCATAATTATACCCTAGACTTTTAGTATAGGGTCTATTGTTTTTGTCACGACGGAAATGTGTAACACGTTAAAGGAGGTATAGCAATGTATATATATAAATAATCAGGATCACCTCCTGATTCGATTTAGCCATGTCTGTCTGTCTGTCTGTTCGTTCGCACGATAACTTTCGATACAATGAAGCTAGAGACTTGAAATTGTGGTCAAATGTTGGAAGTATAATCTGCTTGGTTGGTATTGAAAATGGGCATGATCAGGCTAAGAGAACGCCTACCTCCCCTACATATGGAAAATAACTAAATGTATCTATAACTCCCGATTAAATAAACATGAAAAGCTCTAGCTTTGGTAAATTGCTCGTGAGGATAATCTTCTACTCTCCTGGAAAAATAAAATCGATCAGTTAAAAAATAACGGTAATTTTCTTCCAAAGAGCCTCGTACTACCGTACTTTTCGGGTTTTTTGTCTATAACTCTTGAACCAATTGACGTAGACACCTGATTTTTGGCATGTAACCCTGCGGTACGAAGCTGCTTGTTGGGCATAATCGGATCAAAGGAACGCCTACCTCCCTTATAAATTTCAAAAAATTAAATATTCTTTTAATTACGACAACTTTTGATAGACTGACACTAGCGAGTTGAAAATTTGATAAAATGTTGTTGGTAAGATCTACTTGGTTGGTATTGAAAATGGGTAAAATCCCACCCAAGGAACACCTACCTCTCCTACAAATGCAACTTCAAATAAGCGATAACTTTTGACAGAATTAAGTCAGCGACTTGAAGTTTTGGTCAAAAGTTTGAAGTGAGATCGGGTTAGTATTGGTATTTAAGATGGGTTAGATCCGACCTAAGGAACCCCTACCTCCCCTAGAAATGAAACTTAAAATAAGCGATAACTTACGACAAAATAATGTTAGCGACTTAAAATTTTGGTCAAAAGTTTGTAATAGGATCCAGTTGGCTAATATTGAAAATACGTAAAATCCGACCAACGAAACCCCTATTTCACCTACAAACGAAACTTCAAATAAGCGAAAACTTTCGATAAAATGAAGCTGGCGACTTGAAAAATTCGACAAATTTCTGTAGAATGGGTTAGTTGATTGATTTTGATAATGGTCAAGATCCTCCTGAATGATTGCCAACCTCCCTATAAACTGGCCATATAGGAAACTCACTTTTAATGCATATGGTCGTTACCAATTGGTACTTTTGGTATCACCACTAGGTCTGTACAAGTTTAGGGTATATACGCTTCGGACTCCTGACTTCTGACCTTTACTTGGTAGACTTTTGGGTAATTATACTCATTTACCCCAACCACTAGTGGGGCATAGCACGTCAACTATTCCTATGTATGTGTAATATGTTCAGAATCGTTTTGATCAATTAATAAAAAAATTCGATTAATCGTATTTGCTTATGATTATAATCGTTTTAAAAGATTAATCGAAAAATACGATTAATTGTATCCGTATGTGATTATAATCGATTAATCGTATTTTTTCGATTAATCGATAAATCGAGATGACCGGAAAAAACCAATTAAGCCGCGTTCCTATTAGGCGATTTTTGTTAAAAGAGACTACCTGAGACACAAAAACATTAGTCTTTCATCGAATTCGGAAGCCCACACAACATAAACATCACTATGAACACACACACGTTTGACACCGACGACAATTCCTCAAAACTAAAATATATTAAGTATACCGCGTGACGCGACGCCACGAAAATTCAAAGAAAAAACACTCACAACACAGATCACTTCAGATAAAAACACCCGCGACACAATTTTCAGATAGTTTATTGCATTGACTTTCGTTGGCAAATCACGGAACATGGGCGCCGTCATATGCAAAATGAAAACGATCGATCGAACACCACACGGAAGCACACGACGTACGAGACAAAATATTGACAATATTTTGTCTTTCGACTGAAATGTCTTTCAACACTGTTAAAAGTGCTGTTTTCACGAACCGATTCGTGAGCTTTTTGTGTCTCGGCTAGTCTCATTCAACAAAAATCGCCTGATGCGGCTTTAGCTATCTGGGACACTAAACTAAACCGTGGCGTATGCAATTCTCAAAATATGATAATGCAGTAGACCCACCAGCTGATTTTCTTGGTGGAGTTCTGCCACCTATTCTGTTCTATTCTACGTCTGTACGTCTCTCAGCATTAATTTAATTTATTTATTTGTTCATCGCCAATTTCATTTTATTATTCAAAAATCATTACAATTCAAAGTTATTAAATTAATATTCCTGTTTCTTTTTTTATAAGTTTTCGTTAGCCACGTCACTATGAAACTAAGCTCGAGTTGTGAGACGGATCGACTAACAGTATAAATTTGTACTATTTCACTTACATTTGATTGATATTTCATCATACAATGGCCATACTATACATAGACTTCAAGATTTTAATTTTGTATAGAATTGGAATAGTCATTACACCAAGTCCCTGATGTGTAGGATACCGAACAGGCATATTATAATTATTTTTTTATGTAGCATTATTAGTGGTGATTAATTACTAACTGATATTCCACCCCATGCAATAATTCCAAATTCAATAAAATAAATAACTGGCGCAACAGTCCAATTTGAACAATGGCCTCGAGATGAGTTAGCATCATCTCATTTTCTAGATCGTGACGGTCTTGTGCAGAGGTGTGTGATCAGCAGCACGCTCAACCGAATTATTTACCCCATAAATGGGTAGTCATTTAACAGCTGAGTGGGCTCATAGTCCGAAACATAAATTCCATTTTTATCGAAAACTACCGCATTTAGTAGGAATCGGGGCCCAGTGCGTAGAAGGCGAATGTGCTAACCGTTGCGCCATCCGGACTACTACCTACTGTTCAATAACTGATTGTATTAGTGATCTAAAGACAACTCGTAGTAGGCCTTTTGATAGTATTGATCTAAGTTCAACAAACTTATATACATACATATAATTTTTCTAAGTCGGTTGTACACATATGTCACATGTTCTCCCCATTGCAAATTTCGGGCAATTATAACGCCTAGATATTTGGTACTATCCTTATTACAAAGTGTAGGACAGGTACAACTCTCCGCAATTGATTCACAATGATAGTGTATAGTAATCCGCTCTTCTGCAGGAGGCCCTTCATTAAACGTAAGAGGAAATGGAACAACTACCGTTTTATTTACATTGACACTGACTACATTGCCTGCATTCACAAATCGTGGCGCTCCCTGAGCGCTCCCATTTTTATTGTTGTAATTCAGTGCAAAATTGGGACAAAAATGGGAGCGCTCTGGTAGCGCTACCAGCTTGTGAATGCAGGCATAGACGCGCAGCCAACGCAGAATCACCCTGATTCCAATTGGATCCATGTAACACTGCCACAGTATCGTCAGCAAACGCATACGTGGAACAGTTTGATAGTTTTACATTTAGTGGGTCGTTTATATGTATATATTTAAATAATACCCGTCCTAATAATGTGCCCTGCGGAACGCTAATACAGTGAAAATCGTTTATAGCGGCATCGGATACAACGTCATATCGGTTATTACGTCCGATTTTATGCAGTTGTTTGCGCCGCCTAATCAAACAATGTTAAAAAGTATCGCTTACAACGTTATCGGTTAGTACGACATATCGCTTATAGCGTCCATATATTGTAGTCCCTGGAACAAATTATATCGGATACAAAGGCGACTGCCATTCCAATTTTTGCCAATTTTTCTTATGAATTGTTGAATTATTCCCATTGTTTGAGGTATTGTTCCTTTAATGGGAAATACCAGACCTTTTCAGATCTGTAATGGACATCCGAAGATGTACCAATGCACGTTGGGATGGAGCCTAGGGTTGCCAAACTGACCGTGAAGCTCGGGCAGTGCCATCTTCCAGAGAAAAAGGCCTATAACGAGCTAAGCTGCGGCCTCATCTTGCTGTAGCTCAATTCGGGAGACGTGGGCGGGATTTACGCTGCTCGATGCCCCTATCCTTTACGTATTAATAAAAATGCATAGTCCTGGGGAAGACAACACAAACATGGAAGGCAAAAATGGGGAATAAAGAAAATGTGGCGATAAGGATGGAATGGTTGGCGGACGCTCAGTTGCCCTTGCCTTCGGGGCAACCGGTAGCTCAGTGCGTAGAGGCACCAGTCTCTTGTCTCACTACCGGCGTTTCGGGTTTCAAATACCGTCCACAACGACGTTCGTGGCCATGGATGTTTGTGTTCTCTTCCCCCTGTGGTGTGTGGCGTAATAGTAAGCCACAACATCCTTCGACTTGTCGCAGGTAGGCGGCTAATGATGGAGTAGGAGGTGCATGCTAGCAACTGCATTCTCCGAAACTAGTTTTTGCCAATGAAATGTTAACTGCGCCACATGGAACAGTTGACGCACTATACCCCATCCATATGGGGTTAGGGCAATTGAGTAGGTGCTGCCATCGATCTGCCGGTGGAAGCAGCACTGCCAGACCAGAATGTGGTTCATTACAGATCATTCGCTCGTTGAAATAAATCTGGTCTGTTCCAAAGCGAATTTCCACTTGTGTTGTGCTATTGTATGTTCTTAAACCAACCTCAATTTTTGTTGTTGTATGTGGCCGAATTTTTGAATAATAATGTCATGGAGACAGTTTTCAATCGAGAAAAAAGCACACATATTGTGGTGCTTAGCAGCGGGAGAAAAAAATCAAGAAATAGCAAAAGATCTCGGGGTAAGTCACTCCAAAATTACTTTGATTAACAAGAAACGTGAGACGTTCAATGAGGGATGTTCGAGTCAAAAAAGGGCTAGACCCAGCAATCATTCAAGTATCGAGAACGCTCTCCTAAAATATTCCCATAAGCAGGCCACTGTTGCGAAGTAAAGCTAACGCCTTTGCTCAAGTGATGGGGAAGGATGTTGTGATATTCAGCGCATGGGTACAACGCTTTAGAAATCGTCACAACATTGTGTTTCAGAAAATTTGCGGCGAGTCCCAAAGCGCGAACGAAGTGATAGAGAACCGTTTTTCCCGAAATCATAAAAGGAAATGAAGAAAGACGATGCAATCTTCAATGCAGACGAGACGGGTTTATTTTACAAATTAACTCCTGATCGAACCATGCATTTTATAGGTGAAACGTGCAGCACCAATCCAAGGAGAGGATGACAGTGGTTGCTGAAAACATGAGTGGAACATTTAAACGGCGACTTTCGGTGATTGGCAAATATGCAAGACGTCGTTGTTTTAACAATGTTAGTAGCTCACCCGTGCTTTACAAAAATAATAAAAATTCATGATGACGAGATAATTATTTACTGCCTGGATAACGGACTAGGACAAAGAACTAAAAATCAAAAACAAAAAAATTCTACTCTTCGTCGACAATTGTACCGCACACGATAACATTTCTTTAAAAGCAATCAAGTTAGTTGTCCTTCCTCAAACAACAACAAACTTTTACATTTTTTAATTGAAAAAAAAACTGCAGCTTATGAAGCATACACGTCAAACTCAAAAATCAATTAAAAACTATTGTATTTCCAAAAAAATGGATTTTTTTTTGTGTTATGTGCGTATTTTTTTTCAAGTTTTGTTTTATTTTCTTTCAATTAAATTTCTGATATTTGAATTACATGTGTACCGAATGCGTTACTTTTATTTTGAGATATTTTTACTTATGTGCTGATTCCCTGTCGTTTTTTACATTTTATACATATGAAGTTTTTCACTTCGTTTCAAGTTAATATCGGGTGTCTATCGGTTAGAACGGCGATTTCGTGATGGTCCCCTCAAGGACGCTATAAGCGATTTCCACTGTATCTACATAGAATTTGCAGCTCATGCATTCATCTATACGCACTGCTTGGGACCTTTGATGGAGGTAACTTTTAAATAAATTTAAAGCTATCCCCGTAATACCTGTATGCTCCACTTTTGCGAGCAATTTGTTATAATTGACAGTGTCGAAGGCCTTTTTAAACATCTAGAAATATTCCTAAACATTTATTGCCTTTGTTTAAGTTCATTACAATTGTTTTTGTAACATTAAAAATAGCGTCATCTGTGCTCATGAACATTCTAAAACTAAATTGATTATCAGACAAAATATTTTTAGCCTCTAAGTATTTCAAAAGCCTGCTTTTAATCGCTTTTTAGAAAAGTTTGGATAAACTTGACAACAAAGATATTGGGCGATAGTTATCCAGATCACTTTTGTCACCACTCTTGTGTATTGGTACAATCAATGCACTTTTAAGAACAGTTGGGAACACACCTTGATTGAGGCACAAGTTTAATACATGAGCTAGAGGCATAACTAAACCAATATCCTTTATAAATTTTGAATGTATGCCATTAATCCCGGGGGCAACATTGGATTGTAATTGCCAAAAAAGCTGAAGGATTTCATCTTCAGTTATAGGTTGTAACGGACGGTTTGGTGGGCATCCGAAGATGCCCGTGGGGACGGAGCCTAAGGTAGCTTAATTGACCGTGAAGGTCGGGCTGTGCCATTTGGCGAAGAAAAAGGCTCCTCAACGAGCTAAGTAGCGGCCTATGCTTGCTGTAGCTCAGTTCGGGAGAAGTGGGCTGGGTTTTCGCCGCTCGTTGCGCCTGTCCTTTACGTATTAACAAAAATTCATAGGCCTGGGGAAGACAACACAAACAGGGGAGGTAAAAATGGGGAATAAAAAAAAAATAGTCGATAAGGATGGAATGGTTGATGGACGGATCAGACGCCCACACGGTCGCACCTGGGTCCGGCTGTAATGGGACCCTCGGCCTCTGGTTTCGTACCACCAACAGATCACTACTCATCAGGTGCTGCTTCGATATGCTGGTGGGAACAGCCCTACCAGACCATAATATGGTTCGTTACAGGTGGTTCATTACAAGGTTTCCAGAAGAATGAATCACGAAACTAACTTTGGTTATCGCTCATTGATAACATTCTATGCGCATCAGCAATTGGTGAAATACTGCTGGCAATTTTATGCCGAACATTAACAAAATGGTTGTTGAATTCAGTGGCTATATCCTGCTTTCTATCACTTGAAATCTACCGTTCTGCTTTACTTTGGGGTTCATGGCTTCATTAACTATGTACCTATATTGTATGTATATTCCACATTTTTATAGCCTAGACTTATAGTATAGGGTATATTGTTTTTGTCACGACGAAAATATGTAACACCTTAAAGCGGAGAACACATATACGCGATCGCGATGGCGATGGGGATCACGATTGCGTTCGCGATCGCGATCACAGGAGGAAACGAACACACCATGTTGCAATCGCGATCGCCATCGCAAGGAAACATTTTATTCTTTTTATTTATTTGTTTATTTTATTTTCGCATTGTTATAGTCAGCATGTGACATATCAAACAAAACATTATGCTTTTTTCCATTTTCAATTCATTTTTCCGTGAGATCTGCAATTTTTAATACTCGCGATCTGCGATAAATTCAACCAGTTGCGTTTGATCGCAGATCGCTGACTACCCCGCGATAGAACGCTGCAGATGTCCACTCTATCGCTAACAAATCGCGACAAGTATGTGCTGCTTAACTTACTAACGTGAAACGCGTTTGATCGCTATCGCGAACGCAAACGCCATCGCCATCTCGATCGCGTATATGTGTTCTCCGCTTAAAGGAGGCTCCGGAGGTATAGCAATGTATATATATAAATGATCAGGGTCACCTCCTGATTCGATTAAGCCATGTCTGTCTGTCTGTCTGTCCATCTGTCCGTCCGTCTGTCTGTCTGTCCGTCTGTCTTTCTGTCTGTCTATCCGTTCGCACGATAACTTTCGATAGAATGAAGCTAGAGTCAAATTTTTTTCAAATGTTGGCAGTGTGATCTAGTTGGTTGGTATTGAAATTGGGCATGATCAAGCCAAGAGAACGCCTACCTCCCCTACATATGTAAAATAATTAAATGTATCTATAACTCCCGATTAAATAAACATAAAAAGCTCTAGCTTTGGTAGATTACTCGTGAGGGTAATCTTATACTCTCCTGGGAAAATCAAATCGATCAGTATAAAACTAACGGTAATTTTCTTACAAAGAACCCCGTACTACCCTATACTTTTCACGATTTTTGCCTATAATTTTTGAACCAACTGACGTAGACACCTGATTTTTGGCATGTTACGCTGAGGTGAGAAGCTGCTTAAGGTTCTGTATGTTTGGCATAATCAGATGAAAGGAACGCCCACCTCCCCTACAAATTTCAAAAAATTAAATATTACTTTAATTACGATAAATTTCGATAGATTGATACAAGCAAGTTGACAATTTGGTGGAATGTTGCTAGTAAGACCTACTTGGTATTGCAAATGGGCAAGATCCGACCCAAGGAACCCCCACCTCCCCTACAAATGGAACTTCAAATAAGCGATAACTTTTGACAGAATTAAGCCAGCCACTTGAAATTTTGGTCAAATGTTTGAAGTGAGATTGGGTTAGTTTTCATTAAAGATGGGTAAGATCCGACCTAAGGAACCCCTACCTACCTTAGGAATGAAACTTATAATAAGCGATAACTTACGACAAAATAAAGCTAGCGACTTAAAATTTTGGTCGAATGTTTGTAGTATGATCCAATTGGTTAATATTGAAAATACATAAAATCCGACCAACGAAACCCCTACTTCCCCTACAAATGAAACCTCAAATAATCGATAACTTTCGATAGAGTGAAGCTAGGGACTTGAAATTTTGTTTAAATGTTTGTAGGGTGATCTAATTTGTTGGCGGCAATGATGGGCAAGATCCAACGCAAGGAACCCCTAGTTCCCATACAAGTGAAACTTCAAATAAGCAGTAACTTTCGATAGAATGAAGCTAGCGACTTGAAAAATTCGACAAATATTTGTTGAATGGGTTAGTTAGTTAATTGATTTTGAGAATGGTCAACATCTCACTGTATGAGTGCCAACCTCCCCTATGAAGTGGCCATATAGGAGACCCACATTTAATGCATATGGTCGTTGCTAATTGGTACTTTTGGTATCACCACTAGGTCTGTACAAGTCTAGGTATATACGCTTCGGACGCTTCGGCCTGGTTTTCATATCAACTTTACAGTGTGCTATTACGGATTCGTAATATTGTATTTATCTTTTGTTTGACTTATCAGACCTTTCAGTTTATTTCTATATATTTTAAATCTTTCTATTAGATCTGTATTGAAAGGTTGTTTTTGAACCTTTGCAGCAATTCTATCTCTTTTCCTACTAGAGGTAACTAGTCCTTTAGTCATCCATAGTTTCAGTTTCCTAAATTTACTATTAGCTTTGACGTCAAACTTTAGGCAACTATTATACTACCTATAATAGTAGTACTGTGTACAAATATAACCGGGAATTTTTAATTTAAACTGCGTGGGCATTTCCTTGGGCACAAATCTTTTTATTTTTAAGTTGGTAGGACTGTTACTACCGTCTGTGTCAAATTTTAGGTTAATATCTTGATTAATTGAAGAGTGACGCTCGTTTTCGTAAACAGCCAAAATTAACTTTTTCGATTTTTACCATGTCAGAAAATATTCAACAAAGAAGTTCGATTAAATTTTTTTGTTAGAAATAATATTTCTGCTGCGGAAACGCTTAGAATGTAACAACAGGCTATGTCTAAAACACAAGTATACGAATGGCATAAAATGTTCAAAGAGGGTCGTCAAGGCGTTGAAGACGAACCACATCAAGAACAACAACTGACGAACAGCACATCGCGAAAATTAAGGAATTGGTACTCCAAATAGTCGATTGACAACTTGCTTGCTGATATCGTTGGCATTTCAAATGGATCAGTCAACATCATTTTGAAGGAAGTTTTGTGCCTCAAAAAAGTCAAATCTCGTTTGGTTCCAAAAACCCTCAATTTTTTGGAAAAACAGCGTCGCCTTGATGTGTGTGAAACAATGCTTTCCCACTATCAGGACAAGATAAAATGCATTATTACGGGCGATGAAGCTTGGATTTATGCTTACGACCACGAAACAACCGATCAAGTTAATATCGTGCCAAAGGTGAGCCAAGACCAAAAAAAATCGCGCCAAAGTCGCTCAAAAATTAAGGTTATGTTGACGGTTATCTTCGATTATCGTAGTGTTGTGCATTACGAATTCCTTCCACCGGGCCAAACTGTCAACAAGGAATATTATTTATAGTGTTATGCACCGTTGGCGTGAAGCTATTCGCCTCAACAGGCCGGATTTGTGGAAAGAAAACTCTTGGTTTTGACGTGATAACGTCTTTGAGGAGTATGTCGAAAAAGCTCGAGACGGAAGTAGAAATGCTTTAAAATCTGTTTGGAGATCTCAGCGCCCATGTGATAAAGCCAATAAATGTTGTCAAAGATAAACTGGGTTGCCGCTACAGTACCCGACGGGAGGAGCGAGTGTTCTCTGTTTGTATTACAAAGGTAATGAGTCGTGGAAATGAGTCCTCGTTTGGACGCGGCCAAACTGTCAGCAGCAGTTCGATTCTTTGTACCGCTCGCCGCGCCGGTCGTTGTAAGCTTTAGCCAAGCCCCCATCCAATAAATGTTGCTATTACCACCGCATCATTGACAGGAAGCGTTGCAATCGTGTTAATTAACAGCCGCTAATTTCCGTTGGGATGACGGCGCAGGCGCAAGATCAAGAATTAACAGCCGTCGATTTCCGTTGAGATGGCGACGCAGGCGCAGGATCAATCACTAACAGCCACTGATTTCCGTTGGGATGACGGCGCAGGCACAGGATCTATAACTCATGCGGCAGTAGCATCGTCAGCGCTGGTTTTTTAGGCAAATTTCTAAAATGCTGCTTTAGTGGTAGGATCTATCGGCATGCTGGAGAAACTTTTGAAATGTCAGAAAGAAAAAAAGAGATTTTAAGCATTAAGGTGTCGAATTCAACATTGACATCAAGAGCAATTCCGACTTTATACCATCTATGAAGCGGAATTTTAATCTCGACTGCGTCTCCGACACCTCAACAACATTGGGAAATACTTGTCTGGATACAACATTAACCAGACATATTACTGTTGAAATATTACGATTCGTATCGTATTTTTCATATCATCGGCCAATACTGAATCGCTTGTACACTCCAGCGAGTTAAAATTGGAATTACCCTAATAAAAACTAATACAAAATAAAAAAAAATTGTTTAATTTAAATTGCATCGATTCAATGACGTTATCACACAAATACTTGTCGATTTTTGCACCATGAAAACGCAACATCTCACACTGCACTCGTTATCCGTGACCATTTCGCCAAAAATTCCACCCATATTGTTTTTGATTTAGCTCCATGTGACTTCTGGCTATTCAGCAAAATGAAAAGACCGCTCCGGGGACACCGTTTTGACACGATAGAAGAGATTCAAGCCGAATCGAAGAAGGTGCAGAAGGCCATACCGAAACAGGACTTTTCAAAGTGTTTCGATGAGTGGAAAATTCGCTGGCATAAGTACATTGCAGCCGAGGGGGATTACTTCGAAGGCGTTGAAATAGATTTTTAAGATTAAACAAGGATTTAGATTTTAAGGTTATATTTGTACACAGTAGTATGTTCATATGTAAAACTTTCGTATTTAAATTATTAGTACATACTAAGGAAAAATTCTCTACATTTTGTGCCTACTATATATGATAACTGTCTCTTTATTAACATTAGAACTAATATTATTTAAAAATTCATCAACATTCATTATCAAGATGTTTTGGAATATGTGAAAACACTGTATTTGCACTTACACAGTTTTCTATGTAGCTCGAACATAAATCATCCTCAATAGTAATTTTAATGATCCTTGAATTCCCTTTCGCAACAGTATCTCGTCGTCCCTCAACCAAATAAACGTGAATTGATTTTCTCTAGCATTTTTTTTTTGTTTCAAATAATAATTTTTTGTATGTTTTGTCAGATGAGCGTTAAAGTGTATCTTCATCATCATCATCATCGTGGCGCGACAGCCCGACGTCGGGCCTTGGCCGCCTGGATCATTGTCCTCCAATTATCTCGGTCACGTGACCGCGTCCTCCAATTTTGGGAACCCAGCAGCTGCGCGGCGTCCACACCTACTGAGCTCTCCCAACGGGATCTCGGTCGTCCTCGCAGTCTCGCTCCGTCGACTCGTTCTGCATTCATTACTCTCTTAGACATGCGATCATCGTCCATTCTTTGTACATGCCCTGCCCATTGAAGTCGTTGTAGTTTGACGATTTTCGAGACTTGCAGCTCATCGTACATTTCATACAACTCATGGTTGTACCGGATGTGCCATCCATCTCGATCGCAAACAGCCCCGAAAATTCGCCGTAGAACCTTACGTTCAAAAGTGTCTAGCATGTTTTCGGAGGCTTGAGTTAGGGTCCATCCTTCGCAGCCATAGCATAGCACTGGTCGTATAATGGTTTTGTACACGCGGAGCTTCGTGTTTCTGTGCACATGCTTCGATTTCATTATGGGGAGAACCGAGAAAAAAGTCTTATTAGCTAACTGTATCCGTCGCTTGATTTCGTCAGTTTCGTTGGCGTCCCTTCCAATCTTCGGGACATGATGTTGATGTCGTCGGCGTACGCTGCTAATTGTGTCGACTTGATGAGTAGCGTCTTGCTGTTGTCCATATTCATAGCCCGAATAACGTATTCCAGTGCTAGGTTGAAGAGCGTCGGTGCCAGTCCACCGCCCTGTTTCAAACCAGTGCGTGTTTCAAATAGATCAGTAAGTCTATTCTGGATCCTGACTTGTGAGACGGAGTTGGTCATCGTCATCTTTGTCAATCGCATTAATTTTGCCGGTATACCAAATTGCAGCATGATGTTCTACAGTACTCCACGATCGATACTGTTGTATGCCTGCTTGAAGTCGACAAAGATTTGGTATACGTTAACGTTGTATTCCTAGCACCTCTGGAGTATCAGTTTGACTGAGAAGAGCTGATCGGTTGTGGAGCGCCCAGGTCTGAAACCGCTTTGATATTCGCCAATGACTCGTTCTGCGTACGGTTTTATTCTATTTTCCAGAATTTTCGTCAAAATTTTATAGGACGTACAAACTAGTGAGATGCCCCTGGAGTTCTCACACCGCAGTTTATCTCCCTTTTTATGAATTGGACAGATGATGCTTCTGCGCCAATCGTCTGGGATCTCCTCGTTCTCCCATACTCGCAGGAGTAATTGATGTATGGCATCAACTAGACTCGTTCCACCGAATTTTAGCAGTTCAGCTGGAATCTCGTCAGCGCCCGGCGCTTTATTTCGTTTTAGTGACCGCAACGCGAGATCAACTTCCTCTACTGTCGGGGGTTGAATGGGTGGGCCTAGATCAACAATATCGTCGAGAGCTTCCTGTGTGGGGATGTTAGATGGTCGGTTTAGAAGCTCTTCAAAATAAGATTTCCATCGCTTTCTAATACCATCGGTGTCGCTGATGATGTTTCTATCCTTGTCCTTACAAAGGCTAGTCCTGGATTGGTAGCCGTTCTTAATTGTATTTACTAGTTTGTACGCTTGTCTGGTGTTCCTATTAGCTAAGTTTTCGTTTATGTTCAGCAACTGCTCGTCAAAGTATTTACGTTTCTTACGTCTAATTATTCTATTCGATATTCGCCGTAGCTCGTCATATTTTTCTCTTCTGGCTCTGGTTCCTCGTTGAATCCATTGTCTGTAGGCCTCGTTTTTCGCGTCAAGTGAGTCTTTGCATTCTTCGCCGAACCAGTCATTCCGCGCTCACCGGGCTTTATATCCCACGACCTTCTCTGCGACGTCCTTGATGGTACCCTTGAGTTCTTCCCAGAACCCATGGACGCCTGTGTTGCTGATGTTGTGTAGCATAGGTGATAGTTTTTCCTCAAGGGCGGTGGTATACGCCACCGCTGTAGCATCACTCAAAAGCTTATCAACCGCAAAGATTTTGGGAGGGCTGATTCTTGCTTGGTGCACTGAGGAAATTCTACATCTGTAGGTCGTCTTCACCAAGTGATGATCTGAGTCGCAGTTTGCTCCTCGATAGGAGCGGACATCCATGACACTAGACGCCCATCTCCTGCAAATGAGGACGTGGTCAATTTGGTTGACGGTATGTGCGTCTGGAGACTTCCAGGTCTGCTTGTGAATGCGTCGATGCGGGAAGCACGTAGAGCTTACGACTAGATTCCTGCTGCAGGCAAAGTCGATAAGTCGCTGGCCGTTATCGTTACATTCTTCATGGAGGCTGTGGCCTCCAGTGGTCCCCCGGTGCCAACTTTAATTTCCGACTTTCGCGTTAAAGTCTCCCAGCAGCAATTTGACGTCGTTTGTTGGAAGTGAGTCGAAGAGAGTTTCAAGGCGGGCGTAGAACTCGTCTTTTACTGCGTCGTCTTTAACTTCAGTGGGGGCGTGCACATTGATGAGCCAGAGATTGAAGAATCGAGTCTTGATGCGAATCGCACACAGCCGTTCATTTGTGGGTTTGAAGTCAGTAATATGCGGTTTGAGGCGATGGTTTGCCACTTGTAAAAATTGTGTGCGATTTCTTGTCATTAATCTCGCTGCCAAGCCAAACGTGTATCTTATCATTGGGAAATTATCTATGCAGTTTGTTCGCTATCAGATTACTTTTGTGGTGCTTAGCATTGTGCAGCCACATATCCCCGTCATCCTGCTAATAAACTTCGCTGCAATTGATCCAGACTTTCCATTTAGTCTATTGCCTTGCTTTCTTATAGCATTCATAAGGGCCGCCAGCTTCTATTGTATCTGCATTTTTTTTACATGTTTCCTCTACGTTTTCAAAGGGAGTTTCAGGCACTCCGACAATTTCAACTTCGCAAGAAAGCGCCCGGTGCTCAATTTTATTAACATTATAGGTTATATTTTTAATTTTGTTTTTAAGCTTAGGTTTTCTAGGGAATCACATATTTTAGTCAGTTGTTCTATTTTTTTTTTACTTTAGTTTTCAATTTTAGTTTCAAAGTCATCAATTTTCGCACAACAATAGTCTAGTGACTTTCGATAATCGGCTAATTCAGTTTTAAATGTTGTTTTTAGTTCTGTTATGTGCTCTTGTATATCAGTTTTCAAATTATTCAAATTTGCGGCTGAGTTGGTTGCAAATTCTCTCCCATCGAAAGAATTTCCAGAATTATGTTCTCTATGACCATTTGAATGTGGAAATGTAAACAGTTCTAGCTGTCAAAATCTCAGTAGCCTGTATCACCTGTTTGGAATTATGTATCGTCCAATAAATTTTTAACTGGAAGATAGGTGGCGTTTAGCGTTTACAGTTTACCGATAGGATAAACTTTAACAAAAAAAATAATGCTAACAAAATCATCAAAATAATCGATTACCATACAATTAATATCATACGAGTAGCATAAGGCTGATCTGAGCGACAAATCACAATAGGATACATATTTGTCCGTTTTAACTATTCTGTTGCTCCTAAGTTGTCAACATAAGTTACCTAGCAGTTAAAATTTGTTCCCAGCTAAATATCACAAGAATAATAATTGGTATGTACATAATTATAACTTCTATCACCTGTCTTTAGCACCACTAACGATCCAGAAAATTATTTACGAGAAACCCGTAATTACCGCCAAAGCCATTAGAAATTGCTAAACTTGTACTTGTACTACTTGGGCATTATTACGTCGCGTCGCCTGCTCGGTTCACCCATTATAGCATTTTGTTTAGGAGCCATTGTCGTAATGGTGGCCCCTGCTGTAATTAATCATCTGATGGCGACGGGACTTTTCTCAAACAAATAAATAATCAACCAGCAAGCGTCACACCTGCTCCGACGACAATGAGCTCATTTCGAGCGAAAATCAAAACCGGATAGGTCCAAGAAATTAAAGATGGTATGTATCTCTTCCCATCATCATCTTCATAACAACCAATCCGACAATGCGAATTTGTGGCACAAATTCCGCGGTCAAGTCATCGACCTAAAAATTGCGTACATACATAATAGCGTCTGTCCCGCGATCTTCGTCGGGAGATGAACTTGAAAGGGAAGTGAATGCTACAGAATGCTGGTAAACAAACGGAAAACTGAACGAAAGCGGTCTTTCCACGCATTTTTGAGAGTCGTCTCGCCATGGGCTTGATAAAGTATTGTAATATGGACTTTCTGCTGAAAATAGTCAGGTACTGAAATAATTATAATCTTGAGACGTGCTAGAAGATTCCAGGTATACTAACATTTAAGGCCGCTACAGGCATTTGGAAGCTACTACACTACGATCTCGTTTTAACTCGTGCTGATTTGCGTCGTTTCGCTTTGTGTCAATCGATAATTTCTACATCGAATTCGTATTGCGTCTTCAAATTTGCGTATTGCGTCGTCGAAAAATTTGAGGGATTAGTGGTTGGGCATGGACACATGCAAGTTTCACAACTTGAAAAAGCAATATGTCCAACATCTTTTACACATAGCATGTTACCTGGAGTCGAGCCTTTTGATTTTTTAACTAGTCCTAGTTTCAAGTAATTAGTCTTGTAGGGAATTTCGCTTCAAAAGTAATTAATCGTCAGGTTTAAGGGTATACCTAGGGTGACCTAGGGTACAGTAGCGAAATTTCGACCTCTTGTACCGTGTACCGAAGCGTTCATATAAATATACGGAAATTTCACCATTAAAATGTTTCAGTAGCGGTCGAGTATTTTATTCAAGTACTGTTTTTATATCTGATTTTTTTTGTGTGTGTATAGTCCACTCATTAGGTAGTTTGCCTATAGTAGGGTTACCAGATGGGTAAGGTCGAAATTCAGGACACATCCGAAACGACTAAAAAGAGTTCGCTTCATTTGTGTGTACGCGTGTGTGAAGAGGTATAATAAATCTAATAAAACAAGCTAGCCTTCGGCGAAGATATATTTAATACCCTTCACGCTTCGAGTGAAGGGTATCATACCTTTGTTATGACTTATGGTGCATTTGGCACTTTGAAATTAAGTAAAACTTGTTCCGATTTAATTGTCCCTATGATAGGTATATGAAATAGTCGGCCGATTTCAACCAAATTTAGGAACATGGTTTGGTAATCAATATGATTAAATAATATGAAATTTGAAAAAGATAAGATAAAAAAGTTTTGTCACAAAGACGAATTTTTGGACCGGTCGTTCCTATGGCAGCTATATGACGTAGGGGTCCGATTCCGTTGGTTCCGACATATACAGGGTGTCCCAAACCCCAACGTCAACCCGGAAACCGGTGATAGGCCAAGTGGTGTCAGTTATCAGAAAAGTATTAAAAAAAGTCTCCGTCAATTATTTTATGACTTATAGACATTCAAAAAAGAATTAGAAAAATTCATACCCTGATTTTTTAAGTACTGTTATTACGAATTTTCATTTTTTTAATTTTTTATTTTTTTATGAAGCAACCCTGACTAACTGTTCTATAAATCACAATCTAAAAGTAAGAAATTACTGTATTGGTTTTAAATAAAATATGACTTTTTTCCCCAATTTTGTACTCAAAATTATCATTTATCCCAACTTCAACTGACTGCACCGTAAAAAAAAATATACGACGCGGTTTTGGCAAGTAACTGTAAAAGATGGCGCATTTTGTCCAGATTCCAAAATGGTACGACAGTTCCTATATTATCTCTTAATTGAGGTGAAAAGAAGTAATAATCTCATTTAGGCAAAAGTGTAATTTATTGAACAAAAAAATCAATTTACAATTAAACGTTAGAACTTCAATTTACAACAAATGTTCAAAATGTTTGCCTTCAGCTGCAATGCAAGCACGACATCTTCTTAAAAAGGATCGAGTTATAAGCCGGGCGAATCTTCCGGAACTAATGGCTTCAGCGGCTTCCGCAATTTTTCGGCGGAGTTCCTCCAAATTTTCTATTTCTTTCGTGTAAACCTTTTCTTTTACCGCTCCCCAGTAAGAAAAATCGAGGGGATTTAGGTCAGGTGAACGTGCCGTCCACGAAATTGTACCAGATCCACCTCTCGGGATATTCTCGGTCGAGGAACTCTCTTACTGTACGGGTATAATGCGCTGGGCAGCCATCGTGCTGATACCACATATTTGCAAAAGTACTGAGTGGCACGTCTTCCAATAAATTGGGTAAATGATTCATTAAAAAATCTAAATATGTCTCGGCACTTAAGTTCTCCGAAAGCTCGAATGGTCCAATAATTTGGCCATTTAAAATTCCAGTCCACATGTTCACTTTAAATGTGGATTTTCAATGTGCCACTCGTGTAAATTGTGGAGGTTAATGTAACCATCTTTAGAAAATGTGGATTCATCGGTCCATAGAATTTTATCAACGAATCGGGGATCATCTCTGTACTCACGCAACATCGTTTGACAAAATTGTACTCTCTGCGGATAATCTCGAGGTAACAGACTTTGGACTCGTTGAACATGGTACGGGTGCATCTTGTTTCTCCGTAGATTTCGTTGTACTGTACTTTTGGGTACTCCTATGCTACATTCAATTGCACGTACTGAGGCACTGGGGTCAACGAACATCGAGACTAGAAGGAGCACTCAGTACAAGATGCCCAAAGGTTGTTTTCTATTCCCGTAATTGTCAGTGTGTTAAATTTTATTATCCGTACACAATCGCTTTGCGAGAGGATTGCGGAAAATAGACAGATATAAACCTCTTCATATGATCCCGTGAGTCTGAAAAGGATGTCGAACCCGAAATGCATGAAAAATAGTACATACACCACTGCAATTGCGGGTAAAAGTGATACCAATACAAATATAAACGAGGGCTGTTTTCTCTCAGGCTACCAATACATTTAAAAACGTGGGAAGCTTGTCATTTGAACAGCTGATTATGAAGTGATGCTGTCCTTATCTACCCAATGCATTTTCCCGTTTAGGTTCCTGTCAAAAATGAATAAACATGTGTGGGGCTGACTATTTGCATCCCGCTTCACAAAAATTAATGTACTGAGTGCCTATTCTATGTGTTCCATGTTCCTTGCTGGGGTCTTGTTCGACTGCTTGTAAAACTTCCTTCTCGTAGGGCATGATGGAATTTGGCTCTCTTGTCATGTGGTGTGGAATTCGACCCTCTGACCTCTCTAACAATAAAGTCTGGCTGCAGCACTAGCATCGCATTTGCATTCCCCATAAATAAGATGCATGATAGCATATTCCCGCGCACTGTATCTGTGCTGTATGGCATAATGGCAGTTAAATGCGTCCTATAATCAAATTGTTACTGAATCACTAAATCATTCATAAGGTTACATGTGCTACATATGTCGTATCATTTCTGAATCTAGACAAAATGCGCCATTTTTTACAGTTACTTGCCAAAACCGCGTGGTATATTTTTTTTACAGTTCAGTCAGTTGAAGTTGGGATAAGTGATAATTTTGAGTACAAAATTGGGGAAAAAAGTCATATTTTATTTAAAACCAATGCAGTAATTTGTTACTTTTAGATTGTGCACTATAAGATATGTGTGTTGTTTTTCCTAAGACGGGATGATTTCTTTTTTTATTATATATGCGCATTTCGGACACCAGTTGTGTTCTTTTTCAGTATAATTCAACTGATTACTAAGATGCCATGGCTTGAACTTATATACTGTTGATTTTAAAGATTACTTAATATTACGTTAATATCACATTACGTTAAAAATTTTTGTTTTTTAAGGGCTTTAAACTACGTTAATTACATTATAATTGCAAAAAAACCAAAGGCAGGTAAAAGACACAAAGGAAAGAAAACAGGGAAACCCTCTTCACTTCCTGTGTGTTTCCTCCGCTAGAAGCTTCAGCAGCCTCGATTGTATATTTCCGATGTCATGGCTCAGCCTTCTGTCGTCCGGTTCCCTTAAAATTGCCAGACTTTCCAACGCGTCGAGTTTCCTGAAGTTGTTCGCCGATCATAAAGAAGGCGAACAACTTCAGGAAACTCGACGACGACTATTTTTCTCCTTGCCTTTGGTTTTTTTGCAATTATAATGTAATTAACGTAGTTTAAAGCCCTTGAAAATTTTTTTTTAACGTAATGTGATATTAACGTAATATTAAGTAATCTTTAAAATCAACAGTATATAAGTTCAAGCCATGGCATCTTAGTAATTAGTTGAATTATACTGAAGAAGAACACAACTGGTGTCCGAAATGCGCATATAAAATATAATAAAAAAGAAATCATCCCGTCTTAGGAAAAACAACACACATGTCTTATAGTGTATATATAGGTACAGGCGTGGAAAACATCGACAAAGAAACTTCTGGCGTTTTAGATTGTGATTTATAGAACAGTTAGTCAGGGTATGAATTTTTCCAATTCTTTTTTTAATGTCTATAATGCCCGGTTCACGTTATTCCAGTCCAGTAATCCAGTCCAGCGATCCAGTCCAGTGCTGGACTGGATCATATCGTCTACATGATTCCAGTCCAGTAGTCTGGCGAGTGTGTTGTTGATTCGGTAACTATAGTAACAATGATTTCGAGCTGGAATCAAAAAGTAGACCGACAATCCAGTCACTGGACTGGATTGCTGGATTGAATTGCTGTCCAGTGCCGGTTCACATTATTCCAGTAGCAGTCCAGCGCTGGACTGGATTGGTTACTGGAATAATGTGAACCGGGCATAAGTCAAAAAATAATTGACGGAGACTTTTTTTTAATACTTTTCTGATAACTGCCACCACTTGGCCTATTACCGGTTTCCGAGTTGACGTTGGGGTTTGGGACACCCTGTATATTTTATTATTATTATTTTATGTATATATTTTTATATCTAAAAGGCTGGTACTAATCTCTTGTTTCTTCCATGAAAAATGGACAGTGGAAATTTACACACAGCACATATCCGCGGCGCTCTACACGACACTTGAACTTCCCCTTCTTACTCAAAAGAGAGCGATCACCACTGTCACTTAAGTCTTCCCCCAAGGATTAAGGTAGCTCCTGATAAGTGTAATCCATGATGTGGTCAAAACCAAGCGACAGGATGAATTGGCTACCAGCTGATTACAATATTTTTGTGTGGTAGTGGATAAATAAAATAATAAATAACTGGCGCAACAGTCCAATTTGAACCATGGCCTCGAGATGAGTTAGCATCATCTCGTGACGGATGTGTGATCAGCAACACGCTCAACCGAGTTATTTACTCCATAAATGGGTACTCATTTAACAGCTGAGTGGGCTCATAGTCCGACACGTAAATCCCCTTGTTTATCGAAAATTACCGCATTCAGTAGGAATCGAACCGGGGCCCAGTGCGTAGAAGGTGAACGTGCTAACTGTTGCGCCATCCGGACTACTAATGTGGTAGTGGATAGCGAGTTTTAGTCATTTTTACTTACAATTAGACTCGCAATGACCCACTCAACTTTATTCTTAAGTGTCACCATACACTGTCGATCTCGAACTCGAACCTGGTACAAATGACCTCTGAATAGCTCAAGACACACACACACTTCACATAAACGTGAAGAAAACCGGTCCACTTCTACCATGTTCGAGTTCGAGATCGACAGTGTATGGTGACACTAAGAGTCTACTAATGGTCACTTGCCTATACTGAACAACCAGGCTATTCCAGAAGAAACGGATTACACTTCCCCGCTGCACTCTTTTGGACAAATGGTATACTAGCCCTAGCCTAATACCTTCGTGGCAGGAGCATACATAGAACTCCAGTACTCGTATCACAAACCATAAACTTTTTTTTACTGATGGATCAAAAACAAAAGAAAGAAATTGGATATTTGCTTGCCACTCCATCTTCTAGCTTTCTGTAGCGTCTTCCAGACAAAGATCAGTGCAATTGCCGGAATTTTGCCATGGTCGGATTGTAATATCGTGTCTGCAAAGAATTTATACTATCTATACCGATAGTTAGGCGGCAATTGAATCCTTGAATGGTGCGCTTCCAACTTCGAAAACCGTAGGGTGGTGCCGCACTACTCTAAATGAGATTAGTGACTTTCTTAACATCACTTTTTGCTGGATTCCGGGGCCAGAAGCAATTGCAAAGCGGACGAACTGGATCGGGAGGGTACGACCAGTTTTCGTACTACGAGTATCAAAATACGTATGGCAGCATGCAGGAAGCTAGTAGGGACAAACCTAGGAACATTCCTGTTTCGCAACAATTAGGAGAATTCTCTCTATTTGATTAGAGAGAACTTTCACAAAACTGGAGAAATTTCCGCTTTAGGACCCGCAAATCCCCCCGCATGAGTTCTAGGTTCTTACCACCTAAAGTGGAAATGAGCTACCTAAAGCGGAAATCCCACAATCAAGGAATTTTGAAAATTCTCCCTAAATGCAATAGAGAGAATTCCCCTCAAATTCGCGAAACAGGAAAGTTCCCAAACCTACTCATTGGATGGCTAAATGGAAGTACCTCCAATATTATAAGGCAGATTTGGCCGGCCTCCAATCCTAACCACTCCACAGGGCTGCGGATGCTGGAAAGAAGATAAAATAAAATAAAAATAACTGGCGCAACAGTCCAATTTGAACCACGGCCTCGAGATGAGTTAGCATCATCTCATTTTCTAGATCGTGACGGTTTTCGTGCAGAGGTATGTGATCAGCAACACGCTCAACCGAGTTATTTACCCCATAATGGGTACTCATTTAACAGCTGAGTGGGCTCATAGTCCGACACGTAAATCCCCGGAATCGAACCGGGGCCCAGTGCGTTGAAGGCGAACGTGCTAACCGTTGCGCCATCCGGACTACTGGAAAGAAGATGCTTTTATTAAAAAAAAAACTTGTTAAAAAAAGTACGAAAATTCGTAAAAATCACACAAACAACATGTAAATTTTTTTTATTGGAATTGTGTAATTCGTTTCCATATCGTAGGCCCATGGATGAAGAACATTTGAATTGACAATTGTGTGATGGTGGCCATTATGATCACCTATGCCCTCGGCCATTGTCTGTAGAATTCAAAACAGTGTACCATCGCCATTAATCGCTATCCGCTCAGATACACGATGGCAATGGCTTCCAACTGCCAGTTATAGGCCATTGTCTGTAACAGGCTTCACAGTGGATTTGTAGACAAGGGCATCTCTTAACGGTTTCAGTTTGAACAATTCTGAAATCGCGTCAATAGATGAGCCGTAAAATGTTGTTGTTAATTGGCACTTCATTAGCGCAGTTAGTAATATAGAGAAAGTCTCGTAAACCATATAATATTTTAAGATAACATAGAATTTTTGACGATACTCATAGTATTGTGATACTGGGAAAATGTCTTAAATACCTATAATGTGACATATTATTACATAGTTGTGGCTGTAATTCGTGTCTTGGGAAGCGTTAATTTTCCAGATAACAATAGGGTAAGCACTCTGTAAATACAATACTATGCATATACATGATTTTTTTTTTCTTTTGTGTAAAGTTCAGTTGTTGATATCGGCTGCGATGGATCGAATTGCTTCTTTTAAATACAGTAGCGGACACCCCTGCAACTTTCACAAAATTGAAATCGTAAAGACTGTTCCTATCAATAATATTTTTATCCGTTTTCGTAAATATCTCTTGAATAAAAAAAAGTGATACAGTGAACAAAACGAAAACTTCGATATTATTAAAAGTCCGCGCACACGGCAAACTTTTTAGTTCGCAGAGAAACTAAATAGTTTAGTCAAATAAATAGAACACACGGCGGTTAATGAGACTGCGCACACCACAGACTAAACTATTTAGTTATCGCCATGAAGCTATAATGGACGGTTTGGTCGGCATCCGAAGATGCCCGTGGAGACGAAACCTAACCTTTTTGGGCGACCGGTAGCGCAGTGTGTTGAGGCATCAGTCTCATGTTTGACTACCGGCGTTTCGGGTTCGAATCCCGTCTACGATGACGTTCGGTCGGGGCCATGGATGTGCAGGAGGTGCGTGCTGGCAATTGCATTCTCCGAAACCAGTTTATACCGACGAAACGTCAACTGGCCCCCTGGAACAGTTGACGCGCTATGCCCCACAAAGGGGTTAGGGCAATTGAGTAGATAATGACCGTGAAGGTCGGGCCGTGCCATCTGGCAAAGAAATACGAGTACACCCCTCAACGAGCTAAGCAGCGATCTATGCTTGCTGTAGCTCAGTTCAGGAGACGTGTGCGGGGTTTTCGCCGCTCGTTGCCCCTGTTCTTTCACGTATTAATTAAAATTCATAGGCCTGGGGAAGACAACACAAACATGATAGGCAAAAATGGGGAATAATAAAAAAATGGGGAGATAAGTATGAAATGTTTATTATTTTGAAGAAAATTAATTTAAAATTAAACACCTTTAATTTGAGTCCGCATAATTTATTTGAGCCGAAATCTCTATATGCATTTCGGGCAGTATTCCGCCCATCATCAGCAACACGACTGAAAATTCAAGTTACCTTTGTGTCAAACTTACATACATTGTCGTAGTTTCATTCTATTACAAATTTAAATTTAAATATATATTAAAAAGACATTTAAAGCAAAGTGTATAAATAAAACTAAAAATGAAACAATTAAATAAATTAACATTAAGTCACAAAAATTAAATTAGCGTCAAGAACTAAAGTAGATTAACCTAAAAAAATTTACAAATCAAATAATTAAAATAAATTAACATTAAGCTACAAAAATTGATAAAAAACGTGAAGAATTGAATTAGATTAACTACCAATTTAAAATTAAACAAATAAATTAACAACAAGTCAGAAAAAATTACGTCAGATATCAACAATTAAAATTAACCATTAAATAAACAAATCATTAAAACAAATTGAACAAAACCGACTCAATGTTTCCTTTGTCTGCATTTATTGCTGCTTCGTCTCTCTGGATGAAAATACTTTCGTACGCGTCAAGTTTTCGTTCATCGGATATCGACTTTAGTAATCGCACCTCACTCGTGGAGACCGGCAGGTGTTGTTGCTCCAGTACATGCGCTGCGAACGCCGACTTTGTCGATTCGTTGTTGAATACGTATTTTTTGTGTTCCTCAAATCTCTTTTTCACTGAACGCTTTGTTTGCCCGTAGTATTTTCGATCGCAGATCCCGCATGAAATTTCATAAATTCCAGGTTTTTCCAGTGGATCTGTGTGATCCTTCAGGCTTTTGAGGTGGTTTTTCAGTTTGTATGGATTTGAGTGTACCATTCGCATGTTGTTGCGGCGGAATGTTGTTTTTAAACCATTGGTGACGTTCGGGGCGAATATGATAGACACTCTCTTCCAATCAGCTGTTCGATCAATGTTTTTATTTTGGTGGAACAGTGTCGAGAAATTTGCGTTCAGTTTCTTTTGTGAATGCTTTTTTATTATTTTTTCGATGGTACTTGTGCTGTATCCATTTGTTTTAGCTGCATTCATTATGTATGAATGTTCTTTTATGTAATTGGGTAAAGAGAGAGGAAGATTGACCAGGCGGTGAGCGAGGGAATGAAATGCTGCTAGTTTGTGTTGAATCGGCGCGTAAGAATCACTCGGAATGTAGCGTAGAGTGCTTGTTGGCTTATGATATATTGCAATATCGATTTTGTTGGTATTTCGATACAATTCTAAGTCTAAAAAGACTAATTTTGGCATCGGGGTCCGAGTGTAATGGGACCCTCGGTCTTTAGTTTCTTACCACTGACAGATCACTACTCATCAGGTGCTGCCTTCAATCCGCCGGCGGAGGCAGCACTACCAGGATATGGTCCAGTACAGGTGGTTCATTACAAAGAGTCGGACATGCATGGCTTATTCTGGCAATCCGGGTTTGTGCCAAGGATGATATCTGCGCTATCAATGTACGCATTGTTTTTATGGCATCCTAGTTTTCATTTATGTTACTATCTGGATGACTGATTATCTCAGCTGCGCATGATGGTCGTTATATTGTTGTAAGACAGCTGGATTTTTTTTTATTCGAGCGGTGTTGAATTTGCGGCGCCTGGATCTTTCGTCGCTAGGACGGCGCACGGTTGCAATACGCCAGCGAATATTAGCGATCATAAGATAAAGGTCTCTTCCCATCCCAACATCGGCAATCTTCTTATTTCGCAAGTCCAAGAGGCCACTCTTGAGTTTTTTACTAGTCGCAAAGTGGTCGATCTGATTTTGTGTGCTGCGCCGATCAACAGAGGACCAACTGCTTTTGTGATGGTCCCTATGCTCAAACATAGTACCACCGATGAAGAGACTGTGAAAGTTGCAGAACTTTACAAATCTTTCACCTTTCTTTCCCATCACATGCCTGGGCCCATACTTATCAGCGCCACCTTTTGCATTCAAATTCCCGATAACCATTATAATGTCACCTTTAGGGGTTCTGCTCTGAACGGCGTTTAGTTTAGTTTATTGTCGGGTTCAGTTGGAGCATAAAATTGAAGTGTTGTGGTGTTCCTCATTTTGGTCCGGAGCCTGGCAGTCATGATTCTGTCGGAAACCAGATCTCAGGATAAGAGACAGCTCTGGTTAAGAGGAGCCTCACACCTGATTCACGACCGCTAGCAGTAGCTTTGCCGGAGTACAATATTACAGTGCTACCCGTTGGAGAGATAAATTCTCCGCTGTTCCACCACCTTATCTCAATAACTCCTAAGATGTTTAATTTATACCGCAGAAATTCACTCTCTTATTGAAGAAATCGTGCGTTCTGGGGACCTTCCGATCTTTTGCCCAGGATAGTATGCATATTCCGGAAGCGAATCATTGTCACTGTACGACAGTCTTTATCCGAGGCATAGTTGATATTTCGTTAGCATATAGAAGATTTCGGATAGTGCAAGTTTCTGGCATACACAATCCAGTCCTTTGTTTGTCGGTTTCTATAACACGCCAGCAAAGGGAAATGCCGTAGTATTATTCTTACGCCCCACACCACATGGGGAACTTTAACTAAATGATCGCACTACCATTACTGGCGCCTTGACTTGGCAAGCTATGGTCAACGACCACTGCCGTTTCCGGGGCCCTCACGAGGGGGACTATGGAAGAGGATTTTTGCCCCCCAATTCAGCTTTTGCCGCTTTGCAATTAGCAGTAAAGCTTGTTCCGATTCTACTATTCCGATGGGAGGTATATGGAATAGTGAGCCGATTTCAACCAGGGTTACATTACACAGGGTCTCAATTTTTTCGATTTTTTGTTGAGTGCCTATAATTTTAAAAGTACATGACTAAGATTTTTCTTTAATAATTTTCTGATAGCTGTCACCACTTGCCCTATCACCCGTTTCCGCTTGACGTTGATTTCTGAGACACCCTGTATATACACAGTTTATACGGTCGGCGATGCTTAGGCCGGCCGCATCTTGGACGTAGGCAGGGCAGAGCAGCGCGCACATGGTATTGTTGTTGTATCAATTGTCAAAATTTGATTTTACAAAAACAATGCCATGTGCGCGCTGCGCTGCGCTGCCCTGCCTATGTTCAAGATGCAGCCTTACTTCTGTGCATTGCAAACTTCATGACAAAGTCAATATACGTCGCATTCGTGAAGGGTGTAAAAAATATTTCTCATTTAAATTTGAAAGTTTTCCGTTATAATAAATACGGTATTTCTTGTTGTTGTACCACTATTCTGTCGGCAGGGGAAGTATATAAATATACACTAGCAACATTTTGTACAAAATTTGTTCATCCACATTTTGACCAAAAATTTGTCCTCAAAATTTTATAAAAAAATGTTTGCTTTAAAATTCTGCATTTGAATAAATACGTAAAACTTTGGAAAAACATTTTTTTTTATTTTGCACTTAGATTGGAACACAGGCACTAAGATTTATCGATTTCACAACGTCGGAAAATTGCACGGAAAGAGTACTAGGAACTATCACTTCTGACAAGTATTTCCTGTGCGCTATATCTTATAAATTCGGAGCTGAAAAAGTACGAGTATTAGCATTATTTCCATTTTCAGACAGACAATAAAATGCATCCCAGAGATCCTGTCTCTGGAGAACGGGGCACTAGCAGCACCACGATCCCAAAACACCCGAAAAACATTCCGCGTATACAAATTCGGCACTTATCCTTGTTGTAGCGTGCCTCTAGTAACCGAAAAAACGTGTACAACTTTTTTTTGTGTCTTTTCGGGACGGGGGCGGTATGGAGTGTTAGACGCTCCAACACAATACCACCTACAAAAATGGAGTGTTGTACGTTCAACGATTGGAGATGTTGTGACCGACATCGAGTCGATGCGTACCGAATCAAGGACTTTCCCAGATGCCGATGTACATACTACATGTGCGAGTTATGTCCGGACACCGCAAATATGACGACGACAACGACTATGATGATGTGTGTACCGCCTCCAAAAACTTGTTACACACGCTCAAGGACTAGTGTGGATCCTGATGATAATGCGCATGCGTCTGGTTTTTCATGTTTTCGGGGCGGTAAGAATACTCACGGAAGATTCGGTTGTTCGTTATTGTTTTAGTAATGGATCTTTGAATGTTGGTGGGTGGTGGCAATTTATGTGATCCAATGGGTATCTCCCGGTGTTAGCAACAATCTGGATTCGTGGTGTGGGAATTCCAACATTCGGTATTGGTACCATTGGAAATAAACGTAAAAAGCTTTCGGTGGTGTGTGATTTTCTGGAAATTTAACCCTGGACGAGACGAATTTATTTGGAAGAATATGAGGCCTGTTTTCTCAACGTTTAACTGCCCGATAACTAGCAGGGACATACGCTTATCCAAGCGGTAAACTGACCGATAAATATTTTCGTTTTCTCGTACGCCGTAAAATTACCAAGCCAAAAAAGTGTAACGCATCTTGAGTTTTTGTTTTCTTTCAACCAGAAACATGGCGTTGGGTTTTGATTTAGATGGGCCCCATTCCTCAATGTCTCGTTAAACTGCCCGATAGCTAACAGAGACTTGAGCTTATGCAAGCGATAAACTGCCCGAGAAACATTTCCATTTTCCCATACGCCCGTTAAATTACCATGGCCACGAACCACATGAATATTAAATCACCAAGCCAGAAACTATGCAACGTATCTTGAAATTGTATTGATTTTTCGTCTTGGATTAAATTTGAGTCGAATATGAGGTGGTGTGATTTGTTTTGCATAAAATTTGATTCGATTATTACTACTTTGCCTTAACCCCTAGCGGGGCATAGCGCGTCAACTACTCCTGCGCGCCATCGTACTCTGTTCTGGGCAATGGGGCGCAACTCCCCAAAAGACTTTCCCAGTACCTGACACTCCTTTGCCACAGATCGACGCCATGTGATTCGAGGACCCCCTCTTGGTCGGCCTTGGTTGGAAATGGGGTTCCATTTCATGGCATGCAAAGCAATGCAGTTATCACTCTTCCGCAATGTGTGACCTATCCACTGCCATTTTCGTCTGCGTATCAATTCTTCGATTGGCATCTGACCCGTACGCCGACTTAGCTCTTCATTTGATATTGTTTCGGGCCAGAAAATTCTTAAAATTCGACGAAGACTTGAGTTGACGAAAACTTGCAGCTTTCTGGTAACTCCTACGGAAACTTTCCATGTACTGCTCCCATACAAAAGCACTGATAGTACCAGGGAGCGAAACAGGCCCAGCTTGGTCTTGATGCTGAGATAACTGCTCTGCCAGATTTTGGACAGCATGCCGTATGCGCGTTTAGCCTGGTTGATACGACGAGCGATGTCCTGCTCCGTACCACCATTTTCGGCAACAATGCTACCTAGGTAGACGAAGTTGTCCACCTTCTCCACAGGCTGCCCATTAATACTGATGGCAATAGGTGTCGGATTTCTTTTTCGCAACGGCGGGCTAAGAACCTTGGTCTTGTTGGTACTTTGTTCTGGATAAGCGATTAAGCGGAGGCTTGGTGAAGGACTTTCCCTTTAGCATTTTTGATCGGATAAACGATAAACAGATATTGAGAAAATGAAATTGTGCTAACAGGCACTTTATTCCTACGATAAATTCTAACAGGACATTGAGAAAACATGCCTGAATGATTTGTCGTGTTTACTCGTTTCTATTATAGTGTGGATTTGAGCTTATGCACACTAGAGGAAATTTTGATAAATCTTGATATTTAAGCAAATCTACCTCCAAATCTCTCAGATTTACCATTAAGGGTTCCTAATCTACTCGTAGATTTGGAACGAAATTTAAAGCTGACCTCGCTTCAATTCTCGTGCCCACCCCCCGCGCTCTCTTAAAATTCGGAACGTTCTAGTAAACGTCCTACTGTCCGGAAGTTGTCTATGTGGGAAGCATCTACTGTACTCCCAAACTGCCTCGCATCCGTTCCCTCCAGCAACGCCATATACAAACACCATATCGGCGTATTGACCATCAGTATATGCCCTTTGCATATCTACTAATCGCGCTCGGTGGCCGTGATCGTTCGGTCACCGCTCTACGATACTAATCTAGAGCTCGGAGATCAAATCTCGGCGCGATCAAAAACTGCCTGTGAGTACTAATAGAACTCTCACAGCGCTCCAGACTTGTCAGTATAAGGACGGCGCGGATAGGAGGTGCATGCTAGCAACTGCACTTCCGAAAAGTAGATATGCTATTGAAACGTCAACAAGGCATTGAAATGCTAGAGATGTTGACGCGCCCATGCCCCTTGAGGGGTCAAGGCAACTAGAGAGAGAGATATCTACTAATCAGGAACAACACTATACCAACCAAAGGACGAAGTTATAATATTATAGCATTAATTTCAATATTAATATTATTACCTGGTTAAATATTTGTACAACAGATTAATTATGTAATAATAACTGACTTTATGTACAACAATTGAAACTGGCGGGTCGATGAACTTGCGAGTAAATACAAGCATGATTTAGAAATAACAAGCATTTACGGTTAAAATAACCGTTAGCTTAGCAAGTACGTTATGATGTATTTTTGGCCAGAAACATTTCCAATGTAAAGTTTTTTGCTACATTAATTTGGCACTGTTAGTACATACTTGTTCATATCATGTGATTTGCTGTACACGAAAATCGTGTTTTTAGGGTTTTGTATAAAAACAAAACCCTTATGAAATCGGTCATGCGTCCGTCTGTCCGTCTGTCCGTCTGTCCGTCTGTCCGTCTGTCTGTCTGTCTGTCTGTCTGTCTGTCCATGAAATATCTCACGAACCGCTGAAGCTACATGCATGAAATTTGGTGGAAATATGTAGAAATACTATAATTCTCTGGAGAAAGCGATGCGTCGTAATAGGTCAACTTTAAGGGGGGGTCGCCATAGAGGGGAAATGAAGGTCGAAATTTTTTTTTCGTTTGGTATAGGCAAGTGGGATATCGTAAGAAAGGTACCGTTGAGTACATTCCATTTCTGGAATTTTTTTCAAATTTGAAGAAAGGGGAAAAGAGGGAGAGGGGAAAATATGTGGTCCGAGTTTGTCCCCCCCCCCCCCTTGCATTTCGAGACCGTTATAGCTAGACATATGAAAATTTACAGAAAAGCGGCATTTCACTAGCATAGAAAACCGAAAATAATAGAATTTTGAAATCTCATCCAAAAAGGTTAATAATAGTACATTTCTATAGTTGCAGTTAGCACACCCCTGCACCCCTCAAGCACACCCTAGGTCAAAAATATTGATGGCTGATGATAACCAACATCATAGGCAATAATACCTTTAAGTTTCATTACAATGACATGATATTTAATAATAGTAAAATACATTGACTTAAAGTTATGCATTTTGACACTATCCATACAAAAAATACACCTACCGGCCTCACGCATAGATATGCGTGTACTACTTACATGTTGTTTTTCGTAGTACGAATTGCAGTTATTTAATGAACCAACTTTGGAAGGGTGAAGATTGGTGATTGGTGATTGGTGATCCTAACAATAACTATTCACACAGTTAATTTTTTTAGCGTTTTGTGTCTTAAATCTTACAAAATCGGTCAAATACCTGTCTGTCCGTCTGTTCATAGAATATCTTACGAACGGCTGAAGCTGCACACATAATTCGGCGAGAATGTGTAGAAATGCTATAATTTGCTGGAGATAGCGTTGCGTTGTAATTGGCCAACTTTAAGAGGGGGGGGGGGGGGTCCACATAGAGGCGAAATTAAGGTAAATTTTTTTTATCCACTGGTATAGCCAAGTGGGGTGTCGTGAGAAAGGTGATGTTGAGTACATTCCATTTTTGGCATTTTCTTGAGATTTGTATTGTAGAAAGGGGAACAGTGGAGGAGGAAAAAATATTAGACCGTAATTTGTCCCAGCCGCCCTGAATTTCGAAGCCGTTACACAAGTTTGCAATTTGCAATGTCGTCTTAATATGAATGGTTAAGCATCTCGAAGAGTGGGACAGTTTATCTCGTATACATACATATCTATCTATAGCTTCTCGTATTAAAACTATTACTTTGAGAGGTGACAGATGCAGTCTTTTTGTGAATTGGCATGTAAGATACTATATCATGGGTAAAACATTTAATTATGGTGTTTTTATTCAGCTGAGGAGTACCAAGAAGAACAGGGAGCCAGTATTTACATGCCAAAATAAGCGCTTTCTACAAAACCCTCGAATTGCGGGCGTAGCCCTCTATAATCCGGTTTCATTTTACCTTTAAAACGTCACGTTCGCAAATTTTCAAATCTAAGTCCTTAATATTTATACGCCCATCGAAACATAACATAATGGGACAACTTTTGTCAAGTTTGCAGATTTGTCAGTTCGAAGTACCGTTACGAAATAATCATTTGGATTTTTGATGAAAATAGATTTCACAATTTTTTCAAAGTTTGAACGGTTTTATCTTTGAAATAACGGTGATTTTTTTAACCGGTATAAAGTTTATTTATATGAAATTTTATGTAGTTTCAGAAAGTAAGATCAAATCTTGGATCGAATAATTGGGGGCTTAGAAAATTTAGAATTTGTTGGACAAGTCAAGGGTTTGGACAGTTTTTTTTTTTAAATGCTATAACTCTGTAACGGTTAAAGATAGATGGTTCATGCCATATATTAATTTTCTCCAAATGAGCTACCATTAAAATATTTACCATCATGAATGGGATACCCTGTATAGTATAATTTCAAAATCGCTAATGTACCGTAAATCAAAATGAAGGTATGATACCGTTCACGCGAAGCATTAATGGTATCATATGTTCGGCTTATTCGATTATTATTGACATAATTTAATTTGGAACATTCCTGTTTCGGAAAAATTAAGAGAATTCTCTCTATTTGATTAGAGAGAACTTTCACAAAACCCCAGAAATTTCCGCTTTAGGACTTACAAATCCCCCCGAGTGGGTTTTAGGTTCTTACCACCTAAAGCGGAAATGGACTACCTATAGCGGAAATGCCGCAATGAAAGAGTTTTAACAATTCTTTCTAAATGCAATAAAGAGAATTATCCTAATATTCACGAAACAGGAATGTTCCTTTAGTTTTTCGTAGGGTTTACTGTTCATTTAATTTTCTAATAAAGCGTTAAAACAAATTATCCCACAATTGCCCTAACCCCTTGTGGGGCATAGCGCGTCAACTGTTCCATGTGGCCCAGTTGACGTTTCGACGGCATAAACTGGTTTCGGAGAATGCAGTTGCCAGCATGCACCTCCTGCACATCCAGTCAAACATAAGACTGATGCCTCAACACACTGCGCTACCGGTCGCCCCGGGCAGGTTGGAGTCTTATCTCGCCATGTCTAAGGGTCAGTATTAAAACTCGTTATGTCCAATCATTTGTCGTAATTAGAGTATATCTAAAAGTATTTACTTAGTACATTTTGGTGTTATTATTTGATTTTATTATTTTACAGTATTGCTTAAACAAAAATCTTCCCAGTGCTAGGCCCGTTTCCTCAATGTTTGTCTATCAGGGACACTAAATTAAATCTTGTTGTTGCATATGCTACACTCAAAATATGATAAGGCAGTAGAAAAAGCAGCTAATGCAATTGAAAATCAACTGTTTACGTTTGCACATTCAAATGAGACAATTAAACTGGTCACAAGGTTCAAGTTTAATAAAATTTCCAAATGAATCAAAAATAAGTTTTTGACTTATAGCTCGAAAACAAATATTAAAGATTTTAATTTCAATCCATTTGCTTTCAAGTGACCTATTATATGACTTGCTTTGAAATATGTTACCCTTATCACCCCAATTCAGGAGGTCATATCTACAAAACGAATGAAAAAACATCCACATTTTCTGACCCAAGGACTTAGAATACCGTCCACAGTAGTCTAGTGCATTCGCCTCAACATCGCCAGTCATATGATACCCATCTTGCGTAGATATCACTTCATTGCCAGAAATGTCCTTTTTTCACATCAAAGGAATCAAACTGCTCTCAGCTGTAGTCCAGTGCATTCGCCTCATGACCACCATTCATATGATACCCATCTTGCCTAGATATCACTTCATTGACAAGAATATCTATTTCTGTACACCAAAGGACTCAAAATGCCTTCTATATTACTCTAGTGCAGGGTTCCTAAACTATGCGTCCCGACCCCAAATGGGGTCGCGAATTTTTTTTTCAGATTCACAAAATAAGAAAAAACATTCATCGCAATCCCTTCATTATCTTGAATTCTCATAAATTAAGTTGTTTGTAACGGAAAATGACAAAATCAGTCCAAGTTATGTGTTAAATTATTACATTTTACATTACATATTATTGAGTTTTCCAAATACTTGACTTTAACAACTTTCGACATGGATGAAATTAATCACCTGTCATATCAAGCCAATAGCGAATTTGCTGAGCTATCGAGTGACTCAACCTTAAAGTGTTAAATTTCCACAAAAATCTTGAACTGAATTCCGGATCAGAGCTAGAAGTGAATTCCCCGTGATTTCTGAAATGGCATTAAAAGCTTCTTTGCCATTTAGTACCACATACATATGTATTGTATATGAAAGAACATTTTCAACTTTAACTCTAATGAAGTCCAAATATCGTTTAGCGCTGAAAAATGTGGAAAATGCTTTACATCCAACAGTGTCAAATAATCCACCAAAATTTTAATTGTTATATTGCAAAAAAACAAGATAACATACTCGTAAGATAAGAGAGTCGGGCCATACTGACAGAGCAGGTGGGCACTATGACCAGAGATAGATCTTTTGTGCCGTAGCCCATTAATCTGTTAAAAGACCGTCGACCCTTCTAATAAAGGGTAGTATGGCTTTTGCCAGATACGATGGCGGTAACACAACATATGCTTGGTTGTTTCTACGTCCTCCAGACAGAGACGGTAATCAGTCTCGCTGAAGAAACCTATCTTGTGTAAATGTGAAGCCGCGGTAAGGCTCTGGTCCTTGAAAGCGATTGGATGGTCCTTGCTTAGCAGCCCTTCCGCGGTTTCGTCGTCCCCTTTAATACCTTGGTGGCCTGGCACCCAACACAAAAAAAAACTCGGTTTGTGGTTTCCAACAATTGGAGGAGTTCGTAACCCTCCTTTACTAGTCTCGAAGAGACTTGAAACCAAGAGAGTGCCCTTATAACAATACAATGTCATCGCTGCGTAGTCTCTTTTCCAATATATATACTCGTACACCTCAATGGCGTAGATCTCAGCTTGGCTGACGAGATTCCCATTGAGATCGAAATTTTTGTATTCGTTCCAAACGAATCTGCAAACAGTGATGGGCATAATGACTCTTTTCACTGTGCCAGCACATAAGCTCTGACTCTTTCCAATGAGTCGTTCAAAAAGAGTCGTTCAAAAAGAGTCGTTCAAAAAGAGTCATGCAAAGAGTCTGAAACTTGGTTAATAACATATTCAATAAAAGTCGTAGATGGGCAACCCCAATTTTTTTTTCTCTTTTTTGACCCCATATTCGGAGTTGGCGACCCCCCAATGCCCTTTAGTTCGAGCCAGCCCGATCGGACCACTATTTCCCATGAAAGGGGGCTGCCAGTCTGGGATGGGCGACCCCAATTTTTTTTTCTCTTTTTCGACCCCATATTCGGACTTAACGACCCCCCAATACCCTTTAGTTCGAACAAGCCCGATAGGACCAGTATTTCCCATGAAAACGGGGCAGCCAATCTGGGGCGGGCATACAAAATCAACTCGCACAAAAAGATTCGTTCAAAAAGAGCGATACAAAATCGAACCGCACAAAAAGAGTCGTTCAAAAAGAGCGATACAAAATCGAACCGCACAAAAAGATTCGTTCGAAAAGAGTCAATTGACTCTTTTGACTCTTTTTGAACGTGTCGCTCTTTTTGAACGTGTCGCTCTTTTTGAACGAATCTTATTGTGCGGTACGATTTTGTATCGCTCTTTTTGAACGAATTTTACATAGAGAAGGGAGAGGGATAGGGAGGGAGAGGGCTGAGGAGCATCCAAATAGTGGGGATGGATGCTCCTCAGCCCGGATGGGTGATCTAAATGGGGGTCAAAATGGTGTCAAAAATGCGAAATTCCTTATATTTTAGAAGTTATGGCCACAAAACAGTTTATTTAAAACTAGGGTATAGTAGTGGTGTAATTGCTTGAAACAGAATGATTTACAATATTATGGGATAAACTAAATAGTGGTCGTGTGAACGGTTTTTCTTTCGTGTTTTTGTATATGTACTTGGAAGTGATCGTAAAAATAAAGTAAACTGTATATTGTTCTTGCAATGAATAAATCATTTTTGTGAAAAATACCTATACAAATTTTGATTTAATGTTTAATAAATGAGGTCGCGAAAAAATCTCGAATATGAAAATGCATGACGTATGAAAAAAGTTTATTAAGCCCTGGTCTAGTGCATTCGCCTCATGACCACCATTCATATGATAACCATCTCACCTAGATATCACTTCATTGCCAAGAATGTCCTTTTTTGCCAATAATGTCCTTTTTCCTCACCAAAGGACTTAAAACGCTATCAGTCCTGACCAAATGACTCAAAATGCCTTCAACAATACGCGAGTCCATTGGTCTCATCACTCGAATCAGAATCAGGTTTGGTTTCTGTTTAATTTCATGTTAAAGGCAGTACTTTTTTGTGTCCTTCACATGCAGGAGGGTCAAAATATCACCGTATGGTACTTATAATAATCCCAGGAAGCTACGTACAAAAGTTGGTTGAAATCTGACCGCGGGAAACGCGTGGAGGAAAATCTTTAAAAAGACTTAGGCGAGTAACTCCAGTTTAAACCAAACAATATAACGTTAGTCTAATCGATTATCAAAATTGATGCCCCCGATTTACGCTTAGAGTGACGCAAGGAACCTACATACCAAATTTAGTAAAGATCAGAACACAGTAATTGCCCGGACAAACGTGCAAACGTACAGCATGCATCGGACTATATGCCCGTCCATTATACAATATTGTTAGATGGAACGGGCCAAAAATGTAATCTGACCCTTTCTCCCCTACACTTCCGAACCTCTCTATCATCGGGGACTTTTGGGCACAATTCAGCGGACAGTCCCCAATAATTTCAAAACTACACGACATTTTCCCTAATCAAGCTTTTTCGAACTTCCCAGCCTGGACTATAAGGGTTAACAGACATGGGTGCTTGCCGTGGGTGCTATTATATAAAAGCAGGTGAACGATTGTGGGTGTTGGAGCTTTCGACCAAGAAGAAAACGAATCCAACTATTTTTTGCCGACATCTACATCCAGCGAGTGGTGATGTTGCTTTCCATGAATGCTGTTGGTTGAGAGCGAGTGTACTGAGCGATGGGTTCCATGATACTTTTCCATGGAACTTATGTATCTATTAGCTCAACTAGCAGATGAAGTCGTTGTTGCGGCCGCATGCAACTGGCCTCCACAAGTTGCTTGAGAGACTCCCTATCATACAAAATGTTGTGTTGAATATTTCTTGTCCCACGTTGTAAGATTCGAGCTTGGATTTAACTCTATACTATAATTTACTTTGTTTTCATCATCTTCTTCTTGCGGAAATTCTCCTTCTCATAGTATGTGTGTGCTTTTTTTTTTTTGTTTTTGCAGAGAGATTATCCCCAACCGGCACTAATGGTGGTACAATTTGGAGCTACCACTATGCAGACTCTCAACGACAGCGCGTTATCCAACGATCCACTACTGGTCGAATTTTGAATGGTGGTATCAGTCCGAGACCGTACTCCCTGACGAACGTATTGGAGATGAGCTGTTTTTCGTTTTACATTTATTCTGTGTAAGAAATTTGTTAAGTGGACTTTCTTTACTCTTTTTCTTTTTTGTTATCAAGAAAACGTATAAAGATACATGGTAAAAATACTAAGAATAAAATGGAAGTTTCTAAAAGCCAAAGTACTTGAAACTAAGAACTGTGATTTTTGTAAAGTGCTTAGCACTTTCTTTTTTTTCCTTTGCAATTCTCGGTTTAAATATTTAGCGCGAAAATATGATTGAATAAGGTGAAACTCTGAAATAAAGGAATCGCGACAATAATACAGCGTTTTTGTGATCTTTTTAAATAAATAAATAAATATAAATGGATTCAGCAAAAAGGAATACATATATTTACAAAAATAAAGCAAATAATAAAATATTATAAGAAAATAAGTGAAAATTCCCGAAAAGCGTGATAAGTGTGAATGTAAAAATATATTAATTCTGATTGTGTCGGTCCTCAAAAAAAAAAAAAAATTCTCGATAAATCCCTAATTTGTACATTGTCCTCATTGAAATTTCAACAATAACGAAAATAGTGTGTCAGTGTGTAAGTGTGTCGTGTTTTTGTTTTGTGCATCGCGCCGCCAATAGCGCATAAAGGATATTATCCTGAAAAAAAAGAAAAGAAATTGAATGTCAGCCATTTTGAAAAAGGGCTTGAAACGGATGCCATAATGCGACCATCAACAGACCAGCAACAACAGCACGAGCCCGAATCGACGCTACTATTACAATTTGTGAGTCCTTTAAGGCACTCATCTCCATCGTACACCAATGTCAGGGAAAAAAGGCAACTGAAGCATGGGCACCAGAAGCGGCAACAACAACAACGAGAACAACACAAATTCCGCCATTATCAACGTGATGCTGGGCTCTTCGTCGCTCTATTTTTTGTCCTCGCATTGGTAATCGGCCAAGGTAAGCATTTACGAATGTTATTTCTCGTCCTTACTGGACGTTCTGCATATATTTTTATATTTTGGCTTGGGGTTTTTCCATTTTTATTATCTTTTCGTGATTTTTGTCTAGTTCACTCTGTCAGAAGGGACTCTAGACTTTTCAGACAATGAAGTAAGGGTTCGTAGTTGAGTCTTTTTGTTAAGTGGACATATTCTTCTGGGTACAATGGAATGCGGGATATATTTGTCTGACCTACTTCAATTCTATGGGTACAGGGAATCATATACGTCCGTACGATATTTCTTCAATTGTGCAGGATATCGACTCGACTTACACTCTCGATCATTAGGATATGTCCACTCGAAGGCTATATCTCGGAAAGGTCTAGCGGCATATTCTTGAAACTTCATGACATTGTACACAGTAGCCTACTTGTTTATTTTATTATAAGTGGTATCAAATCGAAAGTCCCGTTAGTATTTAATTGGCAGTTTTTAGGAAATCATCAGAAAAAGAACTGATAGGTCCACTTGAATTTGGTTAATTAGTCGAAAAAAAGGATAACTTAGAAAATATTTAGTAATACATTTTAAAGTTGGTACAGTTATCTCATACATGCGAGTTAGGGAAAATGACTTTTAAAATAGGAGGAAATGAAAATAGAAACTTTTAAAGAAAAAGAGCATCAAAGACGAAATATTGCGAAAAAAATTTGTAGAATCCATCGAGTGAGAAATACTTTTGATGTTGATCTCAAAAATCATGTTAAAAATATAACGGGAAACCTTTTCCAGGCTTGGATTTCTACCGGTAGAAGAACAATTCAGAGAGTATCGGCTGATTCTGCGCTATTAGCGCCAAAAATTGAGGCATACGGATTTCGGTCTAACTGTATGCAGGATTCTGAATGATTCTCTTTACCCCAAACAGGTAAAAAATAAGGAGCGCCAAATGATATCGGTTGTTTGTGCACTATTATTAGGTGCACTTTGCTTCCACCGTTTTCCGACAGACGGCTGCATCGGTGAGGGCTGGTCAAAATACTCGTACGTAGTTCAAAAGTGTCACAAAGTGAGTTTCTACGTCTGTGAACGTATCGACATCCCCGCATTAGTAAAAGTTGTTCGCATTTTTAATAAGATTCGCGATTCAAAATGTCTGTTTTCGAGCCAAGTTCTCGTCATTTGCGGGAAGTTTTGATTTTCTGCATCCATTTGAAAAAAACTGCAGCTGAGGCTCATCGAATGCTCTCAGATATTTACGGTGGGGTTGCTCTGAGTGACAGAACATGTCGTGAGCGGTTTCAACGTTTTAAAAGTGGCGATTTCAATGTCGAGGACAAGCATGGTGGTGGGAAAGAATTTTTTTTTAAGACGACAAATTGGAAGCACTGCTCGATGAAGATTCGTGCCAAACGCAAGAAGAATTAGCTGAATCAATGGGAGTGACTCAGCCAGCCTTCTCGAAACGCCTCAAGGCCATGGGCATGATTCAGAAACAAGGAAATTGAATTTCGTACGAGTTAAAACCGAGAGATATTGAACGGCGATTATTTGCATGCGAACTGCTTCAAAGGCAGAATCGGAAGGGATTTCTACATCGCATCGTAACCGGCGACGTAAAATGGGTCCGTTACGATAATCCCAACCGCAGAAAGTCATGGGGAATGCCCAGACATGCCTCAACGTTGACGGCAAAACCGAATATTCACGTCGCCAAGGTTATGCTTTGCATTTGGTGGACCAGCTCGATGTAATATACTACGAGCTACTGAAACCGAATGAACCTATCACAGGAAATCGGTACTTAATGCAATTGATGCGTTTAAGTTGAGCATTAAAGGAAAAGCGACCATAGTACCAAGAGAGATACGACAAAGTCATCTTCCAGCATGACAATGCTCGGCCACACGTCGCAAAACCCAGAAATGGGAAATCTTGCCTCACCCACCGTACTCCCCAGACATCGCTCCTTCCGACTACCCTCTGTTTCGTTCCATGTCGCACAGCCTGGCTGATCAGAATTTTTGTTCGTACGAGGAAGTCGAAAAATGGATCCAATCATGGATCGCGTCGAAAGACGCTTCCTTTTTCCGAGATGGAATCCGAAAATTACCGGAGAGATGGGCGAAAGTTGTACTTTGTACTTTGAATAATACATCTATAAGTACTTTTTGACAATTAAGCTTTTAATTCCCCAGGAAAAAACGGCAGAAGCAAAGTTGTACACCCATGTGTATATGGTTTTGAGCAACTTGAATTTTGGCTTTGTGAGTATTAGCACACTGGCCCCAAACAGGAATGCACTAGGATATTATGGGTTTGATTGCGATTTTGTAAACTAAAGTTTTTTTTACTAGTGAAAGTTGTGAGCGTTTATTCAATAGAGGATATAGGGAGTGGGTTGCTTTAGATATTTTGGAGGGGATCAGCTCTATGTGTCTACTTAAGGTCATTGTTTGTCTAGCTTCATCCCCAGGTAAATAATATCATTCTCCCAAGATATCTGTTGACCAAGAAAGTTTAGTTTATGATTGGGTAGTTTATTTCTACTCCACTTCCTGGTAAAATACGCAGCCTTCGTTTAAGCTTGATTAATTTTGATTTTCCCCCTATGATAGAACTGATATAATGATTCCAGTTGTTTTTCAAGGGCAGCTGTGATATTGTCTGGGTCATCGGAGCTAGTGAATATTCACATGTCGTCTGCAAATAGTGCCATCTCACAGTCGTTGGATTTGGGGATATCGGCGATGAAGACGTTGAAGAGAGGGGCTGAGACACGATCCTTGGGATACACTAGCGTTAAGTGTGTGATTGTCCGATAATTTTTCGTTAATTTTTACTGCAAAATTACGACTGGTTAGGAAACTATTAATTAGTTTAATTAAATATATTAAGAACCCGAATGACAGCAGTTTGTGTATTAGCCCGTCATGCCACACCGTGTCAAACGCTTTTTCGATGTCTAAAGTAACTAGACCAATTGACTTCTTAGATGAAAATTCATCTTTGATTTTTCGCACACCCTGAACACTTGGTGTGTAGTAGAATGGCTGGCACGAAATCCAAACTGGTATTCTGGAATTAATTTCAACGACTCGGCAACATTGTTTAATCTTGAGAGGATGATCTTTTCAAATAACTAGTAGTAGTAGGCTTATGGGTCTGTAATTTGTTGCATTTTTCGGATTTTTCCCAGCCTTCGCAGTAGGGTGGATGATAGCGTGTTTCTAGCAGTTCGGAAAATAATGAGTTTTAAAACAAGAGTTTATGATAAAATTAAGTAGTACGATATATTTTTTTGGGAGATTCTTGAGTAATGAGTTGGTAATGTTGTCGTAGCCCGGAGCTTTGTTGTTTTTTTTTTTGACTTTTTATATTTTTATTGCTTTCCCTAGGGGTACAGATAAATGTGTCTAGTGGTTCCGTTGGAAGGATGGAGATCTTTGCGAACGGAGTCTTCAACCACTTTTTTTATTAGCGAGTTGCCCAGATAAACACTTGCATTATGTGACGCCTGAATGTGCTTGGCTATCAATTGGGCTTTATCAAGACTATCGAAGATCAAGCTACTAGTTCCAATTAGCGGTGGTATGTACGAGTTCTTGTTTAGCATTTTCTTAAGTTTCCAAATAGGCTTATCGTTTTTCTGGAGAGTTGACAAATAGTTATTCCATCTAGTATTTTTCGAATGTAAAATGTTCTGCTTAATTTTATTTGTGAGGTTATTCACAATGATTTTCAGGCGAGTATGACGCAGACGTTACCACATAAATTTTTAGTTTTTAGAATCCAGTTTCCTGTGGGCTAATACGTCATAGTCTATTTCTGTCGTCCACCTGATTTGTGTTCGTTATTGTAGTTGAATCTATTACGTGGAGATTTATATCTTGTTCGAGCAAGAATCTGAATCTTCTCCAGTTGGTGGTTTTATGCGAGAATTGTTTCCTGTAACTGCCAGCACTATTTGGTGTTTGACTAATATCAAATAGGACGGGAAGGTGGAGAGATGATAGTGCGTTTATTGTAATTGGTTGCTGTATAGTAACAGAGCCATTGCTTATTACTAGGTCAAGGAAGGAGAAATAGCCTTGAAGTGGGTAAAATGTTGGGTTTTAAGGGGGTTTATTTAGTAGATTGAATAAGACTTTTCCCGACTTTTAATCCGATGCTTGAAATAACTTTTTGAAACTATTGTACATAAAATTTCATATAAAACTCGTCATCTTTCAAAGATACAACTGTTCAAACTTTAAAGAAATTTCAAAATTGGTTTTCCATCGGAAATTCAAATGATAATTTTACAAAGGTACTTTGAAAAGACAAAACTGCAAAGTTGGCAAAAGTTGCACCATTTTGTTAGCTTTCGAACGGCATATAAGTTTCAAGGACTTCCTCAGGGTAGTGTTTCTGCTCGATCCGACCTGTAAATTGAAATTATTTAATAAGTTTTAATTTTATTGAACAAGTGGAGTTAGGGATACTTATCCGTCTCGGAATGTTTTCCGTGGGCAGCGTGAATAGTGTCATATACTTATGCCTGTTTTATGCTCAAGAGCAACAGCGGATAGGTATCCCTCTCACTTGTTCAATAAAATTAAAAACTTATTAAATAATTTCAAATTACAGATAGTCGGTATACATACATATATCGAATAACGTGTAGCGATTGCGATAAAGTTTATATAAGACAAACGATACGACTAATAACTACGCGATTCAACGCACATCAAGAAAGCAGTAAATAGCATTCGGAAATGTAACTCATCAGTATGATCATCTGTATCAGCTCATATTATCGAAGGACACACCGTTCAGCGCGAAAACTTGGAATTACTGCGATATACGAACAGGACTAATACATTGAACCCTTGATCATCATCATCATCGTGGCGCGACAGCCCGACGTCGGGCCTTGGCCGCCTGGATCATTGTCCTCCAATTATCTCGGTCACGTGACCGCGTCCTCCAATTTTGGGAGCCCAGCAGCTGCGCGGCGTCCACACCTACTGAACTCTCCCAACGAGATCTCGGTCGTCCTCGCAGTCTCGCTCCGTCGACTCGTTCTGCATTCATTACTCTCTTAGGCATGCGATCATCGTCCATTCTTTGTACATGCCCTGCCCATTGAAGTCGTTGTAGTTTGACGATTTTCGAGACTTGCAGCTCATCGTACATTTCATACAACTCATGGTTGTACCGGATGCGCCATCCATCTCGATCGCAAACAGCCCCGAAAATTCGCCGTAGAACCTTACGTTCAAAAGCGTCTAGCATGTTTTCGGAGGCTTGAGTTAGGGTCCATGCTTCGCAGCCATAGGATAGCACTGGTCGTATAATGGTTTTGTACACGCGGAGCTTCGTGTTTCTGTGCACATGCTTCGATTTCATTATGGGGAGAACCGAGAAAAAAGTCTTATTAGCTAACTGTATCCGTCGCTTAATTTCGTCAGTTTCGTTGGCGTCCCGTGACAGGTTGCAACCCAGGTAGATGAAGTTGTTCACGAACTCGATGTTGAGGTCCCCCACCTTGATGCTCGGTTGTGCAGGTGTCCTTGTCACCGATTGCATCATTATTTTAGTTTTACCCTCGTTAATACGTAATCCAACTTCCTTTGCAGCGGTATCGAGCGTATGCAGAAGTTTTTTGCGTCAGCCAATCTTCGGGACATGATGTTGATGTCGTCGGCGTACGCTGCTAATTGTGTCGACTTGATGAGTAGCGTCTTGCTGTTGTCCATATTCATGGCCCGAATAACGTATTCCAGTGCTAGGTTGAAGAGCGTCGGTGCCAGTCCATCGCCCTGTTTCAAACCAGTGCGTGTTTCAAATAGATCAGTAAGTCTATTCTGGATCCTGACTTGTGAGACGGAGTTGGTCATCGTCATCTTTGTCAGTCGCACTAATTTTGCTGGTATACCAAATTGCAGCATGATGTTGTACAGTACTCCACGATCGATACTGTCGTATGCCTGCTTGAAGTCGACAAAGATTTGGTATACGTTTACGTTGTATTCCCAGCACCTCTGGAGTATCAGTTTGACTGAGAAGAGCTGATCGGTTGTGGAGCGACCAGGTCTGAAACCGCTTTGATATTCGCCAATGACTCGTTCTGCGTACGGTTTTATTCTATTTTCCAGAATTTTCGTCAAAATTTTAAAGGACGTACAAACTAGTGATATGCCCCTGTAGTTCTCACACCGCAGTTTATCTCCCTTTGTATGAATTGGACAGATGATGCTTCTGCGCCAATCGTCTGGAATCTCCTCGTTCTCCCATACTCGCAGGAGTAATTGATGTACGGCACCAACTAGACTCGTTCCACCGAATTTTAGCAGTTCAGCTGGAATCTCGTCAGCGCCCGGCGGTTTATTTCATTTTAGTGACCGCAAGGCGAGATCAACTTCCTCTACTGTCGGGGGTTGAATGGGTGGGCCTAGATCAACAATATCGTCGAGAGCTTCTTGTGTGGGGATGTTAGATGGTCGGTTTAGAAGCTCTTCAAAATAAGAGGCCCATCGCTTTCTAATACCATCGGTGTCGCTGATGATGTTTCCATCCTTGTTCTTATAAAGGCTAGTCCTGGGTTGGTAGCCGTTCTTAATTGTATTTACTAGTTTGTACGCTTGTCTGGTGTTCCTATTAGCTAAGTTTTTGTTTATGTTCAGCAACTGCTCGTCAAAGTATTTACGTTTCTTACGTCTAATTATTCTATTCGATATTCGCCGTAGCTCGTCATATTTTTCTCTTCTGGCTCTGGTTCCTCGTTGAATCCATTGTCTGTAGGCCTCGTTTTTCGCATCAAGTGAATTTTTGCATTCTTCGTCGAACCAGTCATTTCGCGCTCGCCGGGCTTTATATCCCACGACCTTCTCTGCGACATCATTGATAGTACCCTTGAGTTCTTCCCAGAACCCATGGACGCCTGTGTTGCTGATGTTGTGTAGCATAGGTGATAGTTTTTCCTCAAGGGCGGTAGTATACGCCACCGCTGTAGCATCACTCAAGAGATTATCAACCGCAAAGATTTTGGGAGGGCTGATTCTTGACTGGTGCACTGAGGAAATTCTACATCTGTAGGTCGTCTTCACCAAGTGATGATCTGAGTCGCAGTTTGCTCCTCGATAGGAGCGGACATCCATGACACTAGACGCCCATCTCCTGCAAATGAGGACGTGGTCAATTTGGTTGACGGGATGTGCGTCTGGAGACTTCCAGGTCTGCTTGTGAATGCGTCGATGCGGGAAACACGTAGAGCTTACGACTAGATTCCTGCTGCAGGCGAAGTCGATAAGTCGCTGGCCGTTATCGTTTCATTCCCGACTTTCGCGTTAAAGTCTCCCAGCAGCAATTTGACGTCGTTTGTTGGAAGTGAGTCGAAGAAAGTTTCAAGGCGGGCGTAGAACTCGTCTTTTACTGCGACTTCTTTAACTTCAGTGGGGGCATGCACATTGATGAGCCAGAGATTGAAGAATCGAGTCTTGATGCGAATCGCACACAGCCGTTCATTTATGGGTTTGAAGTCAGTAATATGCGGTTTGAGGTGATTGTTCACTATAAATGCTACTCCAAACTCCTTGCGGCCCGATGGTTTGCCACTTGTAAAAATTGTGTGCGATTTCTTGTCATTAATCTCGCTGCCAAGCCAATTTGTTTCCTGGACTGCAGTAATGCTCAGTTTGTACTTTTCAACCTGTTGAAGGAGGGCCTTCTCGGCCCCCGGTTTGTTCAGGGAGCGTACATTCCAGGATCCGAAAGAATAATCCTTTATTCGTTTGCGTGGTCGTCGTTGTTGATCCGTCCAATCCGAGGCTTTTGTTCCAGGTTTCTTGACATGGAGTGGTTTTTACAAGGACGAGTTGTCAGCACGTCGCTTAACCCCATTCAGGGGATGGCCTCGGAGATAGCTGCTTCAGATGGTTTAATAAACGTGCTGGGGCCCACACAACTATGTAGCAGGTCCAACTACGCAAGTCATTCCATCCTACTAGACCTGAGACGCTTAGGTGTTCGTCAGCCATTCAGGCTACAGCTATCTGCCTTTTCCAAACTGTCTTATCGCTAAGACATTGGCCGTCAGCGAATTGATACACTGCCGTTACCAGGGGGCGCCCACGCGGAGGACTATGGAAAAGGTCTTTGCCCCCCTTGAACCTTTGATAGAGCTCTGAAATCATGCGGGAAGACGCGCAACGACTGTTATACACGGATCAAGGAAATCTCTTGTTGAAATTAATTAAATTAGTTGCGAATAGTTTTAATAAAAAAAAAAACAGGTAAAGTCCCATAAATCGATAAGTATGCAATAAAATGAGTTTATGGCTCTCGACCTTCAACCCCCTTTATCCTACACTTCCAAACTCGCTATCGACGGGGACTTGGGAGCATGTATTCGGGGGACTTTCCAAATCAATTGTGCCGAATTTCATAGTACGATTTTTTTCTTTTTTTTTTTCATTCACAGTGTGATCTACCTATCTGTTAAGGCGAGGTTGAAGTTAATTTGGTTCATCTTTAGACCATGTGTTTTTTTTCTTTAAAGCCTGGTACTAACCTTTTCATGCGAAAGTGTTGCACTTATTTCTCCCACGAGAAAGTGCAGTGTAAACTTGCTTACAGTCCATTATCGCGGCGCTCTACACAACACTTGAACTTCCGCTCAAAAAACGGTTTTCAAGTGAAATAAAGTGCAAAGTAATTGTTTTCGCGTGAAAATTGCTCATAATGATGTAGAGACTTTCTTCTTCGAATGAAATATTTTAGTACTGAGAGATTGAAAATTTTTCGCGCGAACGAAACTTTTGGCAGTTTTTGTATGAGATTTCGCACGAAAAACTGATTGTAGTTCCTAGCTTAATACGTACCATTTGCAAATTTTCAAATCTAAGTCCTTCAAATTTATATGCCGTTCAAAACCTAATACAATGAGGCAACTTTTCTCAGTTCTGCAGTTTTGTTAGTTCGAAGTACCGTTATAAAATTATCATTTGAATTGCCGATGAAAAATCGATTTTGAAATTTCTAGTTTGAACAGTTTTATATTTGGAGTAACGGTGATTTTCGCAGTCGGGAGAAGTTATTTCATATGAAATTTTATGTAGTTTCAGAGGTTCAATGAGGTTAAATCTCGGATTAAATGATTTGTCACCTTTTTGACACAATTTTCAAAAAATGCAATAACTCTGACCCTTATCCTACCATGACTTTTTTGTAACACAAACTACCAACGGGGTCCATTGGACCCCATTCGGTCTTTTGAATGAAAATCTACGGCATATTCGTTTATTAGTATTTATTATTTTATTAATAGTTTTTAATTGTATTTCATTTTAAGACTATATGTAGTACAAAATAATACATTACATTTATAATAAAAAATATATATATATTTCAAAATTTCACAAACATAAAAAAATATGATTTGTTTCAAGAAAATGTAAACGATTTCAATTCAAATTATAAAGAACAGATGATGATACTATTTGGTTGCGCTGCTGCTGCACGTGTTGCAAATCGTTTTAGAATGTTCATTGCAAGTATTGAATTCGCAAACGTGACAAATCTGTCGCTGCTTTCTTGCTTTTTTCGCAGGACACAAATGGCACCGTTTTTTTTATCGTCATACTTTTGTCACTGCTTCCAGCCGTTTCGCAATGCATTCGGAATCGGAATCCGAGTCGATGTCCCCGAAATCTTCATCATCAGAAGCTTCAAGGGCGCGAAGAATTTCTTCATCTGTCAGCATCTTTTATTGACAAAGCTGTTGTAAAATGTCAAACCCACTTCTCATTTCTCGGAATTTATAAGATAAAGAATTCACTAATAATACATACCTTGAATTTTCTGGAAAAACTATCGATCACAAATGACTAGAAACTCAATTGAACTGAACTGCCCTTTCTAAAGACCACGCACTTACGGTTTTATGGTGAGATAAGAAAATTTCTCTGTTTCAACGGTTTTTATTTCAAACGATCTCATTCAACTATTGGAATGGGGTTCTATATAGAACGACTTGTTGGTGTGGGGCGTGCGTTTCTTGTTCTGTTCTCTGTGAACGGGGGAAGCACAGCTATTGTTCTTTTTTACAATATTATGCTGAGCGCAGACTGCACTTTTATTTGGCGTTCATGTTTCTAACACTTTTTTGCAGATACTATAAATCCGTGCTTATATCGAACACGTCTTACCTATATGCACATAAAGCAATGCATTCAATACCATATGTTCCACAGTTTTTGTGTTTTTTTCGCATGATTATTCAGCACTGCAACCACTTCGAGAATGTAAAATACAGTCAAATTACTTTCACTGCAAGAAAATAATGCAATACTTCATAGAACGCTAAGGGGTCCAATGGACCCCTTTGGTAGTTTGTGTTACAATTTCCGAAAATTCCAAATTTCAGCCATCGTACAAAAATTTTCTCTAATAGCACTTTTATTTTGTATTTAGAGAAGCATAATAGTAAAATACATAGGGGCGTTGGAAATGAATTGTGGACAAGGACCTAGATATTTAAAAAACAAACAGTCCCAAGGGTCCAATGGACCCCAACGGTGGTTTGAGGGTTAAGAATTAAGTCAGACTGTCTATGTAAAGTGTCAATTTTCCACGAATGAACTGTTCTATCTACCTTTAATGTATATACCATCAGAAGCGGGACACCCTGTACATAGATTCGTCCCGATACGGATTGGTTTCGACCACGATCGGTCCGTATACGTCCTATGCCTGTTTTTAAAAGATATATCTATGATCCAACGTTTTGCCCAATATTGGAGAAGTTTCTGTCTCATCCTCTTTGCCCCCTGAATAGACATACAAATATCCACTTATTTCGCCTATGTACCATTATTGAATTACTCTCCATCGATGAAAAAAATGAGCACTCACGATCTGCTACATGAGCATTATTGACGAACTTATCAGGGCGTAACTGATGAAATACTTGATGTGATGATGGTCACCCCTATTTAAATCATTTAAAATAGTGAATACTGTTTAATAGTTAAAATCAAAATTTGCTGTTAAAAATATTGTTTTTTCTTGTTTTTTTCCCCGCTATTGTCTTTTCTAAACTGTTAAATTATTTTTAATGATAAAATTGTTTTCCTTTTTTTTTCCTGTTTGATTATGCACAGTAATGTCAGTAAATATGTACTCGCTGAGGATGACTGAACTAGTCGAAATGCATCGGCACCAATTATTTTAATTTTCGCAATAAAATAATTCAAAGCAAAGTCAATAAGGTGTGATTTTATAAAAAGCAATCTTTTTTAATAATTCACGGACTTTGCGGTTTGATAATTTTTTATCGTTTTTAACAACAAAACTACTTGATGTAAGTCAGCTAAGTAGCTGATGACTTTTTTTCCTTATGTCATCGAAGCACTCATTGAAGGCTTTATGTCCGAGGGTAGTCCCAAAAGTACCCAACCTAGCAAAGAAAACTAAAAAATAAAAATGGGAAAACATAATTTATTTCTCAACATAGTCTCCTTGAAGCTCGATGCACTTTTACAAGCTATGCTCAATAGTTTCGACACCCTGTTTATTTTAAGAACCGTCGAGCTCCTCAAAGTAGGCATTAACCGCAGATTTTACCTCTTTATTGCTGGCAAATCTTTTACCACCGACCTAGTTTTTAGGGTTTTGTAGTAAAAATACACATAGAGGCGAAATTAAGGGCAATTTTTTTTTATCGACTGGTATAGCCAATTGAGGTGTCGTGAGAAAGGTAATGTTGAGTACATTCTATTTTTTCGCATTTTCTTGAAATTTATAGAAAGGGGAACATTGGGAGAGGAGAAAATATTAGTTCATAATTTGTCCCCTTCCCCTTGCAGTTCGAGAGCGTTATACTTAGAATTAAGAAAACTTACAGGAAGGTGGGTTCCGAAAAAAAATGGAAAATAATGGAATAGGTCAATTATAGTTAGAATAGATCAATAATAGTAATATCTTCTAAGTTTCGTTACAATCACGTAATATGTATTGGCATGTAAAATGTAAGCGAGTAAGACATTTTAATTGTGTGTTTTTTTATCCATCTAAGTAGTATCAAGAAGAGCAAGGAGCCGATATTTATATACCAAAATAAGCGCTTGCTACAAAACCCTCGGATTGCGGGCGTAGCCCTCTATATTCCGGTTTCATTTAAATTTGGAAAGAGGAAATCATCTAAGGGGGCTGAATCTGGCGAATAGGGTGCGTGGGAAAGCAATTCGAACTTCAATTTGTTGATTTTGCACATCGCGATAGAGGATGTGTGAGCTGGTGCATTGTCTTGATGAAACAACACTTCCTTTTCGCCAAATGCGGCTGTTTTTTCTTGATCTTATCATCCAAACGCTGCAATAGGTTCGCATAATACCCGCCGTTGATTGTTTGTCCGTTTTTAAGATAATTAAAATTATCCCACGCGCATCCAAAAATGATGACGAGTATCTACACTTCATGCAGATACATCGATACAGGGATATGTCTTATGACTACCGAATAGATGGAACATATTTTCTCTTTTTCTCTTTTCGACGTAGGTTTTATCAAGATTCTAGTATCGTTAATTATACTGGATGAAATTATTCGACAGAATATGTTCCACGCATTTGATAACCATAAGACATATCCATGTATCGACGTCATTAGTTTACTGATAATGAACTACAAGATAAGAGTATATGAGAACTAAAGGCCGAAATATATGTAGACGTATTTTCTTTTGGGTATTATCACGGGGTCGGGGGCAGACGTGCATGATTCCAATTGAACTCATTTGTTTTCAATTTCACGGAAGAAAATAATTGAAAAGCTCATTATGTTTATAGATGCGGGACGTTGCGAAGTATGCTACTTACTCACGAGGTGGACATTTCAGAGCTTGCATTTACCACCCATTATGAGAACTCACTGTTGCTTATGGGGACAGATGTTTGGAGATCATCATCGTACATATCCAGTATAAATTATGCAAACATCGTGATCATTGACTTTTTGCGGAAAGCAATGAAATTTTTAAACTTTTGTTGCTTGCAAACAAAAGCTGTTATGGAATTTGCATAATTTGAGAAAAAGTTCGTACGTTGTTTGTGCAAAATTGACTGCAAACGAGAATAATTGATCAAAAAGATGATCAATCGAAATTTGCCGTCTGTCCACGTCCATCCACGTCTACATGTATTTCAACCTTAAACTGTAAATCTTTAAATTTCACTCAACGGCAATCAATTTTTTCCTCCTTGATCGCTCACTAACACTCATTATGTTGATTATTTTTATAAATGCGGGACCTTGCGAGGTGGGCTATTTCCGAACATCATTCTCATTTCAGAGTTTTGTGCTTGCATTTACAACCCACAAGATGATGGCTGTTGAGAAACTTACTGTTGTTTGTGGGAAAATAAATCTTCGGAGAGCGTTGTCGAACATATTTATTATTTTATAAACTATGCATTCTTCAGCGTAACTTAGTCGCCTAGAGTAATGAAAAGCTTTTGCTCGCACGCATTAGCCGGATCATCCCGACCAAGTTTACAAGAGAGAGAGGGGGGAGGGGACGCACATCCCAAAAAACTGAAACCATGACCAGCAGATGGAAGAGCCTTCGCCTTCCTTGGAGTCAGTTCTCCTCTTCCAGTCCATTGTTTTGACTGTTCCTTCGTCTCAGGTGTGAAATGCTGAACCGATGCCTCAACTATGGTTACGAATCGACGCAAAAACTCGGCTTTATTGCTTCGTCGGTCATCCAATGCAATTTTGTACATTTTCTTGACGTTTTCTAGTGAGGTCACCTGATTTGGTCGACCACTGCGATGTTCGTCTTGGCAGCTCGTACGACCTCGCTTAAAGTCTGCCACCCAATATTTTCTGGTTATAATCGAAAGGGCAGACTCCTCCCGAGAAGAATCCAGTTCGGCTTTAATATTAGTTGTACTGAGACCTTTCAAATGAAATTTAAATAACGGTAACTAATTTTATCTATGTTTTTAAATTCACTGGGAGTATTTACTATTGATTGCTGTCAAGAAAATACTAAACAACGAAGCGTCATCAAACTTAAAACATAACCTTTATAAGGTTGGTTGGTTGTCGCGCTCGGTGGCCGTGATCGTTCGGTCACCGCTCTACGATACTAATGTAGAGCTCGGAGATCAAATCTCGGCGCAATCAAAAACTGCCTGTGAGTACTAACAGAACTCTCACAGTGCTCCGAGCTTGTCAGTATAAAGACGGTGCGGATAGGAAGTGCATGCTAGCAACTGCACTTCCGAAAAGTAGACATGCTATCGAAACGTCAACAAGGCATAGAAATGCTGGAGATGTTGACGCGCCCATGACGCTGGAGGGGTCGAGGCAATTCGAGAGAGAATAAGGTTGGTACTTTCGACCTTAGTAATTGTTTTCAAACAACAACCGCCATCTATACGTCAGGTCGGGTACTTCTGGGACTACCCTCGTATTTCATCATCTACGGCTGATGAATTCGTCGATGAAGTTCATGCAGTAGGTCGTAAGAGGTATCGTATCGTTTCATCATATTCTTTGACTGGACATAACTGACAGTCTCACGGCTAGAACAATGGTCACGATGACGCATTGATGTCCTCATCATTAGTAGGGTCGTATACAAAACACATCCACATTAAATAAGCACAAATAGCAATTCTTAATGGGTGCTTTTTTGATCGTCTCCTAGCTACAGTCGCGTCTAGCAATAAGCACCTCAAATCGGCCTGTCGCAGGCAAGTAGCTTCATTTTTTTTCGTGCCCCGGGACATGATTTCCTGCAAATGCTACAACAGACTTGCAAATGTTTTATATGTGTTATTGGAAGATTATTATTGAGTTGCTTTAGAAATTATTGATGGTAACTTTCGAAAAAAAAAGTGATAAATGACGAGCTGACAACATAATTGTCTTCTGCCAACTTCCTTTTCGAGATTATATGGATAAAATAAATTGAAACAATAGCAGAAATAGCATTAACTTCAGACATGAGTTTTCACACTATTCAAATTCGAGTCATTTCCCACAATTAGTTTACAATTCTGATTGTTGACTATCTTTTGTATTGTAGCACGATCGAGGTGCAAGTTACAAAACTTTTGATTTCAGTTCAACATCAACTTCTTCCGCCTCCGCGATTGACTTCACACTTTTCTGCATACAAAAATTTATTGCATTTATGCGAATATGGTACGGCCATACTTAGCCCACAAAAAACTACTTTCTTTCACAATCTACTGTAAGTTTTCACAGACCCGACTCAACCATTCAGATTCAGATACTGCAATCAAGCCAAGATACAATTAATTAAATATTCCGGTCGTAGAGTGCAAGTGAACATTTGGAGCAATTGGTGAATAAGCAGTATGCAGCATGAATGGCGACAGAGTGAAAGTAATTTCGGATACGTGTAGTAGGTACGAGTATACTCGTATAAAAAGATTTTTAGATTGTACCCGTATAAGCAACGGTCAATATTAGTATGGGTAATAGTGTAATAAACCAGATATGCCGGTTGTTTACTATGCGGATGCCCATACACGTATGTTTACATTAAAGTGTTTCTTACGTTGGTCTACTCGGACTCGTTAAATTTTCCGCAACTTATTAATGTTTTCACGATTCAGTAGCTAATGGCTCTGAATACAAAATAGGCGAAAATTGGCCATTTTCAGCAATCTTGTCGAAAAAACTACTTCCGATTGATGCACTTTTTGTTATAAGTTTGAAATTCTCAGGCCATTTTCTAGCCATTATAGTTCTATCTTACTCAGAACGATAGGTCAACAGACTATTTTCCCTAAATAAATAAATACAATCCTGGCACCCCATTATCATTCAATTTAGGAAAATCTCTCTTCATTTATAAACTTCGAACAAATCCAGAGATTACCCCAGAATTCCGGTACTACAAGAACATGTAGGTTTTCACGAAACGACTCTCCTCCCCCATATACATCCAAAGTAAGGTTTCAACAATATCCTTCCACTCCACCCGAATCGTTTTGGGATTGAATGAAGTTATCCCTCCACTTACTACCATTTCGCTATAGAAAAACAGAGGTGCTGCCTCCATTCCATTCCCATCCCCCAAAAGAAAACATCTATCTATTGAAAGGATTAGAGGACACTAAGCGCTGGGCTCAAAACGAATAGTAAGCACTTTTTACATTTCACAAGTTTATCTGGCCATCGAAAGTAAAGGCGAGTATGGCTCTACATTTCGTCTCCAAGGAATATATCCAACTCGTCTCGCGGGGACAAAAAGGATTCAACTGGCTGTTTGTCTATCTGTGAATGGTTCGTCGAATATTTTCGTTTCATGGTGCGCTTTTGTGCGATGACAATCGGTTACAAAAACGGTCAGGACCACGACAAGACGAGATTAATGCTTAAAGTTTGCGCAAGCATTTGAAACGACGGCACGGTTATAATCCTTCTGTAGTAGCAGAAGCGGCAACAAAGGAGGAGTGCAATTGTTGATGGAGAGGGATTGGTAGAGGAAATGAAAGCAGAGATTATATTATAATTGGCAGAGAGCCGTGCGGAAATATGGAGAGTAATGGACGGCTGGGTAAACTAAAGTTAAAAAAAATGCTGAGGTTCACACTGATTTCCGGGATAGCTTTTGATTTACTACATGCTCCTAATTCAATGCTTCGTATTTTGGCAGCGATTGGATGCAAATTTGCCCTTAATTGCTAAATTTCAATAATTTCCTTCGAAGATAGTTTGGTCACATACTATGACGTTTCAGAGTAATAAGCAAAACTGCAATTGTTGTGTCTACAGAATGTCTCAGCAGTAAGCCAGCCTTTTTTCGCGATGTCAGGAAAAATCACACGAAACTGAAAGGAAGGGGCTGCTGTTTGGTATCGGCACTAACTTATAAATGGACTTTTTTCTATATACTCGTAGATCTGGAAGTATCTGATATGGAACATAGACATGAAAATGTTTTGAGAAAACATGTTATGTCTCCGATTCCTTTCCAGGAAATTTGGATTTGGTTTCGCACAGGAAGTATATCAAAGCTTCCGTCTCCGTCATATCCTTGTAGCTGACAGTGTACATTGCAAGGTATACGACCCAATCTGGCCGCATTGGCCAATACCCGTCGCATCGTGATCGCTGTAAAGCCGCTTCTAAACGATGCGTCCAACGTTTGATCCAACGTTTGAATCAAATGATTTGACAATTGAACCGGCAAATGTATCTTCTCAACTCTTCTCAACACTTAGAACGGTTTGATCTAGTTGTCAATTGATAAATTGAATTGAAATTATTTATCTAGGTTATGGCAGAAGAAGAGATAGCATCTGTTGCTGCCGCTATGGCGGTATTGCTCCTAGTTTTCAATTAATTAACTCTTCACAATGTGTTGATTCCCAAACGTTCACCAAATTTGTCGTGCCTTTTAGTCGAGCTTGCTCCAAATGTTTCTGCCCAACGGGCGGTAATTGTTTGATTCAAATGTTGGAACGTTTGAACTCCTTTGATTCGGGCAAAAAATTCGTCAACAGAGCGAACGTCTTCCAACGCGAACGTTCGACGCTTGACATTGGAAGCTCGACGTCCTGCCACACGATGCTACAAACTATCAAGCGTTGAACGTTGGAAGGTGTTTAGAAGCGGCTTAATCCTAATTACATCCTATTCGGAAGGATATTTGCCCTAACCCTTAGCGGGGCATAGCGCGTCAACTATTCCATGTGGCTTAGCTGAAATTTGGTTGGCATAAGCCAGTTCCAGGCGATGCACCGTTGCCAGCAGGCACCTCCTTATCCCATTTAGCCGCCTACCTGCTACAAGTCGGAAGATGTTGTGGGTTATTATTACGCCCCGCGGCACAGGGGAAGACAACACAAACATTCATGGCCATAAACGCCGTGGATGGGACATGAAACTGTAACGACCAAAGTCAAACATCAGACTGACGCTTCGATGCACTGCGCTACCCGTCGCCAATAGTTTCATAAATGCGGCATATGCTGTCAATACGCTTTATCTATTGCTAGCCCGTGTCAAGTTGTGTCTGTGGATTTCCCACTTTAGGAACCTAGCGGCGCCTGCAGAGCGAACCTTTGTCTCGACAGTTGATCGATTTCCTAATCCTAGTAGGTTTGAAAGTGCGCTAGACAATCCGTAAGCTATGCAATTATCATCCATGACTTAGATGCACTTTTCAAAGGATTAAGATTGAATTGTATGTGACACAGAGCTGGCCAACATAACAGCGCTCGGTAGTTAGGGGTTGATTACACCACAGCCATGGTTTAATGGCTGGACACAACAGAGGTTATTTTGCAGGCATAGAGCAGTGATGTAGCCAGGAGTTTGGTCCAGGGGGTCCGGATAGTTAGAAGACAACAGATAATTCTAACCTTATTCAGCGATCTTTTACGCAAGTATATTAGCTCGTGATGAATAGTTTTGGTTACTCGTGCTTGAAAGATCTCCCAATCTTCCATTCTCTGTAGTCCCAAGGGGACCCAAAAAATTATTACCGGATCCGAATACTAAAGCGAAGTACGTCTCATCAAATGACTTCGTATCGTACATGGCATTAGTGTGAGGGTCATGACTGGAACGATCAACCAAGCCAATTGTTCTTTCACCAACCTGACATGGGTACGAATCATATCTCACTTGAAGCTTCTTAGTGAACTAACCGCCATACCAATGGCATTAAGACGTAGATATGTATTTGTTTGGGCGGTAGCTTTTGACACTTCCCAGGAGGCTGGTTGCATAAGACCAATAGGGGTGGCGGCATGCCAAGAACTATATAAGTTCACATTAAAAGTTACCTAGCGAAAATTCACCGATTCGGTGTGTCATTATGAGGGGGTTTTTTTTTTTGTGTAAATAAAATACCTTCTGTGCGATTATTATTTTTACACCTTTAGGCAAATTTCAAAATAATGAATGGTGACAAATTATCCATCAAATCGGTTAAAACAAATTATCCAGGCGGGGAATGCTCGAACAGCAACAATTATTACGGCGGGATTTTAATCCATGATTGGAAGAAAGAATACATCGGACTGACGCCTCGACGCATTAAGCTACTGAGTCAATGATATAAAGATACGTGTTTCGGAAGAAGAATAGAGCTAATATGATATAAATATTTACACCACCCATGGAGTAATAACTAATGTTTGCTTTTGGTTAAGTATTTTTTGTAATCATGTCTTTTACATACATTTTTTTTTTAACATCTATCGTGCTGTGTATTCCAGGAGTATTAATTCACTGAATAGATAGAAAAAGTGCATTGTCCAGTTACTGGTGTTAAAAGGAGCGAAATAGTTTTTACAGTGTTGCATAATTTCGGTGTCTGCGGCCCGAACAAATGTCTGTATGTTTTCTAGGGGCTTAGAAGGGTTTCTTTTACTTAGCAGCTTTTCCTCAGTGTTTTCAGGAGTTCAATGTTTTCCTAGCAATTTCTATTCGCCTGAGCACTCTTTAACATTCGATGCCATCTTCCCATACCGAGCATATAAAGTGTCCTCTGCTGCCTTGTTGATCTGCAAGATGAGAGTCTGTCGGTTGTTTGCCGGACTATCCAATCATCCGTCGAGATGCCAGGGCTCTGTCGCTGCCGTAGTTTAAGCGAGGCCTCTACTGGTGGAATCCTCGGCAGTAGCACCTTCGCGTTAGGAATGTTATCCTGATCGACTATTTCTAGCTTCCCATACTCCCATAGTCCATCCAACGCCGGCACAGTATCTCTGCACCATTTCAGCATCGCCTTGTCTTTCCAGCTTATGATACTGCAGCCTTTTAACCACCCTGCCCCATGAAATGAAGGTTGGTCGGCTTCAGATTCCATTCGCTGCACCAATTTTCGAGTAAACTCATTTCCATGCTTTTTCATCTTTCCTCGCTAAATTTGCCCAGATGGTCGCTGCGGGCAATGAGTACCACCATTAAGTGCCGTTTCGCCATTGCAGCACTAGTCTCCGTGTTGTCCTTCCTAGCGTTCCTCGTCTTCCTGGTAATACTTGACGCTTATTTGGCTGGCTCTCTTTTCGTATCCAGCAAGAGTTCCTTGCTCGTGATCATCTGGCTAGCCGTTGATTTCCACAGGGCATTGCTTTTTGCCCTAGGAAACCCGTTGCTCTTCCTCTGAGCGCTGACTTTTTACTGCCAGCTTCCGTAGTTCGTAGTAGTAGTACTCAACTCATAGTCCGGATAGCGCAATGGTTAGCACGTTCGCCTTCTATGCACTGGGCACCGGTTCGACTACTAGTTAGTTCCGTAGTTCGTGTTGCTCGACCTTGTTGTGAAGCTGCGGGTCACTGCCACCAAAGCCTTTGCGTGTCTCGAAGTGTTTCCTGCCTTTGGCGATGGTCTTCTTGGCCCATGTTAAACTGTTCCACTCCTCAGGGGTCAGATTCCCGGCTATCATGTGTCGGCCTCACATGTACTGCTGCCTTGTATCGGTCGGGTGGCCTGCGTTTATCCTTTTTGGATCTGAGCCGGTCAAATGCCGTTCAGTGCCCTTACTAGACGACCGGGAGCTTAATGTAAAGCTATCGTCATCTTGATCTGACTATCTTGGGTAGGGATCTCCGCTTAGCTCAATGTAAAGCTATCGTCATCTTGATCTGACTATCTTGGGTAGGGATCTACCCGAGTTTTTTCCTTTGTCTCGTCCATGTCGTATCGTTTTTTGGGCTTCCTTCTTCTTCTTTTCTCCCAGCCATGAAAAAACTCATTGTCTGGTGGTAAGTCCCCTGTCCCAAAACAAGGGATCCTGTCGTGAATCGAATTGTTATTTTACAATAATTGCCTTGACTGCTCCAGGGGCATGGGCACGTCAACATCGCTAGCATTTCTATGCCTTCTGACGTTTCGATAGCATATCTTCTTTTCGAAAGTGCAGTTGCTTGCATGCACCTCCTATCCGCGCCGTCTTTATACTGACGAGCTCGGAGTACTGTGAGAGTTCTATTGGTACCCACAGGCAATTTTTGATCGCGCCGAGATTTGAACTCCGCGCTCTAGATTAGTATCGTAGAGCGGTGACCGAACGATCACGGCCATCGAGCTCGTGAATCGGATTGATTATTCAGGTTTAAGTACTGTGACTGATTTTCTACAAGATTGTAGACAGTTCAAGCATTCTCCGGAATTAAGAACGGTTTTATTTGGATGTAGCATGACCACTTGCTATTAGATTTTTGTTTCTATATGCTGAGGGGCATGAGTCAGTGAAAACTCGACCGTGGATGCGTGTATGATGCGAAACTATTATTTAACTCACTAGAGAAAGAGAGAGAGAGAAAAAGAGGGGAAATGAAAATATTTGATCCGCGACAATTTTATTTTTACTAGATGCTATTATGCCGGGTCGTTTGTGTGGATAGTCAAAATAGACTTTGTCTATCTTCACACAAACTGCGATCCGGCTCCGCCGGATCTTCTAACAACTCGGATGCGACGGGTCAATGTCTTATTGAATCATGGGCTATACGTCACTACCTAAACACTCCCTAGAATAAGAAGAACAAATCGTAAAATCGACCGCAACCTCTAGAATAAGAGTCACTCAAACTGAAAATTGGTTAGGACCAAGTATTTAGCTCAAAATATAGCTGGTATTTGGTTTAGATCGATAGTTTAATTTCGATTTTAAAGCCCATTTATCACGGCACGGTACACCTTCTTGAGTCGACTGCAGTCTCTTCGATTTTAAGTCCCATTCACCATGGCACGGTATACCTTTTGGAATCGACTGCAGTCGAAATTCGACTGCAGTCTCTAGAAATAAAGCCCCGAACTGAACATTATAGAAAAATGAAATTTAAGTGGTTACGGCCAAATATTTAGCTCAAAATATAGCTGTAGGTATTTGGTTTAGATCGTTGGTTTTAATTCGACCTTGAAGCCCATTCACCACGGCTCACAAATATTCTTGAGAAATATGTTCTCAGATAATGATGGCAAATGAACTTTGCCCTTATGGCAGCATAAACTAAAGGCATTCCTATTACGTGAAGTAATTTCCGCTTCAAAATGTTTTGCACCACAAAATGAGTAACGGAAATTCAGGGGACCGCAACTAAAAGGTTCGAAATTCCGTGAAACTATTATATATAAGGCACATTTATATGTACCATCTAAATGATTGATTGCGTCGTTGTTTCCAATTACCCTCATGTAATTTCGTCTACCACGCCGCTCAATCCTACCAGTAATTGCAGAATGCCGTTGGGAGGGCATTTTGCAAACTACTACTACTTCCTTGCTATTTACCTATTTACTTAAAAACACTTATTCGCCCGAAAGCACTACACAAAAAATAACTGTTTACCACGAAAGTAACTAAAGTATGTATTGACCTTCACATATCTTGATCACCACGATACTTATTTATGTATTACTTGAGAACACCCACAATAGATCTGCGTATCACACTTATCACACTTATTGGCCCGATTGAACACCCACAATAGATCTCTCCTCATAACATTTCTTTTCCACTTGTTAAGTGGGCCATACTTTCATTTTTTCAACTCGACGCTTATCATTTTTTCAATTCGACGCTCATAAGTGTACAGCATAAAAATTAAGTACACTTGGATACTTGATTCATATTTTCAATTCGACAGTTTATTTATTTCGTGAGTATCTTTTCTAGACGGCTCCACTCATAATCCAATGAACGCTGTTCCACCCACAATCTTATGAAAGATCCTTAGCGGATACATCTACCCAACCTTGCCCAAGCTTGGTCACGAACTGCTGATCCAACTCTGTAGTGAATACATCTGCCCAAGCTTGGTACAGCTTGGATTCTAAGCTCGCAATGTTTTACCGAATCCCCGCAAAGCCACGAACCGCTTCTGGCCAAGCTTGGATTCTAAGCTCGCAATGTGTTTCGCGGATTATAGCTAAAGTATTTCGCGAATTTTAATAAAATATAAAATTTGCACACCTTCGAAAGAATACCTTTCTAATGGTGTATAATTCATTAAAATCAGTTCAGTAGTTTGGGAGGAGTTCCCGTCACAAAATTCCCATACAAAAATTTAATATGAACAGACAACATTCACCCTCTCCTTTTTCTGCGTTATACCCTTCACGGATGTGATAGGGTATATTAACTTTGCCATGAAGTTTGCAACGTACAGAAGGAAGTATCTCCAACCATATAAACTATATATATTCTTGGTCAGTATGATGAAACGAGTCGATTAAGTTTTGTCCGTCTGTCCAATGGAATCGGACTACTACGTCATATAGCTGCCATAGGAACGACCGGTCCAAAAATTCGTCTTTGTGAGAAAAACCTTGTTATTTCTAAAGATATCTTTTTTAAATTTTGCACTATTCAATATAATCTTTAACCATATTCCGGAATTTGGTTGAAATCGGACTACTCTATCATATAGCTGTCATAGGAACGACAAACAAAAGCAAGTTTTTGTTAGAAAAACTTTTTTGTTTCTAAAGATATCTTTACCAAATTTCATATTATTCAAGGATATTGACTGCCAAACCATGTTCCTAAATTTAGTTGAAATCGGCGTACTATTTCATATACCGCTCATAGGAACAAGTTTTACTACTAATTTCAAAGTGGCAAATGCACCATAAGTCACAACACTTCGCGTGAAGGGTATCATACCTTCGGCATTTTGTAATAAACAGAAACATAGTTATAATATTGGTATGCACAATTTGCCGAAACTACAGCGGATATTTCGACGTCAGTCAAGAACACAGCACCGACTGGGGAGTTTCGACAAAGTACTTGTGACTCGTACTGGGACGAGAATGTGAGCGCGCGGAGTGTAAACCGACCATTAAAGGTGTGAGTTCCTAGGCCGCGACTGAGCAACTTGCGTTTGCGGCTGTGAAAACTATCACAACGGAGCACTTTTCGTGTATATTTTTAGGGGATCGTCGAATACAGGGTGTAGTTGTACGACGATACTTCCACATAAAATACTCACGAATAGTGTTCGGTTATGAATTTTTTGTTCACAGTCGCAGCGCGTCTGTCACTCAGTCGCGGCATAGGAACTCACACCATAATAAATGTATGATAAATCTAGGAGATTCTGGGTAGATTTGCTTAAACCTCGAGATTTATCCAAATCTTCTGTAGTGTGCATAAGCTCTTATACCTCCAACTTTCAGCCGTTTCTCATTATATATCTAATGATCTTCTTAATCCAATACGAACAAATGATTTAAGAACTTCATAAACGACGCCGTCAATGAATATTTGCAGTCTTTTTTTTATATTTGACCTTTTCTCCACTTTCACTTTCGGCAAAGTCAATCAAATCAGCATTCTCATTTTACGCAAAATCATTCCAATTGTAAGGGATGATAAGGACATGACAAACATTGCAGACAAATGGGTCACAAAGGAAGATCCACGCTACATTCATTCATATTATCGAGGATGCTGCGATAGAAATAGAACGATTGATTGCAAATACATCTCAAGATACAGAAATGTCAATTATACGATTGTGATTGATGGGCGACAGTGTGTTTGACTTATGAATGGAAATAAAAAGAAGGTAACGATAACGATGATGCCTCCTCCATATTATGCATGCCCTCGAGACTTTGCCGCTGACTTTTTGACCTCCCCTTCGGTAACATTTAGGTGGAGACGCCGATTAATACGGATACTCGTATTTGCCTGACCTTTTCTCCGTTAAATCATCTCTCCTTCGGAGGATAAGATTCTTATCCAATAGTATATCTGATAGACGATGCTACTATGGGTAGCAGGACGATAGCTATTTACTTGGGAGTCCTGAATAAACTAGACTATGTATGTATATGTTTGCAACTCGCAAGAGCAATACTGAGGAGTGAGAAATGAAGACTTTGTCGTTCGTTCTGATGATGGAAATACGAAATGACAAGTTCAAGTATAGAGATGAGACATTTATTAGATTTGTGTTTGTACAAGATACTCCGACTTTGTGTTTTTCTCGTTGGAGGTTATCCAAATAGTGACATGATGCGTTGGAAATATTTTGAAATATGAGATTAGCTTAATGTGGGACTGAAGATTCGATTTGATTTCGGTGGTGGTGCGAAAATTAATTGATTGCAAAAATGGTATCGAAATATAACGGGGGAATGCCTGTAAAAAAAACTTCACTAAAACACATAAAAGTGAAATTAAATTTGAAGTCAATCGTGTAAATGGCTCGATTGTACGGTTGGCGGTTTACCCTTTTTTTTTTAAATTTTGTCAATCGATATTTTGGTTGACGCTGTTAAAATTGACGTGTTTAAGTCAATCGTGTAACTCGGGGGAACAATCTATTTACGCTTCTGTCTAAAATACGCCAATCGAGCGTAAAACTATTGACGCTAGATTTACTCTTTTCCGTCAATCGTGTAATCCTAGCATAATTTTACCTCTGTAAAATGTACATGTTGCGACGAATGGTGCCATTTGAGAAACTGCTCTGCGCTAAATCACCACAGGCAATATAATTCCTCCTTTACTACGAGCCTATGTAGGAATAGCGGGCAGCAATCATCCACATCATCACAAATGCCTATCGTACTACCATCAAATAGTCGTTTGGGTTCCCAGCTGTCCCCAGCGACTCCAGTGAACAGCATCTACAACAGGATATCATTGCAACACAACCTCACACCAGCTCCACGCGTCGCCAACTTCAACACCGTCTCACTGAAAAATGTACAGATCCGTGAGAACACTGCTGTTAGAAATGTTACATACTGACTTCTGATGTGGTTGCAGGATAATCTTCGTTATGAGACCAACATCATCATCATCGTGGCGCGACAGCCAGACGTCGGGCCTTGACCGCCTGGATCGTTGTCCTCCAATTGTCTCGATCACGTGATCGCGTCCTCCAATCTTGGAAGCCCAGTAGTTGCGATCTCGGTAGCCCTCGCAGTCTCGCTCCGTCGACTCGTTTTCCGTTCATTACTCTCTTTGGCATGCGATCATCGTCCATTCGTTGTACATGCCCTGCTCATTGAAGTCGTTGTAGTTTGACAATTTTCGAAACTTTCAATCGTACAGTTCATACAACTAATGGTTGTACCGGATGCGCCATCCATCTCGATCGCAAACGGCTCCGAAAATTCGCCGCAGAACCTTACGTTCAAAAGTGGCTAGCATATTTCCGGAAGCTTGAGTTAGGGTCCATGCTTCGCAGCCATAGCATAGCACTGGTCGTATAATGGTTTTGTACACGCGGAGCTTCGTGTTTCTGTGCACATGTTTCGATTTCATTATGGGGAGAACCGAGAAAAAAGTCTTATGAGCTAACTGTATCCGTCGCTTGATTTCGTCAGGTTCGTTGGCGTCCCTTGACAAGTTACAACCCAGGTATATGAAGTCGTTCATGAACTCGATGTTGAGGTCCCCCACATTGATGCTCGGTTGTGCAGGTGTCCTTGTCACCGATTGCATCATTATTTTACGTTTACCCTCGTTAATACGTAATCCAACTTCTTTCGCACCGGTATCAAGCGTATGCAGAAGTTCTTCTGTGTCGGCCAATCTTCGGGACATGATGTTGATGTCGTCGGCGTACGCTGCTAATTGTGTCGACTTGATGAGTAGCGTATTGCTGTTGTCCATATTCATAGCCCGAATGGCATATTCTAGTGCTAGGTTGAAGAGCGTCGGTGCCAGCCTATTGGCCTGTTTTAGACCAGTGCGTGTTTCAAATAGATCAGTAAGTCTATTATGGATCCTGACTTGTGAGATGGAGCTGGTCATCGACATCTTAGTCAATCGCACTAAATTGGCCGGTATACCAAATTGCAGCATGATGTTGTACAGTACTCCACGATCGATACTGTCGTATGCCTGCTTAAAGTCGACAAAGACTTGGTATACGTTTACGTTGTATTCCCAGCACCTCTGGAGTATCAGTTTGACCGTAAAGAACTGGTCGGTTGTGGAGCGACCAGGTCTGAAACCGCTTCGATATTCGCCAATAATGATTCGTTCTGCGTACGGTTTTATTCTATTTTCCAGAACTTCCAGGTCAAAATTTTATAGGACGTACAAACTAGTGATATGCCCATGTAATTCTCACACCGCAATTTATTTATCTCCCTTTCTGTAAATTGGATAGATGATGCTTCTGTGCCAATCGTCTGGGATCACCTCGTCCTCCCATATTTGCAGGAGTAATTGATGTCTGACATTAACTAGACCCGTTCCACCGAATTTTAGCAGTTCAGCTGGGATCTCGTCAACGCCCGGCGCTTTATTTCGAAATCAGCTTCCTCTACTGTCGTGGGTAGACCTATATGGGGATGTTAGATGGTAGGCTCAGAAGCTCTTCAAAATAAGATTCCCATCGTTTGTTAATGCCATCGGTGTCGCTAATGAAATTATGTTTCCATCCTTGTCCTTACAAAGGCTAGTCCTGGATTGGTAGCCGTTCTTAATTGTATTTACTAGTTTGTACGCTTGTCTGGTGTTCCTATTAGCTAAGTTTTCGTTAGTATTCAGCAACTGCTCGTCAAAGTATTTACGTTTCTTACGTCTAATTATTCTATTCGATATTCGCCGTAGCTCGTCATATTTTTCTCTCCTGACTCTAGTTGCTCGTTGAACCCATTGTCTAAAGGCCTCATTTTTCTCGTCAAGTGAATTTTTATATTCTTCGTCGAACCAGTCATTTCGCGCTCGCCGGGCTTTATATCCCACGACCTTCTCTGCGACATCTTTGATGTTACCCTTGAGTTCTTCCCAGGACCTATGGACGTCTGTGTTGCTAATGTTGTGTAGCATAGGCGATAGTCTTTCCTCAAGGGCTGTAGTATACGCCATCGCCATGGCATCGCTCAGAAGCTTATCAACCGCAAACATTTTGGGAGGGCTGATTCTCGATTGGTGCACTGAGGAAATTGTACATCCGTAGGTCGTCTTCACCAAGTGATGATCTGAGTCGCAGTTTGCTCCTCGATAGGAGCGGACATCCATCACACTAGACGCCCATCTCCTGCAAATGAGGACGTGATCAATTTGGTTGACAGTATGTGCGTCTGGAGATTTCCAGGTCTGTTTGTGAATGCGTCGATGCGGGAAACACGTAGAGCTTACGACTAGGTTCCTACTGCAGGCGAAGTCGATGAGTCGCTGGCCGTTGTCGTTACATTCTTCATGGAGACCGTGGCCTCCAGTGGTCCTCCCCTGCCAACTTTCATTTCCGACTTTCGCGTTAAAGTCTCCCAGCAGCAGTTGGAAGTCGTTTGTCTGAAGAGAGTCGAAGATAGTCTCAAGGCGGGCGTAAAACTCGTCTTTTACTGCGTCTTCTTTAACTTCAGTGGGGGCGTGCACATTGATGAGCCAGAGATTGAAGAATCGAGTCTTAATGCGAATCGCACACAGCCCTTCATTTATGGGTTGGAAGTCAGTAATGTGCGGCTTGAGGTTGTTGTTCACTACCTATATAAATGCTACTCCAAACTGTTTGCGGCCCGATGGTTTGCCACTTGTAAAAATTATGTGCGATTTCTTGTCATTGATCTCGCTGCCAAGCCAATTTGTTTTCTGAACTGCAGTAATACTCAGTTTGTACTTTTCGACCTGTTGAAGGAGGGCCTTCTCGGCCCCCGGTTTGTTCAGGGAGCGTACATTCCAGGATCCGAAAGAATAATCCTTTAGTCGTTTGCATGATCGTCGTTGTTCTTCCGTCAAATGCGAGGCTTTTGTTCCAGGTTTCTTGACGTTTAGTGGTTTTTAAAAGGACGAGTTGTCACCACATTGCTTAACCCCATTCAGGGGATGGCCTCGGAAAGACAGCTGCTTCAGATGGTTTAATAAACGTGCTGGAGTTTACAAACTATGTTGCAGGTCCAACTATGCAAATCATTCTATTCTACTAAACCTGAGACGCTTAGGTGTTGGTCAGCCATTCAGGCTACAGCTATCTGCCTTTTTCCAAACTGTCTTATCGCTAAGACTTGGCCATCAGCAATGTGATACACAGCCGTTACCAGGGGGCGCCCACGTGGAGGACTACGAAAAAGGTCTTTTGCCCTCCTAATGAGACCAACATGATGATCTTAAAAAGCCACAACACTCTTGTTACCAACCAGTATTTGGTTGGCTGTTATCAGTGAGTGACCATCCTTACTTGATAACGCCAGCTATAAGTCGGCCATTACAACGCTGCACATCGACGAAGTGCTTTCTTCGATTGCGAAACTAAAACCAAATAAGCTGAATGTGCAACCACCTGTCATATCTTCAGTCGAATGCAGGCTCCCTGTAGCAACCAGAACTACGTTGGCTGAACTTCGTTCTGCCTGGTGCTCGCGTCTGAACTCATACCTGTCCCTCATCGAAATCCAAAACTTCTGCTCAACATGTGGCCTCCTTGAGCACATCTTTAACTGTCCCCATGCGTTTAACTCCTATTGCGCTGTGGCAGAACCCCATTGAGAAAGCGGCTTTCTTCCATCTGGACTCGGAATGTGTGTCACGAATTCCGAGTTGTAGCTCGAAGCGCCGCTACAACAACAACAATATAAGAAATATTGTTAATTGCCTTAACCCCTCTAGGGGCATGGGCGCGTCATCATCTCTAGCATTTCTATGCCTTGTTGACGTTCCGATAGCATATCTACTTTTCGGAAGTGCAGTTGCTAGCATGCACCTTCTATCCGCGGCGTCTTTATACTGACAAGTTCGGAGCACTGTAAGAGTTGTATTAGTACCCACAGGCAATTTTTGTAGCAATGAATTTTTTATCACTTAAGCGACGAATTTTCTACCTGTCCGGTAGGCATACAAACTTTTTCTTGTATATCTAATCAAGTACTATTCGATGATATCTATTAGATCTCTTAGCAAATGACTATGCTTTTTTGGTCTACGGCTATTCCGACAATGACCTTTCCTTGCTATGAATCGCTTCAGTGCACCGATAAAGCCATGAGTTGTTAAATCTGTGACCAATTCGAGGTGGCCAGCCTTGGTAGCAAAGCAACAGAAGACAGCTAGATAAAATTTTTTTATTCTTGAGAACTTCTTCGTCTTGAAATATGTAGAATTGAAATCATGAATCAATAAAGTGAAGAAAACTTCGATAAAAGGCTTTCTTTAATGTACGTTCAACAGCTTTCGTGTATTGAGTGGCTCAATAAGAAACGATGAGCTTGGTCGGAAAATTTGACTATGTAACTTCTCTGCTAGCATACAACAAATAAACATTAAAAATTTCCCAGTTTCCTCTAATCTCTTTCATTAAAGTAAAATAGAATATCCTTCATATAATCCTTTCAAATAATTTCCATTCTATATAAATACAGAGTATACGAAAAAAAACCCTCGTTATAAATTCTGTGACAATCCTAAAACGTATTCATATGATGTTTTTTTTTATCAAAAACAGAACAGGTAACCATTCACCAAGTAAATCCTTTAAGATCCTGTTCAAGCAATTAAGCGTAATGGCTGTAAAACTCTTCGATGTGTGTGTGCACGATTATATGGCGCACATTAAAGGATTCGCATTTTACCCAAGGACATGGTTGCGTTTTCACTTCCTCGTTTTTGGGATCCCCTCATTGCCAACTTAACAGACAATATAAACCGTTGCCGCGAAACAGCGACATGAAGGACGAAATCGCTGACTATACAGGGATACAAAATCAACTTGTTGTTATGTCCTCTGCAGTACCCTAATAGACTACTCTTCCCTTGGCAATAGCAAAAAAAGTCTAAGCCGAATCCCATATGACCGGGTGAAATGGTCCTGGAAGCAGGAGGAGTAGACTGTCCGTCGTTGTTACGCGATAGGACATCACATGAAGCTACAGCTAAAATGTCGCATGCGCCAATTTTCGCAATTATCGCAGGATTGCTTTGCATCGTTGAGTGGGGGCGACTGATACGAAGACGTTGATTTGTAATCGCCGTAAAGAAGGGCATTAGATGAAGATTAGAAAACATTTTTCTATTAGGTAGTGAGGTGGAAGCGGATCAGCGATGTAATGCCATGAGGCAGTTGTTCCCGTTGGGTGGTCTGTCTGGTGATTTGCGATAAAGCTGAGACGATTAAGTTGATACGGCAATACAACGGGCAGATTATTTTCTCCCACCACCGTGCAGTTTTTGATAGAGGGCTGAATGTATTGGTCGACAATTCAATAATAGGACTTTCTGACGAATTCTCATTATTCGTTTTTCCCCCTATGGGTAAACTCGTGGACTCTTAGCTCTCGTACGAACCTAGATATTTTGTCGGTCAACATAGTTGTGATGCGGGACTGCTCAAAAGTGTTGCGAGACGATATCCCTCAACAGTTTTAAACAACACCGATACAAAGTTGTGCGTCATCACTTAAATGTTACGTCGGTGGACTACGTAATAGAGAACCCCTATCGGGTTAATATTCGCACTACCGATGTCCAAATACCCATCAATTCAATTTATAGTCCATTGCCACTGAACGATCAGTCGTGTCACAAAATATCGGCCGAGCAAAATAATATGGGACTACCAAAAAAATCGTCTACAGCAGACACACATTATGAAATAGCCATGTTCGCTACAAACGGACCGAGATCCAGAGTGAATCGATCGTCAGGAATCCGCGACGAGCGAATTGAAACAGCCACCATACGCGGCGAACATGGCGTGAGGGCAAATTTCAGACTCAATATCAATAGACAAATATGTAGGGGCGAATTGCTGACAAAAATGATACAAAGTATCTACACTGCATGCAGATACATCGGAACATGGATATGTCTTTGGCTACCGACTGCGTGGAACCTGTTGTGTTGAGGATATCGACGTAAGTTTTATAAAGATCCCAGTATATAGGTAGTTATACTGGATGAATTCATTCGACAAAACACGTCCCACGCTTTCGGTAGGCATAAGATGTACCGATGTATCTGCATGCAGTGTAGATTCTTTGTATCAGTTTCAAGACATGCCGTCCCGCATAGTGTACAGGAGAATACAAATTAACCCAACCGTTGCCCCGTGTGTGGATCAAGCGATCATACACTCTACATATTTATATGCGCCTGTGCTTCGTTAGTACGTCAATCCGCGATCGATCGCGTCAAGCCGCGGTCTAGCTAAACACACTTACTATTAGATACTTAGATAGTACTCGTCTAAGTCTAAAGACGGTAAGCGCGACAGCACAATTTTATTGCATTAACGTTTACGTTATCCGCGTTGCACAAACTGCAACATCTGCACTATTCTCCTAACTAACTCAGAATTGTGCACTGTTAGTTGATATATCATCGATCGTGATAGTACGCGGTATGCGCGATACAAGTACGGTCGTAAGTTCCTTACACACACACGTTGGTGACCTTGGTGACACTGATTTCAGTCGGCTGGATGGGATTGGCCATCACAAGAAAGGGGTGGATCCACCGCGGAAGTGTAGTCCAAGGTCCGTGGAGCAAGCATCTCTTTCGCACTGTCGCCGATGACGAAGCAACACCCATCCATTGAACTTCTTCGACTCAACCGTCTATCCATTGCCTGCATACGAGTGTGTGTGTATGTGTGTGTGTGTGTGAAGTTGAAGCTATTTCTCGACCTACCCCAACGATTTTCTTACTGAGTCAGGTTAGTGACTAATTGAAGAAAACAAAAAGATTGCTGTGAAGGAGGAGCCATAGCGCTGTGCACGAGTGAGGGAGACAGGTTATCTGGATGTGGCTGGTGTTGTGAGCAGATTTGAATCACGAGGGGATGGCAGTTGAATGATGTTGACTTGTTTTATGGGTGCCTGGTTGTTTAGTCAGTTCATGATGCGAAGTTTTTCGATTTTCGTGAGTTCCCTTTGATGACTGACTCGGATTGACTGAGGATCGGCCACTACATTCATAGAACTCAATGGGCTTGTTTCCTCTTCTGACCCCCGAGTAGAAAAACAGACATTTCGTGTGACGGACAGATTTTTAGGATGACCCCCAGCTATAAGACATATCCATGTCAAAAGTTTACGTTCAGCCAATTCACTTTTAAGTCTGAATATGATCCTATATGAGACGTGGATCAAAGGCCGGTCAGTAGTTTTTGATGGTAATTAATCTTTTTTTCGGATAAATCAAACATGGCTAATATTGACGAACTCCTGATGTAAACGTCGAGGATCTTTTCCATTGATTTTGCCGGAAAGCTGTTACGCTGATAGTATTTAGGGTTATTCATTGGTCTGTTACAAAAACGAAGCTCCGCATCTATAAAACGATCATACGCCATGTGCTGTGTTGTGGCTGCGAAACTTGGACCCTGACCCAAGCCTTCGAAAACTTGCCAAACATTTTCGGACTGAGGATCCTTAGAAGAATATTCGGAGCGGTTCCTGACCTGACTGAATTGGTTGGTGAATCCGGTATAATCATAAATTGTATAGCCTTTACGATAAGCTGGAGGTTTCGAAAATCATCAAATTACATGGACTACAAGATACTTACAACGCATGGATGTCTGCCGAATGCCTAAGCAAGTTGTGAAAGTAGTAGCGGAACAAGGCTGAGAGGAAGACCAAGATCTCAGAACAGCTACTAGGCTTTCGAAATTGGAGGACGCGGTAATTCCACTGAAACAGTTGGACGAAAACTATTCAGACGGCAAAGGTCGGACGACGACCCGTTGCGCAACAATGATGATGATGATGAATGGTCTGTTACGCATTTTAGAAATGAAAACCACCCTCACTGACCCCCAAAAACTAGCCCAAGCAAAGCTGCATCTGAAGATGCTCAAGAGGTATGGAGTTAATAATTGCTACCCTTTCTAAAGCAGGATTGGACAAAAGTCCATTTCAAGTGACTGAGCTGACTCGACTTTTCATATGAGCGGCATAGATAGCAACCCGAATTTTTGCTATTTTAATGGTGTTTTAAGTGTGTATGGCTCTTGTACTATTTGGTACAGGTTAGGTATGAGGATTGCCGCTAGCGCAATTGCATTAGGCTTCCAATTTGGGCCCATTTGCCACCCTCCTGTTCATCTGGCACTTCTAATTAGCCAGCATTAGAAGTCCCACGTGAACACTCCGCTAAATTTAATCAGCTGGTTCAACGTGGCGGCACTGGCAGCCTCTGCCGGCTCTTGAAAGCTGTTGGCACTTATGTTGAGGCGTTTCCAATTTAGGGCTGAACACTCACACAAAATATGTTCGACGGTGTCCTCTTCCATCTCGCATTTTCTGCATAAATTGCTGGAAGTCAGTCCCAATCTTTTCGCGTGAGATGCGGCAGGGCAGTGTCCTGCGAGTAGACCTAGCTCTTGGCCTATTTCCTTTGAGTTTGAGCAATATCCTGCCCTTGCTCAGATCAAGTGATGGCCACAAGGTGCTCTGGCTACCCTAAAATCCGCTCTGTTTGTCCTGTCGGATTGTAGTTTAGTCAATATGGCTCCATCTATTACGTTTGTAATGTCCGCAAGTGACCGTGACTTAGGTGCTGATGGGCTGTTCACGGCTCCCGAACCTCTTCTTGCCAGTTCATCAGCTTTCTCGTTGTCTGCAACACCGCTGTGACCGGGCAACCAAATAATCCTTATAGAAGTATGTTTAGCTTTTCTGTTGACAGCCTCTCTGCATACGTTTACATTTCTCGAAGAGCATCTGCCTGATGTTAGTGCCAGAATTGCCGTCCTATTGTCGACGCAAAATGTTTTCATCCTCGTTGAAGTTCCTTGAATGGACTCTACCATCATGCAGATGGCATGTAATTTTGACTGCAATACGATCGCATGGCTCGCCAGTCTGAACCACTGTCTCAGGTCCAGATTCGCCGAGTAGACGCCTAAGCCTACTCCAGTGTCAGTATTTGAACCATCCATATAAATCAGGACGCCACCATTATTGATGGTTTCTCTGCTCTCCCAGTCTCTCCTTGTAGGGGAATTCACTTCAGAGTTCCTTTCGAGGTACGTTTATTCGATCATGTGATCCATATCATCAAGATCGAGGCCGCACTGTCTCTGATATGTTATCAGAATATAAGAGTGACCTTCTCAATTTGAATCGAGCCACATGCCTGAAATTTTAGCGCTTATTTCTGTTGACCATGATGAACCGCTCTAAGAGCATAAATCCCAGAATCATTTCCTGTCCAGTCATTAAGGTGATTCTCAGGGCACCCGTAATACTTACGCAGACCAATCGCTGAAAGCTCGCTACTTCCTTGACATTGGTTTTGTTCTCGGTGGCTACATACGCAAGTGTAGGTTTCACTACACATGTAAATATGTAATAGGCCGTCTGAGGCCTCATGTACTGAAGTAAGCCAACCGACACGCAAAGGGGGCTGCGTGGGCCTTACCAATTCCTGTCTAATATTAAGCCCAAATATATAATATAATAATAATATATATAAGTGTACAGTTACTCCGTTGAGGATGGGTGTGGTAATTTCCGGCACATTATGTTTGCTTGTAAAAGGTATTAAGTCGGTTTTTGTTGGATAAAGCCTAAGACCAGCTTCCCCGGCCCAGATTTGGATCTGGTCCAGCGCCGATTGCAAAAGGTCCGACAATTTTTTAGGGAACTTACCTCTCACAAGCACCACGATGTCATCACCATATGACACCACCTCAAACCGCTGGTCCTTAACCTCTCTAGTATTTCGTTGATCGTGAGGAGCCAGAAGAGAGGGGACAGTATCCATCCTTGCAGTGTACCTGTACTAATTGTCTTCTTTTTTTTTACCCCCAAAAAAGTGGCCTCGGTTTTCCTGTTCCTGACCCCGTAATGGGTCATGGCATTAATAATGCGCGTCACAGTGACATTCTTGAAAGCTCGCTCGATATCTAGAAGGGCTACTTGCGTAAATTTCATTTTTTTGTAAGAATTTTTTTACCGTCCCGACTACTTTGTGAAGCGCTGTTTCCATACTGATCTGCCCGAATGCATGCTGGTCAAAACTGAGTCCCCAACATCCATTATGTTTTGAATGTGAGAAACGTTTTTAGCAGAAAACATATCAAGCTGATTGGTCTGAAGTCCTTCACATTATGGTGATTCAACCTGCCTGGTTTCGCAATGAAGACCACCCGTGCTTTAGTCCATTGTTCGGGTATTGTCTTAAATCGTAAGCAAGCGCAATAAATGCGCTGCAGTATTGGGATGATGGACCTGCCCGCTCTTTGGAGCATAACTGGCGAAATTTCATCTTTGTGGCTTTGAAGGGTTCGAATGTACGTATTGTTCATTTAATTTTTACCTCGTTTGTTACTTTATTTATCGGTTGTTCTAACGTCACCTGGGTTATGATCGGCTGTTCATCCCATCGTACTTGGTAAGCTGATACCGGAAAGTGGGCTTCTAGTAGCATGTCCAGGCACTCATTTGGATCCTCTGCTCAGTTCCCATTTTCCTTACGTAGGAAGGAGGACAAACATGGAGTTACTGTAAGGATCTTCTTGAGTCTGGTAGCCCCTGTGCATCCCTCAAAGTTTTAAAAGAATTCTCTCTATGAGCCACTTTTGGAGTGTCTTATTTTCTTTTTGAAGAAAGATAACTCCATTTTGTATCGGTTCAACTCCACCGCCTTGCCAGAACGCCTTGAATTGTTGAATGCGCTCCGTGCGTTGCGTCTAGATTCTGCAAGTTCACCATTCCACCATAGGGTGGCGTTTTCCCTTACGAGCGTTTCCGGGCAACCGTCTTTAAAATTCGATACAAGAATTTCTGTTAGTTGGTTTACCTGTTCACTGATTTGTCTTGGAGTCGTTAGGTCCAGCCTTCCAGTGCTATAAGCTGGCTCCTTGTTTTCCTGGAGTAAACTTCCCATTGTGCTGTTCGTGGGGTTCCAAAAACATTTACTATTTGGCCTAACCACTATTGGGACACTGATGTTGACGTTTCGTTACCATAAATTGATTTGAGGCGATGCATGTTGCTACATGCACCTCCTGCTCATGTGGCCCCATACTAATTTGCCCTAATCCCTGCTGGGGCACAGCGCCTCAACTATTCCATATGTGGCTTAGCTGAAGTTTCATTGGCATAAACCAGTATCGAACGATGCACGATGCCTTCTGACAAGTCGGGAGACGTTGTGGCTTATAATTAACCCTCAGATCACAGGGGGAAGACAACACAAACATCGATGGCCAAGAACGCCGTGGGCGAGACTTGAACCCGTAACGACCGCAGTCGCACATGAGACTGATGCCTCTACGAACTGCGCTACCGCTCGCCCCCCACCGTTGAAGCACAAGTTTCCGTTATGAAAACCCCATCCTACTCCAACCTGGAGCCACGGTCGCCTGAAAATCAAAAGAAACTGAAGCTATATAATGGTACTTCCCTAGTACATCATATACACATCATATAGACATCACAGAACGAGCGGTGTTTTTAAACACTGACTCATAATCCACGATCATGATTTGGCCAACTAGGGTCCGTGGTGTCGCTGACTCCTCACGAACCCGAATGGTATCGACTAAGATCTTTGCAGCCTATGAAAGCCTCCTAGCTCATTAAACTCATTTTATCTCATTTTAATAGTTATTATTATTCCTTTGTTGAATCTACAATAAGTTTTCTTCGATCCTCTCAGCACTTAAATACCTTCAGCTTTTCTTAGATTATTTATAGAATCCAAATCTATTTTATCAGTCCTCCAAAAAACACAATGACATGCATATTTTAGCACTAGTTTAATACAAAAAGCTTTAAATGTGCCTTTTGAATAAATCGGAATCAGACGTTAAATTATTTAATGACTAGTCGCCTTTAGGCGAGCTTATTATTATGGAATTTAATATTCAAAATCCCGAAAGTCATCATTGTAAACTAATGTTAGCGCGATTAGAGACAAAACAAAAAACGTTCAAATTAGATGACTCCTAAAAAAGAGTCTATTTAAATAGCAAGACGATCTATTGTTTTTTTCGGATAATCACATTTATTATTGAAGCATTGAAGATTGGAGGAAGTTAATCCTTTTTTCTAACAGACTGTTGCTGATAATTGCTCTCAGCAATTATTGTTTTTCCCGGATTTTCAGTTTGACTCAAAATAACATTTGGATATGTTCCTGTTTTGGTCGATATGTAGATATTTTTAATGATTGGTGTTGACAATACCTCAAAAACTTGCCTGCCTGCTGAAGTTTAGATCGGGAGATGTTAACGGGATTTTTGACGCTCAAAGTAATCACGTGCTTAGGTTGTCCTAAACCTAACATTTTTCCGAAGGATGGTAATCTCTTTCACACTGCAATATAATCAGGACAGAAATATCATCTGATTGTTTATAATATTGCTACCCTTGTTTTGGCGACCATGATCCGATTTGGGCACTACAAATTGTGTGGATAACCAATGTGTCTAATGTCTGCTACAGACAATGGCTCAACGCATTTGTGACAATAATAGTCACCATCATACACCAACTGTCAATTTAAATGTTCATCATCGAAAAACTGATCTTCGATGGGCAAGTCAAGAAACTTTCTGGGTTAGAATTTGAATGACAGCACAACAATCATTTGTGTGTTCTGTGCAGCAGCCAACTGTGAACTGCGAACAGCTGATTTTCAGCCATTTGTGCCACTAAGCGCTATCCGCCCGTCTACACAATGGGTGCATTCGGACGTCACGGAAAAAAGCGTAATGCGCTGCATAGAAATAGCGAATTCCTAAGCAGCACATAACAATTTTTTTTTTGTGACGCCTGAATGGTATGCTGGCTCACATGTCAAATGACAAGTTCAGTTTGGCATTTAACAGATGATTTTAAATTCAAGTGTTTTTGCTATTTGCAATTCTCCCTCTCGTAATTATGTGTTGTTCTTTTCTGCATTGTAAAAAAATGATACAAAGTATCTACACTGCATGCAGATACATCGGAACATGGATATGTCTTTGGCTACCGACTGCGTGGAACCTGTTGTGTTGAAGATATCGACGTAAGTTTTATAAAGATCCCAGTATATAGGTAGTTATACTGGATGAATTCATTCGACAAAACACGTCCCACGCTTTCGGTAGGCATAAGATGTACCGATGTATCTGCATGCAGTGTAGATTCTTTGTATCAGTTTCAAGACATACCGTCCCGCATAGTGTACAGGAGAATACAAATTAACCCAACCGTTGCCCCGTGTGTGGATCAAGCGATCATACACTCTACATATTTATATGCGCCTGTGCTTCGTTAGTACGTCAATCCGCGATCGATCGCGTCAAGCCGCGGTCTAGCTAAACGCACTTACTATTAGATACCTAGATAGTACTCGTCTAAGTCTAAAGACGGTAAGCGCGACAACACAATTTTATTGCATTAACGTTTACGTTATCCGCGTTCCACAAACTGCAACATCTGCACTATTCTCCTAACTAAATCAGAATTGTGCACTGTTAGTTGATATATCATCGATCGTGATAGTACGCGGTATGCGCGATACAAGTACGGTCGTAAGTTCCTTACATCCACGGGAAAAACACGTTGGTGACCTTGGTGACACTGATTTCAGTCGGCTGGATGGGATTGGCCATCACAAGAAAGGGGTGGATCCACCGCGGAAGTGTAGTCCAAGGTCCGTGGAGCAAGCATCTCTTTCGCACTGTCGCCGATGACGAAGCAACGCCCATCCATTGAACTTCTTCGACTCAACCGTCTCTCCATTGCCTGCATACGAGTGTGTGTGTATGTGTGTGTGTGTGTGAAGTTGAAGCTATTTCTCGACCTACCCCAACGATTTTCTTACTGAGTCAGGTTAGTGACTAATTGAAGAAAACAAAAAGATTGCTGTGAAGGAGGAGCCATAGCGCTGTGCACGAGTGAGGGAGACAGGTTATCTGGATGTGGCTGGTGTTGTGAGCAGATTTGAATCACGAGGGGATGGCAGTTGAATGATGTTGACTTGTTTTATGGGTGCCTGGTTGTTTAGTCAGTTCATGATGCGAAGTTTTTCGATTTTTGTGAGTTCCCTTTGATGACTGACTCGGATTGACTGAGGATCGGCCACTACATTCATAGAACTCAATGGGCTTGTTTCCTCTTCTGACCCCCGAGTAGAAAAACAGACATTTCGTGTGACGGACAGATTTTTAGGATGACCCCCAGCTATAAGACATATCCATGTCAAAACTATGAAAACAATGGAGAACGCACAATTCAGTCGACTAGGAAATGCCATGTTGTAAATTGACATGCCTGCATTCATAAATCGGTAGCGCTACTTGAGCGCTCCTATTTTTGTCCCAATTTTGCACTGAATTACAACAACGAAAATGGGGGCGCTCAGGTAGCGCTATGATTTGTGAATGCAGGCAATTCAATCAAATCTCCGCTAAGCCAAGACAGCGAACAAATTTTGTGCTGCCTAAAAGTGTTAGCGCCTAGCTATTGGCGCTAAGTTTAGCAGTGGTTTAGCGTAACATTCGGAATACAAATCACGAGCCAGCACTTAAAGCTAGCTAGCAACCGTGATTCCGGGAGGGCCCAATGACGATGGCTTCAAATGGCCAGGGATGGACCATTCCCTGTAGCATACATAAAATAGGAGGCAAACGTATCATTAGCCTAATGGCAGAAATTACAACGTATGCTAAAAGCCTGTCATATAAATGCTTACTTTATAAACAAGATTCATATTCCCTTTTCTGGTTATGTATAGAGAAGCACTGTGGTGTGTGTCGACAAGTGAAATGACAGTTACTTAGCTTAATTTATTATTCGTGCACCTGCTCGTCCAGGACGTGTGTAATGACAACAGAACATTTGAAATAATCACTTTAATAAATGATACAGTTTCTTTCTATACAGAAAGTGAAGCATGTGAGTCATATTTTAATAATACATAATGAAAATATCATTATAGCCGGATATTAAGGAAATTCGTAGATTTTGGATTTAGATTACTTCGCTCCGACACCTCGGGATTTATGCCGTAAATCTCCTCCTGTATTATTGTTCATTGCTGGGATGGCTAGATGCCAGTCAGAATGGCCTCTTTACTTAAGAGTAAGTGCCCATTGCCAAGGTGACAGTTTGTTTCAGGATGACTCCTCTTAGTACTGGTGGCGAATTACTTGACATAGTTGAAGCAGATGTTCCGCTTGAGTTCCCTGGAAGGTTTTTGGTCTTGGTTATTACATATCGACGTATTGACATTCATCAGCTTGTGGTTATTGCCTTAATCCCTCTAGGGGTATGGGTGCGTAAACAACTTTTGCATTTCTATGTCGGCACCATGAAATTAGTCATAGGAATTTGGACAATTTTGACTGAAATCGAAAGTAGCCATGCATGGACACTTTCGTTAGACACTCAATGCTCAATTTCGTTTAAAAACGACCGGGCGACCGGTAGCGCAGTGTATTGAGGCATCAGTCTCATGTTTGACCACCGGCGTTTCGGGTTCGAATCCCGTCCACGACGACGCTCGTGGCCATAGATGTGCAGGAGGTGCATGCTGGCAACTGCATTCTCCGAAACCAGTTTATGGAAACGAAACGTCAACTGGGCCACATGGAACAGTTAACGCGCTATGCTCCAAGGGTAGGGCAATTGAGTATATGGCTATTTTTGTTTTTCTTCACATACGTTTTTTCGATTTGAAACCGAAATTGTGCATGGAACAAAAAAACAAAAATGGTGAATGCAGATATGCCAAGACGAAAAGGATGATTTTATATATAGGTATATAGAGTGAGTTAAGTGCATGACCTAGGGCTATATACAGGGAGTCTCGACCTCTTTGTGCTATACTAAGTGTGAAAACACACCGCATCAGACAAAACGTTTTTGTCTCATAAGACAAGAAAACGTTTTTCATTGCAGCACACACCAAACGAAACACAGTGAAACAAAACAAAACGCATTTTAGTTTTGTTTCGTTTGGTGTGTGTTGAGATAAGACAAAATTAAATTTGCAACGACGACGTCCATAATCTGTAAGCTCTTACCTAAAATGACCAGATATTAAGCGGAAACAAATGTTTGTTTCTGAAAGACAACTGGCCGCCTAGTGGCAACGAAACTTGTCTTTCTGTTTTGTCTTGTCTTTTTGTTTCGTTTCATACGGTGCGTTTTGCGCCTATTGCAATTTATGCAATTATCGACAACGACGTTTTTCTGAAACGAGTTGGTTGTGTTGATTATACTCGTATTCAAAGACATGTATTATCGACAACCAGCCATAAAACGCATCAAGACAAAAACGTTTGTTTTGTTTCGTTCCGTGTGGTGCGTGCTGCCTGGTAAGAAGCAATGGTCAGTTGTTTCTTGAGACAAAACAAAACGTTTTGTCATATGCGGTGTGCTTTCAGCCTAAGGGCGACCACAGAGTGAAAGCTGATGCTTATGCTGGTTTTTGATTGCGAACACTCAGCGAAGAGAAACGTTTACGTGAAACGTGCTCATGGAGCTTTCCCTGCCAATGTTGCTGAAGATCACATTCGTAATTGTCCGGTGTATTCGTTCATTTTTATGTGTGTTATAAATGGATTTTATAAAGAAAACCACCGGACAATTACGAATGCGATCTTGAGCTTTAGCAATAGCATGGACAGGGAAAGCTCAATAAGCACGTTTCACGTCAATGTTTCTCTTCACTGAGTGTTCACAATCAAAACACCAGCATAAGCATCAGCTTCAGCTTTCACTCTGTGGTCGCCCTAAGGGTTGTGAATCAACAGTCCCTTGTGTGGGATTCGCTGGCTACAGCCGCTCCCCGCTTAGGGGATCACACCACTCAGCATCGCACAAATATCGCTCGATTTGGGTGCAAGGGCGGCAACCTACACAATTGTCAATTTGGTATTTCTTCTATGGACACTGCATGGCTTTTTTCTGTTTTTTTTTTGCCTTATTTCGATTTGAAACCGATATTGTCCATGCATAGCTTTTTTCGTTTATTTTCCAAAGAACACAAAACGTAAGAGTCTATCTCCCAAAAACAACTCTGTCGTAAAAAGTTTCCCGTCCAAAAAAAAAAACTCATCAGCCGCAAAAAGGATTGATATGAACATAATTCCGCCAAGGCTCGTAGCTTTGCGCCTCGCTCTAAGGTATGCATATTCAACCCTGATTAAATTAGTTAATTTCTTTCAACGCTGTTTGGCGGGCAGCTTTGCGAGGTTAAGCTCTGATGCCAAGTACTGTCTTCTGGCCCGGATTCCTTTATAAAGCCCCCTGCCTTATAAAAGACTAGAGATGCACTTCGTGCCAGAAGTGTTCAATGGACAATATCCTTATTGTGTGTGCAGCGCAGTTCAAAGCAGAACAAGAATTGCACGCGTCGCACTTACAAAATTGCACTGGATTGAGCCGGTAGTTAGTGTAATGCGTATGACTGTTGTTCTGCACTTGATCTCCACTGCACAAAAAACCAGCTAATACATATCCGTAGTTTCTTCTCCGTTCTTCTATTAATTCAAATTCATTTTCCATTTTATTCAGTAGCTTTTGTTTAATTAACTAAATCTTTCAATTCCATGAAATCATTCCATGTTCTTCTGATTGCCCTACTTATCTGTTTTTATTTTAAGCAAGCTCCCTACCAAACATCGTTAAAAGAAATTAACTAATTTAATCAGGGTTCAATATGCATACCCTAGAGCGATGCGGAATTATGTTCATATGTATAAATCTTTTTTGAGGCTGATGAGTTTTTTTTTTTTGTTGACACTTTTTACAACAGAGTTGTTTTTGGGAGATATCACATCTTATTGCATTTTATGGAGGTAGAACCCGGATGTAAATTCCAAAACTGCTTTAGAAGGCTTAAAATTTATTGTTATGTCCTATTAATTACAAACTTGTAAGATTTTAAAAAATAGAACAACACCCGAAACAAGTTGGTGCAATTAATACCAAATGTTAACTCTACAGATTCTCAACTTCCATTTTTACAGAATCGGGACCCGAATCCTAAAATAAAATTTTTTTGAGTATGCCTTTCTTCTCTATAAGTTTTACCAATCTGTGGCTTTGGAATTTTCCGAACCCTATTCTACATTACCCCAGGCGGCCAAGGCCCGACGTCGGGCTGTCGCGCCACGATGATGATGATGATTCTACATTACCACGTCGAACTCCAGTTTACTTAAACTTGAAATAAAGTCGGTAGATCAGAATATATGTCTGGCTGGGCTGTCCGAATGATGAAAAAGAGCAATGAATTCATCGGCACTTTAGGCCAGTTCCATGTAATACATTTAACTTTCATCCATTTGCTTTTAAGTTGTATGTACATGATTTGCTTTGAAAAGTGTTACCTCAACGAGCTAATTATATAGGTGGACATCATTGAGTAAATGTGCCTCTGGCATCACTATAAGTTGCCTCCAATGAAATTATGTCTTTCGGTCCTTTATGTCTGTTGAGTTATTTATATCCTACATGTCCTTTAAGTCGAAACAGATATTTTCTAGATTTGGTGTCTATTTCATTTCGTGCTTAAGAAGATGCTGTTTTCCTAACTAAAGTTTGACTCAAACACCATAAACAGTACTCTAGTGCATTCGCACCACGACCCCCAGTCGTATGACACCCATCCTGCCTAAATATCGCTTTCTTGCCAGGAATATCATTTTTCCAGTCCAAAGGACTCAAAATGCCTTCAACAGCAGTCTACTGCATTTGCCTCATCCCCCTCCCCCCCCCGTTTTGTGATACGCATCTTGCCTAGATATTGATTCCTTGCGAAGAACATCCTTTTGTCCTCTCCAAAGGACTCAAAATGCCTGCAACAGTAATCTACTGCATTCGCCGCATCTCCCCCAGACATATGATACCCATCATTCCTTGATATCATTTCTTATCTAAGAATGTCCTTTTTCTCCTCCAAAAGACACAAAATGCCATCAGTCCTGACCGAATGACTCACAATGTCTTTAACCACAGAGCATTGGTCTCATTACCACGATTCAGAATATGCCCATAACTACCAACTTTGGTTTTTGTTCCATTTCATGATTAGGAGAGTCCTTTTGTCCTGACTCACATCTTCAGCAGCACCGTGTGATGCTTATAATAACCAAAAAAAGCTATTTACCAAATTTAGTCGAACCACGGACCACGGATTACGCCTGGAAGATTTTTTCTTTGAAATCATTAAAAAGACTTAAGCGAGAAACTCTATAAAATCTCACATTTTTGGATGTATGTATATTTTTATAAACTGCACAGATCAGAGTAAATGATAGCCTATGCACACCCCTGGGATACAGTCAATCTGTGAGAAAAGAAAGCAGATCTCGATACGATCCCTACAAGACTGTACCTCTGTCAAGGCACAACAACGACAACGAGAACAAGAAAAACTTAAAAAAAGCCATTTTCAAACCGTTATATCTCGGATGTTTTTTATCGTATCAATTTCTAATTAAACAGACTTCTTAAGACGGCTGGCGACAATGACCCTAGCAAATTTGAACCCCCACGACCACCAGGGGCCCGAGCTATAATACAAAGATCCGAAAACCCGTGCTTGTTGTGTCGCGTAAACATAGTCTTGGTCACTATTTTTCGATTTTTTTTTTCAATTTTTATACCCTTTACGGATGTGATAGGGTATATTAACTTTGTCGTGAAGTCTGCAACGCACAGAAGGAAGCATCTCCGACTATATCTCTCTCTCTCTCTCTCTAATTGCCTTGACCCCTCCAGGGGCATAGGCGCGTCAACATCTCTAGCATTTCAATGCCTTGTTGACGTTTCAACAGCATATCTACTTTTCGGAAGTGCAGTTGCTAGCATGCACATCCTATCCGCGCCGTCTTTATACTGACAAGCTCGGAGCACTGTGAGAGTTCTATTAGTACTCACAGGCAGTTTTTGATCGCGCCGAGATTTGATCTCCGAGCTCTAGATTACTATCGTAGAGCGGTGATCGAACGATCACGGCCACCGAGCGCGACAAATATAAACTATATACCTATACATATATTCTGGGTCAGTATGATGAGACGAGTCGATTAAGCTTTGTCCGTCTGTCTGTTTGTCCGTCTGTCTGTCTGGTTCTATGTAAACTAGTCCCTCAGTTTTAAAGCTATCGAGCTGAAATTTTGTACAAAGCCTTCTTTCTATTACACGCTGTGTCGCTATATGTCGGAACCATTGGAATCGGACTACTACGTCATATAGCTGCCATAGGAACGACTGGTCCAAAAGTTGGTCTTTGTGAGAAGAACTTTTTTATTTCTAAATGAATCTTTCTAAAATCTCAAATTATTCAAAAATATCCTTTGCCAAATCACCTTGCCGAATCTGGTTGAAAGTGGACCACTCTATCATATGGCTGCCATGGGAACGACCGTTCCAAAATTAAGTTTTTGTTACAAAAACTTTTTTATTTCTGAAAATATCTTTATGCAATAGAAACGTCAACAAGAGATGATAACGCGCTCAGGCCCCTGGAGGGGTCAAGGCAATTTACACACACACACAAGAGACTTTTGATTCTCTCGTTGGGAGAGCTCAGTAGGTGTGGACGCCGCGCAGCTACTGGGCTTCCAAAATTGGAGGACGCGGTCACGTGACCGAGATAATTGGAGGACAATGATCCAGGCGGCCAAGGCCCGACGTCGGGCTGTCGCACCACGATGATGATGATGATTTTTAGTCAAATGGAATTGCCGAAATTAGTTGCAATTGGACTACTCTATCATATTGCTGTCATAGGAACGACTGTTCCAAAAGCAAGTTTTTGCTCGAAAAACTTTTTATTTCTAAAGATATCTCTACCGAATTTCATATTATTCAATCATGTTACCAAACCACGTTCCTAAATTTGGTTTAAATCGACCCACTATTTCATATACCTCGCATAGGAACAGTGAAATCGGAACAAGTTTTACTACTAATTTCAAAGTGGCAAATGCACGTTAAGTTACAAGTCGAAGGCTAGCTTGTTTCATTATATCTTAATCTCATCATCATCATCATCATCGTGGCGCGACAGCCCGACGTCGGGCCTTGGCCGCCTGGATCATTGTCCTCCAATTATCTCGGTCACGTGACCGCGTCCTCCAATTTTGGTAGCCCAGCATCTGCGCGGCGTCCACACCTACTGAGCTCTCCCAACGAGATCTCGGTCGTCCTCGCAGTCTCGCTCCGTCGACTCGTTCTGCATTCATTACTCTCTTAGGCATGCGATCATCGTCCATTCTTTGTACATGCCCTGCCCATTGAAGTCGTTGTAGTTTGACGATTTTCGAGACTTGCAGCTCATCGTACATTTCATACAACTCATGGTTGTACCGGATGCGCCATCCATCTCGATCGCAAACAGCCCCGAAAATTCGCCGTAGAACCTTACGTTCGAAAGTGTCTAGCATGTTTTCGGAGGCTTGAGCTAGGGTCCATGCTTCGCAGCCATAGCATAGCACTGGTCGTATAATGGTTCTCTACACGCGGAGCTTCGTGTTTCTGTGCACATGTTTCGGTTTCATTATGGGGAGAACCGAGAAAAAAGTCTTATTAGCTAACTGTATCCGTCGCTTGATTTCGTCAGTTTCGTTGGCGTCCCTTGACAGGTTGCAACCCAGGTAAATGAAGTTGTTCACGAACTCGATGTTGAGGTCCCCCACATTGATGCTTGGTTGTGCAGGTGTCCTTGTCACCGATTGCATCATTATTTTAGTTTTACCCTCGTTAATACGTAATCCAACTTCCTTTGCAGCGGTATCAAGCGTATGCAGAAGTTCTTCTGCGTCAGCCAATCTTCGGGACATGATGTTGATGTCGTCGGCGTACGCTGCTAATTGTGTCGACTTGATGAGTAGCGTCTTGCTGTTGTCCAAATTCATGGCCCGAATAACGTATTCCAGTGCTAGGTTGAAGAGCGTCGGTGCCAGTCCATCGCCCTGTTTCAAACCAGTGCGTGTTTCACATAGATCAGTAAGTCTATTCTGGATCCTGACTTGTGAGACGGAGTTGGTCATCGTCATCTTTGTCAGTCGCACTAATTTTGCTGGTATACCAAATTGCAGCATGATGTTGTACAGTACTCCACGATCGATACTGTCGTATGCTTGCTTGAAGTCGACAAAGATTTGGTATACGTTTACGTTGTATTCCCAGCACCTCTGGAGTATCAGTTTGACTGAGAAGAGCTGATCGGTTGTGGAGCGACCTGGTCTGAAACCGCTTTGATATTCGCCAATGACTCGTTCTGCGTACGGTTTTATTCTATTTTCCAGAATTTTCGTCAAAATTTTATAGGACGTACAAACTAGTGAGATGCCCCTGTAATTCTCACACCGCAGTTTATCTCCCTTTTTATGAATTGGACAGATGATGCTTCTGCGCCAATCGTCTGGGATCTCCTCGTTCTCCCATACTCGCAGGAGTAATTGATGTATGGCATCAACTAGACTCGTTCCACCGAATCTTAGCAGTTCAGCTGGAATCTCGTCAGCGCCCGGCGCTTTATTTCGTTTTAGTGACCGCAACGCGAGATCAACTTCCTCTACTGTCGGGGGTTGAGTGGGTGGGCCTAGATCAACAATATCGTCGAGAGCTTCCTGTGTGGGGATGTTAGATGGTCGGTTTAGAAGCTCTTCAAAATAAGAGGCCCATCGTTTGTTAATACCATCGGTGTCGCTGATGATGTTTCCATCCTTGTCCTTACAAAGGCTAGTCCTGGGTTGGTAGCCGTTCTTAATTGTATTTACTAGTTTGTACGCTTGTCTGGTGTTCCTATTAGCTAAGTTTTCGTTTATGTTCAGCAACTGCTCGTCAAGGTATTTACGTTTCTTACGTCTAATTATTCTATTCGATATTCGCCGTAGCTCGTCATATTTTTCTCTTCTGGCTCTGGTTCCTCGTTGAATCCATTGTCTGTAGGCTTCGTTTTTCGCGTCAAGTGAATTTTTGCATTCTTCGTCGAACCAGTCATTTCGCGCTCGCCGGGCTTTATATCCCACGACCTTCTCTGCGACATCCTTGATGGTACCCTTGAGTTCTTCCCAGAACCCATGGACGCCTGTGTTGCTAATGTTGTGTAGCATAGGTGATAGTTTTTCCTCAAGGGCGGTAGTATACGCCACCGCTGTAGCATCACTCAAGAGCTTATCAACCGCAAAGATTTTGGGAGGGCTGATTCTTGACTGGTGCACTGAGGAAATTCTACATCTGTAGGTCGTCTTCACCAAGTGATGATCTGAGTCGCAGTTTGCTCCTCGATAGGAGCGGACATCCATGACACTAGACGCCCATCTCCTGCAAATGAGGACGTGGTCAATTTGGTTGACGGTATGTGCGTCTGGAGACTTCCAGGTCTGCTTGTGAATGCGTCGATGCGGGAAACACGTAGAGCTTACGACTAGATTCCTGCTGCAGGCGAAGTCGATAAGTCGCTGGCCGTTATCGTTACATTCTTCATGGAGGCTGTGGCCTCCAGTGGTCCCCCGATGCCAGCTTTCATTCCCGACTTTCGCGTTAAAGTCTCCCAGCAGCAATTTGACGTCGTTTGTTGGAAGTGAGTCGAAGAGAGTTTCAAGGCGGGCGTAGAACTCGTCTTTTACTGCGTCTTCTTTAACTTCAGTGGGGGCATGCACATTGATGAGCCAGAGATTGAAGAATCGAGTCTTGATGCGAATCGCACACAGCCGTTCATTTATGGGTTTGAAGTCAGTAATATGCGGTTTGAGGTGATTGTTCACTATAAATGCTACTCCAAACTCCTTGCGGCCCGATGGTTTGCCACTTGTAAAAATTGTGTGCGATTTCTTGTCATTAATCTCGCTGCCAAGCCAATTTGTTTCCTGGACTGCAGTAATGCTCAGTTTGTACTTTTCGACCTGTTGAAGGAGGGCCTTCTCGGCCCCCGGTTTGTTCAGGGAGCGTACATTCCAGGATCCGAAAGAATAATCCTTTATTCGTTTGCGTGGTCGTCGTTGTTGATCCGTCCAATCCGAGGCTTTTGTTCCAGGTTTCTTGACATGGAGTGGTTTTTACAAGGACGAGTTGTCAGCACGTCGCTTAACCCCATTCAGGGGATGGCCTCGGAAATAGCTGCTTCAGATGGTTTAATATCTTAATCTAATGTGTCCATAATTCGACCTATCATGCTGCATTCAGGCAGCAGGTAGCATCAGATAGCACCACGTGTCAGGATATCGCCTCCACTACATATTTGAGAAGCCGCTACCTGTCACAAGACCTGCTTCGTGATTGAACAGCTACATATCATGCTCCATGCCCAGAGAGCGTGAAAAATGTTTGCTACGAAGGAAAAGTAGATGCTCAAGAGCGGGTCAATTGAGCGATTGCAATTACGAGGCGAGTTTTTTTTTTTTTTTTTCTTTGACCCACTTTTATTAGAGGTGATAGTACTAGTTCTATTCATCAATGTCAATAACGGATTTTCAATAAGATATTATGCGAGTAGTACGAATATCCACAGAATTTCACAATCCGTGCGTTCAGGATTTGAGTCGTTGCGATTATTTGGTAATTCGGATTGATGTAAACCGATTAATTTGCCATACTCCTGGTTTTTAACTTCTTTTTGTGAACGCACGGAATGTATTATTAGCTGCATTCAGGTCGTAGCGCTATGGAGCGTTCCGACAAGCTTCGTAGCACTACCTGCTGCCTGAATGCAGCCAATAATACATTCCGTGCGTTCACAAAAAGAAGTTAAAAACCAGGAGTATGGCAAATTAATCGGCTTACATCAATCCGAATTACTAAATAATCGCAACGACTCAAATCCTGAACGCACGGATTGCGTGATGTGAAGTTCTGTGGATGTTCGTACAACTCGCATAATATCTTATTGAAAATCTGTTACTGACATTGATGAATAGAACTAGTACTATCACCTCTAATAAAAGTGGGTCAAAGAAAAACAAAAAAAACTTCTCAACGTTTATCTCATAGCCGATGGCATAATATTATGCAGTGTAATAAAAACTAAGCCATGGAGTCATGTTGTGCCTCAAAGGTTAACTAGTGTAATGTCTAGAAAAATTACAGTAAATAATTGAATTACTCGCTTAAGGGGAAAGTGTAGATTTCGCATTAAGTACTTTATATGAGAGAACCGGATCAACTAGATTATTGTTTCCCAGAGTCGGGGAAAACGTTTTCAATAATTCGAAATTAAACGAAGAATTTAAAAAAATATTTCGACGAATTAAATCGTGTTACGGGATGTTTGGTTTGTTCGAAATTAATGATTTATAGCCCAAGAATAGTGGTAAGGGTTGCCACGTTGGGGAATTTTGTCGTCGAAATGAGGAAAATTTCCATGCCGGGTAAAATTTTGGGGAAAACCATGAGGATATTTTTGGTGACAAAATTTCCACGCATTTGCCGAACTTGGCAATTCCATTATTTCACCTTCAACAGTGACCTCAAATTCAAATTTTATTGTATATGGTTTAGTATTTTCCATATTCCCGTATGTTGACATCCATTTCTGGACATCCTTGAAGCGATTTCAAGAGTATAGCTTTATAGATCCTATCGATTTTGAAGCACTAATGTATTATTGAGACATTCTCTGGCAATCGATTAGAATCATATCAAGACAATAGCTTATGGTTTCGTTATTAAAACATTTTTTTTCAGAGCTCACCCCTAACCGAGAGATCTACAATTAACGAAAAACCATCTCAAAAATAAGATAAGAAAAGGAATGAGTTAAAGTTGGTGAGGCCCAATAATTCGCCAATCACGTATCGCCCAACAGTTCCTATGTTGTTTTATCTTAGAATGCTTTTGCATCGTGGGTAAGACGATTTGACAAAAAGGACTATCGGAATTTCCGGAATCGGGAATTTACTTTCGATCTTCTACCCGAGTCCCTCGAATGTCTTCCCACCTTTATGTGGTTCCTACCATGACCTTATTTACCTCTTTCATATATCAGTGACTCGTCCTTGCCCTCCTTATCCGTTTTCAATTGTAAAGGGGGAAAGGGACTTATATTTTACTGGCATTTATGTCTGTAAAATCACTCCGACTTCCCGAAACCTTAGACCACAATGGGTAGCGTTTCGACAGGAAATGATTCTGTAGTTTTACCCAAATGTTAACTATTGTTTAATTTTCTATTGACTGTCAGAGTTCCTTTTCCGTCTATGGAACAAGTACGTTTTTATATGATGAGATTTTATGCTGAGAGCGGAAGGGAGGAGGAGAGATCTGGAAGTAAAAAAAATGACCAAAATCTGTAATTTGCATAAAGCACTTATATGAGGATGGAACCACAAAATATGGTAAATTCCGACAGTTTGGTGGGCATCCGAAAATGCCTGTGGGGATGGAGCCTAAAGTAGCATAGTGACCGTGAAGGTTGGGCCGTGACATCTGGTGAAGAAAAAGGTCCCTCAACGAGCTAAGGAGCAGTCTATACTTGCTGTAGCTCAGTTCGAGAGACGTGGGCGGGGTTTTGGCCGCTCGTTGCCCCTGTCCTGAAAAATGGATAGGCTTGGGGAAAACAACACAAACTGGGGAAGCAAAAATGGCGAATAAAAAAAAGCTGGGCGATAAGGATAGAATGGTTGGCGGACGGTTCCGATATGCCCTCGCGCTTCAATCGGAGTCCAGGTGTAATGGGGCCTCTGGTTTCTTACTTACGTATATACGTCGTCCTTCAATAAATATATTATATATTATTATATATAGCTGCAGAGTTATTATTATTCCTTAATTTTTTTAAAGCGTTCCTTACATTACACTAAAAATCTCAGAAAATTTTAAGTGTACGAAATCTCGAAAAATATCACGATTTTTTTTAAGGCCGATTGACACGATCCAAGTCCATTTGGGCCGAATACGTTTCGCCAAGTCCACTTGGTGCAAGTTAGCTTACACGATTAGTACGTGGACCAAGTGGGCTGGTTTGTAAGTAGACGCCAAACAAATTTCGAAGTCGACTGACTTTCAGACAGACGTCAAAAGTTGCGAGTTTGGTTGAGTATCGCTTTTTTAATACATGCAGATGCACACATGCAACTGAAACTTGGCTCCAATAAACAAACAAACGTTATTCGTTCACGTCCAAGAACTTGGATCCAGGTAAAGTTGGCGGCGATCCTACTCGACTTGGATGTCTCCTCCCTGTCAATGTGGTCTTGGATGGACTGTTGACACGATGCAAAGTAACATTCAAGTACGTTTGATCCAAGTGCACTTGGATCGTGTCAACCGGCCTTTACACAGCTAAACATTTGAGACGAAAACAAATATCACAAAGATATGCAACAAATATTTTAGCGCTATTTTTTCGGTATTTTAAATCTATGATCGAGTCGAGGGTCGTGTACAATTTTTCTCTCTCTAAGGGGGTCGCGACAGCAGAAAGATTGAGAACTCTGAACTATTTGAACTGTACGGAACCGTACGATGATATTTATGATTTCGATTTCTAGATTTTACTTAAAGTTGCAATAGGCGAAGAAGTCCGACACCTATTGCCATCAATATTAATGGGCAGCCTGTGGAGAAGGTGGACAACTTCGTCTACCTGGGTAGCATTGTTGCCGAAAATGGTGGTACGCAGCAGGACATCGCTCGTCGTATCAACCAGGCTAAACACGCATACGGCATGCTGTCCAAAATCTGGCAGAGCAGTTATCTCAGCATCAAGACCAAGCTGGGCCTGTTTCGCTCCCTGGTACTATCAGTGCTTTTGTATGGGAGCAGTACATGGAAAGTTTCCGTAGGAGTTACCAGAAAACTGCAAGTTTTCGTCAACTCATGTCTTCGTTGAATTTTAAGAATTTTCTGGCCCGAACCAATATCAAATGAAGAGCTAAGTCGGCGTACGGGTCAGATGCCAATCGATGAATTGATACGCAGGCGAAAATGGCAGTGGATAGGTCACACATTGCGGAAGAGTGATAACTGCATTGCTTTGCATGCCATGAAATGGAACCCCATTTCCAACCAAGGCCGACCAAGAGGGGGTCCTCGAATCACATGGCGTCGATCTGTGGCAAAGGAGTGTCTGGCACTGGGTAAGTCTTTTTGGGAGTTGCGTCCCATTGCCCAGAACAGAGTACGATGGCGCGCAGGAGTAGTTGACGTTCTATGCCCCGCTAGGGGTTAAGGCAATGTAGTAATAGGCGTGTTTTTTTTTTGGGAATTTATCGCGTGTAGAGTAAAATAATATTACGTCCTGCTCTGATGGGCCCATGCCTATTATTAAATAATACATTTTCAATAGGATTACTAAAAATATCAATGGAACAAAAAAAAAGGAAAACCAAATAAGAATTTGCTGGGGATCGAACCCGCGACCCATTTGGATAGAGTTGCACTTGTATCTGTCACTGATAAATAACTCGTTTCAATGAGGTTTGTTAAGTTAAAGCGGTACGCCAAGTTTATAAATGTCCGCTGTCGCAAAAAATAATCGATACGACAATCAAACTGATATTTCATTCGAATTTGTAATTTATTTCCACCACATATGAGGCGCACCACTTGACGTCAGTGTAGACAACTTCACGATTCGGAATTTAACCTGTATGCTGCCCTAGAGCGTTTTTTTTTGCGCAACCAGGGCAGGGTTACGAAAAAAAAACACGCCTGATGTAATGGAACATACACACATTTGGACGGAATGACAAACATTCAAAAATACATTAGCAAAAACTACTCTGGAGAGCAGGTTTTGTTTGTGTTAAGGTTCTAATCGTTTACGCGTTCGCCTAGTTTTTACCGATTGAGCGTAAACACGTAGATTGTTGTAAAAAGCACTTACTACACATTTGCTAGTTGAAGAAGAGTAGGCAAAGTAAAGAAAGAGAACAATTTGGGCGAGATAAAGGGACATTTCCGAAAAGTTCTAAAGACAACATTACTAGTGCAAATGCAAAATTACCACGAAAGAAGTTCATACAACATGTTTCCTGTTGGACTCGTCGACCTATCAACGGAAAATGAATTTAACACGGGATTAAATGAGTGGTTTTATGTAAAAATCAACTCTATTGGCATATCTACAGAGCCTTCTAAGGTGCTATATATTTTTGTTATGGCAAAAATAATACACACTAAGGCCAGTTGAACACGGAACGAACGATATACGAGTTTTCCATCGAAAAGCGAGTAACGAGGGAGCTTTGTATGTGCAACGAATGAATTAAAAGTGCACATTTGTATAGAAAGCTTGCTATCACTGGTTCTTTTTGCTGGAATATCCTATACCGTACGTGCCATCTAAAACCGGCCTAAACATTTTCCAAAAATAACTCGACATCCAAAATCCCGAACAGCTCATGAGACCCATCTTGGCGGCTTGCAACCACCTACCACAATGTACAAGCCGACCTGTATAATCAAGATGACAGCGGTTTGAAAGCGTTCACGCGACGGATTTGTAAACCCGATTGGTATTTACACGAGAAGGATATTTACGCTTCGTCAGGTAACAAGTTACCCGATGTCATAAACCCGTTTGCTGTTTACACGTGACGGGTATCATAGATTTAACGCGCCCGACGGGCTTACGCATTTGGTGTATTAAAACCATAAAGGTTCTGATATGCTAGACGCGTAAACGCGTCGCGCGTGACTAGTCCATGATACCCGTCCCGTGTAAACAGCAAACGGGTACACGACAGCTCGTAACATTTTAGACGACAACGGGTGCCGAAGCATAAATGCACTTACCCAACTTACGTGTAAGCAGTAATAGCGTTTACGCTTCATGGGCGAAAATTACACGACCGCGTATACGTGTCCCAAGCTTCTGATACTTGGGTTAACGCGTTCAATTGTTGTTCTGCTCTGATCTGCACTGCACAAAAAAACACGGCTATTGTTTCAAAAGTCGATCTCGCTATACTTTAATTCCCCTAGTATGTCCTTCTCGACATACCATGAAAAGTATGTGCGCTCGTGTTAATACGTTACGCCACAGTACAGATTCCTGCTTGAATTGAAGTAAATGTAAGTATACTCGTACGTATGGCAAATCCTTGTGAATTTTAACATTTCCTAGGAACGCATGGCTTTTGAACCCAGACACTCCTCCGCACATAACCTTCGTTATTTTGACTTCGAGTGAAATGGAAAGAATAGTGTTTTACTGTTGCAATTTCGATCAATTTCAATTTAAACAAATGCGTGGGTATGTGGAATCTCATGTGTAGGTGGAATTGTATCATGCCCACACATTTCAACGAGAATGATGAAAGTCCAGGACTGGAATCGATTGTTTAAACTTTCGAGTAATCCTTCTTCTATTTCAATTTCATTATTTTCAAGAGTGTGTAGGCGCGGCTAATTATCCAACGGGATGTAGATAAACTTAAAATTGGATATATTTAATTAGAGTATAGTATATAGTATAGCGGGGATAGTAGCGACAAAGGAAAGATAAGCAGTCAACATTGGTCAAGTAATGGAGTGGTTGACGGAGAAATAAATATAGATTTTTTTTTATTTTGGTTTATGTATTTTGGGGGGCTGAATCCGACTTTCATCTCGAAAAAGTGATGCGTTCCGTGAAAACTGCTCGAATTATTTTTTTACTCTTTTGCATATAACTTCGAGAATTTACTTTTGGAAAAAGACTAATGAAAAAAAACTCATATGTGGTTTTTTTTTTTCGTCAGAATTATGATTAAGGCGCTAGAGGGCGTTCAATTTTAACGAAAATTTCAAAATCAATCAAAAATGCAATTTTTCACTTATAACTCGAAAACCAATATTATAAACTTCTTAACCCTCTAACCCCCGATTCTTAAAACGAAGAAATACTTAAATAAGAATTTTGTATCTAGTTGAAATTTGGTATGATAAATTCGAATATGATCTCAGTTTCATGATTTTTGTTGAGGATTGCCCTCTAAGAGGAAATAAAGAATGTCCGCCTCGAGGCGGGTATAGGGGTTTACCATAGAAAAAAAGTTGTTCTAACAAGATGTATATTTTTTTATTTTTAAATACAGTAGTCCCTCGACTTACGTCGGAGTTAGGTTCCGAGAATTTGCGACGTAAGTCGAAAACGACGTAACTCGAGGGTAGAAACAACTTCAGGCGATAAATGTATAAGCTTTCATTTTTTGAATATGAATGTATTTATTATACCCTAGACTTTTAGTATAGGCATAGGGTATATTGTTTTGTCACGACGGAAATATGTAACACCTTAAAGGAGGCTCCGGAGGTATAGCAATGTATATTTATAAATGATCAGGGTCACTTCCTGATTCGATTTAGCCATGTCTGTCTGTCTGTCCGTTCGCACGATAACTTTCGATAGAATGAAGCTAGAGCCTTGAAATTTTGGTCAAATATTGGAAGTATGATCTGATGATTGGTTGGTATTGAAAATGGGCATGATCAGGCCAAGAGAACGCCTACCTCCTCTACATATGTAAAATAAATAAATGTATTTATAACTCCCGATTAAATAAACATGAAAAGTTCTTGCTTTGGTAGATTGCTCGTGAGGGTAATCCTATACTCCCCTGGAAAAATAAAATCGATCAGTTAAAAACTAACGGTAATTTTCTTACAGTAAGTTGGGCATAATCAGATCAAAGGAACGCCTACCTCCCCTACAAAATTAAAAAACTTAAATATTACTTTAATTACGATAGCTTTCGATAGAAATAACACTAGTGAGTTGAAAATTTGGCAGAACGTTGGTAGTAAAATTAAGTTTGTTGGCATTGAAAATGGGCAAGATCCGACCCAAGGAACCCCTACCTCCCCTAAAAATGAAAATTCAAATAAGCGATAACTGTTGATAGAATGAAGCCAGCGACTTGAAATTTTGGTCAAATGTTTGAAGTGAGATTAAGTTAGTTGGCATTAAAGATGGGTTCGATCCGACCTAAGGCACCCCTTCCTCCCCTAGAAATAAAATTTTAAATAAGCGATAACTTCGACAAAATAAAGCTAGCGACTTGAAATTTTGGTCAAATATTTGTAGTAGGATCCAGTTGGCTAATACTGAAAATACGTTAAATCCGACCAATGAAACCCCTGTGATAACTTTCGATAGAGTGAAGCTAGAGACCTGACATTTTTTTTTAAATGTTTGTAGGGTGATCTAATTGGTTGGTGGCAAATAAGCGATAACTTTCGAAAAAATTAAGCTAGTGACTTGAAATTTTGGTAAAATATGTGTACTGGAATCTAGTTGGTTGTTATTAAAAATGCGCAAGGTTCACCAAACGAAACCTTTACCTCCCCTTTAAGTGAGACTTCAAATATGCAATAACTTTCGATAGAATGAAGCTAGCGACTTGAAAAATTCGACAAGTATTTGTAGAATGGGTTAGCTAATTGATTTTTAGAATAGCCAAGGTCCTCCTGAATGTGTGCCAACCTCCCCTATAAACTGGCCATATAGGAAACTCACTTTTAATGCATATGGTCGTTGCCAATTGATACTTTTGGTATCACCACTAGGTCTGTACAAGTCTAGGGTATATACGCTTCGGACTCCGGGCCGAAACGAAGCTTCGGCCTAGTTTTTTAATTGACATTTCACTGTTGTCCCCCAACTCAATAGCTTCAATTAATTGGTGAAATGTACGCCGCAAATAATAGGCCTTAAAGGATGCATTAACACCTTGATCCATTGGTTGAAGAATCGCGGTCGTATTAGGAGGCAAAAAAATCACCTTAATGGCATCATTGTTGAGATTTATGGGATGACTTGGAGCGTTATCTATGATTAGTAACGCTTTATGAGAAAGATTATTGGCTTCCAAATATTTCTTTATTTATATTCTTTATTGTCGGACAGAAATATTGATCGAACCAATCACAAAATATATTAGAAGTAACCCAGGCCTTTTTGAAGGTAGATTTTCCACATTTTTGAAAGCTCTTGAATTTTCTGATTGATAAACAGCAAGAGGTTTCAGTTTCAAATCACCTAATGCATTCCCTCCGAGAAGCAAAGTAATAATGGATTTTTCTGCCTTAAAGCCAGGAGCTCTTTTTTCTTCAATCGAAAGAAATGTTCTTGAGGACATGCGTTTCTAATACAGGCCTGTCTCGTCAACATTAAACACCTCCTGTGCGCAATATCCTCCATTTTCAATAATATCATGTAAAGTGTTTGGAAAGATCTTCGCTGAAAACGGCGACGTAAGTCAAGGGACGGACGACGTAATTTCAAGGGTTTGGTCTCAAAGTAATGAACGACGTAAGTCGAAAAAACGTATAACAAGGGAGACGTAAGTCAAGGGATTACTGTATTTCATTGAACACTTTTTTTCAGTTTGAAAAACTTTTATATTTATGTAAATGTAAGCACACGTATGGTTACCTACAATAAGTGGAAAGAAACAATGCAAATACTACTGCAAAATGTCTGAAACCCAATACTATTTTCAAAAATGCAATGTGGATTTGGGCTGCACAACATCAAAAAATTGTTTTTATGAATACCATTCACGAAAAAATATAAATAACTAAGCATTTTCCTTATATTTTTCGTGTATGGTATTCATGAAAACAATTTTTTGATGTTGAGCAGCAAAAATCCACATTGCATTTCTGACAAATGTATTGGGTTTCAGAGTTTTTGCAGTATTTGCGTACTTTCTTTCCATCTATTTTAGATAACTATATACGCCAGGGTGATAGAAGCCATCAAATCGCAAGTACCTGCCAAGGGGGGTGAGAGTCAGTTTGTTGACCTCTTGCTAGGCTGCGGTTGGTTTTGAAATTAGTTGGCTCTTGTTTTGAAGCAACCCACTGATCGTTTGTGTTTGTAAATGCATAAAGTTGCTGCAATTTCTTAACAAAACTGTGGTAGTGTATATCTTATTGGCTCTTCATCATCTGATTCACCATTAGTTGCATGCAACATTTTTCTTTCGTATAGAATGTACGCATTTAGGCTGAGCGCACGTTTATCGCGTTCGCGTGTTTACTATCAAAAGGATTGAATTTTTACTAAAATGACACTCCGTCAGTTTAACAAATACTCGGGCATCATCATTTCAAAATATTGGGTTGATTGTTGTCCTTTCCAACAAATAATTAGGCAAGAAATTAGCAACGAAACAAACGAACGGGCAGTTAAAGACATATATCAGCATACATTTCTTATCTAATTGCTCGTTTAAATACACAAGAGTTAACACAATTGGTGAAACGAAAACCACCAAATCTTTGTCAAATTGACGTAGTGTCATTCTAGCAAAGATTCAACCCGTTTGACAAACAACAAAACCAAAAAAAAAACACGCGAACGCGACCAACGTGCGCTCGGCCTTACAGTCGCCATATCTGTTAACGATAAAAAGCCTTGTAACGGCATCTCTTGTCTTCAGCCGGATGTGGTATCGAACCATAAGTCCGTCCATAAGGTCCCCACCTTCCATGTGACTGTTATACTCCCGTATAAACTGTGAACAGTCACTGTGGACAGTCATTTTTGTCATATTTTTATACCCTAGACTTAAAGTATAGGGTATATTGTTTTTGTCACGACGATGTTACACCTTAAAGGAGGATCCAGAGGTATAGCAATGTATATATATAAATGATCAGGGTCACCTCCTAATTCAATTTCGCCATGTCTGTCTGTCCGTCTGTCCGTTTGTCCGTCTGTCTGCCCGTTCGCACAATAACTTTCGATAGAATGAAGCTAGAGCCTTGAAATTTTGATCAAATGTTGGTAGTGTAATCTAGTTGGTTGGTATTGCAAATGGGCATGATCAGGACAAGAGAACGCCTACCTCCCCTACATATGTCAAATAATTAAATGTGTTTGTAACTCCCGATTAAATAAACATGAAAGCTCTAGCTTTGACGGATTGCTCGTCAAGGTAATTTTATACTCTCCTGGAAAAAAAAACGATCAGTTGAAAACTAACGGTAACTTTCTTACAAAGAGCCCCGTACTACCCTACTTTTCAGGTTTTTTGTCTATAACTCTTGAACCAATAGACGTAGACACTTAATTTTTGGCATATAACCCTGAGGTAAAAAGCTGCTTAAGTTATAGTAAGTTGGGCATAATCAGATCAATTTAATTACGATAAGTTTCGATAGAATGACATTAGCAATTTGAAAATTTATTGGAATGTTGCTAGTAAGATCTACTTGGTTGGTATTACAAATGGGCAAGATCCGACACAAGGAACCCCTGCCTCCCCTAGAAATGGAACTTCAAATAAGCGATAACTTTTGATAGAATCAAGCCAGCGACTTGAACTTTTCGCCAAATGTTTGAAATGAGATTGAGTTAGCTGGTGTTAAAGATGGGTTGGAGCTGACCTAAGGAACCCCTACCTCCCCTACAAATTAAACTTAAAATAAGCGATAACTTACTACAAAATAAAGCTAGCGACTTGAAATTTTGGTCAAATGTTTGTAGTAGGATCCAGTTGGCTAATATTGAAAATACGTAAAATCCGACCAACCAAACCCCTACTTCCCCTACAAATGAAACTTCAAATAAGTGATAACTTTCGATAGAGTGAAGCTAGAGACTTGACATTTTGTTTAAGTGTTTGTAGGGTGATCTAATTGGTTGGTGGTAATGATGGGCAATATCCGATCTAAGGAACCTCTACCACCCCTACAAGTGAAACTTCAAATAAGCGATAACTTTCGATAAAATTAAGCTAGTGACTTGACATTTTGATAAAATATTTGTACTGGGATCGAGTTGGTTGTTGTCCCCTACAAGTGAGACTTCAAATAAGCAATAACTTTCGATAGAATGAAGCTAGCGACTTGGAAAATTCGACAAATATTTGTATAATGGGTTAGTTAATTGATTTTGAGAATGGTCAAGATGAATGAGTGCCAACCTCCCCTATAAGCTGGCCATATAAGAAACTCACTTTTAATGCATATAGTCATTGCCTATTGGTACTTTTGGTATCACCACTAGGTCTGTACAAGTCTAGGGTTCGGACTGGTTTTCTTTCCATTCTTTCCGACATGAATATATTTATATAGTATCATCATCAGCGTCAAAATCTTCGTCATCGCTTAATAAGTTCAGGAACTCCTAAAGCTGTTCTTCTGTCATCGGCTTAGATCTCACTTTTTAGTTCGTTCTGCCCAGGTCATGTCTCCCAGCCTTTTTCGGACGAATAGTGGTGATGGCTTCGGCAAAGATTTGGAAGATTCCATGTCCATGAAATCACACCTAATCGAAATGAATTTATGTAAAACATAGCGTTAACCAATATTTCGTGAACAGTAACAGTATAAATTTAGATATACATATATCAAAAAATATTGATACAATGTGATTAAAATAGTTAGGACACAATCAACATTTGATCACAACAAAACTTCGCTTAACCCGCATACCCGCCTCTAGGCGGTTATCGGTTATATGTATATCAACAAACTCCGCCGATTTTTAAAATTTAAAACACAATTAGAAACTATAGTGGAAATAACTTACTTGCCTATGCTCTCCGAAACTCCAACCGAAATCCAATTAATGGAAACAATTTTTTTTTTTTCATTTTTTACTTTTACACTTTTCAAAAATATTTTATACGACTGTTCACATTGCAAGCTCTCACAAAAATGATCAGAAATTACACGCTGTTAGACTTGCATAGCCGAAGTTTACAAGAAAATAATCGTGTGTTAATTTTTGAACGGGATAACCAACAATTAAAAAAAAATTGTAAAATAGCACGATGATGAGGATTTTATGATACCTGCCTCAGGGCGGGTAAAGGGGTTAGAGGGTATCAAAAACCACAAAAATAAAATACCATTCGAAAGCCAACACATTGAGACACTTTGCAAACTTTTAGATTTGAGGACCATTATAAAATCTGCATTTATTTTTTCAATGAAAAATTTATTTTGAAGCGGGCGACTGGTAGCGCAGTGTGTTGAGGCATCCGTCTCATGTTTGACTACCGGCGTTTCGAGTTCGAATCCCGTCCACGACGACGTTCGTGGCCATGGATGTGCAGGAGGTGCGTGATGGCAACTGCATTCTCCGAAACCAGTTTATGCCAACGAAATGTCAACTGGGCCACATGGAACAGTTGACGCGCTATGCCCCACAAGGGTTAGGGCAATTGACTAAGAGAAATCTCACAACCAGGAAAGTGTCATTTTACTTAAAATTGTATATATTGTAAATAGGGATCAAATTGGTTTCAAAAATCAGGGCAGTGAAAAATGTAGGTCAGATTTTTGACAAGAGCAATACAATTTTATAGCTCTAGAGTGGTTGAAGGTAACAGTTTTTCTGTGGCATTTTTGAATAAATGTTTTAAACTAATTTTAGTTTACACTTACAGTATAAACAGCGGAACGCTCTATATTACTAAATAATAACAATGCCAATTGTTTTATTTTACAACTTGGAGTTTCCGATTCCGGTGTTTATGGGTAGGTCATAAGTATTATCTCTTACTATGAATTTCACAAACGGGCGCCTCTGTGTTCCCCACTTCTTTCACCCACCACTATTACTCCTGTTTGATCGGTGTGGTCAAATTGAAGTCCTCTTTAGGATAATATCAAGAGCGAGCAGAGAGCGTTTTCAGTCCTAATTCGCAAGATTGTTGGACTGATAGTGAGTTAATCATCATAAAGCGTTGGCATGTGGGACTCTGATTAAATGACGCGACGATAATAACAGAAGAGTTTCAATACTTCCTTCTGTGCTCGTTTGTTGAAGTTAATACGAAGAAAGGAGATGGTAAAAAGAGAGTATATCCCTTTATAATTGCTGCTCAAAAGCCCGACGTCAGTTATTGACCGTCTGAATCACTTTCCCTCAACTGTCTCGGTTCATTTACCGCGTTCTTCAATTTCAGAAAACCAGCGGTTGATCGGCACTCGCGTTAACTGACTCACCTGCCGAGCTAGAGCTCGAGGTCTTCCTCTCAGCCCTGATGAAGTTGATATTTTCTTTCAAAGCCCGGTTAGACAATCAGCTGTCGTCATGTTCTAGGCGCCTCGTCCATTGCAATCGTTGCAGTCTGACGATTATCGATACTTGCAGCTCGTCGTAAACGTTTTACAATTCATGGTTGGATCGGACTAGCCATCCATTCGGTCACAAACTACTCCGAATATTCGCCGAACAATCTTCCGCTTGAATAAGTTCAGTATATTTTCGGATGCTTGGATCAGTGTCCAGGTCATGCAGGTATATGTCGTATAAGAGCTACTTTTTTTTGGCGTTCTTTGACAGTATGAATCCATCTACGAATACTATCTTAAGGTTCCTCATAGTGACGCTCGGTTGCATTGGCGTAATTTCCTGATTGTAACACCATTTTCGGTTTGTTTCTATGAATAGTTCCACTTCTTTAGCAGTCATGTTAAAGTTACGTAATATGTAGTTTGTTATCGGAGACATGCGTCGTCTTAAAAAGTTACATGACTCTGATATTATCCTATTTTGAAATAAGTTTCAAAATTCGGGCACACTCAGTCAAAATTATACGAAACGGGCCAAAAATTAGAGTAACTACAGTGGGTGCAAAAAATGGGGAACACAGAGGCAGCCGTTTATATAAATCAAACCGAAATGTGAAGATTACGACCTACATTCAAATAAACACCGAAAATGAGGAATTTAATGAAAAAAAAACTAAAATTGTTATTATTTATTATTATAATACAAAATGTATGGCTTTGAAAGATCTATATTTTAAGTATAGACTACGAACTTCGTTTACGTAAAAAGAAACATCACCGGAAAAATCAACAACTGCAGTGTTATCAAAATTTCGTTTACTCTTGTTTAAAACATGAACTTTCCGATAAAAGACCACTTCTATCAGTGTCCTAATTTTTGAAGCCAATATTTGATCCGTATTTTCTGAATAGTTTCCTTGTTATGAGATTTCTCCTAGGGCCCAAAATGATAACACAATGTAGGTTTCATAAGGTTCGTCAAATCTAGAAAATGCGAATTCTCCGAAAAGTGCCTCAATGTGTTAGCTTCCGAATGGTATTTCGTCTTTATGGCTTTTGATTTAAGAAGTTTATAATATTGGTTTTTGAGTTACAAGCAAAAAAATGTGTTTTTGGCCATTGTTGAAATTTTCATCAAAATTGATCGTCCTCTAGCACGTTTCCCATGCATCTGACGAAAAACCATGACGGAGTTTTTTGTAGGGAATTCGATATAGTTTATTTTTCTCTTTTTACTTTTTTTTCTCGAAAGTTAGTGTTTTCAATGTTATTTGCACAAACTTTGCGCATAACTTTTTCCAGGTGACAAAGTTGAAATTCGGATTCAGCGCCCGAAAATACAAAAATCGAAATTAAAAAAAAAAAACTTCTGTATTTTTTATTCCTGAAAGCAGTCTTAATTGACACGTGAGTACTGGACTACATTACATCTAGTGGAAAAAATTCTAGATCTGTTTCTAAGTGTATCCTCTGCTAAATTAGCTACTTTCCGAGTTTTGCTAATTGGGGGATGAGAATCGTAATCCGCCTATCACACCATTGCACACCTCACATCCATATGTACTTATAATAATTATCCCAAAAGCAAATCTAATTTCTACAATTATTTATTCTACGATAACTGTACGAGTATGTACTCGTATAGCTACATTTGAAGTATCTTGGTACAAATACGTCAACATACTTTTTCTTCCTAGGACGATAATGGCCGAGTGCCTTTGTACCAGAACAGAGCAATATTACACGCATAACACCAACATTATCCCCGATTGCTCTCTCTGCTGGTGCAAAAAAGAAAATTGTTCTCCAAGCGATTTTTGAAGTAGAAATATTCGAGACTTGCTGCAGGGAATGCAGTTTACTTTCTTATACAGTTTAGATCGATCATACAAGCTATGTATTTCCTTTGAATAAAATGTTGATTTTGTGCAATTGCATAGAAAGACAAGAAAACAAAGTGTTCCTACTGCCTAAATAAAATTCGTTAAGATTATTTTCACAGAGAATTTGTTCCTTTTTATACTCTAGATGAAATCTGAGAGTATTATAAGTTTGCCACAAAGTTTGTAACGCTAAGAAATAAGGCTCGCAGAAAAAAATGAATGATACAGAAGTTCATATTATCACTCGAATATCTCAAAACCGGATGTCCGTCTGTCCGTCTGTTCGTCTGTCCGTCTGTCCGTCTGTCCGTCTGTCCGTCTGTCCGTCTGTCCGTCCGTCCGTCCGTGACCTCTCTAGCTCGAGAACGCGTTGAGCTATGAAGTTCAAATTTTGCACACGTTATTTTTGACAAAAAATGAAGGCTAAGTTCGTGAACAGGCTAAATCGCTCCACCCCTTCTACCCCCTCCCATACAAAATGACACATTTTTGAAAATTTACAATAATCAGATTTTCTCAGAAACTATAAAACATATTGCTTTGAAATTTTTAATATATCACTTTTATGATAATTGTAACCTATGTTATAAAACTTATTGTTATCCTCACCCTCCTTCTACCCCCTCCCATACAAACTGCACTATTTCATGAAATACGTTAAGCCAATTTACTCAGTACGTATACAATTTATCGGGCTGAAATTTTGTACTTAACACTTAATTAACAATATCAGTTAGATTCAAAAAAATTAATCGATTACCCTTACTCCGTCTACCCCCTCCCATACAAAATGACACATTTTTGATAATTTACAATAATCAGATTTTCTCAGAAACTATAAAACATATTGCTTTGAAATTTTGAATATATCACTTTTATGATAATTGTAACCTATATTATAAAATTTATTGTAATCCTCACCCTCCTTCTACCCCCTCCCATACAAACTGCACTATTTCATGAAATACGTTAAGCCAATTTACTCATTACCTATACAATTTATCGGGCTGAAATTTTGTACTTAACACTTAATTAACAATATCAGTTAGATTCAAAAAAAGTAATCGATTACCCTTACTCCGTCTACCCCCTCCCATACAAAATGACACATTTTTGATAATTTACAATAATCAGATTTTCTCAGAAACTATAAAACATATTGCTTTGAAATTTTGAATATATTACTTTTATGATAATTGTAACCTACATTATAAAATTTATTGTAATCCTCACCCTCCTTCTACCCCCTCCCATACAAACTGCACTATTTCATGAAATACGTCTTAACGTCTTAACGACTTACGTCTTACGTCTTAACGATGCATACGATGCATCCGAGATTGCAACCAAAATTATTTATTGGCTTTAACCAGGTTCAAATTCATCTAGAGTATTGCATGATTGGGGTTTACCCCAATCGTAGTTCTTTTATGTTTTAAATTTGGGTTGAGATTCGAAGGCTAACTAACCCAAGACACACCCTGGACGAAGCAGATACTCAGTTTTCCCCTAAATTCCTCTTTCACGGTTCTGTTCTGCATTGTTTCCTTGCTGCTTATTTTGTTCTGTGCTGTTCTGGTGCCAAGAACCTTGCCAGTAATTGTGCAAAATCGTTGCTCCTTGCCGTATTGATAATACGTCGCTCACGTTTTCCCACCCCCGATAGAGATTGCAGAGATTTTCGCCCCCGAGAATGGGGGGACATTTCATTTCCTCCTACAGGCTACGTTCCACGTCGCATGTTATCGCATTTACACACGAACACTTTTCGCAATTCATTGCATCTCACCCCATTTACGATGAATGCCATCATGTTATGCCATGCCAAGTCGATTTGTGTGGAAACCGCTTCGCACATTCGTGAAGGTTCACCTCAGGGTGTCAGCTCACTTCCCCGGCCCAGAGTGAATAAATTTGATGGCTCTATTTCAAATACTGGAGGGTAGGCTAAGTTCTCGAAACTTTTCAATTTTTCACTTTGACTTGAATGTTTGGAGTTCTAGATTTCAGGTGTTTGGCAGTTAAATATAATTGCCGCGTGTTTTTGTAATCAGAGCAGAGCAAAATGCACACATAAGACTGACGGAATTCACTGCAGACAGCGTAATTTAGGCCGACCATACAGTTTGTTTCATGTGAATAAAATGTTGGTTTTGTTTTAGAATAAAAAAAAATACACAAAAACCAGCGATAGTCATCGGTACTTTGGGCCCAACCCATGCAAATTGGAAGGCTCTGTTGTCCTGACCAAAGGATTAAAAATGACTTCAACAGTACTCCAGGGCATTGGTTTCATCACCCCTATTTAGAAAATAGTTGTATGAGCTGGTTTTCACTTCATGCGCAAAAAGGTCCTTTTGTGAATAATGTCACTATCACATGTAATAGACGGTCCGTATTAATAAAAATTCATAGGCCTAGAGAAGACGACACAAACAGAGCAGGTAAAAATGGGGAATTCGAAAAATGAGGCGATAAGGATGGTAATGGTTGGCAGGCGGCTCGCTTGCCCTCGCGCTCGTATTGGGGTCCAGGTGTAATGGGACCCTCGGTCTCTGGTTTCGTATCACCGACAGATCCTTACTCATCAGGTGCTGCCATAGATCTGCCGGTGGAAGTAGCACAACCAGACCAAAATATGGATCATTACAGGGCAGCTTCTACTTCGAGGCCTGCCAAGAAATAGAAGCTGAGGACAGAGTGTGCTGCAAAAACGAAAAAAAAGAACTGGGCTCCTAAGCTAGCCGGTAACCATTGTAGAGGAGAAAAATAGCAAAGAGAAAAAAAATACTACATTTCTCCATTATTCAGATGATTAACAGAGTCCAGAGAATCACGAGGATAGCAGAGGCGCAACACTGCATTCCTTGCAATAATTCACTCGTTATCTCTGAAAACTGTTGAGCATCTCAATAATAGAAACAAATGCAATAATGTAATCAAAAGTATTAATGAAGTGTAAAGACAATCCTGGCAACAGAAAGGTAACAAACACAACACCAGGAATGCCTTGTTGAACTGAAACTAAAAGGATAAACTACTCTATAGGAAGATGAGGGTGCTACAGAGGAAAGCACAGCTACTTGAGGGGAAAATACGTTAAGTAAAAATGGCTAAGTCGTAAGACTTAGAGCAAGTACCCTTAATGTGCTTGTGGGGATGCATAGCGGTGGAAGGACCAAAAAGGAACCCAATGAAGTCCTTTTTAGTCCTGTCCTTGACCAGAAATGGGCCCCACGTTGGGCGCCAAATATGTAACGAACGGTTTGGTGGGCATCCGGAGATACCCATGGGGACGGAGCCTTAGGTAGCATAATGACCGTGAAGGTCGGCCGTGCCATCTGGCGAAGAAAAAGGCCCCTCAACGAGCTAAGCAGCGGCCTATGCTTGCTGTAGCTCAGTTCAGGAGACGTGGGCGGGGTTTTCGCCGCTCGTTGCCCCTGTCCTTTACGTATTAACAAAAATTCATAGGCCTGGGGAAGACAACACAAACAAGGGAGGTAGAAATGGGAAATAAAAAAAAATGAGGCGATAAGGATGGAATGGTTGGCAGATGGCTCACTTGCCCTCGCGCTCGTATTGGGGTCCAGGTGTAATGGGACCCTCGGTCTCTGGTTTCGTACCACCGACAGATCCTTACTCATCAGGTGCTGCCATAGATCTGCCGGTGGAAGCAGCACAACCAGACCAAAATATGGTTCATTACAACTGGTCGCTCCTACGGCAGCTATGAGACGTAGTGGTCCGATTCAGTTGGTTCTCACATATTTACAGCGTGCAATAAAAAGAAGACTTTGTATTTGGATTGTATTAATTTCAGCTTGATAGCTTTAAAACTGAGGGATTAGTTTGCATAGAACCAGACAGACAGCCGGACAGACGGACAAAGCTTAATTGGCTCGTCTCATCATACTGACCAAAAATATATATAGTTTATATGGTCGGAAATGCTTTCTTCTGGGCGTTGCAAATTTCATGACAAAGCTAATATACCCTATCACATCCGTGAAGAGTATAAATATGAATGGTTAGAGGGGTTTTATCTATTCAATTAATCCGTAATGTTTAATCGAATAGGCGCGCAGTGTCTTTATCCACAGAACTGAATCCACTCTTGACCTTTGCTTAAAACTACCTGGAGTTGACTTTAAGGCTTTTTATACCCTAGACCTTATAAAAAAATATACTATTTTTGTCACAACGAAAATATGTAACACCTTACAGAAGGCTCCGTAGAAATAGGTAGCAATATATGTATGGAAATGATCAGGGTCAGTCAATTTAGCCATGTCTGTCTGTCCGTTCGCATAATAGGTTAGGTGAGACTTACGGGCGGTTGTGATAACCCACAACACACTTAGACCGCCAGTGGGTCCATAATATCACACAGGAGTGGAATACTCCCCTCCGGCCTGTCCATTAAAACCAACCCGAGCCAACATTAAATCGATTCAGTCTGCCAGCATCCACAGTCGTCAGGTCCCCCAAGTCGGCATAGAAATGTGCCTCAAGCATTCTCATCTCAAGTGTACCAGAGGCGGACACTCCTCCTTATCATCACAGATCCTTCAGAAGTCGTTAAAAGGAACCCCGAGTCTCATTGCGTGCTCCCCGATTACGCAGTGTTCAGCTATGACTCCTACCATCGGGGCCACAACCTCATGAATCGACGTTAATTGAGCCTAGGCCACATCATTTTCGTTATCTGACACGTGCTGTTCGCGTGATAACTTTCGATAGAATGAAGCTGGCGACTTTAAATTTTGGTCAAATGTTTGGGCATTATCGAACAAAAGAAACGCCTACCTATCAAATAAACGTGAAAAACTTTTACTTTGGTAGTAGGGTCACCTGTCGCCACGGATCTGTTTGTGGCTGTTTGAATCCGCTCCTTGCAGATCCGTAACGTTCGATTCACCCTAAATATGAGATCTGGGATCTATGTCGCATCATCGCTAGGTCTAGGGTGTCGTCGCTTCGCCTGATTTTATCCTATATCATTAAAAATTTACAGCAGGCAATAATCGAAAAATGTTGGAAATAGCTTGAAAATATTCGGCGTCCAAAGTGGGGTCAGAGTACAAAAGCCGAAAACTTTTTAGACATTACCTTCAGACTTTAATTGGGCGCAACGTTTTGCGACCACACACCCTGCTCAAAGGCACAGTCTGCACACTATAGTAGAGCCGGGTCCATCAAAGTAAGTGATGGATATAGTACATAGCTAGATAGGGATTAAATTATGCACATGGGTCAAACAAATAGCCGCGATACCAACGACCAAAAGGTCGATTGTGCAAGAGCGATACTGGCTGCGCTCTTAAAAAAATTGCTGAGTCGACGCTTCGTCAGCGCTTCACAATTGCTGACCAGCACATTGTGATTATTTTCGTGTTTAAGAAACGACATGCCGGTTGTCTCGTCTCATTTATCAAATACCATGTTCAGTTTGGCATTTGACATAAAACTCGAAATTTCCTGCTTTGATGAGTCCCAGGTGACACACAAGATACGGTAAAAGGACTTTTTTTTTCCCACAATAAGGTTTAGCAATTACGTTAAAAACACGATTATCAACCATACACAATACAACCGATGTTAGAATCGAAGTTTGACAATTGACACAAGTATCAAATATTGCGCTGAGCCAGAAAAGCCAGAAAATGTTATGCTGACCAAAAGTGAAAGCGCTTAGCCTCAGCGCTTAGCTCAATTCAAGGGTTTCTGCACCAAACCACCATGCAGCACTAATCGCTTCTAGGTGCTGACTCAGCGCTGGTGTTTTCGCAACGCAGCCATTGACAAACAGCTAGACGGGCAAGATCGTGGTTCACTTGAGGAGCCACGAATTGTCATTCATGACTTAATGGTGGCTAACGTATTGACCATCATCGTGGACTATGGTCTGTTTCGAGGATCCAAAAATAAATAATTGATGAAAAGAAGCTCTAAGAATTTAAGACTGAATCACATATGAGAGCTTAATTAGAGGCTTATATACGCAGCATCTAACTATACTCTTATATGTGACTCAGTCTTAAAGTTATGCGAGCGAGAAGCTGAGTCAAGCTTAAAGAAGGTAACTCCGCTCATGAAATTGTAAACAAAATCGCGCGTACATATTAAAGTAAAAGCTAATCCGAAATGAGTGATTTTTTGTGCGGATCTTCCTCGCATCTACCATCTTCAGCTTCAGTTTCATCTTTCTGTAGTACATACAATGCTTCCACTTCCCCCAAATTCTATGATTACCACCAAGTCCGGGTAAAAGCATTCCGATTTCATAACTGACAGGTATCCATGTCTATGCAAATTCCGCACATAATTGAAAGATAAAATCATTGAAATCGGCTACCACCCTTTCGGCTAATGTTCGATTCAAATCTCGCAAGTGAATGCAAACACTAGTCACGTGCCGAATAGAATTACAGACAACATCGAATGGGAAGTCCTTTCATCGATAGCGTAATTAAGTTCTCCCTTTGGCAACGTTTGTTTGTTCGACATAACACAGTAAAAATTCATTCGCTCCTCTTTCCTTCACCCACTGAATGTATATCTATAGTCTATGCCCGGCAGGAACAAAGTATTTGTACCCATTTCTGGTATAGTAGAACTGATGTCCTCCTTCGCTACCCATGGGAGCAATAGACAGCACTCAAGCAAATCCATCTCAAATCCTGGCGTGTAATGAACTTTTTTTTCGGCTCTTCTATTCAGGGAGAGTTGAATGTTAGCTATCTACGTATATACGGACTGTGCTGAACTATCGGGTGTTCCTGGTATTTGCCTGCATTTTACTCGTGTACACTCTCATATGAGCACGATAGCGTTAGTCGAATGCCTGGAACAATTTTCAAGGAGCTCCACAAATATTTGCACAAAACTCCCAGCAATTTCGGCTACGAAATCGTCCTGAAACTGGAGCACTTGAATTTTATTAATAACTTTCAGGAACATACCGGAAAATGAAGAGCGGAGACCTGCACTATTGATTTCAGCCGGCGGCTGGGCGTATGAGCTCTGCGCTTATTGAAACGACTCTCGAACTCATTTCGGGTTCGTCGTGGCTGGAAAATTTGTCAAGTGAGAATTCGGCATCATTACTACAACAATACGCTACAAAACAAAATGGAGGCGGGACGCTGTTGAAATACCACACAAATTTTGCCACATTTCACAGAACCATTTCCTCGTTTAACGCTTGACTAGAATAGACCAGCTTCCGGTTGCTGAGGATTAAATACGAGCTGTCTGTCACCAGTGCGGCAGTGTGCACTCATTGGGAAATCGATAAATCACTGTGACGACGATGACGATGTCCGTCATAATTACGTTTTAGGGAACGTGGAAACTATGATGGAAAGGAAGTGTGGCATCGCGACATAGCCTGTAAGGAGGATCCAATAATTGTATCTGACATGGAATCGACTCAAAATTTAATTGGAGGAATATTGTTGCCTGGGTGACATTATTTAATATAAGGTCTAATCCGCTTCCAATCGTGTGAATTTCGCCTTAGCAGACGATCTCCTAAATAGAAATTTGAGTTCAGAGATTTACACACTCCTTCAGAAGGCTTTACTTTTACCCTTAATCTACAGACCGGGCATGACTTGAAAGCAGCTCTGTTAAATGCAGATGTTAGAGTTAGTACCATATCATCCAGCTCGGACTTGTTTACCAGCTGGTAAGGCGAAAGCAGTAGTATTTCCAGTATAACTACCCTGTACCTGACCCAGTTTATTCTTTCCGGTTAAGGACGATAGGCTTGGGCTCCGCAAGCTCATCAATACTGAATTGGGATAATGATGATCAGAGAACGAGGACCTCGTCGGCACCCTCCAATCTTTCACTAAGTGATGAATGGATTCCGAGACAAGAGATATATCTAAGACTTCCTGCCTGTTCTTGGTTACGCACCCACTATTGCAAAAAAAAGGTTTGTACCAATGATCAAGTCAAAAAGTAACTCTCCCCGATCATTTGTATTACGACTTCCCCAAATAGCATGATGAGGGTTTGAGTCGTCGCCAAAACCAGACCAACTTTCGACGTATTCGTAGTGGCGATAACTTTACTTAGGTTGTCCTGGGGGAAGGTACCATAATGTGGTTATAATGCATGTAAGCCGATGTAATTCAATAACGCCTGGTCGTAAGTTCTAAACTCATGACAACTAAGTCCATGTCGCTGAACTCTGAAATAAGAAAAGCTTTTAGAACTTTTTTGACAAGAAAGCAGGACCAGGGTCAACCCTGATCGACAACTTAGAAAGCGGTGAAATTCGGAGACTCTAGACCGCTCACAAGATTACGAACGATCAAGGGCTTCTGCACCAAACATCAATATATTCACCAGTTTTCACTAGACGAAGATGAACAGCAGCTGAGAGTGCCTAAGAGTGATGTACTATAAATTAATTTGAACGAAACTTATAGTGCGATATTAATTTTATCGTTTTGTCTATCACAGTAGTGCCGGCCTCTTCCTTTAGATCGAATTCAGGAGACTCATATAAAGTCGATTGCACCAACGCTAAACCTTGTCCTTAGTGATTCACCTCTGTCCTGTTTGTCATCCGGATCCATTTTCGTTTCCTTATTTTCCAGTACCTTATGCCAGCCTTCCACGTTACCACTTCCGACATGATCCGTTCTCATCACATCCTCTTCCGTTGACCTTCTTTTCTTATCTTATATTTTAATGTTGTAGAATTACTTAATAAGGGATCGTCTCATATTGAATGTAGAATTGTTTGTACATTAAATTTAATGACGACCAACGGATCGTGTCATATGATAAGATCCATGTGGCACGGTCTTCGTATCTCCTTAAGATAGGATCGATAAGTAAATGTTGATCCTTGTGCGTGAGAATGAATTTTATGTGCGTTGCTGTGGTCTTAAAGTCACCAGTAATAAAAATATAATGGCTTAGGATTTTTATGTATGGCAATAAAATTGGTGTGCACGTGCAAGGATCTTAGGATCGTAAATTTAGTAAATAGAAGATAGAATTTCCATACATAAGATTGTTGTATAGTTTTAAGTATATATAGATACGAAATAAACGCGCTGGGGTCAGTGTCCGTTTAGAATTAAACCGTGTTGTGTTTTTAAAAAGAATCAATCCCCCTTTCAGTTAAACAAATGTCCTCTGGGCCTGACGGGATTCACAGCCTATTCTTGAAAAAAACACATAGCTCCCTTTCTATTCCTCTTATTCATTAAAAGTATTATAAAGTGTGTGTTTTCGCAACTCAATGGAAGTAATTCTATGTTGTTTCTATTTCCAAAAAGGGTGACCCTAACTTAGCTGCAAACTACCGTATTCCACTGTTATCTTTATATTCTAAACTTCTTGAGCGGTTGCGGATTGTTTTTAACTTCATTTACGAGTTTTTCGGCCATCTTGTTTGTTCCAATTCCAACGAATATAGTTTTTGTAGAAAAAATTTACAGTCACCAACTCAATTGAATTCGTTGACTATGGACGTGTTTTTTTTTTGTACTCCGGAATCCGTCTCACCTTGTGGCTTGGCTCTCCTCCTACCTCCTCAACCGTTCCTCTCGTGTAGTCTGCAAAAATATATTTTCTTCTCCCTTTTGTCCATGGTCTGGAGTCCCTTAGGATTCTATTCTTTCTTTATCAATGATCTGCCACCGCTTCTCAGTTATCTTTTTTTGCTTGCTGTGGTTGATGATTGATTGATGGGTGCAATGATGATGATTGCAAGCTTTTCACTATCATCTCCGGTTTTACTGATTGTTTCGCTTGTTTACAACTTGGACTGTTTATATTCGTGGTGCATTTCAAATGAACTACATCTGAACATCTCCAAATGTTCGGTCATGATTTACTCCTAGAAATCTTACTACTTTGCCTTAACCCCTAGCGGGGCATAGCGCGTCAACTACTCCTGCGCGCCATCGTACTCTGTTCTGGGCAATGGGGCGCAACTCCCCAAAAGACTTACCCAGTACCTGACACTCCTTTGCCACAGATTGACGCCATGTGATTCGAGGACCCCCTCTTGGTCGGCCTTGGTTGGAAATGGGGTTCCATTTCATGGCATGCATAGCAATGCAGTTATCACTCTTCCGCAATGTGTGACCTATCCACTGCCATTTTCGCCTGCGTATCAATTTGTCGATTGGCATCTGACCCGTACGCCTACTTAGCTCTTCATTTGATATTGTTTCGGGCCAGAAAATTCTTAAAATTCGACGAAGACATGAGTTGACGAAAACTTGCAGCTTTCTGGTAACTCCTACGGAAACTTTCCATGTACTGCTCCCATACAAAAGCACTGATAGTACCAGGGAGCGAAACACGCCCAGCTTGGTTTTAATGCTGATTTAACTGCCCTGCCAGATTTTGGACAGCATGCCGTATGCGCGTTTAGCCTGGTTGATACGACGAGCGATGTCCTGCTCCGTACCACCATTTTCGGCAACAATGCTACCCAGGTAGACGAAGTTGTCCACCTTCTCCACAGGCTGCCCATTAATATTGATGGCAACAGGTGTCGGATTTCTTTTTCGCAACGGCGGGCTAAGAGCCTTGGTCTTGTTGGTATTAATCTTTAGCCCAACCTTGCTTGCCTCCCTCTCGAGATCTAACGCCATTGCGGACAGATCCATGATTTTGTGGGAGAGTAGGCATATGTCGTCAGCGTAGTCAAGATGTTGTAGATAAGATGTCAAAGTCCATTGAATTCCTCTGTCGAGTCCGGATAGGGCTGCATGCAACACATCGCCGATCACAATGAGGAATAGGATCGGTGAGAGGATGCACCCCTGCCGAACTCCACTGCGAATCTCAAAGTCCCCCGACACCTTACCTTTATGCAGAACGCGACATTTCGCGCCGTCATAGGTTGCCTTAATAATAGCCACAAGCTTCTCAGGGATGCCTCTCCTGCGCAAGGCCGCCCATATAGAATCCCGGTTCACACTATCGAAAGTCTTTTCGAAATCGATGAAAAGCAAGTGAAGCGGAGAATCGTATTCAGCGCATTGCTCGATGATGATTCGCAAGGTGTTAATGTGATCGACACAGGAGAATCCGGATCAAAAGCCAGCCTGCTCTTCATCAATTGTGCTTTCTAAGTGGGCATTTAGTCTTTCCAGGACGATTTTAGCTATTATCTTGGCAACGGCAGGAAGCACACAAATGCCTCTCCAATTATTACAGTCTGTGAGGCTACCCTTCTTTGGAAGTTTGATGATTAAACCTTCCTTCCACTCAGTGGGAAAGGTCTCTGTATTCCACGCTTTATCAACAAGTGGGTGCAGTAAATCGGCAGTTACGCTTGGCGCTGCTTGATAAAGTTCGGCAGGGATGCCGTCAAGTCCGGCGGCCTTTCCTCGTTTTAGTGCAATAATTGCAGTGACTATTTCCTCTTTAGTCGGGGCAGTGGACCGTATACGCACATTTTGATGGTTAGCTAAATTATCTATATGAGGGGGAACTTCACCAGAGGTTACACGGTTCAAGACCGCGGCGAAGTGTTCTTTCCATCGCCTCATTTGATCTTCTTCCAAGATAAGTAGCTTTCCATCACTATCTTTCACCGGATGGTGGCAGGAGTTACGACCACCTGTAAACTCCTTGATGACACCGTATACGGCGTTTAAGTTGTTACTTCTAGCGGCTTCTTCTGCTGACGCTAAAAGAAAATTGGCGTAAACTCTTTTATCGCGTCGCACACTACGCTGAACTTCTCGAGCTTTCTGACGGTAAAGGAGTTCGATGCTGCTTCAATTGTCGTCTGCTGCTGCAACCAAACGAACTTTCAGCTCCTTTCTTTCAACAATCCGCTGCCATGAAGCGTCGGACATCCAGGGCTTATTCCGGCAATCCGGGTTTGGGCCAAGGATGGTATTTGCGCTATCAATGTACGCATTTTTTATGGCATCCCAGTTTTCGTTTATGTCACTATCTGGGTGACTAGTTATCTCAGCCGCTTTTTGCGCAAGATGGTCATTATATTGTTGTAAGACAGCTGGATTTTTTAGTCGAGCGGTGTTGAATTTGCGGGGCCTGGATCTTTCGTCGCTGGGGCGGCGCACGGCTGCAATACGCAATCGAACATTAGCGATCATAAGATAATGGTCTCTTCCCATCCCAATATCGGCACCCTTCTTGTTTCGCACGTCCAGGAGGCAACTCTTGAATCTTTTACTAATGGCAAAATGGTCGATCTGATTTTGTGTTCTGCGCCGATCAACAGAGGACCAACTGATTTTGTGGTGGTCCTTATGCTCAAACATAGTACCACCGATGAAGAGACTGTGAAAGTTGCAGAACTCTACAAATCTTTCACCGTTGTCATTACGATCACCAAGACCGTGTCTCCCCATCACATGTCTGAGCCCATAGTTATCAGCGCCAACTTTCGCATTCAAATCACCCATAACCATTATAATGTCAGGTGTTCTGCTCTGAACGGCGTTTAGTTCTTCGTAGAAGGAGTCTTTTGCCAAGACATTGTCGGGTTCAGTAGGGGCATAACATTGTATTATTGAGATGTTCCTCATTTTGGTCCGGAACCTGGCGGTCAAGACCCTGTCAGAGACCGGTTCCCAGGATAAGAGACAGTTTCGCGCGGCTCTGGTTAAAAGGAGCCCCACACCTGACTCACGACGACTACCGGTAGCTTTACCGGAGTACAACATTACAGTGCTGCCCGTTGGAGAGATGAATTCTCCGCTGTTCCACCATCTTATCTCACTAACTCCTAAGATATTTAATTTGTACCTCAGAAATTCTCTCTCTAATTGAAGAAATCGTGCGTTCTGGGGACCTTCTGATCCATTGTCCAGGAGAGTACGCACATTCCAGAATCCAATCTTTGTCATTGTACGATAGCTAAAAGTCGTAACCGTTGAGTAAGTCCTTATCCGAGGCATAGTTGACGTTTCGTTAGCATATTAAGATTTCGGATAGTGCAAGTTGCTGGCATACACATCCTGTCCTTTGATTGTCGGTTTTAACGACAGGCCCTCAAAGGGAAAGGCCGTGGTATTTTTTTTCACACCCCACACCACAGGGGTACCTCAACCAAATCATCGCACCGCCATCACTGGCGGCTTGACGTTGGTTGGCAATGGTCTGTGACCACTGCCGTTCCAGGGGGCGCCCACGCGGAGGACTATGGAAGAGGAGTTTTTGCCCCCCTAGAAATCTTCCCCAACTTCGTTCCCTTATAAAATTAATTTCCTCCCTCTTGTAACGTACGGTGTGGCGGGCATCTGAAGATGCCCGTGGGAACGGAGCCTAAGGTAGCATAATGACCGTGAAGATCGTGCTGTGCTGTAGCTCAGTTCGGGAGATGTGGACGGGGTTTTCGCCGCTCGTTGTCCCTTCATTTACGTATTAATAAAAATTCAACACAAATATGTTAGGCAAAAATGGGGAATAGGGAAGAAAATGGAAAGGATAAGGATGGAATGGTTGGCGGACGTCACAGATGCCCTCGCGCTTGCATCGGGGTCCGGGTGTAATGGGACCTTCGGCCTCTGGTTTCGTACTACCGACAGATCAGTACTCATCAAGTGCTGCCTTCGATCTGCTGGTGCAAGCAGCACTACCAGGATATGGTACATTATAAGTGGTTCACTACACACTACAATACTCGTCCTCGTTTAATGATATTGGCGTTGTCTTTGAGTCCGTATTAAGATTTACTGATCATTACTCCTTCGTTATCTACAAGGTATCCAAGCTTTCTGGATTCGTTTTGCGTTGTTCGGGTAATTTTCGCTGCTTTAGCACTGGTGTAAAATTATTTGTTTCACTTGTGAGCATCATTCTAGAATATGCCTCAGTCGTTTAGTCCCATTCTACCTCAGTTTCATCTGAAGCCTTAGAATCTGGCCAACGTAAGTCGACCAGATCCTTATTGTTTAAATTCAAATTACCAAACCTTCCATATTCTGATGGCTTGAAGTTACTTGAACTGTTGTCTTTGCGTAAAAGAAGAATTTATCTTGATGAATACTTTCCCTTTAGGATTTGTCAGAGCCTTTCACTTTCATCACTCTCTGAAGACATCAATTTCTCCAACCCTTCTTATAATACACGCTAGAGGGCCATCTTCCAAGCACACAATGCCTGACTTATTGTTTATATGAACTCGCCATTACCTAGGACCATTCGTAATTATGATAGACTGGATCTTGGGCCTTTACCCGCTTTACTTTATACTTTCAGACATTTACTGTTATTATACCCTAGACTAGTATAGGATATATTGTTTTTGTCACGACGAAAAATGTAACACCTTAAAGGGGAGGTATAGCAATGTATATATATAAATGATCAGGGTCACCTCCTGATTCGATTAAGCCATGTCTGTCTGTCTGTCCGTCTGTCTGTCTATTCGCACGATAACTTTCGATAGGATGAAGGTAGAGCCTTGAAATTTTGGTCAGATGTTGCAGTATGATCTAGTTGGTATTGAAAATGGGCATGATCAGGTCAAGTGAACGCCTGCCTCCCCTACATTTGTAAAATACTTAAATGTATCTATAACTCCCGGTTAAATAAACATGAAAAGCTCTAGCTTTGGTAGATTGCTCGTGAGGGAAATCTTATACTCTCCTGCAAAAATAAAATTAATCAGTTGAAAACTAACTGTAACTTTCTTACAAAGAGCCCCGTACTACCCTACTTTTCAGGTTTTTTGTCTATAACTCTTGAGCCAAGTGACGTAGATGCCTGATTTGGCGTGTAACCCTGAGGTGAGAAACTGCTTGAGTTTTAGTAAGTTGGGCATAATTATATCAAAGGAACGCCTACCTCCCCTACAAATATCAAAAAAATAAATATTCCTTTATTTACGTACATGTTCTACACGAACATCCTGATAGAATCCGTCCACCGTCTATAATCCTCTGTCAAACAGGTGGATTATGAACGGTTAAGAGTTTCTGACCGCAGCTAGTCTAGACTTGATGGCTAGAATGGCTTTCCTTCAATTATTTGAAGGGTTTGAATTGACATTTATACCTTTTTGGAAAGCTGACAAGATGGGCATGTTTTGCTAATGGTTTGTACACTTCGTGCCATATAATTTTTTGAGTAATAATTCATTTTAAATCAAGTCAAAAAAATATTTTTTTTTAAGATTTTTAATGAAGCATTTTTGAAATTTTTAATGATTGAGAATTTTTTTGCATAGTGTTGGCTATGAGAAGAAAATAGATTTCTAAGTATTTTTTTTAAATTCTTATTTTAAATGGCTAAATCCGTGTTTTTTTTAAAAACCTAAAAATCGAATAATGGTTTCCCGTTAAAGTTAATGCAAGTTCCTTCAATTATTTGAAGGATTTCTATTGATATTTATACCTTTTTGGAAACCTGACAAGACGAACATGTTTTTGTAATGGTTTGTACACTTTGTGTCATATAATTTTTTTGAGTAATACTACATTTAAAAATAAGTAAAAAAAAATGTAATTTTTTTTTTAAGTATTTTAAATTAAAAATTTCGAGATGTGAATAATTTTTGAAATTTTGAATGATTGGGAAGTATCTGCCACAATGTTGGCTAAGACAAAAAAATAAGTTCTGACCCAGTTACTAAGCAGTTTTCTTTCATTCTTATTTTAAATGGCTAAATCCGTGTTTTTTTTTTAAAAAAAAACCTAAAAATTCAAATATCTCAGTAACCACTGAAAATCGGTAGAACATTTGTGGCTTTATTTTGTTGTATTTTGACTCTATTATAACGCCTTGCAAGGAACACGTCGAGTTACCAGTAACCCTGTATGTTCTCATGCGCGGTTTTCTTCGAGGGCTTTCTGTTTTGACTCCTGGTGTGAGTTTTATGGTTATGCGGGTCTATTTACTAGCAGCCGGATTAACTTCGATGAGTAATTACCTTCGTCGGTGTAAGTTTATTTAGGTCTTCACGTAATATTGCCAAACTTTCCCATGAATTGAGATTGTTGGGTATTTTCGCATAAAGAAGAAGTTCCAAGTTATCCTTGTCCACTGTATGGTTTTCTTCGATGTCATGTGTTGCTACCGACGACCTTATTGCGTTTTTTCGTCGTCGCGCGATAGAGAGAGAGAGAGTGGAATTTCAGCGGCAATGGTGTTGTTTTGAAAAAGTGTTGGTCATAATTTAGAGGCCCATGCAGTAGAGATACTTACTGGTGTTTTAACTTTTCTGTGACTCCAACATGAACAATCTCCTCTTCACTTGCTCCCTCTGATACTAAACAATAAGAAACTAATCCTAATCCATCTCAACCCAATAAAATTCCATTGTTACAATGGATATATGTATACATATATATGCCCAAATTCCCCCGGGACATATATACTGTCAAAGAAGACGGGACTCATTTCTAACCACTTTATGAAATGAAACTAACATATCTATCATATCATATCTATCTATTTACCTATCTATCACGCCATCTTATTTGATCATAGTTGCGAGCTTTACATTAGACCTAAGCTGAGCCTGGGTTAAAAAACTATGAAGTGGTACGTTACATGTTCTACACGAACATCCTGATAGAATCCGTCCACCGTCTATAATCCTCTGTCAAACAGGTGGATTATGAACGGTTAAGAGTTTCTGACCGCACCTTAAGGTGTGCGCGACTGCTAAATTTGGAATTTAAAACAATTTTTCACAAATAGATTTATTTTGGAAAAACGAAATCCAATATTTTTGTAGAAAATATTTCAAACAAAAACGTACTGGTTACGAATCAAAATTTGGTTCGTTACATAGTGGCGCCGCCATCCTTGATTCGACCTTCAGACGTTGGGGAAGGTTGAGCTACAGACTCTTCCATGGGTGAAACTTCGGGAATTAACTCACCGCCCCACCTTGCATCACTCTTGTACACTTTGAGACTAACCAGAGTACGAGTATAACCGTAATCAGTAACGCCGTTAGTTTTCGTATGGAAAGCCAGAGATTCTGTGTTGATGACCAGGATCGCACATCAAATAACAGTCACGGACTCCTCAACATTCACAACTTTAATCGTGAGTAAGAAGACTGTCATTGCTCATCTGAATGAGGCGCAATATCGCCTGCGCTTTTGAAGATTCCGAAGGTAGCCAGAACCGAGCTCTAGGACGCACCTATCACCGAACTTAAAACTAATTTGGATATGTGCTGCATCTAATTTATAAACGTTAGAGCTTCATTTAAAAAAAAACCATGATTGGAGGGAGAGTCAAGTTTTCACAAGGTTTCAAAAATAAACCGCCCTTTGACGACGAAAATAATGAATTCCCTTAGTTTAAATAAAACAGGAAAAAACCACAAACGATGTGGGCGATGTTTCCGACTAACCTGTTCAATTCCTTGAATTGATGTTGTCAGTCCAAAGGATAAGAAATCATACGACTCCGCAACGGTCATACACCATTTCACTTCCCCCATTTATATCTACACCCGACAGCAATACTCAGACTTCAAACCACATATGAACTTATTTTATTTTAAAATGGACCATTTCCCACCCCGAGTCCAGTTTCCTCAACCGTTGCAAAAACGCCACATAAGACCCCAGTACTAAACCAGAAAAAGAAAATCCAGAGACGTTATAACTGAAAAAACCAATCCATTAAAACTTCGATTCGAATATGGTCGTAAATCAGCCGTCACAAATGAAATGGATTGCGTACGAAATCGTGCTATTCGGTGACGAAAACACAACACATTCAACATTTTATCAAAAGGAAATAGAATGTTCGCAGGACAACCCAAAAAAAAGTAAAAAAAAATCCTGAAAACTGCAAGTATGTACGTAATACAATGGAAAGGAAGAAGAAGAAGTAAATGGAACCAGAAAACACAAGTGAAAAACCGCTACGTTAACCTGAAAAACGTTGAAGAAAATTTATTGACTTCACAGCAGGTTGTCGAAGGAAAACCGGAAAGTAGAGTAGGGCGCCTTCTAAAAATTCACCTCCTTTTTCGACCACCCCTGGCGTTGATGAATCGTCTTTTGAAAGGGTTGGTAACTTTGTCCTGGTACATTTACACATACGACTTTGAAGCCAGCAACATGTTGTCATGTTGAAATCTATACGACTCCCCCATTTGTGCGTTGTACCCTAGTCACCCATTATCTTCTATTGGTTTCGATATTATTGTTCTGCGTTGCCAATCCTTTCTATTTCGCTGCACTTACATTGTACATTGTAGTGTTTGACGATTTAGCATTATTATTGCCTTGGAATTAATTGATGGGAAGAGGCAGATAAACTGCGCTATGGTGTACTATATGTGGCTGAGTTGTTCAGAATTGCGTATCCTTTAAGTCAAAAGTTTTTTCTTCCGTTCAAATTATGCAATTTAAAGTTTCTGGAGACTTATGCCCGAACCAAAATGATCGCAGAAAGCAGCAGCAGGGGTAGCAACAACATCAGGCAGATCTGCTTTCGCCGCTGTGGCTGCTGCCGCTGCGTTCAATCTAGTTCGCTTAAGGGAAATGTATGCTTTCTAATACTCGAACTAGATTGAACGCATAATGTAGCAGCAGCGGCAGCGAAATGTCAAGTTAGAAAGCATGTATTTCCTTTAAGGTTAGGTTAAAAAGGCTACTGTGTAGAACACAGTACACATAAACCACCAATGGGTCCGTTGTGATACCTCAACGCCATAAGAGCCTAGTCGTCAAACCACCCGGATCTATCAATAAAGCGATGTAGATGACCAGCACTTACGCCTTTCAAGTCATCCAGGTAAAGAAAGTAAAGGCAACCTAGAGTATCCTTTCTTCTACCGCCCAGAGCAGGGTGCACAGCAAGTCCTGTAATGAACCCCACAACCTTCTTTAGATGCCTTCTCTCCAGCATTCGCAGCCCTGAAGAGCGGCTGGGATTAGAGGCCGGCCAAATTTGCCTTGTAACATTGTATGCAGTTCCATTTAGCCATTCGATATTAGCACGGTTTAGTGCGTTTGTCTTGATCACTTTCTTACATGCTGCCATCGGTATTTTGACAGGGCGAAAGCATGTCCACGTTGATGGTACCCACCCGAGCCAGCTCGTCTGCGCGGCAGTTACCGCTGAAACCGCTATGCCCTGGTATCCAGCAGAAAGTGATGTTGAAAAAGTCGCTGAGTTCCTTGAGAGCAGAGCGGCACATCACCACGGTTTTCGAAGTAGAAAGTGCAGCGTCCAGGGATTCTATCGCCGCCTGATTGGTATAGATAGTAATAGTCCTAGCAGATACGACAGTACAGGCCAACCAAGCCAAAACTTCGGCAATTGCAATGATCTCCGCCTGGATGACACTTCAGAATGCTGGAAGACGGAGTGACAAGCCAAAATCCAGTCCCTCTGAAAAGATACCAGCGCCCACGCCTTCTTCTGTTTTCGAGCCATCCATAAAAAAGCTTACAGCTTCCGATTCTGGAGTACTGTTTACGCCCCACTCTTGTCGAGAGGGTATTGGGCTGGTATAGCCTTTGTCGACGGAGTACACTGGAGAGGTGTAATCTCTTTCTTCTGGAATATCAAGATTTTTTTGCAATCCACCAAACTACTACCCCATACATTAAAATAGGGCGTACGACTGATACGTACAACCAAAATATCACCTTTAGTTGCATGCCCCATTTCAAGCCAATAGCCTGCCTGCAATATAAGTCCCAGAAATCTGGCTTTTTCACTAAGGGTCAGTCTCGTCCCCTCCAGCAATGGTGGTATCAATGAAGGTAGAGTGTTCCTTCTGGTGAAGAGAACACGGTTTGTTTTGGACGGATTGACCCCCACACCCACTTGGCTAGCCCACTGAGGTAGAATATTTAGGGCATTTTGCAGAATTTCACTAAGAACCCCGGGAAACTTCCCCGAGATAGCAATGGCAATATCGTCCGCATACGCAATAAAACCACAGCCAACCCCCTCCAAATCCAGAAGTAACCTGTTAACCACCAAGCTCCAAAGAAGGGGGGACAAGACACCTCCTTGGGAAGTGCCCTTACAAACTTGCCTGCGTTTTTTGGATTAACCCAAACTGGTACTAATGAATCTAGATGTTAGCATCAGACTATTAAGCTCACAGATCGGGCCATCTACACCCAAACTCAAGAGATCATTCGAAATAGTCTCCGGTTTGACGTTGTTAAAGGCCCCTTCAATATCCAAGAAAGCCACCAATGTATACTCTTTGCAAGTTAGAAATTTCTCAATAACATGCTACTAATGAATGCAAAGCTGTGTCCACCGATCTTCCCTTCCAGTATGCATGCTGCGAAGAGGAGGGAAGGTGTGATGGAATAGTGTCCCTTAAGTATATGTCGATAAGACGCTCCAGCATCTTTAGCAATGTTGACGATAAGCTTATGGGACGAAGGTCTTTCGGACGTGGGTGCGAGGTTCTGCCCGCCTTCGGGATAAAAACCACCTTCAAATCCGACCATGTACGAGGAATGTGTACCAGCTCCAAGCAGGCCCTGAATATACTATCAATCCAAGAATAAGTACACTAAGTCCCTCATTTTTTGTATATCCGCTGGAATAATGCCATCCGATCCCGGGGACTTAAATGGGTCAAAACTATTAATAGCCCATACTATTTTATCATTCGAGAGAATAGAATCATAGTCACAAGGGGCCACTACTGCTCGAGAGCACTCTTGCACATCACCAGAGCTGTCTGGGAAATGAGTGTCAAACAATACCTCAATAGTTTCTTCACTAGAGGTTGTCCATGTCCCATCTTGTTTCAGCAAATAGCTTGGTATGATCGGAGCAGTGGATAAAATTTTCCGTTGTCTACAAGTCTCGCTGGATTCTTCGACTCGTTCACAGAAACTCCTCCATGACTCCCGTTTAGATCTTCTGATCTGGTTTTTGACGATTTTTAGATTTTCTTTGTAATTTGACCAATCAGAGTCTAGTCCTGAAGACTTCGCCACATTGAAAGATCTTCTGCTCACAGTCCTCAGCTCTGCAATCCGAGTGTTCCACCAGGACGGTTTCCTCTTTCCTTTATGCCTGCTAATTGGGCACGATTTGGCAGCAGATCTCCCGAGCGCTGCTGCCAGGGTTTGCGCCATGGCGTCCAGCTCCCGCCTACTACATGGCTGGCATGGTAAGGGGGGTAATGCCTCTCGAGACAATCCCTGAATTTACTCCGGTCGGTTCTTTTTCGATTCCTGAAAACCGAATCATTACTAGTGCAGTCGTCTAGTCCAAACTGCAAGTACCGGTGATCAGAGAATGAGTGCTCTGCCGACACTCTCCAATCCCGCAGTAAATGTTTTATGTCCTCCGAAACAAAGGTGAGGTCGAGGACCTCTTGCCTGCCCTTAGTGACAAATATAGGTTCACAGCCTACTCGTATGTTACAAATGAAGAGTTTTGTGCCTAATAAAAACTCAAAAAGCGCGTCACCTCTCTCATTCGTGTTGGAGCTCCCCCACACTACATGGTGTGCATGTGCATTAGAGTCACAGCGCAGAATGACACGAGTACTGTGTGACTACGTGGTGCATATGCAATTTAAAGTTTCTGGAGACTTATACCCGAACCAGATTGAACGCAGAAAGCAGCAGGAGTTGCAGCAACAATCAGGCAGATCTGCTTTCGCTGCTGCATTCAAACTAGGTTGCTTAAGGGAAAGGTATGCTTACGAATGCCCGAACCAGATTGAACGCAGAATGCAGCAGCAGCAGCAGCGGCAGCGAAATGTCAAGTTAAAAAGCATGTATTTTCTTTATGCAACCTAAATTGAACGCAGTGGCAGCGACAGTGGCCAAACCAGATCTGCCTGTTGTGGTTGCCTCTGCCTCTGGTTGCGTTCAATCTGGTTCGGGCATAAGTAAGATCCAATATAGCTCAACAGCAATTTAAATAACTTTCGAAAAAATACACTGAATTACTCTCCTTCCTTTAATTCGATTGCAACGAATAGCTCTGTCGTCCTTTTCATTTGTAGACTCTACTGTTACCAGGTAACGCCCCTCACTAAAGAAGTACTCTTCCAGGATATTGCATCGCAATCCCTGACTTATTTTACAAAATAGCCCTTAAATGAAGGCTACCCCCTGCATGTGAAAATAAAAGAAGCCATTCAATCTGTAAAACGATATCTTTTAATCACTTAATTTTAAAAGAGAATCTTCTTTTATTTAGTATTGTCGTATCTTATTTTTTTTTAATCATATCCTATCCATAGGTTAGGGTAAAATGCTATAAAATGAAAGGAATTTTATTGATTTTCAGTTTATTTTCCGTCCCGGCAAGAGCTGTTGTCCTTAATACAAGAAAAAAAAATGTCGTCGTTCTTTAAATTTGGATCGTCCAAAACGAGCATAGTATTCTTGATTTCATCAAAAATGTTCCTTTCCTCGAAATAAATTTCCGTCCGTAAACTTCTTTAACGTGGTGAAATGCAGTGTCATCATTTCAACAATACACATATTATATTGAGTTCATTGAACACGAACACTCAATTTTAGCGCATATCCAATCCAGTTCAACGAAAATCCTTTTTTTTCTGCACAGAATATACCAGTATACGTATGATAGCAATGATACCGTAGTGAGTTAGTATATATCCTGCGCCCTTTATTATGAGCACAATTGCGGAAACATAAAATTACTCTTCCTGGCACGCTACCAATGCTGTTCAGTAAAACGGGCACACATTATACGCCATGAAATCCTGGTGGGAGTGAAATTTGTACAGCAACACGTATATACGAGAGGACGTTGAAAAAGCGCTTACTGGCATGGGAAATAAGTCATATCCGTTTTCCGTTCGTGTAATATTCGTAATAGTTCAGTGTGATAATAATAAATTGGCAAATGTTAGCACCTCGCAATAAACGGATTGGAATTCATGCGTACTCGTATATCTTGTTGGGGTTAGTTTCTGGGGGACAGATGTAAATCTACGAGTACATTATAGGTCATGAAAAGGATCTGGGGTCATTTCATCAATCATGCCTATATGTTTGACTACCGGCGTTTCGGGTTCGAATCCCGTCCACGACGACGTTCGTGGCCATGGATGTGCAGGAGGTGCATGCTGGCAACTGCATTCTCTGAAACCAATTTATGCCAACGAAACGTCAACTGGGCCACATGGAACAGTTGACGCGCTATGCCCCACAAGGGGTTAGGGCAATTGAGTATTTTCCAATTTACTTATGCGCTTTTCTCATTTTCGTTTATTTTATTACAGCAAACGGTGGCGGACCGCCAGAGCCTTATTATGGTCGTCTTATCGGACAGTTTGTTGAATTTGCGCACGGAATCAAGGTAAGGAGAACCTTCATTTCTTTATGGACTCTGTTACGGGGTTAAAATTTACAATTCTAATACAGATTTATTGCATTTTTTACGACAGGGTACCGTGTATGCAGTCGACGAGTCGACAATCTTCATAAAAGGATTTGCATACGATGGTACAGGCCCTGACGCATTTTTCTGGGTTGGTAAGACAGCTCGTCCCAGCCCGGATGGATATATCATACCGTATCCCGAGGAGTATGTTGGAATGTAAGTAGAGGTGGATTTTTATAGCATTTTACGATTTATCTTTGGAAGATTTTGATTAAATTAACGTCAGTCAAGCTAACGTAAGGTGATGCAGTCCTTAACAAACTCGTTTTCAAAATAATGGATCGTGGATATACGACTAACATTCGCTTGACAAACACCGTATCAACATAACGATATTTCTTGTGAGTTGAGCTCTTGCTCGGACTCGGTGATGGCCGCAAGGTTCTGGCTACCCTACAATCCGTTCTGTTTACCCAGTTGGACTCTAGTTTGGTCCATATGGCCCCATCTATTTTGTTTGTGATGTCCGCAAGTGGCCGTGGCATAGGTGCCGGTGGGCTGTTTGCTCTCGGCTCCCAACCTCTCTTTGCCAACAACAGCTTTCTCGTTGCCTACGACACCACTGTGGCCTGGCACCCGCATATGTAATTCTTATAGTGGTATGTTTGGCCTCGCTCGGTGGTCATGGTGATTCAGTCGCTGCTCTACGATACAAATCTAGAGCTCGGAGTTCAAATCTCGGCATGGTCAAAATCTGCCTGTGAGTACTAATATAACTCTCACAGTGCTCCGAGCTTGTCAGTATCAAGACGGCGCGAATAGGAATGCTAGCAACTGCAGTTCCGAAAAGTAGATATGCTATCGAAACGTCAACAAGGCATAGAAATGCTAGAGATTTGACGCGCCCATGCTCCTGGAGGGGTCAAGGCTATTAACATCATGCTTAGTCTTTCTGCTGGCTGCCTTTCTGCATACCTTTACAGTTCTCGAGGCGCACCTGTATGAGGCTAATTCTAGAATGGCCGCACTACTGTCGACGCAAATCGTTGCTATCCGCGTTGAAGTCCCTTGAATGGCTCTTCCACCATGCGGATAGCATGTAGCTCTGACTGAAATACGGTCAGATGGTTCGGCAGTCTATACCACTGGCTCAACCCCAGATCCGCCGAGTAGACACCCGAGCCTACTCCACTGAACGTCTTTGAACATCCGTATAGATCAGGGCGCTACCACTATTGATGGCTTCGCTGACGTTAAACTCATGGTTTAACCGGATGCGTCATCCATCTCGATCGCAAACAGCAACGAAAATTCGCCGCAGAACCTTACGTTCAAATATGTCTAGCATGTTTCCGGAGGCTTGAGTTAGGGTCCATGCTTTGCGGCTATAGCATAGCACTGGTCATTTAATGGTTTTGTACACGCGGAGCTTCGTGTTTCTGTGTACATGCTTCGATTTCATTATGCGGAGAACCGAGAAAAAAGTCTTATGAGCTAATTGTATCCGTCGCTTGATTTCGTCAGGTTCGTTGGCGTCCCTTGACAAGTTACAACCCAACGTTCGTGAACTCGATGTTGAGGTCCCCAACATTGATGCTCGGTTGTCCAGGTGTCCTTGTCGTCGACTGCATCATTATTTTAGTTTTACCCTCGTTGATACGTAGTCCAACTTCTTTTGCAGTGGTTTCATATGCAAAAGTCCTTCGGCATTGGCTACTCTTCGGGACATGATGTTGATGTCGTCGGCGTACGCTGCTAATTGTGTCAACTTGATAAGTAGCATCTTGCTGTTGTCCATATTCATATCCCGAATAACGTATTCCAGTGCTAGGTTGAAGAGCGACGGTGCCAGTCCATCGCCCTATTTCAGACCAGTGTGTGTTTCAAATAGATCAGTAAGTCTACTATGGTTCCTGACCTGTGAAACGAAATTGGTCACCGTCATCTTTGTCAGCCGCAATAATTTTGCCGCTATACAAAATTGCAGCATGATGTTGTACAGTACTCCACGATCGATACTGTTGCATGCCTGATTGAAGTCGACAAACATTTGGTATACGTTTACGTTTTATTTCTAGCACTTCTGGAGTATCAGTTGGACCGCAAAGAGCTGATCGGTTGTGGAGCGACCAGGTCTGAAACCGCTTTGATATTCGCCAATGATTCGTTCTGCATACGGTTTTATTCTATTTTCCAGAATTTTCGTCGAAATTTTATAGGACGCCCAAACTAGTGATATGCCCCTGTAATTCTCACATGGCAGTCTATCTGCCTTTTTGTGAATTGGACAGATGATGCTTCTGCGTCAATCGTCTGGGATCACCTCGTCCTCCCATGTTCGCAGTAGTAATTGATGTATGGCATTAACACCGAATTCAGCAGTTCAGCTGGAATCTCGTCAGCGCCCGGCGCTTTATTTCAGTTTAGTGACCGCAACACGAGGTCAACTTCCTCTACTGTCAAGGGTTGTATGGGTGGGCTTAGATCAACAATATCGTCGAGAGCTTCTTGTATGTGTGGGTGTTAGATGGTAGGCTCAGAAGCTCTTCAAAATAAGAGGCCCATCGTTTGTTAATGCCATCGGTGTCGCTGATGATGTTTCCATCCCGTACATGGGGTGCCGTTCTTAATTGTATCTACTAGTTTTTACGGTTGTCTGGTGTTCCTATTAGCTAAGTTTTCGTGAATATTCAGCAACTGCTCGTCAAAGTATTTACGTTTCTTAAGCGTACGTTTATACTATGGCGGTGGCGGCGACGTTTTTTTCCGTCCACGTTCGACGTTAAAAAAACGTCGTTGGCTTGTGATTATATTACGACGTTTTTAACGACGTTTTCTGGACGTCGCGTCCGAACGCCATAGTATAAACGTACGAAGGCGTTAGAGGTAGCGTTTTCGAATCCTCTTCCCAGTGCGAGGAAAAAATCAGCAATGTGCGTTGATAAATTTTTTATCGTACTACTAGTAGATTTGTATGCTGATGTGCTTCTCATGTTCACAACTACATAATATTTCACATGTAGAAACAAATCAACAAATATATCCCCATCCTCACCCTTATCCGCATCCTCATCTTTTCATTATCAAATATCCTTATGCTCCTCTCGAGCTCGGACAATTTTTTATCCACACCCTCATCCTCATCCGCAAAACAATATTCCTAGTAAACCACCACAACAAAGAGTAATTGCATGTAATTATTAAAAAAGATTCATGAAAAAACGCTGCTGTTACCGTCGTAATATAAACTCTGCCATATAATTGCATGTGTTTATAGTGGACGTCGACGTCGACGTTCGAACGCCAGTCCGCCAACATGCGACGTTAAAAATTTTGGACGCGACGTTCGACGTTTTAACGTCAAACGCTACCGCGCCTAATAACAACGCTCCCATTCATTTCAATGTGTTGCTAGCCATTAATTGCTTCGACGGAAAAAAAACGTCGCCGCCACCGCCATAGTATAAACGTACGCTAAGTCTAATTATTCTATTCGATATTCGCCGCAGCTCGTCATATTTTTCTCTTTTGGCTCTAGTTGCTCGTTGAATCCAGTGTCTGTAGGCCTCGTTTTTGCGCCAAGTGAATTTTTGCATTCTTCGTCGAACCAGACATTTCGCGCTCGCGGGGCTTTATATCCCACGACCTTCTTTGCGACATCCGAAATATGTTAAGCTCTAAATATTTTCGAATCGTTTATTTTTACAATTGACACTTCTTTCTAGATTTAAAGTAGTATATACCTATCAACTTCAATCATCGCCCGATAAGCTCCTGTAATGAACTTCCATTTTCACAGTTCCTTATCAACATCTAACGATAAATATGTACCTAATAATAATAATGATCCGAAACAAATAATCTTCCCATAACATCAGAACGCATTCTCCCCTTCGAAAATTCACATCATTTAATTTTACGGTTTTCACCATTAAAGTCACTGATTTACGAAGAGCATTCATCTCAAAGACTACATCCATCCACCCTTTTCCACTCGCCGGCAAACGTACGTTAACGTACTTCATATATAGGAAAATTGTATTCACTTTTTTGAAATGGGTCTCTGTTTCAATTCAGTGAATCTTCCCCTTCGGGAGTAGGTAGGTATTCACCGTAACCCATAACTTACCACTGTCGAGCACAGCCACCCCGCCGGCCGCCCACTCCGCTGCCAAGTCAGCATCCTTTTTATCTCACCCGCGACAGATTTTCATGGATACGTTCCGTCAAAAGTCCTTCTCGTTAAAGCCAAAGTATTTGAGAGGTTTTACCCAACAAGAAAATCCATTCCCTTAAACATCTCGTCTAATCCAGTGAATGGATGGAGTTTTGAATTTCCTCCACAGGATGATACTGATTTCGTTTTTATTATGAGTCCAACCCAGGGTATCCGTACTGGCTTCGTTCTCCGTCGCTGAGTTCGCCCAATGTCTTCGGCGTAACTTTTACCGAGTGCCGACAACAAAGGACTCTTTCAACGACGACGACAACGGAGGCGAGGCTCGCCTGATGAGTGAATTGTGTATCTGGAGATGGTCCCATTATGCGGCCGAAGACGTGCGTGAAAATGTTTTTGCCACCTATCCAGCTTCCCCCTTTTCCTGAAAGCTAGTCGTTATACGGCCAGAATGCAACAAGAGAGAAAGACATCAATTGATTGAGTTCATCATAGCGTATCGAATAAATTCTGATAGGAAAGATATAAATATGATATGGGATTCTGATTTTTTGGAAGGAGAGGAAGGAAAGAGGTCGGAGGATACAACCGCAGAAATTTTTTTATGTTTGGTATGTTATTTGAAGAGATACCGCCAACCGGCAACCGGCAACATAGAATACGACAAACGAGAAGCTCGTTGGCGAAGATTTCATTTCGATTGCTCGGTTTCGTCACGGGACTGAAAACCCCGTACGCTGAGTTTGAGTATGACCTATTGTGAATCAGGATACACGAGTGGAAAAAAAATAAACGGATATGATTAGTTTTTTGCTGCATGTTGCATGCATATTTTCCACATAAACATAATTTTTTTCTGTCGATATTGATAAATGGATCTTAAAGGATGAAACTGGGTTGTGCGGACTGAGCCAGATCTTGACGGCAATTATTGTGCCTAATACAAAAAAATGTGGGTGAATAGATTATGAACTTTTTTTGGGACAAAGAGTTTTTTTGTTACCTTAGCCGACTGTGAAGGATGATGTGCTGATTAGAAAACTCACAGCATTGGAAAAATACACTGACACATGACATGACACTCGGACTAAATTTTCCCTAAACTAAAGATCTCTTGTTTCATCCGTTCATATATCATCAGCATCACTAACCCCACAAAGGACATCTACATCATCATTAATTTCCATCTCATTGCGCATTATCGCCTCCTTCCAAATATATCGGCCGCCCGCCTCCCTTACGAATGACATTCGAGTTCAAGTAATTGAGCCAAAACCAATTAACAATGAACAACTTGGCAAATGCAAATTTGGTTACCCCCTAACCGGTGGTCCATTAAATGGGTACATATGAAAAAAATACATATATAAAACTGTCGGAATCAGCAACCTTCCATTTGCATTATCCCCCGACAACGAATCATTGTCTCTGCAGTCTGCACCATCATTATCCCTTTTGACGCAAACATGGACTCTACATAAGCACAATGTCCCGAACAAGAAAACTGACTGACAAGGAAATGCAAAATGTCGGTAATTTTATCACGTGATAATGAATTTAAATGCTTGTCCTTAAGAAATTTTGAGAACAGACCCCTTTTTGCATTTTAATGAGTTAATGTACCCGTCATTGGGGACGCACTGGCTTCAGAAGGGTGTCAGCAAAGTAGGTGACAAAAAGATTGGGAACAACTTTCACAAAGTCAGTAATTTGGGTTCGTCTTTAATGAGAATGAAGATGACAACGAGAAAGGGTTGCATTGTCATCAATTAAAGTCACATTGTCAAAGGATGAAGATGGACGGATAAATGTAAGGTCGTCAGGATGCATTACATATTTGGATGTTTCAGTAAATCTCTTTTTCGATTGTGAAGAATTCCAAATTTGAACGTCTCGTTACTAACGAAAATGGATTGTAGATTCCCGATTTCCTCAAAGATGGTTTCTGCGAATCGCCAATAATTGTTTGACTCTGATGTCAACATAGTAAGAAAAGAGAATAAAGATTCAGTTGTATTTTCTGAAAGATATTGATTCACGTACTCGCATATCATCTTCATCGTGGCGCGACAGCCCGACGTCGGGCCTTGGCCGCCTGGATCATTGTCCTCCAATTATCTCGGTCACATGACCGCGTCCTCCAATTTTGGGAGCCCAGCAGCTGCGCGGCGTCCACACCTACTGAGCTCTCCCAACGAGATCTCGGTCGTCCTCGCAGTCTCGCTCCGTCGACTCGTTCTGCATTCATTACTCTCTTAGGCATGCGATCATCGTCCATTCTTTGTACATGCCCTGTCCATTGAAGTCGTTCTATAATAGTTTGACGATTTTCGAGATTTGCAGCTCATCGTACATTTCATACAACTCATGGTTGTACCGGATTCGCCATCCATCTCGATCGCAAACAGCCCCGAAAATTCGCCGTAGAACCTTACGTTCAAAAGTGTCTAGCATGTTTTCGGAGGCTTGAGTTAGGGTCCATGCTTCGCAGCCATAGCATAGCACTGGTCGTATAATGGTTTTGTACACGCGGAGCTTCGTGTTTCTGTGCACATGCTTCGATTTCATTATGGGGAGAACCGAGAAAAAAGTCTTATTAGCTAACTGTATCCGTAGCTTGATTTCGTCAGTTTCGTTGGCGTCCCTTGACAAGTTGCAGCCCAGGTATATGAAGTTGTTCACGAACTCGATGTTGAGGTCCCCCACATTGATGCTCGGTTGTGCAGGTGTCCTTGTCACCGATTACATCATTATTTTAGTTTTACCCTCGTTAATACTCGTACGTAATCCAACTTCCTTTGCAGCGGTATCGAGTGTATGCAGAAGTTCTTCTCGTACTCGCATATATGTACATATAAAAAATGCATTGAACAAGCTAGTTATATGTGTAAATATTTAAAAAAAATCTTCACCGGGATTTGAACTCATGCCACCTTGCTCTCACTTACGATACACTTACCACTAGACTGGTAAGCTTCTTGGAAAGTTAGGTTAGGTTAGTTTATATGGTCTGCCCTCGCTGGGTCTTCTAGACTCAGGCCCGACGAGAAGGGTGGTCAGCCGGGGTAACAACCCCGGGACCCGGCTGCGGGGAAATTATAAATATTCAAACGAGAAAAAATGTGCGTCAAGGGCCTGGTTAAGAAAAAAATACGAGCGTTTGAATGAGAAAAAAATACAAAAAAATGATCTCAATATTTCTAAGTTCATCGCAACCGCTTCTTCTGGAAGCGTTGAAGGTAGTGTAGAATATAATGCGACGACATGGTCTTGTTGTTTCATGTGGAAATTGAAAATGAACCATTTGCGGCGGACAATGAGGCTGACGAGCGTGACGAACATCAGATGAGTAATAAAGTAATAGGAAATGTATCGAATGAGAAGCTGTTCCCCGTCGACATCGGTGATAAAGATTTACTTTATATGACTTCTGACCAAGTAGAAAACGCTGTTCGTCAGCGACCACAATCACATCATCTACGATTTCCTGATGATGCCAAAGGCCACCATTTTTCTGAAGGTGTTCTTCATACTTCACTCAAAAATGGAGAAAAAGTGAAACGTGATTGGCTTGTTTGTATTTTAGTAAATCTAAGAAAGCAGTGTTCAGTTTTCCATGCCGACCTTTTAGTAAAATAGCCGAAACTACACGATCAGCTTTGACGAAACCTTCGGGATATTCCGGTGAAAAAAGTTGGAAAAACATTATATGATCGAATTCCTGAACACGAGAACAGTCAACACAACAGAGCTAGTTACGTTGAGTGGCGCCAATGCGAAATCAGGAATCAAACCGGATCTTCGGTAGATTTTCTACTTCAGGATTGTAACGGACAGTTTGGTGGGCATCCGAAGATGCCCGTGAGGACGGAGCCTAAGGTAGCATATTACCGTGAAGGTCGGGCCGTGCCATCTGGCAAAGAAATAGGCCCCTCAACGAGCTAAGCAACGGCCTATGCTTACTGTAGCTCAGTTCGGGAGATGTGGGCGGGGTTTTCGCCGCTCGTTGCCCCTGTCCTTTACGTATTAACAAAAATTCATAGCCTTGGGGAAGACAACACAAACAGGGGAGGTAAAAATGGGGATAAGGATGGAATGGTTGACGGACGGATCAGACGCCCACACGGTCGCACCTGGGTCCCGGTGTAATGGGACCCTCGGCCTCTGGTTTCGTACCACTAACAGATCACTCCTCATCAGGTGCTGCTTCGATCTGCTGGTGGGAGCAGCACTACCAGACCATAATATGGTTCGTTACAGGTGGTTCATTACAGGGCAGCTTCTACTTCGAGGCCTGCCAAGAAGAAGCTGAGGACAAAATGTGCTGCTAAAAATAAAAAAACAAAAGTGAGCTGGGTACCGGAGTCAGCCGACAACCATTGTAGAGGGGAAAAATTAGCAAACCAAAAAAAATACCACATATCTCAATTATTCGGATGATCAACAGGTTACAAAGAATTCTGAGGCCAGCAGAGGTGCAACACTGCATTCCTTGCCGTAATTCACTCATAAACTCTGTAAGTTGCTGAGCACCTGAACAATAGAAAAATGCAATACTGTATAAAGAAATTTTTTTAAGTTACTTAGAAGGACAATCCTGGCGGCAAACAAAAAGGTATCCAGGGCTCCTCCGCGCTTCATCCGGTCATCGAAGATGCTCCAACTGCCGGCAATTCAAAGCATTTATGGAGGCCTTAAATACGTGGCTAAACCACAAAAGACAAAGCCAGGACTGCCTTGTTAAGCTGAATCTAAAAGGAAAAACTACTCTATATTAAGGATGGGGGTGCTACAGAGGAAAGCACAGCTACTTGAAGGGAAAATACGTGAAGTAAAGTGGCTAAGTCCTAAGACTTAGAGCAAGTAGCCTTAATGTGCTTGTGGGGATACAAATCGGTGGAAGGACCAAAAAGGAACTCGATGAGGTCCTTCTTAGTCCTGTTCCTTACCAGAAATGGGCCCTACGCTGGGCGCCAAATATGTAACGGACGGTTTGGTGGGCATCCGAAGATGCCCGTGGGGACGGAGCCTAAGGTAGCTTAATTAACCGTGAAGGTAGGGCTGTGCCGTCTGGCGAAGAAAAAGGCTCCTCAACGAGCTAAGCAGCGGGCTATGCTTGCTGTAGCTCAGTTCGGGAGACGTGGGCGGGGTTTTCATAGGCCTGACAATACAAACAAGGCAGGTAAAAATGGGGGATAAAAAAAAATGAGGCGATAAGGATGGAATGGTTGGCGGATGTCTCGCTTGCCCTCGCGCTCGTATTGGAATCCAGGTGTAATGGGACCCTCGGCCTCTGATTTTGTACCACCGACAGATCCTTACTCATCAGGTGCTGCCATAGATCTGCCGGTGTTAGCAGCACTACCAGACCAATTATGGTTCATTACAGGATAGCGCCAAAAGCGAAGCGGCTCATTGGAGGGAGATACTCCAAAGGATTCTGGATGTTATTTTATTTCTTACAGAGAGAGAACTAACTTTTAGAGGGAGTAACACTTCAGTTGGGGATCCAAAAAATAGTAACTTTCTGGGTATTTTTGAACTAATAAGTCGTTATGACCCTATCATACGTGCACACTTTTAGAGAGTGAAGGAATCTCAAGTAAATAAGACTCGACTCGACTCATTATTTTGTCCCCTTAGACACAAAATGAATTCATCGAATGTTGCGCAACTCAAGTTGTTTGTACAATAGAAGAAAAAAGAGAGCCAGTGAAGTATTATTCAATAATTGTTGATGCAACCCCGGATTCAGCACATATCGAGCAAACAGTTTTTATTTTGCATTACGTTTTATTGAATGAGAAATCTGCCAAGTATGAGATTCAAGAAAGATTTTTGGAGTTTGTTGACTGTAACAGCAAAACAGGGGGAGGGGGCTATTGCTGAGCTTATCCGTGTCACGCTCAAAAAACAAAACATTCCACTCTCAGATTGTCGTGGGCAAGGATATGACAATGCCATCAACATGAGTGGTCGCTATAAGAAAGTTCAGAGTTGTATAATCAGAGATAACTCACTTGCAATATTTTCGCCTTGTATTCTCCACAACTTGAATCTCGGCGGTGTGGAAGCTGCTGAATGCTGTCCAGAAGTAACCACTTTTTTTTGGAAATGTTCAAAAACTGTTCAACATATTCAGCTCGAGTCCTCAAAGGCGGTCGATTCTATAGAACCATATTGGATGCTCCCTGCACTGCATGTCGAAATTTCGTTGGTCTGCTCGTATAGATTGTGTGAGACTTGTTGCTGACCACATGCCTGGATTAATAAAAGCAATTGACGACATTGGGTGCGCTCTGGGAAACTTATAGGATCAAACAATTTGACACTGAGTAACACAGATGTGAAGTATTGTATATCCGTAAGTTGAAGAGAGAGTGTCGCTTATCTGACAAAATCTTTAGAGAAGAAATTTACCGGAAAAATTTGTTGGTTCGTTTCCCCAGCCCATGATTTATAAACAAATACATCTACCGGACTCTCTGTCACTTTCGCTCTAGTGCAATTACTAAGAAACAGGCTTAACGAAAATTGGTTGGTTGTCATTCTGCTCTCGCAATTCGTCTGTAGATGCTTTGGCATGAGTCGTGTGCGTCGAATGTGTGAATGTATCAGTTCAATACGTCTCTCTTTCTCTTACGGATACACAATGCCTTGCCATCTCTGTTGCTCACTGTCATTTCCTTAACCGATCAGGCTTCCAGGACTGCGACCATTGGCTCTTTGAATCTAAATTCAGAAACAAGGACTGATTCCTGCAAGCTAGGAATGCAACATTGGATGTGGAGACTGCAGACATCATAAGTCTAATTGGTGAACTGAAAGATTTGAGGGATCAATGGCCAGCCACTCTTCTTGAATGCCAAATTATTGCTGCAAATGGAAAAATATCAGATATGTTTCAGGAGAAGAGGCGTAAAGTGAGAAAGCAACAGTTTGATGAATTAACTCCAGAAGTATCTGTCTCAACCCCGGAGATTCAGTTCAAGCAAGGAGTTTTTTACGTTCCTTTAGATTCCTTGATAGGAAATATAACCAGACGTTTCGATGCTTTGAATGCACTTAAAAATTTTCTGGATTTTTTCTGGAAATATCGACAACTGCGTGAAGAGGACCTTAGAAAACAGGCAGAATCATTTTATGAGAATTATCATGTTGATGTTTCTATGGATTTAGTGGAAGAAATCGTACACCTCAAGGCTATCCACGATGCAAATTTGAGCCCTGATACTCTTCTTCCATTACAACTACTGAATGAACTTCATAAACTGAAGATGGAATTTCTGTTCCCCAACATCTGCATAGCATTCAGAATCTTCTGCACTATCCCTGTCAGTGTAGCTGAAGGTGAACGTTCGTTCAGTTTTTTGTCTCGCATAAAGAATTTCTTGCGTTCTAATATGAGTCAAAATCGTTTAACAAGCCTTGGAACATTGGCATTGGAATCGGCGCTTGCTTGTAACATCAGTTTTGACTCAATCATTTACATGTTCGCTGAACAAAAAGCTCGCAAAGTTTTTTTTTTTTATTAATTTTCTCCTGAAATCCAGCTAAGAGTTAGTTGGCTGTACCAAATCTATCTACAAAAGTTGACATTCAATCAAAGCTCACATACGTAAAAATCAAGAAGGGCTCATAAGGAGCCATGTCCCGGGGCCCGGTGCGGCTCCCGACGTCCCTGTCTAGACTCAGCAACCTGAGGCCAAATCAAACAAGCCACAATGAAGCGATGAAGCCTATCAACATTTACCACTTTCAGGACGTCAGTTATCAGTGAAACAGTGGGGCCCAGGAAGTCTTTCCTGCATCTCAACAGGGTAGAACACGTACATCTCTTCAGCTCCTGAAGTAATCATCGTGTGGAAACCGAAGCCTCCCAGCAAACTCCCCGATTATGCATTGCCCAGTTATAACCCCAAGTACAGTTCTTAGATTCTTTCTGTTAAAAATTAGCAGAGCTGAAAACCGTTGGGATCTACCTATAGTTTAAGCCACATAATCTCTAGCTGCATGTATTGCCATCACAACACCCGGTTATAGTCCTATTATACGCCGCATATTTAACAGCCAATTCGCAACCAACTAAAGGCATCATAGCGCTGCACAAACACTCCTTGATCTCCTTGATAGTACCATCCCCTTCGGGGAGCAAAAATCGTCCTACACAGCCCTCCTCATACGTGTCCCCTGGAATGACATTGGCTGTTGTCCATTGATAACTAATTGATGCCGCCAGTCATGGCGGTGCGATAATTTGGTTGAGGTAAACATCCCCCCCCCTGTGATGGCGTAAGAATAATGCCACGGTCTTCCCCTTCGCCGGATTGTCGTAGAAACCGACTAAAAAAGGAAAGGATGTGTATGCCAGCATTATTCAAAATCTTCTATGTGTTGCCTCGGTTAAGTACTAACTCACCGGTTAGGACTTTCAGCTATCGTGCAATGACAAAGATTGGTTTGTGGAAGTTGCTTAAGGTGTGAGTTCCAAGGCCGTGACTGAGCGACTTGCGTTTATCACTCTAAAATCTAAAATCATAACGGAGCACTATTCCTGTGAATTTTAAAGTTTAGGGGATCAACGAATGTAGGCTGTACTTCCATGTATATTCCATATAACGCGTAGCACTGTAATATTGTACTCTGGAAAAGCTACCGGTAGTGGTCGCGAGTCAGGTGTAGGGCTCCTCTTAACCAGAGCCACATGAAACTATATCTTATCCTGGGATCCGGTCTCCAATAGAATCTCGACTGCTAGGTTTCGCATCAAAATGAGAAAACTCAAAATAATACAATGATGAGCTCCAACTGAACCCCACAATGTTGTGGCGAAAGACTCCTTCAAAGAACAACTAAACGCCGTAAAGAGCGGAACACCTAAATATGACATTGTAATGGTTATGGGAGATTTTAATGCAAATGTTAGCGCTGATAACAATGGCCTCAGACATGTGATAGGGAGACACACTCTTCATCGGTGGTACTATGTTTGAGCATAAGGACCACCACAAAATCAGTTGGTCTTCTGTTGATAGGCGCAGAACACAAAATCAGATCGACCACTTTGCCATTAATAAAAGGATCAAGAGTTGCCTCCTGGACGTGAGAAACAAGAAGGGTGCCGATACTGGGGTAGGAAGAGACCATTATCTTCTGATCGCTAATGTTCGATTGCTTATTGGAGCCGCGCCTCGTCCCAGCAACGAAAGATCGAGGCGCCACAAAGTAAACACCGCTCGACTAAAAAATACAGCTGACTCACAACAATATAACGAACATCTTGCGCAAAAAAGCTGCTGAGATAAATAGTCACCTAGATAGTAACGTAAATGAACACTGAGATGTCATCATAAATGCGTGCATTGACAGCGTATACATACCATCCTTGGCACAAACCCAGATCGCCATCATAAGCCTTTGATGTCCGACCCACCATGGCAGCGGATTGTTGAAAGGAAACATCTGAAGGCACGTTTAGCTGCTGCATCAGACGAAGCGCTTCGACCTGCTTTACTGTTAGAAAGCTCGTGAAAGCTCCTTGCTGTTGCCAAGATAATAGCTAAGCTTTTCCTTGATAGACTTAAGACTCACAGGCCGGCTTTCGATCCGCAGTTTCCTGTGCCGATCACATTAAAACCTTGCAAATCATTATCGAACAATGCGCTAAGTACGATTTTCCGGCTTTCGACATTGTAAGATGGGATTCTATATGGGCAGCTTTGCGCAGGAGAGGCATCTCTGAAAAGTTTGTGGCTATTATTAAGGTAGCCTACGATGGCTCGAAATGCCGCATTCTTTATAAAGGCAAAATGTCAGAGAACTTTGAGATTCAAAAGTAGAGTTCGGCAGGGGTCTCTCACCGATCCTATTCCTCATTGTGATCGGCGATGTTTTGCATGTAACTCTACCCGGACTAGACAGAGGAATTCAATGAACGTCAGCGTCTTGACTACGCTGACGACAAATGCCTACTCTCCCGCAAAATCATGGATCTGTGCCGAATGGCTTTAGATCTCAAGAGGGAGGGAAGCAAAGTTGGGCTAATGATTAACACCAACAAGACCAAGATTCTTAGCCCGCCGTTGCGAAAAAGAAATCCGACACCTATTGCCATCAATATTAATGGGCAGCCTGTGGAGAAGGTAGACAATTTCGTCTACCTGTGTAGCATTGTTGCCGAAAATGGTGGTACGGAGCAGGGCATCGCTTGCCGTAGCAATCAGGCTAAATGCGGATTCGGTATGCTGTCCAAAATGTTGCAGAGCAGTTGTCTCAGTATTAAAGCCAAGCTGGGCCCGTTTAGCTCCCTGATACTGCCTGTGCTTTTGTATGGAAGCATCACCTGGAAAGTTTCCGTAAGAATTACCAGGAAGTTGCAAGTTTTCGTCAGCTCATCTACTCGTCGAATTTTAAAAAATTTTCTGGCCCGAAACAATGTCAAATTAAGTGCTAAGTCGGCGAACGGGTCAGATGGTAATCGAAATTGATACGCATGCGAAAATGGCAGTGTATAGGTCATACATTGCGAAAGGATGATAACTGCTACATGCTTTACATGCTATGAAATGGAACCCCATTTCCAATCAACGCCGATCAAGGGGATGTCCTAAAATTTCATGGTGGCGTTCTATAGCAAAATAATGTGAGTCTCTGGGTAAAACGTGGGGGGAGTTGCATCCAATTGCCCAGAACAGAGTACAATGGCGCGAAGGAATAGTTGACGCGGAATATCCCACTAGGGGTTAAGGCCAAGTAGTGTGTGTCTGTTTCACAGAGACTATATTGGCTGCGATGCGAAAACCTTTCAAACGTTGCTATTATGATTATGCAACTCAGCAGATTCATATAAATTCATGCTTTATATGAATTAATCAAAAAATTGGTGAATCATTTTCGCTATTCAGGATTTATATGCAATCTGAACCTGAAACTGAATTGAAAACAATTAGTCGCATCGTAAGAACACTGCTTAAAGCAGCGTTCTCATAAGCGAATTTTTTTAAACACACATGTCAGGCAACTCCTTGGGGGAACAGCACTTTAACATGTCAACAACAGTGGTGAATGTTGAGAGACTTTGCATGCAGTATAAAGGTCCATGTTCCTCGGGGTGATCCATGCGACGACAGCGCAGCTATCCGAGCTCAGCGATCAGCATTGAGCATTGTTTGTGTATTGTCTATGGAGCTGTGTTTCTCCAAACGACTGCGACTACGCAAAACTAGTACGACTTACAACGATGCCGATGACCAACTCCGTCGCACAGGTCAGGATCCAGAACAGGTTGGCTGATCCTTTTGAGACACGTACTGGCTTGAAGCAGGGCGATGAACTGGCTCCGATGCTCTTCAACCTAGCACTTGAATACGCCATTCGGGTAATGGATACGAACACAAGAGGAACGCTACTCATCAAGTCGACACAATTAGCAACGTACGCAGACGACATCAACATCATGTCCCGAAAACCGACGGATGCAGAAGAACTTCTGCATACACTTGACACCGCTAAAACAGAAGTTGGACTATGCATCAACGAGGATAAAAAAAAAAATCTGATGCAATCACGAACCAACCGAACAACGTAGCAACCTCACCATCACCATATACCTGGGTAGCAACCTGTCAAAGGACGCCAACGAAACTGACGAAATCAAGCGACGGATACAGTTAGCAAATAAGATTTTCTTCTCGGTCTCTCATCAACGATGAGTTGTATGAACTGTACGATGAGCTGGAAGCTTTGCATACCTGAAAAAGTAATGAACGGACAACAAATCGACGGAGTGAGATTGCGAGGAGGACCGAGAGCTCGATGGGAGAGCTGAGTATATGCCGACGTCGAGCAACTACTGGACTTCCAAGATTGAAGGACGTGTTCACGTGACCGAGGTGATTGAAAGAAGACAATCCAGGCGTTCAAAGCCCGACGTCGAGCTGTTGCGCTACGATGATGATGATGAAGAATTGACGAACACTTATTGCTTACAGACAGTACCAGGGAGTGAAACAAGCCCAGCTAGCTCTTAACACTGAGACAACTGCTTTGTCAATTTTCGGATAGCGTGCCGACTGTGCATTTAGCCCGGTTGATACGGCAAGCGATGTCCTGGTCAGTACCACCATTTCCGGCAAAAATGCTACCTCGGTAAACGAATTGATCCACCTTCTCCACAAACTGGCCATTGATTCTGATGGGAATAGGATGAGTTGGATTTCTTCATTTGAAAGAACGGATTCCTAAAACTGATTCGGTACTCCTCTGTCCCTTTGTTATTTAAAATAATTCACTGAAAAATCTCACCACTAACTTCAGAATGTTAAATGTTTTCTAAAAAAACATCTATCGGAATCTCCCCCAAGGAGCAAAAATGAAAGTGAACACTTCAAAAGGAGCACGTCCAACCACTAAAACTCGTTTGAATTTTACTAACCGTCTATCGTCTCGAAACGATCCCTTCTAACTCTTGTACTCGTACCCGCCTACTCGACGTATCATATCAATTCTCCCGGAGAAACGTGAAAATCTTCTCAAATCCATGTAAGCTCAAGGACAACTTACATATTGTGACACTCCCAAATAAACTTCTCCAAATCGCTAACATCGAATCAAGGCTGCCGCACTATACCCGAATCGTCGTCATCTCTCTGTCAAACCGGTACACTATTACGTACTTAAAGAACAATATTATTGCTTTTTCATATTCCTCCCGACACTGCCGCACCATCCTCGCTGCAGCAATAGTCCTTATTGCATTCAGGATATCAACCCCTCAGGATACGTTCAGGCCGGTGTGTGAAAACAAATCTTCGCAGAGGTTTCACGATTTTCAGTTCCCAGTTACAGTTTGCTTGCTGTCGTGCTGAAGCACCACCATCATATCCTTTCTCTCGAACATGTTCCGCTGAATGGGTGGTTAGAACCAACCGAATGTGTTTGCACTATATACGAGTAGAATCCTTCATATTTCATGTCCGTTGTTTGGAAGGTTTGGAACACGTTCGTATTGAAAGACGAAAATCGAGAAAATCTGAAGTGAAACGACATATACCTAGTCTAGCCATAAATACTGTTACAAACTTTTTGAAGCACTGTTCAATAAAAGAGGTGTTATATGTTAAGAAATCATTGTTTATTTATTAAATGCATTGTCAACAACGGAAATTGCAACAAGTTATTCGAAGTGATTGCCTTTTGCCTTTACACAAGCCTTTAATCGAGCTGGCCACTTATCTATGGAAGCACGCACGACTTCAGTCGGAAAGTTGGCGACTGCATGTGTAAGAGACTTCTTTAAGGATTCGATATTAGAATGTCTTTCAGAGCACATCATTTGCTCTAAGACAGACCATAATTCGTAATCCAGCGGATTCAGGTCTGGGCTAGAGGAAGGCCAATCTTCAACTTTAATAAAATCAGGAACATTTTCTTCAAGCCATTTTTGGGTTGACTTCGCCTTATGACCTGGTGCAGAATCTTGCTGGAAACTCCAAGGCTGATTTTTGAATAATGACGTGTTGAGAGGTTTCACTACACTTTCAAGGAAACTTTCTTGATAAATTTTGGCAGACGTTTTGACGCCCTTCTCACAAAAATGCAACTTTGTCACCCCGTTGTAGCTAACACCCCACCAAACCATTACTGAGGCTGGATGATGACCTCTTTGAACCTTTTGGGCAACTTGAGAAGCTTCTCTGGCACTGCGAGCTTAAACCCTATCGTTTTGTTTATTAAATGTTTCTTCGACAGTAAAAATTTTTTCGTCCGTAAACAAAATTTTACGGTGTTCTTGGTTTGCGTACCGGCAAAGTAATCGTTTTGATTTTTCCACTCTATTTTTTTTAACGAATCTGTTAGTAAATGCCCGGTAGATCTACGATAAGCACCCAACCCCAAGTCACTTTTGATGATACGTGAAATTGTTCTTTGGGGTATTTTCATCTCACGCGATAAAAATTTTTGTTTCCGAAGAGGATTACGGCGAATTCTCTCGCGCACGGCTTTAACCGCTTGAGGTGTTCGAGTAGTTCGCGGACGGCCACTTCTTTCACGGTCACTTACTCCAGACGTATCATTAAATCTTTCAATAGCCCGATATACAAACATTCGGCTTATACCAAGGGTATGCAGAGTCTTAAAAATATCACTTGGTTGCATTCCTACTTTATGAAGTGCAATCACAGCAATTCTATTTTCTTTGTCACCCCAATCCATGTTCACTACACTAAAAATTAAACTCAAATGATGACAAATGCATCAAGCACAAGCGTACTATAGCGATTAGCTCAATTTTTAAGAAATGTAATATAACGGTTCCTTTCTGCAGGGTTGCCAAACCTTGTAACAATATTTATGGCTAGACTAGGTATTCACGTAATCTAAAGAGAGAGGGATTCTTACAGCACAGCAATAAGGGAATAAGAACCGTTCCCGTTTTAAGTCAGGTTTTCTTTTTTGTAAAGCCAAAGAAAGTGGGTTAAAAGCACATACAGGAGGATAAGTGCCTTCAGCTATAAATATCCGATTTGTCGTGCGATTTGCAAACGTGCGTGATTCCACGAACGGTTGTCGTTTGAATAGCAACTGAATCTTGGATATGGATTTATATAAAAAGGATCCTTTCAGGTACCAAATTGAGCTACATGGAACTCACTGCATATGAGGTGACATCTGTAAAAGTATGGGGTGAAGCTTGAACAGAAATGAAAGCAATCGTCACCCGTAATCAATTATTATGTAAATGTAAATGCGTGTCTTTATTTTACAATTTATTCTGATGACGTAATATCCCGAATTGTGCTTTCTCGGCTACGTGTTCTCAATATCAATTCAATACATAAACGAGTAAATTACAAAGTGGCTGTTAAAATTTGAAAACGTGGTAAAGGATATTAACAGGATGTGGGGCAAAAAGAAGGGAACTTAATATAGAGCACATGTACCAATTAAAAATATTTTTATTTTAAAGGGTTGGATATGAAATTCCCAGTCACGAAACCCTTAAACCAAAATTCCTAGAACGAAACTCCATTTAACAAAACCCCCAAGCACAAAATCCCCAAAACTCAATATCTCCAAACACAAAATCCCCAAATATAAAATCCTCAAATGGGGATTTGAAATTACTATAAAACCCCTAATAAAAGTAGGACTTTCACCACATGGGCAAGTTTATTTAATCGATTTTATACCTATATATACTCGTATATTCCTGACACAATTATTTGCGAGTTGAGTAAAAATTATATTATTTAAAGGGAACTATACATACATAGGTAAGTTCATACTGACTAAATTGAAAATCCACTTGAGTTTGAGCCGAAGCCTGTTTCAAACCATGGTTGTGAAAGGAGGAGGGAATGGTAGCTGTAGCCGACTGGCTGAGTTACACTTAAGCGGGTCAGGTCATTAGAGTGACATGAATCACGTAGTCAGACCTGCAACTTATAGGGTTTTTTCAATAGGGACGTCACATTTTGTTTTCGACATTTCTCGAATAGAAGTAAAGTTGGCTTCGCAATTCCTTCTCATTTTGAAACGTCAGTCTATGCCATTTAATCATGGAGTGATAAACGCTTCAACAATGTTTGCAACATATTCAACTTTTTTATCAAATTTCACGTTCTATCGCGACTACGTTGCGCGCTTATGTCAATTTCCGATCGACGAAACCGTCCAACAAGACGGACCATTGAACGTTTGGTGCAAATATTCGAAACAACTTATGCATTGCATAATGACCCAGTGCCTGTGCGACAACGTAATGCTTGAAGTGAAGAAAATATCGTGGCCGGTCGAGAGAGTGTGCGTGAGCACTCAAGGATGTCGATTCCACGCCGATCGCAAGCGTTGAACATCAGTATGACCAGTTTGTGGCGAATTTTGCGGAAGGATTTAGCTCTCCGCCGGTATAAGATTGCGTTGACTCAAGAATTCAAGCCAACCGACCACATTCGCTAATTGGGCTCGGGACCAGATGCAGCTGACGACGACTTTCACAAGAAAATCATTTTTTCGGATGAAGCTCACTTCTGGCTCGATGGTTTTGGCAACAAGCATAATTGCCGCATTTGGTCGAGTGAGCAGCCTGAAGTGATGCACGAGACACAATCTTTTCCGAAAAAATTAACTGTTTGGTGCGGTTTTCATGCCGGCGGCGTCATAAGCCAATTTTTCTTTTTTGATAAAAACGGCGCGCCAGCAACCGTCAACGGCGATCGCTACAGGGTCATGATATCGGAGTATTTTTAGGACCAGCTCGACGCTATGAACTTGGGCGATATGTGGTTCCAACAGGACGGCGCAACGTGCCATACAGCCTACGACACAATCGAATTATTGAAGACCAAGTTCGGTGAGCGAGTTATCTCGCGCAACGGTCCTCGAGAATGGCCGCCTCGTTCGTGCAATTCAATCCCTTTGGACTTTTTTCTTTTGGGTTACATTAAATCGCTGGTATATGCCAATAAGCCAGCAACGTAAGAAGGGCTGCAGGCCAACATTGAACGCGAAATTCGTGGTATGGACGACGGGTCAACGGAGCAAGACTAGGAGGAAGACCGAGAGCTTGTTGGAAAGGCTCAGCAGATAAGGACGCCGAACAACTACTGGGCGTTCAAAATTGGCGGACGCGCTCAGTTGACTGATTGAAGAAGGATGATCCAGGCGGCCATGGCCCGTTGCGTCGGCCTGTTTTGCCACTATAATGAATATGAGTTATCTCAGCATCAAGACCAAACTAGGCCTGTTTAGCCCCTGGCACTGTTTGCGCTTTTGTATGGGAGCAGTACATGGAAAGTTTCCGTAAGAGTTACCAGAAAGCTGCAAGTTTTCACCAACTCCTGTCTCCGTCAAATTCTAGAAATTCTCTGACCCGAAAAAATATCGAAGAAGATCTTAGCCGGCGTTCGGGTCAGATGCCAATCCACGAATTGGTACGAAGCAAAAATGGCAGTGGATAGGTCGCGCATTGCGGCAGTTGATAAGTTCATTGCCTTACATGCCATGAAATGGAACCCCATTTCCAACCAAGGCCGACCAAGTGGGAGTCCTAAAATCAAATCGCGTCGATCTGTGGTAGGCGTTGTGTAAATTGTTTGGAGAGTTGAGCCCCATTGCCCAGAACAGAGTACGATGACGCCCAAGAGTGATTGACGCGTTATGCCCCACTAGGGGTTAAGGCAAAGTAGTATGTTCTGTCACATTCGGTCAGCCAACGGGTCACACTAGGATATTCGAAAATCATTATATGATAATGAAAGGATTCGGCTTCTCTGAAAACAGGCGATAATCGAAGAAGTATTCCATCGGACCTGTAACCAACTACGGCTCACTATACCCCAATTTGGCTTCAAGTTCATCAAAATATGCACTAGCTGCTCACGGTTCTACAAGGGAAAGCAGTTGAAATTGTTTTGTGAAATTTTTAAAATCGTTTCCGAAGAAGGGCAAATACTCGACATATGATTCATATGGGTCAAGAGGTTAGAGCCAGCAAGCTTAGAGGAGTAGAAGAACCATAGATATAGACTTTCGAATGATATACCCGTATCTTTGCGAATGACCAACAAATTAATATCGAACAATGCTTTGGGTATAGGTAGCCACTCACATTTAGTGAGGTTACTACTGTAAAAAATGAAATACTAAAAATAATAACTGAAATACGAGTACATACATAAAAAGACCAAAACACTCCACTACACTATTCATAAATTATATTCTTGCACTCAATCAAAATGCATCCGTAACAAGCAAATCGAAAGGACATTGAATTTCCTTTTTTTTCCTGTACTCTCAATGCGGAAAGTATGAGGGGACGTGACGTATTTTCGATATATATTGTTGAATTCACATGTTCGTCTCATGTCTCAGATATGGTTTGTTGTTGGTGCTCTTGTTGTTGTTGTTGTCGTCCTAGTTATTGCCGTAGTTCCGTGTTCCGTCTACTTCATCATAATCCACTTTAATGCATCCCCCCATTGTTAAGGCCACGTGCCAGGCTTTATTAGTTCGTTTCACGGCTATGTTAGCACCCTCCGCAACACGACGACGCTTTTTCTTCATGTCATGTTCAAGTTTTTTTTTTGTGTAAATTTTTGATATAAATAAAAAATGCTGACGAGTGCATAGATGATGACAACGATATGATATCGGAAATTATAAATTCAGCATGTTTGACTGTAAAGAATAGGAGAATTTGATAGTATGTATATGAAATGCATATTTCTATTAAATAAAAAGTTGTATCCTTTTTATTGACTTACATACGTTATTGGATTGGATACTGCTGATACCGCTTCACATATATTCGAAACAGTTACAATCCCAGTTATATCCTTCCAGAGTTATGAAGTAGGTATCTAACTTGAGATATTAATATTAATATTAATAATTTATTTATTTCAATTATAATAATTTATTTACTCATTCGAATTAATTATTTTTTTATTCAATATATTTTCAGAGATCCACCAATACTACAAGCGCACAATAATTCAGACATTATCCTAAGATTACCTATGGGAAAACGGATAAGGGATATTAGATGGTTATCTGTTTGGTGTCGCAGATTCACCGTAAGTCTATATATTTATATGAAGTATCTATATATACTGTAAATTATATGAAAGTTAAGAGCAAATGCACCGGACCGACTCATTCATCGGTAGGCTTGTCGTCTAACTATTAGACCGTCAGGCTCTAAACCATCGAACTATCAACAGCACGTTTACCCCTAGCTTTATTATTATTTTTTTTTTTTTTTTTTCATTTTCATTGTGTTCGCGATATTGGACCTTAAGAATATCCTGAAAAAAAATATGAGATACACATTTTCAGTAATAAATTTGATATCAAAAGTCTAATTAAATTAAAAAACTTCTACTTTTTCAAAATAAATTCGCCATTTCATGCAAGAGATATCTGATGACATATTTATCCGGAACTATACAACTTTCCCTTAACCCTTAGAGCTCGCGCCCACAGCAAACTTTTTAGTTCGCAGAAAAACGAAATAGTTTAGTCAGAAAAATGGAACACACGGCGGTTTATGAGACCGCGCACACGGCAAACTAAACTATTTAGTAATCGCTGTGTGCGCGGTCTCATAAAACACCGTGTGTTCTATTTTTCAGACTAAACTATTTAGTATTTCTGTGAACTAAAAAGTTTGCCGTGGGCACGCGCGCTTAACTTAACAAGTGGGGCATAGATAATGAACTATAGGTATTCCTGTGCGCCATCGTACTCGGTTCGGGGCAATGCGACGCATCTGCCTCAACGACGCACACTCTTTCGCCACAGATAGGTGCCATGACTTTCAAGGACACCCCCTTGGGCGTCCTTCATTGGGAAGGGGGTCCCATTTCATGGCATTTCTAACAATGCAGTTATAATCCTTCCGCAATGTTTTTTATACTTATTAACTTATAAACGCAGAATGGTTGATTCATTCTACATTTGTTATTTGTTTTATCGCAATCGACTGCATATAGAAGGTGTCCCACTGAAAGATCGCCATAGGACTAGGGCATATTCCACACTCTGTTTGTGGAAAAATGCCGCCCAAATGAACCCTCTATCTTTTACCGTTACAGAGCTATTACATTTTTCTGAATTCTTGCCGGAAAGCCTAACTTTCTAGAGAAAACTCCGATTTACCGGCCTATGGCTAATTGAATCCATAAAAACAATATTGATTCAGAAACTACACAAAATACCCGTTTGAATGATATCTCAACGGTTTCCAAATGATTTCCACCGCTCGAGATACAAACGCTAAAATTTTAGGAAAAAATCGTTATCAACTTTTGATGGAAAATTTGAACCCACATTTTATAACGAGGCTTTGCATTAAGAGCTCTACAAATCTCCAAAATTTCTTTCCTTTCGAATGACAGACATATAAATATCTACTGTAACGTGAAGGGGTGGTGGTCACGTCGGAGTGAGTGGAGTTCGCAGTAAGAACACAGTGGAGCGTATAATTTAAATGCTTTATTTTAAGAATATGACAATGACAATGAATTGTGGGCCTTAACAATGATATTTTGTAAATGGTAGTGCTGTCCAGATGTTGTACGCACACGATGCAGTCGCTAGGGCGGTTCGAGCATCGTTCCTGAGTTCCAGATGTTGGATGCTCCGATGCCAATGCTCGAATGACTATGGATGCTGATGCTGATTCAGATTCAAAAAATTTTTATTTAACATAAATTTGAATGACAATTCTTTTTACATCGGTATCTTATGGACTATACATATCTTTAACTTAGGTTAATATATGGGAGGCGGCTATACATATTTGGCCTGCCTATATCTATGACTTACACGCTATTGTATAACTATTCTTTACTATTTAGAAAATCTTACACATCTTAGGGAAACTATTACAATTTTAATGCATAATTTCTTCGAATTTAAGCTAGTTGCGGTTTGCATCCGACCGTGTCTTGCATTTATTTTGATATCTTATAGACTACTTATCCTAATTAAATCTACTTAATCTACTACTACTCAATTGCCCTAACCCCTTGTGGGGCATAGCGCGTCAACTGTTCCATGTGGCCCAGTTGACGTTTCGTTGGCATAATCTGGTTTCGGAGAATGCAGTTGCCAGCATACACCTCCTGCACATCCATGGCCACGAACGTCGTCGTGGACGGGATTCGAACCCGAAACGCCGGTAGTCAAACATGAGACTGATGCCTCAACACACTGCGCTACCGGTCGCCCCTACTTAATCTAGAATAAGTTACAATAAAATAATATAAAAAATAATAAATAAATAATGGAACTGAAACGGAAGAAAGAAATTAACTGAAAGAAAGAAAAATAAAACCTGGAAAGAAATAAGAAAACTAAAAGAAAACAAAATAAATTTACAAGTGCGACCCAGTATCCCAGCCAATCCTTAACTCCTCATGTGGGTTAAGATAAGATGAAATAGTCTAGCTACTGTCCCAGCAGGAAGGCACTGCCACCATAAAAGATCTATTGTGCCGTAGCTCATTAATCCAGAAGACCGTCCACCCTTCTAATAAAGGGCAGTAAGTCTTTAGCAGGAATTAACCTGAATTCTGCAGTGCTGATAGCCTGCCCGAGGAGTGACATCCTAAAACGCGCGATGGCGGGACATTCTCACAAGATGTGCTTGGTCGTTTCTACGTCCTCCAGACAAATACGGCATTCAGTCTCGCTTGACAGACCCATCAGGTTCAGGTAATATCTGACCAGGTGATGGCCAGATAACTACCCCACTAGGAGTCTTAGGTGGGTTCTACTCATTTGAGTAGTACCCTTGTGACTGAAGGGCATTATCAGCTCCTTTGATTGACGAAGCCCTGGAAGGTTATTCCAGTACTGTTGACGCAATCGTGCAGACCAATCTGTGATCCGCCGTTTGGCCGAGGCCAGTCCAAAGCCACAGTAAGGCTCAGGTCCATGAAAACGACTGGATGATCCTTGTCTAGCAAGTTCATCCGCAGCCTCGTTCCCCTCAATGCCTTGGTGGCCTGGCACCCAACACAAGAAGACTCGGTTTTTGGTTGCCAACAGTTGAAGGAGTTCGTAACACTCCTTCACCAGTTTCGAAGAGACCTTATATGAGGAGACCTTATATGAGGAGAGCGCTTTTACAGCTGCTTGGCTGTCTGAGTGGATAGCAATGTAAGCGCCGCGAAGTCCAGTTTCCAAGATTACTCTGGCGCAGACCTCAATGGCGTGGATCTCAGCTTGAAAAACGCTGGGCGAGACTCCCATTGCGATCGAAATCCTAGTGTTGGGTCCAAAGACACCTGCACAACACCCTGTTCAGTTTTGGACCCATCAGTGAACCACTTAATATATCTAGGGTCTGGACAGGGTGTGCCATTTACCCATTCAGAGCGGTCAGGGATGAGGGCTGAAAAATTTCTGTCGAAGTAAACCTCCGTGATCATATAATCTGATCTCAAGCACCTCTCATGTGGGTTGCTCTTCCGCTTTATGAAAGCCTGGTTGGCCTCGTTTAAAATAGCTGCAGGCTGGATGAACGTTCCGATACGCTGAGCATCAACTTCGCACATCTCTCTTATCCTAGCATTATTATGCTCTTTTGCATTTGCAAAGAACCGCTTAGTGATTTGGAGTTTGTGCTGACTGAGAGGAGTTATCTTGGTACAGCTGGCTACTCCTGACATACCTTTTCCTCTTCCAGTCATAGTAGTTGCCCATGCAGTATCGGAGTATCTTGCGTTCAAATATTTCAGCCTGCTTCATGACAGTTTTTGTGCATGTTTGCCATGTTGGTGCCCCATAAGTCAAGATGGGCCTAATTAAAGTCTTGTAGAGGATGACTTTCACTCTTCTAGAAAGGCCCACTGCTCTTTTTAGAAGGCTGCGGATGCTGCTATAAGCGATCATTGTTTTTTTGATATTAAGTTTAACGTGAGGATTAAACTTGAGATTCTGGTGAAAAATAATGCCCAGGTACTTCAGACTGGGAGATGGAGACACGCTTGAGTTGCCGATTTTGATTTTAAAGTTAGAAAACCACTTGATTGTATTGGAGAACTGATATCTCCCGCTTCTCGCGAAAACTGCTACTTGAGTTTTGCCTCCGTTCACTCTGATACCCCGTTGTTTGAAGTAAGCAGATAAGCAAACAAGATACTCGATGATCTCCTTAGCCGCTGTCTTTGGTTTCATTCTTGATGCGTAGATGAGCGTGTCATCCGCATATTGAATTATCTTGATTGGTGAGGGGTCACGGGGGACCCGTATATTTGCGGTGAAGATGTTATAGAAGATCGGACCTGAAACCGAACCCTGTGGGACGCCCGGGGAAACCTCATACGGTTCTGATGAAGCGTTGCTAACACTTACGAAGAACTTCCTGTTCTGAAAGAAACTAATCGCTATTTTTACCACACTAGGAGGAAAGTTGAGGTTTATCAGCTTGTGGATGAGACCTTTCGTTCAAACAGAGTCGAAAGCTTTCTCCAGGTCGAGAGCGCATACTACCGTGGGACAGTTTCTTTCGTTTAGTGGTTTTACTATCTGGTGGAGTAGATGAGATGCAACATGCTGTGTGCTATGTCGGGCCCTAAATCCAAATTGGTGAGCTGGTCTGATCTCATTACTTTCGGAGAAGTTCAGGATTTTTGAAACCCAGACCTTTTCAAAAAGTTTTCCAAGATTTGGAAGTAGAGACACCGGTCGGTAATTGTTCTGGTCGTGGGAGTCACCTTTCTTGTGGATCGGTATGATCTTCGCAACCTTCCAATAATCTGGAAAATAGCCAATGTTAAAAGCATTGTTGAATATTATTAATATAATATTCAACACTCTAGCTGGAAACTTCCGGATCATGAAGTTTGAGATACCATCCTTTCCACATGATTTTTGTTATAACTAGCAATGATGCAACGTAACTGGGGTAATAGAAGGAATTCGGATGAGTCAGATGGGTTGTTAGCTCTGTTAATATCCGAAAACGTAGTGATAGACGAAGAGTTTGCTATCACGAAACTGCTGATGTTATTCTCCACTGATGTTATAAGTGACCGTGGGGTGTAGCTGTTTTGCTGTTCAATTGTTGATTGAAACCCTCCGCAAACAATTGAGCCTTTTCTAAGTCATCATAGACAAGCACCCCTTTTGATCTAAGCGGGTTGTCTTTTCTGCTAAGTTTTCCAGATAGGATCTTCACTTGCCGGAAAGCATCGGGTCCAGGGCGGATATCGTTTAGTTTTGCGGCCAGCTGTCCAATCTTACCGCGGAGTGATCTGACATTCCTGTGGTTGTTTTGCAACTGAAGGAGGTCAACAGATTTTTCAGATCCTGTGATACTAGAAAGAAATCCAAGGTAGAAGAGCTGGCAGGTCTTGTCGGTGACATAGGAGAAATGATGGCGAAGGCATTAAACGGAGAATCGTTCAACCATTCCTGAAGATGTTTGCCATTGCTGTTGGTGACGCTGTCACCCCACTCAGGGAGTCTGACGTTAAAGTCACCCCCAACAATGACATTATCGAAAAGTTGTAGTACCTCTAACAGTTGGTTTAAATCAGCCTTGAGCTCGTCGCGATTTGGACAACCCCGGATATAAAAGGAAACTATCAGAATCCTTTTATTGTCCGAAGTTTTGCAAATAGCAGCTGTTGCAGAGCAATGTTTGAACTCCGGTAGAGAATACGGATTCAACTGTATGCTACTTTTCACAAGCACGGCAGTTCCGCAATTAACATCATTCCTCACAATTTTGTAAATACGGCAAAATCTCCTCTTCCATAGTCCTCCGCGTGGGCGCCCCCTGGAACGGCAGTGGCCACTGACCATTGCCAACCAACGTCAAGCCGCCAGTGATGGCGGTGCGATGATTTGGTTGAGGTACCCCTGTGGTGTGGGGTGTGAAAAAAAAATACCACGGCCTTTCCCTTTGAGGGCCTGTCGTTAAAACCGACAATCAAAGGACAGGATGTGTATGCCAGCAACTTGCACTATCCGAAATCTTTATATGCTAACGAAACGTCAACTATGCCTCGGATAAGGACTGACTCAACGGTTACGACTTTTAGCTATCGTACAATGACAAAGATTGGAGAAGGTCCCCAGAACGCACGATTTCTTCAATTAGAGAGTGAATTTCTGAGGTACAAATTAAATATCTTAGGAGTTAGTGAGATAAGATGGTGGAACAGCGGAGAATTCATCTCTCCAACGGGCAGCACTGTAATGTTGTACTCCGGTAAAGCTACCGGTAGTCGCCGTGAGTCAGGTGTGGGGCTCCTTTTAACCAGAGCCGCGCGAAACTGTCTCTTATCCTGGGAACCGGTCTCTGACAGGGTCTTGACCGCCAGGTTCCGGACCAAAATGAGGAACATCTCAATAATACAATGTTATGCCCCTACTGAACCCGACAATGTCTTGGCAAAAGACTCCTTCTACGAAGAACTAAACGCCGTTCAGAGCAGAACACCTAAAGGTGACATTATAATGGTTATGGGTGATTTGAATGCGAAAGTTGGCGCTGATAACTATGGGCTCAGACATGTGATGGGGAGACACGGTCTTGGTGATCGTAATGACAACGGTGAAAGATTTGTAGAGTTCTGCAACTTTCACAGTCTCTTCATCGGTGGTACTATGTTTTAGCATAAGGACCACCACAAAATCAGTTGGTCCTCTGTTGATCGGCGCAGAACACAAAATCAGATCGACCATTTTGCCATTAGTAAAAGATTCAAGAGTTGCCTCCTGGACGTGCGAAACAAGAAGGGTGCCGATATTGGGATGGGAAGATACCATTATCTTATGATCGCTAATGTTCGATTGCGTATTGCAGCCGTGCGCCGCCCCAGCGACGAAAGATCCAGGCCCCGCAAATTCAACACCGCTCGACTAAAAAATCCCGCTGTCTTACAACAATATAATGACCATCTTGCGCAAAAAGCGGCTGAGATAACTAGTCACCCAGATAGTGACATAAACGAAAACTGGGATGCCATAAAAAATGCGTACATTGATAGCGCAAATACCATCCTTGGCCCAAACCCGGATTACCGGAATAAGCCCTGGATGTCCGACGCTTCATGGCAGCGGATTGTTGAAAGAAAAGAGCTGAAAGTTCGTTTGGCTGCAGCATCAGACGACAATCGAAGCAGCATCGAACTCCTTTACCGTCAGAAAGCTCGAGAAGTTCAGCGTAGTGTGCGACGCGATAAAAGAGTTTATGCCAATTCTCTTTTAGCGTCAGCAGAAGAAGCCGCTAAAAGTAACAACTTAAACGCCGTATACGGTGTCATCAAGGAGTTTACAGGTGGTCGTAACTCCTGCCAACATCCGGTGAAAGATAGTGATGGAAAGCTACTTATCTTGGAAGAAGATCAAATGAGGCGGTGGAAAGAACACTTCGCCGCGGTCTTGAACCGTGTAACCTCTGGTGAAGTTCCCCCTCATATAGATAATTTAGCTAACCATCAAAATGTACGTATACGGTCCACTGCCCCGACTAAAGAGGAAATAGTCACTGCAATTATTGCACTAAAACGAGGAAAGGCCGCCGGACTCGACGGTCTCCCTGCCGAACTTTATCAAGCAGCGCCAAGCGTAACTGCCGATTTGCTGCACCCACTTGTTGATAAAGCGTGGAATACAGAGACCTTTCCCACTGAGTGGAAGGAAGGTTTGATCATCAAACTTCCAAAGAAGAGTAGCCTCACAGACTGTAATAATTGGAGAGGCATTTGTGTGCTTCCTGCCGTTGCCAAGATAATAGCTAAAATCGTCCTGGAAAGACTAAAGGCCCACTTAGAAAGCACAATTGATGAAGAGCAGGCTAGCTTTCGATCCGGATTCTCCTGTGTCGATCACATTAACACCTTGCGAATCATCATCGAGCAATGCGCTGAATACGATTCTCCGCTTCACTTGCTTTTCATCGATTTCGAAAAGGCTTTCGATAGTGTAAACCGGGATTCTATATGGGCGGCCTTGCGCAGGAGAGGCATCCCTGAGAAGCTTGTGGCTATTATTAAGGCAACCTATGACGGCGCTAAATGTCGCGTTCTGCATAAAGGTAAGGTGTCGGGGGACTTTGAGATTCGCAGTGGAGTTCGGCAGGGGTGCATCCTCTCACCGATCCTATTCCTCATAGTGATCGGCGATGTGTTGCATGCAGCCCTATCCGGACTCGACAGAGGAATTCAATGGAATTTGACATCTTATCTACAACATCTTGACTACGCTGACGACATATGCCTACTCTCCCACAAAATCATGGATCTGTCCGCAATGGCGTTAGATCTCGAGAGGGAGGCAAGCAAGGTTGGGCTAAAGATTAATACCAACAAGACCAAGGTTCTTAGCCCGCCGTTGCGAAAAAGAAATCCGACACCTATTGCCATCAATATTAATGGGCAGCCTGTGGAGAAGGTGGACAACTTCGTCTACCTGGGTAGCATTGTTGCCGAAAATGGGGGTACGGAGCAGGACATCGCTCGTCGTATCAACCAGGCTAAACGCGCATACGGCATGCTGTCCAAAATCTGGCAGAGCAGTTATCTCAGCATCAAGACCAAGCTGGGCCTGTTTCGCTCCCTGGTACTATCAGTGCTTTTGTATGGGAGCAGTACATGGAAAGTTTCCGTAGGAGTTACCAGAAAGCTGCAAGTTTTCGTCAACTCATGTCTTCGTCGAATTCTAAGAATTTTCTGGCCCGAAACAATATCAAATGAAGAGCTAAGTCGGCGTACGGGTCAGATGCCAATCGACGAATTGACACGCAGGCGAAAATGGCAGTGGATAGGTCACACATTGCGTAAGAGTGATAACTGCATTGCTTTGCATGCCATGAAATGGAACCCCATTTCCAACCAAGGCCGACCAAGAGGGGGTCCTCGAATCACATGGCGTCGATCTGTGGCAAAGGAGTGTCAGGTACTGGGTAAATCTTTTGGGGAGTTGCGCCCCATTGCCCAGAACAGAGTACGATGGCGCGCAGGAGTAGTTGACGCGCTATGCCCCGCTAGGGGCTAAGGCAAAGTAGTAACTTGACGTTCAAGGCTTTTCGTAATTTAGTTTCAGTCACTAGGAAAAAATCGGAACCAATGCGGTCAATTAGGAGTTGTGCAGTGTCTCTTTGAGCATGTGAAATCCGGTAGCAAGCGTTGAAAGTGGTAAGATTCACTTGCATACGCTTAGAATAAATTTAAAAATAGCAAATTGCTTGTCTTCTATTGACGAGGCATTTTGAGTTTCACTCATGAATTTAGTGAATAATTCTAGGTTGTCATTTACCAAAGGAATGCTAGCGATTGACTTAACTCCCTTGGTGGCTTGGGCGACGGAAACCTTGACAGATTTCAAGCTATTACTGACAAAGTTAATTTAACTTTGCTTTGGTTTGCATTGACTACCTTCTTATTTGCGGAGGCTTTTTTCCTCTCAATCTTGCTTGTATATGCCGGGCAGCCCCTTAAATTGGCTGGATGGCCCGTTTGCCCGCAATTACAGCATTTGGCTGGCTCAGAGGGCGAAAGCTTACACTCCCCTTTCGCATGTTTTTCCGCACAGCAAATGCAGCGGAGCGGAATTGAGCAGTTCTTTGCCAAGTGCCCAAAATTTTGGCATTGATAGCACTGAACTTGCTCTACTTTTCTGATCTTTTCCCATCTTACGTGTTGGTAAAACAGGTACTTGATTTTCTTGACTTCCCTCATGTACTGGTCTGGCTCGAAGGTGGCTATGAAAAGCCCTGAGGTCGAGTTGACTTGTGACGAAGGATTGCTTTTTTTTTGCAATTTGTCACTTCTTGAAAGAAAATTACCAACCGAACGAATTTTAATCTCTGGATGGTCGTTCTTGATTTCCTCGTAGAGTTCTGCATGGTATATATAGCGCTCAAGACACGACATGGGTTCGAATTATATTCTGTCTGAAAATAGTACGCGTTACACCCTATACTGGTGAATCATTCACGCATGTGACCTTCTTAGTAATACGTCACGCCATTCTTATCAGTCGTTCAGTATGTATCTGTAGGTACACCATATACATCATGCAGGTACCGTAAAATAAAATCTCTGATACGACAAACTAGGGATTATAGAAAATAATTTTAATGCCATTCTGTGAGTTTCTGCTATTTGGTTTTTTTTTTTGTAGACGAGGCCGGTATTCCGATCACAATTAGTGAATTATGCCTGGAAGCGTAATTGGTCACCGAATACATACATATGTAATAGCCGCATTTCTTTCGCTTCAGAGCAGAGCAGTACATATTAGAACAGCAAATAGAAACGATACAGAATATATCAGAGAACAGCAGAGCTGTGATATCTCTATAATACAAATCAGATACTGAAACAAATATAAGGAAAGACAATGTATTTGAATGAGATTTCAAAATATTTTCCGCTGCGTTTGAATCTGGTGTGATAAACAAATATATAAGGATACAATATTCGATATCTATTTGATATTGACAGTTACCTAAAATCACGGTTCATGTATGGAAACGTAATTTAATCAACGGTTTTTTGCCTAGACTAAGGCCCGTTTTCTCAATGTCTGATTAAAATTTAAACTCCAGTTAAACATACATTGAACGTACCCATCTGTCAAATTTTACAGGGAAAACAACAACAATAACAAATTTTGTCTCGAGTTTAAATTTTAACTAGACATTAACGGGCCTTAATCTTTTATCGCTTACAATAAACTTTACACCTTTAAATAGTGATTCAATACCGCTTGAGCGATTTAATTTAGGTATCGCGAAAAATTATCCTTCTTATACTACCATTGAAAGCGTCCATGTTTTGCTGCTCGATTGGAAGACCCTCAGACAAGAAAACTAATTTTCCATATTTGGAACATTTAAAATTGTCATGTTGTTGTGGTAGCGATGCTTCATATACTGCAGGTCTTCTTGCATCGAGGGGGTTTTAAAGCTCTTGGCCGTTGAAAAACGGGTCGTTCCGGTACGAAGAACCGGCTGCTGCAGGAACGTTTAAAATTGCCATAGTTAAGTTAGCTGTGGAACCAATTTCAGGTTGATTTAGGTTGAATGAACTTCAATGTTTTGTGAATGTTTGTAAAGTGTATTTAAGACCACTGTTTGTTACTGGATATTCATGTATAGTACATATTTAAATAATATTCGAAACATCGTTCAGATAAGATACATACGATAGACACTGAGAAGAGAAATAATACGGATACGGATACAAATACTGATTCCTATTCACGTAGTGATATATCGAATATTTTGATAAAAATAAATATTGATAACACAGCTCTGGAGAAGAGGTAAATTTTTAGCGGTTTTTGCCACGCTAAACAATACTATCGTATTGTAGATACTCAGGGCCGGCCGATTTAATTAGATGTAGATTAGATAAAAAGTGCGCACCTGGTTTATATCACATATCGCGACTGAGTGATGAAATTCATACAAAAAATTTTACATATACTGTTCGCAGCGTCAATTCGGTTGATGTAGTGAAGAACCCAACCCAACTATGAGGCCGACCGATAGCTCAGTGCATAGAGGCGTCAGTCTCATGTGTGACTATGGTCGTTACGGGAAATCTCGTTCACGGCGTTCGTGATCATCGATATTTGAGTTGTTTTCCCCCTGGTTGTGCGGAGCGTAATAATAAGCCACAAGATCTCCCGACTTGTCACAGGTAGGCGGCCAAATGGGAGTAGATAGTACATGCTGGCAACGCGCATCGGCCGAAACTAATTTATGTCAACGAAACGTCAGCTAAGCTACATGGAATAGTTGGCGCGCTATACCCTACTAGGCGTTAGAGCAAATGAGTAGTACAATACTCCCTCCTGAGTAGCGTTGTCAACGTGAAAATCCGAAATGCTCCAACATAAGCCAAATATGAAAAAAGGCTCAAATTTCTCAGATTTTCGCCTGCTACAAGTTAAGCGCATGTTCTACGACCGTTGAAGCTCAGTTTCAACCAATGGATCTAGAGGGGGGTCATGGGGCTTCGGGCCCCCACCTAAATGATTGGTATATTGTGCTCGGTCTTGGAGTATTCGACGAAACACTCAACAAGATATATCAAAAAGACAGCGAGTACAAATTCCGCTTTTTCTGGAACTGAGTTGTCAACAGACTGCTTTAAAACCTACAAGTTGGCAGGCTGTAAGGTATGTGCTTATGCAGATGACATTACTATTGCCACATCTGGTTAATTTCTGGGTGATACTAGTAAGGAGTTGCCCTCTCATAACATCCATTTGGGCTGATAACTATAAGGTAAAAGTTAATCTGAACAAAATAGTGCTTGTTCTCTTCAGAAGTGTAGGATGCTTCCACTCGAGCCTCCTGTGCAGCATGGGACGAACCCATGATCATTCGACTTCATGGCACTGATCAGTAGTTTACACACGACACGCTGCTATTCTAGAAAACACATACGAGTATATTACGACAACGACTGAGTACACCTCAACCAAATATGTGCTTGACAAGCATTTTATTAGCCTGATAAAATCGCGCAGGAAGAGAACGCGCTTCTATTGCCTGATTCAACAAGAATATATGCAGATGACTGCAAGAAGGATGAAGGATTAGGAGTCGGAATTCTCTCTGATGTGCTTAACCTTAATATCTATTTCGGTTTCCTTGTATGCTGAAATATTTTCTAGTCCAATATTATGGCGATTGCGGAAGCTCAGATCTGGCTGGAGGGCGACGTGATATGAACTAGAGAGAGCTGTAATTAAATCCGTCGAACCGGGTCTGACTTCATCGAAAATTTTGTCGAACATTTTTTTATGGCGGATTTTGGGTCGCTGTGACTTCGCTGGTAACTGTAGAGCAGACCAGCTCACCAGGCGCGGTACAAAAAGCGGTGAAGCACTAATTCGTCGGATCATTTATACAACTATCGCTGCTTACTCACTATCTCTAGAGTTATAATTATTAGCAGGACCAACTCCAGATAGATAAATGGGGAAAACATAACGTTCAACAAAGACGTTGCATTACATAAAAGCTACGTTGGTGAGGACAAAGAGGAGTGTGGTTTTTGCTTTCTCTGCACCTGTTCTGCTCTGCCAAGAAAAAGGAAAACATTTCTTGGATTCCACTTCGTCCCTGTGCTGGATGACTCAGGTAAAGTTGATGGTGGCAAAATTCATAGTTTTATTGGAAGTTCTAAGTCAATGATTAGATTGACGATTGATTGACGATAAGTCATGTGTGCTGTGTGCTGTGGTAGGCACAGCAGCCCTTGCTTCATAGTTTTCTGTGTTCATCGTTTTATGCTTCTCTCCAATAAGAAATGCGTAGGCACTTTCCTGCCTCTTGAGGACCGAAATATGAATAAATGTGGATATATCCTTAACTCTAAGTAACAAAGTCGGGCCACTCCGAACTCGATTTCTAGATCCGCCACTGGTTTCCATGTATTTTGAATTTATAGAAGGGATTAAAACTATTTCCAGATACATATTTCCCTAAAATTTGTGATTAGAGTCTTATTTTTACCGGCCCAAAGTAGAATTGATAAACAAAAATGCTCGATTAGTAGATCCCCAACTGGTTGTCTGGTCTCTGAAATTTTTAGATTGGCAGCTTGTGCAGGACAATAATTTCATTAACGAGGTCAAACGATGTTATCAATTTAGCATGTGGCGGTGGAATGAAAAAATCCAAAAAAATATATTTCTCGTTCTTACATTTTTGGAAACAATTCTAAAGTAGACAGAGACTTGCTCGGTTCAGTACACATCTAATAAAATCGTTAAATTACAAATTTCGGATTTTTTCAAGTGCAGACCCACTATACAGATATTTTCTTCCGGCCCTGTGTACATTCGTACAATATAACAAACGTCTGGGGCAAATAGTCAAACAATCGGATTACAAGACTATTTTACTCCTACACTATCGAAAAGCTAACGTACTATACGAGTATTACGAAATTCGTAGTATAGAGACCAGCAATATACTTTCTCGATGTTTCCCATTCCCAAATAAACAACAATAAATCCTTTCGACTGTATGGAATGGAAGTTTTGCGTGAATGTAATAACCCCCCATCGGGAATAGTACAAAAGCTCCCCTACTGATAGTATCTCTAGCAACAGTGTACGAACATTGTCCGAAGAGCGTATCGGCCGCCATTTTGAACCCTACATCGGCAACCGCCATATTAGTTAGTGAAGTTAGCAGTACTATCTTAACATGGATTCTCCCCAACTGCAATGTTAAATGTTATTTATTATACTATACTATAGCGCCTCACATCCACGTTCCATATATATACTCCATTTATTCGTAAAAGTTCCATGTAAGCTTCTTTTAATGAGACTCCACTAGTGGATGGATACTACGGGGGGATGGCTGATAATGTTGCGCACGCAATCTCGTTTTCACCACATCCTGCCACCCACTTATCCTTTCATGGCGTACTCTACTCAGCCCGGTCGATAAATTTCCAGGCGATGGTGGAGACTCTAGGGATGGCTGGCCGAATAACCCCATGTCTGAATCAGAATTGTGGGCGCCCAGTCAAAATAGTATCAACCTCCACAAATGGCCGACATCGGCGGGCTGTTCGTGACCGTCCGGGTGTAACGAGTTCGCTAAGAACCACGCTCCCACAATTTAGCCCCCGCGGGGAAGTGAAATATTCTGTACTGTGTCTGTTGCAGTTTTGTCGGCCATGCTTTATTTTGGGAGATGCGACTCACAAAGTTGTTGTAGATGGTGCGGGGGTTGAATCTTTGGCAGTGTGGGTTGTGCCTAATTACAACCAATAAGCATAAAATAGTTTAAGAGAAGTTAATTATTAAATTATCTGAATGGTCTTTCACAGAATCTTCGGCTTCATTCAATATGTTCAAGATATAATAAAACGGAAATTTGAACGTTGAATATTTAATTAGGTTCTTTTCGGTATTGTGAGTGGTTGGTTCCTTTAATTCAATTTAAGTTCAGAACCTTATGAATTCAATACGTACATAATACTCTTTGGAGACAAAATTTAAGCCAAAAATTACAAATGATTCCATTCACTTTAAAGGTATCTATTAGAGAAGGATTCATACAGTCGACGAGAGTATAGAAACCACAAGAATACGGTACGAGTACGCTAAGTTACGAATAAAGTTAAGCCCCAAGGGTTTTCTGGTTAAAGACAAAACTTTTTGTATGCCGATTTAGGTTCGATATATGTATCTGCACGAAACCAGAAAAAATGCTCCATAAACTTTTGTTATTGGCCCGCTCTTTTATCGTGTTCGTCTTTAGTGGAAAATACCACAACTAAACCACATTTGGCTTCCATGCTAGCGTAAGAGGATTTAGTCAGTAAGAATGTCAAAAGAAGGGTTGAAAATTTTTGGTTTATGGTTAATAATATTGTACTTGTGCATAATGGGATGATAAGAGATGTGTATTATAAAGGAATATACTGATCAAAATACTGGTAATTTTGGGTTATCTGGTGGAATATTTTTTCTATTATTGAATTGGAAGGAAATAATCACCGATCTGGTAAAAATTAAGATTAATGAAAAAATGAAAATACTAAAATAGATTTTCGAGTAAATAGCTTATCTAGGAATATGGTTATTGTGCTTGGGAAAACGATAAGTTAACAAAAAAAAATCATGCGACTATGTTATGGGGAGTTGATGCGCTCGGCATCCGTGAGGACTTGGTCGCCGCTCTAGCCAGCTAGAATCTAGAGTTCAGGGTGTCATTTCTCCGGCGCATCAACAAAATCAAAATAAAACTTCCTCTGGGTACTAATGGAGTTTCTGTAATGGACTATGGAGTATGGAGACACCCAAAGGTATTCATGGGGACGGAGCTCATGTGGCCGTAAAGGTCCGGTAGTGACAGCCAGCGATGCCAAATAGTACGATTTATTGTATTTTCTACGATTTTACGATTTTTTCCTTTTTTTTTGTACAGAGCAGAGTAGAGCAGGATAAGCGGCAAAAAAATGCTATAGAGCAGATTAAAATAGCGAAGACGAAAGCAGAATATGTCTTCCCTGGAAGCGTGTCTTCGTTTAGTTTAGCATTTAAACGTCAACTCAAATTTCAAGAGGAAACTTAAATCCTTAGTACAGATACAATCGGACAAATTTTCTTTAGTCAGCAAAAGCATTTTTCATGTTTACTATTCCACGAAATTACACAAAACGAACATTTTATTGACAGGAAATGAATTGTATGTGCTTCCAAAACTGTAAACTGCCCGAAAACTTCGAAACCTGCACCCATGGCCGGCGAAAGGTATGTTCGATCTATTGAGACCTCAACACACGAGAAATCTCATGTGTTGAATCCAACTCACGAGGAAAGTCAAACACAACATACTAATCACCTAATCCTATAACCTCGAACCTGGCTTCCTCTGTAACGCGCAGCACGCGTACTTAAAAGGAAAATCGGTGGAAACAGCTCTGCACGAAATGGTTTCCACCATTGACAATTCTCTTCAATACAAAGAATAAACGCTCGGCACGTTCTTGGACATAGCCGGTTCCTTCAACAATGTCACAACCCAAGAGATTGGAGTCACTCCATAAGGCAGGAGTCAACGAATCCATAAGGATCTGGATCAAAGCACTGCTTTCCAACAGACTTATGTATATCGTCTGCATGGGGCAACGCGAGGGCTACTAAAACAGCGAGAAGGGGTACGCCACAAGGAGATGTGCTATCACCACTTCTATGGATACTAGTAGTTAACACTTTATTAAAAAGTTTTGAAGCAGTAGGCATACGTGTGGTGGCCTACGCGGATGATGTAATAATTCTTGTATCCAGAAAGGACACTGGTGTTCTATCGGGCCCCACAACAATGGCTCTAAGTAAGCTGCTAAAATAAGCAAGCAAGGTGGGTCTGAATGTGCACCCGCAAAAGACTGAAATGGTTCTCTTCACACGGAGAACCAAAATTCAGGGCTTCAACCTCCCAAGGATGGTTGTCACCGAGTTAACTTTGACAACTCATGCAAAGTACTTAGGGTTGATTCTAGACAGCAAGCTTACTTGGAAGCTCAACATCGAAGAACGCACCAAGAAAGCAACTAGTCCGTCACAATCAAGTCGAAGACAGTGCATAATTGCTTGATAGCTCTACAAGCTCTGGGATCAGCTAGAACCCTGGAACTCTATGGTGGGTTCCGGGCCATAGGGGGGTTCTAGGTAACGAAATAGCGGATGGACTTGCCAAACAGGGAGCTATCCTCGAACGAGGGACAGCCCTAGAGCTGCCGATGCCAATACAAATATGCAAGAAAATAATGGACGACAGTATGCGTCAAAAGGTCATAGCTAACTGGCTCAACACAAACGACTCCAGGGTAACGAAAATATTCTGGAATTCTTATGACAAAAGGAAAACTGAAAGCCTCTTGGGGCTGCCCAGAGGTCAGTGTGCACTATTAGTGGGCCACTGCCTGATAGGGGAATATGCCCACAGACTAAAGCTAATAACCAGCTATGGCTGCAGGAATTGCCAAATACCAAACACAAAAGAAACTCTAAAGCACCTCCTATGTGATAGTCTTGCACTCGCTAGAAGGAGATTAAAGTGCCTAGGAGCTCACTTCTTCAACGATCTTGAAGAAGTCGCAGGACTCAGCTGGAGAAGCCTCTTGAGCTTCGCTAACGAGTCAGGTTTCTTCAAACTCAACGACGAACATCTGGTAGGGGCCAGCAACGACACGGGATGAGTACGTGTTATATGTAGTATCGCTATGGACCTCAGCGGTCTATGCGAAATCGTCTAGGCTGCCACCCTACCTAACCTAACCTTAGCAACTATCGCTCTATACATCTGCAAAAACTTGCTTGGTAAGGTATGGCGGCTGAAACCTCGCATTATGCACTGGATGCACACGGCCGTTGTCAGGCCAATTTTACTAAACGGAATTGTGGTCTGGTGGACTGCACTTACAATTAAAGCCCATAAACGGAAAGTGGAAAGGATCCAAAGTCTGGGTTGCCTGGGAATCACTGGCGCAATGAGAACCACGTCAACGAATTCCTTAAACACTCTCCTGAACCTCCTCCCAATCGATATGTTCCTAATGAAAACAGCGTCTAAATGTGCCGTAAGACTCAAAGAAATAGGGCAATTCAAAATAAAGCCGTATGGTCATCAAAACATCAAACTGCCAGTCGCAACCACTGACTTCTCTAAAGCAGTGATGGACTACAACAAAAACTTCTCAGTATTTATACCAGATAGAGTTTATTATACTACCGGCGAGAATTTGCCAAGGAGATCAATAAATCTCTACACTGACGGCTCAAAGATGGAAGGAGGTGTTGGAGCGGTAGTTCACTCTCCAGAACTCCTGTACAATTTATCCATCCGACTGCCGAACGAATGCAGTATCTTCCAGACGGAAGTGCTAACAATTCAAAAGGCAGCAGAGCTAGCCTCAACAACTCGCAGGAAGTGAAAAAATTTTATTCACTCGGACAGTTAAGCTGCTTTACAAGCACTACAATCCGACGCCATAAGATCAAAGACAGTGCTGAGATGTCTTTCGGCTCTTCAAATGCTAGGTACTTCAAGGAGAGTAGAGCTTCGATGAGTACCAGGCCACAGCGGCATCCTTGGCAACGACATCGCGGACAGGCTTGCAGAACAGGGTGCTGCTCTTGATAGCGTAATGGCAGATCAGAAATAGACTGTAAGATAATGCAACTGGCCAATAATGATTGGAACAAAGCCAACAATTCCAGGATAACGAGGGAAGTCTGGAATTCTTACAATCCAAGGAAAAATAACATACTCTTAGGACTATCCAGAGGTAAGTCTGCGATGCTAGTCGGATAAGTTACTGGCCATTGCCTGATAGGGGAGCATGCCTGTAGGCTAGGACTGATCACTTCCAATGGCTGCAGGAACTGTCAGCTGCTTAACATTAAAGAAACTCTGAAACACTTCTTGTGTGAATGCCCAGCACTCGCAAGAACAAGACAAAAATGTCTTGGTATCTACTTTTTCCGTAACAAGGCGGTCGCGGACCTCAGTATAAAGAGTCTTTTGGAATTCGCAAACGTGACGAAAACCTCCGAACTCAACAATGACCCAACGATATTAACTAATCTCAATACGTAGTTCCTTTGCCCCGTTGTCAATTCGTGGTGGCATCGCTATGGACCTAAGCCGTCTATGCGGGGCTGTAAGGCGCCACCTAACCTAACCTAATCCTTTAAATTTTTAAAAACATTTTGTTCACAAAAATACAATATTCAGACACTTTTTCAACAGCATACGAAAAATTGAAAATGTTGATGGGACTCTATCATCTTTGGAGTAGTGGCATTCTTTCTTCCGACTACTGGAGGTGCCGGATAAGCAACCGGCCGCGCTGAACTATTGAAATTGAGCTCTAAAGATTGGAAAGCTTAAAAAATTCACGTGAAGTCTATAATTCTATTGCCAGTAGATTCTTGAATCCAAAACAAGAAAACAGTCAAATGATTTTCAGAGTTTTCAGAATAAATATTAGTACCATGAAATTATTCATTCGAGCTCTATGGGTCGAATATAAATCTCGTTCCTGGGTATAGTCTCAAATCTAGCACCCGGCCATGGTGCCCCCACCGCTTGGATTGTTACATTCCGGGGCAAGTCCCGGGGAGAGAAAAAATCCTTTTCCATAGTCCTCCTCGTGGGTGCCCCCTAGAACGGCAGTGATCATTGACCATTGCTAACCAAGTCAAGCCCCCGGTATTGGCGGTGCGATAATTTGGTTGAGGTGAACATTCCCTCTGTCATGTGAGTCGTAAGAAGAATCCCATGGCCTTTCCCTTTGACGGCCTGTCGTATAAACCGACAAACAAAGGCACAATTCGAAATCTTCTATAGTGTAACTATACATCAACTATGCCTCGGATAAGGACTGACTCAACGGTTAGGACTTTTAGCTATCGTACAATCGACAAAGATTGGATTCTGGAATGTGCGCACTCTTTTGGACAATGGATCAGAAGATTTCCAGAACGTACGACTTGTTCAATTAAGAGCCCTCGCACACGGCAAATTTTTTAGTTCGCAGAATAACTTAATAGTTTAGTCAGAAAAATAGAACACACGGCTGTTTATGACACCGCGCACACGGCAGACTAAACTATTTAGTTATCGCTGTGTGCACGGTCTCATATATTGTAGTAAACCACCGTGTGTTCTATTTTTCTGACCAAACTATTTAGTTTTCCTGCGAACTAAAAAGTTTGTCGTGTGCGCGGTCCATCGCTGTTGACAAATGACGATTACGCAGTATTGGCCACTGAATGCCATCCGCGCGTCCAGAATTGCGATGGCCCAGAATAGCCGCAGCTGCGCCATTGTCCGTAACACGCACTAGGAGTTAGTGAGATAAGATGGCGAAACAGCGAAGAATTTATCTCTCCAATAGGAAGCACTATAATGTTGTACTCCGGTAGAGCAACCTGTAGTGGTCGTGAGTCAGCTCTGAGGGTCATTTTAACCAGATCCACACGAAACTGTATTTTAGCCTGGGATTCGGTGTCCGACAGAATCATGGCCGCCAGGTTCTAGACCAAAATGAGGAACATCTCAATAATACAATGTTATGCTCCAACTGAACCCGACAATGTCTTGGCAAAAGACTCCTTCTACGAACTACTAAACGCCGTTCAGAGCAGAACACCTAAAGGTGACATTATAATGGCTAGGAAGGATTCGAGTGCAAAAGTTTGCGCTGATAACTATGGGCTCAGACATGTAATGGGGTGGCACGGTCTTGGTGATCATAACGACAACGGTAAAAGATTTGCAGAGTTTTGCAACTTTCACAGTCTCTTCATCGGTGGTATTATCAGTTGGTCCCCTCTGTTGATCGGCACAGAAAACAAAATCAGATCTACTACTTTGCCATTAGAAGTGCGAGATAAGAAGGGTGCCGATACTGGGATGGGAAGAGACCATATCTTATGATCGCTAATGTTCAACTACGTATTGCAGCCGTGCGTCGTCCTAGCGATGAAAGATCTAGGCGCCGCAAATTCAACACCGCTCGACTGAAAAATTCAGCTTTCTAACAACAATATAACGATCATCTTGCGCAAAAAGTAGCTTAGATAACTAGTCATCTAGATAGTGACATAAATGAAGCCTAGGATGTCAAAAAATGCGTATATTAACAACGCAGTTCAGTAAGCCTTAGATGTCCAGCGCTTCATGGCAGCGAATTGTTGAAACAAAAGAGCTGAGGGTTCGTTTGGTTGCAGCATCAGACGACAATCGAAGCAGTATCGAACTCCTTTACCGTCAGAAAGCTCGAGAATTTCAGCGTAGTGTGCGACGCGATAAAAGAGATTATACGAATTCTCTTCTTGCCTCAGCAGAAGAAGCCGCAAGAAGCAACAACTTAAACGCCGTATACGGTGCCATCAAGGAGTTTACAGGTGGTCGTAACTCCTGCCAACATCCGGTGAAGGATAGTGATGGAAAGCCATTTATCTTGGAGGAAGATCAAATGATTCGGTGGAAAGAACACTTCGCTGCAGTCTTAAACTGTGTAACCCCTGGTAAAGTTCCCCCTCATATGGATCATTTAGCTACATCAAAATGTGCGTATTCGGTTCACTGCCCCGACTAAAGAGGAATTAGTCGCTGCAATTATTGCACTAAAATAAGGAAAGATCACCGGACTCGACGGTATCCTTGCCGAACTTTACCAAGCAACGCCAAGTCTAACTGCGGAGTTGCTGCACCCACTTGTTGGTAAAGAGTGGAATACAGAAACTTTCCCCACTGAGTGGGGATCATCAAACTTCCAAAGAAGGGTAGCCTCTCAGGCTGTAATAATTGGAGAGGCATTTGTGTGCTTCCTGCCGTTGGCAAGATAATAGCTAAAATCGTCCTGGAAAGACTAAAAGTTCACTTAGCTTGGGATTGGTGAGGAGCAGGCTGGCTTTCGATCTGGACTCTCCTGTGTCGATCACATTAACACCTTGCCAATTATCATCGAGCAATGTGCTGAGTACGATTCTCCGCTTCACTAGCTCTTCATCGATTTCGAGAAGGCTTTCGATAGTGTGAACGGGGATTCTGTATTGGCGGCCTTGCGCAGGAGAAGCATCCTTGCGAAGCTTGTGGCTATTATTAAGGCAACCTATAATGGCGCGAAATGTCGCATTTCGCATGCAGGTAAGGTGTCGGGGGACTTTGAGATTCGCAGTGGAGCTCGTCAGGTGATGCATTACTTAGCCATCCTATTCCTCATAGTAATCGGCGATGTGTTGGATGCAGCCCTATACGGACTAGACAGAGGAATTCAATTTCAAATAACATCTTTACTACGCTGACGACATGTGCCTACTCTCCCACAAAATCACGGATCTGTCCGCAATAGCGTTAGATATCTAGAGGCAGGCAAACAAATTTGGGCTTAAAACTAATAACGACAAGACCACGGTTCTTAGCCCGCCATTGCAAAAAAGAAATCCTACACCTGTTGTCATCAATATTAATGGGCAGCCTGTGCAGAAGGTGGACAACTTCGTCTACATGGGTAGCGTTGTTGCTGAAAATAGCGGTACAAAGCAGGACCTCGCTGGTTGCATGAACCAGGCTAAATACGCACACACGCAAAATTTCATACAGCTGTAATCTCAGCATCAGGCCCTGTTTCGCTCCCTACAACTGTCTGTGCTTTTGTATGAGAGCAGTACATGGAAAGTTTCCGATAGAGTTGCCAAAAAGCTACAAGTTTCCGTCAACTCATGTCTTTGTCGAATTATAAGAATTTTCTGACTGGAAACCATATGAAATGAAGAGCTGAGTCGGCGTACGGCCAGATGCCAATCGAGAAATTAATACGTAGACGAAAATAGCAGCGGATAGATCACACATTGCGGAAGATTGATAACGGCACTGCTTTACATGCCTGAAATAGAACCCCATTTCCAACCAAGGCCGACCAAAAGGTGGTCTTAAAATTACATGGCGTCAATCTGTGGCAAAGAAGTGTAAAGTGCTGGGTAAGTCGTTTGAGAAGTTGCGCCCCATTGCCCAGAACAGATTTCGGTGGCGCGCAGGAGTAGTTGACGCGCCTCCCAAGGGGTTACGCAAAGTAGTAATAGATTGAAGTAGAGTGTGTCTTGATTTAGCTTGCATTCAAATGTCAACTCCAATCTCATTAGGAAACTTAACTTTAGTTTGTTTACTATTCGGAAAAATTACACAAAACTCACATTTTATTGACACAGACTGTAAACTGTCCAAAGACGCCGACACCTGCGCCTTCGGGTCGCAGTGCTTGGTGGCCAACCGCCCTTCACATAATCTAATCTAACGGAGTTGAATTCTCGCATTAACCTTCCATCGATAGCAGCTCAGATGTTTGATTCCTGAAACTAATTGGAATATTTTTAAATACTTATAACTCAATTTTGGATTCCATCAAACTGAAGACATTAAATCTTTGAACATTAACATAAATGTCAGCATATACTGTCGATCTCGAACTCGAACCTGGTACAAATGTCCTCTGAATAGCACACACACACTTTTACCATGTTCGAGTTCGAGATCGGCAGTGTATGGTGACACTAAGGATATTGAAAATCTCTACCAAGAGGCTAAAAAATCCTTACAAGAAATCCCTTGCATATGTTCATTGATTATGAACCTTCCTCCCAAACTTCGAAAATCAACACCACCCAAGAAACATTCCTACTTACCGCCCTGGCTTATCAATAGTTTTGTCAGTACGTTCAAAAGGCGCATGGTTGAACAGTGTTTTTTAGCCTTTTTTTTGTAAATTAAACCTATAACTACAATGCAGAAATGCAAAAGTGAACAAATAATTCATCATCTTTATGCATAGACTTTAATAGTCATACTCTACCCATTATCATAATTTCCCTTGCAACGAAAATAAACACAATATTACATTGGAAAGTAGAGCATCTTTTCACGTCTGACGAAAAGAAGACCAAAGCGACATTACGCAAAAGAAGTAAAAACGCAAGGCAGTAGAAGAGAATTGGAGTCGTCCTTCTATTCTAAAATTTCAGTCCGTCACTAGCAGGAAACTTTTCTTTCGCCCGACAAAAGATGAAATCTACCCCATCCCTATCAGGTCTCCTATACCATCGCCATTTTATTACCGCTTGCCTTCCGTGTCCACATCATGTAAAACCTTTCTATTTTTCGCGGAATAATTTTCACTCCATTGGCACACTCTTCATAAATTTGCATGACGATTTTCCGTGGCGCGCTTTTCTTTCAGAAACTTGCGTGACAGTCTCCATGCTTACAATTTTCCCATTTCACTTGACGACAGGTTTGAGAGTGGCAAGAGCCTTCTAACATTTGATGCAATCGCACTATACACTTACTTGACAACCTTATTGTCATCAGAACAGTCTTTGTTTAGCACCCAAGATGATAATGGAAGGCGCCCGATACAGGAGCTGTGAGAGTCGGGAATGATGGGAGAAAACTTGAAGAAAATTAAGTGGGCTCTATTGAAAATTTTCGAGGAGATCCTTGCCTAATGTAAGAGTGATAATGTATGCACTCGTATATTTTAATTTTAATTATATTTACAATACATGAACTAAGATCGGGGAAGATATATGGATATTTGCCTACACATCACATACCCCTGCGGGGTTATATTGGCCGTGTTTTTAGAAACGGATCCTGATTCGGATTCTGATTGTTGTTCCCTTTCACGTAGGGCCTATAATTCCTAACTATGAATTCACAAACTTTTCACAAATTTTCTTTTTTAATTAAAACCACGTAGTGCGTTCTAGTTCTACTTTTATTCAATTGGAACGGTGACCGCGCAGTATCATCTGTGAATTGTTGAAATCGCCGTGGATCATAATTCATCAAATTGGCCGGAAAAAATCTGATCCCAAAAATGCCATGCGAGGGCACATGTTTAACCGTAAACACACACAAATCATAATTCCGAAACTGTTCGGATCGAACGCAGCCAATCAAAAAAATTGTAACTCTTATCTCTGTATCATACTCATTAGTAATAAATACACCTTCGATGTATTTATCTATTCAAATCGCAACATCCAAGGGTTGATCCCATGTAGGGATGTAACGGATCTTGTTTAGCGGATGAGGATAAAAAATAGTTTGAGATTGATGATGTGGATGAGGATATTGATGGAGGAAAACTTGAGGATGCGGATAAGGTTGAATATACTTGTATTAGGGATGTAAGGGATATCCACATCGCAATTGCGGATTATCCTCATAAAAATAGATATGCTTATCCGTATCCCATCCCCATCTTTTCATAATCAAATATCCTCATTCACAATCCTCATATTCGTATGAGGACATTTATGGGGATGTTTAGATGCATTTCATTGAACCGAACCGTTTAATATTTAACGATATTACATGCATTGTAATGAAACTCAACTTCTAGAATTTTTTCGCCTGTTTTGCCCTCACTTCGTCGTAGCTACTTCAGTAGGAGAAAAAATACCACAAATGGAAAGTACAGTAAGAGTCCGCTTAATGCGGGGGTTACGCTTAAAAAAGTTAGAGCGCTAAACGAAACGGCGTTAAACGAATAATTTGATCATCATCGTCATCGTGGCGCGACAGCCCGACGTCGGGCCTTGGCCGCCTGGATCATTGTCCTCCAATTATCTCGGTCACGAGACCGCGTCCTCCAATTTTGGGAGCCCAGCAGCTGCGCGGCGTCCACACCTACTGAGCTCTCCCAACGAGATCTCGGTCGTCCTCGCAGTCTCGCTCCGTCGACTCGTTCTGCATTCATTACTCTCTTAGGCATGCGATCATCGTCCATTCTTTGTACATGCCCTGCCCATTGAAGTCGTTGTAGTTTGACGATTTTCGAGACTTGCAGCTCATCGTACATTTCATACAACTCATGGTTGTACCGGATGCGCAATCCATCTCGATCGCAAACAGCCCCGAAAATTCGCCGTAGAACCTTACGTTCAAAAGTGTCTAGCATGTTTTCGGAGGCTTGAGTTAGGGTCCATGCTTCGCAGCCATGGCATAGCACTGGTCGTATAATGGTTTTGTACACGCGGAGCTTCGTGTTTCTGTGCACATGCTTCGATTTCATTATGGGGAGAACCGAGAAAAAAGTCTTATTAGCTAACTGTATCCGTCGCTTGATTTCGTCAGTTTCGTTGGCGTCCCTTGACAACTTGCAACCCAGGTAAATGAAGTTGTTCACGAACTCGATGTTGAGGTCCCCCACATTGATGCTTGGTTGTGCAGGTGTCCTTGTCACCGATTGCATCATTATTTTAGTTTTACCCTCGTTAATACGCAATCCAACTTCCTTTGCAGCGGTATCGAGCGTATGCAGAAGTTCTTCTGCGTCAGCCAATCTTCGGGACATGATGTTGATGTCGTCGGCGTACGCTGCTAATTGTGTCGACTTGATGAGTAGCGTCTTGCTGTTGTCCATATTCATGGCCCGAATAACGTATTCCAGTGCTAGGTTGAAGAGCGTCGGTGCCAGTCCATCGCCCTGTTTCAAACCAGTGCGTGTTTCAAATAGATCAGTAAGTCTATTCTGGATGCTGACTTGTGAGACGAAGTCGGTCATCGTCATCTTTGTCAGTCGCACTAATTTTGCCGGTATACCAAATTGCAGCATGATGTTGTACAGTACTCCACTATCGATACTGTCATAAGCCTGCTTGAAGTCGACAAAGATTTGGTATACGTTTACGTTGTATTCCCAGCACCTCTGGAGTATCAGTTTGACTGAGAAGAGCTGATCGGTTGTGGAGTGCCCAGGTCTGAAACCGCTTTGATATTCGCCAATGACTCGTTCTGCGTACGGTTTTATTCTATTTTCCAGAATTTTCGTCAAAATTTTATAGGACGTACAAACTAGTGCGATGCCCCTGTAGTTCTCACACCGCAGTTTATCTCCCTTTTTATGAATTGGACAGATGATGCTTCTGCGCCAATCGTCTGGAATCTCCTAGTTCTCCCATACTCGCAGGAGTAACTGATGTATGGCATCAACTAGACTCGTTCCACCGAATTTTAGCAGTTCAGCTGGAATCTCGTCAGCGCCCGGCGCTTTATTTCGTTTTAGTGACCGCAAGGCGAGATCAACTTCCTCTACTGTCGGGGGTTGAATGGGTGGGCCTAGATCAACAATATCGTCGAGAGCTTCCTGTGTGGGGATGTTAGATGGTCGGCTTAGAAGCTCTTCAAAATATTCTAAGAGGCCCATCGCTTGTTAATACCATCGGTGTCGCTGATGATGTTTCCATCCTTGTCCTTACAAAGGCTAGTCCTGGATTGGTAGCCGTTCTTAATTGTATTTACTAGTTTGTACGCTTGTCTGGTGTTCCTAATAGCTAAGTTTTCGTTTATGTTCAGCAACTGCTCGTCAAAGTATTTACGTTTCTTACGTCTAATTATTCTATTCGATATTCGCCGTAGCTCGTCATATTTTTCTCTTCTGGCTCTGGTTCCTCGTTGAATCCATTGTCTGTAGGCCTCATTTTTCGCGTCAAGTGAGTCTTTGCATTCTTCGTCGAACCAGTCATTTCGCGCTCGCCGGGCTTTATATCCCACGACCTTCTCTGCGACATTCTTGATGGTACCCTTGAGTTCTTCCCAGAACCCATGGACGCCTGTGTTGCTGATGTTGTGTATGTGTAGCATAGGTGATAGTTTTTCCTCAAGGGCGGTAGTATACGCCACCGCTGTGGCATCACTCAAAAGCTTATCAACCGCAAAGATTTTGGGAGGGCTGATTCTTGCTTGGTGCACTGAGGAAATTCTACATCTGTAGGTCGTCTTCACCAAGTGATGATCTGAGTCGCAGTTTGCTCCTCGATAGGAGCGGACATCCATGACACTAGACGCCCATCTCCTGCAAATGAGGACGTGGTCAATTTGGTTGACGGTATGTGCGTCTGGAGACTTCCAGGTCTGCTTGTGAATGCGTCGATGCGGGAAGCACGTAGAGCTTACGACTAGATTCCTGCTGCAGGCATGATCATGTAGGGAAATATATACGTACGGATACATATAGTACATCGTTTGTTTATCGATCAAATATCTCTTGTGACACAACAAACATGTATTCGTACTGCTAATACGCACCACGAAATTGCATAGTACCAAAGAAACAAATTCTTGGGGAATATCGCGTGAAACTGAAACAGCGTTAAGTGGGGTCTTACTGTATGGTATACTCATTATTCCCTTTGATATAACACCCAACATGCCTATATTCAAAGAAACAACATTTGGCTCTCCTTTTTTCGTCCTTTTCCAATTCTTTCGATCAATATTTTTTGGAGCGAAATGGGGTTTGAACTCTTCGACCACTACATTGTCATTGCGAGTCTAAGTCAAAATGACTCAACCCAGCTATCCACTACACACACAAATAATCAGTTAAAAGCCAATTTACCCCGTCACTTGATTTCGTCCGCACCACTCATCAGGGTGTAGTGGAATCCATGGTGGATAACTGATCTTAGTTACCAAAACTACCAATTGGCAACGACCATATGCATTAAAAGTGAGTTTCCTATATGGCGAGTTTATAGGAGAGGTTGGCACACATTCAGGAGGATCTTGGCCATTCTCAAAATCAACTAACTAACCCATTCTACAAATATTTGTCGAATGTTTCAAGTTGCTAGCTTCATTCTATCGAAAGTTATTGCTAATTTGAAGTCTCACGTGTAGGGTAGGTAGAGGTTTAATTTCACGAATCTTGCGCATTTTTAATAACAACCAACAAAATCCCAGTACAAATATTTTACCAAAATTTCAATTCGCTAGCTTCATTTTATCGAAAGTTATCGCTTATTTTAAGTTTCATTTCTAGGGGAGGTAGGGGTTCCTTAGGTCGGATGTACAGTGGCGCAACCAGAAATATGGCCTGGGGGGGGGGGGCTAAGACATATTAACGGAGTATTGTAAGGCTGTGTCATTCGTCATTCAAAATTGTTTATACATTTCTTATAAATGTTCGACAACTGTAATGAATCGCATGACTTTCAATAGTCACCTGGTCGAGTTGCCGACCCCTTCCGTCTCTGGCAGCACCTGAAGAGTATGGTCGCCTTTAGAGGGAAACCACTGAGCTATTCGGGTGCCAGTTTTTCCCTTAACGATTTTTGTGTCTACTCCATTTTTATACCCTAGACTTTTATTACAGGGTATATTGTTTTTGTCACGACGAAAATATGTAACACCTTAAAGGAGGCTCCGGAGGTATAGCAATGTGTATATACAAATGACCAGGGTCACCTCCTGATTCGATTTAGCTATGTCTGTCTGTCTGTCTGTCCGTTCGCACGATAACTTCCGATAGAACGAAACTAGAGCCTATGTCTTAAATTTTTTTTTTGCTCTGTATCATATTCATTAACTAGGTAATAAATACACCTTCAATGTATTTCTTTATTCAAATCGCAACATCCAAGGGTTGATCCCATGTAGGGATGTAACGGATCTTGTTTAGCGGATGAGGATAAAAAATAGTTTAAGATTGAGGATGTGGATGAGGATATTGATGGAGGAAGACTTGAGGATGCGGATAAGGTTGAATATATTAGGGATGTAAGGGATATCCACATCGCAATTGCGGATTATCCTCATAAAAATAGATATGCTTACCCGTATCCCATCCCCATCTTTTCATAATCAAATATCTCATCCACTATCCTCATATTCGTATAAGGACATTTATGGGGATATTTAGATGCATTTCATTGAACCGAACTGAACTTCACAAAAAAATACACAGCTTGGAGAGACTAGCTTAAAGAGATACATACGAGTACATATGTATATGCTATAGAGAGAGGAGAGGTTAATAAACAAATGCGGTTTCTGCTGATTCGCCGTCGTATCGTATCAAATGTATAGTACGATCAAATGAAATTTAAGATTGAAAAAATGGAACATTCCTGTTTCGCGAATATTAGGAGAATTCTCTATATTGCATTTCCCGAGAAATTTCCCGAGTTTTGTGAAAGTTCTCTCTAATCGAATAGAGAGAATTCTCATAATTTTTGGGAAGCAGGAATGTTCCGAAAAAAATAACCTAAGGTCCATTTTTTGATTTTGTTATTTCCAGTGGTCGAAGGGTCTAACTAACAATCATTTTGAAAAAAAAAGTGATTGGAAGGGTCCGAAAAGAACAAAAATATGGGGGCAAAATTTTATTGCTTCGACTATAGGCATGTTCGGTGTCCTATTAAAGAGAATAATAAGCTCTTTACATTTCTGGTATTTTACCGAATTTGAAGTAGCTGCGACGCGACGGAGTGAGGAGCGAAATGGGCAAAAAATGTTAAATGAAAATTGCAGGTAAATATTAAACGATTAATATAACACTTGGCAGAAATAGAATATTATTATCATTGGCAGTAATACAATTCTCCCATGTTCAAACAAGGTGCAGGGGCCCGATTCTGCAAGAGTGCGTTTTCTCGGTGTGCACCGAAAAAACTCACTGAAAAAATTCACCGAAAATATCCGTGCGCACTGATGCAATTCAGCAAAAGGTAGTGAGTTTTTAAGTGCTGAATGAATTTTTCAAACAAACGTCAAACACAATATTGTGTGTGTAATTTTTCTGATTGCTGAAAACATCATAAAAATGGGTGACGTTCATAAAATAAAAAGTCTTGTGTTTATATAAAACTCCCAACCACGGACCACTTGACATCTAGCATTAAATATAATTATTTAGGGGACTCACACTCCCTTTCATATATTTTGTATTCGTCGTAAACTTCTGTCATCTCCATAGTAAAATGACAGAAGTTTATAACTTTACGACAAATACGACGTTTACGACTTGAGCATGAGTGCCTTTATTGTTACTTTTCTTGTTCGACTTCAATGACGACCAAGTCACTTCCGACAGATTTTTGGTAATTCGTATGCTCTGCATCAAACGAAACATAAACACGCCCCTTTCGTAAATATCGTAAACGTTGTATTCGTCGTAAACTTCTGTCATCTGCATAGAAAAATGACAGAAGTTTACAATTTTAGTACAAATACGGCGTTTAGGACGTGAGCATGAATCCCCTTATAATCTTCTTTCAGAAATGGTCGGTCCTAGTGACCGAATGAAAGCGGGACAACAACAGTCTAAGTCAAAATGACTCAACCCCGCTATCCACTACCACACAAAAATAATCAGTTAGAAGCCAATTAACCCCGTCACTTGATTTCGTCCACACCAAAGATTCCACTCATCGGGGTGTAGTGGATTCCATGGTGGATAACTGGCCTTAGTTATCAAAAGTACCTTTTGGCAACGACCATATGCATTAAAAGTGAGTTTTCTATATGGCCAGATTATAGGAGAGGTTGGCACACATTCAAGAGGAACTTGGCCATTCTCAAAATCAATTTACTAACCCATTCTACAAATATTTGTCGAATTTTTCAAGCTGCTAGCTTCATTTTATCGAAAGTTATTGCTAATTTGAAGTCTCACTTGTAGGGGAGGTAGAGGTTTCATTTGACGAATCTTGCGCATTTTTAATAACAACCAACAAAATCCCAGTACAAATATTTTACCAAAATTTCAAGTCACTAGCTTAATTTTATCGAAAGTTATCGCTTATTTGAAGTTTCATTTGTAGGGGAGGTAGGGGTTCCTTGGATCGCATCTTGCCCGTCATTGCCACCAACAAATTAGATCACCCTACAAACATTTAAAAAAAAATCAGGTCTCTAGCTTGACTATGTCGAAAGTTATCCCTTATTTGAAGTTTCGTTTGTAGGGGAAGTAGGAGTTTCGTTGGTCGGATTTTACGTATTTTCAGTATTAGCCAACTAGATCCTACTACAAACATTTGACTAAAATTTCAAGTCGCTAGCTTTATTTTGTCGTAAGTTATCGCTTATTTTAAGTTTCATTTCTAGGGGAGGTAGGGGTTCCTTAGGTCGGATCTAACCCATCTTTAATGCCAACTAACTTAATCTCACTTCAAACATTTGACCAAAATTTCAAGTCGCTGGCTTCATTCTGTCAAAAGTTATTGCTTATTTGAAGTTTCATTTGTAGGGGAGGTAGGGGTTCCTTGGGTCGAATCTTAAGCATTTTCAATGCGAACTAACTAGATTTTACAACCAACGTTCTGCCAAATTTTCAACTCCCTTGTGTCATACTATCGAAAGTTATCGTAATTAAAGTAATATTTAATTTTGTTAATTTTGTAGGTGAGGTAGGCGTTGCTTTGATCTGATTATGCCCAACTTGCTAAGACCCAAGCAGCTTTTCACTTCAGTGGTACATGCCAAAAATCAGATGTCTGCGTCAATTGTTTCAAGAGTTATAGACAAAAAACCTGAAAAGTAGGGTAGTACGGGGCTCTTTGTAAGAAAATTACCGTTAGTTTTCAACTGATCGATTTTATTTTTCCAGGGTAGTATAAGATTACCTTCACGAGCAATCTACCAAAGCTAGAGCTTTTCTTGTTTATTTAATCGGGAGTTATAAATACATTTAATTATTTTACATACGTAGGGGAGGCCGGCGTTCTCTTGGCCTGATCATGCCCATTTTCAATACCAACCAACTAGATCATACTGCCAACATTTGGCCAAAATGCAAGACTCTAGCTTCATTCTGTCGAAAGTTATCGTGCGAACGGGCAGACAGACATGGCTAAATCGAATCAGGAGGTGACCCTGATCATTTATATACCTATATACATACATTGCTATACCTCCGGAGCCTCCCTTAAGGTGTTACATATTTTCGTCCTGGCAAAAACAATATACCCTATACTATAAATCTAGGGTATAAAAACAGTTAGGTGCAGATTTTTGCAGTGGGATCTTGTACTATCAGTCGATCTCTTTTGTTTCCCGGACTTAATGAATGTCATTAATTAACAACATAATATCAGCTTGAACTTTCGTTTTTTTCGTAGAGAGCAGAGTAGAGTAGGTTAAGCGACAAAAAAACGATCGATAGCAAATTAGCGTAAAGAACACAAAAACGGGGCATGCCTTTGCTGGGAGTGTGTCTTGGTTTAGTTTGAATTCAAATGTCAACTCAAATTTGAAGAGAAAACTTAAATCCTTAGTACATAATACAATCGGACAAATTTCCTTTAGGCAGCAAAATTATTTTGCATGTTTGCTATAACATATAATTACACAAAACGAACATTTTAATGACGGGAAATGAACTTTATGTGCTTCCCACACTGTAACTGCTCGAAAACTTTAACACCTGCGCCGCCTACATTCCAAATGTGGAACTGTTTAACAGAGTAGAAATCCTGCACTAACGTTCTATCGAGAGCAACTCAGATCAAATTATTAGTGTAATTGTGTGGTCTTTACCTACTCCGCTAATTATCGTCGTACAAAAATGAGGATTGCGGATGAGGATACAGATACTGGGAGGATGAGGATACAGATGAAGATGTTAATTTTTATAAGGATAATCCGCAATAGCAGATGCGGATGCGGATATCCATTATATCCCCTATTTCATCCCCAATCTAATATTGCTGCGCGTAACGTCCGTCGATATTTGTGCTAACCTTAAGATTTCGTTTGCACCAAAGCCAAATAACTGAATTTTGAGCCCGATTACAATAGTATTTGACGTTTCAAATTATGTATAATTGAGTTTGTTGTGAACGTACTACTTATATACGGAGGTGGCCTTTTATATTTCGGGATTGGACAACCCTAGTGTTGCAATCTGGCAACTGACAGCTCTATCGTAAAGTTTGACATTTTTGAGGTTATACGTACTCAGAACGTTTTGACATACGAGCGCTATTTGTGTTTTTTACAGTAACTTAAAAGATTAATCTCGGCCAAATAATGGAATTCAATCGTGAACATTTTCGTGCAATTATTTTTTACAACTTTCGACGTGGATTAACTCAGCAACAGTGCATGGATGAACTGAATTCAATTTTTGGCGATGAAGCTCCATCAAGGACCAGTGTTTATCGATGGTATGGTGAATTCAATCGAGGTCGTAGTTCACTCCAAGACGAATTTCGTGAAGGTCGTCAAAAATCAGTTGTTTTTCCGGAAACCATTGATGCTGTGCGCGAACTGATATTGCAAGATCGTCATGTGACCTATCGTGGGATTGAGACAACCTTAGGCATTAGTGGGACCAGCATACATTCAATATTGCATGAACATTTGACTGTCAAAAAAATTTGTTCGCGTTGGATCCCACACAATTTGTCAATCGCTCAAAAAAAGGCTCGTGTCGATTGGTCGAAAGAAATGCTCAAAAAAATGATACAAAGTATCTACACTGCATGCAGATACATCGAAACATAGATATGTCTTATGCCTACCGAAAGCGTGGGATGTGTTTTGTCGAATGATTTCATCCAGGATCTTTATAAAACTTACGTCGATATCTTCAACACAACAGGTTACACGCAGTCGGTAGCCAAAGATATATCCATGTTTCGATGTATATGCATGCAGTGTAGATACTTTGTATCATTTCCAACCAAAAGCCAATAACCTGTCTTCCAAGAACCAATTCCCGATAAACCCGCCCCAAATCAAACTTAACACCCCCTTTAAGCGCTCGTGCCCACGGCAAACTTTTTAGTTCGCAGAAATACTAAATAGTTTAGTCAGAAAAATAGAATACACGGTGTTTTATGAGACCGCGCACACAGCGATTACTAAATAGTTTAGTTTGCTGTGTGCGCGGTCTCATAAAACACCGTGTGTTCTATTTTTCTGACTAAACTATTTAGTATTTCTGCGAACTAAAAAGTTTGCCGTGGGCACGAGCGCTAAGAGACAGAGAGACATACCCCATTGAAAACTAACGTCCCTATATGGACCGGATACACCCGTTCTAATGAGATTGAACACCCAACCACATGAGACAGATAGACACGCCCTATTGAAAGTCAACATTTATGCTGCTAATACATCGTACCGTATGTGGAGTGTTCTATGTTTATAGCACGTAGTATAAATCCGCCATTTTGTTCTATATGTTTATTGCACGTGTGGTGGGGGCCCACATTGTGAACCAGTCAGACCTCAAATCGCCGCCATTGCAAATGCACAACCACAGTCGCTGGATCACCCGATTTGGCTCGAATTAACTTCATCCGCTCTCGCTCATCTTCGGGGGCGGGAACTATGTACACTCTCTCAAATTGCGTCTGCGCATGTCCAAGTGTTAGTCGAACTGACTACTTGCTACTTTTTCTGGGATCCTAGTGATTCAGAGAGTACAATGGGTGCTACTTTAAATCGGCCACTACATTCATTGCCGTTCACAACGTCAATCAACATCTCAACATGTACACACAAGATCCCCGCAAGCGCGCCGCCCGCGCGGATCCACAAGCAACAGCCATGCACAATGACCACTTCACTCAAACGACATGCACAACCAGAATAGAAAATTTTTCAATGGGCTTGTTTCCTCTTCTGACCCCCGAGTAGAAAAACAGACATTTCGTGTGACGGACAGATTTTTAGGATAACCCCCAGCTATAAGACATATCTATGTCAAAATACGATCGCGGTGCTTCGAAACATGTCTATGACATCGTGACAGGTGATGAATCGTGGATTTACGCGTATGAGCCCGAAAGTAAACAGCAGTCGACTGTATGGATGTTTCAAGATGAGCCAAACCCAACAAAAGTTGTTCGCGCACGAAGCACTTCCAAGCAAATGGTCGCCTGTTTTTTCGGAAAAACTGGACATGTCGCAACCGTACCACTAGAACAACGCAGAACAGTCAATTCTGAGTGGTACACAACAATTTGTTTGCCAGTTGTCTTCCAAGAAATCAGGAAAACCAACCGCCGAAGACGCATCACTCTTCACCACGACAATGCGAGCTCTCACACATCAGCTCAAACAACTGCATTTTTGAGCACTCAAAACATAGATTTGATGGGTCATCCGCCGTATAGTCCTGACTTGGCACCGAATGACTTCTTTTTATTCCCGTACGTAAAAAACAAACCGAGAGGTCAACGTTTTTCAACACCGGAAGAAGCGGTTGCTGCGTTCAGAATGCATGTTTTGGAGACACCTCAATCAGAGTGGCAAAAGTGCTTTGACAATTGGTTCAAACGCATGCAAAAGTGTATAGATCTTCATGGGGAATATTTTGAAAAACAATAAAGCGATTTTCAATGATTAATATTTGTTTTTGTTCTCTAATCCCGAAATATAAAAGGAAACCCTCTACTCTACTTTATCCATTTTAACTACCCACATTTAACTGTTATAACCATAATAATTCATTCTTTCAGGTTGATTTCGGTGAAGTGTTCATCCCTCCCGGATTAGATGTTCCAAAACCGCGTGTTTTACCTGAATTCAAAAGACTGGCACATGGACTACGTTCGAGCAATATCAGCGTTCTAGATGCAAAAACCTTTTATATACCCAATCTACACTATGATGGTGCGGGTCCAGATGCATACTTTTGGGTTGGCAATGGATCGGAACCCAACGTTTTAGGTGTTAAGGTACGAGTATGAATGAAACCGACCAGGTTTTTGTACTAAACTAAGCTCCTCTTGTTCTCTAGGTACCCAATGAACTAGGATCTCTTGATCCACTGCGAGGTTACCAGGGAGAGGACATCGAAATTCAGTTACCAGGAAATTTAACGGTATACGATATTCAATGGCTGGCTGTTTGGTGCGTCGAGTATCGACATAATTTTGGACATGTTTCAATACCCAACGATCTGGATGTACCGCCGGCTCTGGGACAAACGAAAATCACGGTGAGTTTAGCAATTTATGGATTTTCTGGCCTGTTAGTACATAGTTTCAAGTTAATTTCAATTACGGTAACATTTTCTAAATGCCAGCATGACAATCATTCGTACATTGAAATATTTGAATTGAAATGGTAAATTGACAATAAAAGGATCTTAGACAATTCAGCGACTAGTGGCGTACCCGGGGGGGTATTATTTAAAGAAAAAATTATTTTCATGCATTACATTTTTCGTGAAATCTCAAACAATGACCAGATTTTATGTGGCAGTATATTTTTGTTTTTATTGATTTTAAGATTGTTACACATAATTACAAGACACTGTTAGAATTTCAAAACATTAACCATAGTCGATTCAAGCGGACAGACATTCAGAGTGAATCGAACGCTACAAATGTGACGAGCGAGCTCAAACAGCCACCATACCGATACATGGCGTTGGGGACGAATTGCGGACTCAGTATACAAATATATAGGGGCGAAACAAGAAAGAAACTAGTTGATGTTCAACCGTAATGCACTTTCTATTGATCTTATGTGATCCCATAAGAGACCTGGAAAAAAATCGGTCAGTCGTTTTGTATTAGAATGGATGCTTGCAGTGCCGGTCCAAGGCCTAGGCGATACGAGCGGTCGCCTAGGGTGCCGACTCTGAAAGGGCTTCAAAGAGAGCGCTAAAAGGAAACTCTAGTGCGTCAAAATTTCTTTCATCATCATCATCGTGGCGCAGCAGCCCAACGTCGGGCTTCGGCCGCATGGAAATTTCCTTGCCTGCGCCTAAAGTTAGACTTTGACCGGCGCTGGATCTTTGCCCGGGTGAATCGATCACGGCAATTGTTACAATTACATTTCGTCCATTAAAAATTTGCTCATAAGAGCCTCGTACTCGAACTGGACTGGGTCCAGTTGCTTCTAAGAATATTTTTTTTTTCCAAATACAGTGAAACTCGGATATAACGAACTTCCAGGGGAATTTTAAAATTGTTCGTTATATCCGAGGTTCGTTATACTTAATTGCCCTAACCCCTTGTGGGGCATAGCGCGTCAACTGTTCCATGTGGCCCAGTTGACGTTTCGTTGGCATAAACTGATTTCGGAGAATGCCGTTGCTAGCTTGCATCCCCTGCACATCCATGGCCACGAACGTCGTTGTGGACGGGATTCGAACCCGAAACGCCAGTAGTCAAACTTGAGACGGATGCCTCAACACACTACTCTACCGGTCGCCTCGGTTCGAGGTTCGTTATAGCCGATCGTTGACATAGATTATAAGAAAAAATTATGAGAAAAAATCGGTAATTTGCTTTTGGGTTCGTCTTTTCTTCAATAAATCGTCGCTTAACATGCCTCCTAATGTCAGTCAGTAAATTCTCCTTCTCAGGATAATGGAATTGTGTGTACGTTTGCAACGTCTTCAGGGCAGATAGTGCTTCGTTGGTTGAAGGAACAATATTACAATCCTCAATTATGTCTTCGTCGCCGCTATCCGAATCTGATGGAGATATTATTGACTGCATTATTTCCATCTCATCAGGGGACTCCGTTGTTAGCAGGTCGTAGTCAATTTGATCGTAATCATTGAGATCACTAGAGACGAAATCTGAAATCGCATTCTCCTCCGCCCAATGTAAGAGAGAGTACATCTCTTCCCTTTCTTCTCGAGTTGCAATTAATGTCGAAAGTGGAAGGTCGTCTTCTTCTGTAAACTCTGGATCCATTGTAAAACCAGCGTGTCGGAAGCAATTCGATATTGTTTCTTGTGATACTTTACTCCACGCAGCATTAACCATTACAATGGCATCCAACAAAGTGATTTTCAATTGCATTTTCTTGTCGAGTGCGTCTATAAATTTCAGCAATAACTGCCTCTGATAGCGCGATTTCAAACATCGGATGACGCCTGTTATTAAACAGATTATAAGTAAGGAAAATGAAAAGGAATACATTTTTATACCCTGATCCATTGGTTGTAACACGGCAGTAACATTAGGAGGCAGAAAAATGACTTGGATCCATGAAAGGCTTTGCGCTCTGGGATGACCTGGACAATTATCGATCACCAAGAGAATCTTCCTTTATTTTGTCGCCAATTCTTCATCCCACGCCTGGAGAAGCTTTTGGAAGATTGTTCCGGTCATCCACGCTTTTCGGTTAGCTTCATAGCTAACAGGAAGAAGCGATTAATTTTTGAAACATCTCGGTGACTTGGATTTCCCAATAACCAGAAGATGTTTCTTCTCGGTTCCGTCAAGATTGGCGCATACCCAAACTGTAATCCTCTCCTTCGAATGTTTGCCCCCCGAGCAACTTTCCCTTTTAAACTTTAGGGTTTTATCCGGCAACATTCGAAAGAAGAGGCCAGTTTCATCACCATTAAAGATGTCTCCGTATACCTAATTGATATTAATAAAATTTGTAAGCTGAATTGTAAAACTTAGACGATATGTGTTTTTGCATTTTTGTATTTATTTATTGTGTCTAATAATAGCGACCTTGAAACGGCGTATTAAATACAATCTGTATCTATAAAAGTGAATGTGTGTATGTATGATCGCTAATACCGCCTAAACCGCTGCACAGAATGACATGAAAATTTGTACAACGATTCATTATGTCACTGCGCAGGCTATAGACTTGGTCCGAGTTGCAAATTCTTAGTAACTGTGTTGTGAAAAAGAAAATACTTAATCCCACGGCAAGAAACAGACACAAAGCTTACTAAGTCAATAGTCAAACTTCGAATATACGTTGACAATCGGTTTTTTTTTTTTTTTTTTGAGTTATTTTGTGGTCAGGGAAATTTGTCGTTCTCAAACCGTGAGTATATCATTAGCGAGCGAAGCGAGCTCTTCCAGTTTTCTAGATGTTGTCCGCGGGCGAAGCCGATCGACACTTTTTTAAAACTTGCATAATATAAGACCCTGTACTCGCCCCATAGATTTAGTAGCAATTGTACTGATGAAGGGAGTGAGTCGCTCCCGAAATACACGTATTTACGAAAATAAAATACAAGTATATTGTAGTTAGAAGAGCTACTGACTTTCATTGATTAACACTACAAAAAACGGAAAACGGAAAAAACGTTTGAAAATGGAGTCCAACCTACAATCCGATTTTAACAAGTTACTAACACTCAAAAAATCTTTGGCGAAGAACAGCGAAAATTTACGGTCCTTACAACAATGCCGTAAGAAGGGAGTAGTGCCGCGGTCCCACCAGGTCCAGATCAAGTCCGCACGCCCCATACCCAAAGGTCTAAAACTGAAAATCGAAAAGCAACAACTCAGCGAGACAATAAAGCAACTTCATACACGACAATTCGACCTGACACTGAGGACATACAGCACCCACCTAAGATTTGCTAAAAATGCGACAGCTGGACAGCTGAGGGAGCACCGTTGGAGCAAATGCTCGCAAAACTGAATCGGGCTTTTGAGTGCCAGGTTATCAAGAAACGGCGGATTTATCAAAAAGCGATGGACACAATTAACCCCTCATGTTGAAGGGTCTGACATGTCGCTCAACGAGCGTCGAATGCCGATCATACCCAACTACGTAGTTAACAAGTCATCGGTCGAATTCACGCAACAAGAAACGAGGATGCTCAATAATTGCCTCACCTTCGCGTTGCCGCCCGCCGATCCAACAGCGGAGATAGTTATCAACACTGAAGCAGCTATAAAACGATTACCTAACGACACCAAAGATGAAGTCAGGGCTGGTATCAGAAAAATCATCGAAGAAAGCAGACCGAATGCCATAGCTAATCGCGAAGATAGGGACACCCTCCGTCAGCTCTGCGAAAAACCAGTCTACGACCTGAAGGCCGATAAAGGTAATAATGTGGTCGTGATGAACAAAGCCGACTACGATTCTGCAGTAGCAGAAAAATTGGCCAATGGGAATTTCTTCCAGCTACGTAGAGACCCCTTACCTGACTCGATCAAACGTGTCGACCGAGCGCTCAAAGAAGCTTCTACCGTATTCAAAAATATCACTTATGAGGATGCCCGATCCGTCCTTAACACGCATCCGATGCCAACCGAAGACCCACAAAGAAGGTAACGAGTTACGAGAGATTATCGCCGATTCGAACTCACCTACATACTCCAGTAACTATGTACATGAAAACGCATTATAAAAGAAAGTGAACCTTCAAACGAATTTTCTTTTGTATTATGTAGGGAGGGTCTAGAAAAGCTTAACTTGAAGTTTTCGACCTCTGTTTCATAAGTGGCTTTTTTGCTAGAGTGAAAAAACGGTAAAAAAGTTTGTTTTGCTATAAGATGCGATAACTCAGTAACTATTGATCTTACAAGGTCGACTCATACCTCATTTTAAAGGTTTTACTGTGCTCTACAAGTTACTCTCACTTTTTTTTGAGTATGACTGATTGCTTTCCAGATAACGAACGATAAAGCAAAATAAATAAGCAATAATTTTAGTTTTTGCTTTTTTTCTCATTATTGTCAAGGAAAAGTGCTAAAATACCCCAAGTAAAATTCATAGAGCACAAAGAATCCTACATATTGCTTTTTTTCGTTGCATTTTGCGCAGAATTGCGCCTTCTAGAGCGCTTCAAACTTTGAAGTCCGCCTAACCGCATTATCACCGCATTGGTTATATCGATATGTGGCGCCACATCAGTTTCACAAAGTTTCCGAATGCATTAATGCAAAAACGAACCATAATATGTGTACGTTTTGGTACTTTTTTCTCATGCTATAAGTAACATCCTGTCCTCCGTGTAATTGATATTTACGTGGTACTATGGTTTAATTTTCGTTACTTTAAAATTATCAACTTTTCTTAGGGGAATCAGATGCGTTTTTGCCTTTATATTTAGTTATTTTGTTATGAAAATTAGACTTACCGTTGCAGTTGAGACATGTGCTAATTTACAAGAAATATTTTTCATTATAAATCAAACCTAGCACGCTTTGTTGATCGCAGCTGATGATCATCATTATCTTCTTCATTTGGATATTGCTCGCAGTCTTCATGTTCGGTAAAATTCTCCTGCAACAATTCATTTTCGAGAATTTCGGATGTTGTTATAGGATTCTGGCATGTTTGGCCAGAGCAGTGAAAACAAATAACGGAACATTTAATCCCTGCTTTTCGACAGCCACATGATCCAGTGCAGTTTCCTTTGCATTTGCAGGAAATCAACTTTAATAGTTCGGCGGGTGCAGGTGGGGCTTTATTTCGTATTGGCTCTAATCCTGCATCTGATTTTTGCCTACCCCAATTTTCGGGATACTTGTAGTAGCCCAACCATGTTTGCACTTGGTGATATGTGCGGAAAATATGTTGTTGTGCCGAGCTTTTCGTAGGGGCAGCACGGACAAATTAAATTTCGTCTTCGAGGCCGATTTAACAAAATGTTTGTATCTTACTGTATTTAAACACTTATCCTGCTTATCGCCGCCGTATAAAGCGATGAGAAATTGTTCTCCTGCTGAAACGAGTATTTCAGGATCAACATTGTTAACTTTAAAAAGCTCCACCGCCGACTGTAATTCCGGATGATTTTTCAAAACGGTTAAGAATTTCAATTTTCCCACATTGAAAAGATAGGAAGTCGTGTCGCACCCGCTGAATGCGTGCAGAAAGAAGATGTTGTCACTTATACATTTTTCATGTTTCATACTTTACACACCGTAGAGAGTTTCCTGAATTTTACCTTTTGCAGGTTTCCGGAAGAATATGTTGGACATATTTGGGGCGAGTCCAATAAGCAGCACAAGGAGATCAATGTCTTCACCAACTATTTCTGCAGAATCATAAATGCTTATTTTTTCAATTGCTGTATTCACAATTAGTTTGTGCGCTTCCTCAACAGCTTTTATAGTTTCGATTTCAGCTTTCTCAAAATAAATTTCAAGCATATTTATGAAGTTTTGCTTGTTTGCCTCATTTGATAAAAAATTCTCTTGGCTAATTGTCGGAATTGTTGTTTCATTGAAAGTTAAATCTGGACATCCGTATTTTCTGAGACGTCTTATTGCAATCTATTGTGCCATTAATCCTAACTGTAAGGATTAATATGATTATTATTACCTTATAACAGTTTTTCCCTTTTCATAACGGTCAATTTTCTTGGCTGCAGTGCAGCTCTGTCTACAGTATGGATAGGGTCCACAGACTAAAATTAATGCTTCTTTTTTGCATTCTCGTTCGATACCACGAAAAGAATCGATCATACGCACAAAAAATCTTAGACGCGGAAAAGGAACCTTAAAAATAAACCCCGAGTCGATTCTACATGTGTATGTCGGAATCTTAGTGAAACCGATGCGGCGGGGCGCCGCATATCGATGTAACAAATGCGGTGATAACGCGGTTACACCAACTTCAAACTTTGAGGCGCTCTACAAGGTGCAATTTTCAGTGGACTGGAACAAAAAAAGAAGCAATATGTAGGTTTTTTTGTGCTCTATAAATTTTACTCGGGGTATTTTAACACTTTTCCTTGGCAATAACGAGAAAAAAAAACAAAAACTGAAATTATTGCTTATTTATTTTGCTTTATTGTTCGATATCTGAAAAGCAATCGATAATATACAAAAAAAGCTGTGAGAGTAACTTGTAGAGTACAGTAAAAGCTTTAAAATGAGCTATAACTCGACCTTTTAAGGTTAATATTAACAGAGTTATTGCGATTTATAGCAAAAAAACAAAAAAAAATACGGTTTTTTTATTCTAGCAAAAAAGCCACATATGAAACAGAGGTCGAAAACTTGAAGTTAAGCTTTTCTAAAACCCCTCTACACCTTACAAAAAGAATTTCGTTTGTAGGTTCACTTTCTTATTTAAATGTACATAGTTACTGGAGTAACATTAAATATCGCCAAATGGTTGGTTAACGAATGCCATGGACTATCCAACGTGTACAGCCAACATGCAGTGAAGAACTCTGCCGATCTTATCGATAAGCTGGCAAGTGCGGGCAAAATAAAAGAAAACGAAATGCTGGTGTCGTACGACGTAAAGGCACTATTTCCCAACACGCCTATCAGACAAGCGGTACATCAGCTTGAGTTATGGTTGAGCAAGCACGATAATACCCCGGAATGGAGAAAGAAAGTGAAGGCGTACACCAACCTAGCCTTACTGTGTATGAACGAAAATTACTTCACATTCCGGGACAATTACTATAAAACCATAGCAGGAGTCGCAATGGGTAACCCGCTTACTCCACTTCTCACCGAGATGTTTATGACGTCGATCGAAGCAATCATCGAGGAACAAGAGATAATGCCGAGAGTGTGGCTGCGATATGTAGACGATGTATTCGCCGTGGTTCCTAAAGACAAGGTCGAGGATATTCTAGCAGCAATCAACAGCGTCCATCCCAAGGTAACATTGTGCGTTATCTTTGAGTGGTAACATTGTGCGTTGGCACAGCCACTTTCTAATTTCCGAATTATGTCGATTTTATCTTTTAATGAGATTCATTTTCTCTTCGAATTTTCCACGTTTAAAACCACTCACTAATCTCTCGAGTTAAAGTAAGAAAAATCGTTGCAAATTCACCGGGTTGGACTTGATACGTTCACGATACGATAGTTCGTTATGCCGGGTTTCCACCAAAGAGACAGTTTTGAAAAACAGTTTTGTTCTCAAAAACAAAAACAGAAACAAGTTTTGTTTTCTGAAAACAGTTCTGTTTTATGTAAACAAACTGTTTCAACTGGACAGACTTGTTTTGTTTCTAGTTCTGTTTATCTCGTTCAACATGTATCCCAAAAAATGTCAGACAACGAAGATTTCATAATAAGCTATGGCTTTTTTTAATAAATGACATCTAAAACAGAAAACAAACGGAAATATTATGTCAATTCTCAATTTAAAAAAAAAACTAAAAGTTATATAACTCGAACCTTTAAAATGGCAACTGATTGTGTACTTGGATGCTGTCGCAGAAAACCAAAGTGCGTGCTTCAACCAACCAGACAAAAAACAAGAACAAATGTGTTTTCCTTTGATCTGTTTTAAAAAACAAGAACATTTTCCCATTCGCGATGGGAACGTGTTTTGTTTCCTAAAACAGTTTTTAGAGACACAAATGTTTTCAAAACTGTTCTGTTTTTACAGAACATTTGTGTATTTGTTCAGAAAAACAGTTTTTGTCCGTGTTTTTCAAAACTGTCGCTTTGGTGGAAACCCGGCATTATAGCCAAACACAAGGAAGTCTTCGAACTTAGGAAATGATAAAAAATCCACACAGTTTGCCTCAATCCATGTCGATAGTTCGTTATATCCGAACAGAAACAAGTGCTAAAGACTTGAAATTGGTTCGTTATAGCCGAGTGCTCGTTATAGCCGGGTTCGTTATAACCAAACACGAATGTATGCATATTTTAAGATTTGAAACGGGATTTGTTGAATTGTTCGTTATAGCCGAATGTTCGCTATAGCCGGGGTTTGTTATAGCCGAGTTCCACTGTAGTTTTCTTCTCTTCGCTATTTGCAAAGTAAAACTATTAAGAATAATAGAAAAAATTCAGAGGTTTCTATTGGAAGCCATCGATCCCATCCAACTTAAAACGGTCTTGGCAGGCTTCTTCTATTATTTGGGAAATACGATTCCATCCCTTCACAATCACCGCTTTCGTCCACTGACAAGAGGGATAAACTCTGCAGGCACCGCTACCTCATACCTCTGGAACGTGCCAAATGCGCAGCGATTGATCGGCCGATCCGTCGCCCAATATCGATATCGACCGACGGATCGGCCTGTGTATGTGGAAATCACACCGATCGGCCGATCAATTTTTATCTGCCGATATTTTAGTGCGATTTTCGTGCGATCCATCGGGGACGATCAATTGGATGGTGTATGTGATTATCGCAAGTGAATATCAAATTACCAAATTATTAAGTGATGAAATTTGAAGGATGCTAATGATTTAAATGGCTCTGCAATTGAAATATCAAATATGTTAAATACAAAAATACCACACAAATCCAATAGTTAACAAAAATTAATCTAGGTTGTATTGGGACTGAATCATAACCTATTTTTTGAATTGCCATTCGTTATCGCATCGCATGCAAATTGTACAGTGTGCGTGTAGTCGATATCGGCAGATATTTTGTGGCGATCCATCGGCCGATCGATCGGACAACGAGTCGCATAGTGCATGGCGGCTATTACCAGCAGCGGCGCGACCGGGATTACTGACCTGCTGTTTCGTCGCCTATAACATGATTGTGTTGCATACTCGTATAAATATGCAACACAATCATGTTATAGGTATGATAATCATAAATGAATATTTCCAAACTTTTTTTTTCTTCAATTTTTATCACTTTTTTCCAACGAAAAAAAAAACATTATAAAAATTATCGATCCCATCCAATTTAGAAAAATCTTGACATGCTTTTCGTCTTATCCGAGAGTACGCTCCCACGTGAAAACAAGTGTGTATATAAATCATAGATATATATTGAACAGATAGGAAATAGGCATAGAGTGGGGGTAAAAATTTGAATATCGAGTTATGGCTGACATATTCGTGTCTGCGCAGTGAAACACGCACAACACGTATTAAGATTTGGCCCAGGGGCCCGAGGAGCGAGGGACCAAATGCTTCGTAAATGTCAAAATTGTGGCTGAGTGGCCGATGGCGTCACGACATTTACCGAACGTATAGCGACCGCGTGCAAATGGGTAGCAGTGCGCATGCGCGAGTTGGTTCGAAAATAACCTGAAGTACAGAGTGGGGATAGTACTATTACCGATCTGTTCAATATATATCTATGATATGAATGGAAGACGACATCGAGGCACCATGAAATAATGCATCCTGAAACAATGCATGCATGCACTATTTCGTTTTGAAACCGAATGTGTGCAAGCATGCCGATATTTTTTTGGGTTAGCACTGTTGCACTTAGAGCGAGCAAGGCGAGCTTTTATGTTTGTGCGATACTGAGGGTTGTCAGTCAACAGTCTCCTATATGGATTTCGCTCGCTACGTTCGTTCCGCGCTTAATGCTCGTACCACATTATGCGGGACTCGCACACCCAAGCACTGTCCGTCTCTCCCGTCCAGCGATTCATCAGGTGAAGAAAATGCTCCACGAGTGCTTGCTCGGCATTCGTTGCACATTGGATGAAATTCGTTCACTCGTAGGTGCTTGGATGTGCACAACATGTTATCTACTTGGCTCGTGATTCGGCGAGTCCCGCATAATGTGGTACAGGCATAAGGGATCATAACCCTCAGTATGGTACAGTGGGGAATCTAGATGGGGGCCTCGGGAGCCCGAGCCGGCTCCGAAATGTTTGGTATATGGAACTTGGGCAAAGAATAGAGATTGTTAACAAGAAGTGGGACTCTATACGAATTAAGAGTACCTGCCTGATAGTTGCATATGTGTTCGATTCCATCAGTACACGAAGGGGTAATGCGGAGTAGCAAGCATGTTACTCATACGATGAAACGTACTAGGCAGTTGTCATTTGAAGAGCTTTTTAAAGTGTTGTCGTCCCTATCCCACTAAAGGCAACTTTTATTTGATTATTTGCGTCTCAATTGGTACTACGCTTTTACTAAAATCGTATTTAGTTCCATCTCTAGTAGTTGTTACTTAATGGCTTGGTCATCGAATATTCGAGGAAATACTCGAAAATGATTTATAAAAATTTACAGCGAATACCCAATGTCCAACATTGGTGTGGATTAATTTGTGCTTCGCGTTCGTTGCCGTGTGCGCGGGCTCTGAGTTTTACTGAACCCTCCCACCATATCATTACAACATTACTGGGTACGTTACTCATCATACATTCATTTCTCTTTCCTTGAAGCCGCCATGGTGGTATAATCCTGTAAGTATTACACATTTTCATTAAACATTAATTTTGTCACTTTGATGTTGTTGCACTTTGTGTTCAGTGTCCTTTGAAATTTGAGCATTTTATCTTATATTCTACTCAATCGATACTTTTCCTTTAAACAAACCCAAAAGTCCCAGAAATCGATACTATTGAAAAGTCAACATCTACAATACAATGTACTAATTACAGAATTACAGTGCACCAATTAAGTGTTCGTACAGCAGTTAATGTTAACTTTACTGATTTATTAAAGTAATGTGTACACTAACTAAGAAATATGTTGATGCATATTTGTTCATTCATCATTTGTCTTTAATTTATCGAAAGCACCAATTTATTCTATATAAATTAATGTAAAAGTTATTAAACAAAATCAAACAAAGGTGCTTTGCGTGAAAACCATTTGTTGGAAGAAGCATAATTACTTCTAACAAATGGTTTTCACGCATTCTAAATTTGCATGTGAAGTAACAAAAATCTTTGGCGGAAATAGCCGAACTTATGTCCCGCAGTCGTTTAGCAGCTTTAATCTGTCATTGCGCGCTTCGCGTATGATGGCAGCGTAGAAGAGCAAGTTGAAATCTGGACCACCTTCAAATGTCACCAAATTTAATCAACTGCAAATCTTGTATATGTTTGTCACAAATCCGTTTATTAGTACACGGAAAATCAGCGTAGAACTCTTTAGATCCAGTCAAAAATAAGTACTCCCTGAAATTGCATGAAAACCCGTAGTTGGTACAGGGTACAAGTCCTGCACACCTCTCAGAAACCCTTTGGTCAATGCGATAAACTCTTGGACGTTTCTCAGGGGTAGCAGCCTAAAATTACCCATAAGGTAGGCACTGCGACCAAGCGATCCCTCAATGTCAAGAAAAGCGCACAGGGCAATCTCCTTGTCTCTACATTCAGCACCAGGTTCCCGCTTGAAAGGTTCAAGTGATTCCACGGCCCATCTGACTTTTCTCTGTCGAAAATAACCCCAGAAGAACTTCTTAAACAGCTAGACAGAGCTCGATAGTCAGCCGAAGAAATAGACACTCTGAATTCAGCTTGGACTGAGCCCAGAAGAAAAGGGTGTGCAAGAGGAGCTCCAAAGTTTCGTTGGGGCCCTAGATTATGGAACCGTCCTGTCTCTTCAGAAATTCAATTCCGTTAGTATGTTCCCTGGATAGGGCTTTGTGGATGCATATCGCTTCAGGTAGAATACTTTCGCTTTCTTCAACTATCCTGTTTTGAGCGTCTAATAATTGTTGAAATTCCTTGTAACCTGGGCTTTTTTGCGCACCAGTTATTGTTTAAACCAACGAACCTTGCGCACCACGCGCGACTTTGCTTTCTTGGTAGGAGGTGATTAAGACGTCATTAAGCTGTTCCGCCGCTGTCTTCAACTCACCGCACTCGTGCTGATGGAAAGGAACTGCACTATCCTAAAAATCTATTATTCTATTGAAACGTCAACAAGGCATATCCATGCAAGCGATGTCGAGGAATCTAGTCGTAAGCTCTACGTGTTTCCCGCATCGACGCATTCACAAGCAGACTTGGAAGTCTCCAGACGCACATACCGTCAACCAAATTGACCACGTCCTCATTTGCAGGAGATGGGCGTCTAGTGTCATGGATGTCCGCTCCTATCGAGGAGCAAACTGCGACTCAGATCATCACTTGGTGAAGACGACCTACAGATGTAGAATTTCTTCAGTGCACCAAGCAAGAATCAGCCCTCCCAAAATCTTTGCACTTGATAAGCTTTTGAGTGATGGTACAGCGGTGGCGTATACTACCGCTCTTGAGGAAAAACTATCACCTATGCTACACAACATCAGCAACACAGGCGTCCATGGGTTCTGGGAAGAACTCAAGGGTACCATTAAGGATGTCGCAGAGAAGGTCGTGGGATATAAAGCCCGGCGAGCGCGAAATGACTGGTTCGACGAAGAATGCAAAGACTCACTTGACGCGAAAAACGAGGCCTACAGACAATAGATTCAACGAGGAACCAGAGCCAGAAGAGAAAAATATGACGAGCTACGGCGAATATCGAATAGAATAATTAGACGTAAGAAACGTAAATACTTTGACGAGCAGTTGCTGAACATAAACGAAAACTTAGCTAATAGGAACACCAGACAAGCGTACAAACTAGTAAATACAATTAAGAACGGCTACCAACCCAGGACTAGCCTTTGTAAGGACAAGGATGGAAACATCATCAGCGACACCGATGGTATTAACAAGCGATGGGCCTCTTATTTTGAAGAGCTTCTAAACCGACCATCTAACATCCCCACACAGGAAGCTCTCGACGATATTGTTGATCTAGGCCCACCCATTCAACCCCCGACAGTAGAGGAAGTTGATCTCGCCTTGCGGTCACTAAAACGAAATAAAGCGCCGGGCGCTGACGAGATTCCAGCTGAACTGCTAAAATTCGGTGGAACGAGTCTAGTTGATGCCATACATCAATTACTCCTGCGAGTTTGGGAGAACGAGGAGATCCCAGACGATTGGCGCAGAAGCATCATCTGTCCAATCCATAAAAAGGGAGATAAATTGCGGTGTGAGAATTACAGGGGCTAGTTTGTACGTCCTATAAAATTTTGACGAAAATTCTGGAAAATAGAATAAAACCGCACGCAGAACGAGTCATTGGCGAATATCAAAGCGGTTTCAGACCTGGTCGCTCCACAACCGATCAGCTCTTCTCAGTCAAACTGATACTCCAGAGGTGCTGGGAATACAACGTAAACGTATACCAAATCTTTGTCGACTTCAAGCAGGCATACGACAGTATCGATCGTGGAGTACTGTACAACATCATGCTGCAATTTGGTATACCAGCAAAATTAGTGCGACTGACAAAGATGACGATGACCAACTCCGTCTCACAAGTCAGGATCCAGAATAGAGTTACTGATCTATTTGAAACACGCACTGGTTTGAAACAGGGCGATGGACTGGCACCGACGCTCTTCAACCTAGCACTGGAATACGTTATTCGGGCTATGAATATGGACAACAGCAAGACGCTGCTCATCAAGTCGACACAATTAGCAGCGTACGCCGACGACATCAACATCATGTCCCGAAGATTGGCTGACGCAGAAGAACTTCTGCATACGCTCGATACCGCTGCAAAGGAAGTTGGATTACGTATTAACGAGGGTAAAACTAAAATAATGATGCAATCGGTGACAAGGACACCTGCACAACCGAGCATCAACGTGGGGGACCTCAACATCGAGCTCGTGAACAACTTCATCTACCTGGGTTGCAACCTGTCAAGAGACGCCAACGAAACTGACGAAATCAAGCGACGGATACAGTTAGCTAATAAGACTTTTTTCTCGGTTCTCCCCATAATGAAATCGAAACATGTGCACAGAAACACGAAGCTCCGCGTGTACAAAACCATTATACGACCAGTGCTATGCTATGGCTGCGAAGCATGGACCCTAACTCAAGCCTCCGAAAACATGCTAGACACTTTCGAACGTAAGGTTCTACGGCGAATTTTCGGGGCTGTTTGCGATCGAGATGGATGGCGCATCCGGTACAACCATGAGTTGTATGAAATGTACGATGAGCTGCAAGTCTCGGAAATCGTCAAACTACAACGACTTCAATGGGCAGGGCATGTACAAAGAATGGACGATGGTCGCATGCCTAAGAGAGTAATGAATGCAGAACGAGTCGACGGAGCGAGACTGCGAGGACGACCGAGATCTCGTTGGGAGAGCTCAGTAGGTGTGGACGCCGCGCAGCTGCTGGGCTCCCAAAATTGGAGGACGCGGTCACGTGACCGAGATAATTGGAGGACAATGATCCAGGCGGCCAAGGCCCGACGTCGGGCTGTCGCGCCACGATGATGATGATGATGTCGAGGCAATTAACATGGCGTCGCAGCTAATGGTGAATTGCGGATTGGTCTTCCTGGAGAAGTCGATAATAGTTCAGCTACTTGTCAGCTGGAGTGACTTCAACAGGATGCTGAGTAAAAATAGGAAAAATACTATTACCGCCTGCAGACTCCCGTGTGGAGTAGAGATGTCCACGGTTACTGCAACTAGGCTTCTGAAAATAAAGTTAGTTAGTTAGTTATCTACCTATAACTGACACAGTTGTCAATCAAAATGACCGCACTAGGGCGATCCGGGGACTTGTCGTATATTATCTTACCAGATGTGCAGCCTATATCGCAGACTCGGCTATTTACCACCCAAGTCTCCTGGATGGGTGCAAAAGTCGTCTTCTTTTCTTCAAACAGTGTGGCCTACGCAGCTAGTTTGGGGTACCAATTAGTTTGGAGCACCGTAATGGCGCTCATAGTGCTCATCCGAGGTCAAGCGGTCAATAAGGCTCTTTTGCTTGCCCCATCGATACTTGCCGCTCCCATAAAGTTTTCCGCCTCTACGAGGGCTCGGTGTGAAGTCTCGGTACGGTCAGAAGTCTTTGGCGGGTACACGATGCCACGGCTGGTTGAAGGTGTGGCACCGGCGGTAGGCTTCAGAGGTCCTTCTAACAATTTCAGAGAACCGCTTGTAGGCTCTGCTGTAAAAGGATCTCACTACTCCACTTTCTCAACAATGACATAGGGGAGGTATCTGCGGCTAGCACCAGATGTGGTGTTTTGTGCTGCTATTTAGTACTCTCCATCGCTCAGTTGGCGGTTTGAAATCCCTTGCAGTAGCAAGAACAGGAGGAGGGGGGTAGATAGCCCGATGATTACTGATGTCGATGCATTAGGAGCTGCATTTGGCTCATACTTACCCTAGCCTATGTGTACTATATTGTTTTTATCACAACGAAACTACGAGTATGTAACACCATAAATGAGGCTCTGTAGGCTTGGCAATGTACTCGTATTATATAAATGGTCACCTCCTGATTCGATTAAGACATGTCTGTCTGTCCATCCGTCTCTGTATCCGTCCGTCTGTCCGTCTGCCTGTCCGTCCGTCTGTCTGTCCGTCCATCTGTCTGTATGCATGTCTTTTTGTCTGTCCGTCTGTTCGCACGATAACTTTTGATAGAATGAAGCAAGCGACTTGAAGTTTTGGTCGAATGTTTGTAGTGAAATCTAGTTCGTTTGTATTGAAAATACATTAGATCCGATCAAAGGAACCCCTACCTCCGCTACAAATGAAACTTCAAATAAGCGAAAACTTCCGATAGAATAAAGTGAGCGACTTGGAATTTCGATCAAATGTTTCTAGTATGATCTAGGTGGTTTGTGTTGAAAATGTGCCGAATCCGGCCAAAGAAACCCCAACCTCCCTACTAATGAAACTTTAAATAAGCGATAACTTTCGATAGAATGAAGCTAGCGACTTGAAAATTTCGACAAATGTTTGTAGTGTGAGTTCGATAAACACCATAGGGTTGGGACATATCCACCATCCATATGTCTTTGTCAAAACCTTAAACGATCGATTTGACGCAATGAATGAAGAACCGTTTTGAAACTGTGGCTCGTTTGTCCGTGCCATACCGCGGTCTGTGAGGTCTTCGTTGCAAAATAACATTAACTCTACTACCTTATAACCCGACCGTCATTGAAAAAAGAATGGCTCATTAAACAATTAAAGAAATTGTGAAAAATTTGGATTTCTGACCAATATTCTTTTTAAAATTATCCATAACACTAAACACTGAAATGTACCTTGTTACAATATACGAAACCTCCTCGAAACACCACCGCAAAGGTTGAGCATCTGTAGAATATTCTGGAAGAAAGATTCAGGACTTTACCTGTTGGCTCAAAGCTTCGGCTTATCGCGGTTCTTCAGGAGAAATGAGCGAAAATTTAGCCAAGAACGGCACTAAAGCGTGTGGAATCCGTTCCAAACCGCCCTACCCTACAAAATATCTAAAAAAGGAAATATATTCATTTATTTGGTAGTCCGGATGGCTCAACGGCTAGCACGTTCGCCTTCTACGCACTGGGCCCCCGGTTCGATTACTACTACGGTAGTTTTCGATAAAAAAAAAGGGGATTTACATGTCGGACTATGAGCCCACTCAGCTGTTAAATGAGTACCCATTTATGGGGTAAATAACTCGGTTGAGCGTGTTGCTGATCACACACCTCTGCAGAAGACCGTCACGATCTAGAAAATGAGATGATGCTAACTCATCTCGAGGCCATGGTTCAAATTGGGCTGTTGCGCCAGCTATTTATTTATTCATTTATTTTCATTTTAAAGAATACTTAAGAAATTAAATGACTGTTCGATAACTTAATTGGGGGCGGAATAGCGACTTTGTTTGTTTTTAGCTAGTAACTTTCATATTAAAAAATTATTAAATTAAAGATACGTGATGAGCAAACAAATGCTCCTTACACTTTGTAGGTTAACGTGTACATATTAGTTTCTTTATAAGTCAATAAAGTTAATATTAGCTGCTGTACGATATTATAATTTCCATTTAACTTAAGGTTTCTCTGTCGGTGCTGTAATGATATCTTCAAGATTCAAGTTAAAATGAAATTCAAGAGATTTTACACAATGTGAGACTAGAAAGCGACCATTCCTCTCCTAATATTGCGCCTTGCACCTTGTTTACCAATGAATTATTTATTGATAGCCTTTCTGAAAATAAAAGAAAACTCCTCAAAATCTGCACAAATAAGAATCATCTTTAAATCACTTTAGATATACATATATGTGCGTGTATGCTCTATGTATTTTTATCTGATAAACTATTTATCCTTTCTGAAAATCGAAAATTGAAAATTCACCAAGTGCTCATCAACAACTCTCCCGTATCCTTTTTCTTCTAGACCACAACAACACCTCGCCCGAAGGCCAACAATTGTCGTGAACTACTCAATGGCCGATTACAAGTTAAATGGGAAATTCAAGGAGAATATCTTTTCGTCGAACTTATTGGTCGAATCAAAGAGGATCAATATATGGCATTCGGATTGTCCGGTGCTCAGGGACGACCTGAGATGATAGGAGCGGATGTCGTCGTGGCCTTCTACGATACTACAAAACGAGTATTCATGGCTGAGGATTATTATCTTTCGCATTTGGCGCAGTGTGATGGAAAGCAAGGAGTGTGTCCGGATGAACGTATTGGCGGAAGGAATGATATTATTGTCAGTAAGTATTATGGAACGTTCCTCGTTGACCGGGCAACGCACTGTGGTTAGAGTCTTTGACCAATAGTGGGTTTTAAATTGAGATAATTCTTCACTCCTCTTGCATGAGCTCCGCGGCTTAGGGGGTTCCTAATCTCAGTATATACTGCGGTGAAGCCACTATTAGACAAGACGCGAAAAACGCCCGGTGAAATAGGAATATACGAGTATGATATTTCAATTGTTTGGAATATTCCTAGCTGACCGCGCGATGCATAGTGGTTCGCATTTCTGATAAAAGTAGGCTCTAAATTGAGATAGTTTTTCACTCCCCTTTCAAGGTCTCTGCATGCTACGCTAACTCCGCGTCGTAAAGGGTTGCTACCCTCAGTAGACAGCCCTAGAACGGTCGCATTGCTCGCTCTATTCGCTTCAGCGGTAAAACCACTGTTAGCCAAGACGCGAACCATACGATGCGTCGCCTGGTGAAATAGGAATATACGATAAAGCAAAAAAAAGTAGGAATATACGAGTATTCACTTTGGAATTCCACTGAGTCTAAACATTAAGAAAATATCTAAGGTAAATTCGTCAATTCGGTGTGCTATTACGACAGTTTGTTTTCGGTGTAAATAAAATACCTTTTGTACGAATAATATTTTTACTCCTATAGATGAATTTCAAAAAACCCCGAATATATTAAATATTATCCATCAAAACAGTGAAAAAAATTATCCATAGGGTGAATATGTAATTTTTATTCGAATCGAAACAGAAAATTCGGACAAAAATCAATGCAACAGCTGGATTTAAACATTCGAATGGAATGATGAATACATCGGACTGACACCTCAAAGCACTACACTGCCGATTGCCACTTGTTTTGGAAGAGGAATATGATATAAATATTGTATTTACACCACGCATTGGATTGGTTGGCTTTTCCATTCTAATTTTTACAAATTTTTGGTGACCATATTGTCTTTTAACCTGCTCGGTTGTCGTGATTTCTCGGTCGCCACTCTACGATTCAAGCATAGATTCAATCCTCGACGCATCAAATAAAAACTGCCTGTGGGGACTACTAGAACTCGCACAGCGCTCCAAGCTTGTCAGTAAAAGACTGCTCGGATAGAAGGTGCATGCGAGCAACTCCACCATCCGAAAAATATGCAATCGAAATGTCAATAAGGCATTGCTACGCAAGAGATGTTGTCGCGCTAGAGGGGTCAATGCAATTAGCATATTGTCTTTTACACAGGGCCGTCGAGAGAAACTCCGGGCCCGGTACTCAACTTTTGTAGGGGCCCATGTATGTATGGCAACCGGTAACTCAATGACAAAAAAAAAGGCTCAAAGCGTAGATACGTTTTTCCTTTTTTTTTCAACTTTTGTAGGGGCCAATATATGGCGACCGGTAGATTAGTGCGTCAGAGTGGTATGAAAGGGCAAGGAGCGAAAAAAAAGCTCAGTGCGTAGATACGTTTTTTTTTCTTTTTTTTTCATTTTACAAATTTTCGGGCCCCGAGAAAAACACGGGCCCGGTGCGTTTCGCCCCTTCCGCCCCCCCCCCTCTCGACGGCCCTGCTTTTACACCACCTGTGAAATAAATACACCAAGTAAAAGTATAGTATTTTAAACACCAATCGTGCGGTGTACTCCAGGAGTATTAGTTCACCGAATGGATAGAAAAAGTGCATCATCCAGCCGCTATTTTACAAAGAGCCAAATATTTTTTACTGTGTATAAGTAGGCACCCTATGCATCAAAATTTATTGAAGCAAATACGACGAGTAACACTTTTAATGTATTATTAATTTTCTTTAGTGAGTGGCGAACGAAAGAATGGTGTGACAAACATCAAATACAAACGACTCTTGCAAACAAATGAGCCAATCAACGATCTTGCCATCCCTAATAATCGGGAAGTTTCGGTTATTGCCGCTATTGGACCGCTGAATTCGCGTAAAGAAGCGAATGCCCATTCTCATTCGGATGTTAATGCTGACGATATTAGGATAGAGTTTAATGCAAAGGTAATTTAATAATATACTTTTTTTTATTGTACTTTTAAAGTTCACGGTGAAAAAGGCACTTTTTTATTAGGGTTTTGTATTAAAAACAAAACCCTTATGAAATCGGTCGAATGTCTGTCTGTCCGTCTGTCCATGGAATATCTCACGAACGGCTAAAGCTACATACATGAAATTTTGTAGGAATGTGTAGAATTACTATAATTCACTGGAGAAAGCGAATCGTCGTAATAGGTCAACTTTAAGGGGAGGTCCCCATAGAGGGGAAATGAAGGTCGAAATTTTTTTTTCGTTTGGTACAGGCAAGTGGGGTATCATGAGAAAGGTACTACAGAGTACATTCCATTTTTGGCGACTTCATAAAATTCGAAGAGAGGGGAAAAGAGGCAGAGGGGAAAACATGAGATCATATTGTAATTTGTCCCACCCCCCTTACCATTTCGAGACCGTTACACTTAGAAATATGAAAACATACAGGAAGAAGGCTTTCAACTAGCACAGAAAATAAAAAAATTATGAAATTTTGATATCTTCTCAAAATAGGTTAATAATAGTATATTTCTATAGTTACAGTTAGCACACCCCTGCATTTCTCAAACTCATCCGAGGTCGAAAATATTGATGGCCGACGATAATCAACACCATGTGCAATAATATTTCCAAATTTCGTAATAATCACGTAAAATTTAATAGTAGTACATTCATTTAGATTTGGTCATTTTGATATCATCCATACAAAAAAGGCACATAACAGGTCTCTTGTACTACATACTAGTACTACGAGTACAACATACATACTTGCATATTGTTTTCCGTAGAGCGAATTGGAGTTAACCATTTTCAAAAGGGTAATGATTGGTAGGAGAGGAGGGAGGAGGGGAAGGGGGGGGGGGGGGGGTATGCTGGTCGCTGACTCTATTCTCTATAATTATTCAAACAATTTATTCTCAATATTTTTTATACAAACTTACAATTCGCAATATTGTCTTAACATGAATGGTTAAGCATCTCCTAGAGTAGGACAGTTCATCTCCTATTGGCATGGGACACAACCCTCGGATTGCGGGCGTAGCCCACTATTTTCCGGTTTCATTGTACTTTTAAAGTTCATGGTGATTAAGGCCAACATATAGCGAGCTTATACAATAGGCTGGAAACTCTACTGCTTGACTATAAGTAGCCGTGTTTGTTCATTCTTTAACAGCCGCGTTGTTCTTTTAACCGAGTAGTACAGAAAAGTATCAAAAAACGAGTCCGGAGTTTGAAGTGTGTATACCCTAGACCTGTACAAACCTAGTTGTAATATTTAAACTACTAATTGGCATTGAAAGTGTGTTTTCTTTATGGCCAATTTGAACAAGAGCAGGCTGCGATAAAGGAACCTTTGCAGGGAAAATAGGTATCGTTTTGAGTCAAGTGAGCTCTTTTTACAATAACTTTTACCAAACGGTCTGCATACCAAAAATCAGAAGCAGTTAAAACTTGAAATGTAGGGTAATAGGGGGTACTTTGTATGGAAAGTACCCTTTTTTGCAACAGATCGATTTCAATTTTATAAGAGAGTTTCTGATCCAACGAGAGGTTTGTACGTTCATACATTCAGATGTTATATATTTTTTCTAACCCTTTCGAACCGAAAAGCAATCAGCAGACATAACCTGGTTTTATGGTTTTATTTTCTTTAACTTTGGCATATATAATAGAAATAGAAATTTAAAAACATGAAATTTTGGTCAAATTATTGAAGTAAGATTTAGTTAGTTGGTATTAAAGATGGACCAGATCCGACCCACGGAACTCTTACTTCCCCTACAAATTAAATTAAAACTAAGAGATAACTTACGATAAAACAAAGCTAGCGACTTGAAATTTTGGTCAATTTGTAGTAAGATTCAGCCGGCTGATATTGAAAATACGTAAAGTCGGACCAACGAACCCTCTACTCCCCCTACAAATGAAACTTCAAATAAGCAATAACTTTCGATAGAATGAAGCTAGAGACTTGAAATTCTGTTTAAATGTTTGTAGTATGATCTAATTGATTGGTGACAATGCTGGGCAAGATTCCACCCAAGGAACTCCTTCCTCCCCTACAAATGAAACTTCAAATAAGCGATAACTTTCGATAAAATCAAGCTAGTGACTTGAAATTTTGGTCAAATATTTGTACTGGGAGCTAGTTGGTTGTTACTAAAAATGCGCAAGATTCGAAAAAGAAACCTCTACCTCCCTTACAATATAAAGTGAGACTTAAAATAAGCAATAACTTTCGATAGAATGAAGAGGGGAGAAATCTCATTGGTCAGAAGACACTGTCGGCAACTGGTGTCAATTGTACGGCAGCTTTCATCGTCAGTGTGCGACTACTTACCCAGTAAAACCTTCAACCCTCTTTCTCCACCATTCTCCCTACGGAAATACCTCTTAGTACTACTTCGCAGGGCTGGTTTTCGCTAATTAGCCATTAATCCGTTGCGTCCTTTTTCGTGTTTGATCCCTTTCCTCAGTTCCCTATGTATGTCGCATATTGTGCGAGTTACGACCTCCCAATTTGATTCAGATCTTATCATGTGCTCTACTATGTTATGTGGATTGAGGTCACTGCCAAGTTCGACCTCCAGTGCTTCACGCTTTCCTGTAAACCTTGGACAGTGAAAGAATACATGTTCCGGGGACCTCGGACAGTAAACTGGGTTAGATAGTGGTTCACCTCTCCATGCTTGCGGCTCAGCCACAAATCGGGGGATAAGTATATGTGTCCAGTTTGCCTTCGGAGTTTCATCTCACCGCTGTTGCCATTTCCTCAGAGAGTCACACCTTTCTCGTTTTTTTGCGCGCGTTAGATACGTCAGGTGGCTCCAAACATCCCCCTTTGTGCAATCGGTCCATTTCGTCGGCTAGAATATCTATGGGGATCATACCTGATACAACGTACGCAGCCTCATCTGATGTTGTTCGGTATGCACAGCATACTCTCAATGCGTTCCTTCGATAAACAGAGTTTATTCTTCGACTGTTACATGCGTGACGAAGCGCGTCGATCCAAACTGGTGCACATACAGAAATATAGAGATGATCTCTCTAGATAATAAAAGTCTCCTACTCGGTCGTGGTCCTCCCACATTTGGCATCATCCTTGTCAAAGCCACTGCAGCATTAGCCGCCTTCTTGCATATGTACTTGAGGTGCTCTCCAAATGTCAGCTTCCCATCAATCACCACCCCTAGGTACCTAATTGCTGGCTTAGAAATAATGATGGTGTTTCCGACTCTGATCCTCAGAGTGTTCTTTTTTATTCGGTTACTGTTTAGAACGGCTTCCGTCTTTTGCTCAGCTAGCTCCAGTCCTACTTTATCCAACCACAACTTAACAGTTGTGATTGCTTCGGCGGCATAAACTTCGGCGAATTCCAGATCCTTGGCTAGCACGACCACAGCCATGTCATCTGCGAACCCGACTATCGTTACTTCTTTAGGTACTGGTGAATCCAATATGTCGTTGTACATGATGTTCCACAGCAAAGCGCCGAGTACAGATCCTTGCGGAACGCCTGCTGTTACAATTTACTCTCTTGGCCCTACGCTGGTTTCGTACTGTAGAACTCTAAACAAAAGGTGCCCTGTATAAGTCGCGTCAAATAGTCAGTCAGACCTATCTTCTGCAAAGACAAATGAATGCATTTCCAGTTTGCCGAATTGAAAGCATTTTTGACTTAGAGTGTCACAACCACGCAATACTTTCCATCACGAAGTGCCTGTTTCCCTAGATATGTCACTGTCAAAATTGCATCGGCCGTGGAGCGCGCCCTTCGGAAACCAAACTATTGGTCCGACAGTACTTCCTTTTTCTCTACGACGGCAGCTTGTCTGCTAGAAATTATTTTACAAAACCTAAACCTACAATGGAACACTCACCTCCCCTATGTGCCATATATGGGAGGTGGGCGTTCCATTGATCGGATCATGGCAATTTCCAAGGCCAACCAACTAGATAAACAAATATTTGACCGTTCCTGCGGCAGCCAGTTCTTCTTACCGGAACGACCCGTTTTTCAACGGCCAAGAGCTGCCAAACCCCCTCGATGCAAGAAGAATTGCAGTATTTGAAGCATCGCTACCACAACAACAACAAATATTTAACCAAAATTATAAGTCTGTAGCTTATTCTATCGAAAGTTATCGTCCGAACGGACAAACGGGCAAACAGACTGACGGACGAACAGACAGACATGGCTAAATCGAAATTTCCAGATACGTACATACATATATATTTCTGTACATACGGAGCCTTCTTTAAGGTGTCACATATTTTCTTTGTTACCAAGCCAATATAACACTATACCTTATAAGTATTTGTTAATTGCCTTGACCTCTCCGGGGGCTTGGGCACGTCAATATCGCTTGCATAGGTAGGTACGCCTTGTTGACGTTTCGATAGCATATAGATTTCGGATAGTGCAGTTGCTAGCTTGCACCTCCTATCCGAACCGTTTTTTACTGAAGAGCCACAGGCATTTTTTAGCCCGTCCCATATACTCGTAAATATAGTATATAATGAACAGGCATACTCGTATCCATATAGTCCGATGAATGCTGTTTGGTCGTTAGTTCGTTTGTCCAGGCATTTTACATGTACAGATCTTAACCAAATTTTGTATGTAATTTCCTTGTGCGACCTGGAGCACAAATCGGAGACCGCAATTTCGATTACCGATTTAAATAAACGTATACCAGTATTCTGTTGTGTTACAACCAGAGTTAACAATAGCAATAGAGCGCAACTCCCCAAACGACTTGCCCTGCGCGTCACACTCTTTTGTCACAAATCGATGCCATGTGATTTCAGGACCCCCTCTTGGTCGGCCTTGGTTGGATATGCGGTTCCATTTCAAGGCATGTAAAGCAATGGAATCTACTGCGATTTTCGCCTGCGTATCAATTCGTCATTTGACATCTGACCCGTACGCTCTGCATTCGATATTGTTTCGGGCGAGAAAATTCTTAGAATTCGACGAAGACATGGTAATATCTCTTACGGAAACTTTCCATGTACTGCTCCCATACAAAAGCACAGACAGTACCAGGGGGCGCAACAGGCCCAGCTTGGTCTTGATGCTGAGGTAACTGCTCTGCCAAATTTTGAACGACATGCCGTATGCACATTTAGGCTAGTTGATACGACGAGCGATGTCCTGCTCCGTATCAGCATTTTCGGCAACAATACTACTCAGGTGGACGATGTTGTCCACCTTCTCCACAGGCTGCCCACTAATATTGATGGTGCAGGATTTCTTTTTCGCGATGACGGGGTTCTTAGGTTTTATTGGTATTAATCTTTAGCCCAACCTTGCTTACTTTCTCGCAAGATCTAACGTCATTGCGGACAGATCCATGATTTTGTGTGAGAGTAGGCATAAGTCATCAACGTAGTCAAGATGTTGTAGACAGGATGTTAAAGTCCATTGAATTCCTCTGTCTAGTCGAGATAGGGCTGCATGCAACACATAGCCGATTACTATGAGGAATAGGGTCGGTGAGAGAACGCACCCCTGCCGAACTCCACTGCGAATCTCTAAGTCCCCCAACACCGTACCTTTATGCAGAACGCGGCATATCGCGCCGTCATAGATTGCCTTAACAATAGCCACAAGCTTCTCAAGCATGCCCTTCCTACGCAAGGACGCCCATATAGACTCTATCTATCGAAAGACTTCTCGAAATCGATGAAAAGCTAGTGAAGCGGAGAATCGTACTCAGCGCGTTGCTCGATGATGATTCGCGAGGTGTTAATGTGATCGACACAGGATCCGGATCGAAAGCCTTCCTGCGCTTCATCAATTGTGCTTTCTAAGTGAGCATTTAGACTTTCCATAACGATTTTAGCTGTTATCTTAGTAATGGCTGGAAGCACCAAAATACCTCTCCAATTATAGCAGTCTGTAAGGCTACCCTTCTTCGGAAGTTTGATGATTAAACCTTCTTTCCACTCAGTGGGAAAGGTCTCTGTACTCCACGCTTTATCAACAAGTCAGTGCTTCAACTCGCAAATTACCCTTGGCGCTGCTTGCTAAAGTTCGGCAGGGATACCGCCGAGTCCTTTCTCGTTTAGTCCCTTTCATTGTTTTAGTGCAATAATCGCAGCGAATAATTCCTCATAAGTCGGGGCAGTGCACCGTATACGCACATTTTGATGGTTTGCTAAATTATCTATATGAGGGCTGAGGGCAAACTTACCAGAGGTTACATGGTTGAAGACCGCGGAGAAGTGTTCTTTCCACCGCCCCGTTTGATCAATAGTAATTTTGTATCACTATTCTTCACCGGATATTGGCAGGAGTTAGGACAACCTGTAAACTCCTTGATGATACCATATACGGCGTTTAAATTGTTACTTCGGGCGGCTTTTTCTGATGAGGATAGAAAAGAATTCGCATAAACTCTTTTATCGCGTCGCATACTACGCTGAACTTCTCCAGCTTTTTGACGGCTGCTGCGATTGTCATCTAATGCTGGAGCTAAACGAAGCTTTAGCTCGTTTCTTTCAACAATCCATGAAACGTCGGACATCAAGGACTTATTCCGGCAATCCGGGTTTGTGCCAAGGATGGTATCTGCGCTATCAATGTACGCATTTTTTATGACACTCCAATTTTCATGTACGTCACTTTCTGGGTGACTAGTTATTTCAGATGCTTTTTGCGCAAGATGGTCGTTATATTGTTGTAAAATAGCTAGATTTTTTAGTCGAGCGGTGTTGAATTTGCGGCGCCTGGATCTTTCGTTGCTAGAACGGCGCACGGCTGCAATACCCAATCGAACATTAACGAACGATCGTAAGATAATGGTCTCTTCCCATCCCAATATCGACGCCCTGCTTATTTCGTACTTCCAGGAGGCAACTCTTAAATCTTTTACTAATGGCAAAGTGGTCAATCTGATTTTTTTTGTGTTCTGCGCCGATCAACAGAGGACCAACTGATTTTGTGGTGGTCCTTATGGTCAAACATAATATCACCGATGAAGAGACTGAAAGTTGCAAAACTCTACAAACCTTTCACCGTTGTCATTACGATCCCCAGGACCGTGTCTCACCACCACATGCCTGAGCTTATAGTAGTACGCACATTCGAGAATCCAATCTTTGTCATTGTACTATAGCCCAAAGTCCTAACCGTTGAGTCAGTCCTTATCCGGTTCATAGTTGACTTTTCATTATCATATAGAAGATTTCGGATAGTGCGAGCTGCTGACATACACATCCTGTCATTTGTTTGTCGTTTTCTACGACAGACCGGCTAACGAAAAGGCCGTGGGACTCTTCATACAACTCACGCCACAGAGGGAATGTTTATCTCAACCAAATTATCACACCGCCATTACTGGCGGCTTCACTTGGTTAGCAATGTTCAAAGACCACTGCCGTACCAGGGGCGCCCACGAGAAGGACTATGGGAGAGGATTTTAGCCCCCTCGACAGAGTTTACTCAATTGCCCTAACCCCTTGTGGGGCATAGCATGTGTTTTTAGGACGCCCCGTTGATCGACCTTCGCTGGAAATAGGGTCCCATTTCATAGCATGTTCAGCAATGCAGTTATCGCCCTTCCACAATGTGTGACTTATTCACACTATTTCGCCTGCTTATAAGTTCATCGATTGGCATCTGACCCGCACGCTGATTCACATTGAACTTATATTCGAATATGTTCGTACTCGTACATATTTTGAATGAAAAAAGAAATATATTTTGGCGAATGTAACTGAGGTAGTAGAATCAGTGCATTTGTGAGGTATTTCTTGCAATTACAAAAGTAAATAAATAATGACACTAGAATGAATGTGGAATGTGTGGAACATACTATATTATTGGCGCCATAGTCCAGCACTTAACAGAGCAGGATTTCTGGATCAGCTCTCTATCTACAACTATCTAGAACAAGTTGTTAGTGAAATGTGTGGACTTGTTCCACTGCGTTGCACAAAAAAAAACTTCAAGTTCGGCTGAATACCATTAAATTATCCTTTCAATCACAGTTTCAGGTCCTATATTCTAGATGAGCATGAGCCCTGGTTAAAAAAAAAATTCTTAGACTTCGAGACTGAAGCAGGCATTTCAAATTTTTCAGAATGATCATTCCTGCGCATCATCCCTCTACGATATAAAAGAAAAAGGCGACCCGGAGCCATGGCCCACGCGTATTTTAGCTGGATTGACTACAATTTCAGCCCGAATCGGGCCAACTGGAGGAAAACGTGGGTACACGCCTCTAACTGGCCATCCATCCTGGGGCATTGCTTGGTACTTGAACGATTTACTTATTCCTGAATTGTATGTGGAACGTGGCGAGACCTACACGTTTATGGTCGAAGGTGGCAATAATCCGTCGCAGCCAGCAAGGTAAGGAAAAAAAAATGTCACTTACAATATCCATCAAGCCAAAGATAATACGTTTTAATTGCAGATATCATCCATTCTATATCACCGACTCACCTGAAGGAGGTTTTGGGCAAAAGTCGACTGAAGCTCAACGCCAGCAGACCGTCTTTGCGGGAGTGGACTATGATGAAAACGGTTATGCTTATCCTACAGCAGGTAAGTGCAGATTTTCAGTAGATCTTCGAACTTGCAGAAAAATCGATATAAAGCTTGATTAAATTGTTAACATTTTTAAACGTGTTGTGTCTTTTCTAGCTGGACGATATTGCGAGTGGGTTCACAAAGGAATCGATAAGTCTCTCGTGTCTGAAACATTCGAGGACTACATGAAAACTGTTGAATTGGACTGCGAAGGTGGTGAACCAGCAATCCTCAATTGGACTGTTCCAGAGGATGCTCCAAGCCTATTGTACTATCAGGTAAGGTCTTATGTATAATTAAGTTAGCTACCAAATTTAGTCAACTGTATCACTGGTCCGCAGTAATCTGAGAATCATTACGTTCCCATTGCCCTGAGCAACCTGAGTACTCTTTTCAATGCTTCGGTGACCCTTATGTTTTTATCTGTCTCTCAATACCTTAACCAGTCCGCTCGAAGTGGCGCCAATAATTGATAGTTTTAATGCAAATCTTTCTGTAAAATCATCTTCTGCAAGTATCCATGGCGCCCTCTGTGGCCGTGGTCGTTCGGTCACCGGTCTACGATACTAACCTAGAGCTCGGAGTTCAAATCTCGGTGCGATCAAAAACTGCCTGTGAGTATTAATTGAACTCTCACAGTACTCCGAGCTTATCGGTATAAAGACGACACGGGTAGGAGGTGTATGCTAGCAAAAGTAGATATGCTATCGAAACGTCAACAAGACATAGAAATGCTAGAGATGTTAACGCGCCCATACCCCTAGAGAGGTCAAGGCAATTAACAAGTATCCATCTTGTTTAACTTAAGGTGACAAGTCTTTAGTTGCCATGGCTCCAGTTCTAGCTATTATAGTATTATTAGCTAACTTCCCAAACGGACGAAACCGATGTTGTTTTCCAAGTATCTCATCGCGTTTCCAGGATATGCGAGTTCAGCCTACTTTTGTAAGCTGTACTTGCCAAAATTGAAGTTTCCGTGGCTACGATAGTTCTAGATACTTTTTTTCTTATTGGCCGAGTCTCCAAATGGACACAACTTGTGTGCTTTTAAAAATCAAAGGGGTCTTTGTGTATTTCCATTGTGAATACCTTCTTGTTCACAACGGTTCCGTAACCGCCCCTCTGCTTTTTAGCATGACATTAGCTTCCTAAACATAATCTTCTCGCATTGCATTGTATATGCAATCGTTCGAAATTGTCAAGTCGGTTAAAGACTTAAAACCTTCTATACGATTTTGATGCACTACTCGACCGGCGCGATGTTAACCGCCTGCATCTCAATGTAAATGAGTGACATTCTTTCGAAAATACTGTCTGTAACGCTCCCCTACAAAAAGTGGACGGGCTTAGAAATTTTGGTATCCTGCTTGAACAATAAACACAACAAATTGTATCTACAATAATTAAGAACTCCGTAGTAGCATCCCATCATTCAGATTTTGCCTCTTTTCGGTCGGACGTGCAGAGATCTCAGTAGACAAATCTCTGCACATCCGTTACGCTGGCACCCCCTCTACTTAGTATCGACATCAGGCATAGTGTATAATTAGGTGCTAATTAGTTGCTTTATTCCCGATCGCCAAAATTGACGATTTTATATGGGCATTTACGTTACGTTAGCGTTACGTCACGCTAGCATCCCCACTTTTTTATACAAATACCCAAATTTTTATATAAATGTTCGAAGTGAAAGTAAACGCGTGAATTCCTTACCGCAAAGCGAAGTCCTTTATAATGAGCACATAATGGTAATTCAAACAAACTAAACAATTTTATTATTTCTATCTTCATCATCATCATCGTGGCGCGACAGCCCGACGTCGGGCCTTGGCCGCCTGGATCATTGTCCTCCAATTATCTCGGTCACGTGACCGCGTCCTCCAATTTTGGGAGCCCAGCAGCTGCGCGGCGTCCACACCTACTGAGCTCTCCCAACGAGATCTCGGTCGTCCTCGCAGTCTCGCTCCGTTGACTCGTTCTGCATTCATTACTCTCTTAGGCATGCGATCATCGTCCATTCTTTGTACATGCCCTGCCCATTGAAGTCGTTGTAGTTTGACGATTTTCGAGACTTGCAGCTCATCGTACATTTCATACAACTCATGGTTGTACCGGATGCGCCATCCATCTCGATCGCAAACAGCCCCGAAAATTCGCCGTAGAACCTTACGTTCGAAAGTGTCTAGCATGTTTTCGGAGGCTTGAGTTAGGGTCCATGCTTCGCAGCCATAGCATAGCACTGGTCGTATAATGGTTTTGTACACGCGGAGCTTCGTGTTTCTGTGCACATGTTTCGATTTCATTATGGGGAGAACCGAGAAAAAAGTCTTATTAGCTAACTGTATCCGTCGCTTGATTTCGTCAGTTTCGTTGGCGTCCCTTGACAGGTTGCAACCCAGGTAGATGAAGTTGTTCACGAACTCGATGTTGAGGTCCCCCACGTTGATGCTCGGTTGTGCGGGTGTCCTTGTCACCGATTGCATCATTATTTTAGTTTTACCCTCGTTAATACGTAATCCAACTTCCTTTGCAGCGGTATCGAGCGTATGCAGAAGTTCTTCTGCGTCAGCCAATCTTCGGGACATGATGTTGATGTCGTCGGCGTACGCTGCTAATTGTGTCGACTTGATGAGCAGCGTCTTGCTGTTGTCCATATTCATGGCCCGAATAACGTATTCCAGTGCTAGGTTGAAAAGCGTCGGTGCCAGTCCATCGCCCTGTTTCAAACCAGTGCGTGTTTCAAATAGATCAGTAAGTCTATTCTGGATCCTGACTTGTCAGACGGAGTTGGTCATCGTCATCTTTGTCAGTCGCACTAATTTTGCTGGTATACCAAATTGCAGCATGATGTTGTACAGTACTCCACGATCGATACTGTCGTATGCCTGCTTGAAGTCGACAAAGATTTGGTATACGTCTACGTTGTATTCCCAGCACCTCTGGAGTATCAGTTTAACTGAGAAGAGCTGATCGGTTGTGGAGCGACCAGGTCTGAAACCGCTTTGATATTCGCCAATGACTCGTTCTGCGTACGGTTTTATTCTATTTTCCAGAATTTTCGTCAAAATTTTATAGGACGTACAAACTAGTGAGATGCCCCTGTAATTCTCACACCGCAATTTATCTCCCTTTTTATGGATTGGACAGATGATGCTTCTGCGCCAATCGTCTGGGATCTCCTCGTTCTCCCATACTCGCAGGAGTAATTGATGTATGGCATCAACTAGACTCGTTCCACCGAATCTTAGCAGTTCAGCTGGGATCTCGTCAGCGCCCGGCGCTTTATTTCGTTTTAGTGACCGCAACGCGAGATCAACTTCCTCTACTGTCGGGGGTTGAATGGGTGGGCCTAGATCAACAATATCATCGAGAGCTTCCTGTGTGGGGATGTTAGATGGTCGGTTTAGAAGCTCTTCAAAATAAGAGGCCCATCGTTTGTTAATACCATCGGTGTGGCTGATGATGTTTCCATCCTTGTCCTTACAAAGGCTAGTCCTGGGTTGGTAGCCGTTCTTAATTGTATTTACTAGTTTGTACGCTTGTCTGGTGTTCCTATTAGCTAAATTTTCGTTTATGTTCAGCAACTGCTCGTCAAAGTATTTACGTTTCTTACGTCTAATTATTCTATTTGATATTCGCCGTAGCTCGTCATATTTTTCTCTTCTGGCTCTGGTTCCTCGTTGAATCCATTGTCTGTAGGCCTCGTTTTTCGCGTCAAGTGAATTTTTGCATTCTTCGTCGAACCAGTCATTTCGCGCTCGCCGGGCTTTATATCCCACGACCTTCTCTGCGACATCCTTGATGGTACCCTTGAGTTCTTCCCAGAACCCATGGACGCCTGTGTTGCTGATGTTGTGTAGCATAGGTGATAGTTTTTCCTCAAGGGCGGTAGTATACGCCACCGCTGTAGCATCACTCAAGAGCTTATCAACCGCAAAGATTTTGGGAGGGCTGATTCTTGACTGGTGCACTGAGGAGATTCTACATCTGTAGGTCGTCTTCACCAAGTGATGATCTGAGTCGCAGTTTGCTCCTCGATAGGAGCGGACATCCAAGACACTAGACGCCCATCTCCTGCAAATGAGGACGTGGTCAATTTGGTTGACGGTATGTGCGTCTGGAGACTTCCAGGTCTGCTTGTGAATGCGTCGATGCGGGAAACACGTAGAGCTTACGACTAGATTCCTGCTGCAGGCGAAGTCGATAAGTCGCTGGCCGTTATCGTTACATTCTTCATTGAGGCTGTGGCCTCCAGAGGTCCCCCGATGCCAACTTTCATTCCCGACTTTCGCGTTAAAGTCTCCCAGCAGCAATTTGACGTCGTTTGTTGGAAGTGAGTCGAAGAGAGTTTCAAGGCGGGCGTAGAACTCGTCTTTTACTGCGTCTTCTTTAACTTCAGTGGGGGCATGCACATTGATGAGCCAGAGGTTGAAGAATCGAGTCTTGATGCGAATCGCACACAGCCGTTCATTTATGGGTTTGAAGTCAGTAATATGCGGTTTGAGGTGATTGTCCACTATAAATGCTACTCCAAACTCCTTGCGGCCCGATGGTTTGCCACTTGTAAAAATTGTGTGCGATTTCTTGTCATTAATCTCGCTGCCAAGCCAATTTGTTTCCTGGACTGCAGTAATGCTCAGTTTGTACTTTTCGACCTGTTGAAGGAGGGCCTTCTCGGCCCCCGGTTTGTTCAGGGAGCGTACATTCCAGGATCCGAAAGAATAATCCTTTATTCGTTTGCGTGGTCGTCGTTGTTGATCCGTCCAATCCGAGGCTTTTGTTCCAGGTTTCTTGACATGGAGTGGTTTTTACAAGGACGAGTTGTCAGCACGTCGCGTAACCCCATTCGGGGGATGGCCTCGGAGATAGCTGCTTCAGATGGTTTAATAAACGTGCTGGAGCCCACACAACTATGTAGCAGGTCCAACTACGCAAGTCATTCCATCCTACTAGACCTGAGACGCTTAGGTGTTTGTCAGCCATTCAGGCAACAGCTATCTGCCTGTTCCAAACTGTCTTATCGCTAAGACATTGGCCGTCAGCGAACTGATACACTGCCGTTACAATCTTAGCCTAGCTTAAGTATCTAAGTGGATGTTCACATTGCGTGCGATGCCGAGCCGAGCCGAGCCGGGTCGAGCGATGCGATGAGGTGGGTGTTCACATTGCACGCCGTGCGATGCCGAGCCGAACGATGGCTTGCGATGCAAAGATGATCCGAGCGATGGCTTGCGATGCAAAGATGATCCGGGATGTTCACTGCACGCAATGATGGAGAGTAGAGACGAATTTACAATAGTTCAAGGTATAGAATCTGTTCGACATCATGTCGTTTGTGCTTGACCCAGTAGATTTATTTCTGTTTGAAAACTGCTCTAAAAATGGAAGGGCGTCGCCATTGGGTGCATCCCATTAATGAAGAAAGGCCCAGTGTTGGTGAATTTCATCATCTCTTCCGCGACCTCAGACGAGAGGTTTCACAAGCGGATTGAGCAGCGGCGCACCGCTGTGTATAAACGCAAAAAGCGGCAGCCGCGACGGCTTTAGAACGATGAATGTATAAACCGCTCGACTCGCCGTTGCGACCACCGCCGCGGTTTGTGGAGCGGCGAGATTGCATTTGAATTCAGTGTAAGAGCCGGTACACATGGACGTCTAAATGACGCCGGACGCCTGGTCACTTAAGCTCCTCCCTCTTTGATACCTATCTGCATTTCATTTCACATGATGCGATTGGACACAGCGTCACTCTGTATTATATAAGCCGAGCCACATAATAGCGAACCTGAATTTACAATTTGTGTTATTTTTAGTTTTAAATAAACTGTTTTTTGGCCATAACTTCTAAAATATAAGGAATTTCGTATTTTTAACACCATTTTCACCCCCCTTAGGCGGCTATTACACTTTAAAAGTTATCTTACAAATATCTTTTATAAAAGACATTTTCAAACAACTTTTCTAGCGTAATAGCCGCCTAGCAAAAGATCTGCGACATGAACGTTGCTTGTTTCAATTACTTTTCTTACAAGCTTGCACCCCTTCCCCTTTAGGCGGCTAATATCATTCATAAAAGTTCTTTTAAAATATCGTTCGTCAAAGATGTTTGTAAAAGAACTTTTATAGTGTAATAGCCGCCTTACAGACCCCCATCCGAGCTGAGGAGCAAAAAAGTGATCCTCAAGCGAATGGTTTAAGAAACATCATACAAATCAGACATTGTGACCGTGTCCGTGTTCCGGGTTCGAATGTATGTGGCCCGGCTTATTAAAAATTGATATGCGGACGCGTGAAGTGACGCAGATAGGAGCAGAAACCAGCGTCATCCCAGATAGCTATCGCGGTGGCAAAATGCCGCCGATAGCTATCGGATAGCTATCTGCGGCCATGTGCATCGCTTCATTGCCCGTAATGTATATCTTCCTATCCGATTAAAAGTGACGCAGCGTCAGATGCATCGGACCGGCACCGGCACTAAATATGTAAACCGCCGCTTCTGCTCTATGCCTTTATACGCAGCGGTGTCCGCTGCTCAAACCGCTTGTGAAACCACGCCTTCTAAACGCGACCTTATTACGGTGGTAATAACCTTTCATTTGAGCCATACTGAATCAAAACCGGAGTCCAAAGCGTATATACCCTAGACTTGTACAGACCTAGTTGTGATACCAAAACTTCCAACTGGCAACGGCCATATGCATTAAAAGTGAATTCCCCATATGGTCAGTTTGAGCTGTGGGCGTGGATCCAATGAAAAGCTTCATCGTTCATCCATTCGAATTTTGGATATTTACGTTTGAACTAACGTTTATATGGAAGGTTGCCGTTCATTCAATAGGATCTTGCCCATTCTCAAAATCAACTAACCAGCCCACACTATAAATATTTGTCGCATTTTGCAAGTCGCTAGCATCATTGTATCGAAAGTTATCGCTCATTTGAAGTTTCATTTGTAGGGGACGTAGGGGTTGCTTGGGACGGAGCTTGGCCATTTCCAATACCAACCAACTAAATCTAAATCCAAACATTTGAACCAAATTTCAAGTCGCTAGCTTCATTCTATCGAAAGTTATCGCTCATTTGAAATTTCATCTATAGGGGAGGTAGGGGTTCCTTCGGTCGGATCTTTCCCATTTTCAATACCAACCAACTAGATCATGCTACAAACATTTGACCAAAATTTCAAGTTTCTACCTTCATTCTATCGAAAGTTATCGTGCAAACGGACAGACAGACAGACAGGCATGGCTAAATCGAATCAGGAGGTGACCCTCATAATTTCCATGTATACACTGCCACACCGCCGCGCCGAAGCCTCCTTTAAGGCCTGACATATTTTCTGCGTGACAAAAACAATATACCCTATACTAAAAGTCTAGGGTGTAAAAGCAGACATACATGCATTTTTTTTTCAGTGTCTGATACATCAAATATTACTTTACAGCTCGTACTTGCACCATACTGGCTCCATGGAGCTTCACATCGCAAAGCATCGCAACGCCCATAAACTCCATCGCAAAGCCCATTAAATTCCATCGCAAAAAATCAGCAGCCGGTACTCGCACGAAAAAGCAAAATAGTTTGTGAAAACATTAGGCCATCGCTCGGCTCGTCATCGCATCGCGCGCAATGTGAACACTCAAAGCGTGATTCCATTTAAAATTGAACACTTTCCATTTTCTTGCTTTAAAAGCTTGTAATCGCATTGCATCGCTCGACCCGGCTCGGCTCGGCATCGCACGCAGTGTGAAGATCCACTAAGGGCCGTTATCTCAATGTCCAGTTAAATCTTATCCCGTAAATAAACGCTAAACGGCACTCATCTTCCGTTTAAGAATTTATCGGACAATAACTCCAAACAGCTGATACGGACTGCTGAGATTTTGACAGCTAGAACTGTTTACGTTTGCACATTTAAATGAGACAATTAAACTGGTCACAAGGAACAGAGTTCTGGATATTCATTCGAAGGAAACGGATCTGGCACCAGCTCAGCCGCAAAATAATGCTGGACGTGAAATAGAATTGAACATGTGGCTGAAATCCGCCAAGAAAATCAGCTGACTTTCTACTGCATTAGCTGCGCTGTGGACTGCATTATCATATTTTGAGCGTTGCATGTGCTAAGGTTGTCTCGGATAACTAACTGGCAGTTTAATCAGACATTGAGAAAACGGGCTTGTTTTCCATCACACGTACTCTTAATTGCTGGAAAAACACATTAACTTAAGGAAATTCTGAAAAGTCGAACAAGTGCGTCTCATATGGGAAAATGATCATGCATTAATTTCTGGAGACGCACATGAACATAGAGAAAAAGGAATTTCTCAAGAGTCGAGCATGTGCGTCTCAAACGGGTCATAAAGGATATTAAGAAAACGATCATGTATCCTTAATGACTCTGAGCCAGGCACACTACTCTATTATCAAATTTGATGTAAAATGAAAGCCATAATCAATTGCTAATTTGTTGATCTCTCCCGGAATTTAAGGCTCCTGCCGAATTGCCGGGATGCTGTTTTTTAAATAGTGGTGCTTGCGTAACGTGAAGCTAGCACCCCACTTTTTAATACGGCATTTATGTCTCCAAATTCGACGTTAATTGAAAGTCATAATTAACTGCTAATTTGTTGCTCTATTCCCAAATTTATTGCTCCTGCCAATTTGCCAGGATTCCAACTTATATATGGGAAGAACACCACAATTGTACCCCCCTCTACACTATCCCCACTGCAACGTATTAAACTCGACTTGAATGCATAATGAAAGTAATAAATATTTGCTAATTTGCTACTACATTCCATAATTTATTGCTCCTATCGAATTGTCAGGATAATATTTTGAGCGGTGCTAGCGTAACGTCACGCTAGCACCCACCCCCACTTTTCCAATACCAAATCACACTACCACTTCTACACCTCAGAAGTAAAAGGGTCAAAATTCACAATCACCGATTTTAAGCTAGGTTCTCCATATTTATGGAGAACCGTAGAATCGTATGAGAATATTGCAAATAGTTTATAGTAAATACTTTATGCGAAGTGATAGGGTATATTGACTTTATCATGAAGTTTGCAGCGCAGAGAAGGAAGCATCTCCGACCATATAAATTATATATATTCTTGGTCAATATGATGAGACGAGTTGATTAAGCTTTGTCCGTCTGTCCATCTGGTTCTATTCAAACTAGTCCCTCAGTTTTAAAGCTATCGAGCTGAAATTTTGTACAAATCCTTCTTTCTATTGCACGCTGTAAATATGTTGGAACCAACGGAATCGGACCACTACGTCATATAGCTGCCATAGGAACGACCGGTCCAAAAATTCGTCTTTGTGAGAAAAACTTTTTTATTCCTGAAGGTATCTTTTTAAAATTTCAGACTAATCAGTAGTATCTTTATTCAAAACACATTCCCGAATTTGGTTGAAATTGGAACGACCGTTAAAAAACCAAGTTTTTATTAGAAAAACTATTTTATTTCTGAAGATATTTTTACGAAATTTCATTTTGTTCAATCATATTGACCGCCAAACCACTTTCTTAAATGTGGTTGAAATCGGCCCACTATTTCATATACCTCTCATAGGAACAAGTTTTACTACTAATTTTAAAGTATCATACAACAGGAAATGCACCATAAGGCACAACGAAGATATGATACCATCCACGCAAAGCGTGAAGGGTACCATACCATCGGCAAGCTAGCCAAAGGCTAGCTTGTTTGGTCCAAAATTGTCTGTCCCAAAAAAGCGCCACAAAGTGCAACTTTGTCACGCTAGCATTCAAGTTGAGTTTAATATGTGGCAGTTGGAATGGTGCAGAGGGGCCCAATTGTCGTGTCCTTCCCATATAAGCTGGAGTCCTGACAAATCGGTAGGAGCATTCAATTCAGGAATAAAGCTTCAAATTAGCAATTAATTATCACTTTCATGAATTTGAATTCTAGATATGCCGCATTTATGAGTGGGCGCCAGGGTGACGTCATACTAGCACTACTATACGAAAAACGTTATCCTGGCAAGTCGGTAGGAGCAATTAAATCTGGAATGGAGCAACAAATAAGCAAATATTTATTACTTTCACTATGCATTAAGTTTTTATTAGATTTGTGCCAGTGGGGATAGTACAAATGAGGTGTCCTTCCCATATATAAGTTGGAATCCTGTCAAATCGGTAGGAGCAATAAATTCAGGACGATGATCTAGGCGGCCAGGGCCTAACGCTGGGGTGTTACGCCACGATTATGCTGAATAAATTCAGGAATAGAGCAACAAATTAGCAATTTATTATTACTTTCATCGTGCGTTGAAATTGAATTCAAGATATGCCGCATTTAGGAGTGAGGCGACGTCATACTGTCACTAGCATACGAAAAACGTCAGCCTGACAAGTCGGCAGAAGCGATAAATTCCGGAATTAAGCAACAAATTAGCAATCGATTATCATTAAATTTGGTTGCGATAGATGTTGTTTAAAAAAGTGGGAGTGCTATCACCCCTGCATAAAATCGACAATTTTGGAGAATCGGCAGGAGCAATAAATTCGGGAATTGAGCAACTAATTAGCACCTAATTATGTATTTTGCCTCATGTCGATACTAAGCGGTGGGGGTACCAGCGTAACGGACGTAACATTTTATTCTTGCGAAGTTTCACAAGTGCTCGGTGTCCCAATGCACAAAAAATTATTTCTACACATTTAAAGGCTCTTAACTGGCAGATATTAAGAAATTGTAATGAAATGACGTTAAAGCTATTTGATTTTAAGACAATAGATTCAATTATAAAACTACATACATAGTATGTTGCGCGAAAATTCGAGAAAATACGAAAAAATGGCTATAACCATAAAATTATTTCTCTGATTTTTTCCAAGATACATTTCAAACATAATCAAATTTAAGCGTTCTAACTAGGGTTTATTTCTACATAGTAATAGTGTAATCAATTTAATATTTTATTTGAAAATTGTCTTGAAGTCGTTGAGAGTCAGATGCTTATAAATTCGTAAAACAAATCAATTTTTTAGGCTAAATTTTTAATGAAAAAATATTTATTGGAAATTGCGTGAACTTCTTTAAACACGAAAAAATGCGTACAACCACATTCATCATTATTACCTATATCGTAATATGGGGCCCTATAACAGTTAAGTGGTCCTAGTCCTGGCTACTGAAAAATGATATTTTCCAAAAATAGGGTCTTGTTGTACGAAATAAATGACAGCATCTCTCTCAATTAAGTACCCGAATTGAGGTTTTAAAAAAATACGTTTCTTATACCCTAAACTTATAGTATACGGTATATTGTTTTTGTCACGACGAAAATATATAACCTTAAAGGAGGCTCCGGAGGTATAGCAATGTATATATTGTACATATATAAATGATCAGGGTCACCTTCTGATACGAATTAGCCATGTCTGTCTGTCTGCCCGTTCGCACGATAACTTTCGATAGAATGAAGCTAGAGCCTTGAAATTTTGATCAAATGTTGGCAGTATGATCTAATGTGTTGTTGTGGTGTTCTAAATGGGCATGATCAGGCAAGAGAACGCCTACCTCCCCTACATATGTAAAATAATTAAATGTAAGTACATATATTAAAATAATTAATTAAATAAACATGAAAAGCTCTAGCTTTGGCAGATTGCTCGTGAGGGTAATCTTATACTATCCTGGAAAAATAAAATCGATCAGTTGAAAACTAACGGTAATTTTCTTACAAAGAACCTCGTACTACCCTACTTTTCACGTTTTTGTCTATAAATCTTGAACCAATTGACGTAGACACCTGATTTTTGGCATGTAACCCTGAGGTGATATTAGTAGTAAGATCTAGTTAGTTGGTGTTGAAAATGGGCCAGATCCGACCCAAGGAATTCCTACCTCCCCTACAAATGAAAATTAAAATAAGCGATAACTTACGATAAAATAAAGCTAGCGATTTGAAATTTTGGTCAAATGTTTGTAGTAGGATGCAGCTGACTGATATTGAAAATACGTAAAATCAGACCAACGAAACCCCTACTTCCCCTACAAATGAAACTTCAAATAAGCGATAGCTTTGGATAGAACGAAGCTAGTGACTTGAAATTTTGGTCAAATATTTGCACTGGGATCTAGTTGGTTGTTATTAAAAATGCGCAAGATTCGACAAAAGAAACCCCTACCTCCCCTACAAGTGAGACTTCAAATAAGCAATAACTTTTGATAGAATAAAGCTAGCGACTTGAAAAATTCGACAAATATTTTTAGAATGAGTTAGATAATTGATTTTGAGAATAGTCAAGATCCTCCTGAATGAGTGCCAACCTCCCCTATAAACTGGTCATATAGGAAACTAACTTTTAATGCATATGGTCGTTGCCAATTGGTACTTTTGGTATCACCACTAGGTCTGTACAATTCTAGGGTATATACGCCTCGGACTCCAGGCCGAAGCGAAGCTTCGGTCTGGTTTTCTTCTTTACTTGTTTCAACAAAATGTAACGATTAAGCGATTGTTTGAAACTCATCCCCGAATATTTAATCGTGATATGCTTTAAAACGAATTGTGCAAATTATACATATAGAGATGAGCAATTCAAAAACATTTCTCTATTGCCCTAACCCCTTGTGGGGCATAGCGCGTCAACTGTTCCATGTGGCCCATTTGACGTTTCGACGGTATAAACTGGTTTCGGAGAATGCAGTTGCCAGCATGCACCAATTCAAAAACATCGATCAATATTGTTGTCATTTTGCACGCAGGACCTAGGATGAAGCTTCCCAAAGCATGAAGTAACTTTTTCTTCTGTGTGGACTCGTCAAAAACTGCCATTCCTTCCGCTGATTTTGGGGCTTGTAGTTTCTTCGAATGAAATGGAAGTGGTCTGGACGGACTTAACTACTATGTACTATATCCGGAACCTACCAAAGAAATCGCGGTTTTTGACGAGTCCTGACGGAATAGAAAGGTTCGCTATGCTTTGAAGGACCACGTCCTCCGTGCGAAATTACAACAAAATCCTGCCATACGATATGGATTTCGATTCTGTTGTACACATACCCTGACATGGAATTGGCCGCCTCACCTATTTAAAATAGCCCGAGCCGCTACCGGTTCCTAGCATAACGCACCTTTAACTCAGCCCGCAAATTGGTTCGCGATCACGCGTTGGGTTCGCAACGGGTTGTGCCTTTGCTTTTCTCAACACAGGCGCAACTCTGTCTCTTTGAGCGATAAATCAATTGTTATCGTATCAACAAGCTGTGTCAATTGTGAGTTTAACAACAGATTTAGGTAATAAATGTGCATCAAAACAAACAGACTGAACAATGATAAAACGTATATCAGTACACATTTCTTACCTATTTATTTGCTTTAAGCCTGAGCACACACTGTCGAACACGAACTCGAACACAAACATGGTAGAACTGGACCGGTTTTCTTCAGGTTTATGTGCAGTGTCTGTGTGTCTGGAGCTATTCGAAGGACACTTGTACCAGGTTCGTGTTCGAGTTATTATTCGACAGTGTGTGGCCACCCACTTTAATGACGCGCAACACTTTAACACCACCCACAACTTGTTAATACGATAACACCCAATTATTTGTCAAATAGGCTGAGTTGTAAAAACCCGTCGACGAACGCGAGCCAATTTGCGGGCACCCTAAGTGCTATCGCATTTATGTATGCGAGGGCATATCTTAGAACATGCAGTGTATAGTATGTATGTATTTCTCCATAGAACAGTGGCCTCAATATGTGGGTACTATGTCGACAGATTGGCGACAGTCGGATAATTCAGTAGAAAATTTAGTAATTATGAAATTTAAATATTGACAAGAATTTCGACAGTGCGGTCAACATTATGTCAATATCAAACGCCAACTGAGTAGACTGACTGTCGATAAGCAGTCGACTTACATATTCTCCAAAAGTTGGAGCCGGGGATATACAGGACAAGCTCATTCCAGGTACTGTATGTTCTAAGGGGAATATGGGCTTCTTGTTGATATTACTACACTGAAATTTTAATTTTTTAATTTATCCTTCTATATTTTTCAGTGCTACACTCACAACAATTTGGGATGGAAAATCCATGTTGTTGATCGTGGACAATCGTTCCCATTCAACAGTACCAGTTCGGCATCATCGCAACATCAACACATACTACACAATTCAACACAATACTTCTTTATATTTTCAGCACTCTTCACATTGATAGCGTTAAAAATAAATTTGATCATTGATAAAATTGCCTGATAGTTGTAAATGTTAACTAAAAATTAGAACAAAATCATCCTTAACCATACTTAAATATAAAAACTAGATATTTACAAACTATGAAAATTAAAAACACTATTACAATTGTAGTTATTTTTTCGTACCGCACAAACCCGGATAAACAAAATAGTGTACACACAACACACATTTTTTTCTTAATGTCAAATAAATTAATGAACAAAGTGGAAAACAAATGTTACGAAATTAACGAATATGCAATAAGCAACCAGAAAAAGTGAAGCAACAAGTTCACAAAGACAAAACTTCATTACAAATTATTCGTTTTTTATTCAAGTGAAAAACGATAAGTAACCAGTATAAGTTTTAACAATTAAAATTAAATATTTAGCTAATCAATATTAAATGTATTAACTGTAATGATTTTATACAAATGAACAACAATAGGAACATAAATGCAAAAAAAAAACTTATATAGAATTAATATTTTGAAGTATTAAAATTTTGATTACTAGAAAAGAACTATACAGGGTATGATGTACCGCTTTAGATGGTAAATACTTTAATGGTACATAACACGGTTTATTTGTGGAAACCTGATACAATATAGACACTCTGTCTTTAACTGCTACAGAGTTATAGTATTTTTTTTCTGTTAATTGTGTCAAAAAGCTTAACTTGCAGAACAAAATCAAAATTGACCGCTCTCCCAATCATCTAATACGAGAATTGACCTCGCCTTCTGAAACTACATAAAGTTTTATATAAAACGATGTTTTCCCAGTTGCCAAATTCGACGTTACTTCAAAGGTACAACTGTTAAACTTTATTGAAATTTCCAAATCGATTTTTCATAGAAAATCCAAATGATTATTTTATAAGTGAACTTTGAACTGACAAATCTGCAATTTTGACAAAAGTTGCCTCGGTTATATGGATGTATACACTGAAAGACCGAAATACTCAAAAAAAAAGGGGGAAAAAATACGTTTAGTCCCCATTATCCCACACTTTTGGAACCTCTATTAACGGGGACTTTGGAGCACATATTCAAAGCAAATTTTGTGCCAAATTTCAAAACTATGAGATTTTTTCCTATTTTCCATTAATAGCGTTGACTTCTTGTTAAGTCAAGGTTGAAGTAAATCTGTTTCGTCTCCAAATCCAAATGTACCAAACAAATATACAGCTGGAAAGCCATCGCATTGAAGCAACTTTTGTCAAATTTACAGATTTGTCAGTTCAAAGTAACGTTGTAAAATAAACATTTGAATTTTCGTTAAAAAATCGATTTTGAAATTTCTATAAAGTTTCAACAGTTGTATATTTTATAGTAACGGTAAATTTCGCAACTGAGAAAAAGTCAGTTTATATAAAATTTTATGTAGTTTCAGAAAGTGAGGTCAAGTTTCGTATTAAATGATCGGGAGAGACAAATTTTTATTTTGTTCGGCAAGTTAAGCTTTTTGACACAATTTCCAAAAAATAACGGTAAAACTCTGTAACCTTTAAGGACAGAGTATTCAATTTTATGTCGGTTTTCTACAAATGAACGGTATTCTCTCCCATTAAAGTAATTACCATCTGGAGCGGTACACCCTGTTTGAAGTTCTCTTCTATCGTATTAAAATATATTTAAAAAATCATATTTTCAAATTGGCAAATTCAAACCCAATACGTTTTGGAAACCTCACGTATTACTGCAGCACTTACTTTTTGCATCATGATTTTCAGACCGAAAAGGCGAAATTATAACATTTGTATTATCATCTATGATCACCGGATTATCAAACGTTCTATTGAAGAACAAAAGAGAAATCTCAATAATTCTGACACAGTCTGACCTGTCATAAAATACGTTAAAAATGAAGATGTAGAAAATAAGTGACGCGTCTATCTTCGCTACATTATTATGTGTTAAAATATTTAATTTGAAAATAATTTAAAAAAAAAAACACATCAATTTACAACCAGGCTATATCGCATCAAAACATATCTTTGTGAGAGTGTTGAAACTGTATGGATAATGATAATTAGATATGTAAATTCGTGTGAGTAGTATTGTGATTGACACATTTCGAATTATGGATGTTTCTGATGTACATGAATATGAACTTTATAAGTGAATGTGGTGGCACCGATAAAGAAACAACTAATAGGAAAGATAAAACAAAAATAAAACCAAGTCAATGATTAATACGATTTGAAAGAAAAGCGGGAGGAAAAAACAAAACCAAGCTGCTGTTATCAAGGAAAAGATACCAAGCACAAAACATTTTTCTTTATGATTTTAAAGATAGTAATAATTCAACGAATTAAAAAGACGTTACACAATAAACTAACATAATATAATTAGATAAATAAGCAAGAAAAAACAATAAAACAACGGACGAATCTTCAAACAATTAAATAAAATTCGTGAATATATCCGACAATAACTTTGTAAAAAAAAAACAAATCAAGGACAATACAAGTTTAAATATAAAATACACATGTACATTAATATAATAAATATATACTTAATTTTTTTCAAAATTTACAAACAATATCAAATATATACATGTATTTTAATTCAATCAATTGTGACTACAACAATATTTGCACAAAAAGCAAAATAAAAACTCAAAGATAATTGTAAGGTCGGTAATTGTTAAATTTAAGGGTGCTTTTATTGTAAATGTAAAAAAAAATACTAAAATAAAAGTTCATTTACAATTCGATTTCACAAAATCACATGACAATAAACTATGACAAACAAAAAAGTGGTTAAAATTAAAATCAAATTAATTTAAGTGTAAAAATAACTTTTTTAAAGAAAATATCAAAGCATGAATGACAATAAAAATCTTTAAAGAAATTTTAAATATATCTATTACCAAATAAAAATAATATTAAAATACCAAAATTATAGAAAAATATATTATAAAAAAAATCAAAAAAGAGAGAAAGAATGCAAGATACTTATTGTTTTTAGTCGAACGAGTAAATGAGTAATTTGTATGCGACGACTATAGCCGCGCGGTTACAACGGTGTTCCATTCAATTTTACAGCTACGCGACTTGAGTCGTTGCATAGGTATTATTCCTTAAGATTAGCGATTGATTTTTGTTTTGTGTTTTAATTATCGTTTATTATGAGAATACAATACTTTTTTTAATATTTTATGTTCACTAATTCTTTACAAAATTGTATTAATATTTGTTTAGTTGTTAAATATAATGAATGACAATAATGCATTTTAGCGGTTATGGGGTTACCAACATATTATAATCGAATTGTAAACACTATTTTTAACATTTTATTTATATTGTTCACCTGTTTTTTATATTAAACACGAATTAATCAAATTAATTATTTTCTTTTATATTTATCCGTTCTTTAATCTCTCACATTTGTACCTTCCTGTACGTGCTAAGGTAGAACTGATTTAGCCGTTTTTGGCATTACAAAAGAACAACGGTGGGGAGAGAATAAAGAAGATCTTGTGTTTTTTTACGAACTCAGCAAAAAGTCTTACCGCCTAAGAATTTTAGATGGAGAATTCTGAAGTAGTGATGATTATTAGGAGTTTATTGTTTCTTTTTTGTGGTGCTGAAGCATAATACTAAGATCGAGTTTTTGCGCGAAATGTCAAGCAAAAGTTTCATCTATACGCTACTTCGGTGCTAACCTATTCTACACGAAACCGCGCTCCCAGACAGAAGTCTCATCACCCGTGTGAGCAATTTCGTTGCGATAAGAATTTCTTTGGATTTTATTTCATGCGAAAATCTGTCATCACAGCTATGATCGCTCTAATTTTGAGTGGGAAGTGGAAGTTTGAAGTGTCGTGTAGTGCGCCGCAGATATCAGCTGTGTGAAAGTTTCCACTGCTGTCTCTTTTTCGTGGGAGAGAGATAAGTTGTAACCTTTTGACATAAACATCTTTGTACTATCCCTGAACACGAATCTGAGGTTTGCCAACAAAAATGTTCACCCTCTTCCTAACCTAAATATCGAAACAATATAACGATACTTGTCGGGCCAATCCTTCACATTCACAAAGAATGTGCAGTGACGCCTCATCATTGCCCTCGTAGAAACGACTGCTAGTGTCTGATACTATAACCATGATTTTAAGGGGCTGTTAGGCAAGAATGTCTAGTTAGAAGGCAACAAATGTTTGTAATTCAAATGTTCTATTACGCAAATAACCTGAAATGAACATCTTGGCTTGCCTCAGGCCTGGAAGATTCTTCTGTGTGCTCCCAGCTATGCCCCACAAGGGGTTAGGGCAATTGAGTAAACAAAATTTTCCAAAAGCTCACCATGTTTGTAGATGGGGGACGTTTCACAGTATGCCACTTCCTCACGAGCCAAACAATTCATAGCTTTGTGCTTGCATTTACCACCCACAGTATGATGTCACTCATGGAAAAATAGATCTACGGAGATCATCGTCGCACATATCCTTTAAAAACTACGCAAACATCGTGTGCATCGACTCTTCGCGGAGAACAATGATATTTGAAAGCGTTTGCTTGCACGCGCTAGCCGGCTGCTTTCCACAAATGCTCTCTCTCTCTCAATTGCCCTAACCCCTTGTGGGGCATAGTGCGTCAACTGTTCCATGTGGCCCAGTTGGCGTTTCTCGGCATAAACTGGTTTCGGAGAATGCAGTTGCCAGCATGCACCTCCTGCACATCCATGGCCACGAACGTCGTCGTGGACGGGATTCGAACCCGAAACGCCGGTAGTCAAACATGAGACTGATGCCTCAACACACTGCGTTACCGATCGTTCCACAAATGCTCACAAGAATATTTATTTTTTATATTTGGAATTTTCACATTATTGAAAGAAAGCTCCATCGTTGCGTACCGTACATTCATATAATTGTCGCTGAAGGCCAAGTCTGGAGAATACGGTGGGTGAGCAACCAATTCGAATCGTAATTGGTCTAATTTGCCCATCACTTTCAAGAACGTGTGTGACGGTGCGTTATCGTGATGGTACAGAACTTTTTTCTTCGACATATTGGACCGTTTTTAGGGTTTTGTAGTAAAAACAAAACCCTTATGAAATCGGTCATGCGTCCGTCTGTCTGTCTATCTGTCCATGAAATATCTCATGAACCTCTGAAGCTACATTTATGAAATTTTGTGGGAATATGTAGAATTATTATAATTCGCCGGAGAAAGCGATTCGTTGTAATAGGCTCACTTTAAGGGGAGGTCCCCATAGAGGGGAAGTGAAGGTCAAATTTTTTTTTTATCTGGTATAGGCAAGTGGGGTATCATAAGAAAGGTAACATCGAGTACTCCATTTTTGGTATTTTCATTAAATTTAAAAAAAGGGGAAAAGAGGTAGAGGGGAAAATATGTAGTCCGAATTTGTCCCCCTCCCTTGCATTTCGAGACCGTTATACTTGCAGGAAAGTGGCATTTTACTAGCATAGAAAACCGAAAATTGTAAAATTTTGATGTCTCATCAAAATAGGTTAATAATAGTACATTTCATTTCTATAGTTGAAGTTAGCACACCTCTGCACCCCTTAAACGCATCGCAGGTCAAAAATATTGATGGCCAATTATAACTAACACTATAGGCAATAATGTCTTGAAGTTTCATTACAATCACGTGATATTTAATAATAGTACATTCATTTAAAGTTAGGCATTTTGATACTATCCACACAAAAAATACACCTACCGGCCTCATTGGTGTGAGTACTACTTTCATAGTGTAGTTTTCGTAGTGCGAATTGCAGTTATTTAATAAATCATTTTTGAAAAGGTAAAGATTGGTTTGGAGGCGCTGACTAATGCAATTTTAGCGGGTGGGGGGGAGGGGGTGGGGCAGTGTCCACATAGAGGCGAAATTACGGTCAATTTTTTTTTATCGACTGGTATAGGCAAGCGAGGTGTCGTGAGAAAGGTAATGTTGAGTACATTCCAATTTTTCGCATTTTCTTCAAATTTGTAGAAAGGGGAACATTAGGGAGGAGAAAATATTAGTTCGTAATTTGTCCCCTTCCCCTTGCAGTTCGAAACCGTTATACTTAGAATTATGAAAAATTACAAAAAGGTGGGTTCGGAAAAAAAGGGAAAATAATGGAATCTGTATATCTTCTCAGAATAGGTCAATAATAATTTATTTTTATACTCTAGATGAAATCTGAGAGTATTATAAGTTTGCCACAAAGTTTGTAACGCTAAGAAATAAGGCTCGCAGAAAAAAATGAATGATACAGAAGTTCATATTATCACTCGAATATCTCAAAACCGGATGTCCGTCTGTCCGTCTGTCCGTCTGTCCGTCTGTCCGTCTGTCCGTCCGTCCGTCCGTGACCTCTCTAGCTCGAGAACGCGTTGAGCTATGAAGTTCAAATTTTGCACAAGTTATTTTTGACAAAAAATGAAGGCTAATTTCGTGAACGGGCTAAATCGCTCCACCCCTTCTACCCCCTCCCATACAAAATGACACATTTTTGAAAATTTACAATAATCAGATTTTCTCAGAAACTATAAAACATTTTGCTTTGAAATTTTTAATATATCACTTTTATGATAATTGTAACCTATGTTATAAAACTTATTGTAATCCTCACACTCCTTCTACCCCCTCCCATACAAACTGCACTATTTCATGAAATACGTTAAGCCAATTTACTCAGTACCTATACAATTTATCGGGCTGAAATTTTGTACTTAACACTTAATTAACAATATCAGTTAGATTCAAAAAAATTAATCGATTACCCTTACTCCGTCTACCCCCTCCCATACAAAATGACACATTTTTGATAATTTACAATAATCAGATTTTCTCAGAAACTATAAAATATCTTGCTTTGAAATTTTGAATATTTCACTTTTATGATAATTGTAACCTACATTATAAAATTTATTGTAATCCTCACCCTCCTTCTACCCCCTCCCATACAAACTGCACTATTTCATGAAATACGTTAAGCCAATTTACTCAGTACGTATACAATTTATCGGGCTGAAATTTTGTACTTAACACTTAATTAACAATATCAGTTAGATTCAAAAAAAAGTAATCGATTACCCTTACTCCTTCATCTCTTGTGTTTATACTCTAGATGAAATCTGAGAGGTGATGGGATCAACAAAGTCTTAACGATGCATCCGAGATTGCAACCAAAATTATTTATTGGCTTTAACCAGGTTCAAATTCATCTAGAGTATTGCATGATTGGGGTTTACCCCAATCGTAGTTCTTTTATGTTTATAGTTACACTTAGCACACCCCTGCATGCCTTAAACACGTTGGAGGTCAAAAGTACTGATGGCCAACGATAACCAACACCTAAGGCAATAATATGTTCTTAGTTTCGTTACAATCACGTAATATGAATTTGTTATGTAAAATAAAATGTAAGCGAGTAAGACATTTTAATTATGTTTTCTTTTATCCATCTGAGTGGTATCAAGAAGAGCAAGGAGCCGATATTTATATACCAAAATAAGGGCTTGCTACAAAACCCTCGGATTTCGGGCGTAGCCCTCTATATTCCGGTTTCATTTCTTTATTTCGTCGTTAAGATTTTCCAATAATGCTGCATAATATTCTCCTGTGACTGTTTTTCCCTTCTGTAGGTAATCGATAAAGATTATGCCATGCGCATCCTAAAAAACAGAGGCCATAACCTTCCCGGTCGAGCGTTGGTCTTTTGGCCGCCTTGGTCGAGTTTCGTGGTTTTCCAGCCACTCTGCAGACTGCCTATTGGACTCGTGCGTATGGTAATGGACCCATGTTTCATCCATCGTCACAAAACGTCGTACAAGTCCTCTCGATTACGCTGTAACAACGCCAAACCGGCCGTTGAGTCATCAATCAACGCGCTGTTGTTTTTGGCCGGTCTGCAAACGTGGCACCTATCGCGCCGATAGCTTCTTCATCTGTAAAAGATCGTGCAAAATGTATCCCGATTGTTCTTTTGAGCTGCTCACGGCCTCAGCCAACTCGCGCAACTGCACTTTACGATCATTCAAAACGATTCGATGCACTTGCTTTAAGATTTTCGCACTCGTAGCCTCTTTTGATCTTTCAGCGCGAGGTGCGTCTTTGGTGCATGTACGACCCACTTTAAATTCACCAAACCACCGATAAACTGTTGTTCTCGAAGGAGCAGATGTCGGATAACATTTCTGCAACCATTGCAATGATTGTTCAGAAGTTTTTCCCATCAAAACACAATGTTTGATCAAGATGCGATATTCCTGTTTTCCCATTTTTTTAAAGGCGAAAGTAGCGTCACTCAAACGACTGTAGCTTGTATGTAAACGAATGAACGAAATGTCATGAAACTTCATACATAAACTAGTGATAGATGCGCCGAAATGAGTCATGTTCATTTTCTGCCACCTATTGAAAAATCCCGAGAATTTCCAGCCGATATAGTATTGCTGTCCGTCCCCACAAGAGATGGTAAGCTGACAAGATATTCACAAAAAAACAATGGACAATTTTCCGAGCTACTTGGAAAATTTGATAACGTGATGCGCGAATACCTGCGCCGCGCTTCCGGAAGTTAAATCACTGATCATTTTTGTGGAAAAAGGATACAAAATGAGATCATAAATCTCTCAGGCGACAACATCGTCAGAAATATCCTCCAAAAAGTTCACAGCTCGTTATTTCTTTGTATTATTATTATTGGATTACACTCCAGATATCAGCCATTCCGAACAAATATCCTTCCCGGTGACATTTTTGGAGATCAAGGATAGGATCGGCCATATCAGAGAACACATCATAGGGCTCAATGGATTCTGCAGGTGAAAGGCAAACAGATCTTCTGCTTGAAGGACATACAAACGGCTACTGTATGCATGGCGTAGTCTCTACAAGTCATGAAATATCAGTAATACTATAACATGTGGTACTACTACTTATGATTTCTCCGTCCCTTTCTAGTTAGTACAATTAGTAAGGTGGCGATTCTTAAATAGATGATTCGGTATGATTTGTGTTCAGACACCGCCACTCTCTCTCACTTGCGCATACAAAATATCTCTGCCACTCTTCGGATCAGTACCAGAATACTCATAAGTGTTGTTTTTAGGAAATTGGTCTTTGGCTAAAAGTAAATCTCCTTTCCTCCTTTCGTATGCTATAGTATTAACGCGCTCGGTAGCCGTTAAATGGCGGTCACCAGACTGCGATGCTTGAATTTAGAGTTCAGGGGTTCATTTCCCCGGTGGGTTAATAAAATAAAATAAAAAACTTCCTGTGGGTACTATTAGAACTCTCATAGTGTTCCAAGCTTATCAGTAAAAGGAGGCTACACGGATGTGAGGTGTATGCTACCATCTGCACCATCCGAAATATGCTATATGCTAACGAAACATCAAGATCACATTGCCAGAGAATAGAAAAAATATGAGATGACAGGACATTCTGATACAATATACTACTAAAATATCGTCCCCCACCTAGTTAGTGTTCATCTTTTTAGCCGCAGCAACAAGTCCAAGTGCATAAGTCAGATTTTTGTTTATTATTTTTTTTTATTTCTATATTTACCTGTATGTATATCAACATAAATATCAGAGATTATATCAAATTCCCAAAAAAGGGTACTATTTTACATTTGACAATAAATCTACATAATATATAATTTAAGATAACGAAAAAATACTATTTTTAATGAAAACTGCTGAAGAAATTTTGACAATAATTCCATGACGATAATAGTTCTAGTATAATAAGATCAATATTTAACATGAAACGTAAATTATTTGACTGTGCTTTAAAAGATTCACACTAATTTGAACTTTGACTTGTAAAAAAAATGTTTGAATGGAGTCTCACAAATATAACTAACATTGAATTAATAAAGAATAAAAACATATTGTATGTATAAAGATGCATAAATTTACAATTGAAAAAAAGCATGTTGTTAAAAAAGACAAGATAAATAATGTAGAGTAATTCAATAACATAAAAGAAATCCAATTTATGCGTTTAATAGGAATACACAAATTTGTGGTTATTAATCATAATGTTTAGTTAAGTTTCAATCAGTTATTGCCTTTTTTGTGATGCATATTTTCCAATCTAAGGCACGTCACACACGATCGAACACAACCTCGACCGAATCGTTGCGTCACGGACCATTTGATCACGAACCAAATGTAGAGCCCATACACGAGAGAGCCGCAAGATCCACCGAACCATACCAGTGTTCTGTCAAAAATGCTGTCAGTGTTGGGATTTTTCCAATTGATTTCTTCTTTTATGATTTATATGCTTCTGAAAAAGTGAAATTATTACAGCGTTGTTTCTGTGCGTTGCATAAGCGCACTGAATTGCGAAAGCGGCATAAAAATTCCAAATTATCATACTGACTGAAAAGTTTAACACATCTCTGTGTGGTTCGGGCCGAAATCCAATTTAGTTCGATAGTGGTTCGCTGGTCCCAAAAACACTACGTATTTTGGTCGCGCACAGTGGTCACGAACGGTTCGGTCGTGGTTGTGCTCGATCATGTGTGGCGATCTTAAGAGCAAGGAATAAAACAGCGAATTGACATTTATTAAAAAATATAATATAATTTTCTCCATCACATAAATTTCTCCACTGACTGGGACCAGCATATGTATTCATACGATTTTTTGTCAGTAGTCAATTTTCCGCGGTGAAATTTGATAACTGATGGATGACTAGATGCGGCTATTGTTCATAATATAACAAGCCACTTGATACACATGATTACATTGGTCAAGTTTACCAGCAACAAGTAAATACACCGGCTTGTTGCTAGTAAACTCACTCATTGTAATCAACGCTTAAGGTGCCACTGGCGAGAACCCATAAATTTCCTTCTCCTGCCAATGACAGAGAAGTGGGAGAATCCTCTTCTCCTCATCCACATCCCCACAACACCTGCAGAAGTCATGATTTGGAAAACGGAGCCTCCAGACGAGCTCTCCAGTTGGGAAATACCCTGTGATGACCCTTACTACCCTGCCAATGTGCTTCCTGTTCAGCGACAGCAGTGTGGCAGAGCGGTTGGACTCAATTTTCGGTCAAATCATTTTCGTAGTTTTAATTAATATTAACTGCGAAACCATGTTGCTAAATTTGGTCAAAATCGGCTTACTATTTCATATACCTCTCATCTCTCTGGATCCTGTCAACCCCTTGTGGGGCATAGGGCATTAACCACGCCGACTTTCCACCTCGTCCTGTTTGCCGCCATCGCCTTCAACTCTCCCCACGATTTGCCTAATGACTTACCCTCGTCCTCAACTGATCTTCTCCAGGTGTTTCTAGGTCGTCCAACGCGGCGACTTGCATCGGTTCCCTGTGGGTTCCAATCGAGGGCCTATTTTGCAATGTTTTCCGGCCCCTTTCGAAGTGTGTGACCTATCCATTGCCACTTTCGCCTTTTTGTAGAGGTGCCTATCCTGTCCTGCCCAGTAATGTACAGGAGATCGTCGTTAGAAATGACCTCCGGCCAACGTATGTGCAGGATGCGCCGTAGACACTGGTTCACGAAAGTTTGCAATCTAGTTGTTATCTTCCTGGTCACCTTCCAAGTTGAACAGCCATAAAGAAGCACAGATTTTATATTGGTTTCGAAGATCTTGAGTTTGGTACGTCTGGAGATGTTGTTGTTTTGCCAGAAAGGAGTTAAACTGAAAAAGCTGCCCGAGCCTTATTGATGCGAGACTGTACATCAGCATCCACCCCACCATCTGCTGTAACTACGCTTCCGAGGTAGCAAAAATTGTCCACTTATTCCACCGTCTGCCCCGAAACAAAAATTTCGCTCTGTCTTCCTGGATCCAAGCTCAAGTATTTAGTTTTGGCAGCATTGATTTTGAACCCCGCATTGCCACTTTCGCGGTGCAGGGCATCCGTCATTTGAACTAGATGATCCGATATATTTGAGAGAAGACAAATATCGTCAGCGTAATCCAGGTGTTGAAGGTATTCAAACAGGTTCCATCTGATACCTTTGCTCTGGTGTTCACGAAGCGCACTGCAGAGTACGTCGTTAATGGCAATCAAAAACAATATGGGTGACAAAATGCAGCCTTGTCTCACTCCGCTATGTACCTCGAAGGGATCTGAAAGCTTACCCTTGTGTAAGACGTGACATTGGGCTCCGCTATAGGACTCCTTGATGATGGATATGATTTTATCTGGTATACCTCTCCTACGTAAAGCCTTCCAGATGTATTCCCCGTCAACGCTGTCAAACGCCTTCTCGAAATCGATGAACATGAGATGTAATGGGGATCTCCACTCTGCGGATTATTCAATAATAATTCGGAGGGTGTTGATGTGGTCGCTACATGAAAAGCCCTCGCGAAAACCAGCCTGTTCATCGTTCAGTGTGCGGTCAACTGTTTGCTTGATCCGATTTAAGACTATTTTTGCCATCAGTTTGGAGACTGCGGGGAGGAGGCAAATTCCACGCCAATTATTACAATCCTTCAGGTTACCTTTTTTCGGGATCTTAATAATGACGCCCTTCTTCCATTCTTTAGGGAGAGTTTCGGTTTCCCAACACTCTTGGATAAGGGGTAGAAGAATATGCGCAGTAGCGTTGATATCCGCCTTAAAGAGCTCCATCGGAATTCCATCTATCCCCGGGGCTTTACCCGCTTCCATCGATTTAATAGCCACAGTTAATTCCTGTTTAGATGGTGGATTGGTATCAACTCTGGCTATTTGCGGAATATTTTCTGCTTCTAGTGAAGATGAGTTCGAACGTCCAAAGGTGTTGTTGAGGACCTCAATGAAGTGCTCTCTCCACCGTCGCAGTTGGTCTTCATCAGTGACCAATAGAGACCCGTCTTTATCTTTCACGGGATGTTCAGCTATAAAAGATTTGCCAGTTAATGGCTTGATAAGTTTGTAAAGGGTTCCACTGTCACCACGGTAAGCCGCTTCCTCTGCCTTCTCCGCTAATGCATTGATGTTGTTTCGTTTGTCCCGTCTTACGCTTCTTTGCACGCCTTTCTGAAGAGAACGGTATTCAGCTCTAAGTTGGTCTTTGACTGCGTCGTCAGTGGCTGAGTTGATTTGTTCTTTAATTCTCCTGCGTGCCGTAATTAGAGACCATGTAGAGTCACTAATGAATGGCCTTCTACCGCGCTCCAATCTGCCCGCAAAAGTTTCACAGCACGAAATAAATGAGTCCTTAGCGACGTTCCATTTATCATCAATTGTAGGAGTCTCATAAGATGGTGGTGCATTAGCTCTTTCGTGCAAGGCGGTGGAATAAGCACGTCTTATAGATGGATCTTTAAGCTTTTGCACATTAAAACGTGGCAAGATTCTTGCATTTTGAGGGCGATGGATCGCTGCCGTTCGTAAGCCTACTTTTGCGACAACAAGTTGGTGATCGCTGCCAATATCAGCACCCCGCTTCGACCTGACGTCTAGGAGACAGTTCCTCCATGTCTTGGAAATGGCTATATGGTCAATCTGGTTCTGTGTTCTGCCATTCGGAGAAACCCAGATTGTTAAATGGCATCGTTTGTGCTTGAACAAAGTACCGCCGATGACGAGCTGACGAGAGTTGCAAAACTCCACGAACATCTCGCTATTATGGTTCCTGTTGCCTAGGCCATGTTTGCCCATTAGGTGTTCCAAACCAAGATTGTCAGACCCGACTTTGGCATTGAGATCCCCCATAATAATCTTTATGTCAACTTTGGGAGCCTTGTCGAAGGTATCGCCGAGTCGGTGATAGAATGCGTCTTTAGCTTATTGATCCGCTGGTTCAGCCGGAGCGTAGCACTGAATTATTTTGAAGTTTCTTACCCTGGATTTAAATCTGGCTGTAATGATACGGTCGGAGAATGGCTTCCAGTCAATTAGAGATAGGCGTGCCACCCTAGTCAACAGGATTTCGACGCCTGCCATTCGAGGTGATGTATCGTCTTCATTTCCAGAGTAGAGTAGTACTGTTTGGGAGCTTGGTGATAAAGTCGATCCCGATCCAGGCCATCTTGTTTCGCTTAGTCCTAGTATATCGATGTTATATGCGGTCATTTCCCGTTCGACTTCAGTGAGCCTCGCACTACTGCACTCGCCCCACATCGTTCGAACGTTCCAAAAACCGATCGTGGTCCGTTGTTTGTAGCCAAAAGTCGTTGCCGGTGAATCAGTCCGTGGTATCCGAGGCTCGTTTAATGTTTCGAGTGTAAATTTATTTCAAGCACGCAGGTTACAAGCCCACATACCCAATCTTAGGGGAAGGGTTGCTTCCTTAGGTGTCCTAAGAGTCGCCGGGAGCTATTTTTTATATAGCGCAAAGGTAGCTCTCCAATGGTGTTTTTAATTGCACGTTCTTTTGATGATCTTTCAGCTGGGTGTGACGTGTTGGTGTTCTCACAACAATGTTGCAACTCCACCGTTCGCCTATTTCCTGAGACGCACTGATGTTATTGGCCAATCAGGATGATCATCGTTATTGTGCCTCTACCAAATGTTTTGCAGTGCAAAACTCAGTTGGCTTGGTTAGCCGTTCCAGGGGGCGCCTACCCGGAGGACTATGGAAGAGGTCTATGCCCCCTACTACTAATTTCAAAGTGGCAGATAAACCATAAGTCACAACGAAGGTAGGAAGGTAGCTTCGCGTGAAGGGTATCATACCTTCGGCAAGCTAGCCGAAGGCTACATTGTTTTATTTTTAGTTTGTATGGTTTTATTATGTAGCACAGGATTTTATTGTTAGGTTATTGTATAAGAATTTTTGTTGTTCGAGATAATTATTTAAAAAGGAATTGGCCGCCTATTATGCTAACGGACTCAGGCGGTTCTGTTGCCTTCGGCAGAAACGTGTGAAAACCTTGTATTTCGAATTTCCTTTTTTTAGTTTTTCTCGTAACCTCAAGAAGGGAATTAGTTGTTATCACCACTTCCGAAACTTTTATAATTTATTCCAAAATAATGCTCCAATTCGGCGTGGGCAAGGATCGCGCACAGACTTATGGGTTAGCACAATTTTTAAGGAACTAATGGTAGCCAGTCAGCGGCAAAACAGCTTAACTTTTTAAAAACTATATTTTTTTCTTTGCCCTTTTTTTATTGGCGACTATTATAATATAAGTTTTTTTTATTTAAATTAATTAAAACTAGAAGCGGTTATTATTGGGCAAATAAAATCGGGCGACCCGAGGCTCTTCCGAACTTTACACTTCCGAGGTTACCATCCAACTCACCTTGGCAACCACCAATTTTTTTCCACTCCATCCTTACCACCCAGAAAAAAAAAACGAAATGTTCCGCCAAACCGATTCGGCTCTAGTGCCTATAAAAAACAACTAAATATCCCCTCCCTTCGCAACCTAATCTGACATCCCAATTTCCAATCCAGCAATTACTACGTGCACATAGAGATGCATTTAAATACAATATGTATGTACGTAAATGCAACGACTAGTACAAAGCCGAGTTAGATCGATTTAGTTAGATCTCGAAGATAGTCCCGCGGTCTAAGCGTAGTGAATGCTCTCTTAGATCGCATAACTATGTATATATTGAACATATTTTATGATGCCTCCCGATTGGTAAGAAGAGTGTAAAAAGTCGGTATTTGAATTGATGTACATTTGAATTTCGCCAGTTTACGAAAAATTTCAAATGTGAAAGAACAATTTTTCGACAGATAGACATTTTTGTAAATGCTCAAAAGACAAACACTACACACTCGTGCACTACACGGACTTGGAGACAAGACTGACCTAAGTCAACTTGAACTACTCACGACGCGACGTATTCTGCATACTTTAGAAAAAGTAAGGGTACATCTGCACTACACATTATGCGTTATAAACAAACGCAGAACTAATTTCTACGAAATGTGAGAAGACTGACCACAGTGCGCTCTTTTTGCTCAAAGGTGGAAAAGATACCCTTGGTTGGCCTTCTCTTTGCTATTTCTAACCAAAACAATTAGTGGAAACTAACCTTGGCCTTACACTAATAACCGGCATACATATAGAAAAGCCGGTAGCGGTAGCTGCTAAAGAGTTAAGAAGCAGCGATTTACTGCCGACACTCACATACATCGTACCGTTCAACTGATAACAAGCCGCGGCCATCAGCTATCGTGCACACATGACTCAGATCAGAAACATACGAGATCGAAATGATGCTTTGAAATGTGTACTGCTTTTTACTTGAGATATGATTCGCACCCTTGTCGACTCAAAGACGCTATATATACCAAGTCAAATGTAGGAGACGACAAGACTATACTTCACAGGATCATTTCTGTAGTAAGTCTTCATTGACTTTCGGGTTAAACTGAGAGTCTTCGCGCCCATGATGACGAGTGATGTTGTCCTATCCGTAGCGTGAGGGAGATCTGGCGTTCCATGTTTTACATGGGAATGTCGATCATCGATGATCGCTTTTACACCGGATGGGATGATTTCCGAGTGGTCGCACCCAATATTGAATTATTCTTAAAGAAAAGTAATTGCTACGCCAGTACTTATTTCATTCCCGCTAATCAATAACCTTAATTAGGGTATTTCCATGATTCAAGAATAGAAGGTTACGCACCGCGCAGGTCCGTTATTCAACCACCGAACGAAAGAAAAAGCTTGTGACGTCACAGTTTCAATTTTTCATATGGGCGCGCGTATTTTGTACGAAGTTTCATGTTTTTTGAAATAAAAGTTGCTTTCAAATCTGCAGTTTTATTTTGATTTTTATGATATTTTTTATTTTGAACCTCCACAACAAGGAGAGGAGGAGGTGCATGCTGGCAACTGCATTCTCTGAAACCAGTTTATGCCGAGAAACGTCAACTAGGCCACATGGAACAGTTGACGCGCTATGCCCCACAAGGGGTTAGGGCAATTAAGAGAGACAACAAGGGGAAGGCTACAGTCTGTAGGGCATTTTGAAAACCCACCCCACCCCCCTTTATACCCCTTTAAAGTAAATTTACATTTTTATATACGGTTTTATTCCTATCTTGACGAAATTTTGTATACTGCACCTCCAAGAGTAGTGGAAGGTTAATGTTCACATAAGATTTCAGAAAAACCACTCTCACCCCCTTTCCAACCACTAAAAGGAAATTATCTACAATTTATCTACAGTTTTATTCCGATCTTAATGGAATTTTGTATATGAGATCTTACAGGCAAGAGGCAGGTGACTGTCTACATAAGATTTCGGAAAACACCTTAACCCTAAAAGTAAATCGGCAAATGTATCTACAGTTTTATTCCGATCTTGATGAAACTTTGCATATTTAATCTTCATGGGTAGGTGAAGGTGACTGTCTATATAGGATTTCGGAAAACCACACCTATCCCTCTTCTAATCGCGTAAAGGAAATCTGCGAATTTAGTTTTATTCCGATCTTGATGAAATTCTGTATATTAGACGCAAACAGCAAGCTAAACTATACGGTAATCGTGTGCGCGGTCTCATAAAACACCGTGTGTTCTATTTTTCTGACTAAACTATTTAGTTTTTCTGCGGTTTTCCGAAATTCTACGTAAACAGCAACTTTCCTCTAGACTTGAGGGTCTAAGGCGGCTATTACACTATAAAAGTTCTTTTAGATTCTTTGACTCACGATATTTTAAAAGAACTTTTATGAATGATATTAGCCGCCTAAGGGGGAAAGTGTGCAAGCATGTAAGAAAAGCACTTGAAACAAGCAACGTTCACGTCGCAAATCTTTTCTTAGGCGGCTATTACACTAGAAAAGTTCTTCGAAAATATCTTTTACAAACGATATTTGTAAAAGTACTTTTATAGTGTAATAGCCGCCTAATATACAAAATTTTATCAAGATCGGCATAGAACTGTAGATAAATTCGCAGATTTCCTTTTTGGAGTAAGCAGGGAGACGGGGTGTTTTTTTGAAAACCTACGTACACAGTCACCTTCCCCTAGGAATGAAAGTCAAAAATACAAAGTTTCACCTAGATCAGAATAACACTGTGGAAAAATTCGCTGATTTCCTTTTAGGGGTGCGAAGGGGGATGAGGATGGTTTTTGAAAACCTATGTAGAAACTCACCTTCCTCTAGTGTTTAACGTCTAATATACAAAGTTTCATCACCATCGGAATAAAACTGGAGATGCACTTAAAAATTTCCTTTTAGGGGGGAGAAGGGAGTTGCTGATGTAGACAGTCACCTTCCCCTTGTCTGGAAGGTATCATATAAAAAATTTCATAAAGGTCCGAATAAAACTGTAGCTAAATTCGCGGATTCCTTTTTAGGAGTTGGAGGGGGTTGAGGGTAGTTTTTTTAAATCTTGTGTGAACATTTACCATTCTCTAGTCGTGGAGGTCAAATTCTCAAAATTTCAAGAAATTCGGATTAAAACTGTAGATTTGTAAGCGAATTCTCTTTAAAAAGTATCTGATTTCATACCAAATTCACTGAAAGCTTTCGAAAAGTAAAACTGTGACGTTATGCGCAGAGAGAACGAAAAAGTTGCACACTTCTTTGCGTAACCTTCTATTCTTGAACCATGGGGTATTTCCGTTTTAGTGGATTTCTAGGTTTGTTTCTTCGACCGTAGACACAGACACATTGAGTGTCAAGTCAAAGAGGAGAATGAGTTCTTTCTGGTATTTTTACCTAATTTGAAGTATTGTAGCTACGACGCGACACGGTGTGAAAAGCGAAATAGGCAAAAATTTTAAATAAAACTAATCCAATATCGTTAAATATCAAACGCGATTGATATGAAACTTGCAGAAATATTGTCTGTGATGTTATTTATCATTTGGAAGTTATACAATAGATAGGTGCCGTGGCCCATACAATAACCACAAACATTGCGGCAATAAGTCTATTGTGCTATGCCCGGATCCAGGAGAGCAGGACTAAATCTCTATAATCTCTATAAATTGACTGAGATGGCCGAGTTTGATCGAGGCTACGTCCTCGGCCATGGGGTAGACAATGCCAAAGCAAACAGTTTGACTTCAAGGAAGCGCCTCACATTCACAGAGGATGTATTCTGGGGTTGATTTCGTCATCGGTCTCGCAAAAACGATGCGCATTGTTTTGAGGTGACCTCGAAGACGAGAGTAATCCATGAGAGAACATATAATTCTGATCCTGTTTCTGCTCAGGCTGAGTAGATCAAGGACCGGCTCCGAGAGTAGCCCGCAATGAACAATTTTGATTGCCGCATACCAGGGAGATCTTCCCACAGTGAGGCACCTTTCTCCCGCTCCAATTCCCTAACCCGCCGCCTGACAAGGCAGATAGGTGTTAGGGCTAATGTAGGGAGCCTCAAATGCTCATCTGCTTGTTCATTACCTACAATATTGGAGTGCCCAAGAACCTAGTAGATTGTGAGATTGCTGGAGGCCCCAACGATGTTAAGGATATTTTGACAAGGCTTCACTAGCTTTGAGTGAACCGATGCACTAATCAGCGCCATGATGGCCGTCTAGCTATCGGTAAAGATTCATGTGTTTTGGTTAGCGTAGCCTGTGGCATGTTACAGCCGCTCACAGACCTCAATGGCATGCACTTCCGCTTGAAAGACAGTGAGGAAATTTCCCATGGGGATGAAAATTCTGTGGCCTGGGCAAACGATGCCCGAACCTGATCGTTCATCCGTATTGCACCACCCGTCCGTGAACCATTTTATTGCAGGTCAGGCATGCCTAGCGTACAGTGCAGCCAGCATGTTTCTTCTGGATTCAATCTGATTGTACATTGCAGGCTTTTAACCTTGCTATTGCAATTTTTTTTTTTTTTGACGACTTTCCTACTTTGTGGAAATTCATTATATTTATATTTGAAACAATTTACATACATATATTGTCTTTTCCACGATTTTTTATTATTCCTTACGCGTTTCGCTCTCTCGAGCATCTTCAGAGGAATTACTGTAATTAAAATAAATTGATTCAAATATAAATTGCAATTTTTGCCTGTGCCTCAATATGAATGTGCAGTAGCCAAACTGAAGGTCAAGCAAAACCTCAAGGGCCGCAGTAGGACAGGAGCACTTGGTTACCGTCATTATGTGGCATGCATGCCTTTATTTTTTCGTGAGAGTATCCCTACCAACTTAGGTGTTCGCTCTTTTCCAGCATAATCAGTAATTTATCGAATAATAGCTTCAGAGGACAAGGCGAGGCTTGGTGCTCCACGTCCTGCCTGCATACTGTCTGCAGATCCACAAGACTTTTGTGGCCTTTCCTGATGTTACCCTAAGGTGTTCTGCCCTGAGTAGCTTGCTATCAAGTGTGACTCCCAGATATTTCACGTAATTTGTCATTTGAGAATCCAAGTGAGGAATATCTCCACATGAGAGTGTCTAAAACGATGCACCACAACGAAGCAAAACACCCCCGTGAGGGCATCCTCGCATGACGTTTGCTGTGAGAGAGGTATCTCCAACTTCAGTGAAGAGAGCATGCGTTTCAATGGAGTTATTGCAAAATCCATAGGACAGTTAAAGAGTTGCAGTTACACAACAGCAAAAAGCTGTATGCATGCAAAATTATCTACGGGAAATTAATTTTGTTCATGGAGCTTCAAACGAAGCTGAAGATAGATTCCTATACAAAAACAGATACAAAGTATCTACACTGCATGCAGATACATCGGAACATGGATATGTCTATGACTACCGACTGCGTGGAACCTGTTGTGTTGAAGATATCGACGTAAGTTTTGTAAAGATCCCAGTATAGTTATACTGGATGAAATCATTCGAAAAAACACGTCCCACGCTTTCGGTAGGCATAAGACATATCCATGTACCCATGTATCTGGTGGCAGTGTACATAGATACTCGTCATAAATTCTGCTTTGCTTTGTCCTGTCCGCTTGGGCTCCTTTCTCTCGCGGGATCGTTTCGTTTTCGTTTGCATCGCGTGTGTGCAATATTCACCTCCTCTCGTACACCCTGTTCCATCTACCTGTTCCATCTACCCGTTCGGTACAGTTTGCAGACTGCAGCCTATCGACATTTCTCTGAGTACGTTTCTGCTAATCGCAATCACGCTTCCCACCATCTTTTCCCAATCGGACGTGTATTGTGTTTGTGTATCTATTGCAAAATCGCTCCCACACTATCCGTCTCATCCCGCCCCTTTAAGGTAGCATTAGACGATTCGTAGGATCTACAAACGTTTGTAGATCTACAAACCCTTCAAACTGCCTCCGAACTGCAAATGCTTGTATTTTAGCACGTTTGTAGGCGTGAAATTTTATTATTACACGATTCGTAGATTTGTAGTAGTTTGTAGACCTACAAACACTTCTACAAACCATATTGTGCATATTTCGTCTACAACCGTTTGTAGGAAATATATTCAGCCATTAGACGGTTTGTAGGATAATTATTTAGTTTGCAGGCAGTTTGTTGTTGTTGTTGTTTTTGGTACCTATACACGAATATTATCATTGAAAACAAATGCAAATTTAATGTAAATAATATATTTAGTTGAAGATATTCGCACACAAGTACATTGTAGATAGTATCTAAAACTTCTGGAATGATGGACGAGATTGTCGGCTGCGGGATACGAAATAAAAATTTCAGAGACTCAAAGCTCTCGCCGGTGGGCAAGTAACGAAGCGTCAATACAAGTCGCTCCTTTGGTGAAATGCTTTCGCGCATATTCGTGTCCTGCTTTTTAATAAGTGGAGTCACTAAAGCCAGAAGATGATCGAATTGTTCCGAAGTCATGCGTACAAAATTATGATACGATTCCAGCTCTTCATTCCGCAATTCAGTGAGCAACTTCTGACAAAATTCTTCTTGTTTTCGTCGAAGAACCCAATTCTTTGACCAAACACGTCGTTGACGCTTCAGTGGCAATTCCACTTTACTTTCACTATCACTATCGCTGCTATTCAACAAATTCAGTCCCAAAACCATCGCGATTGCTTCATTCGGATCCATTTTACAAACAACACTTAAATATAATATCAATGTTAAACGCGTATAATTTTATTTTCACGAAATGACAAGTGCGACGGCGACCATAACATCAAATATCAGAATTGACACATCTACAAACGGTTGTAGTTCGTATATGTAAAATTTCATACATCTACAAACTCCAAATCTATCTACGGATGTCAATCAACCTACAAATATAAAATACATTTGCCATCACACGAGCCGCATTTATCACCTTCAAACGTTTGTAGACGGTCATCTACAAATCGTCTACAAACTCTTTCTCCAAACATTTGTAGCTAAGAAATTTTCACATTACACGATTCGTAGACAATTTGTAGCAGAAAAATCGCAGAAATCTACGAAAATTTGTAGGTCCTACGAATCGTCTAATGGTACCTTTACTCGTAATCAACAGTCCGGGTCCGGCACACACAATCCGTTTCTCAAGTAACGCATGCGACTCTATGCGATTGTGTCCGGCAAACAGAAAGGGAAACTAACAAAAGTAAAGAAAACATTCCAACACACGCACAAACAGAATGCACAAGAAAAATTTTGAAATTTTTGCAGAAGGGGGGGGGGGGGGGGGGGCATTTGATCTTCTGCAGACCTCTGAATGTACATCATAACATATAACATCCTGCGACGAATATTTCTTTATTTCGGGACTTGAGAGATTCTAACTCGCCTAGTATATGTAAATCCGCCATTTTGTTCTATATGTTTATTGCACGTGTGGTACCAGTCAGACCTCAAATCGCCGCCATTGCAAATGCACAAACGCAGTCGCTGGATCACCCGATTTGGCTCGAATGAACTTCATCCGCTCTCGCTCATCTTCGGGGGGCGGGAACTATGTACACTCTCTCAAATTGCATCTGCGCATGTCCAAATGTTAGTCGAACTGACTACTTGCTACCTTTTCTGGGACCCTAGTGATTCAGATAGTACAACACGGGCTATTTTATTAAATGGTGAATGGGAATTGGCGGAAATTGAAGGTCATTGAAAGTCCGCCCGTTCACCCGTACACTATGTGATTTCTTGCCGTCCACAACGTCAACCTTTATCGCTATCAAATCAACATCCCAACATGTACACACAGGATCCCCGGAAGCGCACCGCCCGCGCGGATCTACAAGCAACAGCCATGCACAATGACCACTTCACTCAAACGACATGCACAACCAGAAAAGAAAAATTTTCAATGGGTTTGTTTCCTCTTCTGACCCCCGAGTAGAAAAACAGACATTTCGTGTGACGGACAGATTTTTAGGATGACCCCCAGCTATAAGACATATCCATGTCAAAAACAGACATTTCGTGTGACGGACAGATTTTTAGGATGACCCCCAGCTATAAGACAAATCCATGTCAAAAAAAAATAATTTTGAAAATATCGTCTAAATATGGAAATACATGGCTAGGTCGCTTTTATATCTGGTACTAACAACTGATGAAGTATCCTACTACAAATCTTTATTGATGTTAAGTATACCACTCCATATCTTAATTTTACATAAACTTGGAAATCAGTTCCTCTATCTTCATTGCGCCAAGTGTCTTTTTATTCACATCCTCATTCACTAAACAATATCCACTACATCCTTATTTGAAAGACACTTCCATACAAAAAAAAAACCTTTTATGCGGTTTTCGCATAATTGCTGACCCAAAATTCGAAGCTATTTTGCAAAAAATTCCCGTTTAGAAATGCGAAGTTATCAAAAACCGAAACATAACATTTGTCTTTGGTTTTCATTTTTTAAAACGAACTACTCGTAGCATTTCGTTTTCTTCAAACATGTATGTACGTCTTCAGATTGCCGAAGACGACCGAAAAAAAATATCTGATGCCTCGATTACGCTGCCTCTAACGGCAAACCAGCCGAACTTAGAGCAATTTTTGAGAGTGGTGTTTGTATGTGAATGGTAATAAAAACGCCCCTGGTGGTAGACAATTGTATTCGCGAAGTACACTCGCAGATAAAAGTCGGCTGAAATCTAGAGCAAGAAGCACATCAGAAGCTTAGAAGCTTCCGTTGTTGTAAACAGCTTACGTTGGGCAGGAATCCTGTCTAATTGGGAATATGATGAGAGTCACTAATTACGTTCTAGCAATTAATGCCTTCTAGTGAGTGTCCTCTTTACCGTCTTGTGCTGTATGTTTCCCCGGAAGTATAATGTTTATGCATCGTCATCGGATGGGTAACTACGATCGATATCGATGAAACTTTTGAGGAGCGCACCGAAAGAATTAGCGCACCAATACTAAGTTGACAACAATTTCTACAGGTGACAGCCAATGAGTCGTGCGGATTCTGACAGGAGGTTCTATTTCTGGTAGTATGGGAGTTTTGGAGCCCTAGAGAGACCCTTTTCGATTGTAAATTGTTACCTGTCAACTGTTGTGGACCCCTGGAGAGACCCTTTTCGATAGTAAATTGTCACCTGTCAACCGTAGTGGTTGACCAGCTTGTGGCTTAGCACCCTAAATCGCCTAAACCGACATCGATCTTTGCGAGTAAAATGTCTTGTTATGCTCGCTGTCAAGTTGCATTTGCAACCGGGTGCTGGAAACCAAATTTAATTTAATCTGTGCCTGAAGAAGTGTGCTTCAATTCCCTCGAGACGGGTCTGCACGTTAAATCTCCACTTTGGGCCTAAATATATCCCGTATGATTTGCCAGGCTAGTTAGCTATGAATAGGAAAAAAGAATTTAATTGACATCATTATGATCACACACAAACCACAACAATTTGAATCCATATCTGTGGAACGAAGACATATTAAAAGTGAAACATAATCATGAAAACTTGAAACATTTCACGATTCCTTACAATTATAAATAATTCATAAAATATAAATACAAAAAAAAAAAGATTAAAATAAAAACCCAAAAACATTGTACATTACAACTGAAAGAACTCATTATAGGCTGGCTTTATGCAATTACTAAATAATAAATATTAAGAATTGAAGCAAATAAAATTTTAAGAGAAAAATAAATAATCTTAACTAACGTACTTAACGGTAAAACAGAACATATTATATTGTACATCAGTTGAATGACTAAAATTAAATTATTAAAAATACTGTATGTGTGTTTTTGGTCAGAATGAACACTTCGAATGACGTATGAATTATGGATGAAAATCTTAATTATCAGATTTAAATTGTATTTGAAATCAGATACTGTGAATGAACATTTTTTTTGTGTGTATTTGCAGAGGTGATTGACAAAATAACAATAAATGACACAAAATTTAGTACGACAATAAAAAAAACAGTTTTTGTCATTTTTGCGAGTTTTTTACAACACTTCAGTTATTGGAAAAATATTTTACTATGGCCATCTGTGTGTAGGAATTTCATATAGGAGGTATCACACCGTAAATGCAAATTTGCATTAACTTAGTGTCTATTTAGACTGTCTTTTTTATTTTGTTTACATTCAGTCTGCTCCCAATTTATATAAAATACATAAATATGATCAAATGAGACGCACACTACTATAAACATAATTTAAAATGAATCTTGTAAATATAAGTGAAATAATTCAATCGAATACACATACCTTTAACTACCGATTCAAATAGAGTTCCACAATTAAATTAAATTCTTAGCCTCATACACCAAATGCAATAAATAGTAATTGACGAAAGAGATTTCTTATATTATTTAATTATAATTTATTTATTTATTTATAATTTCAGTAAATAATAAGGACACAATCTTAAGCACCACTCTCAACTCATATCATTTCCTTAAAGTGTATAATAAAATTTAGATAGTGGAATTATCGAAAATACAAATCAATTACTATTTATAACATTAACTTGATTTTTAATTTTTATCATAAGTGTAAGCATGACGTGTAAAAAATCAATTTTTAAATGTTCTCATAATGTTGAATCAAAAACAATACAAAAAAAAACTAAATTGTACTGAAGACGAAAGAAACATACAAATTTAAAAAGATTAAAATAAAAAAAAAGTAACCCACAGTGGGACGAAAAATATCAATAACGTTAAGCGTAGTACTCTGTTTGTCGCTTAAGCCACTCATATAAAAAGCCTCAACATTTTCCGGAAGTCAGTGGCGTAGATAGGGGGAGGTAGCTCACTCGGGTCACCGATTTGGAAAATAACTGAATAAATAAATAACTGGCGCATCAGTCCAATTTGAACCACGGCCTCGAGATGAGTTGACATCATCTCATTTTCTAGATCGTGACGGTTTTTGTGCAGAGGTATGTGATCAGCAACACGCTCAACCGAGTTATTTACCCCATAATGGGTACTCATTTAACAGCTGAGTGGGCTCATAGTCCGACACGTAAATCCCCGGAATCGAACCGGGGCCCAGTGCGTTGAAGGCGAACGTGCTAACCGTTGCGCCATCCGGACTACAAAATAACTGAAATTCAGATATAATTAAATGAACTCTGAACTGCTCGAGAATGTGGGCACAATTTTTGACTTCGCGCTGAGCCGAAAGTAACCGGTAGTGCTTCATTTCATGTTGATTTTTGACCTATCCCATAAATTCATATAAAGGACTGTAATGTAATCCGATCCATGCTGTATGTTCGTTCGAATGTCCGTTTGATCATTTCTTGTGGTTTGATATCAACCAAATCTGGTATGTAACTTCCTTGGGTGATCCTTACCACAACCCGTTAACTAGTTTCTGCAATCAGACTGTTTTGGTGCTGCATGACTAACAGGACCTTCTTAGGTATGAAGCGAAATGGCGTCCAAACATAGAAAATATACGGACTATGCTTGATGGGACATAAAACCAATGTTCTCGGTAGAACAGGGCTTAAAAAACACAATAGACAAAACATAATGGTCAGAAAGAACATAAAAAAGAAATTTGGTAGACTAGGCAGCTTCATTGTGTGACCATAAGCACAATACGGAGGTATCAATCGGAATTTAACGTAGTGATGTGTCATTTAGAAGGGGTTTCATAGAGTAGAACGTATTTTATACATTTTTCGTTCCTTATTGAATTAAATTGAGTGCAAATGTCTTTAAAATATCACATCGAAGCCATCCATCCTTTGGGGCAACCGGTAGGTCAGTGTGTAGAGGCGTTAGTCTCATGTCTGACTACGGTCGTTACGGGTTCAAATCCCGTCCACGGTGTCCGTAGCCATGGAAGTTTCTATTCTCTGTGGTGCGGGGAGTAATAATAAGCCACAAGACCTCCCATAAGCGGGTCCGAATAATACAAATTGAGTGGACGCGTCGTCAAGCCGAAGCTGATAAACTATAAGCATATTAAGTTTATATTCAGAATTAACCAAGTCTAACCAAATTTTCTCAAATTTTTGTATGAATTGATGTTTATTTTAAATGTAAACCCCGTTTTCTCTAATATTTAAAAAATAGTGATGACGACACAACCCTCCGCCCTCGATGATAAGCTATCTATGCCACTACTGGAAGCTTATACTGAACGGAAAATTTCGACCGTTCGTTCTATGTGTTTTCAAAAACTCATATCCTGAATTGAACAAAGTTCTAATTGTAACACAACATTTGAAAAAAAAAATACATTCAAGCGATTATGCGATTGTAGAATTCACAATTTAAAGGCTAAGACAATAATTTAAAGAAAAAATAAGAAAGCGAATTTTATATTCATTTCAATTTGATAAAGTATAAATGAAAAATCTAAAACAGTGGTGAATTAATAGGCAATAAGGACAATAAAAAATAAAAATACTAATAAAACAAACATGTACCTATAATTTTACATAAAAACTATACATAGTTGATATTATGTAAAAAAACGAACAAAATAAACATTCAATTCACAATTCCAAATATCAACATATATTGAATATATTAAAATATATCACATTTTTCAGAAATTTTCAACTTTTCATTACACATACATTCAATCTAAGCAAAAATGACGAATTAAAAACGTAAAAAAAAAAATTCAAGGAAATTTATGGAACAAAGTGGAGAGTTGATTATTGAAAAATCGAAGAACACTGATACGTACAGAGTTGAAACAATGACAATATGAATTAATGTATTTATGCTGTAATAAATATTGTAACACTACTCTTTTCATTAAATGAAAATGGATTTTAGCAAAATGTAAAATGTGGACTGTTTTTATTTTATTTCCTAAATCAGCGGATTCTAGTGTATATTTGAAGACAGTTCGTATTGGGATCGTTAAAAGCTGCTAACGTAATTTCTACCCCAGTTTTTTTTTTAACTGATCATCCAATTTAGCGTAAAGCAACCAGAAGTAAGTCCATGATAACGTCGATTACCAATGATGAAAGAAAATTGAAATACAACACAGATTCGTCGTCCAGAAACCAAACTCCCTCTCCTTTTCTTCCAACCAGGCAAACAATGCACACCTCACCTCACATATGTACTACTACTACTACCACTTTGCCTTAACTTAGTGGGGCATAGCGCGTCAACTAGTCCTGCGCGTCATTGTACTCTGTTCTGGACAATGGGGCGCAACTCACCAAAAGACTTACCCAGCGCGCTACACTCCTTTGCCACAGATCGCCGCCATGTGATTCTAGGAGCCCCTCTTGGTCGGCCTTGGTTGGAAATGAGGTTCCATTTCATGATATGCAAAGCAATGCAGTTATCACTCTTCCGCAATGTGTGACCTATTCACTGCCATTTTCGCCTGCGTATCAATTCGTCGATTGGCATCTGACCCGTACGCCGGCATAGCTCTTCATTTAATATTGTTTCGGACCAGAAAATTCTTCAAATTCGACGAAGACATGAGTTGACGAAAACTTGCATGGAAAAACACTTATGGAAACTTACTATGTAGTGCTCCCATATAAAAGCACAGACAGTACCAGAGGAAGCGAAACAGGCCCAGCTTGGTCTTGATGCTGAGATAACTGCTTTGCCAGATTTTGGACAGCATATGTCGTCAGCGTAGTCAAGATGTTGTATATAAGATGTCAAAGTCCATTGGATTCCTCTGTCTAGTCCGGATAGGGACTCATGCAACACATCGCCGATCACTAAGAGGAATATGATCGGTAAGAGGTTGCACGCCTGCCGAACTCCACTGCGAATCCCAAAGTCCCCCGACACCTTACCTGCACGCATAACGCGATATTTCGCGCTGTCATAATAATAGCCACAAGCTTCTCGGGGATGCCTCTCCTGCGCAAGGCCGCCCATATAGAATCCCGTTCACACTATCGAAAGTCTTCTCGAAATCGATGAAAAGCAAGTGAAGCGCAGAATCGTATTCAGTGCATTGCTCGATGATGATTCGCAAGGTGTTAGTGTGATCGACACAGGAGAATCCGGATCGAAAGCCAGCCTGCTCTTCATCAATTGTGCTTTCTAAGTGGGCCTTTAGTCTTTCCAGGACGATTTTAGCTATTATCTTGGCAACGGCAGGAAGCACACAAATGCCTCTCCAATTATTACAGTCTGCGGGGCCACCCTTCTTTCGAAGTTTGACCTTCCTCCCACTCAGTAGGAAAGGTCTTTGTATTCCATGCTTTATCAACAAGTGAGTGCAGCAAATCGGCAGTTACGCTTGGCGCTGCTTGATAAAGTTCGGCAATGATACCATAGAGTCCGGCGGCCTTTCCTCGTTTAATGCAATAATTGCAGTGACTATTTCCTCTTTAGTCGAGGCAGTGGACCGTATACGCACATTTTGATGGTTAGCTAAATTATCTATATGAGGGGGAGCTTTACCAGAGGTTACACGGTTCAAGACCGCGGCGAAGTGTTCTTTCCACCGCCTAATTTGATCTTCTTCCAAGATAAGTAGCTTTTCATCACTATCCTTCACCGGATGTTGGCAGGAGTTACGACCACCTGTGAACTCCGTGATGTCACCGTTGACGGCGTTTAAGTTGTTACTTCTTGCGGCTTCTTCTGCTGAGGCTAAAAGATAATTCGAATAAACTCTTTTATCGCGTCGCACACTACGCTGAACTTCTCGAGCTTTCTGACGGTAAAGGAGCTCGATGCTGCTTCGATTGTCGTCTGATGTTACAGCCAAACGAACCTTCAGTTCTTTTCTTTCAACAATCCGCTGCCATGAAGCGTCGGATATCTAGGGCTTATTCCGCCAAGGATAGTATCTGCGCTATCAATGGCTGCGTTCCTATTTTGAACCGTGTCGGAAGCGCGTCGACACGGTTTCATAGATACTTTGCGAAAACCGTACGATTTCAGACACCGATACCAGAATCTTTGTGAAGGGCAAAAGTATCACGAATTATTTCCGATCCGATCACCCCTTCAACGATTCCTAGAGTTTTGACAGTTCGCTCTTGACAAGTTCTGTCACTCCATTTGTAAATAACTGGTTGTTGGCCACAAAATGTGTATAGTGACCGGAAAGTCTGTCCTCGCTCGTAATTTTATTTGAAAATTGTGTTTAAAAGTGGAAATATCCCTTATTAAGTGGCGTATGTTTGTGTGAAATATATTCATGGCGGCAAGGGAATCGTGTCATTTCCCGGAGAAATCACGAATCGGAGAAGGGACAATGGATAAGTAGCGCATTTTACGATACTTTTGGGAACGCACCCATGTACTCATTTTTTATAGCATCCCAGTTTTCATTTATGTCACTATCTGGGTGATTTTAGTTATCTCAGCTGTTTTTAGCACAAGATGGTCATTATATTGTTGTAAGACAGCTGGATTTTTTAGTCGAGCGGTGTTTAATTTGCGGCGCCTGTGTCTTTCATCGGTAGGACGGCGCACGGCTGCAATACGCAATCGAACATTAGCGACCATAATATAATGGTCTCCTTCCATACCAATATCGGCACCCTTCTTGTTTCGCACGTCCAGAGGAGGCATCTTTTACTAATGGTAAATTGGTCGATATGATTTTGTGTTCTGCGCCGGTCCAACTGTTTTTGTGATGGTTCTTATGCTCAAAGATAGTACCACCGATGGAGAGACTGTGAAAGTTGCAGAGCTCTACAAATCTGTCACCGTCATCGTTACGATCACGAAGAGTCTGTCACCCCATCACATGTCTTAGCCCATAGTTATCAGCGCCAACTTTTGAATTCAAATCTCACATAACCATTATAATGTCTCATTTAGATGTTCTGCTCTGAACGGCGTATAGTTCTTCGTAGAAGGAGTCTTTCGCCAAGATATTATCGGGTTCAGTTGGAGCATAGCATTGTATTATTGAGATGTTTGTCATTTTGTTCCGGAACCTTGCGGTCATGATTCCGTCGGAGACTGGATCTTAGGATAAGAAACAGTTTCGTGCGGCTCTGGTTTAAAGGAGCCCCACACCTGACTCACGACCACTACAGGTAGCTCTACCAGAGTACAACATTACAGTGCTACCCATTGGAAAGATAAATTCTCCGCTGTTCCACCATCTTATCTCACTAGCTCCTAGGATGTTTAAGTTATACCTCAGAAATTCACTCTCTAATTGAAGAAATCGTGCGTTCTGGGGACCTTCTGTCCAGGAGAGTACGCATACGCACATTCCAGAATCCAATCTTTGTCATTGAACGATAGCCAAAAGTCGTAACCGTTGGGTCAGTCCTCATCCGAAGCACAGTTTACGTTTCGTTAGCATGTAGAAGATTTCGAATAGTGCAAGTTGCTGGCATACACATCCTGTGCTTTGTTTGTTGGTTTTAACGACAGGCCGTCAAAGGAAAAGGCCGTGATGTTATTTTACGCCCTACACCACAGGGGGAAGATTTGCCTAAACCAAATCATCGGACTGCCATCACTGGCGGTTTGACATTGGTTAAAAATGGTCAGTGACAACTGTCGTTCCAGGGGCGCCCACGCGGAGGACTATGGGAGAGGAATTTTTTCCCCACAATGGATACACAATCCCGACAATCCTATATACCTCGAATCGGCCTAAGTGCACAAGAAAACATTCTAACTGACCATAGTCAACGTTTTCCAAGTCCCCAAACTGGTTAAAGTAGTAAGAGCCAAGAATTAGCCTCCTCAGACTTGCCAAGCCGGAGCATCCACAAAGAAAATGGAAGGTACTTTCTTCTTCTTCCTCATTACCACAACATCTACAAATGTCGTTATACGGCAGCCTAAGCCTCCGGGCGTTCTCTCTAATTGCAATGCCCAGTGATTATACCGACGAGAGCACCCATTTGTTAGCCGTGGATGATGATGATGATGTATACGAAGTCCACAATTCGCCCCCACCACGGCGAGTCGTCTGTATGGTGGCTGTATGAATTCGCCCGTAAGTTGATCCAGGCCGTTCTTTTCAATCTGGATCTTAGTCCGAATGAAAGAATTGGGCCTAAAGTCTCCTTAGCGACAGAAACGTAGCAGAGCGACCCATATCCAACCTGGATCACCTCAGTTTTATTTAACTAAACTGAGGTGGTTCAGGTTGGATATGGCGCTTGGCTGTCTCGAATAAGTCCTGCTGACCGCAACCTGCATAATGGCGAATTTGCATGAATCGAAAGGCATTTTAACTGTGCAGCGAGCACTTTCAGCTTCAACTGTTGTACCCCCGACGAGCCAGTTCGTCAGGTGTGGAATTGCCAACTAATCCATTGTGACCTGGATACAGCACACAACAAAATCAATGAAGCTACGCAAGCGATGACACACAATCCTCGAAGTAGTAAGTACGGACTCCAGCGATCTAATCGCAGCTTAGCTGTCCGTCAAAATAACAAGATCCTCACGGATAGGACATGACGCCCCAGCCAGGCCAAGGCTTCTCGAATTCCTACCAATTCCGCCTGAAGAACAGGAGAACAAGTATTGGGAATAAAGACCACTTTGGCTTCTCCTAAGTCTAAACAAACCATGAAAATGGCTTCTACCCAGGGATAAATAACGTCGGATAGGTGCTGTTTATCCACCGAAATGATGCCGTCAGGCCCCGTAGATTTAAAAAGGTTCAAAACTAGAGAAAGCCTTGAGATTTTTCCGTTGACAAAATAGATGAAGGATCACAGGGAATTGAGACGTCTTCCTGTACACTCCCAAGCTGCCCGATCAACGGTGAGTTGTCGCTAACAGGACGTCGATAGTTTCTTTACTAGTGGACGTCCATGTTCCATCGGGCTTTGCAATACGAGATAGCTACAAGTTAATGGATTAGAGGCTAATACTTAAATACTTACTTACTTAATACTAAAACTACAAGTTAAGCGATGTCTCCAGACTTCATAAGTCTGGAGACGTCGCTTAACTTGTCGATGCATTCACAAAGCGATGTCTCCAGACTTCATAAGTCTGGAGACATCGCTTAACTTGTCGATGCATTCACAAAGCAATCTCCACTAGCATCGTTTCGCATTCCAGACTTCCTTCTTAAACCTTCTAAGATGTTTCCTGTAAATTCACCAATGCGATTCGTTCATCGGTGATGCATAAAACTCGGAATTCAGTTATTAGCGCACTCCACCACTCTGTTCTTTTTTTACCATTGGGTCTACAAGTGGGGCACGCTATGTAGTCATAGCTTTAATTAAAGCATCAGTAAGGGCACTCACCATAGTGTCCAACTGTCGCTTATTACTCGGTTGTCCGAGTTTCTGAGCCTGACTGCACTGCCCGCCGCCAGCTGTTTAATAAATAAGTCTATTGGTGGAAGATGCAGGATCACGTTTAGCGCTTCCCTCTGGTAAGTTCACATGGCACCTGTGGTGCTAAGGCATGTCGTCCTTTGCACTCTGCCAAATTTTGTTACGTTGTATGCTTTAGCGAGTGCTGGCCACAAAACTAACGACCCATTTGAGAGAATCGGACGGACTACTGCTGTGTACATACAGAGGACCATATTTGGCTTAAGGCCCAATCTTTTTCCGAAGGTTTTCTTACAAGCGTAGAAAGCGATGCAGGCTTTCTTCACCCGCTCTTCAACCAGGCGCGGATTTAGGGGGGGGGGGGGCAACGGGGACATTGCCCCCCCCCCCCCCTTGGGCAAAAAAAAAGAGAAGAAAAAAAAGAGAAGAAAAAAAATAAAAGAAAAAGAAAGAAGAAAAAGGAAAATAAGTAAAAAAAAATTAGAAAATTAAGGTTTTCATCTGATCTTCAGGCTTTAACACTGGCGTTCCCCCCCCCCCCCCCTCGGGCAAAAAAAAAGAGAAGAAAAAAAGAGAAGAAAAAAAGAGAAGAAAAAAAGAGAGGAAAAAAAGAGAAGAAAAAAAGAAGAAAAACCAGGCCGAATCTTCCAAAGTCCAAAGCGTATATACCCTAGACTTGTACAGACCTAGTGGTGATACCGAAAGTACGAGTACCAATTGGCAACGACCATATGCATTAAAAGTGAGTTTCCTATATGGCCAGTTTATACGGGAGGTTGGCACATATTCAGGAGGATCTTGGCCATTCTCAAAATCAATTAGCTAACCCATTCTACAAATATTTTTCAAATTTTTCGCTAGCTTCATTCTATCGAAAGATATTGCTTATTTGGAATTTCATTTGTAGGAGAAGCAGGGGATTCATTGGTCGGATTTAACGTATTTTAAGCATTAGCCAACTGGATCCTACTACAAACATGTGAACAAAATTTCATGTCGCTAGCTTTATTTGTCGTAAGTTATCGCTTATTTAAAATTTCCTTGGGTCGGATCTAACCCATCTTTAATGCCAACTAACTCAATCTCACTTGAAACAGTTGACCAAAATTTTAAGTCGCTGGCTTCATTCTATCAAAAGTTATCGCTTATTTGAAGTTTCATTTGTAGGGGAGGTAGGGGTTCTTTGGGTCGGATCTTGCCCATTTTCAACGCCAACTAACTAGGTTTTACTACCAACGTTCTGCCAAACTTTCAACTCGCTAGTGTTATTCTATCGAAAGTTATCGCAATTAAAGTAATATTTAATTTTTTTTAATTTTGCAGGGGAGGTAGGCGTTCCTTTGATCTGATTATGCCCAACTTACTAAAACCCAAGCAGCTTCTCACTTCAGGGTTACATGCCAAAATTCAGCTGTCTACGTCAATTGGCTCATGAGTTATGGACAAAAAACCTGAAAAGTAAGGTAGTACGGGGTTCTTTGTAAGAAATCTAGCGTTAGTTTTCAACTGATCGATTTTATTTTTCCAGGGGAGTATAAGATTACCCTCACGAGCAATCTATCAGAGCTAGAGCTTTTCATGTTTATTTAATCAGGAGTTATAAATTCAAGGCTCTAGCTTCATCCTATCGAAAGTTATCGTGCGAACGGACAAACAGACGGACAGACAGACAGACAGACAGACATGGCTAAATCGAATCAGGAGGTGACCCTGATCATTTATATACATACTTTGCTATACCTCCGGAGCCTCCTTTAAGGTGTTACATATTTCCGTCGTGACAAAAACAATATACCCAATACTAAAAGTCTAGGGTATAAAAAGAGAAGGAAAAGGACGAGAAAAAAAAATGGGAAAATTAAGGTTTTCAACTGATCTTCAGGTTTTAACATTGATATATTTTTATAGGGAACCAATTCAACATTCATGTATGATACATTGATGGGATAGGACATTCCGAGTAATAGGGTGCCCAACTAACAATTTGCTCTTGAGGTGAGAACCAAAACTCTTATAATATCGGTATTAAACCTTTCGGAACGAAATATTACGTTAAAGATATTTATTAGGCATTCTGCTAAAAAGTAAAACTAATACCTGAATCTGTTGTAACTTTTAAAAGACGTGTAAAAAGTCTTTAGTGCAGATTGGAAGCTCGATGAAAACTTTAAAGGCATTTTGTTCAGATTATAGCCTTAAAAGTAATTTTTGCAAGTGTGTTATTAGAAAAGATCCTCTTAAAGTTTTTGCTTTAGACCATTCTAAGTGTTAATGCAGTGTAGGTCTAACTAAACCATTATAGGGAATAATTGCCGTTTGTCAACTCTCGTACTGCTTGTATAATAAGCTTGATCAAGAATATATTCCTGTTTCAGGGTTGTAATATTTTAGCTTAAATAGGGATGAGTAGATTGAGAAAGCTATACACTCTGATACTTAAAGAAGTCAGGCAAAGGTTGTAGGGAAAGATATAGTATAATTGCAATTTTGAAGAAAAGTTTAATAGGAAGAACTTATTATAATTTACTTATGGGAGCAACAAACTTAACTAAACACTTATAAGTTCTTTAAAATAGAGCTTGAGAGAACCGCCATCTTTTTCGACTGTTTGGTTATAGCAATTATTGCGCCAGAAATTAATTTCTTCAATACTTTGGTGACTTTGGATATTTTCATTTTAAATGTATTTCTTAGGGTCTGACAAGAAAATAAGAACGTGTTTAATACATTTTAGGCCACTATTAGCTACTATGCAAAAAGTACATTTAATTCATGATGAACATTAAATGTACATGTATGCAAAATTTCGAGAGGGATTCGTTTTTTGGGAGTTTTGTACAGCATTTGATCAGAAAAATTTTTTTCGCAGAGAAAATTTGACTATCAAATCGACAAAATCCACTGCGAAAAAGTGCATCAGACCAATAATACAAGTATGAATTTCAACTCCATTCGTATTTTTATAGAGAACTTCCAAAAGTATCATGAATTTCACTTAATGCTACAATAAGCACAAAATTTACTTACTGAAAACCAATAGAAATCTTTGTCTCTTAGTTAAGATTCTAAAAGGTGATCTATGTATGTGTAGCAGATTACTGTAAATCACTTATACGTACTTTTACTGATATCTTTCTGATAAGTTCTCTAGTTAGAGCTGTCAAGAAGACTTGAAGAATTCTTAAAATACTTTATACTCATAATTTCATACGCCACTTTTTGGCTAGAAACGTTCTTTAAGATTTCTATCAGAACAATTTGCAAGTTAATAAGTCTTAGCTGAAACTAAATGTAGTTCTTATAAAATCCTTGAAGATCTCTATAAGAACAAAATTGTTAGTTGGGTGTGTTTAGATTTATCGAGTTTCCTCGCGTAACTGTTTCGCGAGGAAACGTTTCATTCCATTCCAGCATATGCACACATTCGGTTAAAAAAATGCCCATAGAAATTTTATGTATTATTTTAACGGATTATATTTAGGTGATAAGGTCGCATTGAAATGAGAAGAGATAATTCAAAATTAATTATTTATTTATACTATCTAAACTTAACGACAAAAAGCAACAATTTTCTCTATCTTTGAAAATTGTTAATTTCAATATTAACTTTCTTTTATAAAAACGAAACATTTGCTTTCAATCTTACAACTATTTGAAATGTGTTGATTTTAAATAGTTGTAAGATTGAAAGCAAATGTTTCGTTTTTATAAAAAAAAAGTTAATATTAAAATTTACATTTTCCAAAGATTGAGAAAATTGTTGCTTTTTTTCGTTAAGTTTATATAGTATAATTAAATAACTAACTTTGAATTATCTCTTCTTATTTCAATGCGACCTTATCACCTAAATGTAATCCGTTAAAATAATACATAAAATGTAGGTTACAACACTAATTGGATGCTGTTTATTTTTGGGGTCTCTGATGACCCCGCGCGACGATCGGCGTTACAAAAATGGCGCGACGGGCGGAGAGTTAATCGACTCGTCTCATCATGCTGATAAAGGATATACATATATTGTAGTTTATTCGGTCGGAGCTCGGAGGTGCTTCTTTCTATGAGTTATAAATATCATGACAAAGTTAATATACCCTCACTCCGTGAGAGGTATAAAAAGAAAACTTCTTTCTTTCTTCTTTCTAGGAAGTTTGTGACATATGGCGGCACCACATTATGGCTGTTACCGAGTCACGAACGAGCCAAGTGGATAACACTTTGTCGGCATCCAAGCACCTGCACCTGCGAGTGAACGAATTTCATCCAATGCGACGAATACCGAGCAAGCACTCCTGGAGCATTTTGTTCACCCTAGGAATCGCTGGACGGGAGAGACGCACGGTGCTAGGGAGTGCACAACGTGTCGGCGAGTCAGACACTATGTGAAGCCGCCCGTATGTGTTGCCCAAAAAGCAATTGCTATCGACGACGGCGTTACGGTCAGTTATGCGTCTGCAGAACGTTCATTTTTTTAAGCTGAAATGTTCGTGTAGGCAACCCGCAATATTGCCCCCCCCCCCCCCCCCCCCTTAGGTCTTGGCTAGATCCGCCCCTGTCTTCAACAAAGCTTAATCGACTCATCGCGTCATACTGACCAAGAATATATATAGCTTATAAGGTCGGAGATGCTTCCTTCTGTGCGTTGCAAACTTCATAACAAAGTTAATATTTCACTTTCGTGAAGGATACAAATTTAAAGGCATGTAAAGTTCAGATGATAAGCTGTAGCGAACTGGACGATCTTATATTCGATTCACACTGGAGCCAGATCACTTGCTCTGAGCCAGTTCATTTGATGTTAAGGCTGGTTCGCATTTGGCTAAGTACAATAGTTTAGTCAAGTGGCGAGTAATTTAGTAAAGTAAATGTCCGAACAGCAACATTTTAGTCAAGTAGTTTAGTGAGCAACTTAACTACTTGACTAAATACTTTAACCATTCTACTGGATTTTTTCTGGCGAGTAGAGCCCCCCACCATGCTTCACTGTTCACTAAACAAGTGCGAACTGGGTGATTTTAGTCCAGTTCATTAGTTCATAGCTGCCGCGCCGTTAACACTAGGTACTGTACTGTACAGTTTACGAGTAGTAAACTGAAGTGCGAACGATTTTTAGTGTTGCTACTTGCTCAGCTACTTGCTACATGCCACTGGACTAAATTACTTAACAAATGCGAACAAGGCTGTAAGGATGTTAACATCGGCCAGCTACAACAGATCTAGCTGGCAATGAATAGATAGGCCGGTTGACACGTTCAAAGTACACTTTGACAAAGTGCGTTGACAACCTACTTTGAGGTTACTTTGAACGTGTCAACCCCCTTTCAAAGTGCTTTGAAGTCTCTAGCGTCCCATCAAAGCAAAATAGGATGGTGCTCAACTTTCCATCAAAGAATTGATTGTAAATCGACAAGTTCACAGAAAAAAGTTGTTGGGGCGGGAAATAGTGAGTTGTTGGTGGTTTTTATTTTATACGGTGGTCTGAATAATGTGTTTTGGTGCAAATTCCCTAGAAATGCTAAAACCAGCGTTTTTTGCAAGTAGCAAAGTGGTAATTCACAATGGTAGATATTCTTTTCAAGTCATACTTTGCCAAAGTATGACTTGGGAAGAATATTCACCATTGTGAATTACCACTTTGCCACTTGCAAAAAACGCTGGACTTAGCATTTCTAGGAAACTTGTACCAAAACACATTGTTCAGACCACCATAAATTGAATAAAAACCACCAACAACTCACTATTTCCCGCCCCAACAACTTTTTTCTGTGAACTTGTCGATTTGCCATCAATTCTTTGAGGGCCGGTTGACACGTTCAAAGTACACTTTGGCAAAGTACGTTGACAACCTACTTTGAGGTTACTTTGAACGTGTCAACCCCCTTTCAAAGTGCTTTGAAGTCTCTAGCATCCCATCAAAGCAAAGTAGGATGGAGCTCAACTTTCCATCAGGGCCGGTTGACACGTTCAAAGTACACTTTGGCAAAGTACGTTGAACCTACTTTGAGGTTACTTTGAACGTGTCAACCCCCTTTCAAAGTACTTTGAAGTCTCTAGCGTCCCATCAAACAGAGTAGGATGGTGCTCAACTTTCCATCAAAGAATTGATTGTAAATCGCTAAGTTCACAGAAAAAAGTTGTTGGAGCGGGAAGTAGTGAGTTGTTGGTGGCTTTTATTCAATTTATCGTGGGCTGACTAATGTGTTTTGGTGTGAATTTTCTAGAAATGCTGAATCCAGCGTTTTTGGCAAGTGGCAAAGTGGTAATTCACAATGGTGGATATTCGTTCCAAAGCATACTTTGGCAAAGTGTACTTTGAACGTGTCAACCGGCCTTCAGAGAATTGATTGTAAATCGACAAGTTCACAGAAAAAAGTTGTTGGGGCGGGAAATAGTGAGTTGTTGGTGGTTTTTATTCAATTTACGGTGGTCTGAACAATGTGTTTTGGTATAAATTCAGTAGAAATGCTAAACCCAGCGTTTTTTTGCAAGTGGTTAAAGGCCGGTTGACACGTTCAAAGTGCACTTTGGCAAAGTATGACTTGGCCAGAATATCCACCATTGTGAATTACCACTTTGCCACTTGCAAAAAACGCTGGATTTAGCATTTCTAGGGAATTTATACCAAAACACATTGTTCAGACCACCGTAAATTGAATAAAAAACACCAACAACTCACTATTTCCCGCCCCAACAACTTTTTTCTGTGAACTTGTCGATTTACAGTCAATTCTTTGATGGAAAGTTGAGCACCATCCTACTTTGCTTTGATAGGACGCTAGAGACTTCAAAGCACTTAGAAAGGGGGTTGACACGTTCGAAGTAACCTCAAAGCAGGTTGTCATCGTACTTTGTCAAAGCGTACTTTGATCGTGTCAACCGGCCTTTAAGACTTAGGTTGTGAAGTTTTTAGTGGTACTACAGGCGGCAGCCTATTTAATCCAAGATAGCACAATAAAGCTGTCAACCTTCTTTGGATATCGCCGCTGTCCTTCACTAATTATTCTAAATAAGAAGGGATAATGAGGTCCAAATTAGGCCGACTTCCCCCAAATCCTTTCAAATTTTTTATTGCTTTCTGGCCTGTTTTTCAAATGCCCTCCCTTTAATATTCTACTCTAAATAAAATTTCTCGAGATAAGAATTATTCTTTCTCAATCCCGCCACATTTCAAATAACCGCCATCTTGAGTTCACAATAAGTTCTAAAAATAAACGCCATAGTGTACACCCAGCCGGTCACCCATTCCACTCGACAGCACACGACCAATCCACGAAAAAAAAACACTCTCAAGACACTTTTTGTCGTGTTCTAAAAGTCTTACGACGACAACGAGAGAGCGAGGACGGAGAGTTCGCGGAGTTCGCATCTGTTTAATTATTTTCAATTTTTCAATTAATTCGCTAATGAAAATCAGGCTCGGCGTATGAAAAACGGTGGCGCGATCGCGTAAGAAAATGTCCCAGTGGTCGACGGTGCAATTGTGAAGTGGCCGCGTAGTGAAAAATGACCCGATGAAAATTTGTGGTTCGTGTGTGCACAGTTGTTGTATTTTTTCTTCTTTTGCTGCTGCTATTGCTCTTGCTGCCCATTTGCTGCCTGTGTGCCTGTTTTCCTCTGTTGCTGTGCTGCTGCGGCTCGGGCCCTCTTTCTTGGTGCCCAGCGTTTTGCCTGGCATTCTCGTTGCACTGCAAGTGTCGATGGCGGCGCCCCCGATGCAGCGCCCCGCAAATCATAATTATCGCTGACGGTGTCAAAAATGTTTTGTTGCGCTATCGCTGCGCCACTGCTGCGGCTGAAGCTGATGATCGAAAATTTCGCGTTGGTGGAAAACTAAAAATTGGAATGTGAAGCGCGAGGCTCTGATTGGAATGCAACCGCGATGACAGCTTGGGCGAGCGTCCCAACTGGCAAAAAAGTGTAAAATGTTTAGCGAGCACTTTTCCTGGAAGAAGATACGAACAAGTGTTTGGCATCTTTCGCACATCGTGCGGAGTGAAATGGGCGGCCGCCGAGGCTGTGGCTCGGGCAGCTGCTGCCCTGTCATGAAGAATTTCCTCTTTCCGCTCGCATCTTGGCCCTCTCGTCCGGGAATGGTCTTCCGTGGTCGTTGGACTGAATGTGTGGTCGCAGAGTGCCAGCAAGAATAACAACAACAAGCGCGGACAGTGGTAGCAGCAGCAGAGCCAAGCAACGGGCCAAGCCGGTTTTAGGTTGTTGGAGGCGTAGTGCGGGGCGCAGGCGGTGGCAAGGTCCCCGCGCCCGGTTCCAACTGGTGTCGCTGTGTGCATGGTGTGCAACCATCGGCCGCCGCAGCAGCAACAGTAGGCGACAGCGCGAACGTCCCAAGCCAGCCAGCGGTACCGCACCGCACAACAAGGTGACGTGCTTCACATTTTTCGCTTGACTTGGTGCGACACGACGGTAAGGTGCATGCTTGCATGTTTCACGGTTCAACAGTTCCGAGCGGTCATTTGTGCCCCTTCCTTGCCCCATGGAGGTCGAATCAATTGTCATATTTTTTTTTATTGTTGTTTTTGGACTTTCGATAAACAAACGCCGCCTCTGATAGGTTCGCTCAAGTGGGGGCGATCGCTCGTCACGAGATTTCCAGGAAATTTGCACGCGGCGAAGACAAAAGTCATTTGCGTTATGCGCGCGGATGCTTATCGGAACTGAAGGCGAGACGTGCCACTTTTCACATAGGCACAGTGACGGGAGAGAATAGTGGACATGAGGTGGTTGGAATCCTGAACTAATCAAGCGAGACGGTGGAGAGGATGGATTGTACCTGGAAAGAAATTGTCTTGGAAATGAGTCACCTGGGCAAATAGCACTAATCAGAGAGACACCTCAGGCGGGCTCCATGTAACCTTTACACTGGTTTGAGTCATGTTGACGTTTTAAAAAGAAACTCGCGTACTAAATTATCTATGAATGATGTGATAATGCAACGCAAGTCTGCTACAAACAATGGCCCATCGCGATGGTGACCCCATCACACACCAAATGCCAATTCAAATATCGTCCGTCCACACAATGGTCTTCGATGGCGCATAGCGAGCCATTGAAATTGAAAGCTGACAGAAGGTCGGTTATAGTAGCATTGCGATAATTGTGTAGTAGCTTGTCAATTTAAAACAGCTGTTCAAAGTTGCCTACGCTATGGGCTATCGCGTGGAGGCAAATGCCTCTCGAAGCCATTTGTGGCCATCCCATAGGCCGGTTTCACACGGAACGCACGATACACGAGACTCTAGCAGAAAACACCAGTGGCGAGCGACCTTTGCATGTGCGATGATTAATTTTAAATTGCACTCGTATGAAAGCTCGCTCGCCACTGCTGCTTTCTGCTAGAATCTCGTGTATCGTGCGTTCCATGTGAAACCGGCCATAGTCCATCGCTGTTGGCCACTGAACGCCATCCGCCCGTCCATAGAATGGCGATGGCCCTGAATGGCTGGGCCATTGTCTGTAGCAGTCATTACACCTACTCCACAGAGGAAAAATTTTCTTCCAATTTTTAAACAATAATTTTAAGATCGGTGTTTGGGGGGAAATATTAGCCGTAAACACCTCTACTCTGGTGCAATGTTTATCCACACAAAGTGCACAAACACGACATCTTAAGATTTTTGTTCAAAAATTTTAGCTAAAATGTGCTAGTCTGAGGTGCCTATTAGGCTAGGCGCACTTGGATCCCCTTCGCGTAAGTGCTGTCTTTACTGGATTCAGCAAAGACGCAAATCAGTTTGACAATCTGATTTTCATCGTATCAGCAAAGTGGACTGTCCAGTCGTCAGAGTTCTTCGATAAATACAAAGTTCAGTGGGCAGTAGAGTCCTTTGAGCCGTTCTACGCTCCTTGGGCAGATGGTGGCTTCTCTGCTCTTTTACGAAATTGTCTTGATACTACATATTACCATTCCGCCAATTTGTTATTATAGGGCAAGCTGCATTTTCGGCCTTCCGCACATGAAGCAATTTGTTTCGAACTCGAGTTCCAAGCAAGTTTGCGATGCAACCAGCTTCGAAGGCGTTTGCAACCTCTGTCCGCACACGGTGTGACTGATTTGCTATCCTAGTTTCAAACAAGTCGCACGCTAGATTCAGAATCACACTTATCACACTGGCACTTTTCACATTCTACTTACACATTCCTGCGGCAGCCGGTTCTGTGTACCGGAGCGACCCGTTCATCAGAACGGCCAAGAGCTGCCAAACCCCCTTCAATGCAAGAAGGAAGTGTGTATGTGTACTAGGTGTTCAATTCCGTCTTTTACGAATATTAAGAGCAATAAATCTTGGCGCAATTGCTCATAATCCTTCTACTCTGCGCCGACATTGAACGTAACCTTGGTCTTTGGGATCTGGTTCGTTTGCAACAAAGTGCTGCACCCAAATGCCACATCTGTGAGATGCAAATGCTGCGATGAGTGGTGTCATTTGAGGAACTGCTCCGGGCTTCACCACCACAAACACTGGAACTCTTCCTTCACTGCTAATCAGTGTAAAAATAGAGGACAGCAATCTTCGACCTCGTCTAATACGCCACATTCTTCAGTACCAGTTAGCGCCCAGACAGGCTTCCAGTCATCCCCCCTATCGCCTACTTCGACATGCTCTCACTAGTGAAGCTAAACTGTAATGAACTACAAAATCGAGTTTGCCGAGTTAACATCGCTCATGGACGGACATCGCATCATGGTAGAAGCCATGCAGGAGACGAAACTCCACTCTAACTCGTCCCTCAATTCTGATGGAAACTACGCTGTTATTAGGAAAGGCCGATTGACCGACGTTGGAGGAGGGCTTGCCTTCCTTATTCATGATACCGTGCGATATCGGGAAATGAACATCTCCATTTGACTACACCATGGAAGTGCAGGCCATTGTCATACAATCAGCAACGTTGATTTCGAAATCTATAACATCTACATACCGGGAGTATGTGTCCAGCTGTCCCTCGGGATACAACGTTAATATCAATCCTTCCCTCAAGGGTCTTTTGCTTGGTGACTTCAATGCTCACCATGAACTCTGGCATTTCAATCTTGACAACGACGCCAGAGGCATATCAATTGCTGAACAATTTGATGCTTCGGATTTCTGCCCACTAAATTATGACACTCCCACTCGTATTGCTGGCACCTCTTCCAGTTCACCTGATATTACAATTGTCAGTGCAGCCCTCTTAAATGAAGCCCACTGGGAACCGGTCCTAACTTTATCATCTGACCATCTCCCTATCGTTATCAGGCTTGACAAACCAACAAACACTATCCGCTAAACATCGCATTCGACAAATATCATTCAAATTATAAGTCGTTCAATTTGCTGAAAGCCAAGCGATTTCGCGGTCAAGGTATCGGGCAGATATCAGGAGAACTCCTGCAAAAGAAATACATATGTACAAACCTTCGTCAGAGTGGTGAAGGGTATCTTGGTATAATTAAAGGGCTGTGGCACAATAGACCTGCTGTGGTCACAGTACCTTCCATTGTCTGCAAAATGCTTCCAACAGTACTCCAAAGCATTGGTCTCATCACTCCGATCCCTATTGCCAAAATTTCACTTCATGCCCAAAAAGGTCCTTTTTTCCTGACCAAAGAACTCAAATGGACTTCAGCAATAATGCAGTGAATTGATCTTATTACTCATTTTCAGATAATACCCATATTTACTAGGATTGGTTTCTGTTTCATTTCATGATCAAGAGGTTCCTCTTGTCCTGACGAACACCTACAGCAGAACCTAAACGTCACTTAAGGAAGCTACGTACTCTTCGCGTGAGGTAGTCTGTTGCTATCAATTCAATCCATTCTTCATTTACCACTTTGAAATTAGCAGTAAAACTTGTTCCGATACCACTGTTCCTATGAGATTTATATGAAATAGTGGGCCGATTTCACCCAAATTTAGGAATGTGGTTTGGCAGTAAATATGATCAGTTAATGTGAAATTTCGTAAAGATGTCTTTAGAAATAAAAAAGTTTTTCTAACAAAAACTTACTTTTGGAACGGTCGTTCCTATGACAGCTATGTGATATAGTAGTCCAATTTCAACCAATTTCGGGAATGTAGTTTGGTAGTAGATTCCATTGAAAAATATGAAATTTGATTACGCTATCTGTGGTTGGTATAAGTGGTGGCTGAAGCACAGCTTGCCAGAGCGCAATTAGCGCGAATGCGCCGTTTTGTAACCACAAACCTCGGCAAAATCGTTTATAAGAAGATGGTTGGACTAACAGGGGATGCAAGGATGCCTAGATCCAACCGGAGGAGCTCAGGAAGTTTAGCAGCTCCCCGATCTTCACCCCCGATACTTCCCCCAGGTTAACAAGAAAGACCTCATTCTCATCCTCATTGCCGCAGCTGGTAGTAGGAGAAGATATTGCTCTTAATAGTCCTCAGCGAAATACAAACAGATTCCCCATGAAAGATTTCTAGGACGGCCCCCCTCCTGGCCAGCTCGTCGGTTTTTTCGTTTCCCTCAATGTCTCTATGACCAGGAATCCAGAGCAGGGTGATATTGAGCCGTCTGCCAAGGCGAGTTAACTCTTCCCCACACCGCTCGACCAGTTTGGAGGAAGTACTCATCGAGTTCAGTGCCTTATAACGGCCTGGCTGTCTGAGCAAATGGCGATGTTCTGGTTATCTGGTATATCTCTGAGAGTGAGACACGCCTTCATAATTGCGAGAGTTTCCACCTGGAAAATGCTGGCATAGTCCGAGAGTCGATAACTCTCTGAGATATTCAGTGCTTCAGAAAAGATTCCTGCATCGACGCCGCAGCCCATTTTCGACCCGTCGGTGAAAATCGTGATGTCAATGTCCTTCACCCCTCCATTCAGCCCTGGTGGGGAATTTGGAGAGAAGCTTCTGTTAAACCTCAGTTTGGGCAGAGTGAAGTCTGTTTTTACGTTGACCACATCTCGTGGCAACTGGTTGAGGATGTTGCTATGGCCGAACGGCTTGGCAGTCCAGGCTCCCGAGTCTCTCAGCCTGACTGCACTGCCCGCCGCCAGCTGTTTAATAAAGAGGTCTATTGGTGGAAGATGCAGGATCACGTTTAGCGCTTCCCTCGGGCAAGTTCGCATGGCACGTGTAGTGCCAAGTCATGCCGTCCTTTGCACCCTGCCAAGTTTTGTTATGTTATATCCTTTAGCAAGTGCTGGCCACCAAACTAATGACCCATATGAGAGAATCGGACGGACTACTGCTATGTATATCCAGACGACCATTTTTGGCCTAAGGCCCCATCTTTTTCCGAAGGTTTTCTTACAGGCGTAGAAAGCGATGCAGGCTTTCTTCACCCGCTCTTCAATATTTAACTTTCAGCTAAGCTTCGTATCTAAAATGACGCCTAGATACTTTGCGCTGGGTGATAGTTGGAGTAACTGACCGTTTAGTTTAGGGAGGGTAAAATGCGGTACTTTGGTTTTAGTGGTAAATAGGATCAGCTCAGTCTTGGCTGGATTAACGCCCAGCTTGTGGCCTAGGCGCTCACCATATCCAGAGCACTTTCCATGATTTGACTTATCACGGAGAGGCACATTCCTGACACTACTATTGCCACATCATCCGCGTACGCGGCCACTTTAATCCCTTCCCTGTTAAGCCTTGTTAAGATTTTGTTGATGACCACTAGCCATAATAGTGGAAAGATGACGCCTCCCCGAGGTATCCCTCTGCATACAAATCTGGTTAGATGGCTGTATCCCAAGTCCGCATGAATAATTCTAGATCTTAGCAGAGTTACTATCCATCTGCCGATCCCTCTCGCTACTCCCAAATCTGATAGGGCGTAATAATAGTTAATAGCTTCGATGCTGACGTTGTTGAAAGCACCCTCTATGTCGAGGAAAGCTGATAATGTATATTACTTATACTGAAGGCTCTACTCAATGGCATGCACCACCTCGTGCAGAGCTGTTTCTGTGGATCTACCTCTGATGTAGGCGTGCTGCTACTTCGAGAGCGGTGAGCTTTCCAGGAATTGTCGGATGTGGAAGTCTAGGATACGCGTTTTGAGTACGAAGGAGGATAAGCTGATCGGCCTGAAATCCTTCGCACTTTCATGTCCTCTCTTCCCTACCTTTGGTATGAATACGACTCGAACTCGTCGCTACGACTGAGGGACGTGGTTGAATCGGAGACAGCTTCTAAAGAACGCCAGCAGCCTGGGAACTACTAAATTTTGTAATTCTTGCGGCATAATGGGCAGTATGCCGTCTAGCCCGGGAGATTTTAAGGGGGAGAAGCTGTTGATTGTCCAGGATGTTCTTTCCTCTTTGATAACGGATTGCACAAATTCACTCTGCGTGCATTCCGCAACACTCGGTTCTGGGCTCTCTGTACAAGTTTATTTGCAGCCTGGAAAGTGTGTGTTTAGAAGGAGCTCAAGGGATTCCGTCCAAGTACCATTCGTTCTTTTCACTAAGGACGGATTGGAGTGCTCCTTGAACAGGATTTTGCTGATCCTTGCTGTGTCCTTGATATTATCCAAAGATTGGCAGAAGTCCTCCCACGTTTGGGCTTTAGCCGCTCTAATGGCTTTTTTGTATATTTTTAGGCCGTCCTTATACGGCTGCCAGAACCTGTGCTTGTTGCTAATATTGAAGATCTCCCTAGTCAGTTTCCTAAGCATTGAGAGGTCCTCGTTCCACCATGGAAGAAGCGTTTTCTTACTTCTTTTCGCCGGACATGAGATTTGGAAAGCTACTTTCATAGCTTTCTCAAAAGATTCAACCTCCTTGTCCAGCTCCTCCACGGAGTCTATTGAAGGATTCGGTATATCACAGAGTTTCGCTGTAAAGATCTGTCTGAACCTCTTCCAATCGATCCTCTTGGGGTTTCTGTAAGGCTTTGGAGTCTCCCTGGAAACATTTAAATTGAAAAGTGTCCAGTTGTTCCTTTTCGGACCTCAACTCGGATACTCTCCATTTTTCATCCTTAAAGATTTTGTTGTCAGTCATGAGTGTGATATCGAGGACCTCTTCCCACTCGTCGTTGTTTACAGAGCTTGGAAAGACGAAGGTTGGGACGTTCCTCTTATTACACACTATGAGGTTAGTGTTTAGAATGAAATCAAACAGGGACTCACCTCTATCGTTGATTTCGGTGCTCCCCCACAGTGTGTGTCGTGCGTTGGCATCACACCCCACCAGCAGGTTGGCCTTCCTGGATGTGGTTAATACCACAAGTTGCTCCAGCTCCTCTGGCGGTGCCGGTCTTCCATAGGCCATGTGGGCAGAAGAGATGTCTAGCTCGCCCTTCTCTGGAACCTCCGTTCTAACTACTGTTAGAACGGATGTGCTGAAATTAGGGCAGAGGAAGGCGTTAATGCACTTTTTGGCTAAAATGCAAGTTCGTGGTTTACCTTGGTCCAGGTTACTTTTGTTGTGAAACAGATTGTACTGCTTATCCATGAGTCCCTTGACAGATTCAGCATGAATCCATGGCTCCTGCACAAGGCCGATGTCCTCCTCTTTTAGGAAGACCAGCAGATTATCCGAGGCACTTTTAGAGTGCTTGAGGTTAATCTGCACTACCTTCGACATCGCTATTGTGGTTGTCTGTACCGATATCCATCTCCCCAAGCAGGGCGTTGGCTCCGTATGCCGTAGCGGAGTTTAAAATCAGCCTCCTCAAGTGCTGGCATGCACTCTTCGTTGCTGAGGAGCAGGAAGGATTGACTCTTCTTTCGGGGCTCTTCTGATTTTATCACGCTCCAGTTGTGCATCGGAACTTTTGGATTGTGCAGGCGTAGTCCTTGGAGAAGCTTTGGTCCCTCTATCGGCATGATAGCCAATACGCTATCTTTAGAAACAAAAAAGATTTTCTCAGTAACACAGATTTTTGAACCGGTCGTTCCTATAGCAGCTATATGACGCGATTCCGTTGGTTCCGACATAATGCAGCGTGCAATAAAAAGAAGGCTTTGTACAAAATCTCAGATCGATAGCTTTAAAACTGTGAGACTAGTTTGCATAGAAACATACGGACAGAAAGACAAAGCTTAATCGACTCACCTCGTCATACTGGCCATGAATATATATTGTTTAAATGGGAGATGCTTCCTTCTATGCGTTGCCAACTTCATGACAAATCGCGCTCGGTGGCCGTGGTCGTTCGGTCACCGCTCTACGATACTAATCTAGAGCCCCGAGCTCAAATCTCGGCGCGATCAAAAAACTGCCTGTGGGTACTAATACAACTCTCACAGGGCGCCGAGCTTGTCAGTATAAAGACGGCGCGGATAGAAGGTGCATGCTAGCATAGCAACTGCACTTCCGAAAAGATATGCTATCGAAACGTCAACAAGGCATAGTAATGCTAGAGAAGTTGAAGCGTCCATGCCCCTTGAGGGGTCAAGGCAATTAACAAACTTCATGACAAAGTTAATATACCATGTCACATTCGGGAAGGATGTAGAAAACCGTCACTAGGCTGTGCTTAGAGTCAAATCGGTTAAGATCGGATCACGGGAAGTGGCCAGAAAAACGGACCAACCAACATATATGCCCGCCCATTATATGAATATGAGTACATTCACCTGTTTTTCGATGTACTATAATATGCTCATGTGTGATACATTCTAGATCCAATATACCGTGCTTTGTCTGAATTCTTGTTCCCGCGTAACTTCCACAATTATTAAGTCATTGAAATCGATTTCTTACAGTTCATTGGTGTTTGGAGAAACAGATATCAGTTTAGCGACTCATCTTGACAAACTACCAAACGTTTAACTGGCTCATTTGTCAGAAATTGGCGCCCACCGATAGACTCCTATGGCGGTCATTTGCTGTCAAAGATATCTAGATATGGGTTTTTAATAGGGGGCAAGTCTAGCATTTAATATTTTCAACTGCCACAATTGCTTGATCTGTTCCTGTAATAAAACGTTTGCATTGCCAAAAAGAAGATGTCGCGAGGCTTACCGATTCCATTAAATTTATGTTGCCCCGTCCACAACTTGATCGATGGTCTCCATTCACAATCGTACCCAAATATTGATAATTGACTGTACGAAAAGTATTGGCGCCAGTTATGCTTTATACATAGGTTTCTATTTGGGTTACAATTTTTTTTATCGATAATTTGAAAGTATGTTTGTTGCACGTGCTGATAAGTTTGATATATGTACATATGTACTTATCACATGTCTAACCTATCAACGCGATAAGTCACATAAAAGATATAAGAAACGCTAGGGCGCATTTTACAGTGACAGAAAGTTTTAGCCATGATCTGAGAACATAAAAGCTAGATTAGTTGGGTTTAGTATTAGCTTCCTTCTGAGACCAGGTTATTAGCACAAAGCCTGTTTAGGCCAGTATTTTGCTTCAAACCGAGGGAATGCAACCTGCAGAAAAATACTGGAAAAATATACGTCAACATATTGGTTTACGTGGGGCCAATTGTTAGACAAAATCGATGTATGACCACACTATTGTCCACATATGTACATAGATATCATCGTGTATACTGGAACCCAACAACAGACTGAAGATTGAATGATCAACTATACAAGAATAGATATACAATATAACTCATTTTATCATTATCATCGTGGCGCGACAGCCCGACATCGGGCCTTGGCCTCCTTTTCCTTTTATCATAAACTGAAAATTGCAGGGCCCAAATTGTGAACAGAACGTTTGATTCAGCAAAAACACATTCCCCATTTCCCTTATTAATTATGGCGAAAAAACTGCTTACAAAACGAACCTCTGCCAACACACCTTTAAACAGTTGGTCCAACATGGCAGTTTACACTAGCAGCCATCTATACAGTGGATTAGCTTGTTGGGCCAATATGGGCAGCAAGTTTATAGAATTCTTCTCATTCGCAAAGATATTAGCCATCATACAGACACACGGCGAAATTGAGGGTGAATTGCTGACTCATATACAATTGGATAGGTATGAATTGCCGAGAAACAAGTTGACGTTTAACCAATCCACTTTCAACTCTGATCCCATAAGAGACCTAAATCAAAAGCAGCGTTCTTTTCGCTTATATTTTAACGAAAAATGTTAAATTCCATACAAAATGAACTTTCAATTCGTCGATGAAAATTCTTGTTTCGCTCTATGGTATTGTATTCATAAACGGAATTGGATGGCATTCCTAGTATCCAATAGATAGCACTGCTTTGCGAAATTCAATTCGCCAATTTCGCAACTTTATAAGCTGCAGCAACGAACATGGAGACATAGAAGGGGCACTCAGTACATTAATTTTTGTAAAACGGGATGCAAATAGTCAGCCACACACATGTTTACCCATTTTTGACAGAAACCTAAACGGGAAATTGCATTGGATAGATAAAGACAGCATCACTTCATAGTCAGCTGCTCAAATGACAGCTGCCCACGTTTTTAAATGCATTGGTAGTTTTTGCCCACAATTGCAATGGTGTGTGTGCTATTTTTCATGCATTTCGAGTTGCCAACAACCAAAAAACGTAAAAAACTTCGTATTGCCCGATAAAATTTTGTTCGTCAAGTAAACTCGTCGAGTAAATTCGCTTTGGCGGATCTCAAATTAAAAGGATTAATGTGTATAGTCAACTGAAGACTCTTTCAGTCATGATTGTAAATTTTTTCGAAGAAGAAACGTCTTTAAGGACTTTGCTGGTGGGATTTAAAGTTTATTTAGTCAGCATTTTGCGAGTTCTACGCCCGCCTTGAAACTCTCTTCGACTCACTTCCAACAAACGACGTCAAATTGCTGCTGGGAGACTTTAACGCGAAAGTCGGAAATGAAAGTTGGCACCGGGGGACCACTGGAGGCCACAGCCTCCATGAAGAATGTATTTTAACGATAACGGCCAGCGACTTATCGACTTTGCCTGCAGCAGGAATCTAATCGTAAGCTCTACGTGCTTCCCGCATCGACGCATTCACAAGCAGACCTGGAAGTCTCCAGACGCACATACCGTCAACCAAATTGACCACGTCCTCATTTGCAGGAGATGGGCGTCTAGTGTCATGGATGTCCGCTCCTATCGAGGAGCAAACTGCGACTCAGATCATCACTTGGTGAAGACGACCTACAGATGTAGAATTTCCTCAGTGCACCAATCAAGAATCAGCCCTCCCAAAATCTTTGCGGTTGATAAGCTTTTGAGTGATGCTACAGCGGTGCCGTATACTACCACCCTTGAGGAAAAACTATCACCTATGCTACACAACATCAGCAACACAGGCGTCCATGGGTTCTGGGAAGAACTCAAGGGTACCATCAAGGATGTCGCAGAGAAGGTCGTGGGATATAAAGCCCGGCGAGCGCGAAATGACTGGTTCGACGAAGAATGCAAAGACTCACTTGACGCGAAAAACGAGGCCTACAGACAATGGATTCAACGAGGAACCAGAGCCAGAAGAGAAAAATATGACGAGCTACGGCGAATATCGAATAGAATAATTAGACGTAAGAAACGTAAATACTTTGACGAGCAGTTGCTGAACATAAACGAAAACTTAGCTAGTAGGAACACCAGACAAGCGTACAAACTAGTAAATACAATTAAGAACGGCTACCAACCCAGGACTAGCCTTTGTAAGGACAAGGATGGAAACATCATCAGCGACACCGATGGTATTAACAAGCGATGGGCCTCTTATTTTGAAGAGCTTCTAAACCGACCATCTAACATCCCCACACAGGAAGCTCTCGACGATATTGTTGATCTAGGCCCACCCATTCAACCCCCGACAGTAGAGGAAGTTGATCTCGCGTTGCGGTCACTAAAACGAAATAAAGCGCCGGGCGCTGACGAGATTCCAGCTGAACTGCTAAAATTCGGTGGAACGAGTCTAGTTGATGCCATACATCAATTACTCCTGCGAGTATGGGAGAACGAGGAGATTCCTGACGATTGGCGCAGAAGCATCATCTGTCCAATTCATAAAAAGGGAGATAAACTGCGGTGTGAGAACTACAGGGGCATCTCACTAGTTTGTACGTCCTATAAAATTTTGACGAAAATTCTGAAAAATAGAATAAAACCGTACGCAGAACGAGTCATTGGCGAATATCAAAGCGGTTTCAGACCTGGGCGCTCCACAACCGATCAGCTCTTCTCAGTCAAACTGATACTCCAGAAGTGCTGGGAATACAACGTAAACGTATACCAAATCTTTGTCGACTTCAAGCAGGCATACGACAGTATCGATCGTGGAGTACTGTACAACATTATGCTGCAATTTGGTATACCGGCAAAATTAGTGCGACTGACAAAGATGACGATGACCAACTCCGTCTCACAAGTCAGGATCCAGAATAGACTTACTGATCTATTTGAAACATGCACTGGTTTGAAACAGGGCGATGGACTGGCACCAACGCTCTTCAACCTAGCACTGGAATACGTTATTCGGGCCATGAATATGAACAACAGCAAGACGCTACTCATCAAGTCAACACAATTAGCAGCGCACGCCGACGACATCAACATCATGTCCCGAAGATTGGCTGACGCAGAAGAACTTCTGCATACGCTCGATACCGCTGCAAAGGAAGTTGGATTACGTATTAACGAGGGTAAAACTAAAATAATGATGCAATCGGTGACAAGGACACCTGCACAACCGAGCATCAATGTGGGGGACCTCAACATCGAGTTCGTGAACAACTTCATTTACCTGGGTTGCAACTTGTCAAGGGACACCAACGAAACTGACGAAATCAAGCGACGGATACAGTTAGCTAATAAGACTTTTTTCTCGGTTCTCCCCATAATGAAATCGAAGCATGTGCACAGAAACACGAAGCTCCGCGTCTACAAAACCTATGCTATGGCTGCGAAGCATGGACCCTAACTCAAGCCTCCGAAAACATGCTAGACACTTTTGAACGTAAGGTTCTACGGCGAATTTTCGGGGCTGTTTGCGATCGAGATGGATGGCGCATCCGGTACAACCATGAGTTGTATGAAATGTACGATGAGCTGCAAGTCTCGAAAATCGTCAAACTACAACGACTTCAATGGGCAGGGCATGTACAAAGAATGGACGATGATCGCATGCCTAAGAGAGTAATGAATGCAGAACGAGTCGACGGAGCGAGACTGCGAGGACGACCGAGATCTCGTTGGGAGAGCTCAGTAGGTGTGGACGCCGCGCAGCTGCTGGGCTCCCAAAATTGGAGGACGCGGTCACGTGACCGAAATAATTGGAGGACAATGATCCAGGCGGCCAAGGCCCGACGTCGGGCTGTCGTGCCACGATGATGATGATGATGATTTTGCTTATATATAGGCCCACACTTGTGGCCAAAGCACTGATTTTTTCCAGGGACCTTTTTTGAAACTTTTCAACTACCAACTTTGCGTTTTGCACATTGATCTTTGTGGTGAGACGTCCCGTCGTCGTCGCACCTTCGCCGTTTGGATAGTTTTCTTCCAGTTGTCGCGGCAATTTAACCGACTATCTAGATTATCCAAGCGGCCAAGAACCGACGACGAGTCGTTGTGCCAACAAAGATTGAAGTACAAAATGCAAAGTTGGTACATAGTTGAAAAGTTTGAACAAATAAACCACAGATCACTTGATCTGAAACAGTCATGCGGCAAGGAGCCTCAAACAGGTAAGCAGCTTGCTGTAGTTCAGTTTGGAAAACGTGGGCGGCGTTTTCATCGCTCGTTGCTGCTGTCTTTACTTGTCAAAGAAAATGATAGGCCAAAGGGGATTCAACGACACAAGAAAAAAGGAACGATAAAGGAAAAATGAAATGAAATATGGATAATTGCTGGTTTAGGTACCCCGACACGATCCTATGACTATGGCAAACTACAACTCTGACCATCACTTGATAACATCTCCGCCGTGGTACAAGTCGAGGGCAGTCCAAAAAATTCTCCTTATACTTCTTCAAGATTTTATTCATTCCAGTCTTCCTATCCTCCAAAACTCTACAATAATCATTGCATTTCGCGCGTAGATTGCATGTAAGCGTCATCCTTTGTCCCCCCGGATTCGGCTCGGCCCACCTAGCCTCTTGGGCGGGTTTGTTGGGTTTCGGCTTCTTAAAGTCGTCTCGTTTCACTCGCAACGCCGATGGCAAAAATCGGGTAACGTCCGCGCTCAGATTTCTGTAAAACACGGGAATGTGAATAAACTACGTCCGCTGGTAAAACGTGCAGTCTGACGTACTTTATTTGCGGTTTGGCTGTAATCGTGGTCACGCCCTTTGAATCCTTCGCCTGAAGCCCGCTAAATTTGGTCTTTTGAAGGTGATGCATGACACGCGCCGGACCGGAGGCATGCCTGGCGGTGGACCCAGTGGCATTCGAATGCCCAATCGTGGCGGCAGGCCTCCTGGCCCCGGCATTCCTGGACGTCTAGCTGGCGGTCCTGGTTGACACAAACAAAAAAGTTCTCATATCAAGTTTAAGTCAGGACACAAATGATCAATGATCTTTTTCATTTCCTCGAGAATCTGATCGGGATCTATGCCTTTAAGCACGGCCGCCGCGGATCATTCGTCGTTGTTTGTTGTTGTTTTTCAGTTCCTTTTTGCCTGCCTCCTTGGCTAAGGACGAGGAAGGAAAAGTTCGAGAATTAAGTCTTGGAGGATGTAAACATTGCCCATCCGCAAGATTCTCACGAGCCTGATCCGTGGGATTCATGTATTTTCCACTTTTCGTGGTATTAATCGAACGACGTCCCATCGTAGCGAGATGTTATTGGTACGTCTTTTTGCAAAAAACTAATAAAATCGAAGCTTTTCGAAATTAGTTTCTGATGTTTCGCCATTTCGATTGATGAAAACTGAACTTCACCAAAACAAGATACTTCTTCTTCTTTGTCAATGACGTATACCGTCGTATTCATCCCCTCAGGGAGAAGAAAACGAAGATGTTGCGATAGACGATTTCGATTGTGATTTATTGAAATATAGAATTAAACGTGCATCTTCACTTTGATGATAATGTAATGATAATCTTGAATAACTTTTTAGCATAAACTTCCAATATTTTCACTTTCCAATTTTGACAAAACTGACTCAATTAACAAATATAACCTTACTTTTGTTTGATGGCTCGGCAACATTCGGCCGTTTAAGGAGACAATTATTTGAGAGTTTCGTTGAGTTTTTGGTTTCGTTCTAAAATCTGCCTATCGCGATCTCTTTCCGATTTACGAGATCATATGAATGGGCATATTTCTGTCTATTTTTCGCAATACTCTCGCAAAGCGATTGTGTATGGATAATGGAATTTAACACATGTACTACTCAAAACAAAATAAGGGCCACCCGAATATTTTTGCTTCGATAACTAATTTGTATGAATGCCGTTATTTTTCAAGTGTTTTGTTAACGATAACAGTGAATGGGGCATGGAGGAATGGCGTGAGGTGCTTTTCACGGATGAGTGTAAAGTGAAGTTTTTTTTTTAATGACAATCGACGTATGAGAGTATGGAGAACCACAAAAAACAATCGGAAAATTATTAGTGGCCCTTATTTTGTTTTGAGGAGTATAGATAATTACAGGCATAGGAAACAACCTTTGGGCAACTTGTACTGAGTGCCCCTTCTATGTCTCGATGTTCATTTGCTGCAGTACACTACGAACAAGAGCGGAAAGTTTGACATTCTGATATTTGGCAAGCTATGCTTCTGATTGCAAACCTAGATGTATTGTGTTGGCGGAAAACTATATTTTTATGTAATGTAGCGTAATTCAAATTGTCGAGTAATAAACCAAATGTTTAGTGTCAACGTTAACATATGTTTGTGGCGTCTACCAAACATCTGGCCTATTACAGTGACGACTGGTGTCGGTGAGGTGCTACATCCGGATTTATTTCGCTGGAGCGAAATAGATTTCGATGGTGCACTTTTCGTTGCATTTCGTTTCGCGCAACGCAATAGGCATCAGACCGAACAGGGGTAAAAAGAACGACACGGATCTGCACCGAGCGAACTTAAACAGCCACCATACAGATATGTACTTCGCCGTCGTGGAGGCGAATTGCAGCCTCAGTATACATTTAGATAGAGGCGAAATAAGTTGACGTTCATCCAATTGACTTTCAACTTGTCTGTCGTTTTGTATGTAAATGGTACGAGATGAGGTGAATCGAAAGCGACTGCAGACAGGTCAGTCGTTTTGTATGGGAATGGATCTTTTTCTGAGTGAATTGAACACGGCTATTATGTACGTACTATAGAAAAAAATATCTATGCCGACTCAACAAATCTGTGTTCTCTAGTGCTGTTTATTCAAAAGTACATCTTCATTTCGACATTGCTCTCATTACGGTTTGGTATCAATTACATTGCGCGTTCTTATTGAGGTATGTATGTATGTGTATACGAGTATGTTCTCAAAATGATTTGCTGGTTTGGCAGACAAATGTTAGACTAAACAATACGAGTACAACTCTGCTGGTTGAGAAGCGAGCATAAACTTCCATTAAATGCATGTCATACGTTTTGCTGCCAACTTATTAATATCAAGTATCAATTGTATCATGGACCTTGATCAATATCAGTGTGCCAATACGAATATATACGTATTGCGATAATATAAATACAGTACAGTCGCGATAATAGCCGTGTTCTTCTCGCCCGTCTTGTATTCAATCAGAGTTGAAAGTGAATTGGTTGAACGACAACTTCTTTTTTGGCAATTCGCCGTAATAATGTCTGCACTTGCGAAGAGCAGACGAAATTCCAAATTAACTGGAATTGACACTGCAAGTACAGCATAAAATCATTGACATTGTACATATCACAAAATTTTCGTATGTATGTATGTAATAACAAAAGAAAACAGTGGGTTAATTGCATTTTTACCATCCATGCCATGTTCCATATAATTTTTCACGAAAATAGTTTGCGCGCTTCTTAAACAAAACAGATAGTTCAGGCTAGGAATTAATGAAAAATAGGAAAAATAAATTGTGTGTTGGGTTGTCCGGAAAGTTATTTGGTTTTTTTTTCATGATTTTCAAACTTCTTTCAGTCAGCTGCATAATGCCGCGCTCGAAGAAAGTGTGGTCTTTAGAAGCAAAAAACTGAATCTACTCATTTTTGACAGCCTCATCCGAGACGAATCTTTTTCCATTTAAATGGCTCTGCAGTGAACGGAATAAGTGGTACTCTGATGGTGCAAGGTCAAGGCTATACGGTGGATGAGGCATCACTTTCCAGCCTAAGGCCAATAATTTTTTACGTGTGACCAAAGATGTATGGGGTCTGGCGTTGTCTTGATGGAAGATGACACCCTTACGATTTGCCAGTTGTGGTCGTTTTTCCTTGATTTCTTTGTCCAATTTCACTAGTTGGCGACAGCACACATCTGAATTGGTAGTTTGGTTCCTTGGGAGCAGCTCAAAATAAACAACACCTTGGAAATCCCACCAAACAGACAGCATAACCTTCTTTTGATGAATATCTGCTTTTGATGTCGACTGTGCAGGCTCATCTCGCTTGCCCCAAGATCGTTTCCGCACGACGTTGTTGTAAACAACCCATTTTTCATCGCCCGTTATGAATCGCTTAAAAAATGGATCGATTTCATTCCGTTTCAGCAGCAAATCGCTAAACGTTAATTCTTTTGGCGAGGTGAATTTCCTTCAATTCGTGTGGAACCCAAATATCGAGCTTCCTAACGGATCCCAGCTTCTGTAAATGTTCGTGAACGGTTGATTTGAATAAGTTGAGTTTCTCCGCTATCTCCCGTGTCGTACTGCGCCGGTTAGCTTCGATCGTTGCCTTTATTTTGTCGTCATCGACAGCTGTTGGACGACCAGAGTGTGGTGCATCACTGACATCAAAATTTCCGGAACGAAAACGAGCGAACCAATTCTGGCACTGGCGTTCTGATAATGAGTCCTCACCATAAACATTACACAACTTTTTCCGCGCGTGCACTGCGTTTTTGCCTTTTCGGTAGTAAAAAAGGAAAATATGTCGAAAATGTTCACTTTTATTTTTCATTTTCAAGTCGATGCCAAATAAAGATTTATAAACAGAGGACCACCAATTTGTGACTGATTATAGCTTGAAATGTCAGCTGTTAAATGGCAGAAAAAAAAATTTGGCGAACGCCACCATATTTTTTTTTCAATAACAGCGCTATCCCTTGAAAGGTAGCGAAATGACTTTCCGAACACCCCAATAGTTTTGAAATTTTGCAGTTGTTGGGGACAGTCCGCTGAGTATGTGCTCAAAAATCCCCAATTATCGAGTATCCGGAAGTGTAGGGAAGAGGAGGTCAGAGGTCCTTTTTTCCATTTTCCTTGATTATTTGGAAAAATGGAGATTCTACAAAAAAATGTCCCAAGGCCGAACGAAAGTACATATAGTACATCAAATTTCCTCCAAAATTTGAGCATATATTCAAAGGACTCTCCACATCAATTGTGCCAAATTTGAAAACTGCACGAATTTTCTTACGGTTTTTCGTTCAATGGATATACTAAAAAAAATCTAAAAAGTAGCTTTGGCTTTCATCCGATTGAATTAATTTTAATAGTGGAGTATAGCAAGGTTGTTGTTGTAGCAATGGTCAAAATTCTGTGTGTTGGTATGACGACGAACCGTAGGCATGTACTACGGTTCGTCGTCATCCCCGGTGTCGAGGGATATAGCTGCCTCTATTGGGTTCTCCCACAGCGATCTGGGAGTCAGGTGCGTGAGTGCAGGTGGGCAGTGAAAGGTGTGGCCCACGTCATGAGGAGTTCCATTACAAGCAGAACATATGTTTGAGACGTTCTGGTCGATGCAGGATAGGTAGGAGTTCAATCGTGAACACCAGCCTGACCAAAGTTGGGCGAATGTCGATCTCGTTGCTCTCGGAAGTCTTACCTCTTTCGGAGATATCGTTGGTGGTATGGCCGAGAGAACTGGATTTGGACCTAACCCGCAATTGATTGAAGAACCTCCTCCTGATGTATCGCTGCGATGGCGGACCTGTGTGCGCCGCTTTCAAAGGGTACCCTTTTGTACCTCTGGACATCTCTTTCTTGGCCCCTCAAGACGCGCCTAACATATCTGGGCGGCGGCGTCTCATGAGGTTGGAGTTTCGGTCCTCACTTCGGTAGCAACCCACCAGGTATTGCTTATCAAGAAGCTGGTTGTGGTCCCTTAAAGGCATCATCCTGGTTTCCTGATGTAGATGGTCCCGGGTGATATTAGGAGACAGTCTGTGACAGTACGGAGAGCGGCATTTTGGCACGCTTGAATCTTTTTCCACTATGTATCACAGAGATTTTGTGACCACACAGGAGCCGCATAGTTGGCCACTGATCTTCCGACTGCTTTACACCTGACCAGTAGAGTTTCTTTGTCCTTGCCCCAGGTACTACCGGCCAAGGCTTTGAGGATCTTAATCCTACTACGCATCCTGTCGCACACGGTTGAGGCATGGGGTGATGATGTGGGCATGCTGTCCAGCATGTACATATATAGGTACATATGTATGTATATGTCCAGTATAGCAAGGTGCTGAGCAGTCATGCATCCGAATTTCAGCTGCCGTTTTTGCTTGTGAGGAAATCAATATACCCTATACTATTTTATGGTCTAGAGAGTATAATATATCATTTTCTAGTCGAGGGTATGTTATTGGGTTGGCAACTAAGTACTTTCGGTTTTCGGTGATAGATAACGTTGCGTTAATTTTTTGTATAACATATGTTAGTGCTGTACTTTGCCGTTTGTCACGTGATACTTGTCACATTGACGTAACTTTAGAAGCAAGTAGTGCGTGATTTTTATTAAAGCTATTAGTTGCGGGTTAATTTTAAATGGAGTGCAGAAGCGAACATTTTCGGCATATTTTACTTTTTTATTTCCGTAAAGGAAAGAAAGCTGCTGCGGCTCACAAAGAGATATGTGAAGTTTATGGTGCTGATTGCTTAACAGAGCGCACGTGTCAGAATTGGTATAAGAAATTCCGTTCTGGAGATTTTTCCCTCAAAGATGAGCAACGTTCTGGTCGGCCTACTGAAGTTGATGATGACCAAATCAAAGTCATAATTGAAGAGGATCGTCATATAACTGTTCGAGGGGTTGCGAAGAGGCTTGATATTTGGGTACCTCACGAATTGAAAGAAATTCATTTAACACAAAGAATCAACTGTTGCGATATGCACCTTAAACGAAATAAAACCGACCCTTTCTTAAAAAGAATCATCACTGGTGATGAAAAATGGGTCCTGTACAGTAACAAAGTTCGAAAACGATCATGGAGCAAACACGATGAACCAGCACAAACCACATCGAAAGCTGAATTGCATCCAAAAAAGATCATGCTGTCAGTTTGGTGGGATTACAAAGGTGTTGTGTTTTTTGAGCTGCTTTCAAGGAACCGAACGATCAATTCTGATGTTTACTGTCAACAACTAGTGAAACTGGATGAAGCAATCAAAGAAAAACGGCCAGAATTGTCAAATCGGAAAGGTGTAGTGTTCCACCATGATAATGCAAGGCCTCACACATCTTTGGCAACTCGTGGGAAACTATTGGAGCTTGGCTGGGAAGTGATGCCACATCCCCCATACAGCCCTGATCTGGCACCATCTGATTACCATTTATTTCGAAGTTTGCAGAATTTTTTGAATGGTACAGCTTTCACAAATGAAGATGACCTCCACTCGCACCTGGTTCAGTTTTTTGCTGATAAGGACCAGAAATTTTATGAGCGCGGAATCATGCAGCTGAAAGAAAGATGGCAAAAGGTCATTGAGCAAAATGGAAAATATATAATTAAAAAAAAAAGTGTTTTATTTTATACTACAAAACCGAAAATACTTAGTTGCCAACCCAATATATCATTTTATAGGGAATTTTATGTACTTTGATTCGACCTTGAGACATTTAATTGTAGAATCCTTAGTTTCAAAAATAATGAAGGATAACTGAAAAAAGGACATTTAACCCCCTCTCTCCTACACTTCCGGATCCTTCATCATCGGGAACTTTCGATCACATATTCGGGGAACTGTTCCAAACAATTGTGCCAAATTTGAAAACTACCGGTTTTTTTTCCTAATCAAGCTTTTTCGGAATTCCGAAGATTTGCGACGAAAAAATATTTGCAACAGAACGTGAAGATGATAGTACGAGGCATGTCCAGAAAGTAAGAGTACTGTTGAGCTCTCGCGCCCTGGGATTTTTTTTTTCAATAGTTGACAACACTGAGTGGTAGTGGAGATTTCCCTGAATACAACGAGCACCGGCGACCCTCGTTAGTCGTTAGTACTAAAACTCGCCCCGTAGTGTCCGTTTCTGTGAAATGTGTATATCAATAAGAGATCCCGCCAAGTGCGAGTGCGCACTGTCATAAGGTTCCTTCTCGCTGAAGGAAAAATGCCGACTGAAATTTTTGCACGGATCATAACTGTTTATGGCGAAGGTGTTATGAATCGAACGAACGTGTTTAAGTGGTGCCGTGAGTTTAATGAAGCGAGAACGAATATTCATGACGAGCAAAAGTGTGGAAGACCTTCAATAGTATCGGATGAGTTGGGGCAAAAAACCGAGAATACTGTTCGTGAAGACCGCCGATTGACAGTGGATGAACAACAACAACAAGTAAACGCTGGGATTCCGAAAATTGTGCGCAAGGTGGGTCCCAAAACAACTGACGGAGACAAATTGAATCAGGTCGCTAGCGCTCGCGAGTTCCTTCTTACTCAATTGCCCTAACCCCTTGTGGAGCATAGCGCGTCGACTGTTCCACGTGGCCCAGTTGGTGTTTCGTTGGCATAAACTAGTTTCGGAGAATGCATTTGCCAGCATGCACCTCCTGCACATCCATGGCCACGAACGTCGTCGTGGACGTTCCTCGAACCCGAAACGCCGGTAGTCAAACATGAGACTGATGCCTCAACACACTGCGCTACCGGTCGCGCCCCCATTGTGACTAATGAAGAAACATGGGTGGCTCATTACACCCCTAAAACAAAAAGACAATCCTCAAAGTAGCGGCACACTGATCCTCCTTCTGCCAAAAAAATTCAAAACCTCAATTTCGGGCAAAAAAAATCATGGCATCCGTCTTTTGGGACTGAAAAGGGATAATTTTGATCGAATTTTTGCCTCATTGGGAGACGATTAATGCAGCACGATATTGTCATACCCTAAAAAACTTAAAGAGAACAATTCAAAACAAACTGAGGGGAATGTTGACGAAGGGAGTCTGTTTGTTGCACAACAACGCTCACCCGGATATGGCCAACTCCACTAAGGCGCTTTTGAATTCGTTTCGTTGGGACATTTTGAACCATCCTGCATACTCCCCTCACTTGGCGCCTTTAGTTTTTCATCTTTTCACCTTCCAGAAGGTTCACATGGGTGGAAAAAAAATGTTCAACCAATGGGGAAGTGAAACAAGAGGTCTTGAAGTGGACGAAGAAGATGGCGAGAGAGCTCTATGAGGAGGGAATCAAAAAAACTTGTGCCGCGACTTAAAACCTGCATAGAACGGGAAGGCGACCACATGGACAAATAAGCAACATATACATATAGGTATATGTCGCGCTCGGTGGCCGTGATCGTTCGGTCACTGCTCTACGATACTAATCTAGAGCTCGGAGATCAAATCTCGGCGCGATCAAAAACTGCCTGTGAGTACTAATACGGATAGAACTCTCACGGTGTTCCGAGCTTGTCAGTATAAAGACGGCGCGGATAGGAGGTGCATGCTAGCAACTGCACTTCCGAAAAGTAGATATGCTATTGAAACGTCAACAAGGCATAGAAATGCTAGAGATGTTGACGCACCCATGCCCCTGGAGGGGTCAAGGCAATTAGAGAGAACATCACGTAGATATATATGTACATTTATTTTTTATTGAATAAATGTTTTTTTTTTAATAAAAGAGAAATTTAGTTCTATTACTTCCTGGACATGCCTCGTATATCGAAATATGTATAAAAATAAATAACTGGCGCAACAGTCCAATTTGAACCATGGCCTCCAGATGAGTTAGCATCATCTCATTTTCTAGATCGTGACGGTCTTGTGCAGAGGTGTGTGATCAGCAACACGCTCAACCGAGTTATTTACCCCATAAATGGGGTAAATAGGGGTAACAGCTGAAAGTCCGACACGTAAATCCCCTTTTTAATCGAAAACTACCACATTCGGTAGAAATCGAACCGGGGCCCAGTGCGTAGAAGGCGAACGTGCTAACCGTTGCGCCATCCGGACTACAAATATTAAGATAATTGATAATGAAACTACATTCGTTTGGAATTCAATCAAAAAGGGGAATAACCTAAAACTGCAAATTAGAAAAATTGCAAAAAGTTAATATTTTTGGGTTGGAATTATGTACTGTACTTTTCAAAGTGTTTTTTTTTATTAGTTTCAATCCAATTGACGATTTTCAATTAGGCTTGAAAAAATAGAGACGTTTAAGGTCCAATTAGGTGCATACATGATTTTCTAAGACACATGTCTATACAAAGCTTATTGTCGTTGCAATTTCTCCCGCTGTTCACATTTCCCTATAATGATAATTATTGAACTGTCTCTTTTGAACAGACAGACCAAACAACGCAAATCGATTATCAATAGGTTTCTTTAATCCGTAGCTGTGCATGCGACAACACCCACTTCCATCTATCACCGTTTTTACTTTCGTGCTATAAATGCGTGAACAAAAACCTTTACACTTTTTCTTCGTCTTCCGGTGCATCTTTCATTTGGTTGCACACATCATTCAGATGTCCAGCTGTTCCTTTCTTCATTGTTTGATATGGGACCTTTTTTGTTCAATATGAGTCGTTCAAGAAGACTGTGGCACCTGGTGCTCGAAAATGTTTGACAAAAAGTGAAATGTAGAGAATTTAGTGCAGCTCAAGGAGAACATCTTTGAATTGTTGATAAATAGATTCAGAAATACAGAAAAAAAAATTGAACACAATAAATTCGAATGGATAGATATAATGCATCTGTCTACCAATGATATTACCGATTGTTTTAGTGTCCTTTGGCCACGTGCCACAACCATTGTTATGGGGTCAACATCGAAATTGGCAACCTTTCATGCAATGTGCTTTACCGTCTCAGGTGTCATTTTTGTACCGGTATTAGGTCATCGACGGACACCTGGGATGAACATTTCAAATATTTTTTTTTTTTAATATAGGACAAATATATTTGCGAGAAATACTTCGAGTCAAAAGTAACGGTCACCCATTTAGCTTGAAATATCCTTTTTGTTCTTATAACGTATTGTTTTTTAACTGACTGAGACTTCAACGGTCGCATGAATCTTACATCCATTAACGAATGCAAATATCATTAATGATAAACTTTTTTGAAATTTGTAATGAGCATCCGAAGGTGTTTATACCCTAGACTTTTAGTATAGGGTATATTGTTTTTGTCACGACGGAAATATGTAACACCTTAAAGGAGGCTCCGGAGGTATAGCAATGTATATATATAAATGATCAGGGTCACCTCCTGATTCGATTAAGCCATGTCTGTCTGTCTGTCTGTCTGTCTGTCTGTCTGTCTGTCTCTCTGTCTGTCTGTCTCTCTGTCTGTCTGTCTGTCTGTCTGTCTGTCTGTCCGTCTGTCTGTCCGTTCGCACGATAACTTTCGATAGAATGAAGCTAGAGCCTTGAAATTTTGACTAGATATTGGAAGTATGATCTAGTTGGTTGGTATTGAAAATGGGCATGATCAGGCCAAGAGAACGCCTACCTCCCCTACATATGTAAAATAATTAAATGTATTTATAACTCCCGATTAAATAAACATGAAAACCTCTAGCTTTGGTAGATTGCTCGTGATGGTAATCTTATACTCCCCTGGAAAAATAAAATCGATCAGTTGAAAACTAACGGTAATTTTCTTACAAAGAACCCCGTACTACCCTACTTTTCAGGTTTTTTGTCCATAACTCTTGAATCAATTGACGTAGACATCTGATTTTTGGCATGTAACCCTGGGGTGAGAAGCTGCTTAGGTTTTGGGAAGTTGGGCATAATCAGATCAAAGGAACGCCTACCTCCCCTACAAAATTCAAAAAATTAAATATTATTTTAATTACGATAACTTTCGATAGAATGACACTAGCAAGTTGAAAATTTGGTAGAATGTTGGTAGTAAGGTCTTATTAGTTAGCACTGAAAATGGGCAAGATCCGACCCAAGGAACCCCTACCTCCCCTACAAATGAAACTTCGAATAAGCGATTACTTTTGATACAATGAAGCCAGCAGCTTGAAATTTTTGTCAAATGTTTGAAGTGAGATTGAGTTAGTTGGCATTAAAGACGGGTTAGATCCGACCTAAGGAACCCCTACCTCCCCTAGAGATGACACTTAAAACAAGCGATAGCTTACGACAAAATAAAGCTAGCGACTTGAAATTTTGCCCAAATGTTTGTAGTAGGATCCAGTCGGCTAATATTGAAAATGCGTAAAATCCGACCAACGAAACCCCTACTTCCCCTACAAACGAAACTTCAAATAAGCGATATCTGTCGATAGAGTGAAGCTAGAGACTTAAAATTTTGTTTGTATGTTTGTAGGGTGATCTAATTGGTTGGTGGCAATGATGGGCAAGATCCGACCCAAGGAACCCTTACCTCCCCTACAAGTGAGACTTCAAATAAGCAATAACTTTCGATGGAATGAAGCTAGCGACTTGAAAAATTCAACAAATATTTGTAGAATGGGTTAGTTAATTCATTTTGAGAATGGTCAAGATCTCCCTGAATGAGTGCCAACCTCCCCTATAAACTGGCTATATAGGAAACTCATTTTTAATGCATGGTCGTTGCCAATTATTACTTTTGGTGTCACCACTAGGTCTGTACAAGTCTAGGGTATATACGCTTCGGACTGGTTTTCTTTTGCCAAAGTAACCGCGAAGGTCCAGCGGTGGTCGAAGCAAATGCTCCGCAACGAGCTGAGCGGGGGCACATGATTGTTGCAGCTCAGTTCCAGGAGATGTTGGCGGAATTTTGCCTCTCATTACTCCAGCCATAACACGAGGGTATGTACCCCACTGACCCAGAAAAAATAATAAAAACTAAAAATTAAGGCAATGAATGGCTTACGCGTACACGCTCCGGGTCCTGATGTTGCGCACTTTTGGCCTTTATACCCATGAACCCAACCAATGAGATTCCTTGGCCAGCAAAAGTATAGCGAAACAATAGATGAGCAATTGCCTCATCTCACCATCACCCTGGAACGGGATCTGGGACGTTCCTTAAATGAAAAAACCACGTCTCGGTATTACTTCATAGGGCTGGATTTGGCTTTAATTAGCCGTCGTTCCGACTTTCCTCTCTCTTCTTCTTCCCGGAGTTTCTTGTGAATATCACAAATAATACGACTCACTGCATCTCAATTGCTTGCTGATTTCAGCATGTGCTGCAACAAGTTTTTAGGTTTAAAGGCTCCGCCCAATTCCACTTCTAGCTAATCGCGGTATTCGACAAGCCGTTGTCAGTGAAACAGCACATGTTTCGCGTCCTCAACGACTCCCTTGCATCTCGGGCAGTCTGGCGAGACATTTAGCTTAAACTTATATAAGTACTCCCTGCATCCAACATGGCCCGTAAGGAACTGAGTTAGTGTTTTAACTCACCGTGCTTTCGGTTCACCCACCTGTCGATCCGCGAGATGAGAGTGTACATCCACCGACCTGTCGATGCCTAATGCCAACATTTCTGCCATATTTTTAGCGTCTCGCTCCTTTCTCTGCTTTTCCGCCTCTCTCAGCTCAGCTTCGCGTCAATCATCACTCCCAATTACCTAATACTTTTCAAATTGGGTTATAGTCACTGGTGATTGTTATCTATGTTGTGTATTTTTTGTCACTATTCCAGCTATTTTATATTAAACACTCCTTCTGTGTATTGCCAACGTTTCGCTATTTATTTAGCATTATCAAGGCAATTTTTGAAAATTTGAACTACTCATTTCTAATTCTTCTTAGAGAAGAAGAAGAATAGCTGGAATAGTGACAAAAAATACACAACATAGACCAATTACCTAATAGCTGGCTTGGAAATAATGACAATACTTCCAGCTCTAGGCCCCCAACCTAATAGTTATGATTGCCTCGTTCTGCATATTCCTGGTCTTTAGCGACCACAACCACCGCTATATCAACCCGACTATTGCCACATCTTTGGGTACGGGCAAATCCAAAATGCCAAAAAATACATGTTCCACAACAAAGGACCAAGAACGGTTCCTTATGGAACACCTGCTGATCATTTTGTACTCTATCGAACCTTCGCCAGTTTCAAATTGCAAAACACTCAGAACCAAATAAAAAGACACGTCAATGTTTTGCAGAGATTCACAACACAACACTTGTCCTCACGCATTGAATGCCTTGCCGACATGATTGTGTCAATACAGGAACGCGCCCTTCGGAAAACATACTGTAGATTCGTGAGACCCCCCCCCCCCTTTCCTCAACGATTTGGGATAATCATCATCGTGGCACTAGAACCCGACGTCGGACTTTGGTCGCCTGGATCATTGTCCTCGAATTATCTCGGTATAAAGTGACCGCGTCCTCCAATTTTGGAGGCCCAGCAGTTGTTCAGCGCCAGCATCTACTGAGTCTTTTCAACAAGTTGTCTGTCTTCCTGGTAGCCTTGCTCCGCTGATGCGTCCTTTCAATATTTTCTTAGGCATGCTGTTATCGTTTCGTTGTACATGCCCTTCCCATTGAAGATATTGTATAGGTAGTTTGACGATTCTCGGAATTTGTGGCTCATCGTACAATTCGCACAGCTCATGGTTGTACCGAATGCGCCATCCATTTCGGTTGCAAACTGCCCCGAAAATTCGCCGAAAGACTTTTCGTTCAAATGTGTTTAGCATATTTTCGAAAGCTTAAGTTAGGGTCCAAGTTTCCCAGTCATAGCATAGCACAGGTCGTATGATGGTTTTGTATATGCGAAGCATCGTATTTCTGCGCACACGCTCCGATTTCATTATTAAGAGGACCTTGAAAAAAATGTTATTTACTGGCTGTATCTATCGCTTGATTTCGTCAGTTTCGCTGGCATCCTTTGACAGGCTGCTACCCAGGTTTGAGAAGTCGTCTACGAATTTGAGGCTTAGGTCCTTGACATTGATGTTCGGTAGTGATATGATGTTGTCTGCATACGCTATCAATTGTGTCGACTTGACGAATAGCGTACCGCTGGTGTCCGCATTAATTGCCCGGATGACGTGCCTGGTTGAAGAGACTTCAATCCAGTACGTGTTTCAAAAAGATCTGTCAAGCTGTTTCGAATCCTAAACTGTGAGACGGAGTTGGCCATCGTCATCCTTATAAGCCGTACTAATGTTACTGGTATACTAAATTGCAACATGATATTTGCTGTGTTTTATTCAACAGTTCAGATCACAACTAGCTCGAGCAAAAAAAACGGTATAGAACATATTAGAGTAGCGAAGAAGAAAATGGAGTGTGTCTTTCCTTGGAGTGTGCCTTGGTTTATTTAGCATGAAAATGTTAACTCAAATTTGAAGAGAAAACTTAAATCCTTAGTACAGATACAATCTGACAAATTTCCTTCAGGCAGCAAGATCATTTTGTGCGTTTACTGTTGCATATAATTACACAAAATCAACATTTATTGTCAAAAAATGAATTCCATGTGGCTCCCAAACTGTTTAAGAGAACTGCATTGCCCGCAGCGAAGTCGAATATTTCAACCTTACGAATTCGCCTTCAGAACAAAAATTCTGCACCAGCTGCTTATCGAGATTTATCCAGAACAATGTTGTTAGTGTAATGCGTGCAATAGTTGTACTGCTCTGATCCTAACTGGATTATTATACAGTACACCACGATAGATACTGTCGTATGCTTGCTTAAAGTCGACAAAGATTTGGCACACGTCAACGTTGTATTCCTAGCACTTTTCCAGGATTTGCTGAACCGTGAAAAGCCGATCGGTTGTAGATTGGCCAGGTCTAAAGCCACCTTGATATTCGCCAATGTTTCCTTCAGCGTACACTTTATTTTACTTTCCAGAATTTTCGTCAATATTTTTTAGAATTGACTCGATTGACGACTTGTCTACTTTGTGGTAATTCATTTTATTAACAAATGCACTTTTTTTTCACTTGGTCTTACCACTATATTTATTCTTAATTCCTGACGCGTTTCGCTCTTTCGAGCATCTTCGGAGGAATTAGGACGTACAGACCAATGAGTTGCCTCTGTAATTCTCGCACCACAATTTATCTCCCTTTTTGTGAATGGGACAAATGATGCTTCTGCGTCAATCTTCTGGGAACTCCTCCTCCTCTCAGATTCGAGACCCGTTCCACCGGATTTAAGCAGTTCAGCTGGAATCTCGCCTGCGCCCGGCGCTTTATTTGGTTTGATTTGGGATAGACGGTTGAAAATAATCCGCTCGAACATTTGCTCTAAGATGTCCAGCAAGCAAATTGGGCGGTAGGAATTTGGCTCGCCCAGCGCATTGTACGCTTTTGGCAGGAGAATCAGCTTCTGTATTTTCCAAGCCTATGGAAAGATTCCTTTCGCCAATCAGGCCTCAAATGTCCCAATGAACTTCTAATGGGTTAATGTCTGCTGTCTGTCTTCTAACCCCATGAGTTAATGTCTGCTCCTTCGCAAAGCTCTTTGGAACAGTTTTGTTTGCTTCTCTTGATCGCAAGCTTCAAAATTGTCTCCGTCGATCGCTGGCTGAGATAGCGTGCTCTCAGGCACATTAGAGCTGCGACATCGACCTCGAAACATCGATGTTTTACAACATCGATGTTTTGAGGATCAACAATCGATGTCGATGAAAAATCGGTAAAGAAACATCGATGTTTCCGAACATCGATGTTTTATCTCGGTAGAATTTTGTAGATGCTTTACTAAGATAACTTTGCTAAGAAATTGCTTAAATTCAAGAGAAAAATTGGGTATTAAGAATTCCAATTAAGTACTCGTATGTATTGCAAAAAAGTTGCAAATAAAAAAAAATAATATGTATTTATTCCAGATGCCAAAATGTTGAGTCTACTGTCTGCAAAAACAGTAGTTTTTGAAGCTTGTCCCCTGAGAGAGAGCTTCTTCTGCTGGAAGCAATGTTCCCTGTAGCAGAGAACACTCTCTCAGAAGGGACCCAAGTAGCCATAATGGATAGGTATTTCATGGCAGTCTTCATTAATGCCGAATTTTTGGGCACGTAATCCTGTTCCCATCCGTCCAGGGGGTTTTCATTCAACCTGGAGACCGGGCCTTTTAAATACAGAGACAATTCTGCGGGCATTTGGGCAGTATCGAGTTCGTCTACTACTCTGGACCTGTTTTTCGCTTTCTAATTTTCTTGCACTAGTTTGTGATGGTCTTCCCAAAAGATGCCTCAACACACTGCGCTACCAGGCACATTGGGAACTGAGGGCGACCACAGATAGTTTTGGGATTAGGGGAACTTAGGAACAAAATTCCGAATTAAATTCCAGTGTTTATTTCCTAAGTAAAATAGTAAAATCTAACGGTAGTGGTGGTATGATACGTATCTCTTATACAATGGGTATGATCTTGTGTGTTGTTTTAATGGTCGTTGAACAGAGAGAAGAAAATACTTATTAAGATTATTTAAAAATTTAATAAGTGAGTTATAATTGATTTTAGGTAGGTAGGTTCTTAACGATATTTTGTGTTCGATGTCGATGTTATTATAAAACATCGATGTATAAAAAACATCAAAGCCCAAACATCGATGTAGAAAGTACTCGATGTTTTTGCAAAACGATGTTTTAGAAACATCGATGTCGATGTCGCAGCTCTAAGGCACATACGTCGGGCTTGCGATCTCTTCATTCGACAAATAGTTTTCCTGACGCTGGTGTGAGGACTTCATATTTGGCATAGAGGCATCGCATGCTTTCGCTTCGTAATTTGCGATGTCCTCTGCTCTGGGATATTTTTGGAGCAAAACTTTCGTAAATGTTCTCTTGGCAAAAACTCAGAACTAATTGTGTTAAAATATATGAGCGAAATCCCGGCTCGAAAATATAACATGGTTAGATAGCATTGAATGTTTACGCATGTGGTCATTACTTGAAAGGACTGCTGGTATGTTTGAGATGTGTGAATGCGTTTTGGTTTTGTATTCTTGCATTGTTTGATAAGTGGATTGATACGCAATAAAGTAATCGCATGTATGGGTAGCCGTTGATATTATAGTTCCGTCTTGGTATCGATTGTTAAGTGGATGGAAACTCTTGTGTATATAAATTATTGATTAGGCATGCATGAGAATGCAAGAATGCGAACAGTTTAGTCTTGAACGGATAAAGGGCGCATCACCAAGTTGATGAAACATAGTCAAGATTGACGAGAAAGAGTCGCAAAGTCAAATAACGTTTAACAATTGATTTAACAGAAAAGTGAAAACAAAAAAGACTCAAATTTGGGATTTAACCAGGAAAAACCAACCAACTAACAACATAGGAAGTTTAGATACCTGACGAGTCTTCACGGTAATGTCAAACTACTTCCGATTGTGCTACCGTTACAAACTTACACTATCCAAATGTTCAACCTAAAAAAATATAATTCGATCTGTTGATGTCAATCACATTGAACTTCATCCCGGACCTTTTTCTTTCACTATAATTGGTTCTTCTAAATCAGAATTCGAAGCACGAAAAGATTAATTACATTCTCAACCTGGAACTATGCAGTTGACTTACATAAAACATGCCAAGCCATGCATATAATGCTCTTATCGTTTGCTCTAATCTCATTCTCTGGGTGTATAACCTTCAGATGTTTATTTTCGTTGTTTAGTTTAATAACGAAACTCTACAAAACACATATGCGCTTTAGGATTAAATTAATTATCGTTCATGTTCGTTGGTGTAGTGTTGTTAATCATTGCACTCTACCTTGAAGACAATATTCAATTACATATAATTCTAACCCAAATATGGAAGATGACGAGAACTCGGAATATCATGTATTCATATATTTGGCGTGATTAGTGCATTGACAGCCACGCTAACCACAACCAGCCGAGCTTGTTAGTGAGATAAAGAATCGCCCAAGAAAATCTTCCGGACTGGAGAAACAGGTTCGTGAATGCGATCCAAAGATTGGGGACATTTCCAGTGACTTACGTAATTAGACTCCCTGAAATGCTCGGTACGTTCCGAATTTTGTTGGTTGTTCAGTTATTTTCTACACTTTTATTTGTCCAAGTGGATTAGCCTGTGCGTGGTAGCGATAAAAGCTTCACATTCTCAAATAGATAGGCATTCCACTTGCATATGTACTTACCAAGTTACAACAAAGCTGTATGTATGTACCCTTGTGTGTCACAAAATGAAAGTTAAGAAATGATGTCGACTTCTAGTGAAGCACACTGATAAGCGTTATCACGATCGCTTTCATTTACAGCCATAACATTATTTGCCTCGGTGACTTCTTGTTACAGGGCAAAGAACGATTTTCTCGATTCAACTACAAACTACAGTTTGTTGTTCATTAATTTTCTTGTGTGAAGCAAAGGGTAGGAAAAGGGGGTTTTTAGAGCGAAGTGTATTGTTTTCCAGTTCATCCTTCCAAGTTGAAATACTAAGGGCCGATTTATCAATGTACGGTTAAAATTTAACGTAATGATAACCGCTAACCGCTACCTATCCTCCGGTTAAAAACTCAACGATTCGATAAACCCAAACAGCTGATACTTGCTGCTTAGATTTGACAGCTAAATTTGATTACGTTTGCTCATTCAAAGGATTTGAAACCAGCTCAGCTCAGAATAATACTGAGAGTCGGTATAGACATAAGATAGAATGGTACAGACAGCAGAACTCCGCCAAGAAAAACAGCTTTACTACAGCGCTGTCAAATTTTGAGTGTTACGATGCGTTGCATACCCTTAGGCGCTTCGATAACCTAATTTTTCGGTTAGTTAATCAGTAATTTAACCGGACATTGAGAAACCGTTCCGTATATATATTTGAAATGCAAATACAGTTGAAACTGATTCTGAAATACATACGAGTATCTGTTAAACAAAAAGTACACTCTGACCTTTTGATGTATGATGGATGCTTGCATCTTTAAATCATGGGTTAATTTCCCCGGCGCGTTACTAAAAAAAACTACCTTTGGGTACTATAAGAGCTCCCACTGCTTTCAAAGCCTGTCAAAATTCTCGGGAGACTTAATGATGTCCACCGGCGCAGTACGATTCCGAGGACATTTACTCTCGGCATTGCAACATGCCTATACCAAGGGCATATCCATATCCATGGATACAGCTCTACATTCTATTGTGAGTCAGAGAAAAAATTCAGCCAAACGAATATATTGTACGAGGTGTATATTTTCAAAACCCTACATCTATATTTTTTGAAAATTTTGAGTTGATAATGGCTGCGTTCCTAAAAAAATCGCTGAGTCAGCGCTTCACAGTTGCTTACCAGCACATTGTGATTATTTTCGTGTTTTAGAAACGGCATACCGTCTGTCTCATTTCTCAAATGCCATGTTCAGTTTGGCATTTCACAGAAAACTCGAAATTTCTTGCTTTGATGAGTCCCAGATGACACACAAGATATAGTAACAACTTTCTTTGCCACAATAAGGTTTAACAATTACGTTTAAAACACAACCATCGACCGTACACAACACAACCGAGGTTAAAATCGAAGTTTGACAATTGTCGCATCACAAATGTAAAACTAAATGACTAAAAGTGCAAGCGCTTAGTTCAGCGCAACGTTTCTACAACGAATTGCAATGCAGCACTAATCGTTTCTTAGTGGTGACTCAGCGCGCCGGCGTTTAAGGAACGCAGCCAATGCCAATCGATAGGCAATCGATTTATCTATACAACTATGAAATCAAACTCTTACAAATCTACTTAAAACAATTCAAAATCTTGTCATGAAAAGCATGCCTAGTTTCAAATTCGGCCATTTCTAACCGAGTTTGAGTTTGAGTTGAGCTTGCCGAAGGTATGATACCCTTCATACCTTCGTTATGTTTTGTGGTTCATTTGCCTTTTTGAAATTAGTAGTAAAACTTGTTCCGATTTCACTGTTCCTATAAGAGGTATATGAAATAGTGAGCCAATTTCAACCAAATTTAGGAACGTGGCTTAGCAGTCAATACGATTGAATAATATGCAATTTCGTAAAGATACCTTCAGAAATAAAAAAAGTTTTTCTGACAAAAACTTGTTTTTGGAACGGTCGTTCCTATGACAGCTATATGATCGAGTAGTCCGCTTTCCGCTAAATTCGAAAATATGATTTCGCTTAAGATACTATTGATTAATGTGAATTTTGAAAACAATACCTTTAGAAATAAAAAAGTTTTTTCTCACAAAGACGAATTTTGGACCGGTCGTTCCTATGGCAGCTATATGACATAGTGGTCCGATTTCAACCAAATTCAGGAATGTGATTTAACTAAAGATACTATTCATTAGTGTGAAATCTAAAAACGATATATTCAGAAATAAAAAAGTTTTTCTCACAAAGACGAATTTTTGGACCGGTCGTTCCTATGGCAGCTATATGACGTAGTGGTCCGATTTCAACCAAATTCGTAAATGTGATTTGGCTATAGATACTGTTGATTTTTGTGAAATCTGAAAAAGATATCTTTAGAAATAAAAAAGTTTTTCTCACAAAGACGAATTTTTGGACCGGTCGTTCCTATGGCAGCTATATGACGTAGTGGTTCCATTCCATTGGTTCCGACATATATACTGCCTGTAATAGAAAGAAGGCTCTCTACAAAATTCCAGCTTGATAGCTTTAAAACTGAGGAACTAGTTTGCATAGAAACAGACGGACAGACGGACAAAGCTTAATCGACTCGACTCATCATACTGACCAAGAATATATATAGTTTATATGGTCGGAGATGCTTCCTTCTGTGCGTTGCAAACTTCATGACAAAGTTAATATACCCTATCACATCCGTGAAGGGTATAAAAAAACACATCTCCATGCTGCTGATTTTCAGACAAAAATTGCCGTCTTCAAGTGCATTTTAATTCAAATGATTCAATATCAAAATCCAACACCTCCACAAATTCGCCATTCCTTGGAATTTCCCATAAATTCGTACAATGTTCAATAGCAGAGTTGTGCATTTTGAGAAATAGTTTTCTTAAATACAATAAGTAGAAAGGGCCGGTCAAAGGCTAAGGCGAAACAGGCAGTCGCCTAGGGCGCCGAAGGGGGTGCCAAAAGGAAAGCCAAGTTTAAGAGTGAATTTTGTCAATTTAGAGCTAAATTTAAAATATTTGTTTATTTTTTTTTAGTTATAAATATTTCGCGATTTAGCCCATTGAGCGCTAAAACCTTGCCTACACTTTAAGTTAGACCTTGACCGGATCTGTTAGTAGAAGCGAAAGCGATGTATTGTACAATAATTATTAAAAGTGAATCCCTTATTCTTCAGTATTTATCATAAGTGCACTTAATTATTATGCTTGCCGGATGTGGGTGACAGAAAAGGTGATTGGGGCGTACGAGCAAACTAATTTTTACAGGTTGACCCACTTCCGGAAAGCTTTTGCGAGGCAGGATTGGCTTTTCGGAAAGAAGACTTCAAGCCTTTTGATTTGACACCTTATTCAACGCAAACCTTGATGAGGCTAGTCGAACACAAACGTCATTTTTGCGCACTCCCGCCACCCACTTCCATCAAGCTTTCGCGAGTCAGGATTGGTTTTTCGGAAAGGGGTTGTCAAAACCTTTGATTTAACTTCGTATTTGGCCGAAAACGCAATGGGGGTAGTTCGTCAATCGCAAACATCACTTATGCGCTCTCCTGTTAGAGTGTGCCCCAAGTTTGGACGGAGTAGGATCGCACACTCGTACGCCCTGCCCAGTCCCCTGCAGTTTTCTGCATTTTGGATTACAAACCGACATTAGGGTACCGCGACCCATTTTTTAATTTTTTGTAATTCGTTAAAAGGCATTTCCGACAGGATCTGCTCAGTCAGCAGGATTAATATTCCGTGATTGCACATATCAACTTTATAACCCAAGGACAGTCCGGAAAGAAAACGCGATGGGGGTAAACGCGTCTGTCTCCCGGACTACTAAAAGAAATATCTCAGCAATGAAGTTACCAACTCAATTTGCAATCAATCATTTAAAGATTCGACCATCGAATCTTTAATAAAATAAATTTTTTTTTATGAATATTTCTTTTCGTTATTCTACTACTATACTGTCGACATTGTGTTTATAAAACTGAATAAATATAATTTTTGTTAATAGAATCTGTAAGTGCTTACTTTTAAAACCCTTTAAATTCAAATTGTCCACTTCCAAAACTCGCCAATATAGCACATAGGCGACCGGTAGCTCAGTGCGTAGGGGCATCATTCTCATGTCTGACTACCGGCGTTTCGGGTTCGAATCCCGTCCACGACGACGTTCGTGGCCATGGATGTTTGTGTTTTTTTCCACCCGTGGTGCGTTGCGTAATAATAAGCCACATCATCTCTTGACTTGTCGCAGGTAGGCGGCTAAATGGGGGAGCAGAACTGCATGCTGGCAACTGCATTCTCCGAAACTATTTTAGTTTATGTCACCGAAGTGTCAACTGGGCCACATGGAACAGTTGACGCGCTATGTCCCACAAGGGGTTAGGGCGATCAGTTTCAAAAACTGCAATCTCCATTTTTATACCCTAGACTTTTAGTATAGGATATATTGTTTTTGTCACGACGGAAATATGTAACACATTAAAGGAGGCTCCGGAGGTATAGCAATGTATATATATAAATGATCAGGGTCACCTCCTGATTCGATTAAGCCATGTCTGTCTGTCTGTCCGTCTGTCTGTCCGTTCGCACGATAACTTTCGATAGAATAAAGCTAGAGCCTTGAAATTTTGACTAGATGTTGGAAGTATGATCTAGTTGGTTAGTATTGAAAATGGGCATGATCAGGCCAAGAGAACGCCTACCTCCCCTACATATGTAAAATAATTAAATGTATTTATAACTCCCGATTAAATAAACATGAAAACTTCTAGCTTTGGTAGATTGCTCGTGATGGTAATCTTATACTCCCCTGGAAAAATAAAATCGATCAGTTGAAAACTAACGGTAATTTTCTTACAAAGATCCCCGTACTACCCTACTTTTCAGGTTTTTTGTCCATAACTCTTGAACCAATTGACGTAGACATCTGATTTTTGGCATGTAACCCTGGGGTGAGAAGCTGCTTAGGTTTTGGGAAGTTGGGCATAATCAGATCAAAGGAACGCCTACCTCCCCTACAAAATTCAAAAAATTAAATATTATTGTAATTACGATAACTTCCGATAGAATGACACTAGCAAGTTGAAAATTTGGTAGAATGTTATTAGTAAGGTCTTATTAGTTGCACTGAAAATGGGTAAGATCCGACCCAACGTACCCCTACCTCCCCTTCAAATGAAACTTCGAATAGGCGATTACTTTTGATACAATGAAGCCAGCAGCTTGAAATTTTTGTCAAATGTTTGAAGTGAGATTGAGTTAGTTGGCATTAAAGACGGGTTAGATCCGACCTAGGGAAACCCGTACCTCCCCTAGAGATGACACTTAAAACAAGCGATAGCTTACGAAAAAATAAAGCTAGCGACTTGAAATTTTGCCCAAATGTTTGTAGTAGGATCCAGTCGGCTAATATTGAAAATGCGTAAAATCCGACCAACGAAACCCCTACTTCCCCTACAAACGAAACTTCAAATAAGCGATATCTGTCGATAGAGTGAAGCTAGAGACTTAAAATTTTGTTTGTATGTTTGTAGGGTGATCTAACTGGTTGGTGGCAATGATGGACAAGATCCGACCCAAGGAACCCTTACCTCCCCTACAAGTGAGACTTCAAATAAGCAATAACTTTCGATGGAATGAAGCTAGCGACTTGAAAAATTCAACAAATATTTGTAGAATGGGTTAGTTAATTCATTTTGAGAATGGTCAAGATCTCCCTGAATGAGTGCCAACCTCCCCCATAAACTGGCTATATAGGAAACTCACTTTTAATGCATGGTCGTTGCCAATTATTACTTTTGGTGTCACCACTAGGTCTGTACAAGTCTAGGGTATATACGCTTCGGACTGGTTAAAACTAAAATGACCTCTTCTATGTAAACATGAGATTTCTAGGACTTCGTGCAAAAAACATAGAGACAGTATTGTACATATTTGTATATTTTAAATCTAGAGAAAAAAATGTTGAATCTGTATTAGTTAATATAGCCGTAAACAGTTTTTGCCGATTTACTCAAAATGCGTTGGTGGATTTTGAAATATACCCCTCATGGTTACCTTTCTCGACCTAGAGGGCGCCTTCAACTACTTTAAAGCTGAGGCGCTCTCATAGGATTGAGTGTGGGCGCCTCATTGGCCCAACTCATTAACCTGATGTTAACATCCAGGGTTATATCATCGGATCGTCATCGATTTGCCAAAGTATCTGTAGAGGTACTCCTCAAGGCGGGGTACTCTCACCGCTCCAGTTTGTTGTCAAAAAACTGCTTAAAGACCTGGAGGAAATGGTATGCAAAGTGGCAGACTATGCTGATGATGTCTGAATCGCCTTCTCCGAAAAGTTCCTGTGTACTCTTAGCGAGGTAACGCAGCCTGATCTACATATCTCTGCTGGCAAACTGGACTAATAGATGCGGCCTAAAAGTTCGTCTTGCTAGGCGATCGTTGCACATTGCTCGCAATCAGCGATCAAGCCATATATTGTAGCACGGAGCACTATTTGTGGTGTGTATTTTTTCAATCGACGCACAGTCGTGTCTAGCACGACGAAGCCTAATGTCCAAACCAGAATGAACGCAGAATGCAGCAGCAGCAAAAACAACAACAGTTAGATCTGTCATCGTCGCTGTCAGACAATGGTCCATCCCCGGCCATTTGAAGCCATCACCATTGTGTTGACGGGCGGATGGCGTTCAGTGGCCAATAGCGTCTAACCGTCATTACTGTCAACAGCGATGGGCCATGGGATGGCCACAAATGGCTTCGAAAGCCATTTTCCTCCACACGATGGCCCATCGCGTACGCAACTTTTAACAGCTGATTTAAGTTGACAGGCTACTACACAACACAATTATCGCAATGCTACTATGACCGACTGTCTGTCGTACGCTATCCGTTTGATTAAAACTGCCGTGACGCACAAAGCGACCGCTTTCAATTTCAATAGCCCACTATGCGCAATTTCCTGATGGCCAATCGAAGACCATTGTGTGGACGGACAATATTTGAATTGACACTTGGTGTGTGATGGCGGCCATCAAAGTCACCATCGCGATGGACGATTGTCTGTAGCAGGCGTAACATTCAAAAGCACACGAACGAAGTCGCCATAGCTACCTACCACAACCTACTGCTGTAAGAAGGCTTTAAGTAAAATTTGGGGCCTCCAACCCAAGGTATTGTATTGACTCAGATGGTGCAGTTGCTAGCACATATAGTACCTATTTGTATAGCCGTCTTTAACTGCCCGGCTTGGAACGCTATGGGATTTCTAATAGTAGTAGTTTTTTTTACTAACGCATGTGAAATGAACCCTTGATTTCTCGATTCAAGCGTGGTAGAGTGGCGACCGAGACCTCACGGCTATCGAGCGCGTCTTTTTGATTTTGGAGATTTTTGAGCTAGGGAATTCGTTTGGTTCCCAAATTTTAAACCTATATCTATGTTCTTATCAGCCTACAAAAAAAATTAACGTATCTCTTGCGGAATTTCGATAAACAGATTTTGTAAAACTACGCGACGTAATGGAGGTTTAGTTTTTTTCACTGTTTATATCTTCAACCTTGACGAATATCTACAAATCGTCCCAATGTAGCAACCTTTATCAATCCGACGTCAGTGAATCGTTTTGTAATAATTATTACATTTACCAACAAATTTTTAATCGGTTATCATTTCAAGCTCAACATTTTTTTCGAAGTCTGTATGATTGCTACATATGTGGGGGGATGGGGTTCTGATACTTATCATTTTAATCAATTATAGTACGTATCTAAATTCTGCGAATATTCAATGATGCATACGAGAATCATGATTATTGCAGTGAAGTAATGTCCCTTGCACACTACAGGAGATTTGAATAAATCTCGGGATCAAATCGAACTCTAAATCTCCTAGATTTACCACTTATCTGGTCTCAAATCTTGGTATTATTCCTGAACTTCGCCGCAATGTATACAATAAATGAAACCGGAATATAGAGGGCTACGCCCGCAATCCGAGGGTTTTGTAGCAAGCGCTTATTTTGGTATATAAATATCGGCTCCTTGCTCTTCTTGATATCACTCAGATGGATAGAAAAAACGTAGTTAAAATGTCTTACCCACTTACATTTTACATGCTAATTCATATTACGTGATTGTAACGAAACTTAGAACATATTATTGCTTAAGGTGTTGGTTATCGTTGGCCATCAGTACTTTTGACCTCGAACGTGTTTAAGGCGTGCAAGGGTGTGCTAACTGTAACTATACAAATAAACTATTATTGACCTATTCTGAGAAGATATACAAATTCCACTATTTTCCATTTTATATGTTTTTCGAAACCTACTTCCTGTAAGTTTTCATAATTCTAAGTATAACGGTCTCAAAATGCAGGCAAGGGGGGGGTCAAATTACGAACTAATATTTTCTCCTCCCCCACTGTTCCCCTTTCTGTAAATTTCGAGAAAATGCAAAAAAATGGAATGTACTCATCATTACCTTTCTCACGATACCTCATTTGCTTATATCAGTCGATAAAAAAATTTGACCTTAATTTCGCCTCTATGTGGACCCCCCCCCCCCCCTTCCTTCTACCCGGTAAAGTTGGCCAATTAAGACACAGCGCCCCCAACCAATCTTTACCCTTTAAAAAATGATTAATTAAATAACTGCAATTCGCACTACGAAAAACAACATGAAAGTAGTACTCACACCCATGAGGCCGGTAGGTGTATTTTTTGTGTGGATAGTGTCAAAATGCCGAACTTTAAATGAATGTACTATTATTAAATATTATGTGATTATAATGAAACTTAGAGATATTATTGCCTATGATGTTGGTTATCATTGGCCATCAATATTTTTGACCTCGGCTACGCGTAAGGGGTGCAGGGTTGTGCTAACTGAAACTATAGAAAAATACTATTATTAACCTTTTCTGATGAAATTTCAAAATTCTAGAAATCTATGTTTTCTACACTAGTAAAATGGCGCTTTTCTGTAAGTTTTCATATTTCCAAGTATAACGGTCTCGAAATGCAAGGGGGGGGGACAAACTCGGATGACATATTTTCCCCTCTCCCTCTTTTCCGTTTCTTCAAATTTGAAAAAAATTTCAAAAATGGAATGTACTCGACGGTACCTTTCTTATGATACTCCACTTGCCTGTACCAAACGAAAAAAAAATTTCGACCTTCATTTCCCCTCTATGGGGACCTCCCCTTAAAGTTGACCTATTACGACGATTCGCTTTCTCCGGAGAATTATAGTAATTCTACACATTCCTACAAAATTTCATGCATGTAGCTTCAGCCGCTCCTGAGATATTCCATGGACAGACGGACAGACAGACATTTGACCGATTTCATAAGGGTTTTGTTTTACTACAAAACCCTAAAAAGCACATATTGCATATTAGCTGCTTTTTTTTTTGTACAGAGCAGAGTAGAGCAGGATAAGCTAGCGGGTATAGTTTTTGAGTAATTGTGTTTTTATTAAAAAAAAAGTCGGTGATTCTGCAGAGGTTAAATTTGTTTGGTCAGTCAAAATGTTATAACACTGGTTACTTTAATTAGGGTAGTTTCGATTTTTTATTTATTGTTTGAATTGGTGCATTTTTTAAAAATTCTAGTTTTCTATTTCCCCCCTAACACCACGGACCCCGCCACCATGTTGAAAATGTGCCTAATTGTTTGGCTTTTCCTGTTTCTTTCTAGTATCTCCTAAATTGGTCTTATAAGAAATCTTGTAAAACTTTATTTAACCAATTTAGTTTATCTACAATTTGAGACTAAAATGAAGCTTCTAGCTGTTATAGAGCTTTTAAGGCCTAAATCGATGAGCATTCATTTTTGAATTTTTGCTCATGGCTACTCTAAAAATGGCCCTAATTGAAAAATATTGGCCACGTTAGGCTTACAATCAAATTATCCACAACTTTTACAGACAAGCTTTTCCATTTGGAGCTTCCGTTGCAAAGATCTGTGAGCTTGAATAGTGATAAAGTGTGATTTTTCTCCGGAGCCTCGAAAATTGTCATTTTTTGACTATCGATTTTGACTACGCCACTGAACCGAATTTCAACTTTGAGCAGTGCATTGAACACAGAATTCAACGGTCTTTAATTTACTCCTGCAAGTTTTTTCGACCCGAGGCACCACTTAGGAGTTATAATGATAATATTAAAAAAAGGGCTCAGATTTCTCGGATTTTCGCCCTCCAAAAGTTAAGCTCACCTTCTACGACCGTGCAAACTCAGTTTTCATGTACTCAGTATCTATAGAAGGTATTAAAATTATTTCCAGATCTTTCCCTTAGTAATATTTAATTTGACTGGCCTAGGAAGACAACCGACTATTTTGCAAACATGTAGAGTAGCGTCTATACTGGATATAGCAAAGGCGAAATCCGTCGACAGAAAACATGCGAGCATGATCATCTTATCGGAACAAATCTCTTCTGAGTCTGGTCCTTTCCTCCTTGCTTTACGCAAACCAGAATCACAAGTTCAGTTAAGGCGCCCATTCGCCACTCGGCTCGATTTGAACTCGGACTCTACTCGACATCGACACTATCTCGCTTAATCCCCTGCTGGACGCTCTTACTTGGTGAGTAGGTAGTATCCAATAGTGCAGATGACTTGTTTCTAACTTTCCTAGTCAAGTCAATTGCCCTAACCCCTTGTGGGGCATAGCGCGTCAACTGTTCCATGTGGCCCAGTTGACGTTTCGTTGGCATAATCTGGTTTCGGAGAATGCAGTTGCCAGCATACACCTCCTGCACATCCATGGCCACGAACGTCGTCGTGGACTTTCCTAGTGGCAAGTTATTAATTATTATTATAACTTCCCCATTGACAAGTTATTAAGATTATTAATTCTAGTTTGTGAACACTGTTCCCAGAGTTGCTCGACGCAGGGGAAAGCAGCATGTCTATTGTAAAGTTCTCGTCGTTTGACGAGTACTCGGCGACAGGAGAACCACCTCGACTTCTCGGCATTTGGTGAGCAGCTGTTCGATACTCACAATTTCTGCAATGACTCTTATAGGCTGCGAAATATTGTATATGTCGAGCATAAGTCCGGAAATAACATGGTAACCGCAGACTAAATTGCTTAGTATCTTGGGTCGATGTGTCAGGCATTCTTGAAATTTATTATTCAAAGTAACCCTCCTTTAGTACAATAATCAATGCCAAAACCGAGCTCACCAAATGGAATAATTATCTCCACCACACCTTTCGTTTATTGACAGGTGAAAATAAAAATCCAAAAAGAATTTCTTTCGTTTATGGTAGAATAAAAACGTTAACATTGCCTGCGTTCACGTTTGCAACGTTTTAATTGCGGTAAAAATGTTCCCTCCACTCAACCATAAACTCTTTACCCGAACGACTTGTTTTGTAGTTGTCATGTATTAAACAGCTGACAGCCGATTCGCTATTGAGTTTCAAACAAAACTTCAATTAAATTCGCGACGGTTTCAGGAAAAATGAAAAGCACTGCAAAATCGCCACAAATTTGTGTTGCTTCGGTGTAAATAAGCACATAAGACGCCATGTACAAATCAAGAACCCGAAAACGAAAATCCACACCATCTCACAGTCACATGCAATACGTCAACTAAGAACTGTCAAATACGCTAATACCCCTTACCCCCCATTAAACGGAAATCAACCAGGAAAAATTTCTGGTTAATTTCCCCGATGTGTGGTAGATTAAACGCAAACTGGAACGGACCGTCCACGAGCAAAATCTGTCGAACTGTTTGCATTTGTGTTTAAAACGTTGCGCGACCTGAACCCACTCATTATAACATTTTCTTGTGGCTGTTATTCGCAATTTTTGTATTAGATTATTCTCAACTGATTCATTTGCAAAAAAAAAAGAAAGATTATAGTCTCCACTAACAGCTTTTCTTTGTGCCAATAAAACATTTTATAGAACAAAACATTCACATACTGCATCCAGCATTCAATTGGCAAATGAATGATGAGTACTTTGCCTGTTTGCTAGACTGAGCTCTTTTTATCTGTTGGTGCCGTGGTGCTCCAATTTATGTAAAACGCTTACTGTGGGTACATATTCTTAGTGAACCGTGTTAGTACACTTGTACAAACTCTCCAGGCAGTCATAGTCATAGTCACAGCACATTCTATCGTATGCACTCTGATTCAAATACGGAAAATTCTATTCATTATGCAATCAACTGTTCAGAGGCACTTTTTTTCTAGAGTTCGTTATTTGAAATTGTTGGATTTTACGCAATTAAGATTATCTTAATGTAGTGGAATTTATTTAAATAAAAAAAACGACCGTTATTTTGAAATGGTGTGATCATGTTGAAAAGTTTGGGTTTGTTCTGCTGCGTGTAGCGTCCGTTTGTCGCAACTATGTATATGAATAATTTTTCCGTTGCCTAGAAAGAAGGTGAAAGTTCATTGCAAGTCATGGGAATTAAATGCGGCGACATCTATTTTGCACAGAACGCAAGAATCAGAGAATTCGGATATGTACGAGTATACAATATGGCACCATGAAATAAGCCATTTGGAAATAAGGCATTAATGGATAATTTCGGTTGAAACCGAAAGTAGTTATGCATGGATTCTTTCGGTTTCATACTCAATGCTTAATTTCGTTTAAAACGAAGGTGAGTATGTACATGGCTATTTTTGCTATCCTTCGCATACCTTATTTCGGTTTCAAATTGTGCATAGCCAAAAAAAAATGCTGGATGCAGATATGCTAGGACGAAACGGCTGCACGTACATGTAAAAAGAGTGAAACGGGCGACGAACGGGGGTTCGCAACGCCCTAAGAGCGGAGCTAGCCCAGCTCGTTCCAAGCCGAAATTATCCATGCACACTTGTGCGATACTGCGGGTTGTGAATTAACAGTCGCTTGTGTGGGCTTCGGTCGCTACGCTGGCTCCGCGCTTAAGGGATCATAACCGTCAGTATCGCACAAACCTGAACGCTAGCTTCGCTCGCTCTGGGTACAACAGTCCGTTGTGTGGGCTTCGCCCGCTACACTCGCTCCGCGCTTAAGGGATCACAACCCTCAGTATGGCACAAACATGAACGCTCGATTCGCTCGCTCTGGATACTGCATGACTATTTTCGTTTTTATCGCATGCCTTATTTCGATTTGAAACCGATATTGTCCATGCATAGATTATTTCGTTTATTTTATATCTATCTATCTATATGAATTATTTCGTATGCCTTATTTCGCTATGGCTTATAGATATAGATAAACTGTAAAGACCTATTATATCTCTTGTAAAAATTAAATCGATTCGTTGGGGCGACTGGTAGCGCAGTGTGTTGAGACATCAGTCTCATGTTTGACTACCGGCGTTTCGGGTTCGAATCCCGTCCGCGACGACGTTCGTGGCCATGGATGTGCGGGAGGTGTATGCTGGCAACTACATTCTCCGAAACCATTTTATGCCAACGAAACGTCAACTGGACCACATGGAACAGTTGACGCGCTATGCCCCACAAGGGGTTAGGGCAATTGAGAGAGACAGAAAGGTACTTTTGTTACAAGGAGTCCAGTACTACCCTACTTTTCATGTTTTTTTTTGTCTATAACTCGTAAAAAAAATTGACGTAGAGAGATAATTTTTGGCATGTAAACTTCATATGCGGGGTTTATATATCTAAAAACTGGCATGATCCACCCAAAGGAACGCCCATCTCCCCTACAAAAAAGGAAATACACATATCCCCCGATTGACACGGAAGATAGGTTCCGCGGAAAACCGTGTAAATTGAAATCCTAAATTTTATTGGTAAAATCGTGTAAACCGAAAAGAAGGATGTGCGTAATTACATCTTTTAATGTAAAATAAAAGTACAATATAATATGAAAGAACATAAAAGTAACGGTATATTCATAAAATTATTGGATGGATTAGCCGCCTGTGACAAATGGGGAGATTTGTGGCTTATTATTACGCCCCGCACCACCGGGGGAAGACAACACAAACATTCATGGTCACGAACGCCGTGGACGGGACTTGGATGTTCCTCGTCTAATTTTTTAGGTAGATCAGTGCGCTGAGGCGCCACTCTAATGTCTCATGCTACGGTCGTTTGTGGTTCAAGCCCCACAACGGGTCAAATACTTTTTATTCCCAAATTCTCCCTATAACTGGTTATTGTTATTCGGGATGATACTATTGAGCGATTCTATTTCTACTATATATTGTATTATACGAGTACGAGGGTCAGTCAGAAAGTAAGTTTAAGGGTAGCAGCGCTCCGCGTGGTGAAAAGATAAACTAACGAAATTTAAGGAGGTTGTTCTCTCATCTAACCTAACCAATTTGACGCATCGCTGAGCCCGATAAGTCTATTTTTGTGTTTTTTTTACAACGATTTAAAATGGAGACGCCGATAGAAGTAGCGTCCAAATGTGAACCGCGTAGTGTGATACGTTTTTTGACCGCAAAAAAATTATCCGCTAGTGAAATATATCGAGAAAATGTGAGCCTTCAAATGGTTATGCATTGGCGAACAGCGTACCTAAACGGAAGAAAAGAACTCCATGACGAAGCGCGCCAAGGCAGACCAGCGAGCGCAGTGAACAAGGGGAACGTTGCGGGATTATCGAGGTATTCTTTTGATTGATTATCTTGACAAAGGCAAGACTATCAACGCAGAGTACTACTGTGGTGTTTTGGATCGTTTACGAAAAGCAATCAAAAACAAACGGCCAGGTTTGTTGAGTCGCAAAGTGTATTTCATTCACGATAATGCTCGTCCGCATTCTGCTCGTTTAACCCAAGAAAAATTGGCCTCATTTAAATGGGACGTTTTTGAGCATCCTCCTTTATTCCCCTGACTTGGCCCCAAGTGATTTCCACCTTTTCCCGGCGATGAAAACAGCGTTTGGCGGCATACAATTCGACACGACAGATGACATCACCGAAGAAGTCACAGCGTACTTTAAAAATTTGGACGCAAAACATTTCGACGTCGGAATTACGAAATTAGTTTGTAGATACAAAAAATGTATTGAGAGAGATGGCGACTTTGTAGAAAAATAAAAAAATGTCGGAATTTTCCGAAAATGACCTTGTTTTTTTGTTTTGGCCACTCCTTCCCCCCCCCCTAATCGGACCCTTAAACTTACTTTCTGACTGACCCTCGTAGTTCCATTTGCGCTGATAACTCCAGACGTATCAATTGTAGGTAGTAGGTGCTGTACGAGTACAGTACGAAGGTTCTTGAATGTAGGTTTTCAGCAATAATTTAAAAGATATACATAAGTAATCGTTCGGTTCTAGAAATTGGAAATGCAAAGTTATTACTTGTACTTCCTACTAAGTTTCAAATCAAGAATAACTCCAAAGCATCTATCTTTGGGCGATTGTTTTAAAGAGTGTTCAGTAATTTGCTAAATTTCGGCTGTATTTTAGCCGAAATTCATTTCCATCGTCATTAATAATCGATTTTCATAGAGAGTTACACATTGTTAGGATTTTGCTGACTCGCATTCATAGCAAGCAATATCAGACATTCAGACGACAATCGAACTCTCTAGCCTGAAAGGGTTTCCATGACGTGATTTCATGATGATGTCCTTTTCTTTTAACATATATTTATACATAGAGACATATATGACACTAGAGTAGTTTACAGGCCTATGCACTTTTAAATGCAACGATCCTGAGGAAAAAGGTAGCAAGTTCATTTTTACGAAATTGGACAACCCATCATATTTTATTTTTTCCTAATTACTTTTAAGTACGCGGTTTGCTATATTTCTTGGAAAAATTTCTTGAGGGTTGCTCGAAGCTGAATTGATTTTTTTTTTCTAATTTTGCAAGACTCTACAGAATAATACGGCCTAGTAAAATCTATAGAAAGAAATTTACAAAAAATTGACTTGTTCCTTTTTCTCCCAAGAAGATCCATTGTTTAATGCTGCTAAGCCCATCGACCATCTTCAAAGAAAAGCCGCTCAGAAGCCAATCTGATTAAGTCCATTTTTCTGAATATTTTTGCAACTTAAATTTTTATTCCGAAAATAATTATCTATTGAATAATTCACTAGTTGCTTTGCGGTTCGCAATTCAATAAAACGATAGAGGAAAATTATTTTTGTTACTTCAGTTTCCCAGTTCATAGACATCACTCTTTTAACAAGAGTAAGAGTAATGTTCGAACCAGGTTGAGCGCAAAATGCAGCAGCAGCGGCGGTAAAATATCATGTTATGCTTCGTTTACACGTGAACACTGAGCCAAACACCGAATATTGGAAAATATTGTAGCATTGAAAAGCACCAACAACAAAACGATACCTTTTCTGTTCTTACTAGTTGGGATGGTAAGCGACATAAATGGACGCCACCTTGCAAAATATGATAGAGAGATGCCGTTTAGTACGAATGTTGGTGGGGCCCATATTTTCATTTTAAGAGATGGAGCCACCTTGGAACCCATGACAGAGCGGCTTTGCAGGCGAAAAACCGCAAAATTTGAGCCCTTTTTTAATATTCTCCTCATAACTTCTCAACGGTGCCTCGGACCGAAAAACTTCATAGGATTTAAATTAAAGAGCGTCAAATTCTACAACCAATGCATTGTTCAAAGTTGAAATTCGGTTTAGTAGTATAGTCAAAACCGATAGTCGAAAAACGTCACATTTCGAGGCTTTGGAGGAAAATCACACTAAATCACTTCTCAAGCTCACATATCTCTGAAACCGATGCAACAAATGGAAAAACTTTTTAGGCAAAAGTTGAAGATATTTCTATTTCATGTTTAACTAGCCCAATACTTTTCAAATCGGCCCGTGAATTTGACATTGCAATTAATCCATGAATTGGAGTGTTGTTGAAGGCGTATTCAACCCTATTGTGTTGACATGAGCGCATTCTCGGACGTGAAGTGAAATCAAGGAAATGCGGATGTCGTCTGAATCGGCCAATGTACTGGAGTATTGTCGAAGGCATTTTTAACCCTATGGTGCTGACATGAGTGCATTCTTGGAGATGAAGTAAAATCTAGGAAAGACGGGTGTCGTCTGAATCGGAATTGGTGTGATGAAGCCTATGCACTGTAGTGTTGTTGAAGGCATTTTTAACCCTAGTGTGTTGATATAAGCACATTCTTGGATATAAAGCGAACTCTGGGAAATACGGGTGCCATGTGAATGGGGGTGATGAGGCCAGTGCATTAGAGTTTTGTTGAGAGAGTTCTTAACCCTGTTATACTGAAATGAGCACATTCTTGGATAAAAGTGAACTCTAGGAAATACGGGTGTCATGTGAATCGAGGTGATGAGTCCAATGCACTGGAGTATTGTCGAAGGCATTTTTAACCCTATGGTGCTGACATGAGTGCATTCTTGGAGATGAAGTAAAAGCTAGGAAAGATGGGTGTCGTCTGAATCGGAATTGGTGTGATGAAGCCTATGCACTGTAGTGTTGTTGAAGGCATTTTTAACCCTAGTGTGTTGATATAAGCACATTCTTGGATATAAAGCGAACTCTGGGAAATACGGGTGCCATGTGAATCGAGGTGATGAGTCATGTCCACTGGAGTGTTGTTGAAGGTGTTTTTAACCCTATTGTGTTGACATGAGCGCATTCTTGGACATGAAGTCAAGTGAAATCTAGGAAATGCGAGTGTCGTCTGAATCGGCCAATGTACTGGAGTGTTGTTGAAGGCATTTTAAACTCTTTGATGTTGAAATGAGCACATTCTTGGACAAGTGGTCAAATTTAGGGAATCGGAGTGATGATGCGAATGGTCTGGAATACTTTTGATAGCATTTTAATTCTTTGGAGAGAAAAAAGCACTTTCTTGGCAATGAGCTACGATCTAGTCAATATGGGTATATTATTAATTGGGTTGATTAGGCGAATGTTCTGGACTGGTAATGGTGATGTTAAGTAAAAATCGCCAATTTTAGTGTTGAATCTATTGTTGGACTATTGATGGCGTATCTGCCACCATTTTCATTTAGATGAAAAGCAAAATCTTTAAACACACGATTCAACATGCGGGCGGCTTAATAGTTACACTTTTGACGCACGGTAGTCTTAGCTCGCATTTTTATTTTATCTTGTGGTTGAGATCTGTGAATTTTGTTAACACTAGCATTCATCCCATCTCAATACCACGTCGTTACATACGAGTATGTGAGTACCCGGGTACTCAGATAGACTTTGTATGGAAATTTTGTAGAAATTGAGAAATTGGTGTTAACAAGGGGAAAATCAAGCGGATTTGGAATAAAAAGAGTAACAATGTGTTCAATGAAAAGTGCTTTATTGATTTTTTGATGAAAATTTAGTATTAACATACTAATATTCTTAAAGATAAAAAAAAAGAATTAGTCGCCACACTGTATGTTGCTCAATGAACAATTTTTCTTGGTAAAACCCCATATAATACGAATGTGAGTACCCGGGTACTCATAAATGTATCCAGGGGGTAATCAATAAAAAGTGAAAAAACGGTATAAACAAAAATGAAAAATCTCTTGTGGATATGTTTTTTCCAGGTAAAACATAATAGCGATAGCTCATTAGGAAGATGGGGACAATGAAAATTACAATAAGTGGAAAAACTAGCTTTTTATAGCTCATAAGTACCCGGGTACTCAAGTATGTATGCGAGTGACTTACGCGGCGCTAGTTTGGTGGCCCAAAACGAATCAGCGTTGCACCATACAGCTTTGTAGTAAGTTACAGCGCCTTGGTATGGCAGGATCCATCCGTACTTGTCCGACATCGGCTATTGAGGCGATTGTTGGACTTACTCCGCTGCATTTTTTCATACAAGAGTCTGCGGCTCTGAGCGCTCTTAGAATGCGTCTAACATACGATGGTGATGTGTCCAATCAGGGACACATGAGCATTCTAGAGCGGATCCCTGGCATGCAGATCTGCTCGAGATCTGATTATATGACTCGGGAAATATGCTTTGGTAGGAAATCTCGGTCTCCATCCCCACTCGCGGGGAATGGGACAGTGGCATTCTTGGCTCTGTCTCCCGGTACACCATGTGGTTTACCGACGGATCTAAAACGGAGCTGGGTGTTGGTGCTGGAGTCTATGGACCGGACACCAGGATCTCCATCGCTATGGGCGTCTGGCCTAGCGTTTTTCAAGCTGAAATCCATGGCATTGAGGCCTGCGCCAGAGACATTCTGGACAAGAAACTCAAAGGCGCTAACATCGCTATCTGCACTGATAGTCAGGCAGCCATTAAGGCGCTTTCTTCACATAGTTTCTCATCGAAATTAGTGAACGAGTGTTTTTATACCCTTCAGTGTCTCACAAACACCAATCGGGTTACTTTATGTTGGGTACCTGGCCATCAGGGCATCCCTGGTACCGAAGCTGCCAATGAACTTGTTAAACAAGGCTCTTCGGATATATTTTTCGGGCCTAATCCTTACTGTGGTCTGAGTTGGGCTAAAACAAGATCACTAGTGAGGGAGTGGTCTGCCAATGAAAGACTGCGTCACTGGGATTGTCTTCCAGGACTACGGCAGTCCAAAGATCTTATAAAACCCTACGGTCTCAAAGAAACCAGCCGCCTGGGTAGAGCGGACCTGAGACTAATCGTGGGTTACCTCACGGAGCACCACTGGGTGAGATATCACCTCAGCAAAATGGGTCTATCCACTGATACGGAGTGCAGGCTTTGCCTGGAGGACACAGAGTCCACTAAACATCTTCTCTGCGAATGTCCGGCGGTAGCCCGTTCCAGGTTCTTGTTTCTTGGAGACTCCTTCGTGAGCTCAGCGGTCGTAAGGAGCACCCCTACAAAGGATCTACTAGCCTTCATTAGGCTGGTTGAGGGTCTTTTGGATTAAATAAGGTTATGGCACAATAGATCTCATGGTCGCAGTGCCCACCCTTGGGTATCTTAGCCTGTCCTTGTTATTATTATGTATGCGAGTGTTAATGTAAGTAAGGACAAGGGCAAATAGCGTCTAAACGCCGCCCAATTTTCCCGAATTGAATGAGCTATAGCATGCAAAAACCGCTGCCTACCTCGTCGAGGGACCTTTTATTCGCCAGATGGCGCTGTCGGACCTTTATAGTCCACATGGAAACCTTAGTCTCCGTCTCTAGGAAATTCTTCGGATGCCCACCCAACGATGGGTTCCTGAACTAGAAATAATTAAAATTAATTGTGACACGTATTTCTTTCAATAAGCAAGAAAATGGTGGGAAACTCTGATTACTCTGTCGTAATACATAATCAGTTTTTTTTCTGTCAAGAGAAACAGTTCCACTTTGAAATCCGAACTCCTAATTGTTGTGTGTCCTTCCCTGGATATATGCTTTCAGGGAATTTCTATTTCATACTATTTCTCCCTAACTTGCCAGTAAATTAAATTTCAGCGACAGAATTTAGTAATTTTCTCAGATTTTATGAAATATTTTGCAACAAGAGTCATTTACAGAAAGTGTAATAAAAGAAAAACATCCGCAATGTGCTCATATTTTCGGCTAAAATGTCGCAAATATTGCCAAGTGTGCGAGTATCTGTATACATCCCGTGACAATAATATCTCTCCAGTACGAGTATTCCATTTTAATTTAATGCGCTTATCTCATAGAGACGCTGCAATTAGTACACAAATTCCGCGACTTTTGTTTTTGCACAACGCAAATAGTCATAATCGAGTTCTTGATATTATTTGTATGAATGTACTCGTACACTCAGCATCTCCTATCCTATATACATTATACACATACATAGTTGGATAGCATTTGTGCGAAATATATATCTTAAAAATGCTTTTTTTTTCATAGGGCAAGCGAAGTCGAAGATTAACCATATTTGCTTACTTACACTCTAAGCACACAATTTACAAAATATTAAGCGAGTGGCAAACATATAATAAATTTCTGCTCCAAATTACAGATACATGGACATGCTGGATAGGGGTCTAATTGTGAACATTCTTTTAATTATATCAATTGGTCGGAGCATTTCGAATGAGATGTTGAACATATTTCTAGCGATTCGATGACAATTGATTAGATCTTGAAACTCAGTGATTTGAAGTCAGATAAATCAAGTGTTGTGCGGTTGTTAGTTGACATTAAAGTACCCGCTTCTAGTCATGTCTTTGCAGCAATACAATTATTATCTTTGTGGAACACGCACTGATAAATGTAGTCATATTGCAATTGCAAAATTTTGTTGCTCTAACTATAAATTCTAAATAGAAGGCGGGAGAAATGTATGTGAAACTTCGCGATTTTGTGCGAGGTTTGAAGAATTCGGCATAAAAGTCGTAAAGACTAAATACTATTAAGAATGGTTATCAAACCAGGATTAACCTCTGTAAGGACAAGGATGGAAACATCATCAGCGACACCGATAGCATTAGCAAACGATGGGCGTCCTATTTTGAAGAGCTTCTTAATCCTACCTCTAACGTCCCCCAGAAGAAGCTTCAATCGATGCAGTTCCCTTCCCAGCATGCACCTCCTGCTCCCCCATTTAGCCGCCTACCTGCGACAAGTCGGGAGGTATTGTGGCTTATTATTACGCCCCGCACCACAGGGGGAAGACAACACAAACATCCATGGCTACGAACGTCGTCGTGGGTGGGACTCGAACCCAAAAAGTATTTTGGTCCGGAGCGGAACATTTTCAGATCCGAAAATTGACAGTTGTCTGTACAAATTCTACCGGAGGGGAACGCATATGGAAGATAATTCGAGAAATGTAAAATCCTGATCCGCTCTCAGGAACCCACCCAATGTGCGGGGAACGAAATAGATTTTCTAATGCCTGTTACAAACAATGATATATTACTGGCAGTTGGAAGCCATTGCCATCGTGTATCTGGGGCTCAGTGTAACTACTGGAGTGGCCCATAAGCAAAATTTATGGGACGAGAGAAGAGCGCGTTTAATTTTTCATGAGAGAGGAAAAGAACGGGACTATTAATGACAACCACCAATAGGAAGCGGATATTTGACAGCGTTATATACAGCGGGGAATCGGAAATCAAAACAAACACTTTAATATCGGTTTTTTAACAGAAAACCCACAAAAACAAGTAATGCGCACATCATATCCAAATATTTTATATTTTGCCTGTAAAATGACACCCCCGTCTTAGGGATACGCTAGTTATTTTTGCAGCCACCGACGAGGCATTTCAATTTACCACAACTCACTACCGCACCAATTTGTCCTACCGGAAATTTCACTAGTGTCTTCTCTACATAACCGCGGCTCTTTACACACAAAACCGGCTCCAAAATTTCGCGAATTAAACTGTATTCACTATTTTCACGAAGTGCTTAACAGCTTTATGCAGAACTGGAGAATGACAATCGTAAAACAGCTAACTTTACTCTCCCAGCTCTCGTCTTTTTCAAGAAGAAGATTGTCCCATTTTCAAGCTGTCAATTTGTATGGTTTTTCAGGCATATAACCACTCCTGTTGTTAGTTATATTCTCAAAGATCTGGGGGATAGCAGTTAGTGGCTATTATGGCTGTCAAAAAATGACGTAATTGGGAGCTATTTTCAGACACCCATCATCACCACTATACACTATCCGCCCCGATGGCAATAGCTTCCAACTACCAGTGATGGGCCATTATACGCAGCTATAAAAAAAAATTCTTGTAGATAGGGGTTGTAAGAGTTCTAAGAAGCAACCGTCGCTATACCTGATCGTTTTACTTATTTCTTGCAGGAAATGGAGTCGTTAAGACCGATCAGTCGCTATAACAGTGGTCACTGCATCCATTCAAAATACATTGCAAGAGCTTCATGAATCACTGGACCTGTCATTTTCGTCGTAATAGCCGATATGTCGTTATAAACGATATGCAGTGTAGTTTATGTTTAAACGATTTGGGGAAAAATATAACTCATTTGTGAAGAAGTTAAAAAAATTCGGAAAAAGGTTGGACGAATTTGAAATTGATTAAAAAAAAAATTAAATCGATTAAGGAAAGCTCGAACGATTTGGGAAAATGTTTAAATCAATTGGAAGAGGTAAAAACTACTAGGAAAATGTAAAATCAACAGGGGAATACTTTAAATCGATTGGGGAAAAGTATGAACAATTTGGGGAAAAGGTAAAATCCATCTGCAAAGCAAAATGCAATTGATTGGGGAAAGGTTAAATCAATGGGGAAAGGTTAAATAGACTTATGAAAAATTGAAATCGATTGGTGGATTGACATCAAAGAATACATTAAGGGGACTCATACTCACGTCGTATTTGTCGTAAAATTGTAAACTTCCGTCATTTTACTATGGAGATGAGAGAAGTTGTAACGGACGGTTTGGGTGGGCATCCGAAGATGCCCGTGGGGACGGAGCCTAAGGTAGCATAATGACCGTGAAGGTCGGGCCGTGCCATCTAGCGAATAAAAAGGCCCCTCAACGAGCTAAGCAGCGGCCTATGCTTGCTGTAGCTCAGTTCGGGAGGTGTGGGCGGGGTTTTCGCCTGGGGAAGACAACACAAACGGGGGGGGGGGGGGAATCTGAGTCCGGGTCTAATGGGACCCTCGGCCTCTGGTTTCGTACCACCAACAGATCGCTACTCATCAGGTGCTGCTTCGATCTGCCGGTGGGAGCAGCACTACCAGACCATAATATGGTTCATTACAGGTGGTTCATTACAAAGTTTACGACGAATACGACGTTTACACCATATACGACAGGGAGCGCGAATTCCCCTATTGTGAATTTACCAAATCGACAACAAACATTGAAAGTTAATCATTACAATCTTACGAGTTTTCCTTTCTCCTCTTAAAAATAATCCGCACACAAGCAGCACAGCAGCAAGTACTTTTCATTTTTTATTTTCCCCTTACGAAAAAGAATGAATTCATCTAACATCCAGCTCCGACTTTTTTCTTTAACAGCAAAACGGAGAAGAATAGTTTTTTAATGGAATCGACATCGTTGCCGTCAATATAAGATGCGAAAATTGACCGTTGGTACGGCTATGTCTCGGCCCACGAAAAATTCACAACCGAAACGTGTTACACCGCCAGCTGTGCCAGAGATTCATCGTCATTCGGGCAGTAGTTTTGGATCGGCCGGATATTCATCGCTAGAGGACGGGGGTTTTTCACAACCACGTGATAGTCCGGCGGCTCTATCAATGAAGGATGATAGCACGGAATATGGTAAGTAATTGTCTTTATCATTTTTTTCGATGTCCATAGCGATCTGTATCAATCGGAAGCTCATCCGTTCGCTGTTCACTTTACAGCCTTTACATTTCCAACTTTCCCTCCCGGTGAGCCGCTCACACACAAAGCGGCCGTCTACTATCACCAACAGCTGGCACTGCAAGAGGATCAGGGCATTGATTTGACCCAGTCGCCGGGTCGCGATAGTCCGGGCAGTTCTTCGGGATCGGCCGGTTCGGGATCACGTCACTCGACCGCCAGTTTAGATTCAGGCCGAGCATCGTCCTATATAACGGGTGGCGGTGCATCGACACGTGGACCGCTGTCCAGTCCGCGATGCAGTGTCAGTTCGTGTTCAATTGGCAGCGTGGATCGAATTAGCCAACGCGGTGAGAATGACATCGTCATGGACTGGCTGATGGACATCAAATTCGAGAATTATGCTTCGTTGTTCATCGACGCGGGCTACGATCTTCCGACCATTTCGCGTATGACGCCCGAAGACTTGACTGCTATTGGTATTAAAAATCCTCAACATCGTGAACGCATCAAGCAACATATTGATAACTTACGACTGCCAGATCGCTTGCCACATTTCGTGCCAGGATCAATAGAGGAATGGTTGCGATTGCTTCGTCTCGAGGAGTATATTCAACCGTTGCTCGATCAAAACTATAAAACTGTGCGTGACGTAACCCAGGTCACGTGGGAAGATCTCGAGGATATTGGAATTGTAAAGCTCGGGCATCAAAAGAAGATCTTGTTGGCCATAAAACGTGTTAAGGATATCATAAGTGGTAAATGGAATCCGCATCAACAGATGCGACAGCTACGCGGCAAGAGCCTGGAATCACTGGAAGATATAAGCGAACGAAATGCCCGGGGCAATCTAACATTTAGCCATTATTCAACGACAGATCCTTACTATTACGGACCGCCCCAACAGCATCCGCCGGTCATGAGCAAATCGATTTGTATGAATGCCAGCAGCTTGCCATATCATCATGCTGGTAATCTACAATGGCGACGTTCCTACGACGACGGTGATATAACGCCAACGAACGAAATTGCAATAGATATGGGTGATGGGCAGGGTGGCGGTGGCACGTTGCCGCGTCAGCGAAGTAGCTCCCGCAGTCGCCTGGCCGATAGGGCAAGTCCTTCGACAATAATTATTCATACGCCGCATTCGGGTGAATATTTGCCACCGGACAACAGTCCCATAATGCTTGCCAATCCACACTATGGATCCACATTTAGTCCGTTGTCGAGCAAAAAACAAGCACCGGAACCGCCACGTCGCCAGTGCAGCATTCGTAACATGAAAAGCAATAATATACAGGACAACAGCGCACAACAATGCAACTATAAATATTTACACTACGATCAACTAGCCAATAGTCAAGCACGCAATCAACATCCGACACAATACATTCCTGCCACAGCTGGATCATCATCGGGGATCGGTGCTGTCGTACATCCGCAGCCCATCTATGTTAACTACAACGTACAAACGCATCAAACAACTGCAGAAATTCATTGTGATAGAACGCACGATAGCAAATCCAATTCGAGTATCGACTCAATCGATACGATCCCGTTTGCAAACGAGAACACGGGCACCATCAAGCAACGATTACTCAATCGTCAGGAGATCTCATCATCACTCTCATTATCATCCTCGTCGTCATCGTCATCCACTAACACGGTCGCCAATATGTCACAATCGTTTCACTCGTTCAAGAAATGCGATAAGCATAGTCCACCCTCGCCAGCGACTCTTTCGCCCACAATTTTGACCTCGAGCACAACGCCCAACGGCGGTGGTGGCAGTGGATGCGTTACACCCGGTAGAATTCCAACGCCACTCAATGTGGAAGTGCGCTATCATCATTCGGAATTGGCGGACGATCAGACGGCTACAATAATTATGCCAAATGTGGCGTCATCGCCACCCCCGGGCGCTCCAACGGCTACTTCGGGCGCCACAACTGTTGAAACCAATGTCCTGAACGACATTGGCAACATGTTGGCCAACTTGACTGATGAGCTTGATGCCATGCTGGAGGAAGAGAAACGTGTCGGAATAAATGATAGTGAATAGACACGATCCGGGATGACTGGTCTCTCGGATACAGAGGTACGAAAACTTACTTAAGTGCGATAGAGGTGAATTTAAGAAAAACTTAGATATAAATTATATACAAGAGGAACTACGAGTATTCATTGCTACTTGGACGGACAGAGTCGGGCATTTATTCGAGCGATTATTATTTTAGGTTGCACAACAACAAAACAACTTAATGAATTAACGAAAATCAAATCAATGACAAAATAAGAAAAAAAAACTAAAGTTTTCGAATGTTTAGTACAAATTTTTTGACTGAAATGCAAATTTGAATAGGTAGAAAGTAAGCTCATGCACTTTTCCATATTGATAATGACGAAACAAAAAAGAAGAAAACAAAACGATAGCATTAGACAATTTTTATACACTAAATAGCACATATACGCAGACAGAATGCCTTCCGATACTGGATTTATCCAAAAAACTTGTCATCAAAAATCATTTGCAATTTTCGGAGGTGAGTAACAGATTTTTCTTATTGATTTCGAATTTTTAACATGCATGCTGTTGACGTTTTTTTTAGCATATAAAGGATTTAATTTGTTAAGAATAATGTGGAGTGGACCATTGCGAGTCTAAGTCAAAATTACTCAACCTCACTATCCACTAACACACAAAAATACTCAGCTAGAAGCCAATTCACCCTGTCGTTTGGTTTCGTTCATTGGATGATAATTCGCACTCGTATCGTACAATGCACGCTATATCTTATGTAAGCATTGCACTCAGGGACCTATTCCGATTTAGGTCGGATTACGACCCTTCCTCTGTCCAGCTGCTTCCTTCATAGATTAAGGCAGCTTCTGATGAGTGAATTCCATGGTGTGGGCGAAATTAAACGACGGTGAATTGGCTTCTAGCTGATTATTTTTGTGTGGTAGTGGATAGCGAGGTTGATTCATTTTGACTTAGACTCGCAATGGTTGCACTCCATATTATTCTTAACAACTTGAATATGCGCTTTTGCGTGAATAAATACAGTCGATATTTCATTACAAAGGATTTGGGATGATGGAAGTTGTTGGATAAACATGCTTTCTATTTAAACGCCTTTTACTACAAGCCGGGGATAGCTGTGGTTTACACCCCACGATCGGCATCTGCCCAGTACGTCGAACTAAGCTCTTTATTTGTTATTGTTTTGAACCAACAAATTATTATTCTTAGAAAGCCGAAAAGTATCAACCGATGTTATTGCACACCAGGAGTTCCATTGTAATTCACTCACTGCAAGCTTGAAAATATTCACATATCATTCCTCAAACTAAACAGAACACATTCCTTGCTAATTCTCTCATAGAATATATTACAAACAAAATATGTATATCTCGCATGGGGTGCAATTTGCAATTACATAAACTCCATATCCACACCATTGTCCAATCAATTAAAACATTCCTCTGTTTTATAATGCTTCTCAAATCGGTGAGTGAAGAAATTGTTAAAACATTCCAATGATGGGTTTTAAGTTAGTCGAACTTTCCCGTGCAGGGGATTCCGACTGTGTCACCGCCTGCTTTTTGAATATTGACCGTCCTCCTCGATCGCATGTGTACTTTCAGCTAAAGTTTGTAAGCAAAGTCAGGGGGAAACAAATTGCAGACATGAAAGATGTTTCATTCTTCGTGGTGGGTATTTTGTTCATCTCCTGTGCTCCTTTATTGAGGAGACGATACAATTTTCCTTCGATGGGAAGTCCTATTAGCCCGATGCGATCCATTTCCGATAAAAGTTGCGAATTAGATTGATCTCAGCAGTAATTCAATTCAGATTGAAAAGAACGGCCTGGATCAACTTACGGGCGAATTCATGCAGCCACCATACAGGTGATTCGCCGCGGTGGGGGCGAATTGCGGGCTTCGTATACAAAAAATGTACAGAGCGAATTGCCGAGATCTGATCCAGATGTGATCCAATACGAGAACTGTATCATCGATGGTGAGTCGTTTTGTATGGCAATTGATCTTGATCCGGTGAAAAAACACGGCTGTTGTGATCTATGTTTTGACTTTTGCCAAGCATCGGTCTCTTTCCTCGATAGAATTTATCTGTGGCTTAATCCAAGAACAACCAATGTCAACTTTGATAAATTTTGAGGTATCTACGCCAATATCTTCCGGTCGCAGTAGCTCGATGGCTGATGCGTCGTATTCTGAACGGCAATGATACTCAGGATTACCAAATATCGGTCATATAAATTCCCCAGTTTATCACTGAAAATCCCCAAAAATGGCTTCTTTTTATAAAAAAAAGTATTTTGATTGTTGATCAATTTTCAAGGCAAGTGTCTAGTTTCCGTGACCCCCGCTCGGTGGCCGTGATCGTTCGGTCACCGCTCTACGATACTAATCTAGAGCTCGGAGATCAAATCTCTGCGCGATCAAAAACTGCCTGTGAGTACTAATAGCACTCTCACAGTGCTCCGAGCTTGTCAGTATAAAGACGGCGCGGATAGGGGGTGCATGCTAGCAACTGCACTTCCGAAAAGTAGATATGCTATTGAAAAGTCAACAAGGCATAGAAATGCTAGAGATGTTGACGCGTCCATTCCCCTGGAGGGGTCAAGGCAATTAGAGAGAGTCTAGTTTCCGTGACCCCAGCTTTAGCTATTTTAGTATAGCAGACTTCCCAAATGGACGAAACCGCATATCCTGGAAACGGGAGCAGATTCTTCGAAAAGAACAGTTTCTTCTATTTGGGAACTCCGGTTGCTAATATGTAATACAAAAATAACTGTAACTGGGCCTCCGAAAAAACCTTGCCCCATGGAAGTGTTGCAAAAGGAAGCTCTAGCTGGATCGTCACCACAACATCAAGATATTCAGCCAAACGAGCGGAAAAATAAAATACTATGATCCGAAAAATGACATTAAATTGTAAAGTGTTGAGGATCATAAAGACATAAACTGAGCGTTATTATTAACATCATTAAACAATTTTTTTTAACGCGGCCAAGGAAGTCCAGGAGTTTCTCAGTTCCAGTTCGAAGCGTTCAGAGTGTTTCCTATGAATAGTGTGATCATCTTAGCATTTTATGGGAAAATTCTCTTGCTCTCAACGATAAGAATCGACAGTTTATAGTTTCATAATTAGAAAATCAAAGCTCAAATCGAACTGCGAGATCTATAATTGACGAAAAACCCTCAAAGAATTGAGCCTGATCAACCTTAACTCATTAGCCGCGTTTCTTTGGTTCAGAGTAGAGCAGCCGATTAGTACAGCAAAAAAAAAACTTACAGAACATATGAGAGTAGTGAAAGGTGACTTGGCGGGAAAATTAAGTACTTACTTGGTTGGTTTAGTTACCCTTCAAACCTCAACTCAGATTTTAAGAGAAAACTTAAATGTTAATACTCGTACAAATATCCTCATTACAAACACAATCTAACAAATGTTATTTGTGCTGCAGATTCACTTTGTTTGCTATTTCTCGTAGTTACCCCAAATCAACATGCTCCGCTCCGTAGCACTACGACCTTTCCGCCTCGTGATTGCAATCGCCCAATTGATCCGCTCTTCAATAGCAAATTCCCCTTCGTAGCAAAAATTTTTCACTAGGCATGGAGCTTGCTGCATTTGACAATTCACAGCTGGTATGTGCGTTGTCACATGAGTGACATTTGTTTGTATGCTAATTCGCAAATAGAATCCGCGTCTAAATTCGTGTTGTGTTAAACGTGCCATACACACACCGATCGATCGGCCGATCCGTCGCCCGAAATCAATATCGGCCGACGGATTGGCGTGTGTATGTGGAAATCGCACCGATCGGGCGATCAATTTTGATCTGCCGATATTTTAGTGCGATTTTCGTGCGATCGATCGGTGACGATCGATTGGGTAGTGTATGTGATTATCGCAAGTGAATGTCAAATTACCAAATTATTAAATGATGAAATTTCAAGGATTCTAATGATTTAAATGGCACTGCAATTGAAATATCAAATATGTGGTATACGAAAATACCACACACATCCAAATAGTTAACAAAAATGAATCTAGGTTGGATTGGGAGTGAATCATAACCTATTTTTTGAATTGTCATTCGTTATCGCATCGCACGAAAATCGCTCAGTGTGTGTGCAGTGGAGGTCGGCAGATATTTTGTGGCGATCCATCGGCCGATCGATCGGACGACGGATCGGATAATGTATGACGGCTATAACAGCCCCCATATACGATGCAATCCGTCGTCAGATCAATCTGACGATATTGTGATCGTCAGATCGATCGCATAGTGTATGTGACTATCGTTGACGATTTTCTTGACAGTTCCATATAATTTCGATCGTCAGATATTTTGTGGCGATCCATCGTCAGATCGATCTGACGATGGATCGCACCGTCTATGGCGGGTCTAAAAGTAAGTAAGAGCGCGTTGACATGATCAAACTACGATTTGACAAACTAGCATTTGATGAAAAGTTGAGCACCGTCCAACTACGGTTTGACAGAAGCACAAGACATCAAACCAGTTTGACAAGGGGTTGACACGTTCAAGTAGGTGGTTTGTCAAACCGTAGTTTGATCGTGTCAACGCGCTCTAAAGAGTGATGTTAAAAAATAATTGCAGCCGCTCCATCATACTTTAGCTTTAAGTATAGAACTAACAACAGGAGGGGTTATATGCCTGTCAAACCATACAAATTGACAGCTTCAAAATGGGACAATCTTCTTCTTGAAAAAGACGAGAGATGGGAGAGTAAAGTTAACGGTTTTAAGATTGTCATTCTCCAGTTGTGCATAAAGCTCTCAAGCACTTCGTGAATATAGTGAATACAGTTTCCCAGCAAGACATTTGTCTCCGATTCCAGTGGAATCGAAAAGTCTTCGATCCTATAGCGGTTCCATTCATCGGTTTGTCTCCGAAGCTGAAAAAATGTTTTCAATTATGTATATGTATGTATCGAGTTAGCATAAAATTTGAATTCATTTGAAAGTACAATACATATCTGGCATTTGGCGACGCATGTTGTCATATATGAAATATGGAATATGTTGTTTTTTTTCTGTAAGCCTTGAATACAATCCGCCGTTAAATTAAAAGTGCCGTGAAATCAATACAAAAAGATATTTCACGACACTTTTAGTTTCTGGACGAATTGTATATCAGGCTTAAATAGATTCAACCCATTTATACAGCCACCGATCCGAATTCGATCTGTGTCGATTCCTCGTTGACTACAGTCATCGGTCCTGAATCGATTCCAGTCATCGATCCGGATTCGATTCCACATTGGCTACAGTCATCGATCCCAATTCGACCCCAGTATCGATTCTACGTTGACTCCAGTCATCGATTCTCCATCGACTATCGTCATCGATTTCGGATCGATTCCTGTCCTCATTTTCGGTATCGCAAAAGCGGCCATGCCCATACAAATGTCTCCGAGGTGTCTTCGATAAAGTCATCAATTCCTTAGGCGGCTATTACACTATAAAAGTTCTTTTACAAATATCTTTTATGAAAGCCGCCTAAGAAAAGATTTGCGACATGGACGTTGCTTGTTTCAACTACTTTTCTAATATGCTTGCACACCTTCCCCCTTTAGCGGCTAATATCATTCATAAAAGTTCTTTTGAAATATCGTTCGTCAAATATATTTGTAAAAGAACTTTTATAGTGTAATAGCCGCCTTAGTAGACAGTCATCGATCCAGGACCAATCAGGTGTCGATTCTTGTCCGACTGGATTAATTTGCGAAAGTTTGTAGCCGGTTTTTGTGTGTAAAGAGCCGCGGTTATGTAGAGAAGACACTAGTGAAATTTCCAGTAAGACAAATTGGTGCGGTAGTGAGTTGTGGTAAATTGAAGTGCCTCGTCGTTGGCTGCAAAAATAACCAGCGGATCCATAAGACGGGAGTGCCATTTTATAGATAAGAAATTAAGCAATTGGACATGAGGTGCATTTTACTTGTTTTTATGAGTTTTCTGTCGGCAACCGATATAAGATTTTTGGTTTGGTCTCTGATTCCCTGTTGTGCATAAAGCTGTCAAATATCCGCCGTCCTATTGGTGGTTGTCATTGATAGTCCCGGTTCTTTTCCTCTCCCATGGAAAATTAATATCTCTCTTCTCTCGTCCCATGAATTTTGCTTATGGGCCACTCAATAGTAATATTACGTTTACATTCCCAAATTACTTCATCTGCGCCGGCTGATTTAATCTGGAACTGTCAAATACATACAATTTTAAACTCACCACACCCAGATTAAGCAGCAGATGAAGTAACCTGGGGATAGTGTAAACATAATATTACTCTGAGTACTTTAGCTAGAGCACTAAATAGGAAGGTACACTCGACGCCATTTTGTTGACGACGAATGGAGAGTGACAGGCATGTACACATGACAGTTCCCAGCTGTCAAAATTAGTCCTGTCTGCTGTAGTCAATGCAGGCTGTAATCTCCATTCGATGTCAACAAAATGGCCGCGAGCGTACTCTCCTTTTTAGAGCCTTACTTTAGCGACGACTGGCAATATCATTGTCATCTCAAAATACAGGCCTCCGTTCAGCTGATCATGTACATCATTAATTCCTTCGCCAAGGCTGTGACTGCACACGACGATGTCCCCGGCACGACATATGTTAACAATTGGAATTGCGTCAGACGGTATTTTTGTCCTCTAAAAACACACTTTCTGGACACTTGCAGCAATTTGGTCGAAGCCGCAGCCCCGGGGATCAGCCGCAAAATATCGTGGAACAGTTCACACTTGAAAAAATACATCTTTTGACCGCGCGACACACTTTCATATTCTTTCATATTCATATTCTCCATATATGTCTATGGCCTGTATATTAAGATGACGCTGATTGCTCGCGGCGAATTCCGAACACAACAATCTATGACTGTACAACTCTCCCCTATACATGGAAAATTACCCCAAATACCTGGGCGTCACCCTCGACAGTAAACTTCTCTGGGAGGAACACGTCAGGGTGGTGGCGGACAGGGCCACTAAGGATATGTAGACAAAACGTGGGGAATAAAGTTCTCTATAGCCCTCTGGATTTACAAGGCTATTGTATCAATATATTATAGTGCGGTGCAGTAGTCTGGTGGGAAATAGCATTTACTGTTTCTGGCAACACCATTTTAGGCAAAGTCCAGAGACTTGTATGCCTAATGGTGACGGGCTATTCGCTCTCTTCTATCTAGCGCTCTTGATGTACTGCTCGACCTAAAATGGCAATCGTGAGACTAGTAGCATACAATGCTAATGTAGAGCTAAATCCAGTACAACTCAGTTGGCTTAATGGCCTCGTTTAGACCGTGGAACTGAAAGGCGATTTAACTAAATCGTTTTAGTGTTAGTACTTGTTGGTGGAGTGTTTATACCGACCATACGGAGAGGTACTTCTTATTCTTTCTCCGTTGACAGCACAGATAAATTTTACATAAATTTTACGACAAAAAAGACTTTCTTGCCCGTGATCACGCACTGCTTTCCTGAAATTGCAAACAAAGCAAACGCTGAATAAAAAAAACGACAACAAAGGAAACGTCAACCACCGAGTCAACATTAGCGCTGACAGCGACTGGTCCCAATTTTTTTAGTCCAGTTCCGTATCGCAAGTGGAGAGAAGCCAAGTCCAAAACTAACCAAACCGATACGTTTATATCGTCGAGAGTTTGATCGATTTAATTAGATCTCGAAAATAGTCCCGCGATATAAACGTAGTGATTGACAGTATAGTCACAAGAATGCCATCAAATCATCTTGTGAAAGAAATATCATGCAACCAACGGTTCACGGCCGTAATATGGAACAAAGAGCACTGGCAAGAAAAATTTGCCAACCTTCTTCCTCACATCATCAAGTGGTTCACGAATGGCTCGAAAACCAATGAAGGAAAGGCGGCAGGCGTTGTGGGGGGTATCTGGGCCATGCTGACATCAATGGCAACGAACAGGCGGATGAACTGGCCAGAACAGCTACAGCCACCCCCTTTTGCAGATCAGAGCCCTTTTGCGGAATTTCAACCTGCATAATAAAGAAACTCATCAAAGACTGGGAACGCAGCAAAAATGCTGCCCATTGGAACAACCAGCCAAGTTCAAGACAGGCTAAGTTTTTCATCTCAGGCTATTCACAAAGCAGATCGACAGAACTGCTAAAGTTAAATCGGTACAAGGTTAAAACCATCTGTGGTCTCCTGCCTCATGCTTGAGAGATCACTAAAAAATCATGGAAATTGTTTCGGATTCGAGCTGTCGTTTCTGCGGTGAGGACGACGAGATATCGACCCATATCTTATGTGACTGCAACCACTTGGCCCGGCGACGCAGAGACTGCTTTGTTGGAGCCGCCTATCTGGAGGCTGATATGACATTGCTTCAGTGTCACCGCACCTCCTGAGCAAATTTATTAGCTCGATCGACAGGTTTAGGCCTGATAAAAGACTCTGGGCTATAGCACAATGTGCCATCCGGCCTCAGTGCTCTGTACCCCGCGGGTTCCACGCATAATTCACAATCTAATCTACGAATTCGCCTTAAGAACTAGACTTCATACACCAGCTGTTGATCCAGCACAATCCAGAATATTTGTTGTTAGTGTAACACGTACAATTAATCCAAAAAAAACGCAGCAGTTACAAAGTCGAAATCAATGGCAAGGAATCTTTTACTGCAACTCCTTTTCATTCACAAACATTAGCTCAATTCAAATCTTTACTACTAAATAAATTCATGCCTTAACAATAGTCAAAAATACACAAAATATCTACTCATAGCTTCCGTTCCATTCCATTCAATAGAAAATCAGATCGCACAAAAGTAATTAAACTGAATAAAAAAAATCAGAATTGATTCTTTCTCTTTCACTTAATCAAAACGAACAGAATCAGGCGAACCGAAAATAATCGTTCCAATAAGTGCCAGCAAAACATAAGCAAGCATACAACACTCTAATAAACAAAACAAAAAGTGAAACAGAAACAAAAAAGTGAAAAATAACACACATACTCTCACACCAATTTCTTAATGAAGATGAAATATATAACGCACACACGTCTGTTGTGTTACTCTCTTATATAAATATTATTATGTATTATTATTACATTTATATAAAGGGTAAAAAACACACACACAAAACTGAAAACAATATAATTATTAATGCAAAAATGGCAAAAATTATAATCGATTATATTACATTAAATGAAATAAGAAAAAAAGAAGAAACATTTAAAAAATATATTAGTTATATTATATAATATTAAGTGTCATGTTATACTAAAAACAAAAAAAGTGAAAACTATTTAAACGACGAAAAGAAATCGCATTACGTAATGAAAGTTTCTTTTTTTTAGTTAGTTGCTAGTTTCCTTTTTTATAAAATAGTATAATTTCTTAAAATTTATATTCGCTCCTGCCTGCCAGAAAAGAAAACAATAAAATACCGATGATAGAAAAAAAAAACAATTTAATTCCACATGCTGCTTAATTTTAACAGAAAATATTTTATATGTAGTGCTTATGTCCGTATATTTTATATAAATATATCTATATTTTTTAAACATGTCTTTTTTATTATTGTCTTAAAGAAAAATGCTTTGATTATACACATATTCTTTTATATACATTATGCTTATTCTTATTTTTATCTTAGTTTTAATAAACATTTTCGGAAAACTTTGCCTCTTTTTTTCCTTCTTGTATCATTTTCAACAAATACGAAACGAAAGAACGACAAAATGGTTTAATATACTTAACTAACGTAACTAAACGATGAAGATTTGAAGACGAATGATAATAAAAAGAAAAAATGTAAAACAGAAAAATGAAAACAACAATATATATTCCAAGTATAAAATACAACAGAAAAAAAAGATATATATATACAAAAAGAAAACATCTACAATTTGCAAACACAATAAAATCGGAAAACCGAACATAATTAAATCTCCAATGGGTAGTTTTCTCATTTAAAAAAATGTGTATGTTAGTAAAATTGTGCGTTTCATGGCGAGATTGGGTCGAGTGGTAGAAAATGGCACTCGGAAAAAAAATTAATTGATGATTCGTAGAATAATTACCCTATCTCGGTATGGAAACGCCCTGCTTTTACTAACAAAAACATTAACAGAAATAACCAGCAAATTCCAATACAACAACAGTAACAACTGAAATAAAATAAACCGCAACACCTATATACTTATATATATACATATATAATTGTTTTAGAATTTAGTTATTATATATATACAAGAAACGAATAAGTAAGAAGAGGAAAAAAATAATAAGAAATTGTTTAGAAGTCTTATGTCAATTTTTTATTGCTTTTAGAAAAATTTAAATACAGAGGTGAAAAGTATTGAATTTGTTTTTATTTATTTTTTATCTTTACGACTTGCAGACTATGGTGTGTTTTCTACAGCAAGAAAAATCGTGTGTAGCTTCAAGGTTTGTATTTTATACGTATTTTTTAACCCTTCGTGTCATTTTGTAGCAAATATGCAACATACTACTTCCTTTATATGCAATTTCATAGGTACACACTTTGAGCAAAAATTTCATCTTGTAGCACATTTGCAACGTTCATTACAACGTAATGAAACAGAAAATGCGTGAAGATAATTTTCGTAGCCGACTGTATTTGACATCAAGTATCCCGTTATTTGCTGTGAGTTTTCAGTGCCAGACGCATTATTCGGGAAGTGAATTTTATTGTGGAAAATTTGGTTTTTTTGATCAGAAGTAGTTAGTAGTTTCAAGAAAAGGTTTGTATAATGATGCTATAGTGCGATGTGTTTAGTGAAACTGTGTAAATGACTGCTTCTGGAACATGCAAAATGATTGTTGCAAATTTGCAACATCATGAACGCTTTTTCTAATTTTGGGGTACATCGTTCTCATTTTAGCTAATCATGTCACATCGACAAAAACGATCAAACGAACCACTTACAGATGCTGAACTCATAGAGATTATGGCAAATTGGGAAAATAGCGAAGACGAATTCGATTATGATTCGGATGACAGTATCAATGATGTAGACTATATCCCAGAAGAGGATCATATCCAGATCCAGGAAGATGCCGGTACTGACGAGAATGTAGTTGTGAATGATAATGACGAGCAGCCCTTCACTTCAAATGAGACGAAAACAACTTTTAAAAAATCCGTTTCTTGGCATAAGAAACACCTTGAAGTAGACGAAGATGCCCTGAAGTTCAAGGGGAATACTGCACTAACGGGAGATATATTGGAATTGGAAACGCCATTTGCTTTCTTCAAATATTTTTTCATAGATAGTCTTGTGAAAAATATTGCAGAACAAACTTGTTTGTACAGCGTGCAAAAGAATCCAAAAAAGCCTATAAATTGTTCTGCAAAAGAAATTCATAAATTTCTAGGTATATGTCTGTATATGTCTATAGTCAGACTACCACGGCCTCGTTGTTTATGGAGACCAGACATAGGCATTGAGACTGTACGTAGAACGATGTCAATAAATGATTTTGACAAATTGAAAAGTGTTTTACACTTCAACGACAATTCTCGAATGCTTGAGAAAACCGACCCACAATATGATAGTCTCTTCAAAATAAGACCAGTTATTACTGAACTAAACGAACGGTTTTCATTGGTGCCAATGGAATCTAAACTTTCTGTTGATGAGCAGATCTGTTCTACCAAATGCAAACACCATTTGAAACAGTATAACCCGATGAAACCTCATAAATGGGGTTTCAAGCTGTTCATGTTATGCGATACCTCGGGGTTCTCGTATAAGTTTGAGATCTATAACGGATCATCTAACTGGTTCACAAAAGTTCAACCTGAAGAAAAGGATTTAGGTGCAAGTGCTAATATTGTCGTCAGGCTTGCAAGGATTGTACCGCGGCATCTGAACTACCAGATTTACTGCGACAACTACTACTCTTCAGTTTGGCTTTTCCAGTACCTAGCAGCGCAGGGAGTTCATTTGCTAGGCACGATTCGGCGAAATGGAATACCAAGCAACCCCTTGCAACAAGAAAATCAGTTTCGGAAAGTACCACGCGGTACCTCAGAAGAATATGTGGCCAACATAGATGGCGTTGATTTGAGTACCACTGCTTGGAACCATAACAAAGTCGTAACCATGATCTCTACATGTTATGGCGAACTCCCACAAAATTCTGTGAAGCGTTTTGACCGCAAGCGAAAACAAACAATAATAGTTGAATGTCCCAAAGTTATTCAAGAATACAATAGACATATGGGCGTCGTCGATTTGTTAGACAGCTACATTGGGCGAAACAAAATTCCTCTGAGGTCAAAAAGATAGCATTTGAGGATTTTTTTTCATCTCGTCGATGTTATCGAGGGTAAAATGACTCTTTGGCAGTTTAGAGTTGAAGTAGCTGAAACACTTTGTTTGTTTGATAGAACAACAGATAAAAAGCGTGGAAGACCCTCAGCAAGCGCCCTGGAAGATGGAATCGAAGCAAAACGGCATAGAGGTCCTTCTACTCATGTTCCTCCCAAAGATGTCCGGTTGGACGGAGTCGCCCATTGGATAAAATATGACCAACAACGGCATAGGTGCAAGATGCCTCTTTGTAACGGGTTTACTCACTGGAAATGCGAAAAGTGTGGCGTACACTTATGTTTAACTAAAGACAAAAATCGTTTTTACGCATTTCATTCATCTTAATAATAATGTCATGATGTTGCATATTTGCAACAAAGCGTTTTATACTACAATAACGAAAAAATAATAATTTTGTTTTTTGTTTGGAGTCGGGGCGTAAAGCACCCTGGTGGAACGAGGAATTGGCCCGCAAGCGAGCTAAAGTTAGGAGGATGTTCAACAAAGCCAAGCGCTTCAATAGATGGGATGAGTACAGAACTGCTCTCACCGAGTACAACAAACTCATTAGGGATTCCAAACGAGAATGCTGGAAAAGACATTGTGAGAGCATTCAGTCGCTACCGGAAGCGGCGCGCCTTCACAAAGCCCTATCCAAAGACTCAGCAAACGGGGTCGGCCTTCTATTGAGACCAGACGGTTCGTATACTGAAGGTCCAGAAGAAACATTAAAGTTGCTGCTTCAGACCCATTTCCCAGGGTCCGTACTGTCTGATAGTAACCCCTGCCCAACTGCGAGGACCCAACGGGTTCCCGTAAGTCGGGCTCGCAGTTTATCGGGGGTCATCTTTGACATGGACAAAGAAAAATGGGCGATAGAATCCTTTGAGCCATTTAAAGCTCCCGGAGTAGACGGCATCTTCCCCGCTCTGTTGCAAAACAGCTTGAAGATCATAATAACTCCGCTAATCGAGCTTTTTAGGGCAAGTTACACTACTAGGGTACATTCCACAACCTTGGAGGAAAGTTAATGTGGTCTTCATATCCAAAGCGGGCAATAAGCCGGAACATATGCCCAAATCCTATAGACCGATTAGCCTTACTTCCTTCTTTCTTAAAACCATGGAAAAGTTGCTTGATTTGCATATCAGGCACAAGATGGAACTGTCGAGCCCCCTACATCGTATGCAATTCGCGTACACGAAGGGCAAGTCACCCCTATTTTTTGTCGAATACTCCTGGCCCGTCCCAACTAGCTTGCCGAAGGTACGAAGGGTATAACACCTTCAATAGGCTGTGTTGTTATAAATGGTAAATGCAAAATGGATCAACCATTCTACATTTACTACTTTGAAATTAACAATAAAACTTGTTCCGATACCACTGTTCCTATGAACAAATTAGGAATTTAGGAATGTGGTTTGGCCGTAACTATGATCGATTAATATTACGTTTACACTATCCCCAGATTACTTCATCTGCAGCGTAATCTGGGTGTGGTGAGTTCAAAATTGTATGTATTTGACAGTCGCAGATTATCTCAGCTGGCGCAGATGAAGTAATCTGGGGATAGTGCAAACGTAATATAACGTGAAATTTAGTAACGATATCTTCAGAAATAAAAAAGTTTTTCTGACAAAAACTTACTTTTGTACCGGTCGTTCCTATGACAACTATATGATATAGTAGTCCAATTTCAACCAATTTTAAAAAATATGAAATTTGGTCAAGATACCTTTAGAAACAAAATTTGTTTCTCACAAACACATTTTATGACTGGTCGTTCCTATTGCAGCTATATGGCGCAGTCTGTTTCCGTTGGTGCTACAGGCTTCGTACAAAATTTCAGCTCGCTAGCTTTAAAACTGAGAGACTAGTTGGCATAGAAGCAGACGGACAGACAGAGGGATAAAGTTTAAGGTCGCCACCCATGCACGAGCTCAACCACGACCAAACTTCCATCGAACCATCAAATATCATAGAACGGTGGAAACGAGGAGATTTTTTTCTATAGAGTTTGACGTGGTTCGATGCATGCTCGCGACCAAAATGCTTGCCGTGGGTGGCGACCTTTAATCGACTGATCTCGTCATACTGACCGAGAATACATATATATACTTTGTATGGACGGAGATGCTTCCTTCTGTGCATTGCAAACTTCATGGCAAAGTTAATATACCCTATCATATTCGTAAAGAGTATTATACCCTTCGTACGGGACGGGCATATCGTCCGATGCATACTACGAGTATATGTTTGTTCGTTTGCCATATGACACCCATCTTGTTAGTACGTTCGTTCGTTCTTCTGGGCGCTTCCCGTGTTCTGATCTTAATTAAATTTGGTATGTAGGTTCCTTATGTGATCCTGAGCACGGATTTGGTTATCGACTGGACTATGTTCAAATTTCGCCTAAGTCCTTTCAAATATCGCTCCCCCGGGAAACCAGGGAATTCTCGTGGTCCAATTTCAATAAAATTTAGTGCGTAGCTTCCTGGGGCTATTATAAGTACCACATTGTGATATTTGGTTGGATGTTCTGCTGCAGATGTGTGTCGGGACAAAAGGACTCTCTTGATAAAGAAATGAAACAGAAACCAGAAAGTTAGGTTTAAGATAGTGTAGCTCTAGTTATAAGTACCCTCAAACAAGGTTTTTTGCGAATTTTCCTTGTGAATCAAAGAACAATTCTTGAATAATTTTACTCAGCCATTAGCTTACAAGTCGATCAAAGTTGAAAAAACATATTCCAGTCTGTAGCTCTTAAGAATGAATTGTAACACACAACCAACTGAAATCAAATAAAGTACTATCTATCTACAGTAGTCCCTTGACTTACGTCGGAGTTAGGTTCCGAGAATTTGCGACGTAAGTCGAAAACGACGTAACTCGAGGGTAGAAACAACTTCAGGCCATAAATGCATAAGCTTTCATTTTTTGAATATGAATGTATTATTATACCCTAGACTTTTAGTATAGGCATAGGGTATATTGTTTTGTCACGACGGAAATATGTAACACCTTAAAGGAGGCTCCGGAGGTATAGCAATGTATATTTATAAATGATCAGGGTCACTTCCTGATTCGATTTAGCCATGTCTGTCTGTCTGTCCGTCTGTCTGTCCGTCTGTCTGTCCGTTCGCACGATAACTTTCGATAGAATGAAGCTAGAGCCTTGAAATTTTGGTCAAATATTGGAAGTATGATCTGATGATTGGTTGGTATTGAAAATGGGCATGATCAGGCCAAGAGAACGCCTACCTCCTCTACATATGTAAAATAAATAAATGTATTTATAACTCCCGATTAAATAAACATGAAAAGTTCTAGCTTTGGTAGATTGCTCGTGAGGGTAATCCTATACTCCCCTGGAAAAATAAAATCGATCAGTTAAAAACTAACGGTAATTTTCTTACAGTAAGTTGGGCATAATCAGATCAAAGGAACGCCTACCTCCCCTACAAAATTAAAAAAATTAAATATTACTTTAATTACGATAGCTTTCGATAGAAATAATACTAGTGAGTTGAAAATTTGGCAGAACGTTGGTAGTAAAATTAAGTTTGTTGGCATTGAAAATGGGCAAGATCCGACCCAAGGAACCCCTACCTCCTCTACAAATGAAAATTCGAATAAGCGATAGCTGTTGATAGAATGAAGCCAGCGACTTGAAATTTTGGTCAAATGTTTGAAGTGAGATTAAGTTAGTTGGCATTAAAGATAGGTTCGATCCGACCTAAGGCACCCCTTTCTCCCCTAGAAATAAAATTTTAAATAAGCAATAACTTCGACAAAATAAAGCTAGCGACTTGAAATTTTGGTCAAATATTTGTAGTAGGATCCAGTTGGCTAATACTGAAAATACGTTAAATCCGACCAATGAAACCCCTGCTTCCCCTACAAATGAAACTTCCAATAAGTGATAACTTTCGATAGAGTGAAGCTAGAGACCTGACATTTTTTTTAAATATTTGTAGGGTGATCTAATTGGTTGGTGGCAAACAAGCGATAACTTTCGAAAAAATTAAGCTAGTGACTTGAAATTTTGGTAAAATATTTGTACTGGAATCTAGTTGGTTGTTATTAAAAATACGCAAGGTTCACCAAACGAAACCTTTACCTCCCCTTTAAGTGAGACTTCAAATATGCAATAACTTTCGATAGGATGTACCTCCAAATAACCGGTAGATTTTCCTTGTACACATTTTTGAAAGCTCTTGAATTTTCTGATTGATAAACAGCAAGAGGTTTCAGTTTCAAATCACCTAATGCATTCCCTCCGAGAAGCAAAGTAATCCTGGATTTTTCTGCCTTAAAGCCAGGAGCTCTTTTTTCTTCAATCGAAAGAAATGTTCTTGAGGACATGCGTTTCTAATACAGGTCTGTCTCGTCAACATTAAACACCTCCTGTGCGCAATATCCTCCATTTTCAATAATATCATGTAAAGTGTTTGGAAAGATCTTCGCTGAAAACGGCGACGTAAGTCAAGGGACGGACGACGTAATTTCAAGGGTTTGGTCTCAAAGTAATGAACGACGTAAGTCGAAAAAACGTATAACAAGGGAGACGTAAGTCAAGGGATTACTGTATCTATCTAGAAACCAATCCTGGTAAATTTGGGTAGCTTCTGTTTCGGATGATGAGAACAATGCATGGTAGTATTGTTGAAGGCATTTTGACTCCTTTGGCCTGATGATATTCTGAGTCCTTTGGTCAGGAAAAAGGACAATCCTCCCAATGGAGTGTTTTTTGAGGAAGATGGGTGTTATATGACTGAAGGTGGTGAGGCGAAAGCATTAGACTACTTTGAAGGCATTTTGAGTCCTTTGGTCATTGAAACAGAAATCAAAACTTGGGGAAACACCGGTGATTTCTACTGGATATTTTCTATTTTTAGGGTAGGATATTAGCTGCGATTCAGTCTTTATTAGAATATTTTACCTGGTATAGTTTTTGAGTTATTGCGTTTTTATTAAAGAAAAGTCGCCGATTTTTCAAAAATTGTATTACTTTGGTCAGTCAAATTGTTATAACACTGGTTGCTTTAATTAGGTTAGTTTCGATTTTTGATATATTGTTTTGTCCCCCCACCACCATGTTGCTTAAAATGCGCTTCAATGTTTGGCTTGTCCAGGTCCTTTTTAATATCTCCTAAATTTGTCTGATAAAAGAAACCTTACAATGTTCTTTTAAACTAGAGTAGATAGATAGTAGGGATGGGTATCGATCAATCGAAATAATCGATTATTTTGTCGAATAATCGATTTTTATTTAATCGATTACATTAGGGTCGATTTAATCGATTATTTTATAACGATTATTGAACTTTTTTCTTCGCTGAGACTTCAGATTTCAAGAGCGATATATTTTCTTTCATTGCGAAAAATCACTTACAACAGTCGTATATAGTATTTACCTACTACTTTTCTCATTCTACTTTTTTACCTATCTACCACAATTTTTCTCTGAAGCTGGTCAAATTCTGAGGGAACAGAGAAGCCGGCTGACCGCCGACATGGCCAATACACTTATATTCCTTAAGGACGTTCATGATAAGTATTGGGATTAATAAATAAGCTCAATACTTCTCACAACTCAATAATTACAATACTATTATTTCTGCAGCTACTGGGAACGTTTCAAGCAACTGCTTCCAGTAGGTGTAATTATTATTTCTCTGTTTGATGATCTTTCTTCTGTTTTCATGTGAATAAATAAGGACTATTTGTTACTTGGAGTTCGTTGTTTTCATTGTACCCGGTTTTTAATTTTTTCCCAACCTTTTTTGAAATTGTCTATTAATCGATTAATCGATTTTACAAGTCACAAATAATCGGTGTATCGATTAATTCGTAAAAAATTATAATCGATTTCATTAATCGATTACTTGTTGGTCGATACCCATCTCTAATAGATAGATAGATATAAAAATACGAGCTACTTTCCCAGCAGGAAGGCACTGCGACCATAAAGATCTATTGTGCCGTAGCTCATTAATCCAAAAGACCGTCCACCCTTCTAATAAAGGGCAGTAAGTCTTTAGCAGGAATCAACCTGAATTCTGCAGTGCTGATAGTAGCCTGCCCGAGGAGTGACATCCTAAAACGCGCGATGGCGGGACATTCGCACAAGATGTGCTTGGTCGTTTCCACGTCTTCCAGACAAAGACGGCATTCAGTCTCGCTTGACAGACCCATCTTGTTCAGGTGATATCTGACCAGGTGATGGCCAGATAAGTACCCCACTAGGAGTCTTAGGTGGGTTCTACTCATTTGAGTAGTACCCTTGTGACTGAAGGGCATTATCAGCTCCTTTGATTGACGAAGCCCTGAAAGGTTATTCCAGTACTGTTGACGCAATCGTGCAAACCAATCTGTGATCCGCAGTTTGGCCGAGGCCAGTCCAAAGCCACAGTAAGGCTCAGGTCCATGAAAACGACTGGATGATCCTTGTCTAGCAAGTTCATCCGCAGCCTCGTTCCCCTCAATGCCCTGGTGGCCTGGCACCCAACACAAGAAGACTAGGTTTTTGGTTGCCAACAGTTGAAGGAGATTGTAACACTCCTTCACCAGTTTTGAAGAGACCTTAAATGAGGAGAGCGCTTTTATAGCTGCTTGGCTGTCTGAGTAGATAGCAATGTGAGCGCCGCGAAGTCCAGTTTCCAAGATTACCCTGGCGCAGACCTCAATGGCGTGGATCTCAGCTTGAAAAACGCTGATCATGTAATCTGATCTCAAGCAGATCTGCACATCAGGAATTTGATTCAGAATGCTCATGTGACCGCTTTGGGTATGAAGACCACATTAACTTTCCTCCAAGGTTGTGGTATGTACCCTAGGGTGTAACTTGCCCTAAAAAGTTCGATTAGCGGAGTTATTATGATCTCCAAGCTGTTTTGTAACAGAGCGGGGAAGATGTCGTCTACTCCGGGAGCTTTAAATGGCTCAAAGGATTCTATCGCCCATTTTACTTTGTCCTAGAGTAATTTATGAGACTAAAATGAAGCTTCTAGTTGCTATACTTATCGAGATAGAGCTATTAAGGCGGAAACCGCTAAGCAGGCATTTTTTTATTTTTGCTCATAACTACTCTCAAGATATTCAGAATTGAAAAATATTGGCCACGATAAACTTGAAATCAAATTATCTTCAACTTTTACACATAAGTTCTTCCATTTGGAGCATCCGTTTCAAAGATCTGTGAGCTTGAAAAGTTATAAAGTATGATTTGCCTCCGAAGTCTTGAAAATTGTCGTTCTTTGACTATCGATGTTAACTAGACTACTGAACCAAATTTCAACTTTGGGCAGTGCATTGGATGAAGAAAGCTGTTTAATTCACTCCTACATTTTTTTCGATTCGAGGCACCGTTTAGAAGTTATAAGGATAATATTTAAAAAAGGGCTCAAATTTTCGCCCACCAAAAGTTAAGCTCACCTTCTGCGACTGTGCAAAAGTTTCTATAGAAGGGATTCAAATTATTTCCAGATCTTTCCCTCATTTTTAGTATTAAAATTTTATTTGACTGGCCTACTATAAGTTTAGCAAAAAAATGTAAGAAAAAAGTCCTTCAATAATGATGATGTTCCAAAATTATAATTTTAAATGACTTTTGAATATCTAATATAGTTGAAATTTCTTCCTCCCAAACGCCCTTTTCGGTTTTGTAGTCGCTAGCTCACAGTGGCGTATTTACAGGAGGCACGGAGGGCACGTGCCCCCCTTTGAGCTCTTAAATTAAGTCTCATCAATCTAATTAATTTAAGTTGCATACATGTTTACTATATTTGGAAATTTTTAAAGGTTAAAGGTAATGATCATGTATATTGTATTGAAACGCTAAAACACTAAGGCGCGGTGCACACTCAGGAAGCTAGTTTCATGAACCTGGTTTTATGAAACTGGTTTCATGTTTTGATGCACATACAGGATACCAATTTTTTACAGTACTGTAGTCGATTCAGTGGTCGCATATGAATTCCACCTTTAGGTATTATGTAAAACTAGCTCGCTCGCTAGACGCTCGCAACTTTCGCCTACCCTGACTTATTTTTTTCATACATGGAGGTGACTCCGCGAATTCCATCCCGCGCCCAATCTTTCTGTTAGTCAACAGGTGGCGAGGTGTGTGGTTCTATAAATGGATTACACTCTGAGCCACGTTTGTTGTGAAAGAATAAAAGTCAATTTGTTTCCATTTGAATAGTTCATTTAATTCAAGGCTTTGTAATATACAGCATTTTTAGTTTTGTTTTGCGGTGCGTAAACAAATAGAGAATCTGGTTTTCCTACTCGCGAACAGGTGACGTACAATTGGCCGTGCGAGAAACACGGATTTTCTAAATTAATGCCACACACATTCATCGACAGTCCTTGTGCTTTGTTGACTGTCATCGCAAATGCAAGACGCATCGGGAATTGCAATCGTTTGAGTTCGAATGGCAGATCAATGTTAATCATTGGAATTCGTGGAATCAACACGTGCTCGCCTTTGAATTTTCCTTTGAGAATTGTGGCTTCTATGACGTTGGGTAACAACCATTTGACAGCAAGTCTGGTTCCATTGCATAGCTTCGGTTGGTTCAGATTTAGAAGCATTATGATGACTAAGCCTATTTTCAGTTGCAGTTGATGTGGCGGGAATCCTGGCACATCCAATGAATTCAAAAATTCTGTTAGATAATTGACGACATCTTCTTCGTTGGTGATGGTGTCCATAGATTTTTATATCATCACTTCGCCAGGGATTTTCATTTGAACACCGAAATTCAATTGGTGGACATCGACTTTCTTTGCTGCTAAAATAGCTCGTTCAGCCAACCATTCATGATTGGTGTAATTGCGTACGATATTCGGGAAAACTTTTTCGATACGTTGCTCCTTGGACTCGGTGAATTTACAAAAGTGAATGAGAAATTTACTGAAACCACTTGTCTCATCAACTGGAATATTTCCATTGCCGATGTCCAACAATTGCTTGGAGAACACATCAGCTGATTGATCATTTTGCAATGCAAGTCGCATGTTTGTTGTCATCTGTAATGTTTGTACGTAGGTCCATATATGAGATGATTTTAAGGACGCGGTGTTGATCTCGGAATGATGGGCAGCGTTTGACGGAAATCGCTGGAAAGTAGAATCATTGCGCCTTCAAAACGATTGTGATTATTGCGCAAGTCTTTCAGAGTGCGATCGAGAGCCTCCAATGCACGTTCATGAGCCATCGTGCATTCATCCCAAATGATTATTTTGCAGCTTTGCAAGACTTTAGCCATAGCAGAATTTTTCGACATGTTGTAAGTTGGTTCGCCCGTCACTTGCAAGTTCAATGGCATTTTAAAGGCAGAATGAGCCACCTGTCCAAGCAACGTCAGATGATGCAACTGCCAACGCTATGTCACTTCGTAAATGAATCGTTGCTAATATCAAGGAAATGACAAACGTTTTGCCAGTTCCCCCAGGCGCATCAAGAAAGAAAATGGCACCTTGTCCATCATCGATCGCTTTCATCAGTGTATCGTATGCACTTTTCTGCTGTGGATTCAACAATGGAACATTTATTTGTACTGCTTGACCCAATGCATCTCGATCGTAATCACGTTCTTGTTGCAATTCCCGGTTGAATGCGTCGTGAATTGGACGATTGGGGCCGGCATTCCTAATTTGCTCAACAAATTTCCGCAGAGCAGTAAGCATATATCCTCTATCAAAATGAGCGCCTCGTTATGTATGGCGTCGCTCATTTGAAGTTCAATATCGGCTCTTGAAATGCGAACTCTATGCAAAATATCGTCTGAGTGTTTTCATGTGCGACAAAAGGTCGTCTTTTTTTTGGTTTATTGTCCGGGGATCTAAGTTGTGCTTAAACGAACAGATCGAAAAAAATTGAGACAAATCGGACGAATGGGTGTTTTCATTTCCGACAACAGGTCGTCCTTGGTTTTTTTTTATGTATATACAAATTGGAGGGAGCATTGCAAACACAAACAATTAAATTTGAGCCAAATCGGAGATGAAAAAATATCTCCATACAAAGGAATTTCCCAATTTTCTAAATTTTCCAATTTTGGGCTCCGTTGGTATCTAAGTTGGGCGTAAAGGAGCACAACCAAAAAAATTTGAGCCAAATCGGAGAACGGGTTACTGAGTTATGCCTGTACATACGTAGACGACTTATTTTTATATATATGAAGTAAGGTGTGTTTTATTTATTGCATAATTCGAAAAAAATCCGTGCCCCCCTGTGCTATTTTCCTAAATACGCCACTGCTAGCTCAAGGCACTATCAAATTGTTTTATACAGGTGAAAGTATCTGACAAAATGTATAGAAATGTACTATTGTGGATAAATAGATACAGTGTCTTTTATGGTGTCTGAAGAATCCCTACTCCAAAACAGCGGTATTTACTGATTATTGTATAATAATCTTTCAACAACACGGTATGTGCAGAACTCGACATTAAAAGCGTTTGCTAGTAAAATTTATTACACTCGCTGTAGAGAGGGACGCGATATATGAACACACTAAGGAAAAAAATGCAGGTACAATATGCGGGATCGAGGCTTAGAAATACCAGCGCTGTATTTCAACCGCGCGTGTAACTGCCGACGACACACGCAGTTGAAATATAAGTGTGTGTTTTCGGATGTTAACCGGTTTTCACCTTTTCCTCCAAAATTTCAACTTCCAACAAACCTCTTTAAGTTTACCATAATGTTCACCAAAACTTGTCCATCCTTCAGTAGTCAACCTATGAAGGTTCCACTGTATATTATTTAAAGATCAAAATTCATCTTAGTTTTTCATATACTAATGGACACCTCTCCTTGCGGATAATTCTGAATTGTCCTGGCAGCTGCAAGCTTTTTGATTCTTGAGAGACCCTTCAAAGATGGCGACCTCAGTTTAATAAAAAATGCCTTAACTCATAAACTACGCAACCACCTAATTGTAGCTAATATTTTACCCTAAAATACAAAAATTAAGAATGGTTTAAAAAAAACTTTCTGTGAAGTAAAAAATGTTGTGAAAGTTTTGCAAACATTTCTCATTTTTCAAATTCATTATATGCTAATTTGCTTTCAAAAATTAAATCTGTGTTTTGTTGTGAACAAATCATGCTAACATCACTTAATCCCAATATCTTAATTTTGTTCAGCTAAAGCCCTTTAAATCCAAACTGGGTAATTGTCCTCCAATTATCTCGGTCAAACCGGGGTAGCTCAGTGCGCAGAGGCATCAGTTTCATGTCTGACTACCGGCGTTTCAGATTCGAATCCCGTTCACGTCGACGTTCGTGGCCATAGATGTTTTTGTTGTCTTCCTCCTATGGTGTTGGGCATAATAATAAGCCACAGCATCTCCCGACCAGGGTTGCCAGACTGCCCGAGGTGTAAGTCGCCAATACGGGTCGCTGAAGTCGCTAAAAGTCGCCAAAATGAAATTTAAAATCGCCACAGTAGCCGCCATGAAGTATTAGGGGATATTAAGGGTGAACTAAGTTGTTTTTTTAATGCCTAGTACTAACCTTTTCTTTTCGTGCGAAATTTCATAAAAATATTGTCAAAAGTTTTGTCCTGCACGAAAAGAAAAAAATAGTACTAGGTATAAAAGTAAAGAATGAAAATGACCACAATCCCGTACGAAATAAATACTGCTAGGCTACAATTACAAAACTTAATGGTAAACGACAAACACTCACATTTTAGGATTTTGTCTTGCTCCCAAGCGGGATTGTAGCGCCGAAAGACCCCCATTTTTCTATTTGCAGTAATTTACGTTTCACTTGTAACAACACTACATACACGTGCACTGCACGTCTAAGTCCAATTCCGGCGATAAGTATGAAAACATGAAAACGAATGTGCTTGTGCAAAGTGCAAGCGCGATATGTATCAATCACTACGTTTAGGCCGCGGGACTATCTTCGAGATCTAACTAAATCGATCTAACTCGACGATATAAACGTATCGGTTTAGTTAGTTTTGGACTTGGCTTATCTCTACTTGCGATGCGGAACTGGACTAAAAAAATTGGGACTAGTCGCTGTTATCGCTAATGTTGACTCGGTGGTTGACGTTTCCTTTGTTGTCGTTTTTTTCTTCAGCGTTTGCTTTGTTTGCAATTTCAGGAAAGCAGTTGCATGATCACGGGCAAAAAAAGTCTTTTTCTGACGTAAAATTTATATCTGTAAAATTTATCTGTGCTGTCAACGGACAAAGAAGAAGGAGAAGTACCTCTCCGTATGGTCGGTATAACACTCCACCAACAAGTACTAACACTAAAACGATTAAATCGCCTTTTAGTTCCACGGTCTAAACGTGGCCTATATCGTGGTATCCCCGTCTTCGCCTCGTTGTACACAGAGACTCTTAAACGAATAATGAAATAAATAAAGATGATGAGAACGCAAACGTGCGTGCACGGAATATGGCATTGTTTTTGCTCCGTGAAAAGTGGCCGAGTACCGAAATCGCCAATGTGGCGACTAGTCGCCAACGGTTGATTTTCGCCGCCAAAGAACCCTCCGAAATCGCCAATTTGGCGACAAGTCGCCAAATCTGACTACCGTACTCCCGACTTGTCGCAAGTAGGCGGGGGAGCAGGAGGTGCATGCTGGCAACTGCATTCTCCAAAACTAGTTTATACCAACGAAACGGTAACAGGACCACATGGAACAGTTGACGCGCTATACCCCACAAGGCGTTAGGGCAATCGAGTAATTATCTCGGTAAGTGTTGTTTGGCGTCAGCATCTACTGAGTCTTTCCTACGATCTCTCGGTCTTCCCAGCCTAGCCTTGCTCCGCTGATGTGTCCTTTCAATATTTTCTTCCATTCGTTGAAAATGCCGTCGTAGTTTGACGATTCTTGAAACTTCCAGCTAATGGTTGCACCGGATGCGCCACCCATTTCGGCCGCAAACCGCCTCGAAAATTTCGTTCAAATGCGTTTAACATGTTTTTGGAAGCTCGAGTTAGGATCCATTTAGTACAGGCGAAAAAAAATAGTTGCACTTTTTTTAAGTTACAGTAGTGTCTGCCAGCTTAAGACTTAAGCTGGCATTTTAGCGCTATTTAGTGCTAATTTAGTACAGGCGAAAAAAAATTATTACAACTGTTTTCAAAAGCTACGGTAGTGTCTGTCAGCTTAATATTATGTTTACTATATAGTGTAAACATAATATTAAGCTGACAGTCATTAGGAGCTCTGAAGGGCTTCGGGGAAACAATTTCTAGTGGATAATTTTTTTCTTTCATTTTTTATGTTTTTTGGGGTGTTGAAAAACGAATCCGGAGCTTCCCACCAAATTTTTTTACGGAACATGGTCAAAATCCCAAAAAACCTCAAAATTTCGGTACTTTTTTTGGTTTTTCGATTATAAATTGAAAACCGTGGATCCTAGCTAAAAAACGTGTAAGGATAAATTAAAGAGTATAAAATTCTGCGTCGAATGAACATCAAATTCGGTCCATTGGTGTAGCCGCAATCCACAGTCGAAGCACATCGATTTTTCTCAACTTTACGAAAAACCCTGTTATGGTCACATTTAAACGTCTGTAACTTGAAAACGGCTACTATTACGTAAACATGCAAGAAGTATAAGCTGTAGAGCATGAAATCTTGTTTAGAAAGTAATCAATCTTTTTAATTCGGTCAAAAGAAAATTCAGAAACTCGAAATAACTAAAATCACTTTTTAAGCGAGTTTTCTCATACAACACATTTTCGGGCATTTTTTTAATAGTTCACCGTTCTAACCACCAGAAACATTGCGTTTCCAGTTATCGCAGTTACAGTTCCATCCAGAAGTTCCCTGGAACGTTCTCGGTAGCGGTTCCACGAGTAACAATTTCAGGAAAAAGTTTTGTAAGTGAAATTTGTGATCAGGTAAAAAGCTTATTGTTTTGTTCGGGCCCCCTACTTTCCATCTCCATCCTTCTAACACAGAACCCAGCCATCTGCTCCCTACCTGCTGAAGGTCAGTTCACCGCTCTCGAGTGAAGCCTCTTGCATTGGCCACTTTTATACCGTGGAAGTATGTATCAGTATTAACTAATCCCAACAAACTAACCACGATCTAAACATATCGGATTAGTTGATTGGACTAGCTCTTAGCTCCACTTTCGATGCGGTGCTGAACCAAAAAAAAATGGATTAGGTTTGTGTTTCCGTTGTTGACGGTTGTTATTGCGAGCAAGCCAGGGAAAACGCAGATACCCTCATAATCACGACAGCTCTCTCCTTGGCCCCAAAACATACTATTTTTACATGCGACTCCACCAGTGCGCTGTTCAACCAGGGGAAGAAGAAATTTCTTAACGTTCTCAGAAGAAATTCACATTTGATAGCCGTCATAAAAGTTTTCCAAGATCCCCAGGAAGCTCGTTCAAGTATAGCCACGGCAGGAGAGGCCTTCTTGAAGGCGCTGTACGGCCAAAAAGACGCCACCTCATTAAATATGCTGAGAAACAAAAGCTATGTGACGTCCTCCTTCAAGGCGCGATTCAACATCGCCTCACTTCCATCAACTGATAATGCAGCTCAGCAGAATTCAATGAGCGTATACCACCAAGTGCAGAAGTGGCTTTGTTTTGACAAAAGGCCCGAAGAATGGTAGTGGAAAATCACCAAAAGTGGACTCCTGCCTGTAACAATCACGAGGAATGCCGCACCAGATGCCCTACCGTGCATCATTTCTTGAAAACGCAAGAAGACATGTGTAGGACACTGTGGCTGCAAAAAGGCAGGTATACATTGCTCCCGCTTTGTGTCAACTGTGAGGGCTAGTATGAGAATGTAGACCTCTCTGCAGCAGACGACGACCTCGAAGAGATGTTGGAAGAGTCAGTCGACGAATCCCATCCACCGGAACCCAGACCACCATTTCAACAAACCGGTCCTTCCAAAATACAAAGGCTGTGAACCTGTAGTGTATTTTTTACCAACTTCTTGTAATATACATACATATATATGTAAATACAACCTTAAATATACAAATTGTTGAAGAATTACCAGCACCTACCAAAAAAAGAACGAAAATATGTTATAAGGGAACATTCGTTCAAAAACGTGATTTTAGTTATTTCGAATTTCTGAATTTTCTTTTTATCAAATTAAAAAGATTAGGTACTTTCTGAACGGAGAATTTCCTGCTCTCCAACTCTCACTTGTGACATTTTTAGGTATTGGTAGGTAGCCGTTTTCAAGGTTCAGACATTCAAATGTGACAATAACAGGGTTTTTCGTAAAGTTGTGAAAAATGTACGTTTTTCGACTGTCGATTGCGGCTACACCACTGGACTGAATTTGACGCTTAGGTAGCTCATGCGACGCAGAATTTTATTCTCTTTAATTTATCCTTACACGTTTTCTAGCTAGGATCCACGGTTTTCAAGTTATAATCGAAAAAAAAAACAAAAAAAGTACCGAAATATTGAGGTTTTTTGAGATTTTGACTATGTTCCGCAAACAAAATTTTTTAGGGAAGCTCCGGATTCGTGTTCAGCACCCAAAAAACATAAAAAATGAAAGAAAAAAATTCTCCACCTGAATTTGTATTCCCGAATCACGCAATGGCTGGACTAATAGCCAAATTACTTCATCTGCGGCGTAATCTTGGTGTGATGAGTTTAAAATTGTATGTATTTTACAGTTTCAGATCAAATCGTCTGGCGCAGATGAAGTAATCTGGTTGTGGTGTAAACGTAATATTAAACTTACCTCGGAATTATATTGCGCGCGAATTACGTCCCCAAGTCGCAGTCAACGAAAATCAGCTGTTCAGCCAGTTATAGTCAAATCTCTTGTTCGCGTTCTTTTGACACATTCGAGCTGTGAAAAACTGGCTTCCTAACAAACTTGAAACACTTTTTTGAATTAAGAATAGAAACATGCACTTCCAAGCACATAACAGTAACTTACAACAAAACAAATGATCACCCACAGTTTTAAACCACATGCCTATTGTGAATTGATATTTCGCGGCTCGTTGATTGCGACAAAGTTGAACTCGTCTCAACTTTCGCGACGTGAGCGACGTGTTGTTCGCGCACAGTATACTTATCGCCATATGAAATACATTGGTTCAACTTTATTTGACAGCAGAAGCCGCGTTGTTCGCGCAGACTATAATTCAGCTATTAAGCTGACAGACAACTGAAAAATAAAACAAAAATCTAGTCAAAAACTAGTTGTTGTATTTAGTGCTAATTTTGTAGTCGAAAAAAAATTAGTTACACCTTTTTTTCAAAAGTTACGGTAGTGGCTGCCAGCTTAATATTACGTTTATATTACGTTTACACTATCCCCAGATTACTTCATCTGCAGCGTAATCTGGGTGTGGTGAGTTCAAAATTGTATGTATTTGACAGTTCCAGATTAAATCAGCCGGCGCAGATGAAGTAATCTGGGGATAGTGTAAACGTAATATAAAACCAGGCCCGGAGTCCGAAGCGTATATACCCTAGACTTGTACAGACCTAGTGGTGATACCAAAAGTCCCAATTGGCAACGACCATATGCATTAAGAATGGGTCTCCTATATGGCCAGTGCATAGGGGAGGTTGGCACTCATTCAGTGGGATCTTGACCATTCTCAAAATCAATTAATTAACCCATGCTACAAATACAACGCTAGCTTCATTCTATCGAAAGTAAACGCTTATTTGAAGTTTCACTTGTAGGGGAGATAGGGGTTCCTTGGGTCGGATCTCGCCCATCATTGCCACCAACATAAGATCCCCCTACAAACATTTAAACAAAATTTCAAGTCTCTAGCTTCACTCTATCGAAAGTTATCGCTTATTGGAAGCTTCATTTGTAGGGGAAGTAGGGGTTTCGTTGGTCGGATTTTGCATATTTTCAATATTAGCCAACTGGATCATACTACAAACATTTGACCAAAATTTGTAGTCGCTAGCTTTACTTTGTCGTAAGTTATCGCTTATTTTAAGTTTCATTTCTAGGGGAAGTAGGGGTTCCTTAGGTCGGATCTTACCCATCTTTGACGCCAACTAACTCAATCTCACTTCAAACATTTGACCAGAATTTCAAGTCGCTGCCTTCATTCTATCAAAAGTTATCGCTTATTTGAAGTTTCATTTGTAGGGGAGGTGGGGGTTCCTTAAGTCCGATCTTGCCCATTTTCAATATCGACAAAGTAGGTGTTACTAGTAACATTCTGTCAAATTTTCAACTTGCTAGTATCATTTTTTCGAAAGTTATCGTAATTAAAGGAATACAGTAGAGTTCGCTTATAACGAACCCGGTTATAACGAACTTCCGGTTATAACGATCCAATTTCAAATGATCGAACGAAAAATATATAAATTTAGTACATTTCCTACCGGATATTACGAACCCGGTTTTAACGAACTATCCGGATATAGCGAACCAAATCCTACAAAAAAAGGTCCAATGTTCCGCTTATAACGAACTTTTATACGTATAATTGGGGTATTCTCCGGGGTGCGGTTGGGTAAGTCAACAATAGCTACAATATGGAAAAATCGTGAAACCATCATACGTAGTTTCGAGAACAGAAATTCGGATACGAAGAAATTAAAGAAGTCCAAACATTATCAGCTGGATCAAGGACTTACAAAATGGTTTTCGCAACGGCGAAATTCGAATGTCCCTATAACAGGCGCTGCCTTACAATCGAAAGCGAACGAGTTCGGAGAAAAACTTGAAGATAATGACGAATTTTCTTGTAGCAAGAGCTGGATTGAACGATTTAAAAAGCGCCATGGTATCGTTTCCGGAAAATTAATCGGAGAATCTGCAGCGGTAGATAAGGATGTGGTTGATGACTGGGTACAAAACAAATGGCCCGCGCTTAAAGAAAATTATAGAAGCTGTGACATTTTCAACGCAGATGAAACCGGCTTATTTCATAAGCTCACGCCAAACAAGACACTAAAATTTAAAGGAGAATCCTGCTACGGTGGAAAGCTTTCAGAAGAGCGAATAACGGTTCTTGTTGCAGCAAATCTATTGGGAACTGAAAAAAGAAAATTGCTTGTCATTGGCAAATCTAAAAATCCGAGATGCTTCAAAAATAGGAATCTACCCGTCGACTATGAAGCCAATTCTAGAGCCTGGATGACGGCTGATATTTTTGCGAATCATTTGCGGCAGTAGGATAAAGAGTTATCCCGAATAGATCGGAAAATTCTATTATTACTGGATAATTGCCCTGTTCACCCCGATCTGAAAGATTTAAGGTGCATTAAATTGGTTTTCATGCCACCTGACACTAGTGCGAAGTTACAACCAATGGATCAGGGGGTGATTCATGGCTTGAAAAGCAATTACAGGTGCATTTTTCTAGCGAAGTGGATTCATGCTATTGACGACGGCAAAGACAAGCTAGCTGTTACCCTTTTAGATGCAATAAATTTTCTTCACATGGCATGGGAAAAAGTTTCGACACGAACAATCGCGAACTATTACGCTCATGCCGGATTTTTGGAGGAATACAATTCTGACGGATTTAACACAGAAGACGACATTCCATTTGCTGAGTTGCTGAGACAAAGTAGCGAAACGATGATGCCTGGCATAGACGTAGAGTCTACTCAGTGAGTATATCCGAGTTGACGAGGATCTTATTAGCACCGAACATCTAACCGATGAGCAAATTTTGTCAAGTGTTTCATCGGCAGAAAGTGACCACGACGATGAAGATCCCGTAGAATATCACAACACTATACATTCAGCTCCGCCGATTATCGATGTAATTCACAAGATGGGTCAGATTCGCGATTTTTTCCAACTTTGAAATGCACCAATCGACATACTAAATAGTTTTGCGCGAGTTGAGTCACACATAAATGAATCATATTTAACTTCCAAAAATAAGCAATCGACAATTTTGAACTTTTTTTTCTTAAAATACTTCCATTATGTACATGCGTATGAATATTGGTATGACTATGTTTAAAATAAAAATAATTTCGTAATAGTTCTTCTACTTTTGTATCTTTTGATAAAATACAACATTTAAATATCAAATACGAATGCTATATGTATTTCCCTTATATGTTCCGTTTATAGCGAACTCCGGATATAACGAACCAAATCAGCCGGTCCCTTGAGGTTCGTTATATGCGGACTCTACTGTATTTAATTTTTTGAAATTTGTAGGGGAGGTAGGCGTTCCTTTGATCTGATTATGCCCAACTTACAAAACCTTAAGCAGCTTCTCACTTCAAGGTCACATGCCAAAAATCAGGTGTCTACGTCAATTGGTTCAGGAGTTATAGATAAAAAAACGTTAAGAGTAGGGTAGTCCGGGGTTCTTTGTGAGAAAATTACCGTTAGTTTTCAACAGATCAATTTTATTTTCCCAGGAGAGTATACGATTGAGTAATCTACCAAAGCTAGAGCTTTTCATGTTTCTTTAATCGGAAGTTATAGATACATTTATGTATATTACATATGTAGGGGAGGTAGGCGTTCTCTTGGCCTGATCATACCCATTTTCAATACCATCCAACTAGATCACACTGCCAACATTTGACCAAAATTTCAAGGCTCTAGCTTCAGTTTGTCGAAAGTTATCGTGCGAACGGACAGACAGACAGAAGGACAGACACACATGGCTAAATCGAATCAGGAGGTGACCCTGATCATTTATATATATACATTGCTATACCTCCGGAGCCTCCTTTAAGGTGTTACATATTTTCGTCGTGGCAAAAACAATATACCCTATACTATAAGTCTAGGGTATAAATAATGAAAAAAGTGTTATGTTGGCACAATTTTTTAAGATTTTGTGTTTGTCGTTCGTAGAATTACGGGCCAAATGTGAGCTGTCTTTTCTTCGTACATTGATGAAGGAGGTCATTCGTTAAGCTAAAGGGGACTACAGACCTTCAGTTTAACTGCGCAGATATCTGTGCTAATATCTGTGGAAAAATCTGCGCAGTTATCTGAACTGAAGGTGTGTAGGCTACATTCGATTTTCGCTAAATTAGTTCCGATATTTTGTACAGTTCTATCAGTTTTGTCGAAGTGTTCACATCGTACGTGGCTGAGCAAGTATCTTTTTAGTGTTCCCGACTATTCTATATTTCCTGTGTTGTTGGTGTTTTGCTGCGATCTATCGTATCTTTTATGGTATCTTTCTGTGCTGGACTTACTGATGAACGATGCGCTGGGTTTTGGTGGATGTGGATGAATGTATGAAAGAGGGGAATTTACTACATTCTGAGATGGGCAACCCCAATTTTTTTTTTCTTTTTTGACTTCAGATTCGGAATCAGCGACCCAAAATTACTTTATAGTTTGAACCAGCCCGATCGGACAAGTATTTCCCGATGAAAACAGGGTGGTCATTCTGAAGTGGGCAACCTAAAAAAAAATTTTTCTTTTTTGACTTCAGATTCGGAATCAGCGACCCAAAATCACCTTGTAGTTCGAACCAGCCCGATCGGACGAGTATTTCCCCATGAAAACAGGGTGGTCAGGGTGCATAGCCAGAAAAAAAAAGTGCTGGATGCAGATATGCTAGCACGAAACGGCTGCAGGTACATGTACAAAGAGTGAAACGGGCAACCTAGGGCTACATGCGGGGGCTCGCAACGCCCTATTTCCCCATGAAAACAGGGTGGTCATTCTGGGGTGGGCAACCCAAAATTTTTTTTTTTTTTTTCACATCAGATTCGGAATCAGCGACCCAAAATTACTTTGTAGTTCGAGCCAGCCCGATTGGACGAGTATTTCTCCATGAAAACAGGGTGATCATTCTGAGGTGGGCAACCCAACAAAAATTTTATCTTTTTTGAATTCAAATTCGGAATCAGCGACCCAAAATTACCTTATAGTTCGAACCAGCCCGATCGGACAAGTATTTCCCGATGAAAACAGGGTGTCCATTTTGGGGTAGGCAACCCCAAATTTTTGTCTTCTTTTTTGACTTCGGATTCGGAATCAAAATTAACTTCACTTAAAACATACTCGCACAACGTTCACATTATAGTGAAACTACACATATACGAACATGACCGCGAGTGCCACTCGCGTAAAAGCACGTATCAAGTCTGCTACAGACAATGGCCGATCGCCATGGTTCGAACTACAAGGAAATTTTCAGTCGCTGATTCCGAATCTGAAGTAAAAACGAAAAAAAAAATTTGGGGTTGCCCACCACAGAATAGACACCCTGTTTTCGTGGGGAAATATTCGTCCGATCGGGCTGGTTCGAACTATAATATTACGTTTACACTATCCCCAGATTACTTCATCTGCGCCGGCTGATTTAATCTGGAACTGTCAAATACATACAATTTTAAACTCACCACACCCAGATTAAGCAGCAGATGAAGTAATCTGGGGATAGTGTAAACGTAATATAAGGTAATTTTGGGTCGCTGATTCCGAATCTGAAGTCAAAAAAGAAAAAAATGTTTGGGGCTGCCCACCCCAAAGTGGACACCCTGTTTTCGAGGGGAAATACTCGTCCGATCGGGCTGGTTCGAACTATAAGGTAATTTTGGGTCGCTGATTCCGAATCTGAAGTCAAAAAAGAAAAGAAAAATTTGGGGTTGCCCAACCCAGAATGACCACTCTGTTCTCTAGTACATTCCCCTCTTTCATACATTCGCCTATAAAAATTCCGCATTTCACAGCCACACAAATCGCAAACCCGAAAACAAGATACAATACATTGCCAAAAAAAAAGATACATTGCCAAAAATAAGATACATTTCTACACAATTGGCCGTCCTCAATCATCCTCTCACTCAAAACGAAACATTCACATATCAGTACGAGAGCGAAATCTCTGTACAAACTAGTGGTTTCATGGTCATTGTGAAATTTAGTAGAAAACTGATAAAACTGAACGATAAACTGTGTATTCTGCGCAGATTATCGTTGCAAAACAGGGTCCGAATGCACAGATCTCAGATCTGCGTAAAAATCTGCCAAAACTGTGCAGTTCACACAGATTATCGTTCAGACATGATGTCACACGCGATAAACTGAGCGATAAACTGAAGGTGTGTAGTCCCACTAAGATCCACCCCGCGACTTCCGGTAACTGGTTCGTACACCAGGCGTACCAAACTTCCACAACTAGAATTGACCCCCAACGTGCGGCCGAACTAGGTATAAATATGTTTTCGAAGTTGTGAGTCCGACTACATCAACCCTTAAACTTTAAGTCCAATAGCATTCCCATCCTATGCATTACACTGCATTTCCTTTAAAGAATACGAATAAATGATACTATACCCACGTTAATAGTGGTTCCAAAGGGAAACCCAAAATTATCAAAGATGTTTGATTCACATCACAACCCTTATTTTAAATAAAATTGTTTTGAAAATACGATTTCTTCCACTTTGCCATCACATTATACCCTCATAAAACAAAAATTTGGCCATTGACCTCTCGGGTCACACCGACAACATCTCAATTCATTTGCAAGATCATCCATTTGCGGCATCATCCATTCAACAGGAAACATATTGTATTTAATTTCAGAAAAGAAAATCTATTGTACGCTCAAGATACACATCTGTTCTTTCATCTTCTCTGGAGATCCAGCTTCTTATTTTGTATTCTGCTATTTATAGTGCTGGTACTGTTCTTGACGTCTGTACGCACTTTTTGTTTCATCTCTTTAAAACTGGAGCAAAACAAATTGGCTTCCTCGCATTTCTCAATGTACAAAATAAAAAACAAAATCCAAGAAAACATTTAAAAATCCAAATAGAATTGTCCAAAAACAAATTACAGAACATCGAACAAGTGAGCTCCAAGGTTGTTTAATGTAAGGAATTATGGATGGCGTAGCTGGGTACAGATACAGATGGAGTAGGACTTGAGATACTTCATTCCTTCGCCCACAGTACGTACTTCTTCAATGGCTGGGAAATCTTTCCAATTTACTTGCCGTGATCTGATTCTGGGCGTACTCCATGTCATGTATTTTTAGATGCATTTTGTCCTAATGTTGTTTTCGCCTAAATGTCTCTTCGCGGTATTGAGAGGTGTTGCGCGCGTGCAGATGGTGAGGAAATATTTATGAGGATACGGAAGGCCCTTTTAGTGTGTAAATTTATGGATTTAGGCAATGTGTGCCATACACACGATCAACGAGAAATCCGCTGAATGAGGAAGAAGCAAACAGCGTGTTTTGTTTATAAACATTTAGATCTAATCTTGCACGTTACAGTTAGTTGTGAAAAACATTAACGATCCGCATGATCGTTGGACTATTGGTACTGAGTAAATTTCATTCCGATCATTTGGGGGCCAAATATGTGGCGAAGAAAATTGAAGTTCTTTATAATCTTAACGTACTTGTACTTTGTACTTGTTCGTACGGTATGGAGAATATTTTTTAGGGAATCACTTAATCAGAATTTTTATTAGATTGTAATTTCATACGTAGTCTACCACTAATTGTTCGATTTAATTGATAATGTTAAGTATTCATCCATCTAATTTCAATGCCATTTTTCGAAAATATTTACACGAAAATCCAATAAAAGATTTTTTTGAGGCAAAATTGCGTGTTCATCAGTGAAAAGAGGATCAGTACTCAGCCAGCGTTGCCAAATGATTTTTTTGAAAACATCTCATTTGAGCCGGTGAATGATTTTCATTTTTTCTTATTTCGTACTTTTGGTAGTTTTCCGGGAACCCACAACATCGACCCGAACTGTACCACTATTTCACATATAAACCCCTAATAGATCTTGGTGCGTCAACGTAGAGTCTCGGTTATCCGATTTCGATTATCCGAATTCCGCATTATCCGAGCTAACGTAAACCAGACTTTTTTAGGGGAATTATGGCGGCGATGATGTTTCGGATAAAGGTTAGGTTGGGTGGCAGCCTAACGGCTCCGCATAGACCGTCTGGGTCCATGGCGATACCACGTGATTCTCCGATACCCATTACGTTCCAGTGTCGTTAGCAAAAGATCTTTGTCAAGCTCGAAGATTAGCGAAGCTCCAAAGACTTCTCAACATAAGATCAGCAACTCCATCTAGGTCTTTGAACATGTAGGCCTGTTATGGGTCAGTAATACACTGAACGCAATGCAAGCATTGAACATTGAGTGCATTCACCACGCTCGTTTTATCCGGATCGCTACGGAGCGCTACGGAGCGCTCCGTAGCGCTACAACCCCTCCCGGTCGTGATTGCAACCGCTCCTTCCATCCGCTCCGGAGCGGTTACTTCCCCTTGGTAGCAGAAATTTTTTACGCTCTCTGGGCATGTAGCGCTACATTTGACAATTCGCAGCTGGTATGTGTGTTGTGACGTTTGTGTACATCAAAAGCGCGAATAGAATCCCCGTCTATGTAAATTCACTGTCTTCTCGTCTTCGATTTGATATTTCCTTGTTTCGTGATGTGCCAAAGAAATGTTTTGCGATGGAAAATTGGCAATTGTCAAATATTTGCGTTGTCACCTGTTTGTCAGACATTTCATATGTAGCGGTTCAATCACGAAAGAAATGTTGACAGGTAGCGTCTCCTCAAATGTGTAGTGGAGGGGATGTAGCGTTCTGTAGCGAAAATTTTTCACATGAATGCAGGCATTGCAAATATTACTCCAGTACCGGGTGTTCTACATTTGTTAAATGTGCAATGTTGCATTGTATTTGTAGTTGTATTACTTATTGACCTCACCATTGGAATGTAGTCCGACCGAATTCAAGTGAACGAAATTGAATTTGGTATGCAATGTGTGCGTTCAGAAGGAACTGAACAACTTCCGCCCAGCGAACATGTTCAGAACGAGCGGGTTCAGAAGTGACTGAGCAACTTCTGCTCCGGTGAGCATGATCAAATTTCACCGAGCAAGAAATATTTCTGCTCACTGATCAGTGCTCAGGCTCTTCTTCTTCTTTTTCAACCTCACGCTCATGTTGCGAGTTTCGAGTTTTGACAGTTGTCAAATTGGTTGTTGTGTTTTCGCCGTTTTCGGCTTCTAGTTCTTTGGTTTTCGGGTGATTTTGAATTTGTTTTCTCGTTGTTCGTGATTTTTGTAATGGACAGCGTGGGATTCATGTATTTTCCACTTTTCGGCATTTGACGTCTAAAATTTTCATCGTCAGCTTTCAGCTGGTCGATTTGTCAGCTGGTGAAGTAGCGTTCAGCAGGTGCAGACTCCAAACCGAGTAGCTCCGGAACTGCTCGCGAGCAGTTGCGGAGCTGCTCGCGAGCGGTTTCTGCTCTTTTGCCACCTTCTGAACGCACTCAATATGATAGTGTCAACGAAATGATACAAGGTGACTCGGAAAGTTAAAGTTAAGTTTTAGGCTGCGCGCACGTTGGGACATGTTCGCGTGTCGCGTTCACGTGTTTTATGTCAAACGGTTCGAGTCTATGGTTTGCAGCCAAAGATGCGATTCTGTCGAATTGACAAATGCTCGGCTGTTGTCGTATCACCAAATTAAGTTCATTGTTGTGTGTTACAGCCAATAATTTTGTATGAAATGTGTGTTTATGCACATCCTACTACTCCCCAGTCGTTTGTTTTGTCACTCAATTCTTACCTAATTATCCATTTTAAAGCACAATAATGAACTTAATTTGTTGATACGACAATAGCCGAGCATTTGTCATATTGACAGATTCGCGTCTTTGGCTGGAAACCATAGACTCAAACCGTTTGACATAAAACACGTGAACGCGACACGCGAACGTGTGCTAACGTGCGCGCAGCCTTATATTACGTTTACACTATCCGCAGATTACTTCATCTGCGCCAGCTGAGATAATCTGCGACTGTCAAATACATACAATTTTGAACTCACCACACCCAGATTACGCTGCAGATGAAGTAATCTGGGGATAGTGTAAACGTAATATTATATTACGTTTACACTATACCCAGATTACTTCATCTGCGCCGGCTGATTTAATCTGCAACTGTCAAATACATACAATTTTAAACTCACCACACCCAGATTACGCAGCAGATGAAGTAATCTGGGGATAGTGTAAACGTAATATTAAACAGCAGATGAAGTAATCTGTGGATAGTGTAAACGTAATATTAAGGAAAACGAAAAACAATGAAACCTTAAGGAAGTGAAAAGCAAAGAAACCTTAAGGAACAGTGAAAAATGAGACAGCAAGGAATAGTGAAAATAGTAAACAGCAGAAAATAGTGAAATTGTGAAAAATTAAACATTAAGGAACAGTTCAGCAAAAATAGAGAGCAAAGAATAGTGAAAATAGTGTCCATAAATATCAAAAAATTCAAGAAAAAAAAGTTTTTTTCAAGTCTCACAAAAGTAAGTCCTTGCCAGCTATAGAGCGGAAGTATTTGGCAAACAGTGGGCAGTGAAATAAAAAGACCCGGATTCCCCAACTATAGGGCGTGAAGCTTGCCGGGCACGACAACGGAGTAATTCGAAGGAATTGATGTCAAAAGACAGAGAGGCAGCTTTACCACCACAACCGTCGACTTCGGGCTTGCTTTAACTCTGTTTGGCTTGTCCTGTTTCTTTTTAGTATCTCCTAAATTGGTCCTAGAAAAAACCTTGTAAAACTTTATTAAACTAGAGTAATTTATCTTCAATTTGAGACTAAACTAAAACTTCTAGCTGTTGTAGGTACCCAGATAGAGCTTTTAAGGCATAAATAAATGAGCAAGCATTTTTGAATTTTTGCTCCTAACCGAATTGAAAAATATTGGCCACGTTAGGCTAACAATCAAATTACAGATAAGCTTTTTCATTAGGAGCATCCGTTGCAAAGATCTGTGAGCTTAAAAAGTGATAAAGTGTGATTTTTCTCCGAAGCCTCGAAAATTGTCATTTTCCAACTATCGATTTTGACTAGGCTACTGAACCGAATTTCAACTTTGAGCATTGAACACAGAATTCAACGGTCTTTAATTTACTCATGCATGTTTTTTTTTTCGATCTGAGACACCGTTTAGGAGTTATAAGAATAATATTAAAAAAGGGCTAAAATTTCTCAGATTTTCGCCCTCCAAAAGTTAAGCTCACCTTCTACGACCGTGCAAACTCAGTTTCCATGTATTCAGTATCTATAGATGGGATTAAAATTATTTTCAGATCTTTCCCTAATTATTATTAATAAAATTTAATTTTACTGGCCGGTGCAAGTGAAAAATATATTTGCACGGTGTACACCGGAACTGTCAAAAAAACTCATCGCATCGTTGCGGAATCGCATTTTTGCAATTCAGCACGGTGCGCACCAGAAAAAATCATCTCACTCTTGCGGGATCGCATTTCTTCGGTGCGCACTGAAAAAATTCACTCTTGCGGAATCCGGCCCCAGGGTTCTTGTTTAAAAAAAAAATGTTTAACTACAACGCTCCATTGTGGTGAAAAATCCGCATGCAGTACATTCTATTTCAAGAAGAAGAACGCCATGTTTACAATAAATTTGTGAAACGTCAAACATAATACAGTGGGAAGCTGCCGGCACTTGGTGCAGTTTGGTTTTATTCGGTCAATTAAAAGATCGAATCAATATGGGGCTACAAAATAAAAACGTCGAAGAGTTACAAACTTTTTTCAAAACTCACAATAAAATTAAGGAGCAAAAAGCGCATACGTCTAAGGTAATCGTGTAAAGACATTTGTGTGTATAATACTAGGTAGGAGATATCAACCGCGAGTTATCTGTTTAATCCAATGGATAAGGATCTGCGTCTGTTGCACTTATATCCAAAATATGCAGTAGCAAAATAGCTTTGCCATGAGGAAAACAGAAAGCGTAGGGGTTTGAATCCATTACCTTTTTGGTGAGCGAACTACATTTAGCAGTAGATTAACAATATATTTACGATTTTTTTTAGCTAAGGGATGCATATATATGAGTGGATTTGGATGCGTACGGAAGCTCTATCTCAGGGACAACGAAAAAAAAAAAAATAACAACGGTAGACTAGCTTTTGTTCAGGCTACAAAATTTCGGGAGCAACTAGCTCTCATCTTCAGTACAAATTAGCTTTGTACTAAAGTATCATTTAGACATTTACCAATATTATAAATCGGATACAAACCATCGGATATATATGAAAACGCCTATGTATGCCATTATTTATGGAGTATGATATCAAATTCACTTCAATTTATTCAAATGTCCGCCGCGGCTTCGCACTGTAGAACGAATCCGAGAGGTCCAATCTTCAATGACTCTGCCGCATAGATCCGGCTGAATTTGAGCGATGGCCTAGGTTATGTTGCCTTTGAGGGCACCGGTTGATGGCGGCTTATTTGCATAGACCTGAGACTCCACAAAACCCCACAAGAAAAACTATCGGGGTCAAATCGCACGATCTTGGTGGTCAATTCACGTCACCTCCACGAGAGATAACCATACCCTCAAATCGTTCATGTTATTGTGGTAGCGATGCTTAAAATACTGTAGTTGTTGCATCGAGGGATTTTGTCAGCTCTTGGCCCTTGAAAAACGGGTCGTTCCGGTACGAAGAACCGGCTGCCGCAGGAACGCAGAATGCCCATGTTGTTGTTGTAGCAATGGTCAGAAGTTCGTTGTGTGAGCGTGTTACATGTTGTGTTGTTCTTCGTCTTCCTCGGTATTGAGTGATAGGAAGGTAGCTGCCTCTACGGGGTTCTCCCACAGCGATCTGGGGGTCAGGTGTGTGGGTGCAGCTGGGCATCTGAAAATGTGGTCTACATCGTGAGGTGTACCATTGCAGGCGGGGCATGTGTTCGTAACATCCCGATCAATGCGAGACAGGTAGGAGTTTAGACGCGAACACCAACCCGATCTAAGTTGGGCAAGTGTCGTCCTCGTTGCTCTCGGAAGCGTTCTCTCGTCTGTAGAAATGGCTGGTGGTTGTGTCGAGAGGACTTTGTTTGGACCTAGTCTCGCAATTGATGCCTGTACTTCCTCGTGGTGTATTGCTGCGATGGCTGTTCTGTATGCGCTGTTGTCGAAGGGGTCCCTTTTGTACCTCTGGACGTCTCTTTCGAGGTCCCTCAAATCACGCCTGACATGCCTTGGTGGCGGCGTCTTGTCCATGAGGTCAGAATTGGGGTGCTCCTCACGGTAACAACCCACCGGGTACTGTTTCGCAAGAAGTTTGTTGTGGTCCCTTAGAGGCATCGTCCTCGTTTCCTGATGTAGATGGTCCTGGGAAGACATCAGGAGACAGCCAGTTACAGTGCGGAGAGCGGCATTTTGGCAGGCCTGGATGTTATTCCATTGTGTATCACAGAGATTCTGTGACCACACTGGAGCCGCATAGTTGGCTACAGACCATCCGACTGCTTTGTATGTGACCAGAAGGGTCTCTTTATCCTTTCCCCAGGTGCTACCGGCCAAGGCTTTAAGGATCTTGTTCCTTCCGCGCATCCTGTTACACACTGTTGAAGCATGGGGGGATGACGTGGCCATACTGTCCAGGGTTACTCCTAGGATTTTAGGATGGTTCACGGTCGGAATAATTTGGTTGCCAATCGAGATCTCAAGTTGCATCTTGACTTCCTTCGTCCAGGTGGTGAATAATGTTGCAGAGGATTTGGGCGCGGATACGATTAAATTCTTGTCCGTGAAGAAGGAGTTAAGCTGTTCCAGGTAAGCATTTAATCGCTCGCACATTTCCGTGATGTCGCTCCCTGTTGCCAGGATGGAGCAGTCGTCTGCATAGGAGATAATTTCGATTCCTTGAGGTGGGGTTGGAATTCCAGATAGGTAAAGGTTGAACAAGGAGGGAGACAAAACTCCTCCTTGTGGCACACCTTGTTTGATCTTCCTTAGCTTCGATTTTTTGCTCCTGAATTCGGTATAGGACTGCCTGCCCGCGAGGTAGTTGGCAATCCATTTTGTGATATGCGTTGGAAGAGATGTATTGTAAAGGTCGAACAGAAGTGCTGAGTGGCTGACTGTGTCGAAGGCTTTCGACAGGTCAAGTGCCACCAGAATTGTTCTGTGAAATGGACGAGGTTGGTTGAGGCCATTGTTGATCCGAGTTGTAATGGCATCCAGGGCCGTCGTCGTACTATGCATCCTTCTGAAGCCGTGCCCATCGAAGAATGCCCATCGTGGCGTTCGCTGTGTGACACGTAGCGCGCCGTCCTGCTGGAACCACATGTCGTTCACGTCCATATCGTTCAATTCGCCGTACCAACGTCGTTTTCGAAGAAGTGTGGATGCGATATACGGCAATTTTGCTTATTAACATAGCCATTCATCAAAAAATGCGCCTCGGCACTAAAGATGATTTTTCGGCCAAAATTGGGGTACCTCTTCCAAACGATCCGAAGCCCAATCAGCAAACGAACGGCGTTGTCTATAGTCATTAACTTTGAGCGCCTGAGACAGTTTGATCTTGTACCGGTGCAGGTCCAAGTCCCGCCGTAAAATTCGCCAAGTTCAAGTATGCGAAAGGCCGAGTTCTTGTACACGGCGAGGAATTGACTGCCTCGGGTTCTCCTGCACACTTTTACGGACAGCGGTGATGTTCTCTGCCGATCTGGCGTTCCTTTGATGCACGGGTGTTGGTTGATTGTTTACCGAACCGGTCGTCTCGAATTTGGCTACCAAAACGTCGGAGAGTCGACTTTGAAGGACCACCGCGTCTACCGTAAAACGGGCGCAACGCGCGCAACTCTAACGAACACTCATTTTGATACTACAGTTTTATCATTTGCACGTGCTGCTCAATCGTGTAACTTGCCACACTTACTTTCCTGTTGGAATGTAGGTTGGTGATTCTAATTTGAATACATTCTTAGCCAATTGAAGAGACTTCACTTTTATGCACTTTCTCAAAACTTGAAATCGGCCTCTAATTTAGGGATATAATGCCATAAAATAATTAACTCAACGTTTTATGTTCATTCTAGGTGCACTCCGTTGGATGGAATTGTGACGGGCGACGTCTGGCATCAGGCTCGTTTGACAAAACCGTAGCCGTGTTTACACTAGATCGCGAAAGAATCGTAAATATCACCTAAAGGAATCCTATTCATCAGCCAATATTAAACTACTAATACACTATCATTGAACAGAACAAGGACAGCACATTTCGCGGACACACCGGATCTGTGGATCAATTATGTTGGCACGCGTCGATGCCCGACCTCTTGAGTACAGCAAGTGGCGATAAAACGGTACGTATTTGGGATGTGCGAGCTGGAAAATGTGCAACCATCATCAACACTAATGGTGAGAATATCAATATAACTTGGTCGCCGGATGGAAAGACAATTGCTGTAGGCAATAAGGAGGATCTCGTTACATTCATTGACACACGAACGCATAAGATTCGGGCGGAGAAGCAATTTAATTTTGAGGTAGATTTATTGGATTGAGTTTGAATGAACAATAAACATTTGTAATTAATAATACTTTCTAATTCGCAGGTTAATGAAATTGCTTGGAATAATACCAGTGATCTATTTTTTCTTACCAATGGACAGGGATGTGTGCACATTTTGAGCTATCCCTCGTTGGAATTGCAGCACGTATTGAAGGCGCATCCTGGAACGTGCATTTGTATAGAGTTTGATCCAACAGGTAAGAGATGGTTGTACGTTTAAGTGTCACCACACACTGTCGAACTCGAACACGAACCTGGTACAAGTGGACCGGTTTTCTTTCACATTTACGTGAAGTGTATGTGTGCGTCAGAGGACATTTGTACCAGGTTCGTGTTCGAGTTCGACAGTATGTGGTGACACTAATACGTGGCAAAGCGTAAAAAAATGTCGAGATTTTGATAGTCGACGTTTCTTACAATATCTTCACATCGAAAAAGGTGGGTTCGTTTTGCTCTGCCTAAAGCTAGGTTTACGCTGTCACTTTTTCGTGGGAGAGATAAGTGCAACATTTTCGCACGAAGAGTTTAGTACCAGCTTTAAAGCGGAAATTCTCTCTTGGGCCACCCGTAGATGGATTTCCGCTTCAGGCAGTACGAAACTGCCGTAGGTGCACTATAACAATGACTTCATACAGGAAAACGTAGGTTTGTCCTGCTTAAATCCGCTTGAGAATTGTACAAGAGGGAATTCCGTTTAAAGGAAGGCACTAACCTCCATTTTTCGTGCGAAATCTCACGCAAAAATTGTCAAAAATCCGGTTGGCACGAAAATCCCATACACAGACAAAAGTCTCCACACTGTTGTGGACAATTTCCATGCGAAAACAATTACTTTGCATTTTATTTCGTGTGGAAACCGGTCATTACAGTGGTGATCGCTCTTTTCAGTGAGAAGGGGAAATTCAAGTGCAGTGTAGAGCGCCGCAGTAATGTGCAAGTCTGCATTGTCACTTTTTCATTGGAGGAATAAGTGCAACATTGTCGTAAATGGTCAGTACCAGCCTTTAAGGTCGCGGATATGTGCTGTGTTGTGTCGAAGTTCCCACGAAGAGGTTAGTACCAGCCTTTAAGGCATTCTGCGCGACACTTGAATTTCCCCATCGCACTCAAAAGAGAGCGATCACCACTGTATGACCGGTTTCCACACGAAATAAAATGCAAAGTAATTTATTTTGCGTGGATATTTCCCACAACGGTGTGGAGACTTTTGTCTATCTATGAGATTTTCGTGCGAAGATCTGAGTAGCGAGAAAAACGAAAATTTTCGTGCGAACCGGATTTCTAACAATTTTTGTATGCGATTTCACACGAAAAACGGAAGTTAGAACCTTCCTTTAAGCGATAGAAATATCGTGTATTATACAAAGTTCTGATTTTTGGTACCTTTATGTTTTTGGGTTCGCTGAACACGAATCTGAGTTTTCAATGTAACTTGAGAACTATGCATCTCACGTAAAAAATGGCTATTATGTAACTAAAGAGGATAATATTTCCTACATTTTATGTATAAAAAGTTTGTTTTTCTTTGATCAACGATTTAGCCGCGAGAGTGTCGCTAAAATGGGTGCTAAAACCAAAAAACTAATAAAAACAAACTAGCCTTCGGCTAGCTTGCCTTCGTTGTGTCTTACAGTACATTTGCCACTTTGAAATTAGTAGTAAAACTTGTTCAAATTTCACTGTTCCTATGAGAGATATATGAAATAGTGAGCCGATTTCAACCAAATTTAGGAACCTTTCTTAGCAGTCAATATGATCGAATAATATGCAATTTCGTAAAGATATCTTCAGAAATAAAAAAGTTTTTTTTTAACAAAAACTTGCTTTTGGAACGGTCGTCCCTATGACAGCTATATGATAGAGTAGTCCGATTTCAACCAAATTTGGGAATATTTAGCTAAAAATGCTATTGATTAGTGTGAAATTTGAAAACGATATCCTTAGAAATAAAAAAGTTTTTCTCACAGAGACCAATTTTTGGATCGGTCGTTCCTATGGCAGCTATATAACGTAGTGATCCGATTCCGTTGGTTCCGACATATTTACAGCGTGCAATAGAAAGAAGGCTTTGTAGAATTTCAGCTTGATAGCTTTAAAACTGAGGGACTAGTTTGCATAGAAACAGACAGACAGACGGACAAAGCTTAATCGACTCGTCTCATCATACTGACCAGGAATATACATATATAGTTTATATGGTCGGAGATGCTTCCTTCTGTGCGTTGCAAACTTCATGACAAAGTTAATACCTTAGACAGACACAGAATGATCATTCGGTGAATGATGAATTGTTGGCAATGACGAATTAGACACACACACTTTAATGTGAACGTCGTTGCAACTGTCCCTACAAAATCGACTTAGCACTGATTTTTCGAATAAATATTGTTTGTTTCGTTTAGCAACGAACATTTTGCTTAGCAACGAGTGGATATTACTTCTATTGCATATCAACGGGTGCTACTCGATGACAATTTATCGGATAGGTGGCACTGCATACACAAAGAAGGAATTACGTTTACAATGCCAATTGTAATTCGCGAATTATCATTCGGACGATGCTCGAATGATCATTCGCAAGACACACATGAAATCGAATTATCATTCGAATGGGAATGATCATTCGTGTGCGTCGTCTGTCTAAGGTATTATATACCCTATCACTTCCGTAAAGGGTATAAAAACGTGAATTACGACACTGCACGTCGATGTAACAGGAAAACCACCCATTTTACGCAAATGTTGAGCATTTTTTTATATTTCATGGTGACCTTGACCAGCACTCGTAGAGGATTTTTGGCATCAGTGTCGTTTTGGTGCTGTCGCAGGTCCGTGTCAGTACAACAGGACCTTCTAAAACAGGAAGTGAAATAGAAACCAAACCTAGCCCATATGGATATTTTCGGAATCGTTATAAAATAAATTCTCTGGGAAGAGCAAACATCATTGATAAGCATCACTCATCATCATCATCGTGGCGCGACAGCCCGACGTCGGGCCTTTTCCGCCTGGATCGTGGTCCTCCAATTATCTCAGTCACGTGACCGCGTCCTCCAATCTTGGAAGCCCAGTAGCTACTCGGCGTCCACATATACTGGGCTCTCCCAGCGAGATCTCGGTCGTCTAGGCAGTCTCGCTCCGTCGACTCGTTTTGCATTCATTGCTCTCTTTGGCATGCGATCATCGTCCATTCGTTGGACAAGCCCTGCCCATTGACGTCGTTCTAGTTTGACGATTTTCGAAACTTCCAGCTAATCGTACAGTTCATACAACTCATGGTTGTACCGGATGCGCCATCCATCTCGACCGCAAACAGCCCCGAAAATTCGCCGCAGAACCTTACGTTCAAATGTGTCTAGCATGTTTCCGGAGGCTTGAGTTAGAGTCCATGCTTCGCAGCCGTAGCATAGCACTGGTCGTATAATGGTTTTGTACACGCGGAGCTTCGTGTTTCTGTGCACATGCTTCGATTTCATTATGGAGAGAACCGAGAAAAAAAAGTCTTATTAGCTAACTGTATCCGTCGCTTGATTTCGTCAGTTTCGATGGCATCCCTTGACAAGTTGCAACCCAGGTATATGAGGTCGTTCACGAACTCGATGTTGAGCTCCCCCACATTGATGCTCGGTTGTGCAGGTGTCTTTGTCGGCGATTGCATCATTATTTTAGTTTTAGTTAGTTAGTTTATTTTAGTTGATTCGTAGTCCAACTTCTTTTGCAGCGGTATCGAGCGTATGCAGAAGTTCTTCTGCGTCGGCCAATCTTCGGGACATGATGTTGATGTCTTCGGCGTACGCTGCTAATTGTGTCGACTTGATGAGTAGCGTCTTGCTGTTGTCCATATTCATAGCCCGAATAGCGTATTCCAGTGCTATGTAGGTTGAAGAGCGGCGATGCCAGTCCATCGCTCTGTTTCAGATTAGTGCGTGTTTCAAATAGATCAGTAAGTCTATTCTGGATCCTGACTTGTGAGATGGAGTTAGTCATCGTCATCGTCTTTGTCAGTCGCACTTTTGCCGGTATACCAAATTGCAGCATGATGTTGTACAGTACTCCACGATCGATACTGTCGTATGCCTGCTTGAAGTCGACAAAGATTTGGTATACGTTTACGTTGTATTCCCAGCACTTCTGGAGTATCAGTTTGACCGTAAAGAGCTGATCGGTTGTCGAGCGACCAGGTCTGAAACCACTTTGATATTCGCCAATGATTCGTTCTGCGTAGTTTTATTCTATTTTCCAGAATTTTCGTCAAAATTGTATAGGACGTACAAACTAGTGAGATGCCCCTGTAATTCTCACACCGCAGTTTATCTCCCTTTTTATGAATTGGACAGATGATGCTTCTGCGCCAATAGTCTGGGATCTCCTCGTCCTCCCATACTCGCAGGAGTAATTGATGCATGGCATTAGCTAGACTCGTTGTAACGGACGGTTTGGTGGGCATCCGAAGATGCCCGTGGGACCGAGCCTTAGGTAGCATAATGACCGTGAAGGTCGGGCCGTGCCATCTGGCGAAGAAAAAGGCCCCTCAACGAGCTAAACAGCGGCCTATGCTTGCTGTAGCTCAGTTCGGGAGATGTGGGCGGGGTTTTCGCCGCTCGTTGCCCCTGTCCTTTACGTATTAACAAAAATTCATAGGCCTGGGGAAGACAACACAAACAGGGGAGGTAAAAATGGGCGATAAAAAAAATAGTCGTTAAGGATGGAATGGTTGGCGGACGGATCAGACGCCCACGCGGTCGCACCTAGGTCCGGGTGTAATGGGACCCTCGGCATCTGGTTTCGTACCACCAACAGATCACTACTCATCAGGTGCTGCTTCGATCTGCCGGTGGGAGCAGCACTACCAGACCATAATATGGTTCGTTACAGGTGGTTCATTACACCGTTCCACCGAATTTTAGCAGTTCAGCTGGAATCTCGTCAGCGCCCGGCGCTTTATTTCGTTTTAGTGACCGCAACGCGAGATCAACTTCCTCTACTGTCGGGGGTTGTATGGGTGGGCCTATATCAGCAATATCAAGAGCTTCTTGTGTGGGGATGTTAGATGGTAGGTTCAGCAGCTCTTCAAAATAAGAGGCCCATCGTTTGTTAATGCCATCGGTGTCCCTGATGATGTTTACATCCTTGTCCTTACAAAGGCTTGTCCTGGGTTGGTAGCGGTTCTTAATTGTATTTACCAATTTGTACGCTTGTCTGGTGTTCCTATTAGCTAAGTTTTCGTTTATATTCAGCAAACTGCTCGTCAAAGTATTTACGTTTCTTACGTCTAATTATTCTATTCGATATTCGCCGTAGCTCGTCATATTTTTCTCTTCTGGCTCTGGTTCCTCGTTGAATCCATTGTTTGTAGGCCTCGTTTTTCGCGTCAAGTTAATTTTTGCATTCTTCGTCGAACCAGTCATTTCGCGCTCGCCGGGCTTTATATCCCACGACCTTCTCTGCGACGTCCCTGATGGTACCCTTGAGCTCTTCCCAGAACCCATAGACGCCTGTGTTGCTGATGTTGTGTAGCAAGAGCGACAGTCTTTCCTCAAGGGCGGTAGTATACGTCACCGCCGTAGCATCTCTCAGAAGCTTATCAACCGCAAAGATTTTGAGATGGCTGATTCTCGATTGGTGCACTGAGGAAATTCTACATCTGTAGGTCGTCTTCACCAAGTGATGATCTGAGTCGCAGTTTGCTCCTCGATAGGAGCATCCATCACACTAGACGCCCATCTCCTGCAAATGAGGACGTGATCAATTTGGTTGACGGTATGTGCGTCTGGAGATTTCCAGGTCTGCTTGTGAATGCGTCGATGCGGGAAACACGTAGAGCTTACGATTAGATTCCTGCTGCAGGCGAAGTCGATAAGTCGCTGGCCGTTGTCGTTACATTTTTCATGGAGACTGTGGCCTCCAGTGGTCCCGCGGTGCCAACTTTCATTTCCAACTTTCGCGTTAAAGTCTCCCAGCAGCTATTTGACGTCGTTTGTTGGAAGTGAGTCGAAGAGAGTCTCAAGGCGGGCGTAGAACTCGTATTTTACTGCGTCTTCTTTAACTTCAGTGGGCACATTGATGAGCCAGAGATTGAAGAATCGAGTTTTAATGCGAATCGCACACATCCGTTCATTTATGGTTCTGAAATCAGTAATGTGCGGCTCATAGTTTCAAAAACCCTAAACCGATCACTACCCCCTGGTTTAATAGCCATTGCGAAGAAGCAATTAGGAGCAAGGAAGCGGCTTTTCGCGCCTATCAACTATGTGGCTCTGCTGAACTCAAAAATATCTATAAATCCGCGCGTAGCGCCTGTAAATCTACCATCAACATGGCCAAATACAACTTTGACAAAAGCATCAGGCAAAAAGTGTTTATTCAAAGGAAGGGTGACAAGGGCTTTTGGTCGCTCGTAAAAGCAGTAAAAACTAACTTCACGTCTTCATCCGTTCCACCTCTTTTGTATGGAGACCAAGTGTGCAGCGAGTCTCAGGATAAGGCCAATCTCTTTGCGGAGATCTTTACCGCAAACTCGTGCCTCCCATCCACAACTCAAAAACCACCATCCATTCCATTGTGTGACTCAAGGCAAGAGCCCCTACATTTTCGTACAAGACAAGTATTCAAAATTCTTTCAAGACTCGACATCTCCAAATCCGCGGGACCTGATGGTATATCACCTATAGTTCTCAAACATTGCGCATCCTCGTTAGCAAAACCTCTTCGTAAGTTATTCCACTTATCCTATTACACGGGTATGTTCCCATCTGAGTGGAAAATTGCTAATATACAACCAATACCCAAAAAGGGTGATGCCAGTGATCCCTCGAACTACCGGCCAATTGCACTCACATCGATCTTGTCAAAAGTTTTTGAAACACTTGTTAATTCCCAATTAATGAATTATCTAGATTCACACCATCTTATAAGCTATCGACAGTACGGATTTCGATCTGCTCGCTCCACTGGGGACTTATTGACATTTCTCACCGAGCGTTGGAATCGCTGTATCCATCAATACGGTGAGGCCAAAGTCATTGCTCTAGATATCTCCAAAGCTTTTGACAGAGTTTGGCACTCAGCACTCTTGGCTAAACTTCATGCTTTTGGTCTTGACTCCAAGCTCATCAAATGGATTGAAAGTTTCCTGCATGACCGTTCGATCCAAGTCGTCCTTGACGGAGTGAAATCGAGTCATTATACCATCAATGCCGGAGTTCCACAAGGCACTGTCCTGTCTCCAACCCTCTTTCTCCTGTTTATCAATGACCTTTTGGGTATAACTTCCAACCCAATACAGTTTTGCCGATGACAGTACTCTTGACTGCACGTACTCTTTTAGTACCGTGACTGAATCTCGTAGGAGCACAACATCTACTAATCGGGATCGCATGTACGATTCATTAAATGGGGATATTTCAAAAATCATCGCTTGGGGCGAAGCAAACCGCGTAGTGTTTAATGCTTCCAAAACCCAAAGCTGTCTTATTACCAATAAAGTATCTGCGCCACACACCTCACAGTACATCTTCGTCGACGGTGTGAGTATTTCTGACTCACCAGCGCTTAATATATTAGGTCTTACCATCTCGAAAAAGCTTAATTGGACTGACCACATTTTTTCCATTGCGAAAAACGCAATGAAATGCCTGGGCTTCCTAAATAGATGCAAAAAATATTTCACGCCATCTGATTTAGCGCTAATATTAATATACAAGAGTCACATTAGACCGAGACTCGAATATAATTGCCATTTATGGGCCGGTGCGGGTCGCACTGCACTGTCGGCATTGGACAGAGTTCAACGAAAAGCTTTCAGACTTATTGGTGATGACGATATAACTTCCCGGATAGAACCACTTCAGCACAGACGTGACGTTGGTTGTCTATCACTTTTTTATCGATACTTCAACCGCCGCTGCTCTGCTGAAATAAGTAGTTTAATTGCCGATATTGCATTTCCTGTACGCAACACCAGGCAGTCAACTCGTGCCCACCATCTTACCATCGAAACTAGTGTCAGCCGAACCGCAAAATTTTATGACTCTTTCGTATACAGAACAACTCGAATGTGGAACGCTTTACCATCATCTGTTTTCCCCTGCAATTACGACCTGCAGAAATTTAAACAAAATGTCCACCGTCATTTAATTTCGTCTAATCCAGCTCAACCCATCCCCTTCCTCTTACCTTAATTCCCTCACCTACCAAAGCTATGCTATTGCATTAAAGGGTATTCCCTAAGCTTTGGTGTTAACATAGAAAACAAATCTCCTTTTAGAACGGTGAAAATTGTGTGCTTCTGAAGGCTTCATAAGTTATCGGGAACATGACGGGCTTTTATGTTCTAATTGTACGCGAAAGATACTAGCACTATCTATCCACGTGTTCAAAATAAAACAATATCGTTTTTGATCCCCCTCTTTTCTCCACTAGGCAAATATTTCGCCACCGGGTCAGCGGATGCCCTTGTTTCAGTCTGGGATGCCGAAGAGCTTGCTTGTGTGAGAGTACTTTCTCGTCTTGATTGGCCAGTGCGGACAATTTCGTTCAGTTACGATGGCAAACTGTTGGCATCGGCTAGTGAAGACTTGCTTATTGACATTGCACACACAGAAACAGGTAAATTAAATAAAATTCTTGTCTCAAACTAAAAGAATGAGGATTATTTTTACATTTCAGGAGAGAAAGTTGCTGATATAGCCGTTGACGCCGCCACTTTTACCGTAGCCTGGCACCCGAAACAATATTTGCTGGCCTATGCATGCGATGACAAAGACTCGTGTGATCGACGACGCGATGCGGGCAATTTAAAAGTTTGGGGTTTCACTGAATAATATTTATTCAATATAATACAAATTGTGCTAATAGCTCTTATCGTCATAAACAAAAAAAAACAATACAAAGGAACAATTGTTTATAATGAAACAAATATATACAAAAAAAAATAACTTTAGTTTCTTTTTTCTACGACCAAGTGTCTTCCTGATAGCGTCCATCTTTTATCATACGTTCGACGTAGTCGGCATTTTCCACGACTTCACAGAATGCTTCTTTCACGGATTGCGGCATATTTTTCGAGTTTCCGGCGACTAGTATCACGGCATTTTTGTTCAGAATGAGTGATTTCAGTTCGACTTTGGCGTCGAAAATTTTATGCTGGACATATCTGGAAAAATACAATAATTTTTTTCATATTTATTTATCTAAATTTAACCTGGAAAATTACGATTAATTTACTTAAAATTGATGAGATACTTACACTTTGTTATCCTGATCTCGCGAAAAGGCGTAGAAGCATTTCACCACACCTTCTTTGGATAAAGTCTCTAAATCGTTCCTGGGAAATTAAGAAAAACAAAATTAAAGATTAAATTTAAGGATCCAAGTTTAAAATATGATTCAAGGGAATTACTTAATTGACCAAATTTGACGAATGGCGTTTTTTCTGCCCTTTTAGCGCAACAGAAAGTAAATGTATTTGTCACCATTTATTGAGTTACTCAAATGAATCGATTGCGTGTCATATTTGCCTGAGTCGGGTCCGCTGTAACACCGCACTCACCATATGGTGGGATTTTTTTCTTTTTTAAGACGAAAGAAAGAAAGCTCTGTTCACCGATCATGTTTGATACTTGGGAGGGTCTGGTTTTCCATTAACTTAAGACACCTTGCTATGTGTGATGCAAATGCGCACAACACTGTGTGGGGCAGCACAGATGATAATCCCAGAGGACGGCAGCTGCTAGAATTTGTGGAAAGGTACAATCTGCTGGTAGCAAACAAGGGGGTTGCTCCCACCTTCGTGGATGCACGAAGGGCTGAGGTGATCGACATTACCCTAAGTCCTGTTAATATGCTTGACAGAGTTCTGAATTGGAGAGTGGTGGACAGGCTAACCATGTCTGATCACAGGGCTATCCAGTTTGAAATTCTGTATGGCAGAAAATGGAGTAGCGAACGCAAACGTATAAGAGTGCCAAAAAATACTGATCGTGTTAAGTACGAGACATATTTATTGGAACAAGTCGAGGATATTCAAGATGGAATACCTCGGAATACGGTCGAGATAGAGCGAACAGTGGAACAACCCAGTCGGACAAGAATCGATACTGGACCGGTCCTGAATCGATGACTGTCTACTAAGGAATCGATGGCTTTATCGGAGACACGTCGGAGATATTTGTATGGGCATGGCCGCTTTTGCGATACCCAAAATGAGGACAGGAATCGATCCGGAATCGATGACGGTAGTCGATGGAGAATCGATGACTGGAGTCGACGTAGAATCGATACTGGGGTCGAATTGGGATCGATGACTGTAGTCAACGTGGAATCGAATCCGGATCGATGACTGGAATCGATTCCGGACCGATGACTGTAGCCAACGAGGAATCGACACAGACCGAATTCGGATCGATGGCTGTATAAATGAGTTGAATCTAGCCTGATATACAATTCGTCCAGAAACTAAAAGTGTCGCGATTGATTTCACGGCACTTTTAATTTAACGGCGGATTGTATTCATGGCTTACAAAAAAAAACATACATATTCCTTTATTCCATATTTCATATATGACGACAACATACGCCGCCAAATGCCAGCTACTTTCAAATGAATTCAAATTTCAGGCTAACTCGATACATAATTGAAAACATTTGAATTTGTCCAGCTTCGGAGACAAACCGATGAATGGAACCGGTAAGGAATCGAAGACTTTGCGATTCCACTGGAATCGGAGACAAATGTCCGACTGGGAACTGAACTCCGCTATTAATTGCTCTTTCGAACACGCTTGTCCCTCCACAGTAGTGGACGAAAAGGACCCAACACCATGGTGGAGTAGGGAACTGGAGTCTGTGAAAAAAGAGACAAGGAAAGCCTTTAACCGTTACTTGAGGGAGAGAGACTCTCAGTCTTGGGAACTATACAAGGATAAAAAGAGGGAGCTGAAAAGAACCTTACGTCTTCGGAAATGAAATACGTGGAGGGAATTCTGCTCTAGCATGATGGATACGTCGGAAGTATGTAGATTACAGAAGATGATATCGAAAGACACTGCTTCGAAAATGGGACTGATACGCAAAGTTGATGGTTCCATGACAGAAACAGTGGAAGAAACGTTGCAGGCGCTGATGGAGGTACATTTTCCTGGAAGTTTCAAGTCAAACAAACCATGGGCCCAGACTAACAAGGGAACTGGTGGGGTAAGTCAACAAGAAGCTGAGAGGATAATAACTCCAAATGGAGTCAAAAGTGCTATAAACTCTTTTGCACTATTTAAAACGGCTGGAATGGACGGAATATTCCCGGCATTATTACAATGGGGCATGGGCGCTCTACTAGATAGGATCCGGAATATATTCGTCGCCTGTCTTTCAGCAGGCTATATCCCGAAGGCATGGAGGGAGGCTAAGGTGGTCTTCCTGCCTAAACCGGGAAAGAAAGACTATACAGAGGCAAAGTCCTTCAGGCCGGTTAGCCTTACATCATTCCTGTTGAAAACAATGGAAAAAGTGTTGGTGGACTACCTGGAGAACACCACGCTAATGTATAGTCCTCTGAATAGGTGCCAACATGCTTATAGAGCAGGCAGATCTACGGAAACCGCTCTACACGAACTTGTTAGAGTTGTAGAGAGAGAGATTAACAATGGCGGGATCGCTATGTCTACTTTTATGGATATAGAGGGTGCTTTTGATAAAATCTCCTTTACCAAACTAAGGAACGCCCTGACTGAGCGGGAGGTTGATTGTATTATAATTAAGTGGATCGACTCTATGCTTAAGCAGAGGACGGTAAATCTTAGCAGTGGATGTGACAGAATACGGGGTAAGGTAGTCCGAGGATGCCCACAAGGAGGTGTTCTTTCGCCTCTACTGTGGAACATCACCGTGGACAGTCTTCTCTGGAAGCTGGACTCGATGGGCGTACACACTGTAGGATACGCCGATGACTTGGCACTTACGGTCAGTGGAAAGTTCATGGACACAATTCTAGGTTGCATGGGACAAGCTCTCAGAGTAACCGAAGAATGGTGTAATGAGCAAGGGCTAACCATAAACGCTAGTAAATCAAACACTATGATTTTTACTCGTAAGAGGAAAGACATAGAGATAACTCCGTTACGGCTCTTTGGTTCGGAAATTAAGGTGTCCAAGGAAGTGAAGCATCTAGGAGTTACTTTAGATGCGAAACTAACTTGGAATGTTCACGTTGATGAAAAGATCCAAAAAGCGAAAAGGATTTCGCATCAATGTAAGAGAGTGTGTGCTCGTAGGTGGGGAATTTCACCTAAAGCGACACACTGGATTTACACAATGATAGTAAGACCCATTCTAGCCTACGCATCAGTGGTATGGAGGCCAAAAGCCATGCAGAATACCACAAAGCAGAAGCTGGATGGGGTATAAAGGATAGCTTGCGTAAGCATATGTGGTGCAATGCGCACCACACCAACGCGAGCAATGGAGGCATTGCTGGGACTGCCGCCGTTGGACTTATTTATAAAGAAAACGGCGGCGCTTTCGGCAATACGCATGGAAAGGGATGCCATGTGGCATCGCTTTGGAACTAGCAGCGGTCATAAGAGCATCCTAGACATTATTCATGATGAGGAGACTCTAATGCCGGTAGAAGGCATGAGTAGACGTAGGGTAGTTGAAAGAATACACAAGACTCACATTGCAGATGGAAACATACACAATGAGTGTATGTACAATGACATCAGCATTTTTACTGATGGCTCTTTAATGGACAGTAAAGCGGGGGCGGGGGTTTACTCTGAAGAGCTAAACCTAGCATGTGCGCCTAGTCTAGGAGAGTATGTGTCCGTATACCAGGCAGAGATGCTTGGTTTGTTGCATGCGTTGGACCACCTGCTTGAAGGTCAGGTGCGGGGGAAGAAAATCCTTATTGCACTGGACAACCAATCGGTGATCAGACGCATGCAGCAGACGAACATAAACTCTAAACTGATACTAGAGTGTGTCCGCAAGCTCCACACGTGAGAGAGAATGAGGTTACGCTGATGTTGGTAAAAGGACACATATATAGGTACAACAGGAAATGAGGCGGCGGATGCCCTAGCAAAACAGGGATCTGCGGCAACTTTCATTGGCCCAGAACCCAGAGTTGCTCTGGGGAACGGTATGATTGGAGCGAAGGTTGGGGAGTAGATGGACTCCATGCATCAACAAAGATGGCAGGAGCTAGTCACTTACAAACAAGCTCGGAATGCGATGACCAGCCCTTTAGGCAGGGAAGCGAGAAAGGTACTCAGTTATAAACGGAGTACCTTAAGCTGGATAACTGCCTTGGTCACAGGGCGTGGTAATTTTAAGGCTCATCTGGCCAAGATGAAAATCGGGGAAGATGACGTTTGCAGGCTATGCCTGGAGGAGGCCGAGACGGCAGCACACATTGTGTGCGAATGTCCAGCACTGGCTAGCACGAGGTTGAGGATCACAGGCAAGCACACGATAAGTGTGGAAGCCATGAGTGAACTCAGCCTTAAACAAATGCTAGCAATAACACGGGACTCAGTGATGAAGAAAGGGGTCGACAACTATCAGTCGACATCTGGAAGCAACTGATGACCGGGAGGGGGCGAAAAGGGACCCAAACGTTAGTGGTCTGCTTCGGCTATCCCCCAGAATATAATAATAATAGAGCTGCTATGGGTCACATTTGATACAGTACATAAAGTTTTCAAAGCTGTGTTGATATGTAATAGTGTAATCAATTTTGATCGAAAATTTTTGAATTCGATGAAATATGCCAAACGATAACTAAAGTTTTCGTTATTATCGTATTAATTTGTTTAAGGTCCATTCTGACCGCGGAGGCTACAAGTAACGAAGGTTAGGTTAGGTTGAATGGCTCGTTGTGATACCACCATTGGCTCCACAACACGAGTTATATCGATTGAATCAGCTAGAAATGCCGTAGCCGACCGATGCCAGCATTGTTAAGGTCATCTAGATCATTAAAATAACAAGACGCCAAATATTCCTTCTTCTTATAGCCAGGGCATGACATTTACATACATATCAGATAAACGATACACTCATCCCCAACTCCATAGCTCCTACAGAAATCATTGTGTGGAAGCCCCAGTCTCCTAGCATGTTCGCCGATTATGTCCTGTTATCACACATACAAATGTTCTCATGTTACTTCTACTAAACGCCAGCAACCCCGCAGAGTGTTTAGGATCGAACCTAGGCCAAAGTTGCCTGGTAACGTTACAAGTGCTGCCATTACTCCATCTGGTGTTGACAGCATTTACCACCATTTTACAGGCTACTAAGAAGGCAGGACCCAAAATGGCACTGACTTAGCCTCGTGCCCTCATTCGCACCTTCTCTAGCTACCTCATCTGACCTGCAGTTACCATCAAAGTTACTATGGGCAGGGATCCAGCATGGGGAGAAGTTAAAGAATTTTCCCATCTCCAGGAGGGAGGTACGACAATCGGCATGTGGTAACAGACTCAAGGAATCTGATCGTCGATTGGTTATCAGTGAAGATAGTTATATCCCTAGCAGCTACCACCTTATGCCCCAGCCAGGGAAGAGCCTCCCAAATAGCCGCGATCTCCTCCCGAAGAACGTCGCAAAAGTCACGGAGACGCACCGATATGCTTAAGTTCAGTCTGTCTGTGTACACACTCACTCCTTGATCCGTCTTAGAGCCATTGGTGTATAGACTTATTGCATTTGACTCGTGGAGAGAATTTTCCGCCCACTCTTCCCGGGAAGGAATTAGGCTTACGAAATTTCTACCGAACAGGGTATTTCGGTTGAGTGTAATCTGTCCCCGCAGGAAGATTCAAGTTGCTAAGTTGTTCAGTCATACACTGAACTGACCAGTTTTTCAAAGACGGCTACTTTCGTGGCCACCTGCTTAGCAAAAATATTTAAGTGGAGCAAATTCAGCAGCACATTAAGAGCAGCCGTCGGTGTAGTTCTAAGAGCCTTTGTAATGGTAACGCGCTCTACTCACTGGAATTTCTCTAACACGTTTCGGTAATCTGCAAAGTTTAGAGCAGTCCACCAGACGATAATTCCATGCAGAAGTATATACCGCAGGACTGGGACGTAAAGCCAGAGTACAACCTTCGGCTGTTGACCCCACTTAATACCTATGGACTTCCGACACGAGTATAGCGCAACAGTCGCCCTTTTTACTCGTATCTGAGTATATTGGGTTTCCACCCAGAAACTTGGCCCTGTCCGAGAGAACAAGTCTTACTCCGTTCAGCGTTGGTGGCTCAAATATTGGTAGCCTGTGTTTAATTGTAAAGAGAACAAGTTCTGTTTTATTCGGATTGACACTAACCCCCGCTCGGCCAGCTCAATCTATTAGAATTGAGAGGGCATTCTGCAAAATATCCCTAAACACACAAGGGGAATTTCCCAGAGATGGCGATGGCGCTATCGTCCACATACGCGATGACTGTGCATCCCACACCCTACAAGTCCAAAAGCAGTTTGTTGACCGCCAGATTCCAAAGGGACGACCGGTAGCGCAGTGTGTTGAGGCATCAGTCTCATGTTTGACTACCGGCGTTTCGGGTTCGAGTCCCGTCCACGACGACGTTCGTGGCCATGGATGTGCAGAAGGTGCATGCTGGCAACTGCATTCTCCGAAACCAGTTTATACCAACGAAACGTCAACTGGGCCACATGGAACAGTTGACGCGCTAAGCCCCACAAGGCGTTAGGGCAATTGAGTAGATTCCATAGAAGGGGGAATAGGACACCACCCTGGCAGGTGCCCCTGCTGGTGAGCCTACTCTCAGTTACTACACCCAAGCGAGTATGATCACGCTAGATGTTAGTAATTGATCTATAAGCTTACAGAGCGATTCCTCCACATTGAGACCAGAGAGAGAGTTGATTATAGCCGCAGGTGCGACATAATTTTAAGCACCCTCAATGTCGAAGGTGTACTCTTTAAAACCAAGAGACCTCTCAATGCAGCTAACCAGAAACTGTGGGTAACGAAAAACCGTCCAAAGGGGTTTGGCAGCCCTTGGCCGTTGTTGATGAACGGGTCGCTCCGGTGCGTACAACCGGTTGCCGTGGGAGCTATTAACTACCATCGTTATCAATTGGTACTTTTGAGGAGTTGATACTACATACTAGAAGGATTCACACAAAAATATAGCTTGTTTGTAATTTTTTCCTAACGTTAGGTACTGTATTCCTGGACTATGTAGATTCCAGCCATATTTTATACCAAATTCTCTGCGCTAAAAATATAAATTTTTGCTTTTACCATTGAGTGACATTTTTCGAGAAATGATGAGTGAATTTTGGTCGGAACCATTTTTGGGCGATTTTTCGTTAATTGTAGCCTACGCGGTCAGAGTTGACCCTTAACAAATTAATATATTAATAACAAAACTATTAGCTACTGTTTGGCACATGTTTCATTGGTTTGAAACAAATTTGCGAGAATCAGTGCATATAATGAAAATCTACTCACTTGCAATGAAAGTCCTTAAATTGACTTCGACAACCGAAGAATAATATACACGTACTCTTTCCATCCGCTTCATTCTTACTAGCTCGCCTCTCCATTAGAATCGACCGGAACGGTGCCAGTCCGGTTCCTGGTCCAACCATAATCAATGGCACGCTCCAATCGCAAGGTATTTTCATAGTGCCTTTTCGTATATTTGCCTGTATAGTCGCGCCCACTTGGAGATCCCTCAACCAATTTGAACACAGTCCCTTTCTTGGTTCACTTAATTTCAATTTGTACTCAACAATAGCTACCAACAT